>OY787665.1:25927338-28327338 GCA_963678985.1 Spisula subtruncata
TAACTCCGTTTGACTAAATTTAAGACGTTCAGAGTAACATCCCCTGATTTTCAAGGGAAGTAACTCCGTTTGACTTAATGTAAGTCAAACAGAGTTCTCACCCCTGATTTTCAAGGAAAGTAACTCCGTTTGACTTAAATTTAAGTCAGCCAGAGTTCCCTCCCCTGATTTTCAAGGGAAGTAACTTTGTTTGACTTAATTTAAGTCATACAGAGTTCCCTCCCCTGATTTTCAAGGGAAGTAACTCCGTTTGACTTAATTTAAGACGTTCAGAGTATCGTCCCCTGATTTTCAAGGGAAGGTACTCCGATCGACTTAAATTTAAGTCATACAGGGTTCCCTCCCCTTATTTTCAAGGGAAGTAACTCCGTTTGACTTAATTTAAGTCAGCCAGTGTTCCCTCCCCTGATTTTCAAGGGAAGTAACTTTGTTTGACTTAATTTAAGACATACAAAGTTCCCTCCCTTGATTTTCAAGGGAAGTAACTCCATTTGACTTAATTCAAGTCAGTCAGAGTTCCCTCCCCTGATTTGCAAGGGAAGTTACTCCGATCGACTTAAATTTAAGTCATACAGAGTTCCGTCCCCTGCTTTTCAAGGGAAGTAACTTTGTTTGAATTGATTTAAATCATACAGAGTTCTCTCCCCCTGACTTAATTTAAGTCAAACGATTTTCAAGGGAAGTAACTCTGTTTGACTAAATTTAAGAAATTCAGGGTAACGTCCCCTGATTTTCAAGGGAAGTAACTCCGTTTGACTTAAATTTAAGACAGTTATAGTTTCCTCCTCTGATTTGCAAGGGAAGTAACTCCATTTGACCTAATTTAAGTCATACATAGTTCCTTTCCCTGGTTTTCAATGGAAGTAACTCCGTTTCACTAAATTTAGGACATTTAGAACTACGTCCCCTTATTGTTTTAGCGAAGTGACTCAGTTTGGCTTAAATTTAAGTCGTCCGGAGTTACGTCCCCTTATTCAAGGGAAGTAACTTCATTTGACACAATTGAAGTTAAACTGAATTCCCTGCCCTGATTTTCAAGGGATGTAACTTCGTTTGACTTAATTCAAAGCATACAGATTTCCCTTTGTTTGACTAAATTTAAATCATACTTAGTTGCAAGGGAAGTTACTATTGTCGTGCGAAATTCTAATTTTCGTTGGAATTAACTCTGACATGATGTATATCGTACATAATTCCCTCGCCTGAAAATCAGGGGAAGTTACTCTTGGTCGTACAAATACCCTCCATTGATTTTCAAGGGAAGCAACTCCGTTTGACTTTAATTAAATCTTACAGCCTTAAATTCCCCGATTGTTTAGGGAAGTTACCAATTTTAACTTAATTAAAGTCATACAGAGAGACCATTCTCCTGATTTTCATTCGGCGGCAATAACTCCAACGGTCTTCATTTAGGACAAACAGAATTCTTTTCCCTGATTTTGAGGAAAGTTTGTCGACTAAAAATAAATTGTACGGAGCCCCCTTCAGATTTCCTAGGGGAAGCAACTGCTTCTGCTTTAATTTATGTCCCCTGGTTTTCATGGGAAGTACTCGTAACTACTACTTAAGTCATACAGATTTCACTCCCCTTATTTTTTAACTGCTTAAACCACATTCACGCATGGTCAAACTCCTTACGTGCTTGTTGGCTCAGATTGGATATAACTGTTTGATTTTATTTTGCTGAAAATAGTCTCGTAGACATGTGAGATACCTTATACGTGTAATTTCCGTAACATACAATTGTCATCTCCTGCCCTAAACTGCGCATACGCCATAGCCGGTCAGACAAGGGAAGTAAATACATCCATGCAGAAGATAAACATAATAAGGCTGTACGAGTTATCTCAATTTGCTAAAATTTTACTACCCGCCACTGTGTATAATACTTATTATAAGTTAAGGATGTTTCAGATATCTAAGGTGAAATCATATAAAACTTAAGGGAATTCCTATAAAACATTAGATAAATCTATCAACCTAAATAAGGAATATTTACCCTTAGGAGCATAATGAATACGGGCCCTGATTCTACTGGTGTTGTTGAATAACTCCGTATATTATAACTATGTTTAGTGATACTAGTATGGCATCCGAATGATTTTCGTTAGCTCTCAACCACCACTCCAAAGGTTTGTCCCTGATTCGTATCTCGACCGGAACACTATAAATGTCCGAAATGCTTTTAGTGTAACCCGGCTAACTATAGGTGAATGCGTTGGTAGCTCAGAGACAGTATTGCGTGTATCGGACACTCGAAAACTCAAAGATAGGGTATCGCACTCAGACTACTTGTATCACATAGTCATAATTATGCGGTCACTTCCCTCGGAGGTTATTGGCAAATTCGGGTAAGGAAACCCCGAATAACTTCAATAAACACACGTGTACACTAACTACTACTTTAGTTGATCCAAGACATGCCAACATAAATATACATTTGTAATTGGTATAAAAGTTTAAGTCTATTACGAGCACTTTGTTTTTGATAGTACCACCAGATCACCCTAAACATCTCAAGTTCAGCCAAATCTGATCTTAAATTTTGCAATAAGTTATTTAGACAATTCGATGTAAGGCTGTGCTCATTTCAAGGTTTTCATGAAACAGGAAGCTCTTTTCTTAGTTATTACGTTGAAATTAAAAACATTGAACTACAGATTTATCTCAAATTTATATCGAAATCTCAATTTGAGATGAGATTTCTTCTTGAGATGCTTTGGTAGATCGGGACCAATACATTTTGTATATATCAAATCAAACATGATAAATTGATTTCTAATATTGTCTTCAAGTGGTGTGTTTATGAATATAACTGCCATAAGATTAGTAACATATAGATTTTTTATGTATCGAACATTGCAAGAAAATACACTCAACCGCTTTAAAAATGCACCACATAAAAAACATCGGTTTTAGTGATGAAAACGTCAATTTATGGTTATTTATTTTCGGATTAATAATCTTCAGTCTATATTCAACGAGGTGTGTGATTTTCATGCCATAATTACGAGTTTGAAAGAAATTATGATATAGATAACACTGAGACCCATGAAAGTGAAAGTCACAATTTCAAAAGCAAGTATAAGAGCCCGCTACATTGATGCATGCACGTGGTATCTCCTCCAAAAGCATAACATAAATTACGTAATAGGATAGATTTATGAACGACGTGATGTTTCCCACCATTCAAGCAAAGCTTAACTTGAATTATAAATGTTATTTGGCTATGGCTGTCTGGCTAATACTATACGACCGAGTGCTGTTCAGATATGCGCATAATGTGAGCCTAAAAAGGATCCAAGCCTTTTCTAAACTTGAAGTCTTGGTTATGAGCGTCAGACTGTCAGGATATATCCCGTGGTGCTTCTATGACACCTCAATTCAACCTTATGAAGGAGCTTGAAGACAAAAAATTGGGACTTTAGCCTCTAAACGGTAGAAAACTCATTAAAAAATGTACTAAAATAATTTTCCTTTTTATTGACAATTATGAAAGAAATAGTTATGAAAATGTAATAATGTACTTTTGGCTTGTTGATTGACACCCTGCATTCTTTTGACACTGTGTGCAGCCATGCAGAACCAATTACAGTGACACAACCTGTGTCATGTTTACTCCTAGCTCGGGCTCAATACCTTTTGCTGGTTTCATCCAGGTCGGTCTTTGACTATGCCATTCGCTAGGAATCGATGTTCTAAGCCCACAATCATTGTATGGTGGCAACTGACCCGCCATGTTAAGGCACCGAGGCTGTTTTCAGTTGGAAGCGAAGGCACAATAATCCAGAACGAATATTCGAGATATTCGCAGCATAAAAATATCAATAGCAAATATTGTTTATGTTGTTTTTTCAATGTGTAAACCAACAGCGTACAGTTTAAAGTTTTTATTGATCACAAAGGTCGACGCGAACGAGCTGCACGCGCAAAACATGCAAAATCAAAAAAGTTTCCCGGGCGGGGTATTCCGAATGAAAAAAATCGTTTTCTTTAATAAGGTCAAGCTTATAAACTGAACAAACCCTGTAAACTATCAATTTAGGCAAAAAAAATGTGTTTTGACAAAATTTGAATATTTTCAATAGTGGTGCGTTTTTAAAGCGGTTGAGTGTACGGTTGGATTTGTTTAAACAAAATTATTAATTTTTATTCGTGGAGTTTCAACGGTTCACCAACTGCCCACATCAGAAACGTATCGTTCCAAAATGTAACCTATTTCGAAATCTAACCTTCGACCTCCAGCTCCGAGGTTGATGTTTAACATCAGACACATATTTGATTTTCGAGGATACTTACTAGTAAGTTACACTGCAAGTGATGTATATTTAAATAAAGATGTAATTCAACCCTTTACAATGAGAAATAAAGATAAAATTGAATTGACAATTCAATTAAAATTCACAGTGACATTTGAATGCACTGATTTGTTATTATTAATATTACATCTATTTCTTATTGAAATAATTTACATCATATAATTTATGGATAATGTTCAGTATATACTATATAACCTTACGTAGCATACGTCTTAAGCCGATCGTCATAGGAGTGAAATACGTTCATTTAAATTCATTGCATGGTAGGTGATTCCGTAAAGTGAATGTTTTTGATTTACTGGAAATCAATAAACAAGTCATGAGTTTATTTTATGCTTTTTCGCTTTTCATAAAAACACTCAATTAAAAAGAAATATGAACCCTGTTGGTGAAGGAATTAGATGTAATCTTAAAATGTGAAATGATTTGTCCAATTTTTGAAAGCTCAGAGTAATTGGGTGTTTACAGTTGACACTGACGCTGAAAAGCGAATCATGTCATATCCTATTATTTTTATCATGACGTTTAATAGGTTTTTTTATAGATTGGTGATGTAGATGTAGCAAGCAAAACTTTTGAACTATAAAATGGATAATTGAATAAACCAATGCTATGTGCAAGAAGTGTTTAATGTGAACCATATATAAGTGACTTTCATGTGGATATACATGTATCTGCTCGGCAAGGAGGCTTTCAGGTAAATAGCCTTACTTTACTTTCCTTTTGCATTTTTGTGTAAGATGTGCATTTTGTAATCTATGCTATGTAATATTATATACGTATTTTCAAATACAGTTTGTAGTCATGGTTTTGACAGGTTGAAGTGAAAACATTTTCTGAGTAACACTACCATTTTGTTGCCATCATGTTAGTACTATTACTATTAGTTCGTGGAAATCTTACAATGTCTTCAATATGTTCAAGTAATGATTCCGTGAACGCAGTTTGATCTATTTTCGTGAACCAGTTTGGACTGATTTCTAATGTTCTCAGTTTTTTCTGATGTTCTGATGTTCTGGTGTCCTGATGTTCTGATGTTCTGGTGTTCTGATGTTCTGGTGTTCTGGTGTTCTGGTGTTCTGATGTTCTGATGTTCCGATGTTCTGATGTTCTGATGTTCTGATGTTCTGATGTTCTGATGTTCTGATGTTCTGATGTTCTGGTGTTCTGGTGTTCTGATTTTCTGATGTTCTGATGTTCGCAATGTGTACATTGACCTCGACGACCTCTGTGACTGAATGTTAAGACCACATGGAGCTCTTGTGTACATTGTTCACAATGTGTTTCATTAACATACAGAGTAGGTATCTTGTAGCCCAACTCTGGTTCCCGGTTTCTAGTCTTATTGTAGCAGGGGGCGCTAGTAGGCAGGGGTAAATAATTTAGATTTTTGGAGCTCTTGACGTGAGACATATTTATGCGACCGGCCACCCCAGAGTTTTGTTTACAGTCAAAATCAAGTACGATACCACCTGTACAGTCGCCTGATGAACGCTGTATATTTATTTACTTTCACCTGGTATTTACACAGTCAGTGACACAATAAATACAGTTCTTCATTCTCTATTGTTAGATATGTACTTACAGATTAAGTCTAGATTCCTATCAACAGCAGTATAAAATATGTGAGGATTATATCGAGACATGCTGTATTTATTTTTCAACAAGTTTTGAATTTATTAGATCTAAAACGTCTATCAAACTTAATGATTATTCAAATAACAAGGAACAGAAAGTGACGTTTTTATTTTACTCAGGTATCATAGACAAGAACATTGTATTTTTACCGTTTATTTCATTTAACTCAAGTATCGATAAAAACATAAATTTCTTTCGCAGCCTTCTTTGTTTGTTTTAATCTACAAACATCGTGGACGTTTTTGGCTAAAATCACCAGGAGGGCGATACCATAAACAGCACATTAAAATAAGTAAATTTGGTGTTTTTATATTTCTCCTTTACTTGACCACCTGCGTAATAGTAATATTCAGCACGAACGATTGGCACAAAAGGACTAGGCCAACAGAACAAAATGTCGTATATTAGTCGCAGGAGGACTATGCCACTAGAACAAGAGGATGATCAGAAAAAAAGCAATTTTCTTGCCTTGCTGTGACGTAACGTCAAAAGGTGAGGCACACGCGAAAACGCCACCAACAGCGAACAATTTCAAATGATAATTATTGCTTTACGCGGCCTAGCAAACTGTAAATTATATCATTAAACGCAGAAATAAATTGTGCATTTGATAATGTATAAATATAAATTGAAATAATAAAGGTAAAATGCACCAAGCGTTATTTTGTTTGATTATTTCGCGAAAAACGTAGCGAGACTTGTAACAAAAACACAGGGTCAATTAGGTAAAAGTTATAATAAAGTAATAACTACTAAACGGATTCGCAGGGAAACACCGTCACCGGTTAAAGCATGCTTGAAACATGTTGTCATGTTATCTTCGTGCTTTTCCGTCGAAATAATTAGAAATTAAGCGAAAAAAGGACAACGGCAAAAAAGCGAGACTTTCGTATTTTCGTGACATAATTTTAAATTGTCTGTCTTTTAAGGGGAATAACTTAAATATGTGTTTGTGCTCGTGAGTCATTTTACACTAAAAAAATACTTTTTTTCCGTAGATGTGTTGATAAAAAAATTGTTTTGATACCAAAAAATACGAATGTTTCCTTGAAGATGAGGTTGCGTCTACAAAATGTCCAAGATTAGTTAAAATGTACAAAAAGTGAAAAGTTCAATTTTTAAACGTTTGCAGATTTGGTCGATCCAAATTTATTGCAATGATAAATAAAAAAGATATAATTTTTTTCCTTGCGTCTACAAAATGTCCAACGATGTCAAATTAGTTCAAATCATATGGCGCCGACGGGAATTCCGACAAAAGATGCGTTTTACATTAACTCGTATTTTGGCTAGAGTAAGAATCTATATTCCGTCAAAAAACCCATACGACCTTTTGTGTATGTCGTATCTAGATATTTGCAACTTAAAATTTAATAATTTAATATTATGCGGATTCTTATCCGTCGTACTTATTACTGACACTGGCGTTTTTAACAAAAGGCTGTTCGACGTCAAAAACGTTACACTTGTGTGCCTCACCTTTTGACGTTACGTCTCTGGTTTGGATGTAGATACATTCCACACAGCCGTTCCAGCATTTTTAGGACGTATGTAGTTGTCTCCCATTCTGAAACTTAAAAATCACTGATGTTTTAGCATAGCTTATGCCTTGGTCACACTGAGCATCAATTGCCTCGGCGATGATATAATCAATGAACTTCGAGCTGTATTGATCAGGACAAGGAAGCTTCGGGGAAATCATTGGGAAATTTGGGAAATCCTTGTTCCCGATTCCTCCCGACAGTCATTTAGTTACATCTGGAGTACGTCGCTGAGGAAAAAACACTGTGATACCAAGGCATTGCAGACAACGACAACAAATGACGACCTTCAACTAAAAATAAACCCTGTAATTTAATTTATCGACTGGAAAATTGTTTAACATTCGTACGAACACAGACTTTTACTTAGCCCAACCATAAAACATTTAGTTTTTCATGGTTCAGTTAAAGTAACAACAGTTACTGTATCCAACATCGATCACTAAAAAGTTCACAAACATAAAAATATCGCCGTTAGTGATAGTATCTATATCATAAACATTTAAATGTGTATGAAGTTGCAATTGAAATAAGTGAATAAGATTGAAACAAACGGAGCTATTATTTGCAAATTTCAAAATTTTCTGTCGGTTTTGGTTCATTAAAGCTGATTTTGACAATGTCATCCTTGAATTAGTCGATGCAATAAAATACGTGTTCAGCTCATAAGTGAATTGTACATTTTAACTGTATTTTTACTTGCAATATAAATACCTATCAAACGGAATACGTGGGCTCTTTCAACGCCATGAGAATTTAAGAAATGGCATTCTGATGTCTACTGCCAATTGACTCAAACCTGGTTCTTAATTATGGCTAATAATTACAAATTGTGCATTCATGTCAAACACACAATAGACGTTATAGCTATTTGTGGACCGTTTTACGGATATATAAAATTGGATACATTGTGAGTGACATCAATTGCAGTATAGGATAAAGGCGAACATTGTGCATTAGTTTCATTGTGTATAGTTGTATGAAATCTTCTATTTTATACAAGAAACTGAGAGTGACACGATTGAATGTTTTATTTGATAGACGTTTGTAAGACTACATTAGGACAATAGGTTATCGGAGAAACTTTTAATTGCTTTAATTACCAGTGGTCTAAATTTGGAAAAATGGCCTGAAATTTGTCATTTTGCATTAATTGCAACTTGTTGATTAAGTGGTCGCATACACTGGTAAAATCGAATTCAAGTAGGACTTTGCACACTCTTTAATAAATATAATATTATATGTGGTTCGTGAATGTATTCCTTTAATATGCGCTAAAGGATTCGGTGTATAGAATAACAAATTCGCTCTCAAGTATTCCGTGTACAGTTGTACTAAGGAATGCATCTCCGAAGGATTGATCAAACGAGGTAATATTGTACTTTATTTGTTACTTGTCTTTTTGAACTTGTTCAGAACTTAGAAATCAGAAGTCGTTCCGGCAAAATATAATAAAAAAATCGGAAAGGGAAGGCAGCTCTCAAGCCTATATATGACGTTAAGAATGAACTGCGAACACCACACGAACATCAAGACTTAAAATTAGGTCCAACCTGCCATCCAACTTATACCTTAGTCACATTTGCCCTACGAGCTCCATACGAGTTGATTTTTCTGAACTCGCACAACGTCCGTACGGAGCCCGCACGGAGCCGGTACGGATTTCAAGACTCGTACGAGCATCGTACTGTGACCAGATGCAAATACCGTTAGGATTAAAATATTTCAGATTCGTACGAGTTGGTAAATCCGTACGGACACCGTACGAGCATTGTGACAGTAGCATTAACCAATTATAAAAACTCAAGTACCGGAACCCAATATGATGTATCTGAACAATTACCATCAGAAGTCATTTAAGCATTAAAATTCCCCACTTTGTGATTCCAATTCGATACTGATGATTCCGAACAAAGCCTTAATTTGCCTGTCAGCTTTCTGCTGAAATATGGCAGTATGAGACCATCCACTCGGATTTGAATCCAGGTCGCCGGATTATGCAGCACGCGCGCTAACCTTTTTGATGAAACGAAAAGAGACATTATCAAATAAAAAATTGAATGGAGGCTATTCCATATGAGCATTCAACTACATTTAGTCATGCTTGCACCAGGTACTTTTCTAATTTAGAACACACATAAGAAATAATATGACATCTCGTATGTATGTAACGTTTCTAACGTGGGAGCATGAACCAATACATTGTCATATTGTCGGTTTATTTTCGTTGCAACTTGTGTCTTTCGGGTTTGACTTGAGAAATAAAACGAATCTGAACCGCGTTCTACCCTTTTTGAAGCTAACCATATTATACGACTGTGTTTAGTCACCGAATTATTGTCAGGGTACGATTTTTTATAATTGAAAGGTAAAACTATAACCTTAGCAACTCTATTTCATTTAATAGCTAATTGTGGTGTTAGTGCTGTTCCTTTTGTAAGCCTGTTGCTGTAACTTATTTATTATACTGTCACCATCACCATTATAATAAAACTTTATTGAGTTTGATATCACTGGAATCTCGCGAACATCAATACGTACACGAAATTCGTCAGTAGGTCTATGTGACTAGTATATTAGTATATCAGCCCACCATTTATGACATTCCCGTATACTTATATTAATAGTACAAATAACATTTTTTTATTTAATTGATCACAACGAATGAATTCATAAAATATAATTTGATTTTAGAAAGAAATGAAAAGTCAGTGATCCTATTTTTGATAGAATATTTATTAGTAGACAAATGAAAAATACAGTCATAAAATATAACCTATTTTTGTTCACGGTCTTCGATTGTTTATGATTAAATTTATGCTTCGCCGATATATATGATATTTGCAATGGATGGTGATGGTCATGGTCATACAAGAATAGAATTTGCAATATCTTAATTAAATCGTCGTGATCATAATTATAATGGGAGCTACAGTAAGCTAGAGGGTACCAGCTTGTTTAGATATATGAATGTCGACAAAACCTTTCACCAGAGTAACTCTGCATAATTGTATGCGTTTAGTCTAACGTGCACTCCTACAACCCAGGCCATGAACATCTTGTTCTATCTACATGTATCTACAAAAAGTATTTTTCCACAAGCTTGGGGAGCGGTCTCACGCTAAACGGGACCAGAGTTCGATTCCTGTCAGTGCTACTGCAAAATTGTCTGAACAAGATAACCCACATGCTCCACTCGACCATTAAGGTAGACATGAACTGTAAGTCTGGGAGTACGAGCTCTGTAGCTCTTTTAAGTCGACATTGTGAAATTTGGTACTATGTTGGATTAGCACATTGTTGAGTGGGTGTGACTGTGTATGGTCTCATGAGGAATTAGTGTTCAAATAGTCTCATCTGTATCACTGTATTTAAAAATTACTGAAAATGTTGTTGCAATATTACGCACGTTCACATATCGATCTTACTGTCGTTAGCCTTTTTTATAAAACATACTGTATGGATATTCAATACCAATTAAAGAAATAACCTTGCTTAGGAGGATGGGAGGAAAAGTGTTTAGCAATAAAACAGAAATCTAAATGACCGTGAATCACTATATCATGATAATTTCACCGAATCAATCGGTTTGCATTAACTATAAACGTTACGGTTGATGATTAAGAAATGAAATCAATTTCATACCCAAGGGCTGATTATTGTGTAGATGCTCTGATAAAAAAACCACATTACCATCATTTAGAAATTCACCCTAGTGGGCTTTTTTGTGAAACCATGATATGTGTTTAATGGTACATTAGGAAATAATAGCTGTGAGCTAAACAGTCATCATAGCGGAAACTATGACGATGTTACGAAAATATAAAAACGTATTATTATATTATGAAAAACAGTATTGTTGTTTTGTAACGAACTGGTACATTATCAAAACATACCATGTATTTGAAAGTACCGAAATGAAAGATCGGAAACACGATAAATAGAATTTTTACGTGTACAAAAGATGGTACGAAAAGTTCGAGTTCAGTATTTAATTTCGCATGTATCGAATTTGGAAAATCAGACATAGCCAATTTCTGCTTGATTTTGACTGAGTAAGTCCTCTTTACACCGGCTGGGACATAGGGTCATCACTACATCTCGCCATCATAAAGGATCTTGTGCCGTCTGCTCGGTCTCTCTCCACGACATTCTGTATCTTTGGAGCTCTGTGTTGAGGGTTCTTCTCCATGTCATGTTGGGCCTGACTCTCTTCGTATTGTCTTGTGGGTTCCAGTCCAGAGAGTGTTTGGCAATGTTGTTTGTTTCTCTTCTAAGAGTGTCTTATCCGTCTCCATTTCCTCTGCCTGATAGTGATAGAAGCTTTCACAGACACTATCCGAATTTCTGCTTACACTGGTGTAATTCAATTCCAGTTTCATGTCAATCCCTCATTCAATAATGCAAACGTCATTTATAATTGATAACGAATGTCGTTATATCATTACAGCGAATGCTGTTGATAACGAACGAGAAAGGAATAAATGAAGCATGTTTACTGTATGCATACTATATGCATGGAAGGAGTCGAGTCAATGCCAGACTGTCTATGGTATAGACGGGTTACATTGACACATGCATTGTAACTTTCGTTTTTATCTTCTTTAGTCTAAATTGACTAGTTTGTGTCGTATTTCATGTCAACAAATTCACCACAAATCATAGACATTCAATAATATTCAATAAGCAATACACTCCAATAAGCTAAAAAGCATTTAAATGTATTCAAAAACTTTCATTTACATATGGCATTTTCATTTAAGGCTTGCACAAACGGAAAAATTTCAGAATAATGGCAAAACATGTTTTCATACAATAATTACGTCAATCATCTTAATTCCCAAATCCTTGCGTTCGAAATGCCATATTTTAATTTATAGTTTTTAAACGATAGAAAGTTATAATTTATTAATAATTAACCGTAACCTAAGTATTTGTCAGGCATGGTATTATAATTAAATTACCATTTCTGTATGGTTAAGTGACTACACGTTGCAACTTTCTCCTTGCCAAGGTCAATGGTAAACCATATTATCTCCTTCAGTTAATCAGTTAACTACTTTTCAATTATTCTGTCTGCTACCCAAGTAGTAGTCCACGACAAAATCTGTGTTTCACTGTCCGTGGAAAGATTTTTTGTACAAAAAATATTGCCCGAAATGAAAAACAACGTATCAGCAAAAGGACTGAGTCCCATGTGTGAGTGCTGCTTCTACTGATCACGGTCCTCTCCTCCGTCTGTTTTCTAATCCTTACAGTTTGTAGTTTAATACTTTACTTCATAGTTGTTCGATTTATTAACTTTATTTTTAATGTTTTATACCAAAAATTCATTTATCTTCAGTCCATCCCGCTGGAAATATACAAAAAAACATAGTCGACCAATAGGCTAATTTCCTGTGACCCCACCCCGACGTTTTGCGTTACGTCTCCTACAGGACCTATAAATGTCATCATCCGGACACTAGTGTTTGGAAATAAAACTATTAAAGGAGGGAGAGGAAAAACACAGTCAATACCCTATCTGCTCATTTCTGAGATTTGATTGTTTTTCTTCAAAAATGATATGAGGAAATCGGATAGGAAAGACAGCACTCAACTTAACCAACCGGGCACAGATAACAAGTTTCCCCATACAACACGATTGCGTCAAACACAAAACAAGTAAAAACGTGGAAGGATCTTGATATCTGTAACAAAAAACACTCTGCTTTTTTTCAATTGAAAGAAATTATGTAAATTTATATGAGGCCACGATTTGCAATTACTTTACTAGAATTAACTTAATTAGCTTGTAGTCTGGTTACGAAAGGTTAAAACCAATTGTGAACTTTACTTTTGAAAATGCAACTTCAATTTCTCTGAAGAAACTTTGCTATCAATGTAGGCATTTAGTGATGAAAGTTGATATTTTTGACACAGTTTTAAATTAAATGTAGTATGATGACATACTTAATTCAATGCTTGCAATGAGGCATGGGTAAAGAGACGATAAATTAGATCATCTCAGGTGTTTCGTTATGGTTGCTAAATCATCCGGTTTAATTAAAGGCATGTCAAAAGCACATTTATAGAGGATGTATTTGTAAAACAAAATGCATGAATTGCACGGACGGATGAATATTGACACATATCAATTTGACAGTTAATGCAAAAATTGTTGACCCACTTTTATTTAACACCCAGAACACGAAAGGAAATGACTGATGACACGACGAGGGGCTGTCCCAAATGCCTTTGATCACCACATGGGCCAGGGTAACATTCAAAGCACATGCTACCCGTGCATATGCACCGGTACATTCCAACTATTTGTGTATATACTTCTAGAAAAAAAGCTCCCCATTAATCCATTCAATGAAATTTGCTGAGTGAAATTTAATGTTCAAGAGAGATTTGGTCCAATAATTAATCATAATTGCCAACTTAAGACCATCATAAACTTACGATTATTTATAACAAATTACATGCATTGAAATTCAGTAACGAGTGCGCGGTGCATATCTATAATTTGTTTTTGGATCACATTTGGCAAAATGTAATCATTAAAAATACTCGAATGAATGAAGGGAAAAAAGCGTTTTATTGATTGAAGTATAAAAGCGGTCTTTCATGAACTTTGTATTTAATATACTAGTCTGAAAGTGGTGGATTTCAATTGGTATAAAAGGGTTCATAGAATATTATGTCGTACTGAAAGTAGAAATGATATTTTAATTCATATATCTGCTTAAATATCTGTATTATGAAAACTGATAGTGCTACGATTATTGGGACAATCTAAAATGGGGGTTTATCGCGTATAGTTTTTTAACATATCATATTTAACATGTTATGCACATGACCCTAAAGCATTTGAAGTAGTTGTGCAGAAAGAGTTTATGTGGATTTCGCTACGGATCTAAAAAAATCTAAAATAATGCAACACATAAGTGTATAAAGACCATAGATGAGATTGTCAAATAAACAGTGCATTATTGTGGATATATTATTTATATTTCGTAAGTTAGATGTTAATGTCGTGTACGGTGATTAATGGTTTATTAACAGTTTTATTTACACGTGTTTGCTAAATTTTATTCACTTTTATGGGATGTTTTCATTAAGCATGCACCTGCTGAGAATGAAACCATAATAAACTTTGACATAAAATTGAAGCTACGAAAAAACTACAGAAGGCACGAAAATGCATAACGTTGCTGATAAGTGATACATGTTCATTATCATAACAGAAGGGACATTTTTCTGAATATACGAGGTCGGAATTTTAAGACAGTAAATGGTGAGTACAAGAATTAGTTATACAAAAATTCCGCGATTTTATCGAACTACCCAGGTTTTGGTTTTACTGAAACTTCTTACCAGTATGCTCAACATATACTCTTGCCAGTGTTTATATTCTGGCATTGAGTTTATCCATAACCATAATAATTACAAGGGACCCCATCATGATCTTTTACTTTATCCTTGACCGTGATTTGAACATCAGTATCAATAATTGCCAAATCTGAACCATTTAGCTAATTCATGTGACGAAGCATGCCTGTTTTTTTTTCAAAATAAGTATTACCGAACTTAATTAACACCACCAGAAAAAACAATCATTGCTGCAAACCTAGAGAGGCTGATGGGAACGATTCCCAGGTACTGGCTTAATTAATTAAGTCTGTATTAATAGTATTTTAAAAATCGTGAAATTTCAAATTACTTAATTCAACATAAAATTTTGTCAAAAAGATGCAAGTTTAAAATAAGCAAGTTCCTAGTCCAAAGATACGTATTTTTTCAGAGATATATACATGGATAATAAATAATTCATTTATTTCGTCAGCGTAATTAGCCGTTATTTTTTAATTACTTTATAATGACATTTCTTGATTCCCAAAGTCTGTAAGTATATACTGGTAGTCAAATATCGTCAGAATTCTCATATATAAATTCGATTATTTTATTTCTATTTATGGCTCCAATATTATCTTACTTTTTCGGTTCTTTAGAAAAAATCCTATGTCTGATAAATTCTGATTATTAATTGTATTAACCTACTTGTTAAGTTGACCCAGAATGTCATAAGAACCCATGTACTCCTCTGCTAATGACATTTTCTACTACTACTGAATTCAAAAGTTGATTCCTTTCCCGCTAACTTCATCATGTTTCCTAATTTGTTATCAAATTAAGCTTTTCATATTTTCTTTAAGAGTAATTAATCTATATGACTTTCCTAAAGACATAATTAATGTAATGTATTTGATACCTCAACAATAATATCACAATATGCCGTAAAATGATAATTTTCGTGGAATTTAATTTTTGTAAATTTCGTAGTGTGGTTGAACTTTTTCACGAAATTTAGTCGCCAAGGTTAGTCAACCTCCCTAAAATGGAGCAAGTATTTTTTCAAAAATGTTTGGCCATCCACGAATTTATGATCCAACGAAATTACATTTTTATGCCTAACAACGAACTGTAATTCTCACGAAAATAAAATATTTAACAGAATTGGGAAGTGTGCTGAATCATATGAAAGCATTAGTTTCGGATGGCGGATATAATATGCAAATAAGGTCATCCCGTCATACCAATAGCGAAACGCAAAACTGTTTTAAATGTATGTAAATCCAGAAGAAGATGAGATAATTTCGCATGCAATCGAAACATAATAGTTATATAACCATACATACACAGCTTCATTATGATGCAAAAGTGCAGCATCACAATAGGTTAGTAGACCAGACTGATTTATCAGTTTCAACGTTTTCCCCCATAAACTACAAAACTTTGCACCTTCCGGTTCATGAACTGTGTCTAGTTATACTGTAAACGTATTATTGCAATTGTATATATATTTATGAAGACATCCCATTGCTGACAGATATTTTAGCATTTGAAAAATGATGCAACGTTCATATTTCGTCATCGTACTCGTGTGCATCGAGGAATGCTATGATATGAAATCACAGCGGATAAACGACTGTATGTATATACCGGATGTTGTCGTTGGATTTCAATCAATGAAGAAAAAAACCGCAATAATGTTGGTAGAAAAAGTCGAAATACTTAGCATATACACACAGCAAAATTGTAACTTGTACATATTTATTATCATGATTAAATTTGCTGCCGTTCGCATATACTCGATTCCGTAATGCTTGCTCATGTTTTTTAAAATCATTGAAAATCGTTTGACTTTTTTGGAGAAAAATGTACATCGGCCACTTTAAAACATTGTTTCATCGTGATTCTATACGCTTCAGTTTAGTAATTGTACATAATATAATCGATATAACATTCATACACAATTTGTACGTTTCAAAAAATCTACAAATTGTGTTATTATCGAGATAGAGGCCAAAAGTGACACGGCTATGTTATCCCATCACTGTATGTTTATTGAAATTAGTGGTAAATTGATTTGAATGTTTATTGCAATCAATGTGTATTCATTATTGCAGTGATTTGACATTGTTTCTTCAATGTTTTTCGTCAATTATTTAATCAAAAGTTTGAAATGTCATTTTGAGACCCTTAGGTTGTTGAAGCATTCAATCAGTATCAATGTACCGTTCTAAAAATAGACGGCTACACGTTCTCGGTGTTCTCGTTTTTCACTCGGTCAGTTCTTATTTAGGTAGTACGAAACAACACATTTTAGGATTGAAGTTGTCTTCCGACGGAAGTTTATTTGAAAGTACGTATATATCTTATTAATAATAATTTATTTAATTTATTTGTAATATCTCATATGTACAACGGAATTCAGTTCCCATTCCTGTTTGTCTTTCGACAATGTAACACGTATTAGGCAGCGTACGTGCGATACAACGGACATCGTACGTTGCAACAAAACCTAATCATGTGCTTTAGGTTTTTGGCTGCAAACACATCGTACGCACGTTCAACTTACTTTTTTATATGCGCCACTTACCATGCACACTGTCACTCATGTCCGTCTGTACGTCCGACTGTCCGTCCGTCCATCCGTTCACACTTTCAAATAACTTCTGCTCTTAAACGGTTTGGCCAATTTTGATGAATTTTTTCCTGACTGTTCGTGGAATTGGGGGATTTAGAATTTGCTCAAAGTATGACACAGGGGTAAAAATTGGCCCGCCCCAGGGGTCACCGTTTTACATAGATTTGAATTGGCAAAACATATAAAAAAATCTTCTTGTCAAAAACTTCAATGTCTATAAACTATAATATCTTGTGGTCCCCTACCCCAGATTGCTCAAATTATGCCCCTGGGGTCAAAATTGGCTCCGATCTGGGTGTCACAAGTTTAACATAGACTTATATAGGTACAACATATAAAATCTTCTCGTATAAAACAACAGTGCCTAGAGTTTGAACTTTGGTATGTAGCATCATCTAGTGGTCCCCTACCTCGATTGCGCAAAGTATGCCACTTGGGTCAAACTTGGCCGCACCCCGGATGTCAGGTTTTTACATATACATATACTTATGTATGGGGAAACATATAACACTTTCCTGTCAAAAACTACAATGCCCAACGCTTTGCTAATTGGTATGTAGCTTCATCTACTGGTTTTCTACCAAGCTTGTTCAAATTATTCCCCTGTGTGAAAATTGGACAGGGCTTCATTTATAATTGGGAGAGCGATATAGGGTCATCATGGCCTTCTTGTTATTAAGTGTAAGAACTAAAAATCATACATTTCAAATATATGGCAACCTGATTTTCTGTTTTCAAGTATTCTAAAACGGATGGAATGTATCTTACAATTTCTTCGGCATATGCTTTGTCGTTGTCATCAAATTCAGCTATATTCAAAACAATGCATGGATCAGTTTGTGTAGAAGTTGATTTAGCTAATAATGAAAGGTCTGTGAAGACATCGTTTATATCATTCTTATCTTCTCTTGGCACTGGTATTTCAACCGGTGTTGATATCTTTTGAATTTTCTTTAAAGGAGACAAACCAGGAAGATTTGAAATTCTGATAGACCTTGATTCGATGTTAGGAATTATGGTCTTGTTTGATGCTTTTATATCTCTTGGGACAATGTTGTAATCTTTAGAAAATGACGACACTTGTTTTGTTTCAGAATTGTGGTGCGTAATATGGATTTTCAAATTACGGACTTCGTGGACTTCAGTGTAATGGATAATGCAGGTACCGAAGTTTTCGGTTGAAAACGAGCAATATAAGCACCGAAATTCGTCCATTGCATCTGAAAGAAACAAAAGTAAAGCATTATACTTTGCACAAATCACGATAAAAAAGTGCAATAAATGATACAAATCCAACTTTGATAATTGCAATAAACATACAGTATCGATGCAATAAAGGATACAGTGATGACAGCGCATAGTCAACTCTTTTTTGGCTCAATCTCGATAAAAACACAATTTGAAGACATTTTGAAACGTACAAATTATGTATGAATGATATATTATAATATGTACAATTACTGGACTGAAACGTATAGAATCACGATGTAAATACTGTTTAAAAGTGACCGATGTGCATTTTTCTCCAAAAAGTCAAACGATTTTCAATGATTGTAGATAGCATGAGCAAACATCACGGAATCGAGTATATGCAAACGAAAGCTAAGTTAATCATGATAATACATATGTACAAGTTACAATTTTGCGTTTGTGTTTATGCTAAGTATTTGAAATTATTCTACCAACCTTGTTGTGGTTTTATCGTCCACCATCGAAATCCAACGACAACATCCGGTATATACATACAGTCGTTTATCCGCTGTGGAAATGATAAATTTAATTCCTTTGGTCGTGGTTTATGTGTCTATCGCAGTCTAATACTTATACTAAAATATACTAACATATGATTTCGGCCATGCAATAAAAATGCACCAGCGCACTATGTAACTTCAATGCATTGTTAAATTATTGTACAACCACATGGACACCAATTTGTGGCGTATGTGCTCTTGAGCACGCACGATTGAGAAAAAATGCAACTATTTTACACAAAGAAAATGACAGTATTAACGCTATAGGGGGCACGACACGTCTCATTCTTCCTGTATCTCAACCTTGTTTACATTCATACAATGAAAAGTAAATATAGTTTTATGTATGTTCATCGATAAGTTGTAATTACCCAAGACTGGTGAACAATATAATTCCCCCACATGTAGGCAGCATACGTAATAATGATTGCTGTGAAATCAGAAAATTTCTCCACATTCCAATATTCGCGAATCCATCATCAATTTGCGGAAATGTATGTTCTTTGACTAAAGCAACGACAGTTAACACAGAAAGTAGTTTTTTCTGGAGTATAAATTTGCGTGCATTTAACCTC
This sequence comes from Spisula subtruncata, assembly GCA_963678985.1. Taxonomy (NCBI): domain Eukaryota; kingdom Metazoa; phylum Mollusca; class Bivalvia; order Venerida; family Mactridae; genus Spisula; species Spisula subtruncata. The sequence continues at coordinate 25,947,139 of OY787665.1, forward strand.
GCGAATGTCTTTATAATAATAAATTTAGAATTTTGAGACAGAGTCCAACTACGAAATTAACGAAAAACTAACTGTACGCAAAAGATTATCATTTTACAACTTACATTATTTGATGGCATCTCTCGCTGAACAACAATACCGTCTTCTACTGTTTGTGTATGCCAGAATGTTGCCATATCCTTCTACAGTCAGACCCATTCAAAGCCATATCCCATTCTTGCAGTTATATTTACTTTTCTTTTTCTATTCATCTTATGTCAAATGCAATTTTCTTATTCAAACACAACTGAATGCGAACATAAAACGATGCGCCTATTTTTTGTTCAGTGCCTTGAGTGCATATATAACACAAGAACTATTTGTAATGTATGTGAATGCGTCAGAAACGAAGAATAAATATATTAATGAACTTTTGACAATAAGCAGCGTCATTGAGAATTAGATGAATATTACGTTGTCAAGTAAACTAGAACATGCACACAAATTATGTACACGTTTACTTGTATTTAAACATTAAGTTTTTCTTAAACCATGCTGCACCGAGTTGTTTTGTCCATTTCTAATATTCCTGTGTAGTATGTACGCTGGCCATTGGAATCAAGAACACCCTTAGGAATGAAGATAGCTGTTTTGATACCGATGTAAAGTCAAAAGTAGGGTTATATGCATATTAAATACTGCGACCGTGACCAATTGGATAAGGGCGTCCGCCTTCGGAGTGGGAAGTCTAAAGTTCAAATCCCGGCGGAAGCTGCGTCCGGTTGGTGGGCCACCAGCTAATTAAAGAATGAAAATGGTAGGTCCATCTCTGCCAGGCGCCGGCAGTACGGGAAGGGATTTGGGAGGTACTGCTCGCAAAAAATATGTGTCGCATAACTCAAAATGGGAAGTGTGGTAGGGATGACACTATAATAAACAAACACTTTATCTGTTAATACAAATTATGCATTCGTAAATAAAGTACCTTTATCAATAAGTCTAGTATTGTATTTTACTGAGATTGTCTTAATATTTAGATTATTTTTATGGAGTCGTAATATTATGGAGGTGGTTGAACTGCATTGTGAAGCAATTACATAATTGCACCATTATTGCACAATTTTTACGGTGCATGTGAACTTCAAACGTTCAAAAGCAAGCATAAAATAAAAATATAAACAAACTAATTTAGAAAAACGTTAGTGAATTACCGGTAGGTATGCACGACGTGACAAAACACTAGTTTAAATGGACATCACTTCAGGCTTCATCTATCTTAATATACCAGTGTCTTTATTACCAATTTGTTTTATTTGTTAGGTATTTTGTAATGCATGCGTGTTACAAAAAAAACGAAATAGCTTAAACAAATGGCGTGTGAAAATTGATCTATCTAATTTCACTTAACAACAAAAAATGTCAGAAATAATGTTACACGAGTTTTCGCATCTTAAATGGCAGGTTACAAGGAAACAGATATACATTGCTCAGTATGATACATAATTTATCATCTATTGTTGACGTAAAACTGTCAGTCCGGCCATATTTGTAAAGTGGCACCTGTTTTAAGCAAGTCGGCCAAAGAAGAGTTTACGTAAGTTTATCAAACATCGATAGTTTAACCATTACTATGTTTTGTTAAAACATTAACGGCAATGCATATTAATAATAAATTACAAGTTTAAAATGGTGAACCACTTTAATTGATTCGCAGCCAAACAGTAACAATACTTTTATTTCTATTTTTATTTGTCTTAAAACGTTTTCCCGTTATCTTCGAGTATAGGTTAGTGTCTTTACAGTGAAACAGTTTTCTCCCGTATATGTCCTTGGCTCCATCCTTGTCTGTCCTCGACGGTATGGCATACCAGGCTATCGCATTGCTTTCTCTTTCACTTAATAGAGGACTGCTCCACAAGTCATTTATTTTGTATTCTGATGTTACCTTGTGTTGTGATGTGGCATCTCCGTATGTGAGCGTTGGCATCACTGCATCCTTACCTACTTGTGTTAAAGTCACAAACGACATGGTCATCCAAAAAGCACAAACACACATATAATCACAGGGTTTGTCATGTTGAGAATGACAAAACAATAACTAGAGAAATGTTCATCAAAGACACACCTAACTGGGACATAAAATATACGACTCATTTATTCAGACGTTGAGTTATCACCCTGGTGTGGTTCATTGACCGACAAATTTCTCATTGTCGGAGTTCGTCTAGAAAATGCCTCAACGCAAAGAACTAGAGCATAATTCACTCAATACGTATGCCATGTAAGCAATAACTATTCACATTTTCAAACAATTCCATTCAATTATGATTTCTGTTTACGAAACTTGTTTTCATGTTTGTTTGTAATGATTTCAAAGTAACTGTATAGAATCATGTTAGTGAAAGCGAATCTTTAACAAGAGAAAGTAGACTAATTTGTTGGCGCTTAAGTTGACATCTGCGACAAGGGTGTCCATCTGACGTACCCTCTCATTCAGGCAATTGTATAAAACATGTACGCGGATTGTTGATAAAAGGCAATTAGCATTCATTCGATTATTTTAATGGTTGTAAAATACCATGGTTTGAAATAAGAATAAATTTTCACGGCTAGAAAATAGTCCGCTTCGCATTTTATAAAGTTATGAAAAACATATTCTGATATTTAGACATACCGTCAACATTGCACGTCCACACTTTTACACTTCTTTATTACACTTCTTTATTACTTACGTCAGAATGATCCATGCAACAAGGTTGGCATACAAGACAATTTCAACTCATGTACTTTCTTAATCACTCTGCTATTGAGATTTGGGCGTCAACTGTTGGGTGTCTGTTCTAGGTATACATTTGTTCCATTCAATTTGGAATTTAATTCCGCTGCAAGTTTTGAAAGGTTTTTGGAACGACCTGAGATTGCCTTGTTTGTGCTATGTACATTAGTAACATTTGTTCCATTCCATATTCCAAACTTTTGTTCCATTCCATATTTAATTATTTTTGTTCCATTCCGGTTGACCGTTCAATTCCATTTAGGGTTTTAGTACTGGGCCATACGAGTGTTCTTATTCTTCCATGACCATTCAGTGGCATTTACCTTGTTTTGTTTGTGAGTAGCAAGTGAATCTAACATTGGCCGTAATAATGACTTTGACCATTTGGTACTGTATGTAAAGTCAAGATTGGCCACAGTCCATATGTCACGCTATACAGTAATACTCGTCAATCCGATCATTGTAAGTCTTTTGAACAACACTGAAAACTGCCCATTTGCAGGGATATTGTTTGGAGAACACGTGACAGGCTAGACGCTTTTGCGTTCTGAGAAATAACTAAACTGACTGAAGATGCACAAGCTCAACAAAATGGTACGTTGTATAACAACGTATGTTCGTTGTTTCTTTTCTCTAATCTATGAGAATGCAAGTCATTCGCTGAATTTAAATACCATAAACAATGACAATTATTGTGACTCAGCTACAAAAAGGTTAATTAAACTTAATTGACTGATTGAATGTAGATCTGTCAAAGTGTGTGGTGTTGACAGATTTTGTAATGTCCATTTACTGTTTTTGTTTTGTTTCAAATACATAATATATACTGTACACTTGTACACCGAAGTAACATGCATAATAATATGTTGTCCGGCGGCTTGTCCGTCCGTATCGTACTACCATCGACACGAAAAATCCTGTACCTTCGTCAATTTTTGAGATTCAACCCTCAAATTTTCAGGTTTTACTCCCAAGATATTATACATTTCAAAAATGGAAAAAAAACTTAAAATCCATTTTTTGGTCTAGAAGCCCCACATTAGCATTCCAAGTAACATAGGCAATATGTAATTAATTGTAGTTGGGCGATGCAGAGCAAATAGTTATTTTTAGATTCCGTTACTTCCGTCAATTTTTGGGAGTGCAAAACGTACAGAACAAAAAAGCTTTTAAAAAGTACGTCCGTCCTTTGAACTAAAATGTGAAAATTCTAGGACATCAAAAACATCGAATACTCGTATGTTCGACAATTGAACTAACGAACTAAAATGTGTCATTGCTATGACGACAAGAACAATATGTGCACGCATTGCATACAAACATTTTCTTGAATGCGTTTACTAGATGACCTTACGAGCAAGAATAGGATACCAAATGACGTCATGATTTTACATGACAGATATGCACTGAACAATTCCTATACAATCCGTTTGTAATATTACATCTTTTGCTATATTAAACCGTTTTGATTCGTGTGTGTTCTTTTGTGTGTGATGGAAATAAGAGTTAAATGAAAGTGACATTTTATTAAATATCATTTAGCGAATCTACACAACTTATGGACTAAAATAGTAAAAGTTTTGAATTGAATAATAAACTATATTTGATCACAAACGACTTTTTGGAATAAAAATATTGAAATATTAGTGTTTTATTAATTACCCAAAAATAGTAATCGAATCAAATTGGATGATTTATTTACTTTAGTATTGACAACGATCCGCTGTGTCTACCAGCATTGAACATTGACAAACAATCAGCATACGACAATCAAATCCACTCCAAAATTCATAGTTGTAATTTAATAACTGTATTTTAACATTTGCCAATTTTAGAAATTGATGTAACGGTTTATATTACGCCCTTATGTAAGTTTTTACGATGTACTTTTACGATACACACGGCGTGGTCATGGCAAATTGTCGTACCATGTGGGTTGGTCACGTGGGGCTTGGTTTGTTATTTGCAGCTGGGCTGGGTGTTCAAGTGAACCTGACCTGGTCATGTATATATGGGTTTGTCATTTGCCGCTGTGTTGGCCATTTGTAAATAGGTCGGCCATGTCCTGTTTGGCAAGGTGTATCTAGGTTGGCCAAGTGAAACTATGTTAGTAATGTGTACCAAGACCGCCATGTGTGGCCAGGTTGGCCATGTTTGTATAGTTATGTTGGCCAAGTTTTACCGGGTTGGTTATGTGTAGCAAGACCGTCATGTGTGGCTAGGTTGGCCATGTATGTAAAGTTATGCTGGCCAAGTTTTACCGGGTTGGTCATGTGTAACTGGGGTGACCATGGCACAGTTTTGTTGACCATGTGCAGTTGGTTATAAAGGTCGCCGTGTGTAGATGTGTGACCATGTATGGCTGAATCGGACACGTGACGCTGCTTGGTCATGCTTAGCTGGCTTGACAATGTTTAGCTATGTGTCCATGCTGGCTTGGTATTGTGTAGCTAATTTTTCATTTGCAGTTGGGTGATTGTGTGTAGCTGGGTTGGTTATGTGTAGCTGGTAGGCCATGTAAAATTGGGTAAGCCATGTGTAGTTGATTTGGATGGCCATGTGTAGATAGGTTAGCCAAGTACAGATGGATCTTGTGTGTACAGCTGGGTAACGCAATACTTCCTTGCTTTTCAGTCTTATTTAGATTGAACTTGTGTTTTTATTCCATACACGTCAATCAATATTGAAGTCTCCGACACAATGTCATATTAATCCAGAGACCCCTTGGTGTCGATAAGGAAAATGTTGTCCCATTGTTGATTAAAGTCGACGTGACAATGGGTATTTAAACGCGACTTGGGCTCAATATTTTCGTGTAAAACTAGACGTTGACTTTGACAAGAAATCGGTGCGCGTATAGTTTTGTTTTATATTGGTGCCAGCGGTCTAAAAAACCTAAATACAAGAGTCGATGTCGTCCTTGTGTGAACAAACACCGGTATGCCACTACACCAATGATGGTGACAACTGAACCCTCTTCATCAAACCTTATGTCAAGGTAATTCAATCTACTGTCGCCTCGTGGATAATTTATCAAACGAAGAAACACAATATCTGGATCATATTGTATTGTGATTTTTTACCAACGGACTACTGACGATTGTAGATCAACTGATGGCGTTAATCCTGGTAGATATGTCGCTGATTGACAATGGTGTGCTCGAGTAGTTCGTGCGGGAGTAATGCTTCCTGTTGTTGAACACAATCTGTGACAATGGTGCTTTGTTGGAATCCAATGCCATTGATGTACATGTGTATTTGGTTGTCGATCTATATTTTAACGGATCAAGGCCAGTAGGGCATCCATGCACTGGTATAATTCCCCCAAACAAACAAGACTTACCTGTAAGTTGAAGTTGGGTTGGAATTCTATATAGTCATATAACTATTGTGGGGATCAAATGAGATGTGCAGTGACCGTGTATACTAACTCATCAGTATTTACCGCTAAATCGCAAAAAATGTTTGTCCCATCACTATTGAGGGATCAAATTATAAAACATGAAAAAAGGGTGGGATACACCTCATAATAAAAAATCATAAATGTAAGCGGTGGGCATTTGATCCCCACAATAGTTATATGACTATATAGAATTCCAACCCAACTTCAACTTACAGGTAAGTCTTGTTTGTTTGGGGGAATTCTATTACGTCATATTCTATTTTGGGAACCAAATGAGATTTCAAAGCAAAGACAAAAATGCCTTGCGTAAAATCAACTCGTACAGTTATTAAGACAATGCAATAGAAAGTGACAAGTAACAATAAAAAAATACCTGTTTATTGTTGTAAAACAATATTCTGGAAAGCACTGTGACCAGTCGTCGTCTCAATCGGTTTATCATAGAATCTGGCAAAAGTTGTGTCTGTTGACCAACCAGCTACTCTCATAATTTCGGCAATTGGAAGTCCTTTTGCTTTTACTTTAGAAGATGATGCACTCCGTGTACTGCGAGAACTGTATTTATCCACATCGATTCCAGAGTTTTTCATAACACATTTTATCCAACGACTTATAGTTGTTGAAACTACAGGCTTATGTGGTTGAATATAACTTAAAATCAACTTTTTTATCCCATTACGCAACCCACAAGTTTGTTTGATATATTCTTCAAGAGTACTATATACACAAATGCTGCTATCTGGCAAATATCTGTACAATTTTAGGACAGGATTTGTTTTTCCTTTCCTAGACTGTTTCAACAACCCACTATAGGTTAACACATAAGACGCACTGTCTTTCTTCAAATTTTCTAATGTCAACAGAGCAATAGAATGACTTCGACTTGCCTGAGTCAAAGCAATTAACATTACAAGTTTATAAGATAACATCTTCAAAGTTAACTCATTTACTGGTGGCAATGTCTTCAAATAACGCAGAACCATAGATACATCCCATGTTTCCTTATACTTCGGCTTTGTCGGCCTCAAATTATAAACACCGGTAAGAAAACGTTGAACTAAAGGATGACTTCCTACATTGAAACCATCCTGTCTCTTACATAAACTAGATAAGGCACTTCTTGCTGTATTTAAAGTTTCGTAACTCAGTCCTGAATGATAAAGTTCAGTAAGAAATTCTACACAATATTCAATAGGGGTTTGAAGTGGATCAATCTTCCTTTGATTACAGAAGTAAACCCATCTATTAATGTATGAGGAATATTGCTTCTGTGTAGTCTTTCTCCAAGAGGCCATGATGACTTCAATAGACTTCTGCGATAAATTTCGCTCTTCATATGATCTCCGGATAAACGACATAGCATTAGATGTAGTTTGTTTACTAAAGGATGTACCTTCTGAGTTTGTTGTAAGTTCAATGTTTTCTTGTTGACCTTCAAAATGTATGGATCGTGTGTCAACATTTCCAGGATGCTGGTATAACAATTCTGTGTGATCCAAAAAGGTGCCACCAGTAAAATATCTGCTCTGTCTTGCCTCACTTTCTGTAGTACTTGTGATAAACACCTGAAAGGAGGAAAGGCATATATATATCTACCATTCCAGTCAACAGAAAAAGCATCAATTGCTTCTGCTTCAGGATCAGGTTTCCATGACACAAACCTATCCAATTGTCTGTTTAAACGAGACGCAAACATGTCAATTTCTGGCAAACCAAAACACTCTACCAAAAAGGCAAAAATTGTTTCATTCAGTTTCCATTCAATATTATCATTAAAATGTCTGGAATTGAAATCTGCTTCATTAACTATACCTGGTATATGAGTAGCAGACAACCAAATTGCTCTTTCCCTACACCAAAGCCACATGTCCTTAGCTAGCTTATTCAGCTTATCCATTTCCCCCCCCATATTACTAATATAGGCAACAGTACATGTATTGTCTGATAATATTTGAACATGCATATTTGACTTTGCCATACAGAAGGATTTAAGAGCATGGCTAGCACCAAGTAGTTCCAAAACATTGATATGGTTTTGAATTTCTGTCTCATTCCAACGACCACCAATTCTTACATTCTGACAGACTGCGCCCCATCCAATGGAACTAGCATCACTGGTTAATATGAGATCAGGATTGCCATGAGTGATCTTTCTATCTTGATGAGAAAGATTATCAATCCACCATGAAAGTTCATCTTTCATACTTTCTGAGACTAGCATAATTGACTCGTAATCACCAGCATGCTGCTGAAGAGCTTGGATTTTTGAGCGTTCAATGATTCTATAAAATAAGGGACCAAATTCAACTGCTGAAAAAGATGAAACTAAGAGACCTAAAACTCTTGCAACATCCCTTATTTTTGCTTTATGCCGTGACTGCAAATCTGCACATGCTTGGACAATTTTTTCCACTTTTTCTACTGGTAAAGTAACTGTCATTTTTTCTGAATCTATATTATTACCAAGAAAGGTTATCTTCCTTGTTGGAACTAATACTGACTTCTTGTCATGTAGAACAAAACCTAAATCTGTCATAAGATTTACTGTGTCATGAACATTTTGTTCACATTCAGGGTATGTATCACCCATGAGCAAAGAATCATCTATATATCCAGAATTTTTATGTCCCATCATGCGCAGAGATGCATACACAGGTTTCATCATTTTAGTAAATTGCCTAGGGGCACATGCAATTCCATTTGGCAAAACTCGGTACTGATAAATTTTGTTGAGATGTATAAATCTCAACTTAACTTGATCTTCAGGGGCAATTGGCACACTATAATAGCCATGCCTAATATCAGTACTAGCAAAGAACATGTTAGGTTTAACCAATTTTAAGGTAGATTCAAAAGTATCCATTTTAAAATGATGATACTGTATAAAATTATTTAAATTTTTTAGATTAAGAATCAACCTATGTTCTCCAGAACTTTGTTTAGGAACAGTAAAAATTGGAGAAATATATTCATTTTCATGGTGATTAACTTCTTCTATAACTTGCATTGCCAATAATTTTTGGATTTCCAAATTTATAATTTTTTCTTCTGAGTCTGAAAATTTCTTTCTGTAACAAATTGAATTTTTCGGATTCTCACCATCAATAAATTCAATATGGCAATGTTGAATGATGTCCAAAACATTTTCATCATTAGTAATTTTTCTCCAATTTTCAATGTAATTTTTAATTCTACCTGCACAAAATGTACTTACATTTTCTACTTCTTCTGTTGAGCTTTGGAGTTTTTTGATAGCGTGGACTCTGAACGTGGAAAACCACGACCTCTTCCTCGCATACCTCTTCCCCTGGAGGGATATGGGTTGAAACCCCTTCTACCACCACGACTTCTGAATGATCCACCACCACGGTTGAACACTTTGCCAATTCTATTCATATTATTAATGTCTCGGACATTATTGTTCACATCATGGTCATTTCCATAAAGAAGGTCTGTGTAGGGTAAAGATGCAGACGCAAGATAATGGTATTTATAATCCAGGTCCGATTTGCAGCTCTTTACGTTTAGTGTTTATCATTTTATTGGTATGCCCAAGTAAGGCTAATGCTGTGGTGCCCAATTCCACGTGTTCTGTGTCACACGATTCCGCACCTCCCAGTTTTTCAACTAGTTTTACAATATTGGCCGAGGCCTTTAACATTACACCCTGAATTGAAGTGAGTCTGGTATCTTCGGCCTGGGTATTACTCTTCAACAGACGCCAGATGCCCTGATTTACTCTCGTTTTAACTAGAGAATCACAATTCTCTGGGCGATGAATCTGTTTGCAAATATCGTCCAAGTTATCCTCAGACAGCCCATTTCTAAAAGAGTTGTTGACTAAACTGGCTAAATCGCCATGAACACACACATCAACAGCTTCACTTTGCTGAAATTTATCGGTAAGTTTCTTGAAGATAGATTTTTCAGGCACCGACTCGGTCCCGGTATGGGATGGTGTTTCAGACTGAGAACATGAAAAGTCAGGCCCATAATCATAATCATACACATTTTCATCATAATGTTCATCCTCCTGCCAGTCTCCAGCCATAATTTCATTTAAAGACTGTTCTTGTTTGTCAAGGCGTGCATTTTGCGCCAGCATGTTGGTATTAATAACGTTTAGAACTTCTAAAACGTCCTTTATATTACCCGAAGCTTTATCCGAGGATAATTTTGAAGCTCCCGTCTGAGACGTGGACGGCACTGGTACATGGACTTGTGTCTTTGTCGTCGAAGACGTTGACTTTTTAACACTTTTTCCCCCATTTTTCGTGAGCTGGACTTCTAGTTCCGCCATATTGGACGATTTGCCGCGAAAAATCTCACGTGTCCAGGTTTTCGGCAAATACCGAAAAGGGGCAAATGTCGTAAAAAATTGTCGTAAAATACTTTTTACGAACTGTGAAATTCTGCGAGCAGAATGTTATATATATATTTTTATTATATTTAAACAATATCTAAGCTACCTAAATAGCTTGAAAACTACCTAAATAGTTTAAAATAAAGAATGTGTATTCCGAAGAATAACACGACTGACGAGTAAAAACTTCGTCACGGTCTATTGCAACTCAGTAAAGCCGATAACGGTCTTCACTGTACGAGTTACAAATAAGCACTGATGAGTTAGTATACACGGTCACTGCACATCTCATTTGGTTCCCAAAATAGAATATGACGTAATAGAATTATGGTGTGGTCGGGTTGTTATCAATTTCACCATTGTACGAGTATACTCGTGTACAATCGTAACCAGACCATGGCAACATCATTGGTGTGATGCGCCTTCTGTCTTATGGAATTTGCGATCGGCGGATATGTAATTGTGATGTTGATGTTTTCTTGTTTACAAAGAAACGACAATTTGATTCCATCATTATTTCGCTGGTGTAATTGAGCGGAGTTGATTTCTACGGGTCAGGGCACTGGTTTATCAACGAACTTACGGAAATCGTAAACTTACGTTCAAATTTAAATTCTTTATAATTCGTTAACAACTACGAACTGCGACCAGACATTTTTTGTAGGAGTTTATTAGCTGAATCTTTATTAGTTTTGCAGCCCCATTTACCTCATTTTACAGATTTTAAAGTGTTATAAAGAATTTAAATTTGACCGTAAGTTTAGGATGTGCGTAAATGGTATGATAAAACAGTACCCTGGTCCACAGAAAGCGCAGATACAACGCTGTAACATCGGCTGACCATTTATTTTAAGTTTGGATCACATCATAATATTACAAATCACACATGGATACACCTATGAAGGGGATGGGTGGTTCACTGCACTTCAGCAGAAATGTGACTCAAAAAGGCATTGACTACAGGCTAAAAACCCTTAAAACATATCATTTATTATATGCGAATGACGTAGATAGGCGAAATTACCCATTATCGTCTGCATTATCATTCTCCATTTGACATTTCGTTGGTTATGAACTTATGGACAACACCAATGCTGAAAATTAATACAGATAAACTTTGACTCTGTCGGTGACATTTTCTAAGCTAACTTGTTAATCAAAACTTAATAAAGCGCGCAATTAATCAATTTTTTCATAGCCTGTCATTTTACTGAGTCAGTAAAGGACACGAGTCGCATCAAAACATGACACCTAGAGATGTCCTGTCCATGACATTAAAGACGCCGACATCGAAGAGAGGATTGAATCTAATCCTGACGGACAAGCTTTCCTGTAAAGTGTCGATACACAGGCTGGAAGGAATTAGCAGAGACGTTTAATGTAACACAGTGGGCCATAATGAATAAGCCGCTATTGGCTGATATGTACAGATGTGTGTGTTATATTATGACTTAAAATCATTAAATTCATAAATAATTAATACTTTATCTTTATTTCACATGGTCATACGATACGAACCTCTCGTTCGAAAATGTGCTTTGGATTAAAATCCAAACAAATTAAGCTATGGTGAAGAAAAACTAAAGAACTAAATATACCTACATGTATATCGAACTATACAGCGAATATCTGTTCTTAAAACGAAATCAATTAACTAACATGAACGCATGTTTTTGAATCATGCTTGATACCGAAGTTGGTTATACCAAGAGAACGAATAATGTTTATTTGGCTAACTCATGTCTCCTGGAATTCGATATAAACGAATGCTACTATAGACCAATTATATATATGGACTAGTGTTATTTTACTATGTCCATTTTGAGAGATCTAACATACTATTCCACGTATATTTCAAATACAGCAACAACCTGTCAATTCTCTACAATACGACACACTTTGGACTGCTTGAAGGAATGTGTGACGTTGTTCTTTATATATACATGTAGCTATTTTAGAGAGGCTGTACAGTATTCTATGTTTTAACCTACATTATAAAAACGAAGTATTTGAGTAAAATAATGTCAGTATGTCTGTGTATGAAAATTCAAGTTTATTGAAAAAAAAACGAACTCCAATGGGGATTTTCCAACGTTTTGACTTTTATTCTTCTTCTTCAGGGAAACAACTGGTGTGACGTTATGAATTATAAATGGAATGGGTATCAAAATGGAATTGCGGACAAAATCTTATTTATTTCGAGATATCATCAATTATAGATTTCATTGTAATCAGACAAATTGCCTCGCACTTGAATAAGTCGACTTAATTAAATTGTCACAGAAATCCGGATCTCTAGTGTTAATTGTACAATTCAATAAGTTGTTCAATTTCGTATTCCTTTGACGATGATTACAAGAACACTTCGCTTTGACAATTTCCTGAAAAAATATCTAAATTCATCGGCTGGCTTTTATGTCTGGTAATAGACTTATTAAATAAGCTGAATGGAAATGTTTACATATTTAACAACATTTCTGTATTAATGATACTTGGATATTTTTGTAAAGAGACAAATGTATCCATTTACATGTGATAATTGTCAGTTGGTCGGGCGGGGACTTTTAGATTTTTGAAAGGAATTTATGAAATGAGTATTAGGAATATAGAGTTTAACCGAATGCATGCAGTCATCTGACAGAACAGAACACACCGTTTATTAACCCAAGTCGTAATACTCGTATAAATACGACATATGCGTATACAGAATAATACTTAAGAGGGATAAAGAAAACTTGCATCACTAGGTGTCTTGTTTTAGATTTGAACATTCCACTAAATAATAATTACCAAATTAATTTAATAATATGACTCCGACCGGTCCCCGTACTGATATTGTGCACATTCGAGATGTCGACACCGATGCAGTGTCTAGTCGCGTTTATAATATTATTTAAGTTCACATTTCGTTTCTAATTATGTAAGATGGGTAAATGCTCGTCTATCTCATTCCATGATTTAATTAACTGATTTATAAGTATGTATTTTTTTAATTTTTTTAATTTTAGATTACGAAACATAACACTAGTAGGTGGAACGATTTTAACATTTAACCCCCAAATAAAAAACCAATTGCATTTTAATTGAAAATTGATTGACTTGTTTGTTTGTTTGTTTATTTTACAACGATTTGGCGACAAGTTATTCCAACATATTTTACCCTCTTTCTGCAACAGAGAACTGTTTTCTGTATTAATGATCACATTTGGTACATATTTCTGGAATTGTGATGTTAATGATTCAAAGTCAGCCAAAGCCAGGATGGTAACATAACTACCTCGCAGATGGAGGATGCTATATCTCCCCCACTTTTAATGAACTCAAGTACAAAATTACAAAATATAAAAAAGTCAAAATCGAATACCATTATATAGAATCTACTCGAGTATAATGCAATCTATGTCGTATTATATGTACAACGCACAGAGGACCGGATTACATGTCCTTTCGTATATATTTACAATACATGTTGCTTGAAAGTTACCGTTCGCTCACTTGAGAACCTGTCAGAATTTTAAATGCAAAATCGAAGCTAATACCCTAGTCCCGTTTGCCCTACGAGCTCCATACGAGTTGATTTATCTGAACTCGCACGACTTCCGTACTGAGCCCGCACGGAGCCCTGAGCCCGCACGGAGCCCGTAAGGATATCGAGACTCTAGTCTGTCTAACATACCCTATGTTTAGAAAGACAACTCCTCAATTTACTTTTTTTCATGAAATTATTTCCCTTTGTACCCTCAAACATAGGTAATCAAGCCAGAATAAAATCTAGCTAATAAAATCTAGCAAAATTTAAAAAAAGTTATGCTATTTGATTGATAAAATATATTATCTAGTCGGGTGGCCAGACTATCGAGACTCGTACGAGCATCGTACGGATTTTCACAACTCGTAGCTAGAGGAATCGGTGATCTGGTGAAAACTATACATTCTGTACGACCCGAGCGAGATCCGTACGAGCTGTGACCAGAAGCTAAGAACCTACAAATACTGTTAGGATTAAAATATTTCAGACTCGTACGAGTTTGTAAATCCGTATGGACATCGTACGAGCATTGTGACTTTAGCATTAGAACATGATGAGCATAATACAACGTTTATAGTGAGAACGTATGAATGTCCTCATAGTTTTATTGCATGAGAGTACGAAATTCAATCATAGATTAAGAGAACGAACATGCATTACGACGAACTGACCAGTAGTTTAAACATAAGTAACCTTTGAATCATAGAAACACGTTTGTGAATGGTCATTGCAAACGTGTTTCTATGTAGTTCAGACCTGTCCATCACGCGCCTCTCTGCATAATACAATTAGTACCCCCTATTTGATAAATTGTTTAAAAATGATAATGTTGATATAGTTAGCACACTTGACAACCGTATACAGCCACATTATCTGTATCAAAGTTGTCGTTATCCTTTAACAGGATACTTGATACATTATCAGTATACTAACGGAACATATATAGTAGATTGTTTACTTTCTAAATAGCCACTCGTATACCCCTTTCATGTCCATGGACTATACATCCACTATCTTATGTAATGTTGATATGAAAATGGTCATTGAATATAAGGCTAACTGATGTTGTTTGTACGTTTGGAGGGTGTGTTTAGAGGGAGTGGTGGTTAAGTAGTAATTATTCCAGGCTCTGGTAGGTTTCAACACCACATTGGTGGACCATGGCTTCAGTGTGAAAACATCTTGCATTTGGGCCTTTCGTAAAAAAGAGATGTCATGATTTATTCACTCCCTGATCGAAGGTTTAGTGTTTTTCAGGGGTAACAATGTTGTCTTCGTGTCAAGGTTTTACAGTGGCGTTATATGTACTAATACAAAATACATGTATGAGTAATATAGAAGATGGAAAAAGGTCCCTTGTTCTGAAGGCAACGTTGTGTTATCAATGAATGGTCTCATAAGTATGCAGGCTTTACATTATCTAGATGTAATGTCGCTCATAAGTATTCATAAAACCATTATTTTATCATTAATTCACGTTTTTTCAATCTTGATGGCATACTTTTGATACGCTAATTCGCCAAAAATCTGTCTTATTTGCTATTTCATTGCTAAATAAAATGATGTATTAACCCAAAGCTTTTTTTAATCATACCAAAGATTCTAAGAGCACCCTCACGATGTGATAAATGAGGACAAGATCTTCGTTTGGGGTAGAAAGAAATTGACGGTTGAATTATGTTATGAAGCGTATTTGTAAGCAAATATTGACTCATTGATTAAGCGTAAGTGACAGTTTAAAGACTACAAAGTGTGTATCCGACTTAAGCACTGTGGTTACCGGATTAGCGGATATATTTTGACCCCGCAGGATACCGTTCAGCGGTTGTTTTTATCTTCAACCTTTGGTCATTGGGAATATAAGTAGATAAATTCGACTATGCTTTCCCACGCGGTTCCAAACGAACATATCGTCACTGGGTAATGAGTAGTAGCTTACATCAGTCTTGCACTCACTTGTTGGTATCAAAAGTGTCAGTATTTATATTAGTTAGATGATCTGAAACAAATTCTATTGATCAGTTAATAAATAGTCTTGCTAAGATTGTACTTTGTTACATCAAAGTACTCGACATACTCTCGCTTCACGTGAACCTTCGTGAACATCGGGACGTTGATGTACCGGTTGTGGTATTTCACTGTGATCTCCTTGTATTTCGCTATCAGCGCTATTCGCTGTATGTTTTTTGTATAGGATACAACACAGCGAAAGGACGAAACATTCTTAAGCATCGTTGTTTGCACAAATCCGCGACTCCCAACTTCTTTACATGTCATGATTGCAAAAGGTCAAATGCATTTTGGTGTTTAAGTTTGCTCAAATGTCACACATCATATCATACTTTTCTTTGTAAACTGGTATCTTTTCACCTTTCAAACGAGACATAACATTACTCAAGTCATCGCCCGATGGACAGGCAATGCTCGTTAGGCCTCCGTCCTTATCAGACATAAGTAGCCATCTTACCATTGGACAGGGATCGGATTGGATTTGTGATCCATGTCTTTCTTATACGTTCATGTACGACACGGAATAAAAAAAACGGAGTGCTTAAATAAAAACTGACTTGACGTGAGCCTGTTCACTCCGGTATGGAGCATAGGCCGACAACAATCGTCCTCCATTTCTGTCTGTCCTGCGCATCTGTGTCCATGGTGTGCCAACTATTAAAGCCTTCCCTAATCTCCTGCTCTAGGGTTCTGCGCAAGGTAGCTCTATGTCTCTTTCTCTGACCTTGAGGGTTCCATAAATAAAAACTCCAATTACGAATTGTTCGGGTCTTGTGACGCTTGTAAACAGTACTGCTTCTTTGTTAGTAGGACGTGAAATCAATATTAGTTTGATACAACATTAAGCTGTCTGTGTTTATTTAAAAGTTTCACACCAAGTACAATGTACAAGTACTGCTTGTATCGGACTATCACTCGAAAATTCTTGGGCGGATCGATTTCTCTGCTATGTTTGGCCTATGGTCTAAAACTGTACAGACCTGCCCGTAAGCATGATTCATGATTGGTTCTACAAGTCACGAGACATCAGAAAGTACATTAAACGTTTAACTAAATAGTCAATGTGCTGATGATGCTTTTGAAACACATTCTTTGGCCATGTAAGGACGCAAGGACGCAAATTCGGCGAAGTCTTACCTGGTGACGTAAGAGATGTGTGTTGTTTTGTTTGCGATATTGGTACACTAACGTCACGAGATTTCCAGAATTTTTCCGAATTGAAAAGGTCCTCTTTCGTTGACCAGGTATTCGAACTGCATAATTATATGGTAGATGCACGTTATATACATGAGCATGAATTTGTAAGTTTCATCTTTCTGCTGACGACATAACAGTATGCACGTACAACGTAATTACGTATCTTGACAAAGTCAACAAAACTACACTATAACATTGCACGACACACTTAAGGTAGGTGCGTCCCTCTCAAGCAGAGTAGGTACTTCAAACAGACCAATTTCATATTTACATGCAGTATATTAAACACTTTAATTTGTAACATGGCAAGGACGCCTTTTGCAAATAATTTGAACGTACTGATAATAAGCTTATAAAAACTCAGATGTACAAATGATGCGTTTGACTATTATTTTTGCTAACGAACGGGAATCTGAACAGACTTCTTATTAAACTTATTTTAAAAATAAACATAATTATACCCCCTTAATGCTCTTCATGTATGCGTCGTCGGAAAAAATTTTTTCCTTCTTTGTCGAGACATTGGAGATTTTTGGTAATAATTTATATTATAATGATAGAAAAGCAGTGTAGCTTATTGCAGTCAATAAAATTGGCATTGTGCATAGTAACGTTGATAACTTGATCCACTCGTGCAAAAGCAAATTGGATTTTCCATTGTGTTGGCTTTCGGTAAATAATCTACCGCCATCCCAAAATATTTTCATTAAGTCTGTGTTTATTAAACACATTCAAGTAGATTGGAACAAGCTAGAAAGGGGGTTGGTTTAATCAAGCAAGGTGGCAAATCCTTATTAACATAATCGCTTTATGATTTACACTCAACACTTCAAAGGAATTTGTCTATTATTTCATATATTGACATTCTATAAAGATTAACCATAATATAACAATACAGCGGTATTGGCCGCTTTTGACCATATTCGGTGTTCTGCAATAATCGGGTAGTCGTGAAAATCACCTCCGTACGCTTAGAATAAATAATTAAACAAATTTGACGCGGTACGGTGAAATCAAAGACCGACATTAATACCAGTGAAAGTTAAGTGATAACCATACATATACAACGGATCGTTTTTCTTGCGGTGAAAATTTTATACAAATAAACTTGGCAAATGACAAATAGGTGACAAACCCATTGGTTAATAGATATATAAAACGTATTGACGCGGATTCGGTTTGGCGATTTTCATCGTTAGTAGAGTCAGGTGTGTGTGGCGGAGTTAATTAAATTATCGAACTCTATTGACTGACATGTGTTTGAATGCCGATTGAAGGAAATAGATCAAAAGCTGTGTGAATACAATTACAGGCTCATTGGAACATATATTCTATCAAATAAGGTGTGTTTAATACATAGAAGTTAAAAGATTGCTTGAATACAAGTCATTTCATTCTATAGTCAAAGGGAATAGTTCTTGTTAATAAGTACGTATGAAATTGGGTGACAGAAAAAAACTTGGTGTTCATTCTGTATCATTAAGAGTATCGTTTTTAATGAGATACAAACTTGTAACATTTAATTGAACTTTCCAGTGGTATTCGAGCGATTATTAAATGCGCCCGTATCATTAGAATTAAGTGGATTTTATTATGTTTTGGGTTTTAGTACGTATAAAATGCATGTGAGTACTGTTTCTATTTCTTAATTAATTTTGTTAATTTATATCCTAAAATATATTAATCGTAAGCTGTTTGCTTTGTGCAAAAGAGTGTTCATTTTCTAAAAAAAACTATATAAGTGATGTTCAATGTTTTATGGAAGAAAGTATACACAGTTTATTTTCTACTGAACATTCATATCAGAGAAGTCTGCCAATTTGATACTATAATTAAAAATGCCATGTCGTTTGTAAATTGTTCTTATGAGTACATTCTCAAAATGATTTTATGAACATTTTGTATTGAACTATTATGTACACATATTATTCTGTAAAGAATATAATTTTTATCATATAAAAATAAGCTAAGAATATGTAATAATAGTATGCGTAGTATTTTTCAAACTTCCCTACAGAAGTGTTCGATTCATAAACATAGGGAAATTGTTTTTAATTGTGACAAATGAACTTTGAAAAAAATGGTCATTTTTTCATACATTAGCCAATCATCGAAACAATACTAGCGTACACGTGGAACACACACTTTGAGGCATTAATATTTTATACAATATCAAATAATAATATTGTTCAATCAATTAACTGCGAAAAGGAAAACATTAATATTGATGGCGGACACCTTTGATGTTGAAGATCTATGTATAATTCACGACCAGTCTCAAATGATTTATTTAGACACAGTACTGTCATAATATACTTCAATAATATTGAAACAATACCATGTGTACAATTTCTCGTATTCTGTGGTTTTATATTTATATTACTATCACTCGAGTTCTCTTTGATAAGTTATGAGTAATTTAAGTAGTATTAATGGGTTAGCACCCGGTAACGCGTCGTACAATATGGAACGCTGTAATTGATAGTAGAAGTTTGATTGTTTCAAAGCGACGATTATGCCCACCACACTGGAGCTATTTTCGAGCACTTTGCGAAGCTACAATTATGGACTTAAGCTTGATACCACTGTCTTTTTAATTTGCTTAATAAGTAGTTTCGTTGATAATTAGTACTGTACTACTATAATGTTCAAATACGCTGTAAAATATTGCAAAAATAACAAAACTTAAGCATTAGGTAAGATACTCGTACATGCAAGAGAAAACTTGATGAATAGAAATGCAAGAGTAAACTTGATGAATATAACTAACTCGCTCGAATTTTACATCGACGAGTTCTAAGTATAACTTATTATAAAATGGTTGTATGACTACATTTCTAGTATACTGGCTAGCATATCATTGTATAGCTACTTAGTATTATACTGTCTGTAAGATTTGATTAAAAAATGTATATAGACCCACTGAACAAGTATCCATGTGGAGACTACCAAGTCACATTATCCTTCCGCTGTATCAAACAGATGTTACCTGGAACTAACAATGAATAAATGTTGATATATTAGATTGATAATGATTAATGTTAGTTGTAAATACAAATCTTTTTAGATTGGTCATTCATGTTCAATGCTGATGTATATTATAATTGTATGGTATTTGAATTATATATGTACTTATTTGGACAATAAACTATGAACTATCCTTACTATGTCGATACTTTTTGACAACTGGGGGAAATTTAAATGACTTTTTTTTTACTTGTCCACAAATTTTTGTCAAGATTTTTCTGGACTGATGATGTGCAAATTTATCTAGTAGCAAAAAATAAACAACACAGGTATGTTATCTATATAACGTTGGTACTTTTTTGAATTTAAGGCACTGCAAAGGTATAATATACTATGCCCGCCCCAGACTTTCACCCTTTCCCTAACCTAACTATTATTTCTCTCTTGTCCTATTTTACAAAAAAAAATCTTATTCGTGCGTGTTTTACTGGGGGGGGGGGGGGATTACTCATTATCTTTATTCATCGATATATCACGTGACTGATAGTGTGTATCTAATTGATTATTATAACTAAAGGAATCAATAGGTTTGACACCAAGGCAAAATAAAACCGACAAGTGATCATTATTTTATAGCTCATATCAATCAATGTACATACTATAACACTGTCATGTTACGTAGAGTCAGATACGATATGTGATCTACACAACGGTCAGTAAAACCTTAATAGTTAGACCACACTTGGGGCCCGGGAAGAAGGGTGGTATTCACAAAGCAGCTGAAAAGAATATTGAAATTTACCTTAAGAGTATGAGCTAAACAAGAGCATCAATTAGTATGAGTTTTTTTTAACATAGTTAAGGAGCATTATGTAAAGAGCTACAATAATCACAAAGAAAACTTTGTGTTCTTTTCTTCGGGGTTTTATTTGGGGGATACCAGCCCTGTGTTTTTGTGAGAATTCACACACAAATTTCATGTCAAGTATATACTGCCAGCAAAACAAAAACAAAAAGTGTAACCATATCATTTTTAAGTTTTAACCGGAGCGCATGTATATTCGTTTTGATAAACAACAGTGCGAAAGTGATACATTTGAGAAAGTATGAATATATCCTGGTCGGTTGCTGAATTCTTCTTCTTTGGGGAGCGAGAGGTGAAACGAATCGTGAAATATCGATCGTTTCCGTCTGTCTCCCGGAACCATACCGCCTAGCACAATACATAAAGTCCGAGTTTATCAGAATGGACGGTAGAACGTTAGACATCTGGGGTAGGGTACGTTAAAGTAGGGTCAGTTGGGTACGGCTCCGTTATGTCAAAATGTCTACTTGGTGTGTCTGCTAGTAAAACGCATGGGTCGGGAAGTAAATGATCAGAGAAAGTAAAATGCACGTGTCTGATAAGCCACATTGTCTGTTCCTGTAAACCGTGAGGGAGACACTTCTTGTACAATAACATTGATACAATAGACACTGTTTATTATACACGATTATAACATCTTCTCTTATCTATTTTCAGAACGTGTTGATATGAATAAGAAATTGTGATCGACAAGCTCCGCACATCATCAAATCTCACAACTTCTGATCACCATACAAGTACTACATAACTTTAAAGCCAGTTGGTTATTCGCACGGTCAATGAAAAGTGAATGGGGGCTGTGATAAACACGCTATAACCATGCTTTCATATGTTGGAGAAATTAGAATTTTGCGGATCAACTAAATTGGATTACCGATTTGGAGGGATTTTATCAATTCACCTTATCATTGTGATCAAGTAAAGGGTAGTGTGGGATTTGAAGGGGGAAATATAAAAAAAGTTAAAGTGACATGAATTGGGAATGTTTATGTGAAATAAAAGAGAAATGTTTGGATTACAAAAACCTTTGTCTAGAACGTTAGCATCGGCGGACTTTGACGGACTGCAAGCAATACTTTACAATAGGTATGTATAATCATTTTTGGTATATTTTGTCTACAAAGTTTACTTTTATTAATTGAAGTGCAGTAAATGAAACTCGGTTCTAACTAAACTTTCAGAATTTTGGACAAAAAACGAAAACCGAAACTGAATTCGAGTCCGAACGAGACGGACTTCAAATCGGTCAAAAATAATTCCGGATTAAACAAGTTTTGGACATGAGACAACATCCAGCAGGTTCGGTAGTTCAGGTAGCTCAAAGCTGCCTTAATGAATGCATTCGGCAAAATATAGTTTGTACTAGAAAATGATTAATTACTTTATTAATTCGAAAATGGTAAAATTGCCATTCGAGTGCCTGCGTTGCATGAAACAGTAAATGAACGACATGTTGGACAGATAATCATATCAAGTTCTTTTTAATAACGATTTCAACCTTATCTGAATACGCGAGACACCGATTATTAAAACCATGTGAATGTCATTGAAAGGATTTGTGAATTTTTGCTGCAATTGAAATTTTCACTTATAATGTTAGTATGTCCACGTGCGTTCATCGCAAAATATAAAACACGTGTTCTTTTTGCAAAACATTGTGTATGTATAATGATACGTGTATTCGTGGTGTGATGTAGCACGTGTAGTCATGATGTATGATAGCACGTGTTTTCGCGTGTACTATAACACGTGTATTTACCGTGTAATTTACCGTGTACTACAACACGTGTAGCAGTGGTGTGCGTACTATAGCACGTGTAGTCATTTATTTTTGCATAATGAGGAAAAATAAAACACGCACTAATAGTAAAAAAACCCCGATAAAATCGTACCAGGAAATGTTACATTTTATAAATACGGAAATGTCATATTCTTTCAGTATGTTTTTAATATGAGGTTAAAACGATTTGCACGTACGAGGACCATCATGTCTTGACATTCCAAAATATTACCCTGGTCACCCGATTATGATAAAAACCGCTTTCCTCTTGTAATGATTAGATAAAGAGAAAAGCAGTGAGAAATGACTTCAACTATGTACAATTCGTTTGCTTATGGCAATAAGGTATGTGTACATTGTACCACAGGTAACTGTATCGTTGAAAAAGAAAACAAAAACGAAAAAAAATATTTTTTTGAAAATTTATATTTTTCTATAGAAAAATATAAATTTTCAAAAAAATGTTTCGTTTTAAACGCTACAGTTACCTATGCATTGTACTAGTGACCCAAACATAATTGGAATTTACACTCCAATGCGCATCTTACAAAGCTTTTTTCATGAAAATATGAACGGTCATGCTGACCAAATTGAAGTAGAATATATTACCATGGGTTCCGACGATGGGCATTACATCGAATCCTTTAACGTTTGAATGGTTTATTCAGTGTATATATAGCGTTTTCTACCTTAAGTTGCAATGGCGTCTTTTGAATACGAAAAATAAAAATCTTAATGCAGATCCCGGCTACTTTATGTTGTCATTACACTCTATTAAGTAATAATTATGTTAATATAGTGTATAGCCTTTGGCTAGAATTGTAGATATGAACGCAAATTCAAGTCTTCAGTGTAAAAAGTCAAGATCGTATCCTCATTTCAAAGCATCCTGTTGACTTAGCTTTTACTATTGAGTTGTATTATAGATTCAGTTTTATGAATCAATGTATTTCCTTCTTAATATCTCCTTCAATAGTTGGATACAATATGCGGATCATATTTGCATTTTTTGTTGTTGAATTATGTATGTCACCCGGGCCGGCTGGTACTGTTACTAGTATTCTGTTATCCGGTCACAAGCTGTTACGTCGAGGTGTGTGCAATGCTGGGTGGTGTCACCATACGACGACGCCGATACGGTGGATATACCATGTGGCTACACCTTGTGCAATGCGCGCCATTAATGAAGTATCAAGGGGGCGTGTCCGTGCATTCTAATTGAAGAGGCAACTGCTGTGCTCACAGTTAACCACATAAGTAGTCTTCACTTTCAAGAGAGCATAAATACATAATACTCGAGGTATATTACTCCGCTAATTGCGTATAATTACAAAATTATCCTAAAAGTACAAAATCAACAAAAGTCAAAAGTGAACCAAACGACTCTCTACTCACCAACAGTATAAATAAACTTGTCAAACTATATATATATATATATATATATATGCATTTTTATGACCGATTTTCACTCCATTGAAGCATAATTCTAATTCATACAGCAACCAAATCTAAACATTATTTTCATTTTTTTTGCTATCTAGGGTCTGTGTTATATTATACTGTACATTGTATCAGGATCTTCTCTATAAATAAAGTATATTAAAAATCCCTGAGTGTATCTATAAATTGATAACAAAGTGCTCCGAAATGCCGAGGTTTAGTATTTGTCCTTTCAAAGTTTCATGTCCAGAGCTGTTCAAGGTTGTTCAAGCAAGAAATATTGCTGAAAAAACAACAACAGAAATTGTATTGACATCAACTCCGGGTGTTTCATATTTGTATTAATTTGTCCAAGCACATAAAAGCTACAATCAGCATTTTTGCACAGCATATGTTACCAATAGTTTAAGGATTACACAATAGACCCAAATGTAAACATGCTAGCTTTCAAATATCTTTATATGAAAATAATGCATTTATCCATTAACAAAACACGCTGATACTGGGGAGAATAGGTTGAAAGAATCTATTATAATATAAATATTGACACGAATTAGTGTCACGCTTTGAAAACAATTTCACCAGTTCATTATGAAGTGTTTATTAACTTCCAAAGCACGGGTATGCTAATTACTTCAAATCCAATAGCTCATTATACAAACGACATGACACCTTTATCAATGCATTTGTTACATTTTTCAAAAGAAAACAAATTATTTTTCAGAAACTTAACCGCTTTATGCGTCGATGTCTTTATTACCAACACATTCCGTTAACAATACCTTAACATAGAGCGTACAAAGGCAGAATTCAGAGAGCGAAATGTTTTATTTGTGGAAATCAAAACCTTGTTTCTTGTGGACAAATATACGTTGAATGGTTATGCAAATTTTAGTTTATTCTGAATAACTTTGGAGTATAATATTTTAAACCGATCTTATAAATTATAATTTATCATAACGTTGGAATAAACCGACATTTACAATAAGTGCAATTAGTCTTATGTCAATTTAGGAATGTTTATAAACAGTACGTTTGTATTCAGGGTTCTATTTGATAAACCTTATTCATTAAACAAATCGTGATTTGTTCGTGGCAATCGAAAGTTAAGACGCAAACTTAGAGAATTCTAGGGAGTGTAATCTCCTTATAAACAGTGCTAGACTCCATGTGGTCGCAGGAAGACGTGTACACATCACGTCCTGTACCAAGTTACCCCAAACAACGATTCAAGAATTTTTGTCAAGCTGCATATACTCATTTATAAACCTTTTGAATCTCAATGTATTCGAAAACAAAAAACCCAAAAGCTTCAATCCACTAATGAAATGGCAAAGAAAATGTTTGTCGGATTTATTCAACGTGTTGACGATGAAATTGAAATATCATTCCACTGAGACCCACCTTTTAGCTCGTGTAAAAGTCTTCTTGATTTTCCCTCGTACGAAATAATGGCTTATACAGCAATGCAGGATCTTTCTATGACTTGTGTACTATCAAATGCAAGAGGCAGAATGCAACTGAGCCTAAAAGAGTATAAGTACCAATCGTATGAATATCCATATTTATTTAAATTATTCAGCGGCAAGATCAAAACAAATTGCTTATAGATGTCAATTTGAGACTCACCATTTTTCCCATACATGTATGTTTGCAATTTGATGTGTGAAAGGTATAATGAAACACAATCATATGCAATAAAGCGGTGCATTTTTGCGAGTGTTACTAAGACAGCTCATGCTTTGCTGAAGTATTTTCCGTTTTATTGTTTTAAAAACGTTAATGTTTTGCTTGAGTAACTAACCAACGTTAACATACTGGAAAATAAACCAATTAAACATTATGAAACGATCAACAAACTTAAAATCGATAGGTAATTTAGAAAACGATCTAATCCGTCACAATTATAAAATGTTCTTGGATAAATCATTCGCCCGACCTCGATATTCCATTGTAAACTGCATGTAAGTTACGTTCGATGCAATCTCATGCATGTACCAGTTCTAAGCTTGAACGAGGTCATTGTGGAATCAGTCAGTAGGACCCAATGAAAAAGGCTAGAGTAAACATGGCAATGTCGGTCATAAGAGGCCGTCACACATGGTCGAAATCATTAAAACGCGTCGAAGTTGTACAATCAAAGCTAATCGAACTTTCACCATCTAAATAAGCTCGTTGTGCTCATCGGACCTGCTTAATCGTTGGCCTTGCTTAATCAAAGTAGCTTGTCTGTAGACCTGCTGATAGAATTCACCAGACCCGTTCCCTCGGTTGAGCTGCTCAACCAGTATAGCATATCGGTCATGCTATCTTTAGCCACATTATATTTTCAAAGTCTCTCAAAGTGCAACATCGTTCTCAGCTCTCGAGTTTTGACATGTTTGATACCCAAACACGCCTTCTGTTTGAAGAATAGCTTACTCAATATTTTATAAGTCTTCCTATTCACCGATGTCCGCCTTTATTAACTACCACAATACATTCAAAGTAAATTAAACAAATATTGTTCATGGTAAATAAAACCTTTAAGTATGTATTTAATAAGTTCATCACCTTCTGGGTGAGACATATGTTGTAATAGAACACAGGTTTTACATTAAAGGATTATTGTCTGTTTCTTCTACTGTATTTTGCTACAATTGTCTGCCCTTAAAGATTGATATTTTTATCAACACTAGACAGGTGGTTGAATAAGCCAATGATAATAAAAACGAAATGTTTAAAAGCGCTAACGTAAACACTCCAACTGTGTTTAACATTAGTATCGACGATATTTGGTCGACCGCTTTTTATAAGCCATATAGAACTTATTAGTGCACACATGGTCTGTACATAACATTTGCAAAAATAAGGGCTCAATCTACTCGCATTTGCATTCCAAAATGCATTGATGCATGCATGTTTTAGTTCAGTATATTAGAACTCGTTTAGAAAGAATTAGTTCTAAGAGTCGTATCCTTGGGGTACTGTTGACTATATACAGTATACTGCTAAGCTACAACGACGACGCAATACTCGTCGATCTAGACACATAGCTAGTCTATATCCTCGAAAACCAAGACGACACTTCACTCCTGAACTCGCTCCATGGTCGGTGTAGCTAGTTAGGGAGCAGAGTGACCGCTGGGTTTTCGAGGATGCCCATTGCCAGCCATAGTCATATTAAAACTGTTTGACATACTTTAAGGATTGTGACACGATTTATGCAGTTTGAAAATTTTAACATTGATACAATTAGTCACTCATTTGGTACTTACATGCAAATTGACATAAAATATGTTGCACTCGACTGCGATTCGACACATTTTACAATTAGTACAAATTGACATATTTTGCACTCGGATGCAATTTGACACCGTCTGCATTTAGAACAAATTGACATATTTCGTACGTTGAAGCAATTTGACACATTTTGCATTTGCACGTAGTGTGGTTTGAGTTACACGTTGCAGGTGCCATTTGACACATGCTTTATAAATGCGAATGCAATTTGACAAAATTCATACTAAACAAATTGCCGTTGCACAAATTTATTTTATAGGATGATCTTAAAAATCAGCACATAAGTTTATATAGACAAGTTTATTTGATAGTTTGAACATTAGAATCAACAATCGGTAATGCACATACTTGACAAACCCATATATCAAACGTATACAAAGTGGATAAAAATACCGTAATCCTAGACCCACAGGCTAGGATTACGGAAGTTCCGTAATCCTAGCGAGTCCTAGCTAGGGCTGTCTAGAATTACGGAAGTTTTTATATCGAGTGCAATTAAGCGTTTAATTATACAAATATTGGTATATTTATTGACAAATTACTAGAAATATCAGTATATCATGCTTCGAATTTTACTTCGCTAATATTTTGTCTTTGCAGGGGAAGAAAATAGAGGCAGTCCGATTGTTTATAAGTTATTTAATTTACGTGGTCGAATACACAAATGTAGTTCCATTGAAATTGATTGTCATGAACGAAACAAATTGTGTTGATAATTTTGGTAGTAGATCTGATATGTTTGTTCGTCATTCGGTCCTCGAAATAAACATTAAGTAGCTAAATCGTTTGTTCATTCACAATTTACATAGCCTACTACTGGATCTATGTTGTGACAGCGCGTAGTGATACGTATTCCAAATATGGTCATATTTAGTTTCTTAATTATTTATTTTAATTTGTAACTGATTACGCTTTGCATGTCATTAGGAATCTTATAAAGTTAGAATTATGTAAACAATCGATCCTGTATGCGTTTTTAAAATATAATTCAACGGTCATGCAAGGTTTTTTTGCTCCATGAACGTATATACATTCGTGTCTGCTCTGATCAAACGAGCGGCTTCGTGATATATGTTGAAGTATTCTTGTTCAACCCTGCTATTATATGTTATCTCAATATATTTTCCGTATTTTAATAACTTTATAAATGTATGCGTAGATAAAACTACATGCTTTATAATACAATATCAAAAGTATTTGCATTTGGATATTTTCCGCCGTTTAATATCTTTACCATACTCTATATCTTTACCATAACCAAAACTGATTACTCAATTGTCAATATACCAATACTTGTATAAATTCATCAAATATTAATGTCAACATGCAATATAAGGCGACCTGCACGCTTAATTGCACTCGATATAAAAACTTCCGTAATTCTAGACAGCCCTAGCTAGGACTCGCTAGGATTACGGAACTTCCGTAATCGTAGCCTGTGGGTCTAGGATTACGGTACCGTAATCCTAGCCACTGCCTAACTTTTATTAGTAAACATGATTGCAAAGGCAGTATAATTCATGTTTAATTTCTATTGATCTAGAAATCCAACTTGGTTAGTAGTTTCACTTTGGCTATTCTCTTTTCGTCGTTACTCTAGATCTAACTCGGAAACTTTCAAGAACGCAAAACGTTGTTATAACTTGAAAATAACCGTTGTCTCTACTTTCTTTACAACTAAAACAGATATTTTCAATCCCTCCCGTTTTCAGCAATTAAATTGGATACTTTGTTTACGTCTATGATCTCATTCTGAAAATTTATGAATAATTATGAAGGACTCGCGCGATGAGAACTTGGATAATTAATGATCGTAACGATGAGATAACTATTATGACACCGTTTCACTCGGTTGCCCGGATAAACAAAATTACGGAAGAAGTTTAAGAACTTTATTGTTGTATAATTTATTGGTAATTGGTGCCTTATTCTTTTATATCTAATGTGTTTAATCCTCTTATATATGTTTTATTCCACATCTTATCTTCGATGACATTTAATGTTGATTTAAAGACTTTAATTTGCCGAGATTTTATGTTTACTGTTTAGGCGACTTTCGTACTCAAAATGATTCGCCCTTATGATAAAAGTGAATTGACGAAATGAACTCTTATCGTCTCTTAATTGATTTGTGTTTGGTTTAGGAGATTAGAATGACCTAAATCAACATGATTGTTACTACACATTTCTACCAATCTATTTTATTTTTTATAGTTGTATGTGGGCCAGTGGTTGTATCAAAATAATTTGTTCAATAAATACGAACTGGGGTGACAGGTGGTTAAGCGATAATCCTCTTGACAACTGATTGAACGATTCTTAGTTGGAACCCCGGCATGAGAATTTGATAATTTCTGAGCGCATTTCATTGATTTTTTAGTCTGTGGGTTTTGATGCTTTCTGGCAATCCGGGGCACTGCCAAATTACCATTGTTTTTCACCTATCAGACCATTTTCAATCATATTACACATGAAATGGGAGATCACCTGTAAAGTTAGACCACTTCCTTGACTTTACACATTGTAAAACCCCTGTTTTTCTATTCTTATATCAGTTGAATAGATCATGGTTTTACACAAATGTAGTTTTGCTTCTCTTACAAGATGTTACAGTTAGGCAAGCATAGCTCACTAGATGATGGAAATATTGGTAATATATATAAAAGCAAACATACAATTTTCATTTTAGTACTCCTATTATTCATCTTAAAAGTGAGTTGTTGGGTGTCAGAATTAATCATGTTTCCCCCCCATTTCTCACATTGCAAATAATTTACGTGTTTGCGATCATTACGGTCATTCGTGTGATCATTCAAGTATGTGAGAAATATGTGACAACTGGAATAAGTTCAATGAAAATAAACAATGTAAAATAATTTATCATGGTATTTCTGTCATTTATAATTGTATATCCATAAACAAAAAATCCTGTACATTTGATTAATACTCGGTGATATGCATCATGGTATTTCTAATATGTTTTTTCACCGCATGTATGCTGAACTTTGACATGGTTTGTTTATTAAAAATGCATAGTTTTTTAACAATGCATATTAATTTTTGTGTACGCTTTATTTTTATACCTTTAATTCTGTTTTATGTCTGGAAATAAGTGATGAAACAAAGGAAAATGTCCCTGGTCCTGAAAGATGCAACTGCTTGAATTATGCTTATTTTGCCAGTTCCTTTCTGCCTCTTTTGAATATGATATATTGGCCGGGTCTGGTGCCCTTGCATCTTGTGCAATATCTGTGAATTCAAATGGTTATTATTCTTTAGTGATTCAACATAAAATATATGAGCATATATTTATATTTTATTTCTCTTGTATATTATAGCAGTCTGAGGGAATCATCACACTGGTTGTCCAAGGTTAACAAGAAAGGTGAAATCTTCAGACTAGAACTAGAGCAGCCAACAGACTCCCCAGAGTCAGGTTTGAGTGAGAAAGATTGCCTGTGCTCATGTAGTGACTGTGCTACGGATGATACCGGCTATGGTACAGACACAGATATCAATGTTGCCTTAAGGAAACGAGAGTCTACTGTGTCGGGTAGACAGACAGAGTTCAGTGATATTGACGATGTTTTGAAAGGAAGTTGTTTTGATATATTGAAGAATAATTCCTTTGATATAGATGATATTGAGATACAACGTGTGGAAGAGAACATCGACAGTTTGTTTCAAGGTGTTAATATAGGGAGTCGAGACAATAATCTATCTGACTTAGATGTGAGCATACCGTCAGATATCAATAGCTGCTTCTCTCAGGAAGAGTTCAATCTCGATACGTGCTTCAATGATTATACTGAGATTTTAGATATAAAAAGTCACGGTAATGCTAACGTTAGTGCTAAGAAAACTAGAACTAGTAAACACAACAAATTCCTGGAATACTCAAAGATTGAAGAGACAATGGCTTCAAGGAAATGCGAATGTGAAAGTAAAAGAAATGCAAATCACCATTTTGAGGTGACTATGAAACTAAGACCTCAGAAGGGTTTGACAGTAAAAGAATTGACGACTGTTGAATTGTGTGAAGCAGCGTTAGGTATTGTTCCTGGTCATTATGGGTCATCTCAGTCAGCCAATCAGAGTCACAGAAGAAAAGATCGTAGAGTAAAGATAAGAGGGATTTCCCCTAATGGTGTAGCTGTCAAATATCCAGACATAAGAATTGGTAAGTATACCATAAATGCATTTAGTATTTATACCTTGGAAGACCATATTTAGAACAAAGTAGCCTATGATAATGAAGTATATCTATGGAAGCAGCAGTCTAATTAAATTACAATTTATGTGTCACATACATAAATAATAACTAGTGTGAGGGGAGACATATTGTTTTTGTGCTGAATGTATGTCAGAAAGATAGCAACAATTTTATTTTTTAAAGTTTTAGCAAATAGGTTATTTTTATATTTTTTATGAAATTGTATGTGAACGAGCCCCATGAGATATTTGTCAATATTGTATAATTTGTGAAAATTGATAATTGTATATTTGTAGGAGATTGTTTATCATCTATCAATGAGCAGGATGTGAGTTGGGATAATTTAGCCAGTATCCTGAATGTTCTTCTTATGCAAAGACAAGTAAGTTAACCATTCCATAGTAATTGATCAATTCACTTGACCAGAAGTTAGTCCATTTTGAAGCAAATAAAATTACAAATTGTTGTTAATTGCTGTCTTTAAAAGTGAGAAAATAATACTTGAAGCAATGAAATTCACTAACTTCAAAGACTGTTTGGGCTTTCATATAAAAGTGAATCTTTGCATTTACTTTTAGTGCACTTTTGCTCAAGTTAGTTAATTACAGTATATAGTTCATTTTATACAGCACTAAAAAGCCATTATATATTATAGGTCATCATGTTTAGCTTAGACACCTCTCATAACCTTAGTAAATTTTTTACTTACAGGTAAAACTTGTCATCAAGAAGACTATGAAAGGTAAGAGTTCAGGGTCTATGTTGAAGAAGAAGACACAGTCATCTTTGGTACAGCTTGTATCCGGCTCTAATGGTAACACTGTCGCATTAGAATCATTACTACAAGGAGACTGGGAACCATTCTATGGTGCTTTATACTTGTCACTGGATGGTGTCAACTCTGACAACATGCAAGCAAAGGTAACTTAAATATTCATTTTATACTACCAATTTCTTATTATGCCCCCGTATCGATAGATCGGGAGGCATATAGTAATTCACCTGTCCGTCCGTCCGTCCGTCCGTCCGTCCGTCCGTCCTTCCGTCTGTTCGTCCGTCCGGCCAGGTTAACCCAAATTGACCGTTTCTTCTAGCATTAAAATGGCTTGCTACAAAGTTTTCAAACTTGCATGGATGTTGTATATGACCACTCTCCACGCGCCTGTATCACCTGACTCCATTTTGACCTTCACCTTGACCTAATTTTGAACTTCGACTTATTGAAAGGTAAAATTCTTGGTTAACCCAAATTGACCGTTTCTTCTAGCATTAAAATGGCTTGCTACAAAGCTTTCATACTTGCATGGATGTTGTATATGACCACTCTCCACACGCCTGTATCACCTGACTCCATTTTGACATTCACCTTGACCTAATTTTGGACTTAGACTTATCTCCACTTTAGTATTTTTACAATAAAATTTTGTCTGGAGCGTATCTTCAAAACTATTTAACGTATTGACTTACAACTTGAAATATAAATAGATGGCAACTTGGAGAAGTGCATTGACAAAGAACCATAACTCTGTCTGTCTTAAATTTTGAATTATCTCCCCTTTAGTGTTTTTTTATAGTAAAATTTTGCTCTGAGTATATCTTCAAAACTATTTAACATATTGACTTGAAACTTGGAATATAAATAGATGGCAACTTGGAGAAGTGCAATGACCAAGAACCATAACTCTGTCTGTCTTAAATTTTAAATTATCTCCCCTTTAGTGTTTTTTTATTGTCAAATTTTGCTCTGAGTATATCTTCAAAACTATTTAACATATTGACTTGAAACTTGGAATATAAATAGATGGCAACTTGGAAAAGTGCAATGACCAAGAACCATAACTCTGTCTGTCTTAAATTTTGAATTATCTCCCCTTTAGTATTTTCAGAATCAAATTTTGACAGGAGTGTATCTTCAAAAGTGTTTAAGATATTGACTTGAAACTTGGTATATGAATAGATGACAACTTGGAGAAGTGCAGTGACAAAGAACCATAACATCTGTATCACCAGATCACACATGAAGTCGATCAAGGCACTGCTTTCAAATGTGGCATTACTCGTTTACCATCATAAGCCCCTTATAGTTCAAAGCCATGTAACACTATCAAACATTTTAACTGAATAATGGCCCCTAATTGACTTAGCTTTTTATGGACATGGCTTCCACGGGGGCATAAGCGTTTATTGAACGCAGTCTTGTTTTATAAGCTGTTACAAGCCTCTGACATCATTCTTTTATTTTGGGACATTAACAAAAACAACCAAGTCTAAATATAGTATTGTTAGGTAAGAGTAAGTAGCTATTATACTATAATCACCCATATGAAACACATTGTTATCAATATGGCACTGTTTCTGTTTCATTGGTTTGCTAGTTTCCATTTATGGAATTATCTCATTCCGTATCATTGAGTGTAAGTTATACATGTACTGTATGTTGTTTCTTGTTCATATGTTAATACATTACTTCATGTAAATTGTAGGAGGACATTGTCTATCAGTTTCCGAGGGTGGATAACCAAGTTATTGCATCAAGAGGGTTGTATATTACCTTAGCTGGTACTATAAATGATGCAACACAATCCACTGTTCAAAGGTCAGTTATTTTATAAATATGTACTAGTATGCGTTATTGTGCTGGATTTGTAATCTGACAATCCAGGTTTGATTCCTGGTCATGGTAATAGAATGAAAAATAGTCTTATTCTTGATAATGCTTGTATAAATGTAATGATAAAGTTTAGTTTGTTGTACTTTTAACCGAGCCGAGCATAGCCTTTATTTGCTAGTCAGCTTTCTGCTGAAAGATGGCAGGCATATGAGTGCTTTCACCTGATTTGAACCAGGGCTGCCAGATTAGACAGCAAGCACACTTAACGCTGAGCTACGGAGGCACACATGTAAAAGCACATTTGAAATACTGAACATAATTCCTTCTAGCAATTGGTATACTTCTGTTTGTGCTGTGTCTGGTTTAAAATATTCATGTAAGCATACATGTTTGTGGTGAAAATGTTGGAATATTATATACACATGTTGAAGTTGGTGGTGGAACTCCCCCCTAATTTTGCTGAAAAACTGTCGCCTGTGTATTCAATGTTACAATGATGTGAGAATGTTGTTGTGTTTTTGTTACAGTACAACACTGATGGTTGACAACAAGCCTGTACATGTTGTATACCACTGTGAGGGACATAATCTGTTTGTTGTTTCTGCACCAGAAAATAGGTAATATATCCCTTCTTTTTCTTTCTGTACATACATTTCAGTAATAATTTTTCATGGCTAGTTAAAGGGAATAAGTATTTATAACTGAAAGGGTTTGTTAGAGATTTTAAATTGAAAAACTGCATCATCATAGCAAGTCTAATGAGACTAGCATTTTTATACGCCCGTTGAAAAACGGGACGTATTATGTGAACACCCTTGGCGGGCGTGCGGGCGGGCGGCGGCGTCTAGAAATTTGTCTGTACTCTTACTTAAACAGTTTTTGTCCGATCGTCTTCAAACTTGCTGACAATGCTTATTGGCATAATATCTAGGCCAAGTTCGATTATAGGCCAAATCGGTTTAGGCCTTCTTGGGTTATGGTCCTTCTTTTACCAAAAAAATGTGAAATTGGCCTTGTCTGTACTCTTACTCAAACAGTTTTTGTCCGATCGTCTTCAAACTTGCTGACAATGCTTATTGGCATAATATCTAGGCCAAGTTCGATTATAGGCCAAATCGGTTCAGGCCTTCTTGGGTTATGGTCCTTCTTTTACCAAAAAAATGTGAAATTGGCCTTGTCTGTACTCTTACTCAAACAGTTTTTGTCCGATCGTCTTCAAACTTGCTGAAAATGCTTATTGGCATAATATCTAGGCCAAGTTCGATTATAGGCCAAATCGGTTCAGGCCTTCTTGGGTTATGGTCCTTCTTTTACCAAAAAAAAGTGAAATTGGCCTTGTCTGTACTCTTACTCAAACAGTTTTTGTCCGATCGTCTTCAAACTTGCTGACAATGCTTATTGGCATAATATCTAGGCCAAGTTCGATTATAGGCCAAATCGGTTCAGGCCTTCTTGGGTTATGGTCCTTCTTTTACCAAAAAAATGTGAAATTGGCCTTGTCTGTACTCTTACTCAAACAGTTTTTGTCCGATTGTCTTCAAACTTGCTGACAATGCTTATTAGCATAATATCTAGGCCAAGTTCGATTATAGGCCAAATCGGTTCAGGCCTTCTTGGGTTATGGTCCTTCTTTTACCAAAAAAATGTGAAATTGGCCTTGTCTGTACTCTTACTCAAACAGTTTTTGTCCGATCGTCTTCAAACTTGCTGACAATGCTTATTGGCATAATATCTAGGCCAAGTTCGATTATAGGCCAAATCGGTTCAGGCCTTCTTGGGTTATGGTCCTTCTTTTACCAAAAAAATGTGAAATTGGCCTTGTCTGTACTCTTACTCAAATACTTTTTGTCAGATCGTCTTCAAACTTGCTGACAATGCTTATGGGTGTAATATCTAGGCCAAGTTCGATTATAGGCCAAATCGGTGTAGGCCTTCTTGAATTATGGTCCTTCATTTACCAAGAAAATGTAAAATTGGTCTTATCTGTACTCTAACTCAAACCGTTTTTGTCTGATCGTCTTTAAACGTGGTGACAGCAGTTATGGGCATAACATCTAGGCCAAGTTTGATTATAGGCCAAATCGGTTTAGGCCTTCTTGGGTTATGGTCCTTCTATTACCAAAAAATGTGAAATTTGGCCTTGTCTGTACTCTTACTCAAATAGTTTTTGTCCGATCGTCTTCATACTTGGTGACAATGCTTATGGGTGTAATATCTTGGCCAAGTTCGATTATAGGCCAAATCGGTGCAGGCCTTCTTGGGTTATGGTCCTTCTTTTACCAAAAAAAATGTGAAATTGGCCTTGTCTGTACTCTAACTCAGACAGTTTTTGTCCGACCGTCTTCAAACTGGGTGACAACGCTTATTGGCATAATATCATGGCCAAGTTTGTTTTTAGGCCAAATCGGTGCAGGCTTTCTTGGGTTATGGTCCTTCTTTTACTAAAAAAAGGTTTTGACTTAATATGGGCTTTTATTTCATAATCAATATTTTTTGTCACTAGCACACCCAAGACGGGCGTATTTTGTGACATTTTGGCACTCTTGTTACAATTTTAATTTGCTTTCTGAACCAAACATGTGCCAAATATGACAAGTAGTAGACCATGATTTGACCATCTGTACAGGATTTGTAAGGATGCTTTAGGAGATTAATTTATCATTATTATTTGTTATCAATTCTAAGATTTATACCGGTATATATTGTATGTTTTCTTTATGTTCAAATATTTACATATACTTGTAAAACATTTCAGGTTTTCTCTAAGTTCTTTGACAACTTTGGTGAAAGATCTTGTCCGTCTGCTACAAGTTACCCATGGTTCTATTCATGACACATTTACCTCATCAGCCAATCACAATCAACTAGACTGCTTCTTCGCTTTACTGCATCAGAAACAAGTCTCACAATCAACAAATGGTGGCACAGTCCAGTCAACAAATAGTGGCACAGTCCAGGAAGAGAATTTAAGTCTGAGCCAGTCTGTAAAGATATTACCATTACCAAATGAGATTAAGGTAGGTTGATGGTCCAGGCAACGCTTCTTGCTTAAGGGGGATAGAAACAAAATTCAAATATTTGAATATTGTTGGTTAATATTACTCAGACTTTCTTTGCAATTAGATTTAAGCATGTGCAACTTTATCTGATTGTTTGTTGTTACCCACTGAACACATACACCCATTTATATCAAAATTGGTACATTTATGACACCATGAGAGCGAAAAGAATATTTCACAATGTAAAGCAAGTTTTAGACTTACAATGTTTTTGAATTAGGCCCTTGTAAAACAAAATTCAATTTCTGAGAAGCTTCCTTAAAATGTTTATGAAGTTTTCCTGTTCACAAATGTGTGTGTATGTATATGTGCTTTTCTTGATGTGTTAATTAATAAAACAATCAATAAATCAAGGATATTCATTAATTTGGGCACTTGTTATATTCCAGAGCTGTGCTGACAGGGTGTTGACAGAATTTGAAGCGGCTGATTTTGGAGACATGGTAACTATCTCTACAGTTGTTTGTGATGGGTTTAATTTTCATACCCATATTTGAGCATTCACCAATATGAGTTAAACTTGTTAAAGTGCGAATAAATGGGGATAGGTTGAAATTAATAAGATCCAGGTGTATTATTTTCCATGAGAGTCGACTGTTTCAACATTTTGATAACATGCTGATCAATGATGTCACCTTTTACTGATTATTATCATTCTCTATGGAGTTGCGGTGTTTAGGGATAGTTTATAGCAACACTGCATTATATGGTTGCTAACCGTTCACTTTTTAAGTATGTTTGAAGAAGTCACTTTTCCATAATAGTGTCCGTTGGTTAATAGAACTTGTGAGACTTTGTGGTAATATAGAGCATTGTATCTGACGCGCTGATATCAAATGATTAAAAGAATTCATCAATGACATAATCCAAGAAAAGTTAATATTGACTTTATGATCTATTTGTATACTTTTCTTCACTTTCTACTCATTGGGTTATTAGGCTATTTAATGGGTTCATTTGTAGTTCTCTTTTATTCACTTTCTTTCAGTTTCTTTCCCATTGATGTATACTTTTGGTTAGGGATTAAATAAACATTTTCATTTTTCACGATGTTTTGAAATTCTGGTAAAGCCTGTAATGTTATTCATGTTTTCTCATTTTTGAATTTACGCAAATATTTGATCTTGCATCAAGTAGGATATTTAGTTGTATATTTGTATATTTATACAAGTTTTGCCATACCTCAAAGCTAAATTGATTAAATGTTGATTAAATAGTAAGTAAGTATATTTAATGAAGGGTAGTTAATGTATGTATATGTGATACTACTGATTCATTGATTGTATCTTAAAATAGTCGTCATTCAAGTGAATGGCATATTGAAGCAGTATAAAGGGGTCATTTTAAGGAGTAATAGGTTGTTTCTATGTATTGAAGATTCGTTCGCAAAGATTTTCTAGATTTCTCGAATAATTGATATACTAAATACTCAGTTAAGAGAATTTTGTACTTATATATAAATTGCTAAAAGGGAAAGTACATAATATGCGTCATTTCGGACTACATACTCCGGAGGAATGTAAATAAAAACAACATTGAATAAATTTAGCTGCGAGGTATAGATAAAGTAAAGCCTATGTATATCATACATAATATTGAATATTTATAAGTAAAAAAGTTGAACACAAAAAGATACCGTTCAACAGAATCATTAAAGTTATACAGTTATACAATAACAGAATTATTATAATTATGGTGTTTTACAGTATGTGTAACTTCATGAAATGACTAACTTAAAAGTCATACAAGGCAAATATCTAAGCTTAGAAAACTTGACTGTTTCTCAATTACAATTATTTTATTTTACTGGGTAATACTGGAATCACAATTTCACTTCTCCCTGTAGCTGAAAACTTTTCTGTATTTTAGATCTGTGCTGATCCCTGTCCTACGCTGGGTTCCTTTTTTTACAACTGATTCTGATGTTGATAATCTTGTCTATTTCAGTCGGACAGTTACTATGGTTGCAGAAGAAGCTATTCAATATTAGGCTCATGTTTGTTTTACAAGGTATGTCATCATTAAGATAAGCTTTCCTCTTTGATCTGCCTCATGTCTTAGTGATGTTTCAAGTAATTTATGCTCTTACATAATGCATGCTCAGAAGATAAAAATTTAATTTGGGTTTCTAATGAAAGAGTCTGTTCAGTAATTTTGGTTTATACGGTGAGCAACCAAATGGATGTTACCTGTTTCACCAAAACTGTTTTAAAACAGCGATGTTAATCACCACTTGACGGTGTGTATCTGGGCTTTTGATTTGTTGTATTAGTGGTATGCAAGTTGGAAGGGAAGATTCAATGGCAATTAATCACAATCTCATAAAAAACAGACCAATGATACGACCTACTTTAAGCTGATATATGCTATCTAACAGCGTAAGAAATGAAGCAAATGTTAGGATCTGATTATAATGAGATTGCAATTAATCACAGTTGAAAATATATGAGTCGTTCCTGTAATTTAGAAAGTGTTTGTTTATCTTATATCAGTCACCACTGTGAATGAAGAAAGTTGATTGAGTTAACATCCAGATATCAATTTCCTAAGTAAAGAGCTACCAAGAGTCTTCATTCATTTACCTCCTCAGTCCTGTTCAATTGAATATTGAAGACATGGATTACCTCCCATGGACAGCGCCACTATGAAGCTTGCTGTTATTTGGAATTATTTTATATCACTATACATTTCAGAACTACCTCGTATCTAATCATTTACCTAAAGATGACCTGCAGGATTTCTCTACATATTTAAAGTACCATTCATTACTGAACCTGTCCGCGGACCATACATTTGGCCAGCTAGTTGTATGGCGTGAGGTACATCCAACACGTCACTGTCAATCTGTACCTGAGGAACAACAGTTTGGATACTCAGAACCTTTGATAGCTCGATGGTTCTGGCTCATTGTTGGATATGTAAGTATATATTATTTTTAAGTATATATCTTTCCTGTCTCAAAACAGACTTGCCGCTCATTTTCAGGATTGGGCATTTTGGCTCAGCAAAAGTCTTGTTTTAGAGAACCTCTCTATTTCAACTCAGTTATTTGCAGTAGAAAGATAAATGTCATTGTGAGATGATTGTGTAAGAGATGGTTGCCTTGTCAAGGGTTTTCTGAATTTCCAATTATCTCTGTCTACTTTAACGCTAAACTCTATATTAACATCGAAGATTGACATAACCACACTTACATGTCAATGAAACAGAGCACACTTTTATTACACCTGAAGTACTACATTTGTTCTTATTATAAATACATTTTTGTTTTCAGAAAAATCTTATAATGTGTGTTTCCTTGGAAACTGGTGGATGTACTAAAATGTAAGTATGCATAATGTAAACATAGGTCAAACTGACCCCTCACCTTTATGCATGAATACTTAACGAACGTCTAGCTCAGAATATATATAATATATCATGGGGTTGAGACTGCAATGATAAAAATGTACAGCGATCTATTAGACACTATTGACAAAACACGTGTAACAATTGTAGTCATGGTTGACTTAAGCGCAGCTTTTGATACTATAGATGTCGCAATTCTTTTAAACATTCTGCAGAGTGACTTCGGCATATGTGGCGTGCCATTAGACTGGGTGAAGTCATATCTAACAAATAGAACTATGAAAGTATCAATTGGACACTCAGCATCCGACGCTGAACCTCTGAGGTTTGGTGTCCCACAGGGCTCGTGCGCAGGACCTGTTCTTTTCACCATGTACATTTCAGCTCTTAATCGCATAGTGCAGAATTATCCAGCCAATCTGTACGGCTATGCGGACGATCATAAGATAACATTCCAAATCGAGGCAGGAAATCAACAAAATGAAACAGCCATAATGTACCAACTTGACAGTTGTTTAAAAGAAATAATAACCTGGATGACTGCATTTAAATTGAAAATGAACAATTCAAAGACTGAAATAATTGTGTATGGAACTAGACAGCAACTAGCCAAATTAAACATCGAAAGTGTCAAAGTTGGTGGGTGCGATGTCAAATGTGTGGATCACGTGAGGGATTTAGGCGTGTATATGACAAATACACTGTGCTTTGACCACCACATTCGGAAGAAATGCCAAATAGCCAGTGTACAGCTTAGAAACATCAAAGCAATGAGAAAAAATCTTACTCAAGAATCAACTGAGTTATTAGTTCACGGATTAGTTCATTCGCATATTGATTTCTGTAATGGATTATTAACTGACATCCCGGATTATCAACTACAAAGGCTGCAAAGAGTGCAAAATCAAGCTGCACGAATTGTGTTAAATGCGTCTTGGGAAGAATCAAGCTCAGATCTTCTGAAAAAATTACATTGGCTTCCGGTAAAAGCTAGAATTATGTTTAAAATTTTAGTGATTGTATTCAGAGTGATAAATAACACAGCCCCAATATATTTGAAGGAACTCTTTCATCTTAAATCTCCTATCAATTACAATCTACGCTCACGTGGTTGCATTGTCTTCAATGTACCAAAAACGCGATTAAAAATCTCAGACAGATCAGTGGCCATAATTGGACCAACTTGGTGGAACAACTTACCAGACAATTTGAAGAACATAAAAACAGAATTAGCTTTCAGAAAGTGTTTAAAAACACATCTTTTCAGAGCGTTTAAAAAACAATGAACATTTTACTAACATGTTATTTTTTGTGTATGTGTATGTACAGCGCAATAGAAAACAGTTTGTTATTTTTGCGCTTTAAAAATGTATTGTATTTGTATTTGTATATATAAGTTGTAGGGTAACTTTTGACTAAAAGATCGTGTTTTTGTTTAAACCCTTTCAAAAGTTAATTTTTGGGTCTAGTGTCAATGTTTTCGTCTTTTGACATAATTTACAATTTGAAATAAATGAACAAATCAACATTATACCAACTACATATTTTATCGTTAATACTTTCATTTAATCATATTTTTATGTTTAATATTTCAGTATCGATGGTGTGTCTCCACCGGATCCTTTCCTCATTGACCAGGCCAGAGCTGTGTTAATGCAGCTATATAGCCAGAATATTGCCTCTCATTGCCAAAATATGTAAGTTGTACATTCATATGAAATAAATGTGTTCAAAAAGTTATTGGTCTATTTAAATTGGTGATGCAAATTTATGATACATACCCAGGAGTCCTACTGTTCAGGAATAATCCATAAATGGAAGGAACATTTTTTCCAAAAATAAAAGTTATTCTATGGAAAAAACCATTTATTGGCCGATTTGTGACTTCTGAAATTCATAGGCTGAATTTTAATAATAGAACAATATCTAAAACAGAATTGTGTGTGTAGGGATGTATGCTTATTGTACTCGTAACAGACTTGCATCAATTTTTTCAGCATTATGTCTGATACAATACTTTATACTGAGTTAATCTGTTTCTTCAGACATTGTTATAAATGTATATACATGTTGTACTTTCAGAATCACCTCCTCACCCCCT
This sequence comes from Spisula subtruncata, assembly GCA_963678985.1. NCBI lineage: Eukaryota > Metazoa > Mollusca > Bivalvia > Venerida > Mactridae > Spisula > Spisula subtruncata. The sequence goes on from OY787665.1 coordinate 25,990,062, forward strand.
CATGTCACTTCACCTGAACAACTTACTCAACGTCACAATCAAGGTCATGACCTCATTCCAAGGTCATTGAAAAAACTACCTCAAAAAGATTCCAATTTATTTAGCCTAGCGAATGGAGTGTCTGACAACACTGGGTCGCTACGACGACTCATGCAGAGACGGAAAGATTCAGTGGAATCTGATAATTCTAGTGAAAGTAGTGGAGAATCAATGTTCAAGGTATGTTAAAAATCAATAAATAAAACCAAAGTTTCTGAAGCACTCTTTCAAAGACATGCAATTGAATGTTCAAAAACGCTTTACAATAAAAAAAACTACCAATTTTCGAGTGCTGTTTTCAGCTGTTCAGCCGTTCATTCACCCTTTGACATTTTAACTAGTGACTTAGTTTTAAAAAAATCATAGAGTACTGTTTTAGATCATGATAAATAAATGAATAATAACAATTTTGGTATGGTAAAACAGCAAAAGTTCACATATTTTCACCTAGCTTGGATGATAGATTTCAATGACCACGAAATTGAATATGAAGTTTTAAGACCATTAGTAGATGCCCAAATTCAGTTATTGCTGACTTCCTTTAACATTAATCAGATAAAAATGCTTTTTTTTTCACGAAAATGTGGTTAAAATATATAAAGACAATGATTATTTTATCTGATGATATTTTTCAGTTTTCAAAGAAAGGACGCCTGTTTCCTGAGACAGCAGACCTATTACATAACATCCATGAATCCAAGGAGGAAATTATGTCTCTCAACTCAAACAGAAAGTAAGTTACTATGTGTTTAAGGTACTAATGTTATAGTTAAACTCTGTGATCAGTTATTATCTGTCATTAGATATTAAAAAATTTCTCTCGTTTTAGTTCAAAGAAAATCTGGGGATCAAGTGTCAGATTGCTACTGATCCTAAATTTTTGTATGGGAATGTATGTTAGACTGTACTATTCATATTCAACATTTTTGGTCCTTATTCTTTTACAAAACTATCAATAAACTTTAGTTAGGCCACTTAGCTCCTTTTATAACCTCAGTATTTGAACTTATACCAACTTGTATCTTGATATGATAGCACTTATTTATCCTTATTCCAGATTGTCAGTCGGTGTTGATAATTGTATGTTCCATTATCAATATTACGATAACTTGGAGGGTGTGGTCATCTCGTCAGACCTGGAAACAAATACAGTCAGTCAGCTGAATGATGAAGTCTACAGCTGTTTTAAGAAGTCATGCCAAAAAATTAAACAATTATTTGATAATGCAAGGAAAATAAAGGTATGTGCTTAATTAAATTTACTTATTTTCAAGGGCTGTTTTCAGCTGTTCAACCACCATTTGACATTTAAACTTCCCCTGGTAGTTGGGCTACCTACGTTCATGTCTCTCTGGGTAGACTATTTCTCTCCTGGTGGATGTGCAGCCAATATTGATCTATTGCGCCCAGGAATATCGAACATGTTCAGACACTGCCTTCCCAGGTACCAATTTACTTGGATCAAGTGGAGCATGTGGGTTATTCTTGCCCTCAAAAAAGTAACCAGTTGTCCAGATGGAAGGTTGATCCCAGAACGTCTCAATCCCAAAGCATGCCCCCTACCTCTTGGCTGTCGCTTCCCACACTATAAGAAAGACTTGATGAACTGTTGATCAGTGTCTTTGATTTTAGCTTGCTTACCATATTCAGAGAAAAATTGGAACTTCTTGCTATGCAGGTCGACAGACTATGGCACAAACTAAAGCTTTTATATTGTTTTTCGGCCATGCAATCTATTGCATATCAGTATTCAGTAAACCAGTGGAGGAGGTCCGAGGTTCACTGCTTGTCCTCGTGTAAATACCAAACATAAACATTGTATTTCTCTTGTTTTATTTACAGGAACAATGTAAATCTGTGAAGCCAAATTTCTGTGGAGTGGATGATAGTTATGTAGCTGTGAGAGAAGAGGGTGTAATGTTTACATGTGCAATACCTAGTCAGGACAAGAAGACTGCACCACTATGTTACTGGGTAGTTGGGTAAGTAATAGTACACATGATCACCTGTCTTCTTTGCTACCAGTAATAATAAGTACCGGTAAAACCGTTTGGGAACTATGTTGGTATTCAAATTAATGTTTTTTATGTCCTGAAAAAAAGGATACTTTGATCACCCCCAAATTGTGGCCTAGAGGTAGAGTGCAAACTATGGGATTGAGAGACAAGGGTTTGATCCCTTTTGTGCCACTGACTGTTTTATTCTTCTGAGCAAGAAAACTCACATGCTCAACTCCACCAAGGTGTGATTTGGTACCTATTGGGATGGCATCTGTACAGGAAAACCAACATTCAACCTTCAAAGCCATCCTGTTTGTTGCTTGTTTAGACAAGGAAGGAAAATAGTTCACTGTTTAAACGTCCTTTTAATATTAAAAAGTTGACTATAGAAAGATTTAACATGACAAAGTCATATGTGTCTGATTTTTGTTACTTTTTCCAATTAAATTCACAAGTTAAATTCTTAAATTATTTACTGGTACAGTATATGTAATATCAAATCTTTATTATCTTTCAGGAGATGTTTGTCTCGCTCAATGAGAAGAGAGGTGTATGTGTGTTTCCATGAATCCACTCCGCAAACAGTGATTGAACTAGCCTTCAAATTAGCATTGGGTTACCTACCTTTGTGAAGAATATAATTATACTCATTGAAAGTAAATATGAGCATTATTCAAGAACATTTTAAAACTAAATCAAAGCAAGTCTCTTTAATTCTATAATAAAACATATTTTAAATTCCAAATTATACTTTGGCTACCATTGTATTTACTGTATTTGTTTTGAATATTTGCACTTGTCAATATTTTATTCCTCTGGAATGTAGATATATACAACAAGAGGCTATTTCCTACTGATGAGGATTTGAAATATAAAATATTTGCAACTACATTAACTATACTTGGTCATATTTTCAATAGACCCCTAAACTGTTAAATTGGCAGAGCATCTACCGCTGTTGTGATGTGAACAAAATTATGAATAGTCTATTTTTCCCTTGGTTCAGCACAGTTTCATTCCTTGTAAATAACATACTGACAAGTGTTCATATAGAACTTCTGGGTTGATATTTAGTGCTGAATATGTCAATAGTGCATTTGCATAATTTTTTGTATTTTCTGAGATTGTTATTTCTCATTGTTAAGCATTTATTGTATGAGAATCATGTATTGAATTTTGTTGTTTTTATGTCAATCCATAATGCTACCTCTGAGAATTATTCACACTATGTGTTCAATGTTGTTAGACAATTTTAGTGAATTTATATTTAGTAATTATCTCCCAAGGGCAAGTTGACATATCTTGCAAGCTGGTTTCGCCATAGTTTTGTGATTATGAGCGACTTTGATAATTTTCTGTGGTCTCTTCATGTAATAACTAATTAGACAATTTTAGTGATTTTAAATTTATTAGCTTATCTCCCTTGTAAGATAAAACCATAGGGTGAGCCAACATATATTACCAGTTTTCAATTGTTTCTTTTAAAAATGTTGGGATTATGAATGACTGTGATCACTTTGCAGTCTGTAAGACTGCTGATCATAATATTCACCATTGATACTCCCACATGCACTGATCAAAATGGGCTGGGTACTGAGTTAACTGTTGTCCAACCATCCATCCAATAGTCTACTTCTGGAGTCTGATTAGGTCTCCCTTTCATATTTCCTCCCTCTGACCAAGCATAGTATGAAATACGAGCAACTTTGATAAATCTTAGTCTAATAAGACCATGTGGGTCATAGCTACTTTTCAAAGCCCCTCTGTATGTCTTGATGTACTATTCTTTTGTGCAATTGTTTGTTTCACATACTAATGATACCTGTATGACTATGCATGTTACATTCACAACGAAACATTTCTGATGTTTTATCAATATGTTACTGTCAATATATATGTATGGACTAGTATAGGGGGATAAGTTAAAATTAATTTAATGACGGGATTGTACTTTTCTCTTGTTTTTCATTTTTTGTCAATTTTGAAAATAAGATTGGCAGATTTGTCTGTCAATAACTTAGAGACATTTTTAGTGGTAAACACAGACTAGTGTTATCTCCAGTGCACTAGACATAATTACGCTTGACCAGATTAAACTGAGACTCGTCAAAGTCTGTAAGCACGTCCGATCATACTCGGCTGTAAGGCCAACTATTATTGTAAGTGTATGTTTTAATAACTTCAGAATTTTCTGGATTTGAACGGATTATGCAAGGAGTCTCAGTTTTAATCTGGTCGGACAATAGTAATACATCATTCACATGACATGTTATAGTATATAATAATGCATACCTTGCCACACTGTGACTTAGCCTAACTTTGGCAATAGTTGACGGCCAGTATAATTACATGCTGGTGATATAGAGCACATTCTAACACATTTTGCTGTGTAACTAACTGATGTACTAATTTCAATGTTTGACCCCAGGGTGACATTCTCATGAATGAGTGTATAGTCAAGTCTCTAGACTACATGTAATTGAAAAAAAATATGCTGGTTGAACGAGAATGCAGGGTGAGAGGTCTGGTCTTTTTCAATATTTGACAAAAAAATTGTGTTTTATGCGTATCTGTGTTTGATAAAAGGAAGGTTGTTACTGTATTATTAACATTCTAATTTCCATCAGTGTATGTTGATGAGGGGTCGGTTTCCTAAGCGAAGTGCTACATAGCACTTTTCCATGGGAAGTAATTTATTCCTTCCTTAATTGAAAGGGAGATAATTTAATGAAGACGATAGTTAGCTCTTTGCTTAGGCAATGGCCACCAGGGGTGAGAATTCTCCTGTGATGAATTGTTATGCGAAAAAGTTGAAAAGCAGGTTTTAAGTTACATTTTACATAAATTCGAAGTTGTTATCTTGTTATAGGGATAAATAGGCATCATTTTATTTTAGCTGACCAGAATAACTGTTTCGTCATCCCACAATCAGAGTCTACTGACCGACCTTCTGACTTGTGCATAGCAATATACCCTTTCATCAAAGATGGGGGAGGAGTTATTTAGTGATTTATTAAAGCGTGTGTAGCCTTTTATTTTTTGGGCGCGCATTCTCACTCCCTGGCTTAGTGACACATTGTCAGTTATTGACTCGATAACATTGGTTGTTGTTGTACTGTGCTGTTATACAAATGTATTTACTAAAATGTTCATTAACAGAAAATTATTGTTGTTATCTTGTTACAAATTTGTTACGTTTATTTCATAATAAAAGATTATAAACAGTCAAATTGTTGTTTTACATGAACACCCAAGGGTTATTTAATATACAAATTTATTAAAGGTTGATAGCAAAACATGTTTTTCAAACTTATATTAATCACTCTCGACACCATTCCTGTTATCCATCGCCATGAGAGGAGAGAAAGCTGTTTCCCTTATATGCCGAGTGCATAGCAAAGAAATTTCTGGTACCATTTTTATTTTGTCTTAGGAATGAGGCCGCTTGGAATCGAACCTGGGACGTCCCATACTCTACTACTAGGCTATAGAAAAGGATTTACCTTTGTTAAGGTAAATATCTAGGGTTGAATGTTGAATGTTTACTGTAGAGAAAAACAGGAAATTGAAAGTGGTTTAAATTGTTTATTATCGAAGCTAACAAACATGACAAACAACAGGTCTAGTGTGTGCATAAAAATATAAACTATAGCACAAGTATATATTATGGCTGATATGAAGTTGAGTTCCTTCCGAACGTTTCATCAGTTTTTGGTTCAGGATTCAATGCTCCAAAATACAAGATTTGCCAGTAAAGTCTACAAGAGCGCCTTGCAAGCCCTTAATCTACCATTGCGCATAAGAAGATGTGGAGCCAGACAGTTATGACACACAGGGCAGGATTTTGAGATCTTGGTATAGCTACAGTCCCGTGCCAAATTAAAGTTCACAAAGCGAAAAAATCACAAAATAATTTGATGAATTTCTTCATTTAGAAGAACATAACAGTCGTAAAATAAGAACAATTTGACTATGTTTACTATCATTTAGTAGGATAATCAATTTCTGATAAAACTGTCATGCACTTGCCTCATTTACGCAGTCCATTCTTGGTTGCTAAGCAATTCTAGAACACCACTAAAAATCAATGGTTAGTCCATTTAACATTGTTGTCATGGTAACACATATACCATGAAATATTTAAATTAATGTTGACTTTTACCACAGTAGATTTTACCTTAATACAGTTTTTATTCGAAGAAAATCGGAGTTCCAATAGGAAAATAACTAACATTTAAATTTTGTTTTGTTATTTTTTAACTTGAAAATGACAAAATTTACATGGGAGTCAATGGGAACTACACTTTTTGTTATTCAACTTCGAGATTTCATTACTTTACATTTTACAAACTTACTTTTTAAGAACAAATGAAGTTGATTTTCAAGAATGTTAATTACTCCTTTATATTTCTGTAAGATTGACAAACAAAATACTAAAAGTATGTAACCATGGCAACCAAGCTTATTCCATCAATGAAGAATTTTCACTGATGTTCTGAAATTGCCTAGTAACCAAAACTTTGATAAATGTAAATTATTTTCTGAACAGAACCAAATCATGCTTGGACTATTCTATCATATGATACCAAATTATAGTATAATATATTTCTATTTATCATGTCATGCAATTTCAAAGTGAAAAAATCTGTCCAATTTTTCATGCATTTTTTACTTTGTGAACTTTAATTTGGCACCTGACTGTAGTTTGCGATTGAAAACAATTGTGTGTTTTAAACATTTCTCTGTAATAACTAAACCTACATGCATGACATTTTGCACGAATAAATGAAAAATATCTACCTAATACACTCTGAAATTTCAGCAACATCAGAATTCAGTTAAAAAACTTTTGTTCGTAAGTTCTACGTAACATATTTGTAGTTTTGTATGAAATATCAAGTTAGAAGACTTGATACTTACAACAGCCAATTTTACAGCCATGTGATACGCTTAACGGTATATTTACGTATTTGCAACCTACTTAATTAATATAACACATGCGAGGCCTGTCAGTGAATCTGACGAAGTACATTTTATTTTTGTACATTGTTTATGAGCGATACACCTAAATAACCTGAATCAAACGGGCCTCCTAAGTCTTGTCCCATGACAGTAATGTCAATCCCGACGATCACGGAGTGTAACGGTTAAATAATTGATAATAAATCATCGATGGAATACCAGATTACCTCCCTGCGTTAAACTGTCCATGTACATGTAATTTCAATATATAGTTAAGAATAAATGTCATTCTTCAATAGGTGACTAAAAATGGGAGTACGTAGGAAGTAATTGTAGTTCTGTGTAATTTTTTACCAAAATCTGATAGATTTTCAGAAATGTTACAAAAAAACTATTTTTTTTTATCGCAAACTAGCTTTACAGTGCTAGATGATGACCCTTGCAAAATATATAACCTGCAGGCCTTCGCAGTTTCATCTAGCAAAACATGTTAACAAGTTCCTGGTATAACAACCTTCATAGAAGACTTCTAGATGAACAAGAGGGTCTGAAAGGCAGGTAGCTCACCTGTTGCACATTGGTCTAGGTATCAGTACAACCTACATTCTGACCATATTTCATGAAGATTGGATCAAAACAGTGACCCCTGGAGTGAACACAATGAAGAGTGATCACAAAAGCTCACCTTGTCACTATGTGATAGGTGAGCTAAAAACAAAACATCGTAGCTGTATACCTCACCATTACAGAGCAGATTTTGTAAATCTTCAGTTATGTGGGCATGCAATATAGCTTAAACTACAAGTGAAGTTTGATCAAAATCTATTATGCTTAAAGAATGACGACAACACGAGACACACAAAAACTAAACAAAGACAAATCACTAGTACCAACAAAATCCTGAGTATATTATAATGTATAAGAATATGAACACAGTAATATCATAATATCACATCAAATAAGGCACAATGTTCTGCAACTATATATGGCACACTATGTTCTTAAGCAAACATCTTCAACCGGGCATATCTAAATAATTTAATATTGAGCTAATGTTATGAACAGCAAAAATTATTTGAAACCTAGCATAAAAAGAGAGCAATTTATAGCTGCACCATACCCGGTTTCGCTGTTTATGAATTAGATTCAAGTCCAAAGTTCACATGTGATATAACTGAGTCTATATAGACTTTATATGAGTTTCAAAAACAAGTCTAACAGGAGGTATGGTTATAAAGGTGAGTATTTTAACATCGAGCCAATCAATCCATCAGTAACTAGTTGAATCGACGGTACTGGTTGAGTCTGGTTTGAGTGGCGGTGATTTAGGACTAACAGTTAATGAGTCCATGTCAGCTATGACACCATTAGACATTTCATCAATCACACTGAAATCTATCACAACCTGCTGCTTGTGTGGACGATGTTGTCTGCGAATAGAAAGAAATAATGCAATATAGGTTCGATTAAGTCACAATATAATATGATAATATTCTTCATGTATGCTCGTGTCATTTATTAACTCGAAGCTAGTCATTATTTTCAACAATTATACATGTCTATGGGCATAGTTGATCTTTCAAGTTTCCCTTGAATTATCCTCCATAGCTTAGTGGTTAGTGAGTTTGCCATCTGATTTGGCGACCCATGTTCAAATAAATTGAAAACAGTCAAATTGTTTGTGACATAGCAGACAGGGAAACCCCAATAGCTCACCTTAAGACTAACATTTGGACCGACAGGTAATGAAACCTTTTACTGGAGTCTAGTGTACATTTCGTATTATGGCAGCAAAACTCAATTTCGGAACAGATCAATGGACGGGCAAAGTGACTCCTAAATAGCATTCCCCTCTAGCTATTGTAGTAGGGGTATAATTAATTCCATATAGCAGTAGGATAAAGTTACCTGTAAACTACACCAGCTTTATCAAACATCATCTTGGAAGCAATAAATGGAGGTCTATCATTGTATTTATCCGAATAATACACAACTTCCTTGATCCCGGACTGTATGACAACCTTAGCACATTCATTACACGGAAACAATGCTACATATATAGTACAATTCTTCACATCGGCTGAGTTCTTGTTTAAAACAGCATTCAACTCAGCGTGACAAACTGGAAATACAAAATATTATGAAACTAATATTTAGTTATCTCCCATTGATTTAATATGCAGAATGATCTGCCGTTTATGTACTTAATGTATTATCACATAGCAAATGATTATATCCATGGCAGTAGTACATTGTTGCACAACATAGTTATTGGATGCTTGGTATTGCCCATGAAATATATAAAGTGACATCTGCATATGTTGAAGTCAATGAAACTGACAAACTGGATATAAAATTAAATACTGAAATTATCTTGTAGTCTCCCTTTGATAGAGTCTAACAGCATGTACATGTAAACAGGTAGGTTATTAGTAATGCTAATGAGTGAGCTATCCCATTGGAAAGAATAGCAGGCACAACAGTTTACTCAGTTACATATAGTTAAACCCAGATAAACATAGTTTACCTGACAGTCAAGCTTATATTTATATCAAACCATTCTCATTTAACTTTGAAAGAACTGTAACGCTGTGAATAATACATTGGATTATCTTGTATTTAAACCCCTTACCAAACAATTGTTTAGTGTCGAGTATATTATCAGCTTCACGTCCCCATGGCATTGTATCATCATTACATCCATTAGGCATTCCATTATAACCAATACCAACAATCTTCTTTTCCTCATTCACAATACAAGCACCAACCTGTAACAGTAACACAATGTATATTGTTGGTCATTGATTTAGTAGTGAAACAATTAACATCTAAAGCTATAGATTTTAATTTAAGTCTAAAATAATCTTTAATACTTTAGGTAATTTTATTCCCTAATTTTTATTACTATATTTCTAAGCTACTAAGTTCAAAATTCATTAAGTATAAGTATTTATGTATATCATAAACAAGCTCACCTGTGTTCTGGGATCTTTACTTCTTTGAGCGGACAAAAAAGCTATTGCCATAAAATAATCAGCCCATTCTAGATAATCTTCTCTCTTCCTGGACAAACTTCGATTCAATCTGAAACACATGTTTTTTTATATGATTTGATAAAGTTTATATGCACAAGTCAATTGCATCCACGCCCCCCACAAATGGGGATGGGCGATGGACAGCCAGTGAGATGGTCATGTTTTTACCTAAAATTCAGCTTCCCTACACTGCCAGGGAAATGTTGGGGGCCGTGGATGCAACTAACTAATGCAAAAGGTTCTTGTATCGTCCTATACGTTTCGGCAACCTGGATTTGCTATACATCACTCAGTGTATAACACCTGGTCTCGACAGCATTTGACAGTCTTACCTTTTTCTAACTTTACTAAAAAGCTCTTATTCTTGTGACAAATTCAATCATGACAACTAAAAATCAGAAATACATTGAATCGTAGACTTGTACTTTAGACAAATATCAACACACACATACTACCATAAATACATTCATCCTTGCAAGTGGGCGTGAAAACCATTCAGATATGTTTGTCCGGCACGTACCGGGTACGAACTTGTAGCAGGACGAATCTACAAGAAGTTTAGTGTCTTATTACGGTCCAAAACAGAATGCCATAGAACATTAGTTGGCTCTTTTAAAATATATATAGACTTCTCACCCATTAGGTAGTCGCCCAGCAGCTGACATAAGCGAAGAAGACATAGCCACACCCTTTTCTGTTGAGTGTTTATAAAAAGTGAAAATGAAATTCGCGGTTTTTTAACGAAACTACAAAAAGCACGTATCCGTTCAGACCGTATTCACAACCACTGAGCACAGTTTATTAAAGTAAAATGCGTAAGCAATTATAAGTATACACAGAATGACAACACGGTTTCTATTAAGAGCAAAAAAAAATTTATAAGCACAGGTTACAGTATCATTAAAAAGAAATAAAAATGAATATGAAAAAATGGGAAAAAATTTGTTTCTGGGATTTTAGGTTCTCTTATGTTTAGAACCTAAATGTCGAGAAACAAATTTTCTCATTTTTTCAATTTTTTTTTTAAAAATTCATTTTTAATGATCTATTGTAACCTGTGTTTATAAGAGTTATTTATGAAAATTAACAAAATTTGAAATGACACCAAAATATCTGAATATGAATGTTTATATACAATCAGGGAAGTATACATGTAAATCTTCTTGGAGTGTTAGGACACAATATCGCGGTGTGAATATATATAAAACATGTACACTTAGCATACACAGTTCCATGGGCGTAGGAACTTGGACAGTGGAAGAGCCCCGTGTCAGGACAGGGGAGTGGGGCAACAAATCCGCCCCCTCCAATAATCCATACCAAATTAATAATTTTCGGCCTAGAATAGGCCTAGTATCGTTATAGGTATATTTTGTCTTTAGTTCTTTGTGAAAATGTATAAACAAATTTGCTCGCTCCACTCGTACAATAAATCTGATCGAAGAAATTTATACGTCATTCATGAAACTGTTGAAAAAGATCAATGCATTAATCAGAGAAAGCAATTGTGAAATATAGTCTACATCGGCCTCTAAATGTAGTTGCTAATTAGGAAGCAAATCAATCTTGAGTAATCATCAATGGTTACAAAGGTATTTCCAACGTACAGGTTTGTATGTGGAAGGAAATAATAAAACAAACTTCAAATACATGTGCATAAAGCTACACACCAATGTAACATGCAACATGCAATACCATGTGATGATCGATCACTTAAAATAATTATTAATGTCCTGGAAATTTACAAATTCAATATTAATTGTATCAATACATTAAAAACGCTCACAATCTGACCCGTATAAATTTGAATGCTAAAAACACGCTCAATACATGTATATGATCCAAGGTGGTCATATTGTGTGTGTGTTTTTGAGTTTTAAGTTTTAAGATTATGAGTTTTCACACAAATATTTTCTGCGATATCAGTATTGTTGGTTAACCCAAATTGCCAACCCACATACTGATGAAAAATGTTGAGTTTGGAGATTATTTTTATCTCCCACACAAATGATTGGCCATGCCAGATATAGTCATGATAATATCACCACTCTGAAACCATACACAGGTTAAGCAAATAGAGCGAAAAACGTTATCTTAGTTTGAAATGCCCGGTTTTTCAAATTCAAAATGGCTACGTCTGTAATATATGGCGCTGTTGGATTTTGTGCCTGTTTTATTGCCATTCTAGCTATTCCAACTTTAGGTAAGTGTTAGTTTAGTATTTGCAGACATCTATTATGTTTATTGGGTTGTTAATCGGGCACTGTCATACTGTCATCTAGAGAGTAAACATAGTAAAATAACAAAATTAAGTGAAGTGTTTGTTCTCATTTATTTCAATTGTTTAACAACCTCCTTCGACACTATTTATGAGCATTATTCACCTCTTGTTGTCATAATTGTAATTTATGTTTCAAAATACCGAATTATCTTAATGGGTTAATGAAGTTCTATGTTTTATACTTATGTTTGACATCTCATGTAAGACAACTAACCAGCGAGAGTGACGCATAAGTACATGTGGACTTCATTGTAAATGCAAAAAATCTAAAAGAGATTCGCGCGGCAAAGCAACACAGGGACTTATATGTACATGATATAGCCTGAACCCTAGTTTTTTATGAGAAAAAATTGTCTCGGTAAGCGACACATAATAATAAATGCACATTTATAATGATTTCTGTACAAACTAGTTATGATTTAAAATAGAAATATAGAGGTTTACTATCATCAAAAATAACATGGCATGATACATGTATTATGCCTTCAACATTATTTCCTGTATTAATCATTTTATCATTTTGCGGTTTACCTATGTGTGTACATAGATATGCAATTACACGGTTTAACATTGCATAATCTAAATGTAAATAAATATTGCAGCAGTAATGCAGATTGTCATAATCTATCTTTGTCAGATTGAAGCATGTACTCTATATAGCAGCTCGTCTGTCACATATGAGACATTGCATGCATTCAACGTATACAATACAAAATTTGATAAGCGTCACCAAACATTTGATAAAATTCATGTTGATTATAGCAAATAAGCGTCCCAAACTTTCTTGGCAGGCTGGAATATTTGCTCCAAATGGTTTTGCCTTCCTCAAATGGTTATGTTTCGTTAGCTTTACAGCACTTAGGCAACATTTTAATTAACAATCTAGACGAATCGTTTTATGACATTATTAACACATTCAAGTTAAAATACTACATTTTGGATTTTTTCTGACCTTCACTTGATCAATTTTGTTTATAAGTTTAGTTGATAAATGATGGACTGTATTGGTTTGTTGAGAACCTTATCTCATGTTGAGTAGATTTAGTATTAACGGTTGTCTAATAAAGCCACTAATCATGGTTGTGTCCAGTCTAGCTATTCTTATACAGATAAATCATTGTTATCAATATTATTAGTGTAGCTATTATCTACTCCATGATGTGACGTAAACATTTCTGTTTCATGTTCTGCTAGGAAAACACAATCCCAATGTATACAATATAACTACAATGTATTTATCATAAAAACAGTTCAATCCTAAACGAGTCGATAAGAACTTCATATCCACCATTTTATCTGTTTATAATACAGGTAATTAATTAGAGTCGTAAATAATAAAACAGAGGAAATGACGTCTTTGTATGAAGACACTACCTGATAGATGTAGTCGATGAATCCATCTTAATATGACCAGTATCCGGTAGAAGTACAAATGTACCGATAAAACGTTTGGTCAATAAAAGTTCTAACACAGGTTTACTTTTCTCAATCAATAACTTGACTAAATTGAATTCAGAATTTTGTGATCCAGTTACTGATAACTGCAACTTCAACTGCAACTGCAACTTTCCTATGCTCTGCACCGGCTTATAAATGAACCAGTTCCTACTACCTATGTCATGCATGCATGCATTATGTACATTATTTCATCATGAGTGGTTGTCAATCGTGTATTTGACGTAATCACTAATGTACATAATCATTTCACCATAAAATAATACCGTCTGGTCAATATCTATAGACAAGACATTGTGAAAACATGTTTATGTGTGGGCAGTTGCTCAGTGTAGTTGTGTTCACCGTTGTGGTGTTACTGATTTCTGTGCTCGGCTGGTTAGGTTGAGTGCTGCCTTCCCTGTCCGATTCATGTCCTCATACCTTTATTGTGCTAGACTAAGGATTGCGACATATTCTAAAGTACCAAGTGATACGTGTGTCGCACATCTTCTGCTTGAAGTCCAGCATAGTTAAGTTCCAAATAACTGCTTGCTCATCCGGTGTCAGAATACAATACGACTGGGTAATGTCTTGATCAGACACTGATGACCAGTGGGTCTTAAAAGAAAATTAAAAAAGTATACATAAAGGCCAGTATGACGTTCATATCGCATGCCCTTATATATATATACATGTACATGTACCATCAACTTCATTTACCACTGGGAAAAAAACTTAAAACATTTTCTCGCATATTCAGACTGAGTATGCCATTATCAGTTCAAATATTAGATTAGAGTACTCTGCTGTATGACGAATGGATGGACAAAGATAAACGAGACGATTATATCGCCGACAAATCAATACTAACATGTGTCAAAAGTTTGCATACTTTATTTGTTTGTTAATCCTTCCCGTCACTTCATATCAAATTATTAGCCTTGATAAAGTAACCCTTAAATCATTTTCAAACAATCCAGCCAACGACGTCTTTCATATACATATTCAGGGGAGGCTACTTAGGTTATATTGCACAATATAACCACACCACACACAACGAATTTTGATGTTTTTGCCCGTTTGATGGCATATATAATGTAACTACAAAATTGAAACCCCTGTCTCAAACTTGTTTTGGCGACACGTAGGCTCAAATTTGGCGCACCTTTATTGGCGACATATGCAATGAAACTCCAAATTCGGAACCCCTATCTCAGACTTGTTTTGGTGACATGAATTATAGACTCAAATTTGGCGCACCTTTATGAGCAAAATATGCAATGTAACTCCAGATTTGGAACCCCTGTCTCAGACTTGTTTTGATGATCAATATGAATTGTCGGCTCAAATTTGATGCACCTTTATGAGCGACATATGCAATGTTACTCCAGATTTGGAACCCCTGTCTCAGACTTGTTTTGATGATCAATATGAATTGTCGGCTCAAATTTGATGCACCTTTATGAGCGACATATGCAATGTTACTCCAGATTTGGAACCCCTGTCTCAGACTTGTTTTGGTGATATGAATTGTAGGGTTAAATTTGATGCACCTTTATGAGCGACATATGCAATGTTACTCCAGATTTGGAACCCCTGTCTCAGACTTGTTTTGATGATCAATATGAATTGTCGGCTCAAATTTGATGCACCTTTATGAGCGACATATGCAATGTTACTCCAGATTTGGAACCCCTGTCTCAGACTTGTTTTGATGATCAATATGAATTGTCGGCTCAAATTTGGCGCACCTTTATGAGCGACATATGCAATGTTACTCCAGATTTGGAACCCCTGTCTCAGACTTGTTTTGATGATCAATATGAATTGTCGGCTCAAATTTGGCGCACCTTTATGAGCGACATATGCAATATAACTCCAGATTTGGAACCCCTGTCTCAGACTTGTTTTGGTGATATGAATTGTAGGGTTAAATTTGATGAACATTTACAGGTTGCAAATATCCCTCAGTCTGGAACACATGCGTATAAGAATCGTTATGTCGATGTACTTGATCAACGAATTCACGTATGAAATACTGGTTATTTTCTAAATTATGTTCATTGGAGAGAGAGTGTGCACCCGGGTTACATTACATTTTAGTTTGAAAGTTTTTTATTGAATAAAACAAATAGAACAATACACTCGTAAAGGCTGTGATAGACGCACTTGTCAACTCGTTGTGTACATACATTTTATTCTCAAACTTAAGTTTGGACAAACAGTTATTTTTCTGACCTCTCTGGCCCAGTGCCGATTGCTATGTTGCTAATACAGAGAGGGGTTCGTTTTCTTATTTTGCACAAATGGTTCTTGATATGCATTTATACACTGTGAAGCTGAGTCTTGTTCACATGGATGTAAGTACATTTGCAATCAATATTGTTTTTCTTTTTTCAGGCGCATCACATTTAATGTCATTTAATGGAACTTCGCACATTATTCTGGAAACTGAACAAAATTCTCATCAAATAAACGCATCAACACCAGTCTTGTTTGAAGGACAGCCATTTTCATCTTTCTTTGTAAGTTGTTTTCACTCTTTGTTGTTGCACTAGATACATCTAAACACTTTGAAGATTATAATTATTACTTTTTGTCTTTTTTTTTCTGCAGGCTTCTTTGTCCTTGAAAAGTGAAATAATTCAAAGTGTTTTTCTTTAGTTAACATATATATTATACCATTTTTGTATTAAAATGACTAAAACAGCGGAACAACTTTGTTGCATTTGTTTTCGTAAATATAATGTTTCGAAAGCAACAAATATTTATAACAGAAACTATTTATAAGCATTACACGTGTTCACTTACCACCGTGTCCCGAAATGTTTCTTCTGGTGTAAGTTTTACATCAAACTTATTGTTTGCTTTGACTGACTTGACTGATCAATTTGATAGGATGTCGAAGTGTCGAGTCATTTCTTGACACTGTTCCTTATCGCGAAGCTGTTCACTATTTGCTTGACGCTTTTTATTCTCTGCTGTTTCGACAGTCTGCTGCTTTCCCTGCCCAAGTTGCTATAATATTTGCCACTATTATGATTTTGTGATAGCATGTTATTTCCAATACTTTCAGATTAGCGTCGATGGATACATCGTTTTTACAAATCAAAAGTCCGCAGTTCAATATCACCTCGCCAACTGGTCTTCCTCAAATGTTGCCCAGTTTATAGATCTGCCATTCATAGCCCCTTATTACTACAAAGCACAGCCCTTAAATGGTCTGGAACATTACTCAGGAAGTGTAAGTTACCAGACGATACACGCCCACGACCAGAATGACGCGGTCAGCATTGATACACTGCGGACACTTGGACAATACATCCAGTCACATGTGGTCGGAAGTTCAGGATTTGATCCCACATGGGCCATACAAATCACGTGGTCTAATGTGACATCAGAGAACACCGTCATCAACAGTCAATGTGACGCCACAACATTAAACATTGGCACACCATGTCCGGTGGGTTATTCCATAGGCACATGGTTTCAGTATTTGCTTGGTCATTTTCATAAACCTTGAATTTCCAAATACGTTTTATATAGGGTATGCTCAGATACTTTGAAACCATGTGGCTATGAGGTATTCAGTGCAATCACATGTTATATATTTGCTATATGATACAAGAACTGCAATGTTTCAATAGTCTTTCCATCCACAAATCGAATTGATTCGTATTTACATTGAATATTAAAGATTAAAAACTTCCTCTTAACCTAACGATCTGAGCTGTTTACGTCAGAACCAATTTTTGATAGCATGCTAGCATTGTCATTACGTGGCAATGATCATGGCTGCTCACCATAGAGCCTACGAACACCTTGAAATTTAAAACTACGGTCGAACCAACGCTAGTTCGCTAAATTGTTCTACTTTACTCTACATCATTTACTGCTCAAACTCAAATGTTGATTCTGGTGTATTGAGAAACCGGGCATTCACAATTAATCAAACCAGACCAGACAATACCGGTAGTTAGCGCCAAACTCATCTTTCAATAATATATATATATATATTTGCATTTTTATTTCTATAACATTAAAAAGATCTTTTGACTACGTGTATGTTTGGATGCGAATTAACAGAAATATAGTAGATATTTTCAAGTATATAAATAATTTTTTTTCTGAATTGCATTTCAGTCGAATACCTTCCAATTAGTACTAATGACGTCAGGTACGCAGTCATATGTTATATTTAACTATGATAAGATGGATTTACAACCAACAGCATACGATCAGGTGAGTTATCAGGGATGCATTACCAATTCATTTTTTAAATGTCAGTTAGCCTTTATTTTCTAGTCAACTGTCTGGTGAAATATGGCAGGTATATGAGTGCCTCTACTGAGATTCATTTACCAAGTCAATAGTTGTAACGTTATTGCATCGGTCGGTGATTGTAAAAACTCCAACAACAATAACTGTGTAAAGGGGTCACTTTATTGACGCTTCGGAGCAACAGAGTTGTCAATGTATAACTTCACAAGGAGAGCCCCATATTTTTTACTTGATTTACAAGTCATAAAATGTAGAATACCGAACCAATAGGCAATACCGTACTTAATGTCGAAAGCCTAAGCCGAAATGTACAGTAATCTAAATTGGGTTGGAAAGTCCCAATTTCCTTGCTTTGTCTGAACGCACACCAACTGGTATGATCACCAAAATACATAAGACGAATTTCCATGATTCAGACTTTTTCTTAGCCCCTAAAGTTCACACTGGTGAGCTGTGTACTAGTAAAAGTTAGAACGTTTATTTGTTCCGTGAATCCAAATAACTGTCCTTTCCTGGGAAATAACTGCTTTGAGACATTCACTGACTTAAAATGCAAAATACGAGTACATGTATACACCATAATTATGACTACCCCCTCCCTGTTTTAAAGTATGTTGAGCTTCATCTGTTCAATAGTTATTATAATGGTAAGTTTGGTTTGTTTCAGGCGGGTTTTAATGGAGGTAATGGTCAAGGTTTCACCAGTATTTTAACAAATTCAAGACGTATCAATGAACTGAACCAGGAACAAGGAAGTGATGTGATTGGACGTTTTGTTTATAGAATCTCTTCTGGAAAGGTTACAAGAGGCGGATGTTCTAACGATCGGGCTTATAGTAAGTTCTTACTTTTCTTTGCTTTGACCATATTTATTTGATAAATAAGCGATATTTCTAAACACGATGCTTTGATAGATTGATACATTTACAAGCTCATTGAAATGCAAATATATTCTATACATATTATATTTTTCAGATCAGCTAAGTGTACATCCAAACTATGCCGGTATGTTTGGCGGCAAAATGATTGATATATCAGGTCCTTGCTTCACTAGCACGCAAACTATTCTGTGTAAATTTGGAGATGTAAGTACACTGCATATTACGTTTGTTATCGTCTGCCTATTGTTAAATTCTTATATGTATTCATGATGCCTTGTTGAAAACTATATTAAATTGTGAGTGTTGCCCGCAAGACTTATTATATCTGCACAGTTGTTGCAGTCCTGCAAGTAACCTTCGTTCGAATGTAGATGCATTACTGGATGTCACATACAGAGCCCGCCAGTTGTGATCAAAACTAATTTATAGGCTTTCAACTACAAAAAAAAAGAAACTATTTAATATATCATTATAATTTGTTTCGCATTCATTGATCAATCCTCGCCTTGGTATATTACAGGAAAGTCAGTTACAGAACCCTCCAGTAGTTCAAGCTATATACGTCAGTGATACACGAGTCAGATGTACGGTACCAAGACTGATGATCAGAGATCTTGTCACCCTCAGTATCTCTACAAACAATGGCAATTCTTATCCATACAAGACAAGTTTTACTATAGGTAACGACTTACAAGCATAACTGATAATCAACTTTCTTTATTGGGTATCATATTTCACATAGTTGAGTTTATTATATTAGATTATGAAATAGAACAGTCTAGTACATATCTTAAGAAAGCATACTAGCAAGAAAATCCCTCGTTGTGCAAAGTATGTACACCCTTCAAGCTTGAAGCCCCAAATTTTGGATGCTACAAAATTGTGCCAATGTCACTCACCAAAATGCCACGTAAGACTAAGACTTTACAATAAAATATAATGTGACAATTTGCATGAATAGTGGTATCCAGCGCATTCGATAAATTATCAGTGCTCGCAAGAACTCCATTACAAGTTGCTCAAATAACCAGTTTCAATTTTACTACATCACACCGCATCAGTTAGAATTGTTCCACTGATCTACGTGAAAACGTGTTCATATGTTCTAAGTATAAACTACTATCATTTTCTTAGACATCGATATAATAATTTTATTTTTGACATATCTCTATCACAGTATTTCCTGGCAGAATGCCATCCTCACAACACGTGACTGCGGTGTTTACTGACGCTGATATGGGCTGGTATTCTCACAATCCAACAACTCTCACAGTTAAATGGAATCCAGACTTATTAAGCAACAGTTCAAATAGTGTTGTGTCCATACAACTCATTGGTTATAACGAAGTTAATGGAATGGTAAGTGAATCGGTGGAATATTGTAACACAAAAATACTTACTGGCTTTCTTTTCTGCTTCATTCCAGATTGGACCCATCTCTTTTCATTCTCCAGCCACCATTACCCTTCTGATTTCATTTTGTCCTCGGGCTCTTTTGTCTGCCATCTGGTTACCATCTCACAGCTACATTTGTTGGATTAGTCTTTTTCGTTCTCATAGCATGTTTCCATAGTATTTGCTTTATTTCTTGGCCTTTTACAGTCTTTGTTTGTAATCGTTTTACCGTACTATATTTCAGATAATTGTTAGGCAGTGTTATGAAATGATTGAAGTACTTTTGTGTCAGTCTGAATGGGCCCCCATCTATCAGTTCCATACATTTTCAATGAAATTTCGCCGAATCTCTTAAATACTGTTGCTATAAAATGTATTTTCTTTTACAGTCACAGTACATGCAACTATCTGTACTTGGTTCCAACATACCGAATTCCAATGGACATTATACATTTGATGCACAGAAGTATCAGTGCGTTCGTGAAGATTGCTTCAACTTTGAAGTTGGATTGCTTGAAGTAAAGTTGGCTGAACAATTCACACCACAGCAGTATCGGTGAGTTATGGTTATTTATTAGATGGTAATGAAATTAGACAATCGACTGATACCTTTATAGCTCACTTAACATTTATCAACGATAATCGTGCGTCAACATTTACTTAAATGGCATTTTCTTCTAAACCACTGAATGCATTTTGCAAATAGTGTGTCACATGGAACACATATCAACGATAACATAGTATACGGTTTTTTCCTCAACATAAACATTTATGCTTTATTTTATTTCAACTAGATAATAAATCAGTGTTTGGTGCTTCGTCGCTCGTTATCAAAGGTCGTATGGTCTCCTGTAGGGCAAAATAGAACATGAAAATTAATTAACAATTTTGGGACTTCTTAGATAATAAGTGATAAATATGTTTCAGATTTGTATCGAGCAAGGTTATACCACTAGGATGGTATGTACAGAACGCTATGGTGAATAAATACGGTGGTAACTGGCCAAATGATATGTGTGTTAATTGGTATAACAAAGACAGAGAAGATACAACCTGGTTAGATTCACTCCACCACTGTCCATGTTCACTTCAACAAGCGATGGCAGATTTCGGGAGATGGCAGGCAGATCATGGCTGTAATATAGAGAGATCAGAGAATCAGTATAACTGTTTCTACCACAAGTCTGCAGTACATTGTGTGCGAGCGGTACAGCCAGTGTAAGTTGCAAGTGGTGTTATATTAAATATTGCAAAACAATCAATTGTATTCTCGCCGAAGCAAAGTGGTCAACTATAGCACAAAATGATAAGCCAAAATGGCTGATCTCGGTTTTGTCATGAATAAATTGATACGACCGGTAATGAAACCATGCAAATTCCTTTACACGTATCATGCCATACCGAAACTAGCGACGTTTCCCTTCTTTACTAGTTACCTAACCCAATCCTTCAATTGGACAACTAAAGTCTCGATTTACATACCGGCATGTAAGCATCTAAGCATCTTGTGTCTGGTTAAGTTATCACTAGTGAAAATATGCCTTTTCATAATTATATTAATAATGTTTCAGAAATGGTGCTGGAAATCAGTGTTGCTATGGTAGGAGTGGGAGCCTCATATATGCCGCTGACTCAAATCAGGGTAGTACACCAGACAGAAGCCATGACTGGGGTGCAGCACCATATGGGATGCCAGGACATGTACCCAGTCTATCACATTGGATAGATGATGTGGTGACATTCTATTATTGTTGTATTTGGACAGGGTACAATTCCTGTGATTATTACATGGATTTGAGACCAACCAAAGATTGTACTGGATATATACCTCCCCTACCAGGTATGATAAACACTATTGCAGACTTCCTATCCCGAAATACAACTCTGATTAAAACTTTTGAGTGAGCACAATGTGCAATGAACATACATGTATAAAGGAATGGCACGATTCAAGATGTAATGATAATTTACCTAAATGAAATAAATGAAGAAACTCTTTTATACTCAATGATGCCTTTTGTGATAATATCGCAATTATGGGAATGTCAACCTAACTGCTGAGTACCATCTCCACGAGAAGTGTTTTCTGTTTCTGCATCCGTTACACTTGTACATGTGCACATAATCCATATTCTGATAGCAATCGCTTCATTTTGAAACAATACAAAGTTTGATCAATAAAATGAATGTTGTACATTGTTTTCAACTCTAAATTGTCATAGTAGGATATCATTAAATCGTACACGAAAAGTTCTAATGCATGTATTAATGTGCAATTCAGCTGAGCTTTATTTGATGTTTTTCCCTTTCAACTTTTCAGCCAGTGTATATGGACAAGGCCATATTGCAACATTTGGTGGAACTAGTTACCGTATGTATGGACCTGGAGATTTTATACTGGTAGCAGCAGCAGACTCTATGGTACAGGGAAGATTCGAGAAAAATCCATACTTGACGAGTGGTGAGATTCCTCACTGGATATTATATACGTTTGTTTTACCCATTGACGTGGTTTAAAAATAATGTTACTAGATATGATAGTTTCTGATATATTCGCAAAAACAATTCTATAGTAATATAGTAAGACAAACCCTTCCTTCAAGCCGGTATATTTTCTTGATAACAAATCAGCAACCTAGTTTTACCACCCGATAATCCGTAATAAAATAATATAGAAAAATAAACACAGGAATGTACTGGAATGGAGTCATTTTCTGAGACTTCTGAGCAGTGTAAATATAAAATGAAAAAGCCTCTAAGTGCACCTAAGGGTTTTCTTGCTGTTGGTTGGAATTGTTTTTATTAATCTTTATTTTAAATGTTGTTTTTTCTTTCCAGGAATTAGGAATACAACATACACCCTAACATCTGTTGCCATACAAAATGTTGGTATATCTGATAGAGTAGAGTTGGACATGAGAGGTCCGAAGACAAACAACCAGAATCAAGCAATAGATGTAAGAGTGAATGGCGTGTATATAACATTCAATGACAAGGCCATGAAATGGCAAGATTTTAAAGGTAAGTTGATATGTAATATAAATACACTGAATGTTTTAAAATGTGTGATTATATGGCCCGTGAAAAATGTACCGTCCGCGGCGGAACAATCATGAAAAACAATTACCTGCATTTTAAAGGTTAGATGGTATAACGTGCACATTGAACATTGCACATGCCTTTAGAACTTTCAGATAACATTTTAATTTAACAGTCCTGGTTGGATTTTATGAAATTCTTGCTCTAATACTTTTTAGGAATGGAGAACGAATTGGCGTTAGTTGTAAAATAAATTATGAAAATACACTTAGCTTTGTAATGAATGCTTGATTGTATAGAAATTCCAGCAATATTGAAAAGATGATTCTGTTCTCATTTCAGGGGTAGCGGTTATAAATTCTGATCAGATCAAAATGAAGTCCAACTTTACCGTGCTTCTAACAAATGGTATAGGTCTTCAGGTAGCAGCTGTACAAAACACCTTACAAGTTGATCTCATGATGCCTGGAAATAAATTTGTAAGTATCACATAGTATATCGAGGTATACATGCACATAATAAGTGTTTGTTGTCAATCAAAATACAATTTACTGAACATATTTATGAAAATCTAAATGAAACATATATTGATGTCAAATTGCCTCTGGATATTATTTATAATAATTGAGTGAAGCTAATTGAACATGGCTACACGTTTTGTTTCAGACAAACATATCAGGGCTAATGGGAGACTTTGACGGTACATTGCGAACTCAAGATGGCAACACAACGTTTGATCCTTCATCTGATACTCCAAACACTCTATACAATGATTTCCAGTTAAACTGTATGTAACTAATTGATCAAGTATACAGAATGTTTTTAAATGGCGTTTGTACTAGTTTTGTCAGCTCTTTCTATTGTCACTGACTTCCAAACTAAGTATAACATACATTTATTCCTGGTAAAATATTACATTGAAAATATCAAATCTTGAATTCCGGTTATTATAACATAATTTACAATAACAGTCAATTCAAGTTGTTTTACCAGCTGCTTACATAACAAAATGTTTAAACTTTGTTGAAGCACACGGTGGAACCATTGGAATTCATAATTGTTTGGCAAAAGATAAAACATATTTGATTGCTTTCCTTTGGTCAATATTTGCTGTTTATATATCAAATATTTCTGTCCGCTGACCAAACATTGCTGTGTCCTGGTTAGTCATTTCTTGTCCTACAAATACTTCCTGTCGACTACCATTGCTGACTCTTTGTCGACCATTGCTACATCAGTACCAACTCTTTTTCTGTGTCATTTCCAACCTTTGTAGACCAACAAAGCTTTACTTGACCGGACAACCGTTGTTGTCTTATTTCGTCCAATTCTACCCCTGATCGGTCAAGATATGCTTCTCCAACTTCAATTTCTCTTGTGTAACGGTTTTTTCCCATTGCGATCATTGCTTCTTTTATTGTTTCCTACCGGCTACCTGCTTCCTTTTGCCAATGCATGTAGTCGTACATTGTATTACCAAGAAATAATAAATGGAGTTCATTCCAGGGGCTGTTGAGGACACCAATCAATTATTTGGTGATCTTGTTTCTGCCATTCATCCACTGAATAAACAAAGCAACGTGAACAGATTACCAACTACTGGTATCAGAAACCAACCATTTTGTTCAACTACACTTGGAACTTCTGAAGAATGCAACTTTGATTACAGGTAGTGACTATTAATACCAGTAAATAGAAAATGCTAATGCTATTGTTTTCATAAATCCGTATTTTCACAAATTCTACTTCAGGAATTGCTAGCATAGTTATATCATGCAAGAGATCAATTGCATACCGGTAAAGGAAATTTGAACTCTGAGGTACATGCAGTCCAAATTACATTGGTGCTGTCATTTGCCATTGGCAAACAATATTCAGGGTCCGATTGCTCTTTGTTTCGCTGGTATGTATGTTAGTCTATTACATGGTTACGTGACACCATCGCCTCCGAGGGAAAGTTATAACACCTAAAGTTAAGCATTCGTGACAGACACCGGTAATGCATCTGGTTGTAAAACCAGAAAGTTATGTACATGTACATGTTTATAGAGAGTTTGTACATTCACCGGAAACTTATGACGCTGTAAAGGATATAATAACCCTTTACAATATTCCTTTTTGTATCTCCTACAAAACTGTGTATGCATTTATCATTTATTAAAGGTACACCGCATCACGAGATATGGCTATAGCAACAAGGACAGCCTACGTCAGAAACGCGTTCCTCAGACAGAGTTTACAACCAAGTATGTACATACTGTTTTTTATTTTTAAATATCAGTATTCAAAATACTGTACAATCTACCCTCAGCTACATTAATTAGCAATATTGGGAACTGTTGTCGTTTCTGTGTGTTTGGTTTTGGATTGTCTGTGAGCTATAGCTAGTATAGTTGTCATATTCTTTAATGCTAACATTTTACAAGAAAAGGAGAGTTTATTCAGACCTTATCAGGGTTTGCTTTTACTTGTTCCTATATTTCGAAGATCTTTCCACCTATAAGTTTTTAAAGAGTTAATGATTTCTCTCGATGATTTCAGTACGTTCATGTGGTCTGTTAGACGTTCCTAGAGCCAAGAAGACGAGTTATAAAACATCGTTAGGAAGTGCAACCAGTATAACGTCGTGTCGGACAGGTAGCCTGTCCGGACCCAGCTCGTACACATGTGTATCCACATCTAACACAACACAGCAGTGGTCACCAGATGTCACAGCAACTTGTGCCGGTGATTAATTTACTAACTTCAGTTTTAGGCATCTGAATATCAATATATGATAATGTTAATAGACCAAAATTTAATCTATTAGATTTTAACTTAGGTAATATGTACAGACGTGTGCTGTTTTGTTTGCATATGAGATATGTGAAACACTTGAAAAAAAAGAGTTATTATATGTACAAGATTACGAGCATAAAGTACTAGTCAGTTTTGCAGTCTAGCCATTTTTGCAAATGTTTAGGCCGCGTTTTATACAAGATGACTAGATTATGTCACTCTTCCCGAAACTAATCATAAACCTCTTAGTATGCTTATGTTTTACATATGTTGCTTTTCACTTTTTCAGCAATTAATCATAAAATGCGTGTAAAATTAATGCAAGGTGATAACGTGTATCATATATTACTTATTCAGCAACTAATCGTCAACTGCCTGTATATTTTGTGAAAGCTGATTACGAGTAACATGTATCGCGTATTTAGCAACTAATCATAAAATGCAACTTTTGTACTTGTAACTACGTAATACCATTAATCTTCAGCAACTAACCATAAACTGCTTATATATGCTTTATGTTTTGCATGCTATTATTTACACAGAACAAGTAGAGGATGCGGACGTGGGTATGATTGTTGGTGTTGTTATAGCTGTTGCTGTTGTTGTTACCATAGCAATTGTTGCTGCTATAATAATGGTGAAACGGAGATCACAACAGTAAGTAACGAACTCTCATAAAATTCTTAAAACTTTATGTTTACCAACACTATTAATGTGGTCTGATTGTCTACTCGCAGCAAAATTTCTAATTGGTCACTTCTGTTGAATAACAATTGCATACTACCCCTTTGGTGGAAAAAAAGGTCAGGCAGCATTTGTAAGGTCACTTAACTGAAGTGACTGGGTAAAAATTTTGCTGAGTGTGCACCTCTCTTGGTGTATAATGAATGTTTCTTAACTTTATTTATATCACTTTAACTCGTAGAAGATTATTATTTGAGCAGCATATGGTTTTAGTTTTCATTTGGTTAAAACATTATTTTCGTTATATATACCAGTTTTATAACTATTCAATTTAATAAGTAGGTTATTATATACACCATGCTATATACATTTTCATTGCTTAAATACTAGCAGATGTACTAACAAAGTAACTTACATGTTCTAGTACGTGTAATTTTACTAAACGAAATTTTTAAGACTGTCTTAGTTGATATATATGACTAATAATAATATGAATTATGTCATTTTCTGATACCCTTTACTTATCTGAATACTATCCGCTATCCAATAGTGTACTAATATATCTTCCTGGTTTGCGTGGAACAAAGTCCGTGTTAAACATGTGAATTTCAAAAGGAAAACAAATAAACTAATTTATCATATGGAGTTTGGTTCCATGGTCAACTCCTTAATGATTTGCCCCGAACATGTGTAATTGATTTTCAGTACTTTCGCAGTTATTTTGTGATAAACATACATGTGCAAGGTTATTTCAGAGGTGGTATCCTTTATTGAATGCTAGGCTATCATTCTATTATGTCCAACAAAAGGAATTTCTTTTAATTTTCCCCTCTTTTAAATATAATCGTTCACTGGTAAAACTAAAGAAAAAGAAATTTGGAGACACGTGAAAAATATAAGAATGCAATCTAGCTATACATTTAGTTTGATCTACAAAACCAAGTTCTTCAATATTTGTTGTTTTATTTGCTGTTTTAACTATTTCTTCCATTTACATGTCTTTTTACATTTAGAATAAATATATAGTAAAATACTTACATTACTGTAATTTTATTCGTATTTGTGTATGTATGTACAGCATTGCGTCGTTTGAGTGGGCATGCTTAGCAATTATGCTTAATGAATTGATTTGGTACTATACACATAGCTGCGTTTGCGTCTGATGCTTGCTTTGATTCGCTGTATGAAATTACACATTTAGTTAATAACTTATTTATCAGTTTATGCGGGCTGTTTCTAGGTTAGGGTTGTTGTTGTACTTATAAATATGACTGGACCCAAAAATAGGTATGCAGACTGGTTGTCACGTGATTGATCTGTCAGATTTACAATTATTCATAACTAAACCACGTATGTTTTTTCATTTTGGTATATTGTCTGTGCCACGTAATTTTGGAGGTTTGACAACCTTTTAAAGCGTAAACCAAATTCAGCGACCATAAAACACACAAATAGTTTCACATGGTTGGTATCATAATCTTAAAGGTAAAACTGGCAGGTTACAATCTCTTGATAACGTTCATATTAACCAGTGCATGTACACTATTTGATCAATCACAAGAAAGGATGAAGTATCTAGGCCATGTATGGGTCCCATATTGAAACTAGATATATTCTTTTTGTACCCAGAAATCAGGTAAATATTGAAGCAGAAAACAGAAATCTATTTCATATAACGTATATCAAGAATATTTTAGTTGCTTATTTTACAATGCTTTATGATATACTAAGTATGTGTGATCGATTTCCACTGGCGTACTTGTCATTACATTCAGAATACTAAGGACTACATTAGTAGTTTCGAATATGAAAAAAGAAAACATGAAATTTTAATGAAAATGATACTGATTTTGGTAATTTTGCTAATCACATTATTATATAATAGTATGTATGTATACAGATATATGGAATGTTCATCATGTTAAGAAAAACACATGGTTGTTCATGATACCCCGGCGTGTCCTATTTTAAAGCACACCATATGCTATTGGCTGGTAATCAAAAATAGTTTTTGTAATTTATTTCTTTGGAGTCACTTTTCGAACATTGTCCTCAAAACTTACACCCCCTGTGTGAAAACAGAATCTCCCTTTTTGCATGGTACCAGAAACAATCATTTTATGACTTGATATGGATGTTAAAATTCCATTAATAAACATGCCACTGTTTCATAAGAAGTCGTCCATTCTTGTAAGGTGAGATTTTCTGGTAGACAAATCGTAAAGGTAGGTAAAATGCCATGTCAGATACAGTTAGTGTCTGGTTCGTGCCTTCTTTGTTTTATATACAAAGAACGTGACACCCTTTTTGCATGTGTACCTTGTTTCTTAGATATAATTTGTTTATTTTGTTATTTTTAGCATATATATCAGTATAACCATGATGTTGAGTTTCAAGCTTCTTGCTGTGTAGTTTTATAGCCTAGTATGTTTGCCTTTTATACACGTAGCTAGTTTATTTACTTTTATATAATCATATACTCTTTTTTATTATAAAAAATAACAATGCCCAAGAACCATTAAGAAATAAATAAAAAAGGATGTACTAAATAAAATTCAAAGAAACTCTTCCAAATTTCACCACCGACTTGTTCCTGGTTGTTTAGCTCAGTCGTACATTTTTGCAATCGTCATTCTAAAACCAATGCCAATCGCCCGCTTTCGTGTATTTGTCAGTAGTCCAGTCATTGAAGCTAAAAAATATGGTCAACCTCAAACAAATTGCAAAACAGAATTTCTTTGCATTTTCATCATCTACAGACTATTATCAACTACAGACAAAACGTCAAATATGCGAGTTCAGTGGGGAAAATACAAAAAAAATCGACATGTTTAAGGTCAACCTCAAACAAATTGCAAAACAGAGTTTCTTTGCATTTTCATCATCTACAGACTATTATCAACTACAGACAAAACGTCAAATATGCGAGTTCAGTGGGGAAAATACAAAAAAATCGACATGTTTAAGGTCACTTTTGGTAGCAATTTCAGCACTTTCCTTATTTCATACTACATGGGGAATTTTAAGTTCTAATAATTCCCGTGTAAGTCGTTAAATATTCACTAATTGCTCCTTAAAGCTTATATATTCTGAAAGATTCAACCTTCTTCTATCGAATACAAATATTGATTTTATCATCAGACAATTTACTTTTCATATATATGCCAATCTAGGTGTTGGTATACTACCCATTCAAATGTCGACAAAATGACTCAAAATAGCACTTGGAAGGGGAAACAAAAGTTTTATTCATTTCTTTAATATTAATCAAATTTGTTTAAAATTTGCACATATCATGTGTTGTATACATGTGTATCTAATGGAAAAGGGATATTTGTATTTGGACAGTATACAATAATGACAATATACAAAATGTACACGAATTTATCGATTCGCGAGAAATAGTGATTGTTCTCTTTGTCTGTTCGTCCACAATTGCATTTGTATTCACAATTTTGACTTTATGATTATGAAATTTGGTCAGAGTGATCATCTGAACAAAATTTAGGCCAAGGTAGAAAATGGATGATCCAGGGTAAAAAACTAGGTCACTAGGTGAAATTGTAGCAAACCCTTGTGTAGTCGCTAGAGGTCATAATGTTGACCTTATATTTATGAAACTTGGTCACAATAATAATATCAACAAATCTAGGTCAAAGTTATAAATTGGGTCATCCGGGGTCAAAAAGTAGGTCGCTAGTCAAAATCAAAGGAAAACGTTGTGTAGGTACACAATTCACAATTGTGGTCTAGTATTTATGCAACTTGGTCACAATGCTCATCTCAAAACATCTAAGAGTCTTTGACAAGTACGTTAATGAATAATTTGGATCAAAATTAGGTCAATAGGTGAAAATAATTGATGCGACTTTTTGGCGCATGAAGGTTTGTCTATTATTTGACCTAGTGACCTAGTTTTAACTCATGATAAGTAAATATTGATTTTGACCTACATTTTGTCTTCATGATCCATGTGACATGGTTTCATAAAGATTAGATAAGGGCGCCTTCTAAAGATTTGTTCTATAATTTGGCCTAGTGACCTAGTTTTTAACTCGGGTTAATCCAATTTCATACATGATCTTGATTTTTGTAAGATAATCATTGTGACTAAACTTCACAAGTGTAAGGTCGAAATTGCGACCCCTGGTGACTATATCTTGTTTTTTCTATGTTTTGACCTCGTGACCTAGATTTTGGCTCCGATTAACTCAAAATTTTATTTTACCTAGATTAGCTTCCGAAGATCATTGCTGCCAAGTTTCATAAAAATCAGACTAAAATTGCGACCTCTAAGCACAATGTAAAAATAAGTTACTGGTACAAGTCAAGATTTATTTACGTCAAAAGTGACAAATATCGCGAAAACATGTGACAATTCAATATATTTGTAAATATCTCAAAAAGTCCCACGAATATTCAATTAAGACATTTTTGTCCATTGCTAAGGATAGCTTTACGCACCATATGAACACAAAACTGTTTGTTTTGCAATTAATTTGAGGTTAAAAGTTAAAATGACTGGACTACAGGCGAGTGGCACGAGTTTACATGGATTTTACATTAAACCCTCATTAATTGATAATTCTACCAAGTTCGTATCGTTTAGTTTAGTTTAAAAACTGTTTTGTATTAGGTGTAGATCTATGGTCATGTACAAAAACTGAAAAGGTTCGTCATCTATAAACAAAAAAAATAATGAAGCACAATATGTTCGTTATATTTGTTGTTCTTAAAAATAAGTATAACGTTAGAACAAAAAATATTTATCCAGTGAATTGCATATTTCATATGACCGGTACAAGTTTGCGGGAAACAGTTAAGCTCTGATTGGGCACGTAGGAACACTGCATGTGTACCGAACAAGTGCAAAGGAAATGTTTTAAACGCAAACTAAATGAACCAAACGACATAAAGATATTGTGAAAACGAAATAACGAAAGATGAATGATGCTATTGAGTACTAGAAAGCAATCAAAAGTACCAAATAAGAACCATGAACATAAATCGAACGACACGCAGTATGAGACACTTATTTTTTCCAAAGCATACATTTATTACGTAGAAATGGGAAATTAAAATAAAGGAAAGAGTTGCCTTGCTTGCACAAAATCATGCATGGAATAAATATCTTGGGCAATGTTATTTTCAATCACTAATTTTATACTTTCTTTTATTTCTCTAAAGTAAGCTCGTAAATAAAACATTTGTAAAAAGCATCTTCAAAACACGAAACTCGCATTATATTTTTAGAAAGTGGAAGAGATCAGGGGAACCTAAGACGTCGGAGGAAAAAGTGACAATGAAAACAGCGGTATAAACACAAGAGTGAATGGCGTAAGAATATCTAAGAGAGGCAACCCATTGAGTCACATGAAATCAACATCATGATTATACGATATATATGTATAGATAACGAATTGAAAATGTTTAAGGTTGCTGAGAAATGAAAGTGTAAATGTTGTTGACATATAATATTAAGACTAGCATGTGGTATATTGTAGCGGAAGTGGAAGGAAGGAGGCATACGGAGCGGATAACCCGGATCTACAGATGTCGCCACCTGGTGATAAAAACGTTAGATCTGGAAATGAGTATACAATTTAAACGAACACGTTAAGAACAACACAATAGTGACAGCAAATTGTGATGATAGCATATGTGTGGTTTTTATTATATTAATCATTGGTCCATGTTGGAAACTAGTTTTCCTTTGATTTGACCACAAATTTGAAACATGGACCATTTTGCCACCTGGAAGTTCAAAACGTTCAGGATTCTGGCTGTAATGATATTTTTTGTGTATTTTGGCCAAACACACACAAAATACAGCTTAGAAATGACATGCAGTACCTTATTGAATCATGTATGTTGATTAATCGAACAATAAGATGTGAACATACTGATTTGATTTAAATTGCATGATCATAAATTGTGGAAGGTAACCATTTGTGACGTTTTGGTATTTGTCAGTATAACTTAGTGTATTCGTCTATCTTCTAATCTACATTTGTATGTATGTGTGTGCGAGTTCGGCTTTTCTATGTACTTGTATTTTCATTTGCATTCATTTTTAAAGTGCTTGTAAATATTCATATATCTGTTTCAGACTTATAAACATGTTCCATATCATCAGTAGTATTAAAGTGTGTACATGCGCTGTCTTTGTTTAGTTAAGTATGCCTATTATATTACATGACTGATTGTATCACCATTTTGTAACAAACTTCATTTTGTGCATGAATGAATCTTAAGTGTATTGCTGTATCACTGTTCACATGTTTTCTTTTACTCATTTTGCGTTTAACTATTGTACAAAGTGCATTGCAAATTAGTAACTGTGTATGCGTTCAGTTAGAAGTTGACAGAAGTAATACTGTTATAGATATACAACTGCTTATAATTTACTTCACTTTACATCACAGAAAGTAGGCAGTACAATGCCATGCAACATGGGGCCCAGTATCAAGTATGTTAAGCGGGACATAATATGCAATCCTGAATGTTCGGCCCTTTCTGTTTGTCTCCGGTAAAAGTTCAAAATTGCGCCTTGCGTTAGATATATATTGTAATATAACGACCGATGTGATCACAATGCAAAATATTCTTCCACAATTATTAATCCTCAACATACTGGTCCCGTATGTATTGTTACATCATACTTTATGTAACAAAATTACATTCATTATTTTTGTATCACTTCATGTAGTTATATCCGTTATCAACATAACTATATTATACGTATTCATCATTCTTTTAATACAATATTTCAAATATATATATCAGTGTTGTCGTGTTTTGGTAACTTATTGTACAATCATTACTTTTTCGTGTAGTCCTTAATGTACACTTCTGGTATAAGTTAGGGATTTTTCAACTTTTGCATTTCATGTACATACGTCAGTTAAAAAATCTTAGTTTTACTGGTTTTCTAACCATTCGATTGTGTCAAAATCATTTGAATAATGCCATTTGTGTCAAGGTGCAGAAAGGCTGTGTAATTGATATCTTTGCTCAGATAACTTGAAAAATGCCAAATGGGCTCAAGTGCATGCCCAGACACTGTGTGATTTATACATTTGGCAAGGTGACGTGAATAGTTTCATCAGTGCCGATACACTTCGTGATTTATACATTTGACCAAATCACATGAAAAGCTACGTCAGTGCCGAGAGGCTGTGTGATTTATACATTTGGCACCAGTCCAGAGAGTCTGCGTGATTTACACATTTGACCAAATCACATGAAAAGTTCACCAGTCCAAAGAGTCTGCGTGATTTACACATTTGACCAAATCACATGAAAAGTATCATCATTGCCGAGAATTGCCGAGACACTGTGTGAATTATACATTTGACCAAATCACTTGAAAACTTTCACCAGTGCAGAGAGGCTGTGTGATTTACACATTTGACCAAATCACATAAAAAATATCATCAGTGCCGAGGGATGTGTGATCTACACATTTTGCCAAATCCCATGCATAAGTTAATCAGTGCCGTGAGGCTGTGTGATTTATACATATGGCAATGTCACATGAAAATGTTCATCATTGCCGAAACACTGTGTGAATTATACATTTGACCAAATCACAGGAAAAGTATCATCATTGCCGAAACACTGTGTGATTTACACATATGACCAAATCACATGAAAAAAAATCATATGAAAACGTTTATCAGTGCAGAGAGGCTGATAGATCTACATTTGACAAAGTCGCATGAAAAATGCTGTATGTGCCAAGCTGGAGAGAGGATATATACTGTGTGATTGATACATTTGGTATAGAAGTAAGTACCAGATTACAAGGTAGGTAATATCTGTGTCGAAAATGTATAATGTATATAGATTCTATGGTGCATCTATTATACATTTTGTATTCACAAAAAGAGGTATGAGGAAATCGGACAGGGGAGGCAGCATTCAACTAAACAAGCTGAACACAGAAAGCAGTAGCCTCATTTAAAGTCAGACAGGTGTCAGTAATTAGACTTTTAAGCTTACAGACCAATCCGAAAAAGTTCCTACGTTAAAACATAGTGAAAATTCATATCACAGTGTTGATTCATTGAAAGCAATACATTGGGTGGCATAATACTAGGCATATTGTCATACAACCCAGTGCCTTTGCAATCAAAGATCATATTATAATATATACAACTGGGTTTAGAACAAATAAAAGACGTATTTTGTAGAAGAAACAACAAAGTCTCAAATATGTAACTAGCTTTCATTTTACTAAATTTTCTCAAATATAAAAGCAACAATAAAACACAAACGTAACTATTTTATCCGGTTGTCATGGGAACAAACATTAGTAACAAAACAATTATCTGCATAAACATCATATAGGTGCCAGTCACATTGGTGGTCGGAAAACATTTTGAGTAAAACATAAGATGTGACTTTTTCCAAAAATAATTTCCAAAACACTGAATGTGCCTAGCATCTGTGGCATTAGTAAGTGTATGCATATTTATATAAATTAATCTGCTATCTATAAAAACATAGAATAATAGAAAACATAGAAAATATTATAATGTTGACACATTATCACATGTTCAAAGAGTTGATTTTTAAGTGACAAACTATTTTCATTGTATATTGTCGTTTTTAAGAAACAGTAAACAAATCCCAAAGTTTCATATCTATACCTAATTTATTAATGTTTTGAATGGTGTATGTATTACTTTGTACCTCAATTATTTGTTAAAAAAATACATCTGATCTAAATTTTTGAATTATGAATATTTAAATAATGCACAGATCTAAGTTAGTCTTCCTATTCTTATCGTGATAATGTCAATTAGAAACATTGGCGAAAGCTTGACCTATCTATAAAAATACGAAGTGGGCAGAAGCTCGATAGGGCTTCATGGTAATTGGCATAAAACAGATCTTTCAGTTTGGCATATAAATAAGATAACAGATATATACACTTATACACATAATAATGTCTTACTGTCACTCTTACATCTTCAACCTGGCAGTTCATTGTTCAAGATAATAATTAAATGCAAATTTGGCAAATAAATCACAGATAAAGCAAATATTAACAAATCAACTAACATTTAAGATAAAGTATGTACATAACAATCAGACAATTCACAAATAAACATACATCATCTCATTACACTACCAATTTCGTCCACTTATTCTGGATCTTGGAATTTCAATCTTGATAATGGTTTAAACTTTCCAACTTCATCCAAATGTCAACATTTCAAACATTCAACATAATATATCTGAACTATTTGTTTCTACCCGGGTTTAACTGATAAAGTCATGTTGCTATAATTGATATGTAATTATATTTACGACATATAATTAAAGGCTAAATTATTATGTAAAATATACACAATTACTAATTATACACATTGATAATTCTTGCGAATATAACTATGAACCAATAAATTCAGGAAATAAAAACACACAATCCATAACAAATATCAACAAAGTTTCAAACACACAATATTAAATTTTGTATTTACATATATTCTATAAAATTATATAAATATAATTTATAATACTGCTATATACATTGTATAATAATGATATTAATATATAGTTATAAACTTTGATTTTTGTAAATATACTAGAATTATGGTTTAACAACTAAATAACATACATGATATTCATCTAAAAGCAATGTTAAGTTTAAGATCTGGTACAGGTTATGAACATAAAATAAACAATGAAGAAACATCGAAGAAATTGCAAAGAAACTCCAAATCAAATTTCACATAAATTAGAACGCACACAGGTCAAACTTTGAGCAATAGAGGGTGAAACTCAAATCAATCTCTTCTAACAGAGTGTGGGTGCAAAATGAAGTAGCATAGTACTAAACTGATTTACTTTTAGGAAAACATTTTTCAATGACAATCAATTTGGTGAAGTGGTATTGATCATTACTATGTATAATCATAGACAATGCTGTTACACAAATCTTCTTAATTTATGATGAAACTATTATACACCACAATCTCTATTGAGCAACATCCTTTTAGGATTCAAACATTTGGTTTGTAAATATTGGCTAAGGAAAATTTTGAAGATTTTTTTATTATATATTACATAAATAAAAGAATACAGCCCTACAGGGGGCAGCTCCGGAGAGGTTGTATATATACTGTATACTACCTAATACTGAAAACACATCATCACAGCCTAATATCTAATTTAAAGCTTTAAAGAAATTTTCAAAATTTACAATCATTCCCTAACAATCATGAGATTCGTAAAGCAATTAATTTGATCAATCAATTCTGTGATGATGGAATGTTGGTGGCCATTCTGGGTGGATAAGGAAGTCCCCTCGTTTTGAATGGTGAATATATCTATGGCTGCTGACATTCTGAACATCCTGCTGTCTACGTTTGTATGTAGTATTTGGGTGACCTAGACTACCTAGTGGTTGTATAGTACTAGGTGGGTAACCTCCGTACAGTATACGTCTCACTTGTTCCGTTTCTACAACAAACATTGAAGCAGTTTTAGACATAAGATGTGTGAAATCAAAATCTAACTGTATTTTATCATTCTATGCTTATATGAGCCCAGCATAGACCAAAAATAGAAATCATCCACAAATTAAAAAGCATTTGTACAGAAAGGTACACCGTCAACAAAGGAAATCCTTTATTCCCCATAGGTATAATTATTCTAACTCTTCACCCCCACATCATTCTTACTTGAGTGATTTTCCCCTTTACATTCTTCCATAAGTAAGGCATAACTAGGGCTGTCAGCATTTGGCAGACATATTATACCCCATGCCGGCTAAGGGCCATAATTCTGGCAAAAATCATCGCTGTGCAAATTTTCCTTCACGCAAATCTACGTAATTGTTAAGGTTGTTCATGTGTGAATGTTTGAAGAAAATCCTGCAAAAACTGAAGGAGGAGTTGAGTTTCCAAGAACCTGTCTATGACAGAAGATACATGGAAGGAAGGATGGACAAATGGATGGACAGACAACCTAAAACAGTATACCCCCTTACAATTTCCATTGTGCAGGGGTATAATCATATACTTTGTTCTATAATTTAATATGCAGTACAACTTACCAGTAGCGCCAGCTTTTTTCATCCATCGATGCATGGAAGGTACGGCAGTGTGTGGTCTTGGACTAGCATCGTATGGTTGTGGTACAGGGGACTGAAATAATAAATAGAAACAAAACATTAAGTTACATAATATATATACGGCGAAAAGTGATGAGGAATTTCCATACATATTGCTCGAAAAGTTGCATGTTTCTGTAAGTAAAATCAATTTAATATCCTTTTATAAATTATCTCCCCAAGAGTAATAATTGTAAATTCAAAGGGAGAGAACTAATGTCATTATGTAGAGACTTTTATAAATTACCTCCCTTTGTGGTTTATTTTATATGTATCGTTTCAAAAGGTTATTTCATAAATGCTCTCCCTTTGTGACATATTTAGTAAATTCAAATGGGGGAAACTTAAAAATTACCTACAATGATATTTCCTAACTTCTTCAAAGGTTGAGAATTGATGACAATCTAATGCATTTTGACACATCAAAGCCGGGTATTATGGTACTCATAAATTAGTACTGCTACAAGTTTTAATTGCTTAAAAATACCTGCCAAGATCTTTATGTGCACTTAACCTAATTAGCTGGTAAGACACAAGATTGATTAATTGATTAAATATAAAATTAATAGATAAATATCTTTGATCGATACAAAATTAATTGATAAATATCTTTGATTAATACAACATTAATCAATGAATATCTTATCTCTGTCAGAATTTCTTTACCAAAATATTTACATTGAAATAATTAATGTTGCTTAATCAAATAACCAAAATGGCATGTACTTTTCGGCCATGTATTTGTATCTTTATACTTATCCTTAACATGAACTACTTATCAATGGTGCCAAAATAAACATTATGTACAAATCTTACTTTAAAAGTTTTGTCATTATTAATGATAAAACTAAGTTTTTCTACCTTTTATCAATCAGGACAAAATAAAAGAAATCTAGCATTTATATATAGTTCAATGTGATTATATATAACATATAATTTTGTTGATTTTGGCATATTTGAGATCAAATTATAGTCTAAACTAAATGAAGAATAAAATAGAAATGAACATGAAAGAGTATAAAACATACTACAATGCTAACATGTCTATAAAATAACTATGTCTATGTATTATTTACAAATTGAAAGAGCACAATGGGAGAATACAGCAGAATAACTTCTATTAAATAAAGTTCATAATAAGTACAATTCTTGGCATCTACATAAAGTACACGCTACAGTTATCATAGCAATTGACATTACTCCATTTTCCATTCAATTGACATTGTTTATCTTCAAATTGTAACATTTCAACAACAACTTATAAGCACATAGCCCAATGAATTTGCTTGAAAGTGTTCAGAAAAACAATTTCAACAAAAAGTAAGATAAATATCTGCTTTGGCATAATGTCAATTGAATGTTGGGAACTTAATGATTATACAACTGATAGAGAACTGGTTATGGCCTTAAAGAGTAATAAAATATAATTATCAAGCTATAAACGGAGATACTGTCTCGATCCTAGAACAAGTTTTACTGGAAATAATGACATGACTAGCTATTTTTTATCCTACTTTTGAATTTTCTATGTATAGACTAGAAGAACAGTGTAAAGATATTTTGGTCAGATAAAGCTCACAATGCATGGACTATATGATAGAATGGCTCAAGTCCAAATTGCAGGAATGCCCAAATCATGGACGTAAAACATGGGCTTTAATGGGTACGGCATCCAAAGTTTTCAAGAAACACTGGGTAACAAAAGCTACAGATTTCAAGCACATAGACAGCACACACACATAATTATGACCTCCTAAGCAATTGGGTGAAAAATCACACTTTAGACAGAAAATCTTTAAACGTTCTAAAACATGCTTCCTGCCATTCCTTTTAGTAAAATAATTTGTAATGTCTAACGAATATGCCATGCTATACAAATATCCCAGGGCTTTCATAAATTTGGCCATTGTAATAAACAAAAGCTTAAATGACCAAAGCATAAACTTAGAACTACCAGTACTACACAACATGCAGTTGGCTTCTATGACATAATATAGGCAGATTAAAAACTACAGTGTATAATACTAAAAATCATGAAAAATCAAGCTAGGTCACTACATCTAATCGTCACCTGTCCATATAATTCTTGACAGATCGTTTGACTTGCAACATCTTCAGCTGGTGTCCTATCTGTCATAACAGACACTGATCGAAAGTTCCTTTCCTTCAGACAGGATTTAGTAGGCTTCAAACCATTCTTATTATTGCTTGTAACTGTTTTGGTATGACCAGCTTTTGAATGACCAGTTTTAGTGATATGACCACTTGTTGTTGGACCAGCGCTTTGTATTCTCACTTTAGCTTTGTTATTCATTCCAGTCGGAGATTTTTGTGTGTTTACAACACCTCCCGTTTCTTTGAGTTTAACATCAGAATTTGTTGGCTTATCAACACATGGTCTGAAGATTTTTTCAGTGTACTTTATTGCCTTCTCCATTTGATCTTGATTCTGTTCATCTAATTCAGTACATTCCTGCCAAGCTGGGTTGACTGTGGCACCACTAGTTGTAGCCTGGTTGCAAAGCGTGGTTGGACGTTGCTGGTTGCAAGGCAATGTTGGATGTTCATGTTGTTGATGAATGATCTCAACATTCATGGTCGGTTTGTTGAATTGTCGACTGATGGTTTGAAGCTTTGCATAATTAGGTACATCCTATGATAATGTGAGGATAAATACTTGTGTTAGATTAGTTGCAGTGAGATTAATTATTATACCAACAATATGATAACTGTGAATCAAGGTAACTGGATCCACAGGTAAATTATCATTGATAAAAATTGTTTTTTAAATGTGTTTTTGTAAAAGTAAGGTTTAAGGCTAGACATACCTAAATCTTAACCCCAAAATAGAAATTTGATCTTTTTTACTCTTTATCAATGATAGTTACCTGCGCTTCGAACCACACTTTTATGGAATATAATTATCAGTATTAGGGCCTAAGACTTGAAATATGTTTACCAATGAGAAGCTTATATGGCCTTCTTTATATGGCAATGTTAATATTTGTGCAGAATTAGTCAAACATCACAGCAATAGATAAAAATATTAGTGTTTTAGGTACACAATACAAGTGGCAAAATGTCAGTAGTACAAGTGATTAAAACCAACACCACACAATGACAAATGTAAGTATACTAGTTAAATGATACAGAACAAACTCCTGATGTGAAATAATGAAGTAGTATGCCTTTACATTTTTAAAGCATGCTTTGCAGCCAATAGCCATTCCAAAATCAAGCATGTTCATGTATCTTTAAAGCAATATTTGTAGCAAACAAGCCATTCCAAATTCAAACAAAATGACGACCATTGTATAGCACTTAACCGCTCACCGAGTACAATGTCCCAATGTAAGCAATGGTACAGGAATCAGGTAAACAGGAAGCAGGTAAAAAGCATCACTTTTAATCCATTTTTAATTCATGTGAATTATACTTATGCAACATACTGAAACAATTTGTACAGCAGTGATTGAATACCACCATTAGGATTGTTTCTTTGAAAATAAGTTGTTGTTGTTTGAAGGAATGAGATGGTGGACAATGCCTTTTACATAAGTAAAAAAAAAAGTTAAGTTACCAATTTTCTAGGGCTCTTTTCAGCTGTTAGGCCGCTCAAGCAACCTTTGACATTTCAACTTTTCCTGGTCATTGGGCTACATATGGAAACCTACACTTGTGTCTCCCTGGGGAGACTATTTTTTTCCTGTGGTGTGGCAGCCAACATCGATCTGCGGGGCCCAGGAATAGACACTGCCTTCACAGGTACCATTTAACTCCATGGTGGAGTGGAGCTGTGGGTCTTGCTCAGAGAAATTAATCAGTGGTCCAGAGGGGGGTCGAACCTAGGACCTCTCGATCCTGAATTGCGTGCCCTACCTCTAGGCCACTGCTCCCTACATACAGATGGACAGTAAGAAATCATACTTTAATACAACTCACATCAACCAGGTACAAGAAATGAGTTTACACACAGTGAGGTTTCCTTGATCTGGAAGGTACACAGCCCTGATGTAAACTTGATGTCAGTTTGAAAACACACCTACCAAGCACAAAAACAAGATGGATCAATAAGAAAACCTTACCTTAGATACAGCATACAGATCTTTTTCACGATAATCTTGTATAGCACTCATGACTTCATGTTTCTCTGAGAAAAAAGTGAAAAGTTTCATGTAATAACTGGTTTTATCACACCACTTTGTAGTTGTCTATGGTGCCATAAAATGTTATGCACAGTGATAATGTACTGCGAATGACGTCATTTTCATTAGTATTTAAATGTATGATGTTGTCACAAACATAAAGTCTGTTTACCGTAATGTCACGCTGTGTATTTTTGACAGTTTTTGTCTTATTTTTTTCAGGCGTTTGATAAATAAAATAGTAAATTAATTTATTGTTGAATATATGTATATGACATTCGCCAAAGTATATACTTCAAATCATTTTTATATAACTTATTCCATAAATTGAATAATAAACCAACACTCATTCAATATCCTCTATCATCTCACTTAGGGTATGAGTGGCACTTAGAGAATCTTTAAACAAACATACTTTTTAAGTGACGGACCATAACTACATGTATATTTTCATCCTATATGGTAGGTTTTATAACTGTGTTATAATGCTGAGCATAGCCTTTATTTTGGCAGTCTGCTTTCTGCTGAAATATGGTAGGCATACGAGTGCCTCCACCAGGTCGCCTTATAAGATGGCAAGCACACTAACAACTGAGCTATAGAGGCATTCATTATAGGAACTGTTAACCTTGTATTAAGAATAGAGTGTGATTGACTTACTATCATCATCTGCTGTTTTAAGCCACGCCTGTGCTCCCCAAGCCTCGACTGGTCCACATGCATCCGTCAGTGCAGCCTGTACAAATATATACAATATATTCTGTTTATAGTATTAAGTAAATACACAATGTATATGTACTTGAGTATCACCATCATCAAACATGATCTACTGTCATAGTTTGACTTTAATCATGAAACATTGTCTTACAGTCTATCAAAAGATAATCTTGATGACTACCTTGGTATACTAAACAATTCTGTTTTCAATGAAACAGTGCTGACATACTGGCAAAGTAACAACTTGCAGTACTAACTGATCAACGAACAAGCCAGACAACTGCCTGACCAGAGTGTGACAACTGACAAAATCATCAGCAAGTCAACTGCCACTAACCACTGCCACTGACCAGCATACCAGCTGATGGAGAAACCGGCCCTGAAAAACCAAAGAACCAATTAGCCAGTGAATTGACAGGCAAACTAACTGACAGGCCAACCAATCATCTAGCTAATCAACCAACCTACTGACCAGCCAAATGATTTACTGGAAAATTGCCGAAAGCCAATTAACAGTTGAACTGACTAGCCAACAAATTGACTTAAAACCCAACCAACTGACTGACCAGCTTTGATAAAAAGACTGACCAGCAAAATATAAAAAAGTATACATACATAAGGATGTTCCTGGTATTGGTCGAGAGCAGCATTGGTAGGACTGGCTACATATTTCTCTCTCTGATGACGACGTAACTGACGTTCTGTTTCTGGATATGTGTCATCAACTAAATGATATAGAGGAGATTTTTACCTACCAATAAATTCTAACATTTAAAAATTTCACATGAGGTCAGGAAATATATAAAGTTGCAGAAGTAAAAACATCAGGACTATAAATAATGCCTTTTGTAAAACACTCTGGATTATTAATGAGAACTCATTTACCTAAATGTACTGCAGTTCAGGAATACTAATGTGGCGCATGCTTAACAACAGTTATTCATGACCAGGAATAGCATTTAGAGATCAAAAAGAGAACATAAGGTCTGGACCACCTCAGACATTTAATTTGT
Source organism: Spisula subtruncata (assembly GCA_963678985.1). Taxonomy (NCBI): domain Eukaryota; kingdom Metazoa; phylum Mollusca; class Bivalvia; order Venerida; family Mactridae; genus Spisula; species Spisula subtruncata. The sequence continues at coordinate 26,033,874 of OY787665.1, forward strand.
CAATATGTCACAATCAAATGTACCTTTGTTCAAAGTTATGTGAACTTGGAAAACCAGAAATAAACAATGAAAATAGGAGTAACTCCACTTTAATTGGAGTACTTGGCAAGTATGTAATCTGTATAACCAGACATCAAAGTCAGAGCTTAAATTCCACTTGGACCTACATGAGAAAACTACATCCCTGTATGGTTCAACAATAAAATCTATACTAACTACAAAGTAGTAGGAAGAAAAATTACAAGCACTAACCAGCAAAGTGAGACAAGAAGTTAAACACTTACCTCTGTATACATCTTTGCCCATGGTAGCATCTGGGTTGTGGTAACCAGGTACATAGTGGAGACGATTTATAAGGAACACACTGTAACATGAAATAAACAAGTTTTATTATACAACCCTCATCCTCAGTTTATGTTAGCATCAACATCACCAACATATATATAAAAACATTAATGAGGACTGTCCCAAAAAACTTGTTTCATGTATTATGCGAATTGGGGAGGAGTTGTAACTGTGAATTAATTGACAGTTCAATAATTAATTCAAGTTCAGCAGCTATATCAAATTTGGGCTGGAATGTTCATGGAGTAAGCATATTCTGCTAAATATATTATTCATATGATCAGTTAACTGTGCAGTTAAATGGCATTTATAAAACAATTACATATACTTAATTATAAAATATTTAATGAAGATAACATTGTTTTTTTATACAAATATTTATTAATTCATAAATCCTTTTTGCCAGGTTAATGTATCATTATCTCTGTTTAATTTGATGATTAATTTGTTTGTTTGTATCCAGTCAAAAAGCTATCTTGTGATTATCTTACGATATATGACTACATACATTTAGCATTGTTTATAATGTGTCACATTTTACAGTTCAGTTATTCAAGATTTAGTACAAAATTATGTATTTAAAAAACCTACACATTTATAAAATATCATTTAGTAAATATAACAGTACTGTATGACTTTAAATTATTTAGAAATTTTAATCAGATTAAATCTAATGGCATAGAGTAATAATAATCTATGCCATCAATATTATCCACCATCTAAGACAGCTGATTCATTATGTTGATTACAATTTTGAAATACTAAATATAAATCATTGGTCAAATATAATGTTATAAATATATATCTTACAAGTTTTTTATCGAATCTGGATATTCAATAAATAATCCTCGAATACAGCTTTTTTATACTGTAACAGTTTATAAAATTGTGCCTTTTAGGATTAATTATTCAATTTCATGCTGCACAGTCATGCAATTTATTTTTGTAGTACTATACATCACACATTTACAATCTCAACTTAAGTAAAAAAGACATGTCCTGGCAATTGAATATGAATGTTATGCCACTTTTTAAGAAACTCGTTTGAACATGGATGAAAGGCATATTTAAACATGCTCTTTTTGAATTAACTCATTGCTGATAATTTTCCAAAAATGTATTAACAGCGAAATTATTAATGATTACATCCTTGCAATTCATTCATTTACCGTTTTGTTCAATGAATATTATATCAACGAAAATAATGCCATGTCATTTTATTCAAGGGAGAGGTCAGATATTCATGCTTTTTAATATTTAATTTTCTTGAAAAGTACATGAAGGAAACATACATTATTTCAAATGTTCAAACATACATTTCTGTTCATAGGGCTACTGAGAATTTTATATGAGTTTATAATTAAGCCTCACAATCGTCCCATACCATCCGGTAACCATATTTTTTTATAGGACGCCAGCTACTGAGAAGTCATTGTGACATATATCATACAAATCCAAATGTTTGCATTGATATAAAAAATGTTTAAATAGGTCAGCAGTGAGTTAAAAAGAAAATAACGGAACAGAAATAAATGCAGGCAAATACAATTTTAGATATAATGACATGTCTCTTTAGAAATATGGTATTTCATAATTTGTGTAGACATACAAGCTGAAAATTGACATTGTGGTTGCATGAATGAAAGGTAAACATGCTTTAGAAATGTACGACATAATTATGTAAATAAAGACGTTATAGTGACAATATATTGTAAAATCAATAATTTTTTCGTGGTGGAATAAATTTCAAGGATTTCGTGGTTCACCTTCAAGCACCAAATCAAATGCCATTGAACAATCATTTTGACCTTAAATGTATTTATTACGTAAAATGCAAAATCTACGAATTAACTTCCTATCAAAATGGTTGTTTTAACCAAAACCACGAAATAAAATGATTAACAGTATTATACCCGGGTGAAAAAGTACCAGGGATTTCCATGGAAATCCCTGGAATTCCATGGTAAAATGTCCGCCTGGAGTATTCGGACTAATTGTCCAGGCTTTTCCAGGGACATTGTGGAAAAAAGTCCAGTCTGAATGAGCCTGGAAAAGCCTGGACATTTGTCCAGACTGCCCGGAAAAGCCTGGACATTTGTCCAGACTGCCTGGAAAAGCCTGGACTTTTTTCCACACTCCCTGGAAAAGCCTGGACATTTGTCCAGACTGCCCGGAAAAGCCTGGACTTTTTTCCACACTCTCCCTGGAAAAGCCTGGACATTTGTCCAGGCTGCCCGGTAAAGCCCGGACATTTGTCCAGCATAGCCTGGAAAAGCCTGGACATTTATCCAGGCTGCCCGGAAAAGCCTGGACATTTATCCTTGGAGTAAGAGGTAAAGGTAGTGGGTTTGATACATGGTCATGCAATGTTCACAAATAAACTCGCCTTAGCATTTATGCAGGCAGGGGAGCCTGACAAAACAATTAAAACAATCAAGATTGATCAAGGTGACTATCAGAATTTTAATTTTAGTATTTACATATAACAATTTGATTCAAAATTCATTTTCATTTTTTCCTTAATTAATTTTTCTTCTTCCTCTTGCTTGGCTTTAGCAAATCCCTGATCTTCTCCCTCACATGAACTGCCGTCGCCCCATATTTTTCCTTCATAATTTCTGAAAAAAGGCATTGTAAACACTCAAGTTGCCTCAATACAACTCAATGGCATTCTTATTACTGGCTATTAAAGGTGCTTAAGTAAGTTTAAATGAGTCTAAATGAGAACTAATAAATAGTATGATTCATGAAGTGATTTATTTCCTTTAACCTGTATTTGTGATATTTTCTACTTGTTAATGGTCAGACTGTCCCAATTTTTTTAATTATGCTTAGCACTTACACCATAATGGAATCTTTTAACTACCTTCCTATCAATTATTTTCTTTAGCATCAATTAAATTTTACCATATTTTCATCTTTGAAAGATCCTCCAAAGCCGGCTCTCGTCACCATTTTTTTGGACCCTCAATCCAGACAGGGTCCTACCCCTGCCATACCTCCTCTTTATACAGGCGTCGGAAGAGCCTTTTGGCAGCTTTTTCCCAAATCCGGGTACGAATAGTGGGAAATATCTTCCATAAACTGGGTCTGCAAATATAGTTATAATTTTTAATTCTCAATATTTGTCAGTTAGAACTGGGTTAAGATACACCTACATCAGTTTTACTTGTGGCCCATGATAGCTTATCATTATGGTTTCATCAACAAAACTTATCACCTCCAGACAGCCCATAACAATAAATTCTGATCCAAACATTACATCATATTTATTATGAAAACAAAACATTGCACAAATCACTAGTATTAACTTAACTTAATGTAATAAGAGCCACCAGAGATGGCTGATTCTCTTTAGGAAACAATGAACATGACTGCATCCATTTAAGGCAAAAAAAGGCTGACCTTTATAAACACTCTTACACTTAGTCAGAGCATTTTGCTTATCCCGCTGAGTCCTCGAGATCACAAAGTTTTACTATATCACAATTGTATGCATCATGTTAGGCAATAAAATTAATACAAGTATTGTATAAATGTATTGGTTAGTTATAAAATATAAACACATCTTACCTGCCATTTGGGCTGCAATCCATTACAGTATATCTCTTAAATGTCCGTCTTCAAGGCTTTTCACAGATTTGAATAAATCCACAAGTTCTAAATGTTTATCACCCTATTGATACACTAACATAATACAGCTACTGAGATAAATAGTTTTCCAGTGCTCAAGGAGATAGATCTACATGCCCACAAAACACAAACTACACTTATTTTAGTCAGTAATGAAATCAGCACCTGATTCAAACATTCAAATCTTGTCTCAATGTGTATGGACCAGTCCAATGAACATGCATGGCAGGTAAATCCCAAGTTCTGTAAATCCATTAAATAACCAATTTCTACACAGTTATAATTATACTCTTCAAAACATTTACATTTACATTAAAACTTGTTCTAGTTAGTAGAATATAATTATACTGATACTTTCTCTGCATTGATATTTATGTTGGTATATGACCCTTTTTTCCTCATTTTCTCAGAAATGGGCTTGTCTCTAGCCAAATAGCTTATCAAATTCTGTTACAGCTGTGGGGCACACTTGGGGTCAAATGGTGAATTGATAATTGTACACACATCAGCACAAACATTAAACCTGCCTATTGGTGCCCCTGGCTTCTTGTTTCAACTGACCGATTTCACCATGTAGAAATGTGGCTTATCAGTAGATTAAATCTTCTAACTTGCAGTACTTGACCAGCAGGTCAGTGAGTCATTGTAGGGTGATAATGTATGTTATATGTTTCAATGCGAATGTATTGCATTGATAAATATTACATTAAATGCACCAAACACGATCTATTTCACAAGTAATCAGAGTATAAACAAGAAACAGGCTTACATGTAACCATGGTGAGATAACCATAAAAAAGAAATTGTTATAAAAACAGCAATTCTGCACTAGGCTTAATCAGTATCTAATATGATGTATTCTTATTCTATATTACGATTCTTTCAATCAGCCTCATATTCATTCATGTCAAACTTTAGTGTTATACAGACAACTTCAAATAGACAGACTCATTAACCCAGAGCTCTTAGATTCAAATGCTGCTTCATACTTCTTTAGTGTTTTATTCTAGTGTATTTGATTCACTCATGATTTAACTATAATAATATAATTGTTAACTACTGTATAATTATGTACATGTAAATCAATTCCCATATTTAGCCTTATAATCATTCTTATTACTTGATATTCTGATTCTTTATTTCAGATTCTTTATTTTGAATCCCATTGTGGAGGGGGAAAAAGTATTAATAATGGATTTATGATTTTTAAAACATTTTTCATGTTTTTAGACTTAGAATTTTTCACTCTACTACACCCTGGAAAATGGGCTGTAAAAGTTAAAGTATTTTTCCATGCTTTTCCAGTGTTAAAATTTTCTAAGTTCCAATGTCCAGGGTGTCTGTCAAATAAGTCCAGAGTTTTCCAGGCTTTTACCCTACTTGTCCAGCCTTTTACCATGCTTGTCCAGCCTACCCTGGAAAAGCCTGGTAAAAAAGTACCGCATTTTAAGACTGAAAACATGGAAAGTTGGTAATTTACCAGGAATTTCCATGGAATTCCCTGGAATTCCAGGGATTTCCATGGAATTCCAGGGATTACCAGTCTGTTTTCCAGGGTCACCCTGGTAAATGTACAGCCGGGTCAATGATTACCGTATATTGAGGCTACTGTTTAAAATTATATCAAATGTATAGACTTAAGTGACAATGTTTTCTAAATGGCTTACAATGAATTCAACAGAGTAAAATTGCCATACTGTTTAAATAAAAACATTGTTAAACCTTTGGAAGATGAAATGATATATAATTATAAATATATAACAAGAGGGTCCAAAGGGCCCTGGGTCGCTCACCCGTTTGGCCTAGTGACCTAGATTTTGGCCCAAATGACACAGTATCTAACTTGACCTAGATTTTATAGAGATAAACATTGTGACCAAGTTTCATAAAGATAGAGTCAAAATTGTGACCTCTAGTGTGTTCACAAGATTTTTCAATGATTTTGGCCTCGTGACCAAGTTTTTGACCCCAGATGACCCAATATCGAACTTGACCTAAATTTAATAATGATGATCATTGTGATCAAGTTTCATAAAGATAAGGTCAAAATTGTGACCTCTAGTGTGTTCACAAGCTTTTTCAATGATTTGGCCTCGTGACCTAGTTTTTGACTCCGGATGACCCAATATCGAACTTGACCAAAATTTTATAGTGATGATCAGTGTGATCAAGTTTCATAAAGATTAGGCTCAAATTGTGACCTCTAGTGTGTTCACAAGCTTTTTCAATGATTTGGCCTTCAAAGGCTTGTGACCTAGTTTTTGACCCCAGATGACCCAATATCGAACTTGACGTAGATTTTATAGAGATGATCATTGTGATCAATTTTCATAAAGATAAGTCTCAAATTGTGACCTCTAGTGTGTTCACAAGCTTTTTCAATGATTTGGCCTTGTGACCTAGTTTTTGACCCCAGATGACCCAATATCGAACTTGACCTAGATTTTATAGAGATGATCATTGTGATAAATTTTCATAAAGATTAGTCACAAATTGTGACCTCTAATGTGTTCACAAGGTTTTTCAATGATTTGGCCTAGTGACCTAGTTTTTGACCCCAGATGACCCAATATCGAACTTGACCTAGATTTTACAGAGATGATTATTGTGATCAAGTTTCATAAAGATTAGGCTCAAATTGTGACCTCTAATGTGTTCACAAGGTTTTCCTTTGATTTGACCTAGTGACCTAGTTTTTGACCCCAGATGACCCAATATCGAACTTGACCTTGATTTTATGGAGATGATCATTGTGATCAAGTTTCATAAAGATTAGGCTCAAATTGTGACCTCTAATGTGTTCACAAGGTTTTCCTTTGATTTGACCTAGTGACCTAGTTTTTGACCCCAGATGACCCAATATCGAACTTGACTTAGATTTTATAGAGATGATCATTGTGATCAAGTTTCATAATGATCAGGCTAAATTTGTGACCTCTAGTGCGTTCACAAGCAATTGTGAACGGACGGACGACGGACGGACGACGGACGGACGAAGGAACGAAGAGCGATCACAAAAGCTCACTTTGTGACAGGTGAGCTAAAAACCAGTGATTATATTGAAGAATATTATCTATGATCCTCAAAACTTATTTTAAACTTTTAATTGAATACTGAGGTGTCAAACAGGTGCATGTCCACTCAAAATTCAGGAAAGCTTGTAATAAAATAGGCCTAAAATAGGGAACTAAAATGAGCAGATGAATAGTATATAGAAAAGTGTGTTTCTTCTTCAATGTCTACAAAATGCAGAAAGTCTGTAGGCTTCAACATGATTTTTTTCTAGCATGCCTTTAATTAATAAATACCAAGGTTAATATATAAATTTTGAACAGTGTGTATATAACACTTTAATCTGATTCTGGTGTTTTCAAATTTTGAAACAAATCACTGAGTGCATGTATATACATGCGGTCATATAAATAACAATTCACAAAGCTCAGTGAAAAACTGCAAACTGCAGTAAAACTTTGAACATTCCATGCAAAATAAAACTGATAGAAATAATAAACAACCAATCAGTCCACGTCAATGATGGCAATAGACTATTAAAACAGCATCAATTGTAAAATAAGCAAACAAATTGTACATCAAATACTGCAATTAATGGCATAAATTAATTTATAAATGTACAATAAACAGGCAAATAGTTCCACATACACTGAATTTAAAGGCACCAATAGTAAATTAATAATAAACAGTCACAATTGCAGATTCAATGCAGGAATTCAACGGTATCAATTCTGACAATAAACAGACAATGGGCATCAAATATTGAAATCAACATGCAGGCAATAGCTTCAATTGTACAATAATATAAACATGCAAATTGTTCATCAAAATATGGGTATAGGATATAAGAATTGTAACAAATTCAATATACAAGCAATGTGCATCAAATATTCATGCAGACTTGGAAAAAGACAACAAACTTGGAATCAAGTAAAATACCTTATTTATATAGCATGTGTATACAGTATTATTCCTCCTGAAATCAGTATAATTATATACTTTAATTGGTTTGATTGATGGTACAAGTTCTGCAAAAAGTATGACAATTCTTGACATCACCATGCATGGATAAGAAAAGAGATGCCAGTTTCCCTATCTCTATGTGTGGAGCGGTTGCTAAAAGATAGGATGCGAGCATCGGGATTGACAGGTCTCCGGTTCGATACCTGTTAATTGTGCCACCGCTTAATTTCTCAGAGCAAGACACTAGAACCCACATGCAACAGTCGACCAAGATGTGAATTTAAAAAAGCACAGTGTCTGTACATGTTTGATATCGCTCTATCTTGGTGTTGATTGCATGCAATCTGGGAGAGAAATACTCACTGTCCCCACACAGAGACTCAAATGCAGGCTTCCTTAGGTAGCCCAAAGTGTTGAAGCTAAACCGCCCAGAACGTGACCTGTAACTTAACTTTTAACTTAGTTGTGCCGTTACGTACATGGCCTTATAAATCATAGGTCATCTAAATTACTGCTTTGGGCTGTGATAAGAGTGCGTTCTAAGAAAATAAGTCTAACTATACTGTAATAATACTGAAACATTTTATTGTTCTTATCGAAAAAATGAGATAACTTACGGTTTGGGGTGAGGTTTGTGAAATCTTGAGGGTGACGTTGGTCGAGCTTGGGTCGGTTCATCAAGTTGCAGATAATGATGGTAAGAGTTGTATGTTGTCGGTTCATTGTTACCATTAAGCCACATATTTCTCGCATTTTGTCTAATAGCGTCCAATGTTCTACGTTCTAAACCAGGTAAATTCCGTGTTGTAATTTCTTCTAATTTTCTGCTGTCCATGGGGTAAGCAGATTGAGACCTTTTCAGGCGAGTTACAGGGTTTCCATACCCAGGTAGAATGTGTCCGGTAGCCATTTTTATTTATATGTCACAATTTATAATATCAGTAAATATAATCACCTGCAATCACTATTCACATGTTATAAATAAATTAATGCGGAAGAGACTCCATGATTGTTTACCCAGACAACGGAACCGGAAACAGGTGCGATAAAAATGAACTAATTGGTAAATATGTTATGTCATCAAAAGCCTAAAACCGATACCTCGAAGTATTCCGTGTGCTCATTATAATATCGGTAAGCGCATGTGCACTTGAGCATATAAAATATTTTACAAGATTCCAGATGGGACACAAAACAGCACGTCGCGGATTTTGTATTAAAAATTCTTCTTCTTCTTCTTCCATATACTGAGCTGGGCACTTAATAGGCGTATTTAGCTCAAATGTGCATGGTGATGGTGTACAGTATCAATATTTAAAATAGTCCAAACAGTTAAAACTATATACACTGTAGCACAGCACTGGTATCTACTCCTGTAGGCGGGTCTTGAAGGCGTCCAAACTCGGCGCCGAGACCGTTGATGCTGGGAGTAGGTTCCATTCTGGGACAGTTCTCACAAAGAATGTGCTGGCGAGGGTCTGATCATGGACCCTTTCCTGGTATAGTCGGTGTTGACCACGTGTCCTGGCATCACTCTTGTGGAAGTAAGTGTCTGCTGCAATGTCAACAAGCCCATTCTGGATCTTGTACATCATGCACAGTCTGCTCTGTCTGCGACGACTCTCGAGGGACTCCCAGTTCAGGTCTTTCAGCATATTGGAGACGCATCCTGGTGTCGTAGTGGAGTAGTCATTGTAGACAAAACGGGCTGCACGGCGTTGGACTTGTTCCAATTTCTTGATGTGGCTAGCTTGTGTTGGATCCCAGACTGTGGCAGCATTCTCAATGATGGGACGAACCATGGCCTTGTATGAGGCTTCCTTGACCGGTGGCGTGCACTCCTTGATGTTTCGTCTCAGGAAACCTAGAGTCCTGTGGGCCTTTGAGGTGATGTTGCTGATATGACAGTCCCAGGATAGATTGTCTGTAAGTGTCACTCCAAGATACTTGCTGGCATCAACAACTTCAAGGGTGTGGCCGTGCAGTACGTAGTGGGTGTTGATGGTAGCTCGCCCTCTAGGTACTATGCGGATGACTGAGCATTTGGCAGCGTTGAAGCTCATCTGCCACTTACTTTCCCACTCTTCTAATGCGGAGAGGTCTTTCTGTGGACTTGCTCTGTCGTTGTCATTCTGTACTACCCTGAACAGCATACTGTCGTCAGCAAATAGCTTGGATGAGGAGGACGTGATCATGTCAGGCAAGTCGTTGATATATGCTAAGAATAGCAATGGACCAAGGACAGTACCCTGGGGAACTCCAGATAGTACGTCGGCCGTTTCTGACTTGGTGCCGTCCAGAATTACTTGTTGGGTCCTGTTGGAGAGGAACGACTGTATCCATGATTTTATGTTTCCTCTGACTCCGTAGAAATCCAGTTTGTGTAGAAGGCGGGAGTGAGGTACTTTGTCGAATGCCTTTGCAAAATCTAGTAGTATCACATCAACTTGTTGTTTATTTGCTAGATCAGAGGCGATTTCGTGTATAGTTGTGAGTAGTTGGGTTTCGCATGATCTTCTTTTCCGGAATCCATGTTGGTTGTCTTTCAAAATTTTGTGTTGGTCAAGATGAGTCATGATGTTGCTGTGTACGATATGTTCTAGTAGCTTACAAGAGATGGATGTTAATGAAACTGGACGATAGTTGGCAGGTTGATGACGATCTCCTTTCTTGAAGAGCGGTACCACTGTTGCTTCACGCCAATCCTGGGGGACTTCTCCGGAGTCAAGGGATTGTTGGAAGATCTTGGCAAGTGCAGGTGCAATTTCGTTTGCTGCTGCCTTCAGTATGAAGGGCGGAACTTGATCCGGACCTGCCGCTTTATGTGTGTTGAGGTTCATGATAAGCTTGTGAACACCTTTCCAGTTTACTATTATGTTGTTCATTGATGGCGTGTTGCTGGGCCCCTTATCTGGTAGGTTTGAGGTGTCTTCCTTCGTGAAGACCGATACAAATTGGTCATTTAAGATGTTGGCCTTCGCAGTGTTGTTACTTTGTAAGAAGCCATCCTTATTCTTCAGTGGTGCGACGCCTGATGATTCTTGGCCTTTGCTTTTCACAAAGCTCCAGAACTTCTTAGAGTTGTCTTTATAATCGCCGCTGACTGTGGTTTGCAGATAGTCTCTGTTAGCTCTTCTGATGAGGAATTTAACTTCATGTTGTAGTTTTTTGTATCTGTCAAGGTCTTTCTTCTTTTTGGTGAGTCTAGATTTCTTATACGCTCGTTGCTTTCTTCTAATGGATCTTTTGATGTGAGTATTCATCCAAGGGTTGGTGTGACGTGATGTGGAGAGCTTTGATGGGACTCTTTTTTCTATGGATGCACATATGGTGTTCTTAAAGATAGTCCAGGATTCGTTGACCGTCATGCTATCAGTATCAATTACGTCTGCAAGATTGGCGAGGTCTGAATGAATTCCCGGTATGTCCGCTTTCTTCCATATCGTGATCTTGCGCCTGGGTGGTTTGGGGCGTCTGGCTGAGATGGTTGTATCCAGGAGAACTATGTCATGATCACTGGTACTTATTGATGGCATGGGTTTGCATCTTTGGACAAAGCTAGGATGTGATGTAAGGATAAGGTCCAATGTGTTGGATCTCCTAGTTGGAAACTTGACTATCTGCTCCAGGCTGTTGTCTGCGACTGAATTCAGGAATATTTCACTCACTCTAGTGGGGTATTGGTTTCCTGTTACTGATAGGCTTTTCCAGTTGATATCTGGGATGTTGAAGTCACCGCCTATAATAAGGATGTTTCTTTTCGCTTGTTTCTTCAGATCTTTGAATTCATCACTTACTTCATTCAGGTAACTAATGTCGTTTTTGTTTGGAGGGCGATAAAAGGCTCCGACAAAGATGGTTTTCTTCTCGAATGTAAATGAGGCACTAATTATTTCTATGGTGTCATGGTTGCTGATGTTGCTCGGATGTAGGTCATTGCGATGTATTATGACAACTCCCCCGTGGTGGTCTGTTGGGCGGTCTCTTCTCAGCATACTGTAACCTAGGCTCAAGGGTAGAATTTCAGCTGATTTGATGTCTGGATCTAACCAGGTTTCAGTCCCCAAGATGATATCTGGCTCTGAATCTTCAATGATGGTTTCCAGGTCTTTGCCTTTCTTCCGTAGGCTTTGGAAGTTTATGACAAGGATGCGAAGATTTGTCTTCTTTCCAGTAGGCTGATGCATCTTGTTGCCATTTGGTTTAGGTGATGATGTTTGGAATGCGTTCAGTTGGGAGGAGAAGCTATGGATGGAGGATGATAGGTCTAGTTCTGAACTAGTGCTTCCTCTAGTTGATTGAGTAGTGTCTGAGATACTATCTAGCAAGTTTGGGTTAGTTGATAAGTTGGTAGCGTTGTTGTTTGAATTTGGGATGGTGTATAAGATGCTGGAATTATTTGGTTTGTCGCATGATGGACATATCCAAGTATCTTCTGTCTTACCAAGGGCACTGAAATCTGCAGATGTCAATCCTATACAAGATTTGTGTATCCACATATATGAATACTGTTCAATAAACTGATTACCCCGAATCAGGCCCAATGATTACTGACCTGTGCATGAATCGCCTGTGTTAATATAAATCTAGGCATTTCTCTTATAAATTAATTTTCTCTTTAGAAAAAATATTTTTAAACATGAAATCCCGCCTAATTGAAATAGGCTACTGAAGTATCATCTAATTAACTTGCGCGCGCACCCGGATGTTTATGTCTGCATAAGGAAAATCACAACATTTCGCGAGATAATTTTGTAAATCTTGCATTTATTGGGAATTGAGGTAAGAAATCAATGTTATTGCCACTTTCTTGTATGTTGAATGAATCCATTTGCAAGTCTGTTTCATGAAGAGGGCGTGGCAGTTTGTCAGTGAGTCGTTTTAGCACTGTCAGAGGCTTTCACACACCCCTTTAGACAAGATTTCGGTCTCCGGTGGTTTTCTTCCACGGAGACACGAACTATTGTGTCACTTTTCAATGCAGATTTTGCGACAAGAATCTGCGCGCAACTTTTGAAACTTAAAAAGTTAACGAAAACTACCAACCTCCGTGAAATTTATAACATATCCAGGCAGAATGAACCTTTTGTTTGCTATATGAACCAAAAATATTCTTAAAACACACAGCGATTCGTTTATCCGACAAGTTTAACACGACGATGTTGAAGTTTTGCTCTCGTTATGTTCTATTCTATTCAATGTTGTTGTTGTAGAAATCGGTGTTCCAGCTATCGACCAATCAGAATACGCAAATGAAAGGATTCTGGGAGGGGTTTCCCGAAAATTTGTTATTTTTGGCGCGCTTGATTTTCACTGAACTGTACCGTAGTACACATGAAACAATACACTTCTGGCGCCCGCTTGAAACAAAAAAACTAAAAGTAAACGAACATTTATTGATGAATAGAGATGATTTTTTATAAAAACAGTTAAATATTGATAAACAAACAAAAACAAGAAGAGTTTGGACTTTTTATGCACTTTAACGATTCATATAATGTTAACCAATGAATTCCGGGAAAGTACGGAAAACGGTCTTTTAGACTCGGCACGTTGGCGCATGATAACACACAGTGGATTGTGTACATGAAGGTTTTTTGCAAGGTGCGTGTGTGCTGATTTATTTATCGATTTACGGGTAATAACGAACCATATTACCAGGTATTCGACGGCATTTGTCTTTTTTATTCATAGTATGCATGTGCATTGCCGAAAAACATCAAAATCAGGCTTAAAATTAAACTTTATCATCTGCGTGTTTTCTACCTGGTTTTTTGCACTTTGGGTCTTGACCTTTGTGACGCGTAGTAGTCACTTGGTCGAGATTGTTTGACTAACACCCCTTCGGCCTTACTCAGTTACTGGCCTTAGCACAGGTTATCCAGATCCAGGTTATTAGAATATTATTGTGTAGTCTTCTAAGTGCCGCTCACTTCTTCAAGTTTGTTTTGTCTCCCAGGACCATGTACCAATTGAACGACATATGTATCTAATACTCTCAACACTACTCCTTGTTCTTCCTGCCTTTTATGCTTATAATGAGCTGTCAAACACTTTCTTTAAGTCCTACTTTTGCCGTTTTGGAATAGTTGCCGTGTCAATGATCCTGTAGTTCTTATACTTGATTTGCAGTGAGTAAGCTGGTCTTGTTCCCTGTTACTCAGAGGTAGTTTCACATGTATCGGTGCTGTACATCGGGCACATTAAAGAACCAAGGAATGTAGTGCACCTTGATTATAAGTTGTATTATAATCTTGTATTCACCTGTTAGTCTTATTAGACACGGTACCATACAAAGCCTTCCAAATTGAAATAATCAACCAGTCTATGGAATGGCAAAATTGTGTATATCTGTGAACATTATTTTTGCTTTTGTTGACTTTTTTACGCTCTGGTTTTCAAAGTTTTACATTATAAATTTGTATTTTATTTGCGTGATTTATGCTGTTGTTGTTGCACTTGTTTAAAAATATTTTTTATGCCCCCGTATCGATAGATCGGGAGGCATATAGTAATTCACCTGTCCGTCCGTCCGTCCGTCTGTCCGTCCGTTCGTCCTTCCGTCCGTTCGTCCGTCCGTCCGGCCAGGTTAACCCAAATTGACCGTTTCTTCTAGCATTAAAATGGCTTGCTACAAAGTTTTCAAACTTGCATGGATGTTGTATATGACCACTCTCCACGGGCCTGTATCACCTGACTCCATTTTGACCTTCACCTTGACCTAATTTTGGACTTAGACTTATTGAAAGGTAAAATTCTTGGTTAACCCAAATTGACCGTTTCTTCTAGCATTAAAATGGCTTGCTACAAAGCTTTCATACTTGCATGGATGTTGTATATGACCACTCTCCATACGCCTGTATCACCTGACTCCATTTTGACATTCACCTTGACCTAATTTTGGACTTAGACTTATCTCCACTTTAGTATTTTTACAATAAAATTTTGTCTGGAGCGTATCTTCAAAACTATTTAACGTATTGACTTGAAACTTGAAATATAAATAGATGGCAACTTGGAGAAGTGCATTGACAAAGAACCATAACTCTGTCTGTCTTAAATTTTGAATTATCTCCCCTTTAGTGTTTTTTATAGTCAAATTTTGCTCTGAGTATATCTTCAAAACTATTTAACATATTGACTTGAAACTTGGAATATAAATAGATGGCAACTTGGAGAAGTGCAATGACCAAGAACCATAACTCTGTCTGCCTTAAATTTTGAATTATCTCCCCTTTATTGTTTTTTTATAGTCAAATTTTGCTCTGAGTATATCTTCAAAACTATTTAACATATTGACTTGAAACTTGGAATATAAATAGATGGCAACTTGGAGAAGTGCAATGACCAAGAACCATAACTCTGTCTGTCTTAAATTTTGAATTATCTCCCCTTTAGTATTTTCAGAATCAAATTTTGACAGGAGTGTATCTTCAAAAGTGTTTAAGATATTGACTTGAAACTTGGTATATGAATAGATGGCAGAAGAGAAGGAGAAGTGCAGTGACAAAGAACCATAACAGCTGTATCACCAGATCACACATGAAGTCGATCAAGGCACTGCTTTCAAATGTGGCATTACTCGTTTACCATCATAAGCCCCTTATAGTTCAAAGCCATGTAACACTATCAAACATTTTAACTGAATAATGGCCCCTGATTGTCTTAGCTTTTTATGGACATGGCTTCCACGGGGGCATAAGCGTTTATTGAACGCAGTCTTGTTTCTTCTAAAATTAGTTGTATAATTATCTATTACAAATCTGGCTCATTAAATATAAGGTAGAGGTTAAGGATATATCTCTGTACTGTAGATAGAATTGTCACGATCTGAACCTATTTACTAAAAGGAAGGAACTTGTGTAAGTAGCCGGCTAGCTCAGTCGTTAGAGCATTTGCCCTGTAAACGAAGGGTCCCCGGAGGTTCAAGCCCCAGTCGGGTTGAAATTTTTCTTCCTATGTTACACTTAGCGCCAAACGTGGGGCCATGACTGTATTTGTGCAGCGTAGATTTTATGTAACCTTGTTCTCTAGACCTGTCAGAAATTTGAGGACAAATTTCATTATGCCAGTAATGTCACAGTCTGAACCTATTTACTAAAGGGGAGAAACTTGTGTAAGCAGCCGGCTAGTTAAGCCCTGTAGGCAAAGGGTCCGGGCTCCCGAGTTCCAGCCCAGTCTTGTTGCACATTTTTCTTCTTCTGTTACAGAATTGTTAGTATTAATGTTTATATTGCTATCAAAATGGTACTCATGGTTACAAGACATGTTTTTACTTCCATAGATTATAAGATGAAGTAGATATGACGACAATTAAACATACACTACAGAAGGACATTTTCTTACCAAATGATGAAAGACTGGTTGGTCTTGTCAATGTTACACAGGCTGGGAAGAAAAAGAAAAGCAGCAAAAGTAGTTTTCTGTGTGCTGCATGTAAGTTATTGTATTGCCTACAGTTTAACCTTTGTAGAGCAACACCCTTTGGGAGCAAATGATTGGCTGGTGTACAGAAGCTGCTGCTCTACAGAGGTTAAATTTAAGTTGATATCAGTTAATGGAAATTTTGATGATGTTGTTGTAGATAAGTAAATGCTCTGTAGCCAGAGAGAAAGGGGTTGTACTGTAGCAGGTTTCTCAATAACAGCAGGCTGCAGGCCAAATTGACTGCTTAAAAGTTATTTTGGGCCGGCTGAAAATGTGAAATTTATTCACAATTTTAAGAATATACCTGTAGTTGTACGAAGGACTGTTGGTTAAGCATTTTGGCCTATTAGGTTAAAATTTATTGAGAGCCCTGGTGTATTTCATTGTAAATGGTACCAAACAAGTGGGTGGATATTGTTGTTTTGACCTTATAGGTCAATCTGTCCATGATAGATCAAATTATGGTCAGAGTTTTTACCATTTCTCATGGTCTGGGCTTTTACTATTGACCTTTTGTTTTTTTGTCCTGATAATTGTGTCATTTTGTTTTTTTAATGATAGAAACATGTCTAGATCACTAAGAAGAGTTTGCACTATGATTATATTGAGTTATGTATGTTTACTATTAATTCAATTGATTAGAGATTGTGCCAAAAAGCGTGTTTGATCATATTTGATATATAACTGTTTAGTCATTTATTGCATTCTTGATTAGTTTGTGATAAAAGTTCTTATACATCAAATAATGTACACACAAATATCGCATTAGGCTATACACAGTCATTATATGGTGATTGGTGAGTAGACTTCAGTGGTTTGATTATACTCAGGAGTAGGGGTTTAACCCTTGAAATTAAAAAAAACTTATTTCAAGATTTTTATTTAAAGGGTCATTTTCTCTACAAATTATGGGTATAATAGTAAAATTTACTTAACAGTATAAAAAAGTACCATTTAAATTTAGAAGCTATTAGAACACCCGATTAACCCAGTTTACTTTTTAAGGTGGCCTTAAAAGCTGCATATATCTGCACAACACTTTGTGATTAAAATGTTCTGTTCATATTTTTACAGTAAGTACAGGGGTAGATGGTAATACACAAGTACATGTGTACCAGATCAAGAAAGCTGAAAAAGGCGAAACATTTAAGAAGAAATTAACATGGATGCTTAGAGAATTGAAGATAGTAGATGGCAAAGATAAAGCTAAGGTAGAGAAGGGATCCTCCAATGTCTGGAGGTTTTATTGTTCTGAAGTTAGTGATATAATTTTATCATTCTAAGTTAGTAAATCTGCACAGACGTATATTAAATATTGTTTCATTACTTTTGTATAACTATCAAAAGGATTTTAATATATCTTTTGGTAATTGACAGGAGATAGCAGACTTTGATCTACACTTTGAGAAAGTATATAAATGGACGGCCAGCAGTGTTGATGATAAAGATGCATTCATTTCATGTTTATGGAAGGTAAGTTTGTTCTGGTTATACTGATATAATATGTATGGATTGTAACACAAGTGATATACAACATTTTCGTTCTGAATTGAAAAGCCTGGTACCATGCCGGTTAATTTTAGACCACATAGTATGGTTACACTGTAATCATATCAAATGAATAAAAATCACTTCCCAGTTTTCTGTTCTGACTTGCATCAGTCTCTGCTTATGGTATAAATTTACACCTTTTTGTGTTGATTATTTAAAGGTCATAAATAATTTCTATTATCTTGTATAAAATTTATTGTTTGTAGCTATCACAGCGACATCTTGTACAGAAACCAGAGTTTAACAATGTTCCTGTTAGATTAATGGAAGGTTAGTGCAGTGGCATGTAGAATCATTTACCTCAAAACATTGTTCTTGATTGTAAATTATTTTCCTTAATTATAAAGTATGATCATAAAGTATGCATGCCTTATGTTGTATGAATAGGTTGCAATGTAACATAAGTAGAATAAATATTAATATTGTTTCACAAATTTACAAGATTTGCTTATATTGCATTATGCGTAAATTTTAGCGGACAAAAAGCTCTACGAGTAATAAGAAATGGCAAGAATCCTCATATTTCTACTGGTCAAATGTCTTAAATACAAAATTTTCTTATATTTTGACCTACAGAAATATCCATTTACTTGATGATTGTTGTGTTTCAGAGATTATAAAGCCATTTAATCAAGGTGGTCAGAATGTTCAGGAAGGTGTAACCATGGTTACTGAATTAGAAGATTATCAGGCATTGTCTGGGAAGGAAGAGGGTGATCTGGAATCATTGATGTCTGAATGTAACGCTGCTATAAGTAATGCTGAAAGCTTTGCTGAACAACTCTCCAAACAATTGTCTGTCCTAGATGGGGTAAGTGTGGGGTTGCAATGAAAGTTTTTATAAATATTTTGTTTAATCATCGGAATGCCCCTTAATTATCCCCTGCCGCAGCAAAGTTGATATGGTAATGGTAGGTGTCAGTCCGTCGATCCATCAGTCCATCCATCCGAGCTTCTCTGTGCAACTCCTCCTAAGTGAGGTTACTCTTCTCAGTAGTGTTTTTGATTGCCACCAAGGAAAGTCACTCACAGTAGTAAAACCAAAAGTGGTTCTTTCTGCAATTCTTTCCAACTACTTAGGTATAAAAATTAGCAATATGTTGACCTCATGAAATATCTAAGAGTTTACAGTACAGTCAGGTCTCAATAAAACTATGCTGTTTGTTTTCAAGAAAAATGTCATTACATTGTATAACGAATATGTCAGTATACTGAATTGAAAAGAAAACAATTGTAATCCTTTCGTCCCCTAAACATGATGTCAGTTTATGAATTTGTCAGTATATTTGGTATGGTTATTTCAAGATCTGGCTGTAATTATTGTATATATTATTTCAGGCCAACATCCACTCTATCATGGGTAGTGAAGATCAAGTGTTAAACTTGATGAGATTATTGGATGACGGAATACAGCAAGCAGAAAATATAGAGACCAAACTCGATTCATATGATAAAATTTTACTGGTACGGTTCCACTTCTATATTTATGATTTTTTCTGTGTTTAAGGTTATTTAGTAGTTCTACATATATCTTAATTAGGCCCAGTCAGTTTACCAGGTGGGCTGGCAGCTTCTTTCGCTCGCAATAGGTTAACTGAGTGGTTTATATTAGATCATTGAGCAATAACCTAGAGAACAGTACATTATTACACTTCACAAAATCACGTCATTATAAGATTTCTTTATAGTGTCTTTATAAGATGTGTATATGCTGTTTCTGATGTTGTTTAAACAATATTACGTTATTTTGTGGCATTTTTGACATGATTCAGTGTTGTTTTAAGCTGTTGTATGAACATGATTGTTTGTTGTTTTTAGGGTGTTAAAGAACAAATGGAAGTGATGCGTGATAAAGATACACTGCTGTCTGTGAGGAATGCCAACCATCAGAAGATGCTGGAGGAAATAGAAAGTGTTGTTGTAAGTGGTTCTATCATTGTTTTGGTGATAATTCCAAGGATTACTTATCCACTAAGTTGTATACTATATAAATCATTATTATTCATGGAGATTTAATTTCGTCGTTCCGATCTTCCACAAAATCCACGATCCATTACATTATGCTTTAAAAAATTGATTTGGTATTGAATTTCCTGGATAACAGTTAAATGTTAATTTGGTGGTTTCTAAAATTTGTGGACTTGAAATATGAAAGAAAAATTTCTCTTGTTACAATTTCTGAGGTTAATTGACATTATGCCAGAGCAGATATCGCTCCGCCTGATTGTTTGTTGAATGTTGATTGGCCAAGGTTTTCAAGTGAATCCATTGGACCATGTGATTACAATTTGCAGTTAAAATTGATTAAAATGGTATAGATTGACAACTGGTGTGATGTCATTTATAATAATTATTCATGATTACAGAATCAGTTAGATATGGACAGTAAATACATGAAGTCATTGAGCGGGGGAGATTTATCTACACCTAATGGTATACTAGAGTGTACAGCAGCAGCTCAACAGTTACAGCGATGTCGTCAAGCTAGCATTCACCCAGCACTACAGAGAATGGCCGCTGTTGAGGAACAGATGAAAAAGTTTAAAAAGTTGACGTCAGATTTTTCACGACGACTTGCTCGACATTTAAATAACTTATTTATTCATCAGGTATTGTTATGATCATAGATAAGTCTTCTCCGAAACATTGAACACATTATTTAAGAGAAGGATGATTATGTTGATATATAGCTAACAGACATATAGCTTGACTATTTTGACCTGGGGCCTTATTCACCAACGTTGTTAGTCTAAAACATAGACTTAGACTTTACATTGTCAAATGTTCTATTCGCTCTCATGTTTTTATAAATGTACCGATTTCGATATAAATCAGTATCCATGTTCCGTGGGTAACAACCAATAGTCCGATACAATTTCACATGGTTAAATCTAATTTCAAAGAAATGCCAGTGATTATGAATAATGACAATTTTAAGTCTAAGTTTGAGTTTCAGACTTACAGCGTTTGTGAATAAGGCCACTGATCTTGACCTTTATGCAAGAATATATTACAAGGTTCTTGCTTTGAATATATCAATTTCCGCTAGCAAATCGTGCAATATCGGTATTTCAAATTTGTACTACACCTCGAGCGTCTTCGTGATACTCCCGATTATAAAAACATACAATCGGTGTTGTCAACTTAGGTAATATATCGACTGTAAAATTATGCTGATCAAAAGGCCAGTCTCGTGTCAAATTAGGCAAGCTATACTTCAAAAATACAATGTTTTGTAATGTTCGTTATATCTACAATATTTTCATGTCTTAAAGAGAAATTAGCAATTGTTTTAGATTTTCACGTTAATAATATGGAAAGATTAGCATTGTGGTGTTATTTATAGCAAATGAGTGTACCATTAGCCAAATTAAATGGCATTTTAATTTTGTATTGGGACAAAACCACGGTACCTTCACTAAATATTGTTGCAATAGAAGGAAAAAGAGATGTTTAAACTTTTGTGAATGTGTGGTCATTTAGTTATTGTCCTGCTAGATAGGCCAATTGTCTTTCACTTTTGAGGGTGGTTGGAACATTAATTATATACTTTATTTGACTTTTCTAGGGCAATGAGATGGGAGAAACATTGAGTAGACATGCATCAGAACTGAAGTTACCACAACATAAATCTAGTCATCAAGATCTTACACCATATACTGACTTAATGGCTTGGTTAAAACAAGCTGATTCACAAAGCTTTAGAGAACTCACCACGGTAATATATCTGTCTGATAATAATTTACTTTTTAAATTGATTGCATGTCTTTTGAGCCCCCTACCGGTTTTCAACTTTAGGTTTGCCCTCCTTCAGTTAGTCAGTCCATCAAGAAAATCTGGATCCTGCCATAACGCGAACCATTTTCAAGCTAGGTTTAGGAAACTTGGTTTGTGGATAGAGACCAATACAGGGATTATGCATCTTTAATTATTTTTTTATTCGGACAAAAATTGTGGTTACCATGGCAAAAGAAACATTGACAACCTGAAAACCAGGTAGCAGACTTCTGTATGGCTTGCAATTCCTAATTGTTTGTTATTTTATCCCTCCTGAGCATTAAGTGCAATATACAGACATTTCTGATTTTTCCAATATTAGCTGATTACTTACGTAAATCACTAATTGAAAGCTGTTTTGAGCTACAGGTTTTAAATACCTCAGGAATGTTTATCAACTTATTATTTGTTGCACCTAGATATTTTGATATTATAGATTGATCCATAAAAACAAAGAGTTATGGCCCTTAACATGATGCAATTTTCAGGTGCTGCTCATAACTCAAAGTCTTTGAGCTACATTTTTCAAACTTCACTGGGTATGATTAGCATTGAGAGTTATTGCCCTTGACATAGTCAAAAAGTAAGTGATACCATTCGTATTCTATGGACGCATTCTAGTTTCAAAAGTGATTTTGTGTTTATTCAGGTTTATTCTTCAAACCTTGCCAAGTTATATGCTAAGGAAATACAAGAGTTCTTGGACTGTGCCAAACAAACCATTTCTGGGAAAGGAGACAAGGCCAAACTTAGTAAGTTTTATTGCTTTCATGTCTTTGGTGTTCATATTTTACATTCAAAATGGTTTTTGTTTTTCATGTTTTTCTATGCCCCATATTGTCCTGTCTGTCTGTTATTTTATCAGTCCAATTGAAAATACATTTAACCTAAAAATAATTCAACATTGTATGGATGTTTTCTGATGTTAAACTTATTTTTGAACTCACAACCTTATTGTCTGGGCTCAGGCGTTACTGCCCATTGACCTCTACACCTCCTTCATATTCAATAAACTAAATAAGGGGATTCAATACATTTGGTTTGTTCATTAAAGTTTGTTCAAGTGTTGCCATGTAACTTGATTAATATTGATTTATAATCTCAGATATAAGTGGTGCTAAGCTGTCTGGTTCATCTACCAGTCTTGGAGCTCCACTGGATGCTAAGAAACGTGCCGGATCTATACACAGTGTAGACTCCATGTCTGTAATGCCAGGCTCAGACTCTGATATGGCCATGCATCACCTTTTTGATCAGGTAAAATCTTAAAACTTTGCTAATGATATGGTTTAAAGTTATAATCTGCAACCATTTGTACAATTTTCTCATTTTCTGTGTTCCCAACATTAATCTCAGGACTCTTTGTAGCCTGGACAGTATTACTTAATATCTATGTTCTTATACTACGCTTGTGTACTACGCTAGTGTTGTGTATCGTTCACATGAGGTCACTTTATCAAATGACGTCATTATTTACCATAAATGATATATTTTTTTAACAGAAGGATATGTATTTTCATGTTATTAGTGTCATGTGATAAAAAGAATCAGAACAAGCTTGCTGTTGTAATTTTGTTCATGTTTTTGCAGGTATTTGACAAGGTACTGAGTGAGTTAGAGCCAGTATGCCTCGCTGAACAAGATTTCTGTTGTAAATTCTTCCATTTGTTATCTGAAGTTCAAGTAGCTCCTGCCCAGGTGAGACATTTTAACTACAGTGAAGTTCCGCTAATAAGACAAAGATGTGGTCGTAATAGCGAATCGGTCTTATTTGCGGACCTTTTTTGTTCTAAATTTAATACTTTGGGACCTTAAACTGGCAAAAATCTGCATGATTTCAAAATAATCAAAGTGGTCTTGTTAGCTGAACTTTACTGTTGTATTAGATAGGGGGAATTTGTTAATGTTTGGTTTTGGGAAATTAATAACCTGAAGGTTAAGTAAAATATGTATTATAACCAATATTATATGGCTTCATTGGCTGGGATTTAACTAATGGGCCTACAGCCACATACTGGCTCTTGGGCTGAAGCCTTTCAGGACTTGATATAACACTATGCTGACAATTTTATAAATTATACTGGTATCATTTTATGGGGACAAATGTTTCTAAACACTCCTTTGTATCAATTCAGTATACTGACATATTCATCACAACTACATTTTGAAAACAGCCACATTGTATTGAGACCTGACTGTACTGCCTTCTGGCCTTTTATCTAGACTACCGGTAGGTCCTGCACCACAGCATATTCTCTTAATAATATATGTAATTATTTTCTTATACTGTATAGAGGGTATATTTCACAGGGTACAATTTATTCGTTAATTGGATCCTTTTGAATTCACATGTCTTGATTTTGCGCAAAGATATTGACCACAAAAAAAACCTATAAGGTATAAAAGAAATCTTTAGGTCCCTCTTACATAAGTTTCACAATAAGTACGTGAAAATTAACTTGGCAACTACTTATGTTGATACAGGAAGAAGAAACTGAACCAGAGGATGCTTCAGATATCTGGATGAAACAGAAACCTAAAATAACAATAGAGTAAGTCTTTTCATATCTTTGTTGTTATCTTTTATATTTCAACAGAAAACTTTCTATGATTGGAACTTTGTTTTAGACCTCTCCTAACCCAACAACCCTCGAGTAAGTCGACAAAAGATAATATTTCCCTACCTAGTCATTTTTGGCATTCTGGTTTCAAATATCCTATTTTGTCAGTATTTTGTTCTATTATTGTGTAATTTAATTCCATCCCTGGCAACCTGTAAAAACATACAGTAATCTATGTCATTATGTTTCTCCTTCGGTACTTTGTGTAATCTGCATTTTTTCTAAAAGTTTGACACACACACAAAATTCATCAGTTAGAACTGCTTTTACTTGATTCAAGGTTTTTACAGACATTTATTTACTTGTTGTAGCTTGTATTAACCTTTTCTTCCTACAGTTGTATTTTATTACATTTTAGAAGTAGTTCTGTTGTTTTTACAGATTTTTCATAATTCAACGTTAACATACATTGTAATTGAGTATCAGTTTTTTAGTACATTTTGTATTTATTATATCTGAATGTCTCTCACATATTGTTGAGGATTCAAATTGGTTTTGTGGTGAATGTCAGGCTGGATTTGTTTAAGATGACACAAAGTTTTTCCTTGATTGTTTTCTTTAACTGTGTATCAAATTTCAATGAAACTTGATTTCAATACTTGATACATATAAGCCTTGTTCTGTGCATATTGTCAGAAACTCAGATGATTTTTCCCGGAGTTATGGCCCATTTAATGAGACGAGATGTATGTTTTTATGTCAAACACCGTTCTATGTTTTTTTTACTAACAGTTGTAGTGTGAATGTGATGTTTCAGATTTGTCGATGACGATACATTTCCCAGGTATATAACACTGTTATGTTGCTGTTGTTTTAGGCTTTGTTCACCCTCACTATAATAGAGAGGTCTGATCTCTGTCTCCAGCAATCTCATTTAAATCAGACCCATATTTCTCTCCACTACTTTACACTGATATAGGACCTGATGGCACTCCGCATGGGGTCAATGTCAATGTAAACTTTACATCATCCAATCAAATCGCTTCTTTTACAAATCTGAAAGTGCAGAGAATCTATATAGTTTACAGTGAGAGAGATATTTAAGCATAGAGAGCTAAGCATAGACTGGCTTTAGTACACACAATACATACAGGTGAATAGCCATGATGCAACATGCACGAGAGAGGTCATTTGAACATGACCTCTATCGGAATGTAGTCAGATCTATAACAGCATAAAGAAATGGAGCAAATGTTAGGATCTGATTTTAATGAGACTGAATCTCCAGTCTAGAGTTTACTGATAAGTGTCTCTCTCCATGTTTCACATCTTCCTTTGACTCAAATTTCTGAATTTTAGAAAAAAAATTGTCATCTTTTCATGAACAGACCTTGGGTTTCTCTTATTCTGGATTACAATGAGCTCACAATGATATAATTTGTGATGACTATCTTCACTGTTTAAATTCAGTCTTGTCTGAATACATATGTGTACTTATTTCCTTTACTAATCTACATTGCATTTGCTTTAATATAATGTGTACCTTCACAATGATAAGCATCAATCTCTCTCGATAACTTTATGTACCTTCAATATAAAGGATCTATTTTAATAGCTTTTTTATGTACCTTTATTATGAAGAACTGCAATCTATCTCAATAGCATCATGCATCTTTACTATGAAGAGCTACAATCTCAATAGCGTCATGCACCTTTGAAGAGCTCTGGTATACCTCAAAAGCTTTTTGTACTATGTATCTTTACTATATTGAGCTCTGGTCTGTGTCTGAACTTTCAATAGCCTTATTTTATTTAGCTTTTCAATAAAAAGTTCTGGTCTGTTTCGTGGGATTTGTGCCTATACCCCTGTGTTGACACTCAATTTGTGGAACCTACATTTTACATAGTTATTACTGATGCTGATACCTGTGTGGCTCAAAGACAGTTAAGTGGAATGGTGCTTCTGCTAATCTCCCAGTTTGGTCATTAGACAGTTTTGCGGGCTAGTATATTTTTGGGATTCCCTGGGTAGTCAAAACATTCGTGGGGCTATATATAGTACCCATAGGGAATATATCTTTTGAAAGGCTTATATCATAACTTATTTATTCAATTTTAATCAAACATACCAGTTACTATATTATACTATTTATAATTTGGCTTGATAAATATGGCTTGTATACATGTATAGTGTGCAGAATGCTAAGTTATAATAATTCTGAATGACCTTGCTGAGTTGTATAGTGATGGCTGCAACAGTTTTGCCAATGTAGTCATAAAGAGCTCATTGCTTGTGTTCACTGCTAGCATTTTAAAGTACTTTGTGCTTTAAAAGCCGGGGTATTTGTTACCTGTATTTAAAGGAACCAGTTTATATTTATAGTACGAAGAAGTGATTAAGACCAGTATTGAAACATATTGATTTTGAGGTCAATAGGTCAAGGTCACCAGGGGTAATATTCAATATTGATCTTACTTGACTTAAGAATAGGGACAACCAATCAGATTACAACTTAATAAACTCTTGGTCAGAAACAGGAGGTACAATTGGCTCTTTATTCTCCAATCAAATATGATCAATACTGAATAGCGTCCCAGGACCATAAATGACTATTTGACTGATGTTGTTGGTCTCCCGTACATAGTTTACAACCTTCTGTTGTTTTGTGTTATTGTGTTGTGAATTGTTGTACATCTAGAGTAGTCTGTGTTACTGTAAAATCATTAAATTTCGTTGGGACCAAATTTCATTGTTTTGGTAAAAAAGACAATTTCGTTGGGACTTGAATTCGTGGATTTTGCATTTCAGGTAATAAAACAAGGGTCAAAATTAATGTTTGTTGGGATAACAGTTTGTTGTAGAGGTGAACCACGAAAATTAATGATTTTACAGTATGTGAATATCATATAGACTATAGAAAAAAACTTTTGTTTGAAAATACAATATTTCATTGAAGGGTTCACTTAGTAAAGTAGAATTTTAAACCATCAACCTGTTTATAGCTTCTTCTGTATACTAGCACATCTGTTTGCCAGGACCGAAGAATGGGTTCGAGGATTCTTTGGTGTTTTACCCAAACCTGTTTTCGAGACATCAGATTTCTGTTGTATTATTAGTTAACAAATTAGGACATAAACTGTAAAATCATTAATTTCTGTGGAGTATTAAATTTTATGGATTTCATTGTTCACCTTCAACCACAAAATCAATTCCCATTAAATAACAATTTTGACCCTAGTATTTATTACCTGAAATGCAAAATCCACGAATTGTTGTTTTTGTACCAAAACCACAAAATTTTGTCCCATCGAAATAAAATGATTTTACTGTACCTTCAGGTACAAAGTATGTGTTTGAACTTAGTGGGTATCGTTAGTACCAAGTCTATTTGTGCGAATTGGCAGCATGTAGTGCTTTATTTTGCAGTGAGTTAGTGCTCTTTGATATTCAAATTGTACTGTATTAAACTATGTTTGGGCAATATCAGCTGGTATTCTGTACTATTCATCACCTACAGTTATAGTTGGTGTTATTTCTGTTGATAGTTTTAATTTTGAGGTATAAAGCACTGTAGATCATTGTATTTCGACGACTCAGTGCAAAACTATGGTATGTGCCTATGAAAATTAATGTAGTTACCATAGTTTAGCATTGAGCTTTGGTTTTGAATGTTGTGCTGTGCTGTGTTCCACTGGCCAACAGTATTTTAGTCATATGGAAACTACACATGCAGTCTCATTACCCTGACAAATTATATGGAACTTGTTTAATATTAGTTTATATCGATTGACAACTTGTGGTAGATTTTCTGAATAAAGTATATAGATATGTATAAGTACTTGTACAACAATGTTTTTCAATAAATAAAATAACCAAATACATGCGAGGGTAAGTGAGAAAGTTTCAGGTCAAGTGTTATAATATTCAAGTTTTATTTATCAATGAAAATTGCTACAATTGTTATTCACAAATATATTACATCAACTATTAATTCTTGTCCCGAAACTTTCTGAACTCCCCTAATATTTTACTTTTATATCAATTATATATTTTTTAAGCGTATATATTATGTGATTGATATATTACTACGCTGGATTGCATTTCTGTTATTTCGTCATTTATAATGTAATTTTTTCACTTTGTGTGACACTTTAGGCAATATATAGTGGAAAATCTTGGCGAGGGTTTAACATCGCGGATCCCTACATCACAGTTGTAAGTTACGCCAATTTCAGTGTTACCCCACCCACCCACGTCGCACGATATGTTGTTGGCTTCAAGGAGAGTCTTTGCTGTGTGCTTGTTTTGCTACCTGTAGTTTGTATCATAAATAAAAGATAATTATATTGTAACACATTTCAATATATTAAATACAGTCCTATTCAGTTTTTTGGTTAGATGTACTGACTTTAATAGTACTGTTATTATTTTGAACGGTTATTTTCAAAATTATGTCTCTTAACATAATGTTTAAATAACTCTAGCACAATCATATTGCAAACAAAAACAAACAAGTAAATTGTCAATTATTTCAATACATTCAAAATGTTGATTGTCTCAGAGGTCCCATCGAGAGCCATCTTGGCCCTCTTGATTTTGTATTTCAATTAATTACGCGCAGCTGGAGCCAACCATGCACTTATACAACCTTATGTTATGCTAGTTTTAGTCATTAAGCTTTGCTACACTTTTTTGTAGTGAGTATACCCTCCCTTGCAAAATGCCTTGTGTTTATTATTTTATGTTCCTCAAATTTATAATAACCAGAGATTCTTAGTCTAGCTAGTAATATATTTTATGAAGTCAGAACTGACCTATGAACTTTCTGTGTTTGTCTACAATGCTATATCACAATGTGGATTGTAAATACATTTTTCGACTGTCATTGATATCAACAATATTCATTTATTGAAGTATATGACTATATGTATATCTTAAGAATTGTTTTAGAAATGGCAAAATTTAAGAACCAAAATTATCAATGCCAAAAGCAGTAACCGGAAAATTTAAAATTAATTTGTCTAAGTCTTGATGTCTCCTATTGTTGTCTGTATTTGGTTACTATGTGACTATTTTAGAAATGTACATGACTGTGTACTCTTCGTTTTAGTTGTTGTAATTTGAGTTTCTCAATGTGAAGTGTACAGTGAATTATTTATTTTGCTTTAATTCAACAGCCTTAATTTGTCACAGAAGCACATTAATTTTCGACTTATGAACACCTCAACTAAGGTCAATAGCATGATTTGTAAACAATACACTATCTTTATCATGGTTTTATTAAAATCTGAAATTACTGACAGTGATTAGGCAATATTATAATATTGTGATAATGTTACTGTGAGTGAATGTGTGTTTGTTATTGTATGCTAGACTTAGTTTTTTTATTTTTGAGTGTGTATTTTAAAATATCATTCAAATCATTTTGTATTTTAGGTCACAGGTAACTGTATCGTTGAAAACGGAAAAAACCGAAAACAATTTATTTTTTGACAAATTTAAATTTTTCTATAAAGGTTTATTTGCTCTAAATGAACCAGAATTTTAATCAATCAAAAACAAAATTTGATTATCAATATCTCCATAAACTAATTATATTAATATACAACAATGTTTAAAGTACTTATATGCCAGATCTTATCAAAATTGATCAAATAGTTAAAAGTTATACTATAAAATGTAGATACTGTTTCACAGCCGATTCTTATGGTGCAATCAACACAAATCTATATGGCCCTCCCCCACAATGCGTTACACCAGCGACAGTTAAAGTATACCTTTAAACAATGGATTTTATTCTATGAAGTTAATTTTTGGCTTACATTCGTCCCATAACATTGTTTGTGTAAATACACATCCTTTTATAGATAATTGGTGTGCATAATGCAGTTTTATTATAAAAAACAAACTGCACCTCTTGAACCGGTTCGTGGATTTCTGTACAAATTGACCTTGATAGAAAAATGTAAATTTTCAAAAAAAAAGTTTTTTCATTTTTTTTTCATTTTCAACGATACAGTTACCTGTGTTCTACGTATGCTGTTATCTAACAAAGTATTTGATATTCTAATATAATTCTGTCTGTTAGGAAAAAAATAAATAGTTGATGCTTTTATATGTACACTTAAAAAAGTATTTCTGCATTGGTTTCAAGTCAGATTAGTAGCAGTTTTATCCAAAATATGAAGATACTGTCGTGTAAGTATGATTAAATGTGTAATTCAGTTATAACATGTACTTTTCAATAAAACTTGACTCTATCAGTAATATTCCACTTAAGGTGCCACATTGTTCGATATTTATGTTAATATTTGTTTTGTTTTTTCTGTTGCAGGAGACAGATCAATGAGGAACTAAGGTAATTATCAATGTCAATATTTCAAGGTCACAAATAGCAATGTCAAGGTCATTAATACATAATAACAATTTCAAAGCCAAAAATAACAATGTCATGTTCACGTCTAACAGTGTAACGATTCTGACTTGATCTGTATGGCATTTTATTGTAAGGTGTATTTCTATTACACTAAGGTCTGTGTCATCATAGTAAAAACTGACAAAATCCAGGGACAGTATTGTTCATACTCCCAATGTTTTGATTAAACTTTCATATTTAGTTTAACGTTGATAATTAAGGTCACCAGGCAAAATCAAAGAATTGTTAAGATAACTCCAAATAAACTCCTTCAAATATCCTGTATTTATATGACTTTCGTATGCTTGTTTATGTTACAGAGCTATGATGTTAGAATTATTCCCATCCCTGGAAGAAGATCTGGGCAATTTTATACTCTATGCTGATAAATTGGATGGATTGTGAGTTATTGCCCTTAGTTTATTTTTGTGCTCATTCAATTATACCTGTAAACCTGAATGCAGTCCCTAAAACACCAGTTCACTACAATAATAGTAAACATAGTGTACTTATTTGTTTAAGGATTTATTGAGAGTTCTCACAAATTAAATATTTAATTGATTACTCTCGACACCTCATTCCCGTTGGTATCCATTGCCACAGATGTAGGAGAAATATGCCAGATTTTAACATTGGAAAGATATGCTAAGTGCAGGAAATATAAGAGTTATTTCCCTGATGAGTAATCTTACTTCTGTGTCTCTCATTATAAAACTATTGTTTAGCTCATTTTTGTAGAGACATTAAATGGTTGGACTTGAAAGTGCTGATCATTGACAGATGTATTTTTATGTCTCTCGTGTATTGATTTTGTGCTGGCAGCCTTTTACACAGTTGTTACAAAGCTTGTGCTTCTTAAATATTTGTCAGATTTCAATAAAATTTCACTCAAAAACTTGGTACCAAGCCTTGTAATGTTTACTCTCAGAAATTTCAAGACCCAAGAGTTTTGCTAGAGTTATTGCCCTTTGTGTGAGACAATGCAGTTTTTGTCAAAAACTTTTTAATCTTATTCCTGGACAATCTGACTATGTAACTTATTACCCTAATTATAACTTCTGTATTTTGTTTCAGTAACTCTATGTATATGTTGGTACGAATGAGTCAACATGTGACTAACACGCAAGATACAGGATCATTCCTTAGTGTGACCTTTGCTAGTTCTCTTGTCAAGGTCAAACGTAACTTTGATAAATTTGTGGTAAGTTTTTAATTTGTTTTCATTTTAATTTCCTAAATAATAGTAAAAATTATAAATTTATAAATTCTGATAACAGGTCTGATAACATAAAGTAGTATATTGCAGAGATATTTACCTGATCCTGACCTTTATGCAGGTAAAATCATTAATTTTCATGGCGGATTAAATTTTGTGGATTTTGTGGTTCACCTTTATTCTTTTAACCACACAATCAAATCCCATTGAAGACTTTTTACCTAAAAGGCAAATCCACTAATTAATGTCCCATCCAAATGGTCTTTTTTACCAAAACCACAAAATTTTGTCCCTTCAAAATTAATTGATTTTACTATACATTACATGGACAGGTAAATTCACAACAAACTCCAGCTTTTTTTTATCATTTCAAAGTTTTATTCTATTTATTAATTACATGAATACATACATGTATATTGCTATTAGTGCACCATGGAAATCAAGATTCGTATATAATCTTATAATAAGTCATCCTCATCCTATATTTTCACAGAATGAACTTCCATCTAATGCGATATAAAAGACTTTACTACATGTATAAAACATAAATATAATTTCAATTCTCTATAAATTTAATAGTTTTAGTTACCAATTTTCGACGGCGGTTTTCAGCTGTTCAGCTGTTCAGCCGTTCAACCACCCTTTGACCTTTTTAACTTTCCACGGTCATTTGGCTACCTTTTTTTCTTTTTGAACCATATAATGTGGTCCGTTTATTCAATAAAATAAACAATATTTACAAAAACATAGAACAAAAGTATGTCAATAAATACAATACAGTCATTAAAATATCAACATTGTCTAAGTATATGTTTTTCAACCTGATAAAATTTCTATTGACAGTAATTAACTCCAAACAAACTCCAGCTTAATATTTAACATTTTCACTTTTAAATTAATTAGTCTTCTTCTGACTTCAGGAATATCCTTTTAAGAAGCAGTTGTATATTAAAAGGCTCTTAATACTGTGAACTTATCAATTCCTGCAAGCAAATAATGCATTAATAACTCAATAGAATCTGTAGTATTACTGTAATAAGAGGTACTCTTACAGCCATTAGTGAGCTACCAAGTCTCATGTCTGGGCCTTATTTATGTAATGTACATGTTCTTATGTCTTTAATATAGCTTGTAAATACTTAAGTATGGCGTTTTCGCCGCGTATTTGGTCGTACGGGAATCTCGAGATTACACTTCCATTACAAGGTCGCGGAATTATGTGACATTAGCGATACTCGCTATGTGCAGCGACGATGATGCAGAAATTAGCATCGGTCATTTCACACAGTGTATAACACTGTTGGAGCATGCATTTACTTACATATTTATATCTGACAATGATCCTGATTCTTATATTCCAATTATTGCATGTGTGTTTACACATTGCGCCCGTGAGAACTTGTTACTATTTATAGCCTGCAGGAATATACCTGACATTTCTGGGAAATCCCTATGCGACCTTCGATATAGTCGAACTGTGCGCTTTAGGACACTAGAACACTTTGGTTTGTACCCAGAGTTGTTAACATTAAGTTTGCGGATTTCCGCACTGGTATTTTACTAGCGGAGTGACGGAATACTTTAGATGTGGATTCCGCCAGTAATTCCATTGGAGGATCTCAGGACTAGCGGATCTAGTTTTGTGTACGGCGGAGGAGCACAAACTGTAGGAATTCCGCTAGTTCGCTGATTGGACGAGCTTCACATACGTAAGGAAGGGTGGTCGGATCTGATTGGTGGATTGATGCCACGTCACCACTAAAGCGTTCTTAAGTATTAAACCGCGGGCGATATAAAAGAGAATGCCGACAGCGTTCTTGAGCTTTTAACTTTCGGAACCTGGACGGAACTGCCATCAAAATTCACCATCAAAATTTATCTAAGTAATATCAGTTAATACATCATAAGTCTTCTTTTCTACATATTATTGGTGCTCGGGAAATTCTACAGTAGCCTACTATACAGTACTGAAGGCGGAGGATCATTGTAAAGATTCCGGACGGAAAATGTAAATAGACTTTGGGATCATTTATTTACGGACCTGTATTAACGGAGCTATATTTGGTCGCTTTTCATCAAGTACACTTTAGTTTTATCCTTTCTGGATGTTAGATCAATTCTTGTAATTAGAATAACGTTATTAGTCTATATATATTTCATTGAGTCTATATTTCATGCTATTAAATTGTTGTCGTTGAAATTCTACTTGTCGTCTGCTGTTCGATACTTTGATAGAACGCTTTGTAAATCCGTCCAACAGACCCAGTCAGATCCACTCACAGGTGCCCACAGCCCTGGCCCACCCCTTCCTTTGCATAGATCTACACACGAACACACAGGCCTACATACGACCACGACCGCTCGGCGTATATATGGTTCCTGTTACAATGGTGTCAGAAAGTGTCAGATGTTAATAAACTGTTAACTCTAGGAACCCCACTGGCGAATTAGATCTACCGGAGGGAATACTTGCGGATCTACTGAGGAATAATCTTACGGAAACTTTTTAACGGATTTTTGCAGACGAACTCGAGGATACATTTTCGGATTCGTCACTAGGATACTTACGGGCTTTTATGATTTAGCAGACGCGTAGACCTACGGATCTACGGGAATCCAGACGACTAGTAAGCCGATATTTTTTTTTCTTGCGGACCCGTCAGCGCCATTTCTAGCGGATTCTAGCGGATTTTCCCGGCGTTTCTAGCGGATTTCCCGGCCACTCCTAGCGGATTTTGGAGAGCATTTTTACGGAAAATCCCGGCGGACTGCATAGCGGAACTAACGGAATTTTTCACGGATTCGTAAGCGGTCTAACTAGCGGATTCGATTTCGGATTTTTGACGAGTAATCTTACGGAAAATCCTGACGGATTGCATAGCGGAACTTACGGATTCTTAAGCAGCATAATTTGCGGATTTGCTTCGGATTTTTGACGAGTAATCTTACGGAAAATCCCGACGGATTGCATAGTAGAACTTACGGGAAATTTTACGGATCTGTAAGCGACATAACGTGCGGGTTTGCTTTCGGAATTTGACAAGTATTTTTACGGAAACCCCCGACCAATTGCGTAGCAGAACTAGCGGGAATATTCTCACGGATCCGTAAGCGTCATCACTTGCGGATTTTCGGCAATTTTGGCGGATATTTCAACGGATAATCTTGACGAATAGGATAGCAGAACTAACGGAACATTTTGTTACGGATCCGTCAGCGCCAGTTCTAACGGATTTCACGGCGATTTCTTACGGATTTTCGGCAGGTATTTTAACAGAGAATCTACGTGGATAAGAAGACTAAACTTACTGATTATTTTACGTATTGGTTATCGCAATACTTGCGCATTTTATGGTAATTTTACGGAAGTGAAGACGGTGAGAAAATACGTTTAATCTTTTGAGTCTGTTAACGTAATTTCAGACGGATTATACGGCGATACTCGGGCTGGGTTTTGGAGTCAATTGGATTGACGGAACCCGGTAGTATTGGGAACTATTTTAACGGATTTTCTCACAGGTTGATCGTCGTGTATTTTGACGTTTATACTACGACGCATTGCCGATTTTATGCGGGTATTTAGCGGAAGTTATTAGATAATTAAGAACTCGTAATTGAGTTGTAAGTAATATTTTGGATTGGTGAATTTCAACTTATTTTAAGTGGAATACAATACAGGGTCGGATCCAGTACATAATTAAATAAGAAAAGCTCAAATAACATCACAAATAATGGCTGAGGTCCAGGATTCTGACTCTGAGGTAAACTTTAACATGAATCATCATGAGGATGATGAGGGTGATTTAGGGGTAAATAATGGTGATCATGGTTATGGTGCTGGTGAGGTAGTAGCACCTCGTAGACGGAGGTCACCACCACATATAAAACCCGATCCTTTCACTGGTGAGGAGGACTGGGAATCCTACATACAATATTTTGAAGACTGTGCGGAGTTAGGACAGTGGTCAGACAAGGAGAAACTGCTGTATCTGGCTACTTCATTGAAACAGCAAGCACGGTTACATTATAATTCCCTACCTGCTCCTGAAAAACGTTCTTATATAATACTGACAAGGCGTCTTGAACAGCGGTTCGGGACTAGGAGGCAGCAAACAAGGTGGCTCTCAAAGATGCAAAATAGGACCCGTGGGAATAATGAGTCAATAGCTACATTCGGGGATGATATTCGTCTTCATGCACAGAAGGCGTACACAAAGCTCGATTCGGAGGCTCAGGAAATGCTCGCGCTGCAACATTTGTTTAAGAATGTATCTCTAGAGATGAGATGCAAGTTAATGGATAATGGGTGCAGGAGTATTAGGGAGGCTGTGGAGGTAATCGAGAGGTACGAGGAGGTGCTGGGGAAGACGAGTGTGGATGTAGGGGTGACTCATATTCGCGGTGTCGGTAGTACTTCATTGGAGCAAAACAATGAACGACAGCCTGTGTTGCAGCCAATCTCATATGGTATGGATGAACTTAAGGATGCAATCATCAGAATTGAGAAACGTTTGGATACGTTGGAGAGAGGGAACAGCCACAAGGGCAGAGAGAATAGCAGGGATAAGTCTTGTTTCTCATGCGGTGCCAGTGATCATTTCGTTAGAAATTGTCCTACTAGGAACAAGCAATACAGGCAGTATCCTCAGAACCAGGAAAACTACCATCCGTCATCTCAGTAGGTCGTGATGTGACGGAGACTAGAGAAATTCGACCTGAGAATAGTAATTCACATAAGATTGATAGATTATCTGCGTTGATTGGTCAAGTGAAGAAGAAAATCAACCCATGGGATAATGGATTATATACTGTGGCAAATTTAGGTAATAGTGATATACAGTTTTTGCTGGACAGTGGAGCTACGTCTACCTTAATGTCTAAGGATGCATATGAACGGTGTGGTGGAGAAAGCATGTTTCCATTGTACCAACATGATCTCAACATTCAAGGTGTGGATGGTACAGCGATTAAAACCTTTGGGCGCATTGATGCAGAAGTAGTACTTGGAAGTTTCTCAGCAAATATCTCCATCATTGTTTGTGATATAACCTTAGACGGGATATTAGGACAAGATTTCATTATGCGTCATATTCAGATGTGGAACTTGGAGACACATGAATTGTTGACCAAATCTGGAAATGTAGTTAAATTTTACACAGGAGCTGGTAATAGTCAAGTGGGACGGTTACTAGTTAAGGAGCAAATGGACATACCAGCTAACACGTGTATTCTTGTTCCAGTGAAGATACCGAATGCAGCTATGCTTCCTGAAAATGCATTCGTAGGCGAGACAGATGTACTATGTTCAAATGCTGTAAAGATCATAGGCGGGGTAATTAACACACGTGATGACGAAACAGTCGTTGGGATACTCAATGATATTGATGTAGATATAACAGTAGATGTTGGACAAGAAGTAGGTTACTGCCATCCCATATTGGAGAGGTCTTATGAAAGTTCAACGGAAAATAGAGGGTGCGCCAC
The DNA here is from genome assembly GCA_963678985.1 of Spisula subtruncata. Lineage (NCBI taxonomy): Eukaryota > Metazoa > Mollusca > Bivalvia > Venerida > Mactridae > Spisula > Spisula subtruncata. The sequence goes on from OY787665.1 coordinate 26,071,259, forward strand.
AGTGACCAATGCTGGCAAACCAGACACTAATACAAACGGTGCAGTTAAACTACCAGACCATCTGACGGAAATGTTTGAAAATAGTGTAGAATATTTAGAACCAGCAGACAGGGATAGATTTGCAGCATTATTGCACAAGTATCATGATGTATTTGCAAAATCGTCAAATGAATTAGGATGTACAAATATGGTCAAGCATAAGATTAACACAGGGGCATCAGTACCTATCCGTCAACCAGTCAGGCGACAGCCATATGGCAAACGTGAAGTAGAAAAGCAAGAAGTGGATAAAATGCTGGAAAATGATATTATAGAGCCGTCAAACAGTCCCTGGTCCTCACTGATTGTTCTTGTGACGAAGAAAAATGGCTCCACTAGATTTTGCCTCGATTACCGTCGCCTAAATGAAGTGACAATCAAGGATGCTTACCCGATACCTAGAGTTGATGACTGTCTTGACGCCTTATCCGGGTCCAAATGGTTCAGTTGTATGGATCTCTGTTCAGGATTTTGGCAGATAGAGATGGACGAAGAAGATAAGATAAAAACAGCATTTTCAACCAGTAGTCAGGGTTTGTACCACTTCAATGTGATGCCATTTGGTTTGGTTAACGCCCCTTCAACATTTCAAAGATTGATGGAAAACGTATTGCGAGGTATACAATGGGTAGAATCCCTGTTGTACATGGACGACATTATTACTCCGGGAGAGACCATTGACCAGTGCTTGGAGCGCCTAGAGCATGTATTTCAACGACTGCGTGAGGCGAAGTTGAAGTTGAAGCCGTCTAAATGCAAGTTCTTTCAGAAATCTGCCCACTTTCTAGGACATGTGGTAAGTGAGGATGGTATTGAAACTGATCCAGCCAAGGTGGAAGCAGTGCAGGACTGGCCTACGCCTAAAAGTTCTAAGGATGTACGCAGCTTCCTAGGATTAGCATCGTATTATCGTAAATTTGTGAAGGGCTTCTCGGAGATTGCCCGGCCACTACACAAGCTTTGTGAGAAAAATGTACGGTTTCAGTGGAGTGACGTTTGTGAAACAGCTTTCAATAAGTTGAAAAGTGCACTAGTTACATCACCAGTTTTGGCATACCCAGAACTTGGTTCAAAGTTTATTCTAGACACCGACGCTTCAGACTTCGGTTTAGGAGCAGTACTATCACAGATCCAAGATGGACAAGAGAAGGTGATAGCATATATGAGCAAATCCATGAATACTCACGAGAGAGCATATTGCATCACGCGAAAGGAATTACTAGCTGTTGTGGTTGCACTAAAACACTTCCATAGCTACCTGTATGGTCAGGAAATTCTATTGAGGACAGATAATTCAGCTGTCAGCTGGATGAGAACACTGAAAGTACCAACTGGTCAAATAGCTCGCTGGCTTCAAGAGCTCAATACATACAATTTGGCAGTAGTTCATCGGAAGGGGTCAAGCCACCAAAATGCCGACGCCCTCTCGAGATTACCATGCAAATCATGTAAACACCAGCAGCAGTTACAAACAGAATTTGAAATGAGTAATGCAGTTGTGGATGGTACAACGGAAGTGGAGGAAATACGGGTTGTCACAAGAAAGGCAGCAGATAATCTTCATTCACAGTTAACTGACAACCAGGTTCTCTTAGATGGTTGGAGTCCTACCGAACTAGGAACAAGTCAGATGAATGACGATAATATAGGGATAATCAAGTTGAAAATTCAGGAAGATGCATCTAGACCAAGTTGGCCTGATATATCTTCAGCGAAGTCTGAATTCAAGACTCTGTGGAGACAGTGGGACCGTCTGGTTATAAGAGGTGATCTTCTTTATCGGAAGTTTGACGGTGACAATGGGCACATCTATCAACTAGTAACGCCGATAGATAAGCAGACAGAAGTGATCAAATATCATCATAACATTGCAACCAGTGGACACTTAGGCGTTGACAAGACACTGAGTCGGATAAGACAAGCGTTTTACTGGCCTGGAATGACTGGAAGTATAAAGCGGTACATTAGAGAGTGCGATGAATGCAGTGCTATGAAACTGTCAAGGGAGTCAAACAAAGCACCCCTAGGCCAATATCTTGTTGGCGAACCTTTAGAGAGGGTGATGATGGATATATTAGGACCGCTTCCCCTTACTAGCAGTGGAAACAAGTATATATTAGTCATAAGTGACTGGTTTACTAAATGGACCGAGAGTGTGGCACTGCCTGATATGGAGACGAAAACAGTGGCCAGAGCATTCATTGACCATTTCGTATGCAAATTTGGAACTCCTCTACAAATCTATTCGGATCAAGGCAGATGTTTCGAGTCGAAGTTGATGGAAGATGTGTGTCAGCTACTTGGAATTGAGAAAACACATGCTTCACCGATGAGACCTCAGGCTAATGGCTTAGTGGAGAGATTCAACCGAACGCTGATTTCCATGCTCAAACCATATTGCAAAGCGCATCAAAATCATTGGGACATATGTCTACAGCAAGTGATGATGGCCTATCGCTCATCTCCCCAAAGCAGCACAAAAATTACACCAAATAAGATGGTATTTGGTCGTGAAGTTGTTCTACCAATGCAAGCAGTTATTGGACGACCTCAAAGAGAAGATAGTTTGAGGGATAGTGACCACTACGTGATGGATCTCCAAGACAGCTTGAGCAAGTGTCATGTTATAGCCAGAAACAATCTGAAGGCAGCTTCAATGTATCAAAAGAAGCACTATGATAGTAAATCTAAGCGTGTTACATATACAAGTGGACAACAAGTATGGCTCCATGATCCTACTAGGAAGGTTGGAATAAGTTCCAAATTAGTAAACAAGTGGAAGGGACCGTATTTAGTTACTAGAGTCGTGGATGATCTAGTGTGTTTAGTGAAACGTACACCTAGGGGTAAGCCTAAAGCTTATCACATAGATAGGTTACATCCATACAGAGGGAAGAAGATACTTCGATGGACCCTCGGGGATACAGTGTAATGGCTCGCGTGTGTTAACTCAAATAACATATTCGCGGTTGGAACAGTGTTGTTTTTTTGTTTTTGTGTTAAATGTATTGTGATAAATAGTGTATATACGACGCAGTCGTCGGAGTGTACATACATGTATATGTAAATAATTAACAATTGTATACTTGTAAGATAAATGGACAACAAATATGTAAATAAATAAACGGATAAATAAGGGCATGGACTCGAGTTATTTCTCAAGGAACTTAACCCACCTCATACTTCTGATACCCTGGACCATGGCCTTCATTATAAAATGACAAAGGATCCTGTGAGTGGATGATACAGATCATAGGACATATTGACTTGCAACTTGTTTTTTTTATATATTTCAGGGAGAAGTGTTGGTTGTGCGAGGCAATGTTTGCCAACAAAACTGGATTGAATAGTCACTTGGCGTCTGCGGCCCATAGAGTGCTAACAGTCGTCTGCCCGTGGTGCACGTGTACAAGGAAGGATCGAACATTTACAAGGGTATCGGACCTGGAGGTGCACCTTACCACTAAACATCTGGACATTCATGTACCAAAGAAAGTACTCACCCGGTCTAATGGTTTTTACTTTGCCATATATCCTAAGGACTATGTGAGGGCAGTGGGACAGATTACTCCGTACGAGTCGGATGAAGCCTACTACGCCAGGAGCGCAATAAGGAATTGGGCAGAACGACATAAGGACAGAAAGGAAAGGATAGACGCATGGAACAAGGGATGGAAAGAAGGGGGTAGATTGGCGAGGAGCGGTAGGAGCGAGTCGAGAGATAGGAGGGTAGTCGAGATAAGCAGGCAGGGTCAGACTGGAGTTGTGATGGATAGTGAAAGAAGGGACGGTGGTGATTGTCAGGTGAGGAGTGTTGTACCAGTGGCCAGTGAAGCTGGGGATAGTCGAAATGAGGATCTGACGGACTGTGGTGAAGGCAATGTAAGGGACAGTGGGTATAAGGATAGACGAGAGAAAGGAACGCATGGGGTAGATAGTGAAAGAAGGAACGGTGGTGATAGTCAGGTGAGGAGTGTTGTACCAGTGGCCAGTGGAGATAGTTTTAGTAAGGATCTGACAGACTGTGGTGAAGGCCATGTAAGGGACAGTGGGTATAAGGATAGACGAGAGAAAGGAAGGCATGGGATAGATAGTGAAACAAGGAACGGTGGTGAAGGCAATGTAAGGGACACTGGGGATAAGGATAGACGTGAGAAAGGAAGGCATGGGATAGATATTGAAACAAGGAATGGTGGTGAAGGCAATGTAAGGGACAGTGGGGATAAGGAAAGTGGGAATGAAGGTAGCGAGGATGTTGGAAAGGGAGAGAAGAGGAAGGGACAAGAGGATAACACCGATCAGACAGCAAAGAAAAAAACGAGAGAAGCAGAGGCAATGATTGATGGGTTAACGGATTACCATGATGACATCGAACTGGGGGAGGAGGCCGTGGATGAGGAGAAGAAGGATGAGGATGAAGCTCAAGTGGATGAGGAGGCAGATGAGGATGAAGCTCAAGTGGAAGAAAATGATGAAGCAAAGGAGAGCTTGGACACTTTGAGCCAGTCTTCTGGGTCGTCTTCCAGATCATCAAACACCTCAGGCTCTGTGTACAGAGGGGTAGTAGTGGGTCTCCAGGAGAGGGCATACCGGTTGTTAGCCAGGGGGTGTATGCCGTTGTGTCCCCCAGCCAAGAGGGACTGGACAAGCGTCACGACATTCAATGTGAAGCTGGGAAGTTTCCCAAGTATATCATGGCCACCAATCCATTGGAGGAGAATGGGAGAAGACCAGAGGCTGATGGCATTGGAGTATGTTGCTGTGTTCTATGAGAAAATTATACATAAAGCCTATCCAATGCTATCTAGGAAGCTCTTAATTGACAAATACAGTTTTCTTTGTCTGGAAGGGACTGCTAAGGTAATAGATTCAGATAAAGCAACAGAAAGGATCGATGCCAAGATAAGGTTGTATAACTTTCAGTATTTAAGGGGTTTGGCGAAAGGAGAGATTCCGGAGGGGAGAGTGGGAAGGAGTATTGTCGGGACGTTAGAGTTGGCGGACAGGTGGACAGAAACAGACGAGATGATTGACAGTATTGAAAAATTGGGGTTAAAGTTGAGATTATAGAGATGAAGTTGGGTTTGGGGGTGGTTTTTACAGTGTTTTATGTGAAGTGATAATTCTGCTGTTTAAAATATGTATTTATTTGATGTTGTTGTATGCAAGGCATTATTTTTGTGTTAATTGCCTTAATGGTTGCACTTGGTCTTTTTAAGGTCTGGTTGGAATCCAGCCTTGTATATTAAAATCTTGAAGTTCATGACTATAAGATGTTGTAGTATGTCAATGACTCATGCGTTGTTTTGTGGTATAACAGTTGTTATGACTTTTGAATGTAATAGGTTGATTGATCTGGTTGGAATCCAGTTTTAAGAAGGTCTGGTTAGAACCCAGCCTTGTATACTAAAATCTTGAAGTTCATGACTATAAGATGTTGTAGTATGTCAATGACTCATACGTTGTTTTGTGGTATAACAGTTGTTATGACTTTTGAATGTAATAGGTTGATTGATCTGGTTGGAATCCAGTTTTAAGAAGGTCTGGTTAGAACCCAGCCTTGTATACTAAGACTTTTAAGTTCATGACTATAAGATGATATTGCATGTCATGCATTTTTGTGTTGTAATTCTTGGTATTAGTCTACCTGTACTAATTGTTAAGGATCTGGTTGGAATCTTGTATTTTATATATGTATGGATGTTAATTGTTATTGAATCTTATGTTACATATCACGCTTGCTTGCTTGCATTTATTAACATGGAGTCACTGGATAATATGTTGTTACGTTATATTCAAGCTTTGCATAATCCGGGAGGATTATTTGTTTAATAAGGAGGGGGAAGTGTAATAAGAGGTACTCTTACAGCCATTAGTGAGCTACCAAGTCTCATGTCTGGGCCTTATTTATGTAATGTACATGTTCTTATGTCTTTAATATAGCTTGTAAATACTTAAGTATGGCGTTTTCGCCGCGTATTTGGTCGTACGGGAATCTCGAGATTACACTTCCATTACAAGGTCGCGGAATTATGTGACATTAGCGATACTCGCTATGTGCAGCGACGATGATGCAGAAATTAGCATCGGTCATTTCACACAGTGTATAACACTGTTGGAGCATGCATTTACTTACATATTTATATCTGACAATGATCCTGATTCTTATATTCCAATTATTGCATGTGTGTTTACACATTGCGCCCGTGAGAACTTGTTACTATTTATAGCCTGCAGGAATATACCTGACATTTCTGGGAAATCCCTATGCGACCTTCGATATAGTCGAACTGTGCGCTTTAGGACACTAGAACACTTTGGTTTGTACCCAGAGTTGTTAACATTAAGTTTGCGGATTTCCGCACTGGTATTTTACTAGCGGAGTGACGGAATACTTTAGATGTGGATTCCGCCAGTAATTCCATTGGAGGATCTCAGGACTAGCGGATCTAGTTTTGTGTACGGCGGAGGAGCACAAACTGTAGGAATTCCGCTAGTTCGCTGATTGGACGAGCTTCACATACGTAAGGAAGGGTGGTCGGATCTGATTGGTGGATTGATGCCACGTCACCACTAAAGCGTTCTTAAGTATTAAACCGCGGGCGATATAAAAGAGAATGCCGACAGCGTTCTTGAGCTTTTAACTTTCGGAACCTGGACGGAACTGCCATCAAAATTCACCATCAAAATTTATCTAAGTAATATCAGTTAATACATCATAAGTCTTCTTTTCTACATATTATTGGTGCTCGGGAAATTCTACAGTAGCCTACTATACAGTACTGAAGGCGGAGGATCATTGTAAAGATTCCGGACGGAAAATGTAAATAGACTTTGGGATCATTTATTTACGGACCTGTATTAACGGAGCTATATTTGGTCGCTTTTCATCAAGTACACTTTAGTTTTATCCTTTCTGGATGTTAGATCAATTCTTGTAATTAGAATAACGTTATTAGTCTATATATATTTCATTGAGTCTATATTTCATGCTATTAAATTGTTGTCGTTGAAATTCTACTTGTCGTCTGCTGTTCGATACTTTGATAGAACGCTTTGTAAATCCGTCCAACAGACCCAGTCAGATCCACTCACAGGTGCCCACAGCCCTGGCCCACCCCTTCCTTTGCATAGATCTACACACGAACACACAGGCCTACATACGACCACGACCGCTCGGCGTATATATGGTTCCTGTTACATTACAATTTGGAAATTACTAGAAGGAATATGTTGCTATGTAATTATGATTGACATTATTTCAGCAAGTACAAATCAAGGCTATAGAAGATAATAAAGTATCAAAGAAGGTGAAATGTGGAATTATCAGTTTTGTTCATAACTTTGAGGTTTGTACTTTGTTTTACTGTTTGGATTATAACTTCACCAGTTCTTGTTCTAGTAGACAGCAATTACAGCCAGAATATATATATATTGCTGGTACCGTCATCGCGGGTAGTACTTAATCAAATAATGTCACACAGGTAGTGATTCATCAGTGCTAAGATCCACTCATGTTATTCTCATGGAGTGTAACAAGAAATTCGGGAGAGCTTGAACTTTCGGCTGAGTTTAAGTTATGAAATAAAAATAAATTTGAAGTTCAAACCCTTGGACCAAGAATCTGACCATATAGCTTCAACATTGACCCATTGTGGGTAGGCAGCATTGACTTTATTGTTCTAATATTTCAGGATTTTGCTAGTCAAGCAGAGAGTATATTCCGTGGATCAGAGAGGCATGCTGATCTTGACAAGGCGTATCAGAGATTAGTGAAAGCTATTTATAGTAACATAGCGAGAATATCCGAGGACCATCCTAAAACACCGAGAGATGTTATCATGATGGGTAGGTAGTCTTGTGTATAATGTTTATCATTGCCTTTATCATCAAGTTAATACCAAGTACAGTAAAACCTCAAGAAAAGAGTATCATCTTTTTGGCACAACATGGTTGTTTCTCACTAAGTATAATATAGTTATACAACCATGTTGTGCATTAGTGGCATGTGACACTGGAACCCTGACAACCAGTTTTTTATTGAGTTGTTCAGGGCCACAATATAAAAATTGTATTATAAATTTTGACAAAGGTATGCCTGTGCAATAAAGATTTTTATTTTTCATTTTTCAGAGAATTTCCATCACATGTACTGTAAGTATCAACTGTGTCTGATGTTATACCCACAATTGAATTCCAATGTATATAGTCTGTCTATGTGTCCCATCTTTTGTGGGTTAAGAAGTTGTGTCCATCTTAGTAAGGTTGATAAATTTACGTAGTTGAATCATACTTGCACTCTGACACAGTATAAATTATACAACACCTATTATAGGAAGATATAGTGTTACTGGCTGATATAAATTCATAATAATTGGTGATTTTAATTTCATCTTGGCGGCTTTTATAGGAAAGAACTTAAAATGTTGACTTAATGTGTAAAAAACGGTACAATTAGAATGAATAGTGAACTTGAATGACCAGCCTATGGATATTTTACTGTTATGTTGGGTTATAACTAAATTAATCATTTATAAAGAACAACCACTGTATGGAGTTTGAGGTTATTGGCCAATGAGGCAATAATAAAACCCAAATGGCCTCGCATTACGACTATCTCAGTGGAATGCAAAAAATGAATTGTATGGTACAATTTCAGCCATCTTATCCCACTTGAAGATACCATGTCTAGAGAACGATAGGAAGGATGCTAAGCAGACGTACCATGATCATCTCAATGCATATACCAAGGACAGGCTCGGACGACCTCTAGAAAAACTACATGTAAGATTGTTTATAATAGCTTTATAAAAGTGGCCGATCATATTAAATAAATTATTAATTATCCTGTGACAATATATAACTTGACCAGATTTAGTAGGCACTTCGGACATATTCCGTGCATATTTCAGACAAAGTCAGTGCAAAAATAAACAAATATTTCCAATTAGTGCCGACTACGCTTACAGAAAATAATACACGCTTCCGAAGTTTAATGAGTGCCTACTAAATCTGGTCAAGCTATACCACCTTTTGGATTATCTTCTGTTGTGCATGAATGCTTCAACAATTCAAACAACATCCTCTGGCATGAATGATAACCGCCATCAAAGAAAATGTAATTGGATTAGTGTGCTTGCCATCTAATCTTTGGGTCCAGGTTCAAATCCATATTTCAGCAGAAAGCTGACTGGTAATAAAGGTTAAGCTCTGCTTGGAAACGTTTGTATCACAGGGATCCATATATGGAATTGGGGTTGCCCTCTTTGATAAAACAAAAAAGAAATTTGAAGTGAGATAATGTGTTCAACATTTAAAATAAGGAGATATTTGTACCGGAGTTAGCTCTCTTCCACTACAATATCTAAATAAATGTGATTATCTATTTTACAGACATTTGTGGAAGGTATTAAAACGAAGATGAACCAAGGTGTAAAAGCAGAGGAAGTAGGATTTCAGTTAGCATTCAGTAAACAAGAATTGAGGAAAGTCATCAAAGAATATCCAGGAAAAGAGGTTGTACACTTTTAATTTATATTTACAGTCAATTTCCTTTATCCCATTTTTTGTGTCCCGGCTTTCACTGTTAGTGATTGTCCCGTCTGTCTGTTTGTCCGAAAATGTTATCCAACACTTTCAAGTTGTTGAACTCAAGTATTTTCAAATTCCATCAATGCATTGCTTTCAAACTTGACATACTTGTTTACCATTAACTGTTGAAGTCATGGAACACTATCCAATATTTCAACAGAATTATGGTCTCTGATTGATGTTTGCTGGTTGTTTATGGACAAGATTTCCACAGGGGCACAAGCGTTTGCTGAAACCAGCTGTGTTTTGAACTGTAGAAAAACATGTCTCCATAAATATTCATAATAAAGATATGAAACCGTTTGTAGTCATAACTATGGGAAAGATATGACTATGATGAATCTATTGATTTTGAGGACAAAGTTTCACTGATCTTGAATGTAGATGACTAATATTTGGTATAAAAATGCAATGGAAAGGTTGCAAGAAAAATACTGTAAAATTGTTTAATTTCCAATTTTCTATGGAAAAAGACCATTTGTGGGGACATAATTTCAAGGATAAATTATCCACTAAGTCAGATACCATTGAATTATTAATATTCTTTGGGGATTTAATTTCATGATTGAGGTCATCACCAAATCCATGAAATTAAATCCCCAAAGAATATTAATGATTTCAACAGTACATTTGTTGTTACAGGGAAAAATAGTTCTAATCTTACTTGCTTTTTCTAGTCATGTCATAACCATGATACACATCCCTTTTATGAGTGGCTGACCATTACTCCTTCCAGACATGTGTAGTGTATAATGATTTGTGTTTTATCTCATAGGTGAAGAAATCGTTGGACCATTTATATAAGAAGTTAGAGAAACATCTGAGTGAGGAAGAGAATCTCTACCAGGTTTGTGTTAGCTTTTAACTCTTAATGAAATTTGTGGCGCTTCAGTTGGGTTTTGAAAACTATTGAATCCTTTTCCTTTGAACTTGAAAACTATGCAAAAATAAAGTGATATAAAAATTTAATTGGTCCTAAGCCAATTTATGAGTCAGGGACTCAGGATTCCCTCAAAAATGTTACATGCAATTCGTGGTGTTTGGAAACAAGTGCAATATTGATCTACTAAAAGGGGTCAGATTAAATATGCAAAGGACTGTTGTCAGCCCTTTGTTATAAAGTTATTGTCAATCCATGTGTGTGCTTCACACAGTGATGCAAAGACATGATATGGTTAGTCACATGGTCAGTCACATGGTTAGTCACATGATGTATTTCTATTTCAGGTTGTATGGGTATCGATGCAGAATGAGTTTATCAAACAGTACACAGCCTATGTAGAACTGATCACTCAATGTTATCCTGATTCAAACATTGCTCTAGAGTTCAGTATTGATGATGTTCTACAATTCTTCTCTAATATTGCGCAATCTCATTAGATGTAACACCACATAGATTGTCTTCTTTGGATAAATTATATGTTTAATACTACATATGGATTGCTCCGCCTCCCTGGCAATCACAGTAGATATAATATCACAGACATTGTTTCCCTTGGATAAATTTGATGTCAAAAACAATATATTGATTGTCCCTGGACGATCACATTAGATGGAACACCACATTGGGATTACCTCCCCTGCATAAAGTTGATGCATGAAATGTCCCCCTTGACTGTAAGACTGGGATTACTTCCTACGGATAAATTAGATGTCACTACATATGGGTTGGCCCGCCTCCCTGAACAATCACAATAGATGGAACACCACATTAGGATTATCACCCTTGGATAAAGTTGATGTCATATACAACACATGGATTACCCCCCTTGACTTTTAGACTGAGATTATTTCCTATTGATAAATTAGATGTCAAATGCAACACATGGGATGCCCCGCCTCCCTGGACGGGCCTTCCTGGACTATAAGACTGGGGTTATTTCCAATTGCTAAATTATATGTCAAATATAGGACAGGGAATTTGATCTGATCCTGACCAATATGCATGAATGTATTACAAGGCATATTATTGAATGTATCAATTTTTGCAAGCAAATTGTGCAATATCGGTATTTTAGATTAGTGCTTGTATAAAACCTCGATTGTCTTTGAAATACTGCCCAATTATGAAAACTTAACAACCAGAGAGATATAGACACAATACCAGCTGTTAAATTATGCTAATAGAAGGTCGAGTATCGTGTCAAACTCTGGACTATACCACACTGGTATAGTCTCCCCTTGACATTTAGATGTCAAATTATGCGGTTGCTGTTCTCCATAAGCTCTGATTATAAAGGCACACAACTCTTATAATACTCAGTATCAGTTTAATAAACCAGTTATCTCCCCTCACTTCTCCAAGTTAAGTCTGATAGTGTCATATAGGTCAATTTAGTCTACAAGACTTCTTCATTCTGAGCTCATTCCCTGCCTGACTACAATCCTTAAATGCCTAACACCAGACACAGAAGTGCACATGGTAACTTTTTTGAATGGTTTAAAGGAAATAATAAATAATGGTCAGGATAGAGGATCTGAAAAAACAAGGGGCCATTAGGGACGGAGTGTATAGGATTACCTTTGTCTACAATGAAGTTAAGATGATAAATTATGTACTCTTATCTTATCTTATAAACCAAAAATAGACATTGTGTTTGAAACCAATGGTTCTATATGTTAACAGCACAGATGTTATAGCATTGTTAAATCTAAAATTCCGTATGATTCTATGAAGTGATTTGTGTATTCCGTATATGGAACATTGGACAAACTTTCAGATAACATTATCTTGTTTTACATACGGTGATTAGTACATATTTAGACTCTATGAGAATTTGGTCATGTGCTAATTTTTATAGTACTTAATTTCACTTGCTGACACTCATGTCAGATCGGATGTATTGTTTAACTTATTTTTCATAACCTCCAACACTGTTGACATTACACCAGAGCAGATCGCTCCATCTGATTGTTTGTCAAAGGTTTTCAAATTAATCCATTGGACCATGTGATTATAATTTACTGTTGAAATTTATTTTAAGGGTTTAGATTGACACCAGGCGTAATGTCAATTCAAGATGCTTTGAATACCTTTCTTATCGTAACTAGACTAACTCTTCTTCCAATACCGCAAACCACCGACACTTGGGGTCTGGACCACACCCCCCTCCCACTACCGTGACCTTTACCAGTTTCCTTTCTATAAATCAAGAAGGCTTTGCCTTAGGATAGTCAAACTTTATATGGACCCATATACTTATCGTACAAACATTGATTAAATGTATATGATATGAATAAAAAATCTTCCTATTTTGTCTATAAGTTAGTATCATGAAGCTAAAAATGCAAGCAATTTGCCACACATTTGAATTCTGATGTAAACAGTCCAATATGCAGAACAATTCAGACAACAACCAGCTTGTTCTCAAAGAACTTTTTGCCCCCCCCCCCCTCACTTATTTATAAGTGGGGGCATATAGCATTGGTGCTGTCTGTCCATCTTTCTCCAAGTCTTGTGTGTTGAACTCCTCACAAAATGTTTGGCAGAATTATTTCAAACTTTTACAGATTAACAACCTTGATGTATGCCAGTAGTTGACCATAAAAGATTGAATTTTTCCATCATCAATTGCTACCAGAGTTACAGCCCTTTGTTACTTTTACTACAACCCTTATGGGGTGACTGTGTTGATGGACACATTTCTAGTTAATAATTAAGAGGATACACAAACGACTGGATACTGGTACCCTCGCAAAAAAGAAATTCGCAACCAAATACACAAACAGAGTCGACAAACCTCTGAAATGACTGAGGAATATATTTCTTGTTTTTGTGCTTATAGAACTACCAGCTTTCTATGTGATCTATTTCCTAGTTAAACCTATTAAAGAACTAATACTAGTTATTTATGGGGAAGAAAGTTAAATGGTGAAGATTAGTATGTGTCCCAGACACAGTTATGCTTCCTTTTAAGTTCAAACCTGTGAACTTGGTAATTAAAGAAAATCCTTAATTATTATTTTACTGTAGACGACAGGTTTCTGCCAGACAACTTCAGGGGGGATTTTATGGTACTGTATATATGGGTATCTTTGCAACATAAAACTATTGACAAACTTTGCGACTTTACTAAATTCCTTAATGATTCATCTCAAGTACATGATAAAAAATTAAAAATGAATTACAAAGAAATTTTAAAGATCATTTCTATTTCTGCACAGAAAATTTGGAAATTTAAATTCACTAAATTTTTGACAAGCGAAAAAATCCACTCAACATTATTATAGTTTTCATTGTAGTTTCGTTTTGCTGTAAATGGTAAATAAACTATGTTTATGATTTTTGTCTGATACCTGATTATGTAGTATTATTTGTGTAAAAGACAATTTAACTCATTTAAGAGCTAGTTACATGTGTCAAGGTGACTAATTGTTGGAATTGCTCCAGTTTTATGTCGCTTCTTACAGACATGTAAGACATTGTTAGACAAAACTTACGACTTGTAAAAAACATAAATATTTTAAGGAAAGTTGTATTTTTCATGTTCCTATTTTTTATGCCCCCATATTTAATGATACAGAGGCATATAGCAATGCACCTGTCTGTCCATTCGTTTGTATGTCTGTTACAAAATGTTGAAACTCAATTATTTTTTAAGTCTATCAAAAGGCATTGCTTTCAAACTTGGCATTCTCTTGTTTACCATCATAAACACAATACATTTGTCAAAGCCATATAACACTATCAAATATTTCAACAGTATTATGGCCCCTGAATGACCTAGCTATTTCTTATGGACAAGGTTTCCGTCGGGGCATAAGCGTTTACTGAACACAGTCTTGTTCTGGTTACTCTCAACTGGTGTTTGTTGGTGTTTCTGTCTCATGTTAGTTGATAGATACTGTTTTTTGGGGGGTACAGAGTTGTTTGGTAGTATAATCAAAGTGAATATTGCAAATGAATGCATTCACCTGACTATTTTCCATGTATCATGTATTAAGATTTTTGTGAAAATCTCATTTAATACCTTTAAACTTGATGAATAGAGTGTGGCACCGGTCTGATGGGTGGATTCGATCATTGGTCACATATAAACAGACTATTCATTCTCGTCAGGTTGGATTTTAGTTATAATGGAGTTATGGTAAAATGTTGACGTAAAAAAGGGGTTTCTGATCAATGTTGTAATGTCCTTAGAAGTTAATGTTCTATGATATTTTTGCACTTCTAAGTTTAATGAAGTCTGCTAATGTTGCTTATAATATACATGTACAAATGCTTTAGGCAGGACACTGTATAAAAATGTTGCTATAGACTTGCAATGTCCAAGAAATGCTTGCCTCTTGTACACTGTTTATAAGTAAGTATCGTTGTATTTGAATATGCAATGTAAAATGTATACTTTTTAGCTCGACTATTCGAAGAATATGAGAGCTATTACAGTCACTTGTTCGTCGGCGTCGGCGTTGCATATGGTTAAAGTTTTGCATTAACCTTGGTTATATTTCAATAACCAGTGCATATATTGGATTGAAACTTTGCACTGGCTTTCCCTGTCATGTAATCAACCATGTTAGATAACTCTTGCATGAATTTAATGCAAATTATGGCCCTTTTTTACTTAGAAAATTTGGTTAAAGTTTTGCATGCAAGTTACTAATAAGGCCATATCTCAAATAGTATTTGTGCTATGGCATTGAAACTAACAACACTTACTAACCATCATAAGGCAATGGTACCGGTCATGGGTAATAGCTCTATTATGATTATTATTTGAGTTATGCCCCTTTTTAACAAAGAATTTTCTTGGTTAAAGTTTTGCATGCAAGTTTCATTCAGACCATATCTCAGCTACTATCCATGATACTGCATTGAAACTTACAACACTTGTTTACCATCATCAGTCAATGGTATCAGTCAAGGACAATAACTCTATTATTTTTTTATTTCAGTTATGCCCCTTTTTAACATAGGAGTTTATTGGTTCAAGTTTTACATGCAAGTTCTATTCACGCCATATCTTAGTTACTATTTATGATATTGCATTGAAACTTATAACACTTGTTTATCATCATTAGTCAATGGTACTGGTCAATTGTAATAACTCCATTTTTAGTTTAATTCGAGTTATGCCCCTTTTAACTTAGACTTTCCTTGGTTAAAGTTTTGCATGCAAGTTACATTCAAACCATATCTCACCTACATTATTATTTTAATTTGTCACCATTGTTTTAAAATTGACTCCTTTAACAAATCATATCTTACACGTATGATTATTTTGTAGAAACTTTGTTATGACAGTGGATGTATACAATTCCCTTTAAACATACACATTTCTTGAATAGAGTACAGTGCCGCTTGAAGTCTTAAAATCATTTTCACTGACAAATATTTGTTAATAGTCCAGTGTTGAGATAATTGCCATGCCTCAACAACCATTGTACATTAGCTTTCATTGCCATGTAGTCAACTAAGTAGCGTAACTCACGTTTCAATATAATACAAATTTTAAATGGCCTGTTTTGAACTTATATTTTTTCTGACAAATGGCTGTGAATAGTCGAGCGCGCTGTCTAGTGACAGCTCTTGTTGTTGAAATTCTGTATAGTATTGTTTTTGGTAACTCGTGGTCTGCTAGAAGCCTTTAGTTGTTGTGCCATTGTATGATTAATACTGTATTAACACTGCTGGGAGCACCTTCTGGCCTGATACCTTATACCTTACTGTTATATGATGTGATAGTAAACTGTTTCAAGAGGCGTACCCTATAACTTTGAACTTTTAAATTGATTCAGGAATTTTATACAATAAATGAGAATCATTATTGCTTAAACTCCACAAATCTTCACCTAAAAGCTTCCACCAATTACCTAGAAAAAATGAAAATATATTTCTGTAACGAGCCAAAATAGTCACGAGTTGTTTCCCTTTGACCACATAATAATAAATCGCTGGAAGCAATAAATT
The DNA here is from genome assembly GCA_963678985.1 of Spisula subtruncata. Lineage (NCBI taxonomy): Eukaryota > Metazoa > Mollusca > Bivalvia > Venerida > Mactridae > Spisula > Spisula subtruncata. The sequence goes on from OY787665.1 coordinate 26,087,799, forward strand.
ATTATTGATGATTTGACCATATTTTTGACATTATAGAGACATATATGCGCACACTTTCTTCTGACAGTTTTGATAGTGCTTTGTACATTTAGCTCATAAAATGTGATAGTATAGAAAAATATACTAGTTATCGGTAATCCCTCTTACAATGCATGTTCAATATCACTGCAAATTATTATATTATGTATAACAAATTTATCTTTTCATTATTTTATGTAATGTTTTGACCAAGTGCAATATTGCTTATGAATTGTAATGTATCATTATATTAATAATGAAATAAAACATAAATACGATATCCACATGTTTTTGTCCAATTTGTTCATCTATGTAGTAGTATGCACCTCCTTGATAGCCAATTGGTTGAGCGGTTGCTTCAAGTGCGGGAAGGTCCTGGGTTCAATCCCAGGCAGCTTCAAACCAAAGACGAAATTCAAATGGTATCAGAAACACCCTTGCTAGATGCTCAGCATTTAAGGGAAACTGGCTTCTCTTACACCCTTGTGGTGATGGATTTCATAAGGAATGAGGTTGTAAAAGCTTGTTTCATCATCGGCCTTAAATAAATTTGTATAAAGCTATGACTCTCTGGAAGCACATCTCATAAATAATAATTATGATATACATGTACTTACATTCAACTGGTCTATCAATCAGACATAGAGCATGGTAAGATTTACCAACCCCTGTTTAATATACCTACACAGTTTTACAACAAAGACCGCATGTAACAGGTGGTACATTAGTGCTTGAACTTATGAAGATACACATGTGCAAATTTAATTGATGAAGCAAACCATTACGAACAACTACATTGATCAACTGACTGATATTGAGCAAGTTCTGAGTGTCAAAATGTACCCAAGGTGATGAATGGCAATAAAATCAAGTTGTTCTCCGTACAGATACATTCATTCTGTGAACTGCAAACAATTTGACAAAACATGTGCATGTGTGTGACTTTAGCAGCAAGTGTTGTTCAATCTTAGTTTTCATTGAGACAGTTTAAATGGAGTGAACGTTTCAAAAATGTCTTCCTGTGTACTGAGTAACGATTTCAAAGATAACATTGCCAGCTATTGTTCAATGTTTCAAAAAGGTAAACATCTTGTAAACTTAGTAATGGCTTTGAAAACGTCTTGTCAATATACTCTGTCAAGGTTTCAAAAAGCTTGTGAACTTGGTCATTGTTTCAAAAACGTCTTGCGAACTTGTACCTTCCCTGTTGGATTTTCTCATACCTTTTTTTGGTTAATGTTTCAAAAACGTATTTGCTTGAGAACGTGGTCAGTGTTTCAAAAACATATTTGCTTGTGAACTTGGTCAATGTTTCAAAAACGTATTTGCTCCCGAACTTGGTCAATGTTACAAAAACATATTTGCTTGTGAACTTTGTCAATGTTTCAAAAACGACTTTGCTTGCAAACTTGGTCAGTGTTTAACAAGCGTCATTGCCTGTGAATTTGGTCAATGTTTCAAAAACATATTTGCTTGTGAACTTGGTCTGTGTTTCAAAAGCGACTTTGCTTGCAAACTTGGTCAATGTCGCAAAAAGTATTTGCTTGCGAACTTGGTCAATATTTCAAAAACATATTTGCTTGCTAACTTGGACAATGTTTCAAATTCATATTTGCTTGCGAACTTAATCAATGTTTCAAAAACGTATTTGCCCCCGAACTTGGTCAATGTTTCGAAAACGTCTTTGCTTGCGAACTTAATCAATGTTTCAAAAAATATTTGCTTGCTAACTTGGACAATGTTTTAAAAACAAATTTTCTCATGAACTTGGTCAATGTTTCGAAAACGTCTTTGCTTGTGAACTTAATCAATGTTTCAAAAACGTCTTTGCTTGCGAACTTGGTCAATGTTTCACAAACGTCTTTGCTTGCGAACTTGGTCAATGTTTCAAAACGCATTTGCTTGCGAACTTGGTCTGTATTTTAAAAAAACCGTCTTTGCTTGTGAACTTGGTCTGTGTTTTAAAAAACGTATTTGCTTACACATTTGGTCAATGTTTCAAAAACATATTTGCTTGCGAACTTGGTAAGTATTTCACAATCGTCTTTGCTTGTGAATTTGGTCAATGTTTCAAAAACGTCTTTGCTTGTGAAGTTGGTCAATGCTTCGAAAACCCTTTTGCTTGTGAACTTGGTCAGTGTTTCACAAACGTATTTGCTTGCGAACTTGGTTAATGTTTCAAAAAGATAGTTGCTTGCGAACTTGGTCAATGTTTCAAAAACCATTTTGCTTGCAAACTTGGACAATGTTTCAAATTCATATTTGCTTGCTAACTTGGACAATGTTTCAAAAACATATTTGCTTGCTAACTTGGTCAGTGTTTAAAAACGTATTTGCTCCCGAACTTGGTCAATGTTTCGCAAACGTCTTTGCTTGCGAACTTAATCAATGTTTCAAAAACATATTTGCTTGCTAACTTGGACAATGTTTCAAAAACGTATTTGCTCCCGAACTTGGTCAATGTTTCGCAAACGTCTTTGTTTGCGAACTTAATCAATGTTTCAAAAACATATTTGCTTGCTAACTTGGTCAATGTTTCAAAAACGTATTTGCTCCCGAACTTGGTCAATGTTTCGCAAACGTCTTTGCTTGCGAACTTAATCAATGTTTCAAAAACGTTTGTTTTTGCTTGTGAACTTGGGGTCAATGTTTCAAAACGCATTTGCTTGTGACCTTGGTCTAAGTGTCAAAAACGTCTTTGCTTGTGAACTTGGTCAATATCTCAAAAATGTCTTTGCTTGTGAACTTGGTCTGTGTTTTAAAAAACACGTTTGCTTGCGAACTTGGTCAATGTTTCAAAAACATATTTGTTTGCGAACTTTGTCCATGTTAAAAAACGTCTTTGCTTGCGAACTTGGTCAGGGTTTCAAACACATATTTGCTTGCGAACGTGGTCTACATGTATGTTTCAAAAACGTGTTTGCTTGTGAACTTGGTAAATGTCTCAAAAACAGATTTGCTTGCGAACTAGGTCAAGGTTCAAAAATACTTTGCTGGTGAACTTGATCGATGTTTCAAAATTGTGAAACAGATCCCAAAGACCACCGAATTACTAAGTTAGAAACCAATTTGAAAAACTTCAAAACAAAACAAGATGAAGTTGTAAGAGTGCGATACTAATACGGAGCTTAAACGTTGTCCAGTGACCCCAGTGTCATTATATCGATGGCTTAGTATTAGAAGATCATAACTACCAAATCAATATTTTGAGAAAACACGGAAAAACTGTCTGACATTTACTCTTTACTTATGGTGAAACAAACTTTTGCAACTTCATTTTGGTCAACATGACAAGTTCAGATTTTTATGAAAATGGGCTCATAATAAGCGCCTTGTAATGCTTATTCTAAATATGTATGAATCTTAAAAGGTCGTAAGTGGCACTTACGGTCTTCTAATTCTAAGCCATCGATATCTGGAATGATTGTAAAGTTAACATGATAGCCTTACTGGTAAAATGTATTTTTATCGGAGTGTGTTCAGCACTAAGGATGTTCAAAAATGGAAAAAATAGCGTAAACTTTTGCTGGAATGTAAACTTTCCTTTTTGTACGAAACAAAAACACCACCAAACGGAATCTTCCTGCGACCCTGTCTTGTATCCAGTAATGGTCTAAGTAGGAAAAAATGATACACATTCTGATTTAAGTTTACTTTGTCAGTGTTTGAACTCTCGTTCTTGAAAATGTTCTACTGTATAGTCAAACAACTTGCAAAGTACAGAACAATTCTATTTTGGTTTTAATTATAACATGACATTGCGGACTATCCATACAACTTGACCTCCTGTATCTATATGTAGTGTGGTTAGTTTGAGATTATGGTGTTTTTGTTGTTACTATATACAGACTTCTAAGATCAGTATATGACCAGTTTGAATATTTTCTCGGTTTCTGTTACGTCCGTCATTGGAGCGAAACAAACAACAGCAAATAGTCAAAGGTACCCCCTTCCCTTTACAAATCAACAACAGGGACTTTTGAACGGTTCGTGTAGAAAAAATGGTATGTTAGTGCAATTACTAATGTCAAGTAAGTGCACTCATTTCTTTGAAAATCAAAACAAACCCCACCAATTCTAATTGGATTTAGCCACACCTCTTCAGTTATCATCAATGTAATTTGCCGCAGCCATGTTATGAAATAGTGTTACTATGTCCGTTTTTTTTGGTAAATCACATCTATATTGGCAGAGAAAGGTTGAATTAAGGTTTTTGGCACTAACAACATAACCCATAATACACACCCCGTCAATCATGGACTAAAACACAACATTGTGGCATTTTAATACATTTGTATAATTATTATTGTTTTAATATCATACACTAATGCATAATAGTTGTACAACATTATCAATACAGCATTTACATATGGTTCCTCAAGAATCAACAATTGTTTTTGGTATAAGAAGGCCGATATATAAACAATGTGAGAAAACCGAAGCGTTTGAATCTTTTTTCCCTACGGAATACATAATTTATGAAGAGATTTTTGTATAGTTTTTGTTTTCATTATGTCACTGTCGTGAAGGAAAGTTGTGATGTGTAACACAAGAGGACATGAGTGGTATTCACAAAGAATCTTACGGGAAAAACTAAGAATTTTCTCAAAATCTTACAATTTATTTATATTATGTTATTATGACCAGCATAAGCTAAACATGATTATCAAGATTATCTACCTTTTTACATTGTTTTGAAGCGTTATGTAAAGCGCTACAATAATCACCAATAAACTTTGAGCTATTCTTAGTTTTTTGCCAAATATGCGCAGTTCAATTTTAACTTCAAAGCAAAGATATTTAAGTTGTCCCTTAAGATGCTTTGTAAATGCTGGTCCTGTTCAACAACAACGTCATCCATTTGAACAGCGTGGGTATTAATAGCCGCCTGATCGTCGTGGACAACAAATGCCTGGTCTGTTATTACTGTGATGGACCGGTTTCTTACAGTAACGGTTCCTTGTAGAACTACCGGTACCTCGACAATCTCTGCTGGTGTTACAGCTGGTCAGTTGGCCACTATCCTGGACGGTACCACAACCTAAGCAACATGTACCGAAGCTTGCCCTGGAATGTGGGTTCATGGGAAGGCATACATCTGATCCAGACGGGCAACCATGCGCATTGGAACACATTGCTGTGTTTCCTTCAGCGTCGAAAGAAAAGGCTACACATGCTGAAAAAAAACATTTATAAGCTATTGAATCAATGCATATTTATAAATAGTTCACTAAATCAGAAATTGTTGCCAAGTCAGTATAGTCTAGAAACATGTCGATAGAGTTTGGCCTGTTCGAATTTATTCAAATTGCCAGTCAATATAGAAACATGTCAGTAGAGTTTGGCATATTCGGATTGCTTTAAATTGCTCAGTCTGTACAGAAACATGTCGGTAGAGTTCGGCATACTCGGATTGCTTTAAATTGCTCAGTCAGTATAAAAACATGTGGGTAGAGTTTGGCATATTCGGATTGCTTAAAATTGCTCAGTCTGTACAGAAACATGTGGGTAGAGTTTGGCATGTGCGGATTGCTTTAAATTGCTCAGTCTGTACAGAAACATGTCGGTAGAGTTTGGCATATTCGGGTTGCTTTAAATTGCTCAGTCAGTATAGAAACATGTCGGTAGAGTTTGGCATATTCGAATTGCTTTAAATTGCTCAGTCTGTACAGAAACATGTCGGTAGAGTTTGGCATATTCGGATTGCTTTAAATTGCTCAGTCTGTACATAACCATGTCGGTAGAGTTTGGCATATTCGGATTGCTTTAAATTGCTCAGTCTGTACAGAAACATGTCGGTAGAGTTTGGCATGTTCGAATGGATTCAAATTGCCAAGTCAGTATAGAAACATGTCGGTAAAGTTTGGCATGTTCGAATTGCTTCTAATTACTCGGTCAGTATAGCAGTTTGGTCTCTTCGAACCGCTTTAAGTTGCTCGGTCAGTAAAGCAACATGTCGATAGAGTATTGCATGCTCGGTCGGTATAGTTGCCGACGTGCGTTATGACTAGTCTGTTTAAGTTGGTCAGTAGGGACGCAATGTTAATTTATAATCACTATCTCTGTAATTAAGCAATGATAGCGTGCACGAACAGTGTATAATACTAACAATATAATACATTCTCCCTAGAGGCAAATTAAGCAGAAATAAAATCAGTAACAACACAATCTGCGAACCGTGAATAATGTGAAACACGCTATAAAACACACCATACCACATGTACAGTAGCCTTGTCGTACACGTGTCTGGGTGGTAACAATTCTAGTTTGAATCTGAGAGAGTTCCGGGAATTGTATATATGATTTTAGATGACACAATAACAACTTTACAAAACCATGTACATAAGACATTCAAAATGTGTAAAATGTTGAGGTACTGACCAATACTCGAGCAACAGACCAGTGCTGCTAGAATAACCGACCAATGGTGCAAACCCAAGTGTTATGATCAATTTTGGAACAACTGACCCATATTCTAGCTACTGACAAATGAATCAGTTAGACCCAGTATTGGCACAACTGTCAAATGTTCCAACTGCTGGTCAATGATAGAATAATTGACCAATGTGAAGACAACTGACCAATGTTCCGGTTACTGGCCAATGTTGAAATCATTGACCAATGTGGAACAACTGACCAATGTTCCGGTTACTGGCCAATGTTGAAATCATTGACCAATGTTGTCCAGAGCAACTTCACCAATGTTCCGGTTACTGGCCAATGTTGAAATCATTGATCAATGTTGGAGCAACTGACCAATGTTCCGTTTACTGGCCAATGTTGGAACGGAAATACTGACATTAAGCTCCAACTATTTACCAAAATTTGATATATATTTGGTGATTGCAAAAAATCGTATGTTTCACAAATACTCCATCATCGGAGCCTCTGTCAATCTTTCTAAACAAACAAAAACAACTTATGTCATTGTAGTAAATAGACGGATGAACATAGAAACAATGTTTCATGTCAATGCAAGTAGGTAATACAATGAAGCACCTGGTACAGGTTATACCACCAGCATGCAAAGAGGTTGGTGACCTAGATCTGAATAATGAGATTAACAACAACAATCGAAGCTTACCGAACACTTGTATAACACAACCTGAAACGATAAAAACCAGAACTGAACATTTAAATGACAAGTCTATTCAATGATCAGGTTTTTTCCAGTTAATGAATTAATTACACGTCGGTGAATTAAAACTGTTACTTGCATGTGTAGTGTCATTAGAGCTTAAATACAAGGCTGTACTACATACAGTACAGGATGGAAACTTGGGGAAATAAACTTGGAAAAGGACTAGAGTAACAAGTTTATTCAATTTTATGTCAGACATAAGTTCTGCTATATCTATTTTTTTATTTTAACTTTTAATGATTTCAAAAATGCTGAAAACAGATCGATCTTTCGCATTCGTTGTATACAGATTTGTTTGTATAAAAAACGTGTATACTGATTAAAGATGTTTACAGTTTTAGTTCTGGTTCTTCTGCATTACATAGTTCATATTCTTGAGACATAAATGCCCAAGAACCTTCCTATAACATATACGGGATGCTGTTAAAAATTTATTAATTTTGATATGGGTGCATAATTACATTTTACATACACGTACGTTGTAACAAACTCGCAAGAGTTGGTGTTTAAAATCATATGGAATAAATCATCCGTAAGGTTTCATCTATACTTTCTTCTGCATTTTATCAATATTATTAAATTGAAATTGATAGTCACAACGATCTCGATTTTAAGACATGAAAAGGTACCGACACATCAATTTTAAGCATGTCCATACTATTTGATCGCGGTAGTATGTCCAAGTTTCCGCAAAGTTTAAACTTCAACTATAAAACTAAAAAAGCAAGAGAATCGTAAAATGATGTTTGGAATGTTATTAAATAACGTTATCTGTATAATAACACACGGAAATTTATAACCGTTATTAATATAGAACAACTGGCTCCATAGCTCAGTGGCTAGAGCGCCTGTCTAGTAAACAGGAGGTCGTGGGTTCGATCCCCACTGGAGCCTTTTTGCAAACACCTTTTTATTACATCAACAGCAACAATACACGCAAATATAACACCTAAATTTCAGAAAAATAGCTACAATAAAATACATTTTCTGGCCCTCTCGGACAAACAATGTTAATACATTGTACGTGTACATTGCATAGACCAAGTTTCAAATTAGAGATATAAATAACAAGTAGTGTCGATTCAAAGATGTCTGTCAAAACCGCCATAATGTTCCATCTCGAAATAGCTAATTGCAGTAAGTATAACCACAACGCTATAGGACCATTATATTTTTAATCATTTAAGTGTATTATTGATGGTAGAATTTAATCCTCACACGCCTGTAATAATCAACGGGGGTGAATGTTTGTTTACCCGGTTGTGACAGAGATCTTTGAACCAACTATACACGTTGACAGAAAAGGGAAACGTGCATAATAAATAATAGAACAATACATTATCGTAAAAATAGAAAATTGCAAAACTATTATTTGCGGAAAATTTAGTTTAATTTGAGACAATGCACTAAAAATGATGTAAGTACTCACCCAAATTCAGGAAATATAAAATAATCAAGCAAAGCTTCATACAACTGTTCATCGTGAACATATGTACACCTTTACACCAGTATATTAATGTACTTAAACGTCTATATTAATTTATAATGTACGTGTGCAGTACACCATATACAAGCAACATTTGTTGTTGTTCAAATGTATACAACGCTAACGCTATTTATTAAAGGTATACAAAATATCTACATGCATAAAGTACGATGTAACTTGCTGTTTGCATACACAATGCCGCAGCTTTCTAACAACCTGTAAATAAACGTACACATGCACCTAACGAAATTCACAAACCAACGCGAACGATGGACAAACGAACAAACAAAATACTCGAATCAGGTACAGCAGTCAAGGTACAGGCCTAAGAAATTATATAACAAAATGCAGTTTTTACTTCCCAAATTGTTCATCCATTCAATATAGAATATATTTGCAAATCGGGAATGTCAAACTCTGTTGTTGTTTTTTTTATATCATTCCTTAGGTCGGTGGTCAATGTGACTAGAGTATGGCTCTTGAATTGAAGGCAAAGTCTTAACCGCGAATTCGAAATAATGCATAGATATATTAAGTATATTTTTACCCAAAAAACACGGCATCTTATATTTTTACCAGAATTCTTAATATATCGATAGATGTTGTCAAAAAGCATTAATTTTAATTATTTATAAAATTTGGAATAAATTGACCAATCACATAAACCAAGTGAGGCAAATTCGCGAATAAGTCAGCACAAATTTTGCTACTGTGTCTGGGCTTAGGTCGACCAGGGGTATGTTTAAAAGAGCATGTAGCGCAGTTATTCAACGTCACAGTGACGTTTTTTGTTCCAGTAAAAAATTAGAAGCAATTTCCTAATCAGAATTGAAAACGATTGCGTTCAGTCAACCATAGCTTAATGCACGTGACTTGACATTTGGTAGTTGAGTGTCACATTATTAAAGCATCATTAACTACTGGTTTTGCTGGGTATGTGCTGGGGATGATTTATTTGCGAAAACTCACAAAACAGAAGAATAAGTAAATTAAATAATGTATTCTTGTAAGGGTTGATGCATATCGTGTTTTGCTTAGTGGCCACGTGGGTGGTATGGCTAGTTACACGTCTTCTATGAAATAAGAAATTACGAATTGGTTTAGGACTAAATTTATCGTTAGGTCATACTTTCAAATGCTATTTCAGTGTACTCGCATTATGCAATTCCTTGCAATTTCCTGTGGAATGTCTATACACTAATTTATAGACAAATTTTATTCACAATTCTATCAAAAATGGGCATATCAGCACATTGTCATAAACTAACTCATGTGTTTTGTCGTTTTATTTACGACGTACGTAAAAGTTATGAATGAAATAAGTCGTTTACGAGCAGAAAGCAGCCGTTTAGCTAAAGTATGGTGCGCATAGGAATGCACAGCTTTCATATTATGAAAAAATAATATAAAAATAATGCTTTTATGATTTACAATCGTACGCATATAGCCCAAATTCCCAGATATAGCTTATAATCATGTACAATTACTCTTCTTGGTAAGTGTATATTTTTGGGATGTAGCTTTATATATAGTAATTTAGTAATATATATTTGTACGTATCCTGCCCTTATCACAGGTAGTTGTAGCATTAATAACGATTTTTTGTTGTAGAATTGATATTTTTCTTTCAATGTTTATTTGTACAGACATTGAGGAACATGTCACTGTGGTGCCTTTTGTTTTTTTCATAAACACGGCCTTATGTATATCAATCATCTATAAAAAGCTGTGAGTTTACACAAACAATGTTATGCGATGAATGTAAGATATTATAAAACTCATGCTTAAACGTTTACTTTATAGACTTTCGATGGTGTAAAACACTCTGAGGACGGTCGTTTTGGCTTGTGTTGAATGCATCACAGTGATCGGTAAATCGAAACTGTATCTACATTTTATAGTACATGAATAATGTATGCATGTAATAAGTTTATGAAGATATAGATAGTCAATTCTTGTTTTTGATACATTGAATGTTGGCTTCTTCAGAAAAAAATATACCGTTATAAAAAAAAATTAGTCTTGATCAATGATACTGTTACCTGTGGTCCTCATATTAAGTATATATTTACCTATTTTTGTTTATCATGAGAAAACCTTACACCTACAGTAAAAATGAATGAACTGCTATAACTACCTATCAAGTAAATAGATGAAGTTGTCCTGTCAGCACAATATACTGCATTATGCTAATAAGATATGACATGATATATAATATGATAGATTAAATCATGTTATGCCATGTCACAATAATGTATCGGCAAAAAGCTCAAATTTGTTGTTCGTTGCATAAACAAATAAATCATAGTAGTATATGCATGATATGTGAATGTACTGTTACAAATATGTGTTCATAAACGGTCTAATCAAAGCGATATATATCAGGGTTGTTTCGCTTTCGCCATTTTTACTTACGACGATAGAAGAGCATCAAATTTGAGTTGGTAATGGTGAACCTCACTACTACATGTTTGCAGTGTTCTTAAACATGTATGGCTTGAATGCATTCGAATATCCTTTTAAAGTTTTTGTTGGCTTATCGGTAAAACGTTTACAAGCAAAACACAGAAAGGGGCGACATGTCGAGAAAATAGTTTGTATTGTTGAGTTCATCTTCTGGCGCTAGTATGTCGTACGTAGGTTTGTTGCGGACTATGTAACGTTAATCGTGAGATCGCACTAGTTCCACCAAATGTGCCTGAAAAGTGGTCGCAGACACGTTTGCGGCTGTCCCAATGCTGACCTGACGTAAGCTCTACGCATACTTAGCATAATTTTTAACATGTACTTTGTGTCATGTAACGTGCTTAAAATTGATTGGGTCTTTTATATATAAAAAATCGCAAAACCTCCGACATGCTCCCAAAGCTCCGTCTAACAAACACCGCCATGTCATTTCAGACGTCAACATGGAATTGCCATACTATGTTTCCTGTTTTTTCAACGTGTTGTCATTCTTCGTGTGCCAAAATAAATAAATATGATTTTATTGGTCATTAAAGACGATGTGCCAAAATACACAGTACTTGATTGGCGATTAAAGACGCTTAAACTGTCATATTCAGGTTAACTCCGACAATTCGTTTGTATATAGATTAAACAACTACGCTTATTTTATCTTTCTTTTGTTAATTAATTCTTCGCTAAACGAATAATTCCCAATCGTCGTACGCTTGTATTGATAATATTATCATAAACTATTAACATCGTCTGCTCAAGTGTTTACACTAATTCTTAAATATTTTTCAAGCAATTTTGTGATAACAATCGTTTTAAAGTGATAGAATAAATAGATTCAAATCAGCAACAATCGGTTTAGCTGTGTATTGCTTAGTCCGGATTTTTGCGATGGGCCGTAGATTACTTAGCGAAGACCTTCGACTAAACAAAAAGATGTCACTTGGCGCGTGCCTCATGAACAGGCACGACAGTTCAACATTTTAATCGGATTATAACAATGATGACACTAGTTTTGTCTGGTTAAACATTCCTTACAGTTTGTGTAAAAGAATGGACAATAATTCGTCTCCCAAATACGAGGGCGTTGCTCTTGACACGTGTTACGCCAAAGCGTTAGATACGTTGCACGTACACGCAGGCCAGTGCACAAATTTGGCCACTCGCATCTCGTGTTTTATTCCCATTCATGCCAACTACGCCGTGATAATTTACACGTGCATTTATATTTGCATAAGCTAGTTGAATTGCAGCTTGTATGGCTACCACGCTTTCAGTCCGCGTCAACATTGCAACTTCCCAAAGTGAAAATGTAGTCGAATAATGTGACATAATGCTATGTGTGTTTACTCTTAGCTGCTGTTGGCATGCCATGCGGTACAGTTCTACTATGTGAGTTATTGTTGGCGTGTCATGACGGAACAGGTCTACGATGTGAGTTATTGTTGGCGTGACATGACGGAACAGTTCTATGATGTGAGTTTATTGTTGGCGTGACATGACGGGTCAGTTTTATGATGTGAGTTTATTGTTGGCGTGACATGACGGAACAGTTCTATGATGTGAGTTTATTGTTGGTGTGACATGACGGAACAGTTCTATGATGTGAGTTATTGTTGGCGTGACGTGACGGAATAGGTCTACGATGCGAGTTATTGTTGGCGTGACATGACGGAACAGTTCTATGATGTAAGCTATTGTTGGTGTGAGATGACGGTACAGGTCTACGATATGAGTTATTGTTGGCGTGACATGACGGAACAGTTCTACGATGTGAGTTATTGTTGGCGTGACATGACGGAACAGTTTAACGGTGTGAGTTATTGTTGGATTGGCATGACGAAACAGTTCTACGACGTTAATTATTATTGGCATGACATGACGGAGCAGTTTTACGGTGTGAGTTATTGTTGGCGTGACCTGACGAAACAGTTCTACGATGTAAGTTATTGTTGGCGTGACATGACGAAACAGTTCTACGACGTTAATTATTATTGGCACGACATGACGGAGCAGTTTTACGGTGTGAGTTATTGTTGGCGTGACCTGACGAAACAGTTCTACGATGTAAGTTATTGTTGGCGTGACATGACGGAACAGTTCTACGATGTAAGTTATTGTTGGCGTGACATTACGGAACAGTTCTATGATGTGAGTTATTGTTGGCGTGACATGACGGAACAGTTCTACGACGTTAATTATTATTGGCGTGACATGACGGAACAGTTCTACGATGTGAATTATTGTTAGCGTGACATGATGATACAGGTCCGCGATGTGAGTTAATGTTGGCGTGACATGACGGAACAGTATAATTCATGGACGAAACATTTCACATGCCGATTATACCAATAAGAACGTATATTCTGAGTTGCTGTGGGGCTATCATGGCAGTACATTAGCGTGATATGGCGGTGTATGAACAGTGTTGTTTTCTGAACAGTTGTTTGCATGACATAACGGTACATGAACAGTGCTTTTTCTGAACCATTGTTAGCATTGCATAACGGTACGTTAACAGTGATTTTTCTGAACCATTGTTGGCATGATATAAGGGTACGTTAACAGTGCTTTTTCTGAACCATTGTTGGCATGGCATAAGGGTACGTTAACAGTGATTTTTCTGAACCATTGTTAGCATTGCATAACGGTACGTTAACAGTGATTTTTCTGAACTATTGTTGGCATGACATAACGGTACGTTAACAGTGCTTTTTCTGAACCGTGTTGGCATGGCATAACGGTACGTTAACAGTGCTTTTTCTGAACCGTGTTGGCATGGCATAACGGTACATGAACAGTGCTTTTTCTGAACCATTGTTAGCATGACATAACGGTACGTTAACAGTGCTTTTTCTGAACCGTGTTGGCATGGCATAACGGTACGTTAACAGTGCTTTTTCTGAACCGTGTTGGCATGGCATAACGGTACATGAACAGTGCTTTTTCTGAACCATTGTTAGCATGACATAACGGTACGTTAACAGTGCTTTTTCTGAACCGTGTTGGCATGACATAACGGTACGTTAACAGTGCTTTTTCTGAACCGTGTTGGCATGGCATAACGGTACATGAACAGTGTTTTTTCTGAACCATTGTTAGCATGACATAACGGTACGTTAACAGTGCTTTTTCTGAACCGTGTTGGCATGGCATAACGGTACATGAACAGTGCTTTTTCTGAACCATTGTTAGCATTGCATAACGGTACGTTAACAGTGATTTTTGTGAACCGTGTTGGCATGGCATAACGGTACGTTAACAGTGCTTTTTCTGAACCGTGTTGGCATGGCATAACGGTACGTTAACAGTGATTTTTCTGAACCATTGTTTGCATGACATAACGGTACGTTAACAGTGCTTTTTCTGAACCGTGTTGGCATGGCATAACGGTACGTTAACAGTGATTTTTCTGAACCATTGTTGGCATGACATAACGGTACGTTAACAGTGCTTTTTCTTAACCATTGTTGGCATTGCATAACGGTACGTTTACAGTGCTTTTTCTGAACCGTGTTGACATTGCATAACGGTACATTAATTGCTTTTCTGAACCGTGTTGACATTGCATAACGGTACATTAATTGCTTTTCTGAACCGATGTTTGACATAATTAAAGATAGAATGATGTATTTATTGGTATGACTATGCAGTGGTGTACTTTGAGTTGTCGTTTGCAGCACTGGACGGTACAGTGCTTTACTCTGAGCTTTTGTTTGGCGTTACATAACACTACCAGTTGTTGGAATATGTAAGAATAATACTTACCATGAGTCGTTAGTTTGGTGAAATTGATATGAAACTGCATTTACCATTATTGGCATGCCACGTAAAATGTGTCGTAATTTTGGGAAGAGGAAATCTGTCAAATCAAAGTTAAAAACGACAAGTACCAGTATTTTTGTGCAAAAGGTTATCATTCTTGGTTTCAGCTTCAAATATATCGCTTTAAATTGGTCAAAGAATAAAATACTTGATTTGACAGATATACTCTTATGGTTTTAGCCAAAACGAACGACAAATTTCACGCTGTTCACAATGAATACCGTGTTCAGCCTCTTTCTGTGGCTAAAATCCCCAAATACGATATCAGTACATGGCTTCGAATGGTGGTTACGTTATGTTATATGGTACACATGATATGCATATCAATGCAGGCAAATGACACTGTGGTGTATATATAAATAAAAACCAACGTATTATTGAAGTCAATAAATATTTAATATTTAAAACAACTATTCATAATAGCACAATACATAGTCAATCATAATCATGGAACTACGATGATAATTTAACAGCACATAAAACATTAAACCATTCAACTTCTAGAACCTTAACAATCCCATATCTAATATTCTAGTATATTGTATATTACAAGTGTGGAAAATACATAAAAATCGTGCATGATATAGATAAATACAAGTGTAAAAATATGTTAAAAATACATCCGAAATAACGACAATTTCAAGATATGTCCAACACGAATACATTGCTACAGTCATTCTCTTATGAAGCTAAACTTTAATCTACCGAAATTGTAGAAAGTGATCAGGTATTCTAGGAAAATTGAAGAAATTAATTCGGAAATTGTAAAAGAAAATTAACATGAATTTTAGGAAAATATCGGACTTTGCAGACATTTAAGGATTTTAGGAAGAAATTGAACTCATATTTCCTAGGAGAACTCATATTTCCTAGGAAAATACTGAAAATTGTAGAAAAACATGGGTTATAGAAACAACCGAAAGTTGTAACAATTAAATGGGGACGGCAGTAATTCGCCGGCACTATATTGTAGTACATGTAAACGGAATGGGACTGAAATAACAGTGTTGTATACGAAAATATTGAGAACTGAGAACAGATCATAAAAAGTATTATAACAAACTGTAAGAAATTGACTGAAAAAGAAAAAAACGACGTAAGTTGACAAACATATCGATGGCTTAGAATTAGAAGGTCGTAAGTGCCACTTACGACCTTTTAAGATTCATACATATTTAGAATAAGCATCACAAGGCGCTTCTTATGAGCCCATTTTCAGTAAAAATCTGAACTTGTCGTTGACCAAATTGAAGTTGTAAAAGTTTGTTTTACCAAAATGAAGAGTAAATGGCAGACAGTTTTTCCGTGTTTTCTCAAAATATCCATTTGGTAGTTACGACCTTTTAATTCTAAGCCATCGATATATGAGGTAACAAAGTTACTCATTAGCAAAAAAACCATGTATGGTGCTATACACTGGCATGTAAAAGAACCAGGGGTGCTTCTGGAATTGGGGCATCTTCTGTATCATGCACTATCCCCCAAAAACTAAAAATACTAAAACTCTTCTGGTAGCCTCGCCGATATGGATTATCCGGTGGCGAGGATAAAGAAACTCATTAAATAAAAAAAAATCATTTGCAAAAACTACATGTAGATCCTATATCTAAAAGTCTTAACTTTAGTGCAAGGCAAAATATTGATTGTATTCAAAAGAGGTACATAACGACAAATAATTAATTTGTAGGCAAAATATTGATTGTATTAAAACGAGGTACATAAAGATAAATAATTAATTTGTTAATAATAAATAAGGATAAAGACCCGCATTCATTGTATGTAGGCCAGCTAAGTTGATGTTTTAGACCGACAAGAACGACAAGAAGTGATTTTATACATTGTACACTTAATTCATACTTTTCTCATAGACAACTTTTTGTTGAAAATAATTGGACTTTCGACTCACATAAAGATCGATTCATAGTCGACACAACAATGCATGTAATCGATGTTGCGTAATGTCACCAATGGTGCATCATAACATGGGTTTAGACCCTTGATGTTACAGTCACTTTGCTGGATAATGACAGTAGCCAGTTAATCTGCAACAAACTTATGAATACGCAAGTCTTGTACATGTATAAGCTGTTCAAACCATTTTAAAAGTTATTTTATCACATTTGAGTAATTAGTAAAATCAGTTGGTTGTCCGGCGATAAAAAGTGCCTATACTGTACACAATAAGTTTTAAACTACTAAAAGTGATAAAAGTTTGAAACCACCCTTCCTCTCATACACACACATTTTTGCTCGACTCCTGCTGACCAGTACAAACGCGCAAAAAATATACATGAACAATAATTATCAATAATAGCGTTTCTCATATTTGGATTGTAATGTATGGCCACCAGGCGGAGACTTTCATTGAGGTCACTAAGTTTTCAGTGTTTGAACCGAGACTTTTCAATCTGTTTTCGCACTTTTGTTCAATAAGAGTCTCTTCAAGATACAAGAACTTGTCTGTGTGAATGCGCATGCGCAAAATCGTTGGCTATAACTGCATCACGTGACACTGGCGGAACCGGAAATATATCAGATGACGTCATTTTCTCCTCGCCGTGTTGAGTTTCAAGATGGCGGCGCATATCAACTTTTCTTTGGAAAGCTCGACCACATTTAGTGCACGTGAATGGCTTGAAACCGGAATGTTTTCTGCAGTGAGTGATCAGATTCGAACTTTGACTGAAAGCTTTACCACAGTGACTGCATTTGTATGGTTTTTCTCCTGAAATTAGAAAAATATTTTTTTTATTAACAACAACCAAAGATTAATTGCTCAGATGGTTCAGGCCCCGATCTCCCGAAGCATCTCAAGTAGAAATCTCAACTTAAATCCACTGGGTACAATCTCTATTTTTAGAACTGGAAAACCGTTACTTGGGACGGGTGATTTTTAGGTAAATAGTTAATTTTCTATCTACCAACTTGTGATCCATAAACCTCAACTAGCGCAGCGTATGCCTTAAGGGTTGCCACGTTTAGGTTGTCATCAATTTCTTTGAAAATATTCCGTATTAAATAAAATAGCCGATACAAATTTTTCATTTTCAAATAAAAGCATGGTACCGGCTATTTTGTTTAATTGGAGAGTCGTTTCAAAGAAAACGATGACAACATGTACGCGATAACTCCTGAGGCATACGATGCGCTAGTTGAGGTTTGTCATGGGCGTAGGAGCAGGGGGGGGCCAGGGGGGGCCAGGCCCCCCAATGTCTGGAGAGGGGGGGCCAACATATCGTTTGGCCCCCCAATAATTCAGACGAAAAGTATAATTTACGACCTAATGTATCTCGTTGTAGGCAATTTGCCTTCAGTTCTTGGTGAAAACGTATTAAAAAAATTTTTACTCGCTTCGCTCGCAAAACAACTTCCTTTTATAAAAATATGTCAATACCCATCGTTTGCAAAAAATACACTCGTCACATAAATTGTAATCTAAACGTCCCTCTACCCTCCTATACGACTTTGAGAGGTTGTCAATTGTATATAAAGCCTTGAAACAAACGTTTTCACATTAAGCTTCAATCTCAAAATCGAGAAATTAAAATTTTGTGCAAGCACTGTAATGTAAGAACTTAAATTCCCTGTATTTAGGTCCTTTTTTAATACCAAATAAGCTATCTCTGAACGCCTAGAATGCACCAGTTTGATCCATTTTTTAGAAAATTTTCCAGGGGTATGCCCCCGGACCCCCCCCGTATACTTGAACTGATTAACTTCCAATTACTACGTAATTACTAAACCAAATAACCATAGAACCATAAACTCTCAGTTATTATACACATTCTGGAGGGGTGTATACGTCTAATAGTACAATTTATGTACTAGTGTATTTTTGTGTGAAGAATGGGTATTGACATATTTTGAGATGATGCAGTTACTTTGCGAGCGAAGCGAGCCAAAAAATTTTTTTACCCTAAGTTGCCAAATGTTTGGCCCCCCCCCCCAATGTAAAAGACGCTCCTACGCCCATGTTTGTGGATAGTAAGTTGTTAGATAGAAAATCAAATATTTGCCTCGTCTAAACCGAAAGTCACCCACTCCAAGTAACGGTTTTTCCAGTTCTAAAAATAGAGGGTGTACCCAGTGAAATCGAGATTTTGCTTCAATCAGTGTCACAATCAAAGAAAGATCTCAAGTTTCAGTTGTTGCAATTGTTTCTTAATAAACTCAGACTACCATTCCTGCTCAGTGATACTAATTGTGAATCCATACTCGCATGGACATTAACATTGAGACAGACACATGTCACTATTTGAGATGAGATCATGCTCGGATATAGACGCTTAGAGAGAACAGGACCAGTTCACCAAGTGCGTTTCTGTTAGACATAATGTTTGCACTGTTGAAATCATTGATCATCTAGTCTTGAAGCTCACGCTTCGTAATTGTTATAATAATGTACTTTTGATAATAAAAAAATCGCATATTCCTAATCAAATCGATGTTTTATGACCAAGAATTTTTTTATTTGTTGAAAGGGGGCATGGTACTCGAATACAGCTCCCTAGCGCATTTCGCACCATAGACCACAAAATTAATGATTAATTTCAAACATGCGTTGGTGAAATGTGACTCGAGTTCAATAACTCCTCTCAATTGTATATCAATAGAATATCGATACGTATTATTTTAAGAGCATGTATTTAGCTGTTTTGTCCGTCCGTCCGTCCACCCGTCCGTCCGTCCACCCGTCCGTATATTTGTGCACTGTGTTCAGTGTCCCCCTTGTCACAGTAAACTAAAACGGAGTTAATCAAGCTTTAAGGACCTTGTAACCACATCTATAGCAGTTTCATTTTTTTTTGATTTATAAAAAAAAACTTTTATTTAATTTCAATTATGTATATAGATCTACATGTATTTTTGTCCTTTTAATTTTGTCTTAAAAAAAATATTGCAACAACAATTGGTATACGAGTATACTTATTTCAAAATAAATTAACAATTGAACTAAGTCGGTACGTTCTCGACCAATGCATCAGATAATTCAAGTACATGTATGCCATGTATGAGTCTAACAAAAGTGTGGGTTTATTTCTTATTTCTTTTTATGGATTTAATTACATGTAATAATCATGACGTCAGTTTAATGTGAAATGTCATAAAAGTTTTTAAATTGCTAGCTCTACATCTAGAAGCACTTTAGTTTTAGTATTAAGATATATACTTAAATAATAGTTCCGTTTCAGTTTTAATTCCTCTGTGGTACTATTTTAGCACCTAGAACGGATAATTTATACGAATTTATTAAGTTTTAAGCTCAGATATCGACACCAGAAGTGATGTCGTAGTTTCTTAATAGTACACAATTCTGGTATATAGACAGTAGAGATAGTTTCAACAAAGACCAAGAAAGAATGGCGCGCGGATAACAAATTGTCCAAATCTTGCAAATTTGACAAATGAATAACAGCCAGTAGAAAATTGTACCCCATCACAATGATTTCCTGAGGTCTGGCTTTCATCAAAAATTGGCTGTACCAGAAATCTGTGTGGAAAACCAAGGACTTCTGAACTAATAAGCGCTAATAGAAAGAGAGTTGAGCTCGTTTAGGGGTTTCCTATCAAGACTGATATAGCGTAAATCAAATATCCGATCAGACAAGAATTCGTTCCAAGGAATCATCCGTCGTGCATTTCTATAAATAAGCATAAGAAATTCAATTTGTCCATCGCAAGTAGAACTGATAATTAGAATGAAGTTAGATTCACCATTGTCAAATAAAATGACGCTTCCGATTTTTCCCAGTAGGCCGTGGCAAATAATTACTATGTTATCCGCATAATTGTATTACATGTTGACTCGAACAAACGACACTTTGGTTTTATAAACATCCCAGAAGGATCGCGATTTCATTACGCCTTCCTAGGCAAACAGCGCTGGATTTATGCAAATTTTGTACGTTAGGAATCATTCCTATGCTATTCAGAGTGTCGAATGAACTGATATAGATTCTTGACATAGCTGGGCGAGAAAACAATTTACTTTTCGTTCCATCACTTTGATTGAATTTCTTCAAATCTCTATTCTCGACGGACACGTCTGTGGGTATGGGTTTGATTTTGGCAGGTTTTTGGGCTTATTTATGATGCAAGCGTTTCATAAATATGTCTTGAAGTTAACAAAAGAGCGTTTGCGTGCCCATGATTCGTATTTCAAACCATTTTCAAGCGTCTTTCAATACAACGATGAGACATAACCAAATTAAAGCTTCAGATAAGCATGTGTGTTTACGCTTAAGAGAAATATGAAATTGCCTAGAAACACGAAATGGTAAATATATTGTATTACAAACATGTAGGCAGCAGCAGGAGAAACATTATTACAAAACTTCGACGCTCAATGTCTTCGGGTGCAGGAGCTCGGGGTAAATTTCTTTGTCTCAATTAAGTGTATTTTCTCGGATTAACAGGCACTGAACTAGCGCCACCTAACGACACCTCTGTTTGAATATTACATCGCTTTTAAGTCTCCAATTAGAGAGCCTAAAAAGTCCTCAAATTTCGTCGCAATCTAAAAATTCTGGCATGTTTCCGCCGTAAAACTGCAATAAAGTTTGCAAATCAGATTGCCGAGATTAATTACTATAGTAACTAAGTTAAAAGGAAGTGACGTAATTCGTTTTATTTACACCTACCACGTGCGTTAATTTGCCTCGAAATGGAATTAGCGACACGCACCTTGGTATAAGGATGCGAACTTTTCGCAATTAGAGGCTATAACAAGCGAATAAGATTGACTATTAGTACTGCGCTTTTATTAATGAATCAGTAATTAAATTAGAAAACAGCTTGTGTCGGAGGGTGCTGTTGACCTTTTAAATCACGGAAAAGGGAAACATATTGCTTCTAGATGGAATTTAAGAGTTTTTTTCTCTTCTAGAAGGTCACTAATTTAATTAGGCGGGTCGAGGGGTCATATATGATTTTTAGGAGCGTGATGTTGGTTATTAGGGGAAGGGATTTCACTTTTTGAACACGGTGTCAATGGACTAGACAGACAATTAGCGTCCTAGCGGAATATGTATACAGTTAACCCTGGCTAAGTGGTTAACTTAACTAAGGAGCCACTCGACTTAAGTCAGTATTATTCAGAATTTTAAAAAACCCACACGCACTCGATTTTATGTCTTTTTAAGCATCTTTGGTGAATGGTTGTTATTTGAAGACTTATTTTGTCTGAAAAAGCTATACCCCCTTTGGATATCATTTTGCTGTATGCTTTATTTAAATTTTAAAACTTCCGAATACATTTTTATTAGTGGTGTGTAATTCATTGTCAACACTGCATCTGTAGATTTGATGTAGTAATTATGAAGTTCTCATTTTCGGGTAGAATTTTGAATTTACATTTTACGCATGTAAAGGCTGTGGTCAGAATTTATTCATTCTCCCTAAAGGCTGAATTCAGGCGTTACTCATAAATTATAAAGAGTGAATTCAGACTTGAATCATGAATGCTGATTTTAGATTTGACTCATATGAAGACTAAATTAATCAGATTGGTGCAAGTAATGTTCTTGTAGGTTAATCATTATTAAAACTGGGCTACATGCGCGCTGCACCAAAACCTCGGGTCAACTACTCAATAAACAATGACGTCAATCTAATTATCAAATAGTCATCCGCGGTATTAAGTCTAGTGGGGTGGAATGGAGTGCATCTTGTTTCTCAATTTCATTTACAAAAACGTATATGTTCTGTGTCGCAAAAACTGCAAGTTCAGCAATTCTGTACTTCAATATTGAATAATTCCAATGGCATGTGAGGGACAATATGTGTCTTTTATGACAGAACGTAGTTCGTAAACGAGTCGTATACATGTATAGTGTAAGATATGGGGATATGAAAACTTCATTTTTGCTAGTAAAATGTTGCTTACGAAATATATACAATTAATGACAGTGATGTGTCAGCTGTTTCCTGATAGAAATGTTCTGGAAACCAGGTGTTTCGTTTGTTTTAATGAAATTAACAATAAAAGTTTGAAATGATTCTCTTGAATCAAGATATAAAAACCTGACTAATTCATTAGTATACTCGTGAAGAGTCGTAATTGTACAATAAACGCATATACCGTTGTTAAAATGACACATCGCAATTTGGCTTTATTTCAGCAGTATTTCATTAGTTTGGGGGTTTTGAAAGCATATCAGAAATTCTAAAAGAGATGAATTTATATCACTGGATTGGTCCGGCCAGTAAACGTCCGTGTGTTATGTGTCAAAAGTCAAACCACATGTTTAACATGTTGTTGTTGGAAAAGGGTGAAGTCCTTTGACTTATATACGCTGGTTTATTCTATGTTGGCAAAAGAATGGATTTATTATACCCCATTCGCTATACCAATAGCGTGTAACGGGCAATATGTGTCTTTTATGACAATATGTATAGTTCATAAACGAGTCGTATAGTCTAAGTTATGGGAATATCAAAACTTCATTTTGCTAGTAAAACGAAGCTTACACAATATACCTCGTATTTCTGACAGTGGTGTGCTGCGGCAGTCGTTTACACGTGGGGAAACCAGGTGCAATGAAATTAGCACTAAAAGTTTGAGTTTGAGCATATTGTCTTGAACCCCGAACCGAATGTTTATGGGAGTTTCTACACTGAGTGGTCACAGATAGCCATCTGCAATGGTATATACACTTTTGTTGGTGCTAATTTAATGACATATGAATTACGTTCTGGAACAATTAATAGTGTTTTACGGGGTTAATTTATTTGACCAGGTAAATTAAATTTGTCAGCCTTCCACAAGGTCCTCAACAGTGAGTAAATAAACAAGATGTTTAATTGCGCAAACAGAACAAAGTTTTGGCCTACAGTGTATGACGTCTTACAATATCGCGTCAATGGATGCCGGGTAGTGCCCCTTATTCGAGATCCAAATAGTAAAATTGAAATTGCCTGACTTGTGTATATACAAACTATAGTACATGTATGTATTTTGGTTCGTATTTATACCCTAGTCACATTTGCCCTACGAGCTCCGTACGAGTTGATTTTTCTGAACTCACACGACGTCCGTACGGAGCCCGCACGGAGTCCGTACGGATTTCGAGACTCGTACGAGCATCGTACGGATTTTCACAACTCGTAGAGAACTCGGTGATCTGGTGAAAACTATACATTCTGTGAGCAGATGCTAAGAACGTACAGATATCGTTAGGATTAAAATATTTCAGACTCGTACGAGTTGGTAAATCCGTACGGACATCGTACGAGCATTGTGACCGTAGCATTAACTAAATAATAGAACAAACGTTCTGTCAAACCAAATACCTAAATTACAAATTAGGTCGTTGACCAAACGTAAGTTGTATTAGTCCATAAAATCTTGAGTGTCCGTTGTATTATGTGGCTTCATTAAATATATTGAAATCAGATTTTTATAACATTGGCACTTTCCATTTACCGTTTACAATAATAAACCAGAGATGGCCTAATTTTCTCTTAACGTTGCATAATATCGTTTTAATATAGTGTTTGTCTAAATAAATCACACTTTACCAACAGCAATATTTATTTAACATTTTAGTAGTCAAATTATTGCAAGCTTAATCTCACTACTTCTGGTTTAATCCACCTGCCTTTGATTTTGATTCTAATTGTCAATGTTAACCAAATGTTGACCATTTAATAGTATCTGTGATAGATTTACTTTTCTGTATTTTATATTAACTATAAACTGTATATAAAATTGTTGCTGTAAATCATCAACCATTTTACGACAGGCTTAGAACAAAAACAAATTAATTTTTTTCGACAATACTCGTTTACGCAAAGAACTTGTCAAATCACTGTACATTGTATATTTTTCTTCTAATTCGACCGCATTTTTCTCTGGTTGATATCATTGAACGATAGAAAAATTAAG
Organism: Spisula subtruncata; assembly: GCA_963678985.1. Classification (NCBI taxonomy): domain Eukaryota; kingdom Metazoa; phylum Mollusca; class Bivalvia; order Venerida; family Mactridae; genus Spisula; species Spisula subtruncata. The sequence continues at coordinate 26,112,612 of OY787665.1, forward strand.
ACGTATTGTATAGAACACTGAAGTCTGGAATTATGGCTTTTATTTGCAATTGCCTCATTTTTAATCAAAACTAATACTTTTGTCAGGGTGTGCAAGTCCGTTGTCTGTTCAATTTTATTTAAGAAAATAAGAATACGTGTCGCTATTTTAATACATGTGCACAATATCAATGGTAATAAACGGAAAAACCCCTATAAGCCATTGGCTTTCAGTCACATTCATGATAGTATACATTAGGCCATACCAAATCGTTTAGCGTCCGCCCTAAGTTCGAAAACCTATCTAGCTATCCTGAGACAAAAACAAAACGCTCGAAAAAAACAAGTCATATAGACTTCTATCCTCATCATTATACATGTAGGCTTATGACTAAAAATATAGCTATCAAGCATTGTCAATCATTATAACTTACTGAAATAACTTAAAACTTGTTTGTGTAAAAGCGACTGCTGTGTTGGGATTGGGGACATGATAGGGAATAGGTATGATAAGTATGAAAGCAATATCTCAATGGATTTTGAAGCTATACGATGTTACAAAGTTTGTTGTTTTTTTCTTTTCCAAGATGCCCAAACCTATCCGTCCTCGAACGCTAAACGAAGAAACGATTTTGTATGGCCTTACTCTTAAACAATTCTTGCAAAGGTATAGTGTGAAGTACTTATTTAATTATTATAACGGCGACATAGTTATTATCATGAAAATGACACATGCAGGAATAAAAATACCAGCAGTACTAAAATTGGGTGGCTTTTGAAAAAGCCAAATAATAAATGGTATTCGGAAAGTATTGAGAATATTAAAAACATGCTAAAAATGGCATTCGAAACTGATTACACAAAAAGCAACAAGAATCAAAAGAAAAGATGGCAAAAACCATGAGAATATTTGTAAGCATTCTGAAAATACGTAAAATAAGTGGCATTAGAAACCGACTGCGAGTACAACACAATATGAAATAAGGTACACTCGAAAAATACTTAATACAAATAAATGAACATGGTTGTTATTGTCGGAAATATAGGCAAAAAAGGTAAAAGATAAAATGACAATAGAAGTTCTAAGAGTTTTGTACTTACCGGTATGTATGTAGGTATGTTTCTTCATGTCTGATTTCTGGTGGAAACGTTTACCACAATAAGGGCAAGGATAGGGTCTAGTGTCACTGTGTATCAACAAGTGGGTAGATAATGTTGAAGACCTTTTAAAAGATTTCCCGCATTGCTGACACTGTAACATGAAATAAGAATATTGTAAGACATGGAATTGTCAAATTTCAACATACACGGTTGCATTTACCCTTTGATGCTTCTTAAGTAGGTGTTTTGTAAATTCAAAGGATCTTTTATTTGTCAACCAGTGTTCTGCTGGAACATGGTAGACACGTGTGTGCAACTGGTTGAGCAGATGAGACACTGTATTGTTAAGATATTTGGTATTATTGATGATGTGGATCAATATGTTGATGTTGATGACCATGGTAATGGTGTTGTTGTTGTTGCTGCTACTGTTGTTGTTGTTGTTGTTGTTGTTGTTGTGTTTGACGACGATGATCAGAATAATATTATAGATGAAGATGATGATAAATTACTGGTGCTGTTTAAGATATTGCAGAGGATGCTGATAAATATATGGTTGAGATTGTTGATAATGAGGATGTTTATTTCGTTCTGTTGATGATACAAACTAAAAACTGTGTATGTTGTTGTGATTTTGATTTTACTAATTACAGTAGTGAATATGTGTTACTGTCGCTGTCAACAAGTGTGTTCAGTACATATGTACGCATGGGGATTGAAAATAGAGCAAAATTAAGAGCTTCTCTCATCGTATAAATAAATAATGCTGATTTACAATGCACATGGTAAGTATGATTAATACATTTATTGTGTTCACATTTGATGACAGTGACGCCAAGCATGCCGAGGACGAGTAGGAATCTCACAATACACGGTATCAAACATAATTTCTTACAAATATTGCGACAATTAATTATCAAGAAAAAAACTTTAAAAGGCAGCAGTATTCGAGTGTTTTGGACGTGTCAAAGAGGTTGTGCATCTACGAGGGCCATTACAAAATACGTAGACAACATCGATTGTTAAACTATCTATCATCCGTCGGTCCGATTTCTATGAAACTTTAGGATTTTGGCGAATGGAGGTGGTGCTATAACATAATAAATAAGTAAGTTATTGATTTATCTAGAAAAAAATCAGCTAGCAATTTGATTTGTCTACGTATTTTTGAATGCCCCTCGTATAATATATATATGAGAGAGAACCGATTGGTTGATTAACAATTCAAATACAAATACTTCATTACGCTATTAGGAAAGTTCCAAAGTGGTGTACATACTGCACATGTCAACCGAACTTGTATTTAACTATTTATGTCAAGGTTTGAGAAATCCCCGTCAAACTTCGTTTAAGGACATGTTTTATTCGTGTTACCAAGCAGTGCCTTGGGGACTGTAACAAACATGCCCTGTACTCGATGTTACAATGAGATTAAAGATTGTCTAACTAGATTATCACCCAGTAATTATATTGTCTGTTAAACTTCATCCGAAAACAGCTCAACTATTGTCAATTAAAACTCAACCCCTCATATAACACAAGACGTGCGTACTTGAAGTAACTGAAGCCGCGCGGTCTTAAAGATAATTATTTCGCGGTTGTGGCGATGACATAAAAATATTATATTTACGTATATAGAAATGATGTGCTGGTAGAAAATGTTCGGATTTAAGAGGCATATTTTAAAAACAGTTTTAAGAAGATTGAAATGAGGTTAAATTAATTAAATTTAAATTTAAAATGATGTTGCCATGACTAGCGTAAGTATAGCAACATACGAGCAATGACTATGTAATTAAAACTAACAAAAGTGCGCATGTTCATCACGTGGCATAGTTTGTTTAATAGGATGCTTTGAATTTATTACAAAAACTTGCGTAGTTGAAATTGCAGTTCTATTCCATGAAAACATCACAACATAACATGACTAGGCCTGCTAGAGTCCAGAGGGCGGGGACCGGAATCGCCATACAAACTTTCATGTGGTTATCTGGCGTATTTAAATGAGTTTGTCAGTGCTTTAAGTCTGAAAAGGAAAACCATCTCCGAAAAATGGCAAGTTGGGCCCCCTGATCATAAGAGTTGGTTGGAATATTTTCCGAGAAAAAATAATTAGCCGAACCTCCTGACCAAAATCTTTTCAACGGCGCGTATAATGTAAGATGTATTGATGACAGAACATCAAATTTTAGAGCATATTTGAAATATATTTTACCTGAAAACTTTTCTCTTGTGTGTGAACAGCTCGGTGTTGTGTCAGACTGACAGAGTGGCCAAATGTCTTGTTGCAAACATCGCATGCATACGGGCGTCGGCCGCTGTGAGAACGTCGCACGTGAACCTCGAGCCCGTGTGGTGTGCTGAACTGCTTCAAACATTTTACACACTCATATGTCCCTTTCTCAAAATTGCCATACTCTCCGATTTGTTGTGAGATTTGTGAGTCGATTCCATGACCCTCGTATTGAATTCCATTCCCAAATTGCATCCCATTATTCAACCCAACATTAAAATTGGCCATCCCCTTGGCACACATGTATGGGTACATTCGGGGGTCCGTCCAAAGACTAGGAATGTTCGATCGTGCCATCGCAAATAGATTGAAAGGGTTTCTGTAGATCCCTTGTAGTAAGTTGTATCGGTAAATTTCGGCGAGGCATAGTTTAGGGTCTTGTGAAGGGTTGATCTTTGATGTCGAACTTTCATCTAGCAAAAAGAGAAAATCACAACATGTAATAAAAGCAATGAGTACCAACAACCAAGATATTGAGCAGCCGAATGACCATAGAGCCATGGAGTGCTAAATGACATTGACAATAAGTTCCAATTAAATAAGACAATGAGTTCCAATGACCATAGGCAACAAATTCCAAAGACCATTGACAATAAGTATCAGAAATCGTAGAATATGAGTACCAATTACAATAGACAATGCGTATCAATGAGCAAAGACCATGAGTACCAAATGCCATTGACAATGAGTATAACTACCATAGATAATAAGCAGGAGTGACAGAGCCAACGAGTACCAACGACCATAGACCATGGGTATTATTGAATATTTACAATGAGTACCAACGACCACAGACAATGAGTACCAATGACAATAGACAATGAGTACCAGTGATCATAGACAAGTGTACCAAATACCATAGACAATGAGTATCAAATAACATAGACAATGAGTACAAATAACCATTGACAATGAGAATCAATGACCATCGACACTGAGTACCAATGACAATATACAATAAGTACCAATGACAATCGACACTAAGTAACAATGACAATATACAATGAGTATCAATGACCATGGACAATTAGTATCAATGACCATTGGCTATGAGTATCAAAGAAAATTGACAATGAGTGCCAAAGAAAATTGACAATGAGTACCAATGACCATATACATTTAGTACCAATTTATATAGACAATAGTACCCGGGACCATAGGCAATGAGTACCACTGACCATAAACAATGAGTACCAATGACCATAGACAATGAGTACCAATGTCCATAGACAATGAGTATCAGATACCATAGTCAATAAGTACTAATAACCATAGACAATGAGTACCGATGTCCATAGACAATGAGTACCAATGACAATAGACAAGGAGTACCAGTGACAATAAACAATGAGTACCAATGGCCATAGACAACGAGTACCAGGGACCATAAACAATGAGTACCAGGGACCATAGACAACGAGTCCAGGGACCATAGACAACGAGTACCAGGGACCATAGACAATGAGTACCAATTACCATAGAGAATGAGTACCAATTACCATAGAGAATGAGTACCAATTACCATAAACAGTGAGCTCCAATTCCAATAAACAACGAGTACCAGGGACCATAGACAACGAGTACCAGGGACCATAGACAATGAGTACCAGGGACCATAGACAACGAGTCCAGGGACCATAGACAACGAGTCCAGGGACCATAGACAACGAGTACCAGGGACCATAGACAACGAGTCCAATGACCATAGACAACGAGTACCAGGGACCATAGACAACGAGTACCAGGGACCATAGACAACGAGTCCGGGGACCATAGACAACGAGTACCAGGGACCATAGACAACGAGTACCAGGGACCATAGACAACGAGTCCAGGGACCATAGACAACGAGTACCAAGGACCATAGACAATGAGTACCAGGGACCATAGACAATGAGTACCAGGGACCATAGACAACGAGTACCAGGGACCACAGACAACGAGTACCAGGGACCATAGACAACGAGTCCAATGACCATAGACAACAAGTACCAGGGACCATAGACAATGAGTACCAGGGACCATAGACAACGAGTCCAATGACCATAGACAACGAGTACCAGGGACCATAGACAACGAGTCCAGGGACCACAGACATTGAGTACCAGGGACCATAGACAACGAGTCCAATGACCATAGACAACGAGTCCAGGGACCATAGACAACGAGTACCAGGGACCATAGACAACGAGTCCAATGACCATAGACAACGAGTCCAGGGACCATAGACAACGAGTCCAGGGACCACAGACAATGAGTACCAGGGACCATAGACAACGAGTCCAATGACCATAGACAACGAGTAACAGGGACCATAGACAACGAGTCCAGGGACCACAGACAATGAGTACCAGGGACCATAGACAACGAGTCCAATGACCATAGACAACGAGTCCAGGGACCATAGACAACGAGTACCAGGGACCATAGACAACGAGTACCAGGGACCATAGAAAACGAGTACCAGGGACCATAGACAATGAGTACCAGGGACCATAGACAACGAGTCCAGGGACCATAGACAACGAGTACCAGGGACCATAGACAACGAGTCCAATGACCATAGACAACGAGTACCAGGGACCATAGACAATGAGTACCAGGGACCATAGACAATGAGTACCAGGGACCATAGACAACGAGTCCAATGACCATAGACAACGAGTCCGGGGACCATAGACAACGAGTACCTGGGACCATAGACAACGAGTACCAAAGACCATTGAAAATGATTGGCGACCAATTAACGGCCCACAATCACTAACAGAACAACTACCACTGAGTCAAAAAGATAAGAAGGTGTGGTACCCATATTTCAAAATTTATTGAAATAAATGTTATTTGTTGAGGAACATGCGACACGAATAAGTGTTACTAGCCGTTCACAAACACATGCACCAAACAGGCTCACCAATCTATTGCAAATATATATCGTAAACAAGGTGAACAAATCATAGTTAATTGCAAATTGTTGAAAGTTGAATCGGTCCTGTGGGAAATGGTAAAATATATCGTTGAGTAAAATTCATGAAATTCTTAATTTTATTTAAAATACTGCGTTAATCTAGTAATGTTAAAAGCGACGTGTGCTCATCCCAGATATAAATGTCACATTGGCTTGTATATAATTTATGCCTAGGTTAAATGCGTTATTCGTGAAAGACGATAAGTATGTCAAGAGTTTTCTATTATTTTGCTCTCAAAATTGAATTATTTTTTAAGTAAGTTCCATTCAAGTACACCCGTGGCTATTTATGTAAACATATTTCCTACTTGCCGAATAAAATTTGTTTCGAAGAAATATTTTGTATATGAGGCATGCCATTGGTATTGCTCTAATTATTAAATCAATTTTAACATGTTTTATTTGAAATTGTCATCTTTGAAATATACTGATCACTAACACTGTACTTAGAGACACTTTTCCCAAGATATTTCAACAGTTTATCTATTGTATGGAAATGCCGGTGACGTCCCGAGTGTTACAAATAACGCAGAAACTATAGATTCTAAAACTATTAAAATATAAAATAAAGTTTATATCTGTTAAAAAGTCGTTGTCTGACAAAGCCCGGTGCGTAATTTTCTATATCATAAAACAGGACCGATGCCAGTTGGACGTTAGCCTATTAGTAAAACAGATGGTAACGTACTTTTCGCGCTTTCGTTGTCATCATCTGTTGTCGATTTATGCTCCTCTGTCGCATCTTCTTTAATTGACAGCCATGGTCGAAACGGCTTCTTTTTCGTGGATTCTTGGCTGTTAGAGTTCTCTTTTTCCAGTTCCGGTGAAGTGCATGACCCAGAACTTCTCGGACTGACGTTTGCCGACACAGACGTCCGTGACGCAACTGGTGACGTCAGAATAGGAGACGTTGATGGTGTCACGCGGTGAGGTAACGTCAGATTTATCGCCGTCTCCATGTCTAAAAAGAAAAAAAAATATTATTCAAGGAGATTCTTTTGGCATGGGTTTGATCGATCTCTGGACGAGACATAAATCTACAAATTTTACAAAAGTCTTCAAAGAGATAGGCTACTATTTTCTAATTCTTGGGATTGCGAGTATAAGAGTAGTTCAAAAAACGGACTGAAAAGTCCTACTGTGACAGGGTAGTCTCCATATGACTCAAATGTTGCCGGTGGTATCTTAACCTTAATAGAGTCCATAGAAATCTTCATTTGAAAATATTCATTAAAGCTTTCTAAGAATTGTTAATATTTAATATAGACCTAGATTTCTAATTTTGTCGGCTCACGTTTTGTTATTTTAAAATAATTCTTTGCTGCATTAATTGTTTATTTTGAATTTTCAATTATGTGTGTTTTACCAAATGTTCGGGTTTTTGCACAACGCATCACCTAAAGTCCAAAGGCATTTAAGTAAAATTAAAAGTGATTTTCGACACATTTATTGGCTGCGAGAACTATAACAATGTCACCAACCGGAGATAATTGATGGGTCACATAATATAGACCCGTACACTGTACAATCAACGAGGCTACTGTATAGTTTTAAGTAACTTTTGTTTCAATTTTAAAAGAAAGTAGTTTCATGAAAATGCTCATATATTCATGTTATTCCATTTCTAAATGCAATAAGCTGGTATCAATCCTATATTAACACGCGCAATATTTAAAAATAAGATACATTTGTCTAAGCTCATTGATGTAACACAAACATTTAAATAAAGTTTATTTCTTTTCTTTTAAATATGAAACTAATACATGTATGTGTAGCCACACAATGGAGAAAATACGCGATCATTTTATTCTTCGATTACTATTTTATAAATTCGGTCCCCAAATTTCTGTCGTTCTCGTTTTAGTTAAATTGTTTTCAAAATATTGTCTGAATTGTATAATATTGACCAAGTGACCAAGGCTTAATGATAATCAACATGTACATTTTATTATAACAAAGATCCATTCTATACGATACTATATAATATAAGTATTATTGCATCATTATATCCCTTACATGTAGATCTATTCTGTATTTTAAAGTGTCCATTGACGCTATAGGCTCTATTAGATTTTGTAAAATAAAAAAGTGATAAATCATATAAGGTCCCACGCCTCGTATCATTCCATTGTTTTTCTTATGATTCGTAAAATTAAAAGTGACTGCAAGCAATACGTTTCTAAGTCTTATGAAGATGAGGTATGAGAACAATGATTATAAAAATGTTACGCCTGAACTTATAACATTGGTCAATACATTTATGCTAATTTAATAAACTTCTTATGGTATCCTTCATTTCTGTCGAGAAATTCTACTAGGATCATCAAATTACGACCAAAGGCATTTTTGCTTATTGTCAATAGACTGTAAACTTTATCATAAAATAAAACCAGCTTGCAGCCCTTTAACGTATATGAACATGATTTATTTTACTTAGATTTTCTTTTTTTCGAATAATAATGTATAAAATACAACATTATAGTTTCAATAGCATTATGACTTTTAAAACACTTCTTGTTATATTAGTTTTACCAATATACCACAATACGGGATAGAATAAAATCAAAATAACATTTGTTTAGACGAGCCATATCAAATACAAGCGTCTTTATTTTTAAGCTGAAAGACAAGTTATATGTTAATATTTAAATAAATTATAAAGACAACTATGTACAAAGTGGTGATGTTTCTTTTTAGAAAAAGAAATATCATCCCAAGTCCTACTGGTCAGCAGTATTGCAGTCATATGGAGTCTTATGTAGTCTTATGTGTGTTCATGAAATGAATACTAATTCTTCAAATCTCTGTCATGGCTTTCAAATTCTTTCAAAAACTTATTTAAAAATCCAGTTTCTAAATATATAACTGTTTATTTTTCGTATCGGCGGCAGAAGTGAAACACAAAATATTAAATGCTTTTGGAAACAAATATTTGCTTATTTACACAATTAGAAAATTATCAAATACATCTTATAATTACGCGGACCTGCCTTATATTGCACGAGTGTTCGTGTCGTTTGTATGGTAGAATAGGAACCCTATCTCATATAGGGTTCCGGGTAGAACTAATTACAGGACTTCAATTTACTAACGCAAATAAAGATTTTAAGAATCAAAATTTCAAAATGAATTGACGAAACTTGGTTTATAAATTCAATAATTTTTATTATTTATATGTGAAATGAATTCCTACCTTTGTGCTTTGGAGTGACCACCGAAAAGGCGCTGTTATGGTCGAGCGTTGGTTCCATTCCCGTATTTAAAAGTTCGTTTGTCATCGCAAAAGAGTAAAACACAGCACACTGCACACTGTCATGTATATATAGTTTCTATAATTCAGCACAAGTTATTCTTAAAAATATATAAAAATGTCCAACTCGCTTATGTCCAGTAAGGCAAAAAATGTCTGACGAAAATTTGCGGATTTTTTTTTAATTTCACGGCAAATATTCATAGAGCGAAAATTGATCACATAACAATACAGGATTGTACGAACGAATGTCATTTAATGTTTTCTGGACGATTTTAAATAAAAATCACACAGCAATGTCAAAACGCGGTGCCTATTTTCGAGCATGCGTAGTCAACATTTTCTGTGAGATATGGCACTTGAGATAGTACCGAGTTTTACCATACACGGTATTCTATTGGTTAATACTGCCATGTTTGATTATCTGTAACCCCGCCCACTCACGCTTCTTCCGATACGGTCTTTAATATAGTAGTGTCGTTGTACAATAATAGGCTTCCCAGCGATAAATTACCCGAAACATACGGGAAGAAGAGATACTGTTATCATTAATAAGAGTTATTGTTTTATTTAGTCGGATTATTCGAGAATATTATGTAGCTAACTTAAGACACACAGAATTAAAATCGTAGCGTTTTGAGCTTTTATCGACCGTCTATGAAATTAAAAATAAATAAAATAAAATAAATCTATTTATGTTTTAAAAAAGTGGAATATTGCAGAGTTAAGCTCAACAAAATTGCTCTAGTTTCTCCAAGCAAAGGTTAATAGAACCCTGATTGCAGAAGCGCAGTTCTCAGAAAATTAACTCATAAAAATCAGTGATTTTTGAAATTGAGCAATAACGTTGCATTTAAACGGTGATTAATTTTCATTACCAGGATCATACAATGTAGGCTTAATTCCCTCTATCACGTTACGCACCAATAAAAGGCGTTGAAACAATTTAAATTCAAATCAGTATTGCTCTAAAACCATCTGTTCATAAAAATCTTTAAAGGCGGCCATATCCTCAATTTCTGTCTAATTAATCTCGAGATGTCCTAAACGCGATAATCTGTACTGTATTATTTGAAGAAATCTTCAACAAACTTGATTGAATCACTCGCCTAAGTTTCAATGAATATAACCCTGGATTTGACTAATCACGCCAATTTGGTTAATTAAATCACTTTAGCCAATCACTATGAATACGGGAAAATATTCCAGATGTACCCATAATGCTTGGAGGTTAACGGCTGATTACAAACAACGTATAGCATGTCTGGCTCCCTAGGGGCCACAATTCTGCGGCAATGAGTCGAGCCAGGTATCGGCATGAATAATAGCATGTCTCTTTTTCCGTGTTCCTACATTTTTACTCCTGTCGCATTTTCCCTTTTTATACGAATTGCATTGATTTCTCATGTCATGTATTACCGTTTTTATTGTATCCGTGCTTGTCGTGGCCTCGTAAAACCAGACCTCGTATTCAATATAATTTAACTTAAGATAGATCTCAATTCTGATTGTTTGATCACATAGCGGTGATTTTTTTCATTGTAAGCAATCACGTGTTGCATAGTATGCACATGGTTCACATTTAATAGAATAGCAACATTTATTGTACTGATTTCCAGTGATACTCGTATTTTGTAATTTGAATGATTGCTTTTTTGTACGATTCAAATATTTATACAATTCTGCATGCAACCGTATTACATATATACGTATACTGAATTGTACAGTTTTCTTTATTAAAAAGGGTATGAGAAAACCCGACAGGGAAGGTAGCACTCAACCCAACCAGCCGAGCTCAGAAATAAGAATCACCACGACACATTCGCTCATTCTCTTTTTTATTGATATTAAGAAATAGAATTCGTTATACTGAAGCATTATCACCAACATAGTGACTTATTAGTATTACATGTATTATGTTAGTTTGGGTTGTTGATGAGATGACCATGGACTTCAAATGAATTTTCTAAAAGCAGAAAATCTCTTCATGTGTCCAAGTTCGTTATAATTATGTGAGCTTTTAAGTACATTTTCGGTGTCACACTTGTACTCGCCAGTGCAAAGTTAAATTCAGTTACATCCAAAATGGATGCACTATTCTTGGATAAAAGTACATCCTGGTGTGTCTATGGGTCACGTAAAATGAAATCTTACACTATGGAACAATAATTTCTCTGCTCCACGTTTTAAAATAGTGATCGCTCAGATCGCCCAGACTTCTATATAGTACTTATTCTTGACATATTTAATGAACTTGGATAACTTAATTCCAGATTTAGAAAGGATTGTTTCAAATTTAGCCAGAGATAAGATAGGGACCGGTATTACGGTGTCTTTGTTTTAGTTTAGATTTAATCAAATACCAAATTGGTAATAATAATGTGGCCACTAATCACGTTCAAAAATTCATTGGAGATATACTGCTAAACTAAACAATGTTACTTAAAAATATGTCTGATTTAATTATGGCCCTTGAACATGACCAGGAACAAATAAGTACGTCTCAGGGGCAATAACTGTGAATAAAGAACGACCTTAGAGGCATGTCGTAATACTGCTATACATATCATTATTCACCACGGCATTGATCCACGGGTCTGGTTTCTGTAAAATGTTCTCAGACCTTTCACAAAGCGGAGAAAAGAAAGCATTTGATTGCACCAAGTCTCGCTGGTGTATAAATACAGCTCGACAGATTTAGACAATCGGCTTCTACAACGATGCCAGCGTCTTTCGGTTATTATTTCAGAATATTTCCCTAGCTATATTTCATTATGAAATCATTCCAATATAATGTTGATGTTACAGCCAATTGATGGTTGAAATTGTGTTGCTCATTCGTTAACACCATAACTATAATACTAACTACTAGAACATATATACCGCCACCGTGGCCTAGTGGTTAGGACGTCCGCCTCCGGAGCGGCAGGTCGAAGGTTCGAATCCTGGCGAAAGCTGGGTTAGAACTGATGCGACCGGTTGGTGAGCCGCCAGCTAGTTAAAGAATGGTTACCGTAGGCCAATCTCTGCCAGGCGCCCGGCAATATGAGAAGGGATTCGGGAGGTTCTGTGCGCACGAAAAATAGGTGTCTCATAAGTCAAATTGGCTGGCTATATAATAAACAAACACTTTACCTTTACCTTCACCTATATTATTTCTCTTTTTTACAAGTTATTAGAAATCTCCTCTGTTAATTTTATTGATTTTTTTACAATATTTTTTTTATTATTTTCGACTATTTTGCATAGATTGGAAAACATGTAACAATTGCGTTACTTTGATTAATTTAGTTTTTAATTAATTAGCCTCGATTACTACAGTTGATGTTTATTTGTTTTCACGTTTTTATTAGAATAAAATCAGCAAGTTAATGTACGTGCGCAACGTTCAGGTGCGTGAGGTTAACGACCCAACAGCGCTCCGAATGGATGGCTTGAACTCGGACCACGTGCCAAGCGATCATATTTCAAACAACTTTACACATATAAAATGTATTTGCAATTTTGATACAAATTAAATACTTTTTATTTTATGTTAACAGTGTGATTGGATGAGTGATTTAATCATGACCCTCCCTTGGACCACAACACATTCACATTGACCAGTCACCTCTTCAGATCGACCCTTCTTGCACAACTCCCTCACCCTTCAGTAATATCCTGAGCGGATCGCTTCTGGTGCAACAACGTTGTAAACCAAACTGCTCAACCACAGGTAACTGTATCGTTGAAAACGAAAAAAATGAAAAAACTTTTTTTTTGAATTTTCAAAAAAAAAAAGTTTTTATTTTCGTTTTTAACGATACAGTCACCTGTATGTTCAACAACGTGATTATTAGTTCGTACTATTAACACAATGTGCACTGACTTGAACACTTCTTTGTACAAAAACTTCTCGATAACATTTGATTATTTACTCAAGAAGGGTGGTCGCTTAGGCAAGGTTATACTGTATATGATTTATATATCATGGTCAACATATAATGTTGTGAGATGTAATAAATGCTCGTTTCCTTATAGAATGATGGAGTGTGAAAATAACTGCTTATTTAACGACCTATTCACGTTTAATCAATATAAGTAGTAGCATGCCAGTACCCCAGAGAAAAAACCGGACCATAATGAGAAAACGTTGCTGGGCAGGCAACCAAGTCTCAAACGAGCTTAGTATCTCTATCAGACTATGTGATATCTTGATCTCACTGAACTTCTGAATACTATTACAGACTCACTCTGAATAGTGCCTCCAAATATCTACCATGTTTGTAAAATGCTTCTTTATCTTTACATATATTTTTAAAATAAAAAACACAACATTATTTTTTCGTAATTATTTAGTTACGCAAATAATATAGACAATTTGTATCATACCAATTTACATAGGATATGCATGGGTCAAGTCACAATTCCCAAAACTTAAATACCCGGATGTCCCCTTAACAAAGCATGATGCTGATAATTTTATCACTAAGGTAATAACGTTACTGATACACAAAAGAACATAAACAATAATTTGACAGCTCTTTTACAGTTTTCATTTTTTCGTTATGTTTTGTATGGGCATTGTTCAGAGTAGCTGTGTTATTTTATATTGTGATTTTTCTGTGCTCGGCAGGTTGAGTTGAGTGCTGCCTTGCCTGTCCGATTGATTCATATCTGTTTTATTTGTAATATAATAAAGTTTATCAAATTTGTTTTGTGTCCATAGCATACATGTTTATTGTTGTGAATATAATACATGTACGTTTTAATCATATTTTTAATACATAATATAGTAAGTATATCATCCAAAAGACATTATCAAAACACCATACATGTCCAAAAATCACAGAGAATATATAGATGCTACCAGTGTTTGACGAATGGAACTATATAGGATGCCCCGGGTTCCAATATCTTAATAATGGAAGTTTCTTGATATTGAGATTAAATTAGTGACCACTGCTTAAAATCAAGTTATAGAGATAATTCGGGGATAATAATATCCCAGTCTCCGGACGGTCGTTGAGATTCGGACAAAAATTGCAGTATCACAAACTTCAAGTAAATACCGCCTCATAAAATCATGCTGCAATCGAAGCAATTCGTAAACTCGGCGACAAATCGTGAATGCTAATTATGATAAAGGCAATAAATGGTCATAAATGGCGGTGCTCTTCACTCGCGGAGGAACAAGTGGTCACATAGGTAGCAGAAGCCAAGCTCTTCAGACATTAAAGGAACACTTGGTGTATAGGTCACGTGACTATACTTGAAATCCCACGAGAGTTTGACAGCTGGCGCGTGTAACGATACCGTTAAGAAGAGAAGACAAGTGTCCCAGACAGATAAAACACTTGATAATTTGGATAAAAATAACTTATTTAACTATTGTGACAATGTAATTCGTGTTTCTTAAATATCTTCAAGAGCCATGGTTTCACATGAAAGATTTATTTATCGCTGTTTATTATGTCTTTCATACAGATTGTACATTATATATCTATTCACAAGATTTGAGAAAATTTCATATCACGACAGACGAACGCGGTAGAAGTTAAAGTCGCAGGTGATCGAAGTAAGAACGGTGATAAAGTTAACCTTCCGATACAAGGCTATTGTCTATACGTGTCAGACATATGCGAATCTCAGATACTAGAGTTCCATGATAATAGGATTATGATATAAATTATCTGTTATGATACTATAGTGTTGATTGTTATATCAAGCAAATGTGGTCATTAATCAAACGGTCACACGACTTTGTTTGACTAAATATGGCAATACACCACACGTACTATCATGACGTAGGCCTAAGTGAAGACACGCGAACACACCCGATACTTTTTCAGATACTCTTGATTAAATCTTTATAGTGCGCCAACGATAACGAGAAAGGCGGGAGAATATGGTATAACCCATATATGTGTGCGATTTATCAGTGTTATTACTATACAATTAACATATATAGTTAGAAGAAGCACAAAGTCATCGCACAAAGTCATTATGATTTCGCAAAAAAAGCTTTGAAACAATGATATTCTACTTGTAATTGTATAATCACGTGGAATATTAGACCGAATTGCACAGTACATGATATCAGTTTAAATGTAAAAGTAGACAAGCACCGTGTAATGAGTATGCAAGATACTTTCGCTTATTCTTGAAAGCATCCGCCAGGATTTGGTATATTATCATATAAATCTTAATGTACGCAAAACGACAACGAATACAACTTACAAAAATGTCAAATAACGAGAAAATATATCTTCGGGAAAATCTATGCTGATAAGTGATTGCTTTTAGCGTGTGAAATCGTTTATGATTTTACTCATCCAAAATATATCCACCGAAATATTCTGCCAACTAATAGAAGAGCACCGTTCCCCTGGGATATTTTAACGGTTGTGTTGTCACAACAGATTTTGTTAACTATTTAAATAATTCACAATTGTCAAGCTGTTTTCGTGACACTTTTTCCCAAATTATTTTCATTCCCGCTTACTGTCAAGCTAAATAAGAATTTAAGCCTTAGACGGAAACGCTTCAAAACCTCCAAATCTCTTCTCCCGCGTAATCTTTTATAATTCGAAAAAATATTTTTTCAGCAATCAAAGAAAACTCTTCAAAATGCTTGTAAAACATATGTTAAGAAATACAATATTTTTATTACAACGGCCACATAGTTGAACTGCTTTTGCAACTGAAGTACCAGTTTATGTTTAAACGATAAATATTGTTTTCGTTTAAACTTAACGGATTTCGTTTTGCTGGTATTTTCCATTAAATAAATCTGCCAAAAATCAGATGAATTACTTTATAAAGAGTTGTCGATTTGCTAGTAAGTTTTCTATGGGATTAGATAGAAAACTATAAGCACTTCTTAATGACCCAATAAATGTCCCTTCCATTGTCATTTTAATAGCTTTTAAAAACTTGTCTTTAAACAGTTGTTATTTTAGCGTTCAAACTTTACTCGTCAAATCAGCAAGATAAGTATTGTTTCAGAGAAATATTTATTAAGTAAACATACCCGATGGATGACCACTTTAATCGGGTTATGCATAAAATTATCAAAGATAAAAATGATTTGACGATTTTTTCTTATCTAAGCGGATTTTGTCTATAGGAATTATACTTATTATGGCTGCAAACGACGGGTCGTTCCGTGCACAGACTTTTGAATAGATTATAATTTTCAACAGCAATAAATACTGAATAGAATGACAACGGTACAAATGTTTTTATAGTTATTATCTTATGTCCTTTGTTTAACTCGAAGGGGGAACGTCTAGTTAAATAATATACATGTTGCTTGGACAGGCCCTCCTAATTTTCATTGGAATGGTCGAGTGGCCTTAAAAGTACAGACTCAAGTAGGATTGCAATAAGTAAAAAAGCGCCAAATATTCGCGTAAGGTCCATGTTAGTTTTACTTTAATGAACAGATCTCATTAAGAAAATGTCATGCAAATATTAAACGTGTGTCTTTAATGCTGATGCTTAATTTCGAAAATTCATTTGATGTACATGTCGCGGCACTTATTTGGCTTATCGTCTTTTCCAGGTACCTGATACGCCATATTGGTAAGACTAACATGAATTTTTGTTCGCATATTGTGTAAGACCCAAAATGCCAAAATACGGGTCGTATTCGGTTAACACAGGCTGTTAAGGAGGCTTGAATGCGGTACAAACATTTGGATGGGGTGGTGTCTATCAGAACTAAGACATCAAAATTTTAAGCAATCTTCATTTTAAATATTATTACAGAGCCAATATTATGATTTATAAAAAAATAATATTCACGAGGAAAATGTGTTGATCCTAACAATATGTTGAATAGTAGATCTACATCATATAACTGACATCACCCCTCCCACATCCAATAAAATATATTAAGATAAACATCATATATAACTCTCTGAAGTACCGAACTCTCAGAAAACCGGATTTTAGACCCGGTCCAGACTAGTTCCGGTTTTTAGGGTGTTCAGTACCTTATTTGTATACATGTTAACACAATGGGTATGAAAGACAATTCTGACAACAACACACAATCAACACCATTTTATATTCATCGCTATCAAAAGTTGAGCAAGCCAATAATAAAGGGTAAATTATCATCAGCCCTGGAGCTGATCAATGTCAACAAGCGTATGTTAGTATACTCCTATATTCTAGAAATGAATAAATAAATGTATTCATACAAAAAGGCAAATAATCTTAAACAGCCTGTCATAATGTAACCAGGATCTTCTCTATATATAGTAAGTAATATAGAATCTCTGATGTAACGTTACAATACTATAAATACAACTATACCAAAAGTGATTTACGTACAGTACTATACCCCAGTCACACTTGTTGATGCTTATTTATTTTAGGTCGATTGTGAAACAAGTTTTTCCAACTTACGAAAATCTCTCTCGACACCTCATTCGATTATGCTATCTTTCGGGGTATGTGAGATAAGAAGCACTAGAGGTAAAGACCTGCTGATTGGAGAATAGTGTGACAGGGGTATGAACTAGTAATGTTTACCAAAAGTATGCAAGCATATTATAGCAGTTTATGCGGGCGTGCAATAACGTATGAAATAATACTTACTACCAGTGAATAAATAAAAATTATATATTGAGCTGAAGTTTTGGTTTCGACATTTTGTTCAATGTAATAGCTGGGGCTGGAAGCTGAGTCAATGTATGCATATGTAGGCGGTCATTCACTTACTGTTTATTGGTATATCGACCGCATTTAGCTTTTTGGCCATTAACAACAATTCGTGGCAAAGTCAATCCATATGATATAATAACAGCACAAGACAAACATAACTAATACAACATAGACGTCCCGACTATATAAACAAAAAACTGCCCTTCCGTTATGCAGATCGTAATCACAACACAAAAACTTAAAGCAGGCAGACAACTTAAATACAGACAAACAATATCGAATATATTTTATATCGATCTCAATATTTAATTTATGTGAAGAAAGCCGATAAAAAATTCTACATGTATACATGTATATCCAAAGAATCTTTGGACATCTTTGGTATATCCAAGAAGGTATAAATATATGAAGAGCATTCAAAACTTTTCTGAATACGTTGTATATCAAGTGCTGACCAATTTCCCTTTACATTACCGTCTCTCCGATTATGATATTTTTCTATCTCGTACTGTTGGTCTAATAAGTAATAAACAAACTAGGTATGAAAAAATAATATTAACAGATTCAGGAAAGGCCCAAACATCTCCATAACACATTCCTTATTTTTGCCGACCAGAAGTTAAAATCGTGGTTCTTTCTGTAGCAATGAATACACCTGTTAGCTTCTACTCTTGACATAACAGTAGAAACAACATAGGTTTGCAATCATATTTCAAATACCACCAGGAAGGACACGAGCGATTCCGGGTGATTGGTTATTTAAAATATTCGGCCTACGCAACAAGAAGGAGTTCGATCTATTTTTAACCACTTGTTTAATTACGACACCACATTACCAGGACAGTAATGGTTAATCAAGTGCAAGAAGAATGTCTCGTACTAATGATAAATGTTGCTATATACCAACGACATTCATTATGTGCCAAACGTCACGCTTTTCTTGTTGTGACGCCACGCGGCATGTATATTGATGTAATATATTATAAGGAGTGTTTTTGCCATTGAACATTACGTGGAATTGCTTTTAAATTTGTTATATTACTTACTAGTATTTTCACCCGGTAATTCGGACAAACGCATGCACTTCCGCAATAGTAAGCCAATCATCAATGAAACTAGCTACTGGGGGCGGGAGTTCAGTGGTACGCTTCCAAGTGCACACCATAGCGTTTGCTTACTTTGGATTATCTGTGAATAAAAATCGAAACATCCCATTACACATATATTTGGTATAGTTTTTATCATTTTTGGCCAAAGCATCCCAGCACACTTGGAGGTCACTAGGAAAGTTCTTATCTGCGGTAACAAGCAAATACTAGTACATGCACACATAAAAACATCGAGCGCCTCACCAGTTAGAGATACTCGTTCGTTACAAAACATGTAATTTCTGTAGACGTAGACTATATTGATTACATATAGATGATTGATACAGAGATTTGTTGAAAGTGTCAAAAACACGCAAAACAAACCAAAAATAAAACTCATACCTAGAACATACCGAAGGATACGAAAATTTGAGACATAATTGACATTGTTCTATACAATGATTTCTCAATTCCATACATTGTAGGCCTCTACTGCAGACGAAAATGTCATTTGTTGGCGAGAAGACATATGCCTACAACCGCTACTGGAAGAAAAAAACGAGCTGATCGTGATGGATATGGAATATAAACTCATTCGTTTACTAGAGGTCGCCGTAGATTTCCGTATCATTCAACTGTTGCTGCGACAAGATAGCTCCTTGAGATGATCAATAATACTCAATCCTTCACCCCAAACACCGACACCTTAACATCTGACAGAAATCTTTTTCGTTGGATTTGACAGCTACAGTCGAATAAGAGAGGTATATTACTGTAGACACTGCGCCTTCCAATTACGTGAAAATGAATTTAGACACGTGCCCCGGCTGGCCATTTCGGAGAGTAGATTAGTTTTTACACCAGTCCAAGACTTTTTCACACCTTCAATTTTGAAGATCACATCCGCTGTAAAGTCGTCTGGTGATTATCTCCGGCGTTCTCATACGAATTGGCGTTAGGACGTCTGCCAGTTTGTGGCAATAAATAAAATGCCACTTAGAGACGTTGCCGGGCCACGAAATACTCTTTTTTGACAGGTAATCAAAGTTCCAACCAAATTGGATTGCTTATTTCGATGGATATTCAAATTGAGCGAAATCACGTGACGTAAGCAGACTTACTCACGTGACCTTAGTATAATATGTCACGTGATTGGTCTGGTTGAAATGTAGCGCCAATCAGCTGCGATATAAGACCGATCGTTGGCGATTTGATGTAACGGCCTTTCTTTATAACAAGTTGCAATCAACAAGCCCGTATTCGACAATGAATTAGACGCCGCGGACCTCTAGAAATAATTAGGTCCTGTATGACATTATCCCGATGGTCTTATAATGTTGACCTTCCTTCAACTGAACCCTAATGTTATCCATTGTCATGTTTTGGAGTACATCTTGCCGTCGGCGGCTATGAACAAATATTAAAAAGTTTCACAATATTTATGTTCTTACATTACCATAAACAAACGCACAGCAGAACATTGGCCTAACCTATTTGGGAATGGCCTAAATGTACGGCTATTTCTAAATGGGGGCCATGATAATGGGACACAAGGTTCACCTGAAAATGTATACAAATCGTCCTTTTGGCAAACAAGACCTTACATCAGTGTCTACTACATTGCAACATACAACAATATTGCGTCAAAGGGACGAGAGGTACATTTGAGATTGTACTGTTGGGTTGAAAAGGTCGATAACAAATATGACAAGATACCATTTAAGGCTTCTGTCAGTCCATTAGACCTCCGGACATTTAAATTTATCTACAAGAACATGTAACAGTGAGAAGCTTTAATGTAGAGTGATGGCAAGCCCACGAAACATACGACCTTCGTAACCTTGAAACAGTTGGCACAACTTATGATGCTAGCGTACTAGTCCATCCATTAATGTGGTTTAATATTACAACGTACCTTTTGAAGCCTTTTGAACGCTACCACTTCAAACGTGATGTGACTGTTGTTTCGATTTCAATCCAGTGTCTGTACTTTTTTCTAAATCATAAAATATGAGAGAATCTCCTCACGTTTGGGATTTCTGAGTTGCTTAAAGCAGAAAGCAGTATGGAAGTTATAGAACACACTGTGGCTTTCAGGGAAATTCAATTCATTAGTTGAAGTAATGATTACAAATAGTGCTCGCACAATGTTCGTGCAGCCGCTCATAAGCTTAAGGCCTTTAGAAAGTAAGACATATGAACACGTCAAACGGCAAATCAACTTAGTTTGTTTGGAGATAGGGTAGCTGTAACAGACGCACAATATTACCATTAGTTCGTGTCTTTGAGATTTATGACCCGCGTCCGAGAAGATCTTACTATGTTAGAACAAGACCTCTTGGGACACCCGAAATCCTAGGAAATTTTTATTCGCTGACAGAAACGGATTGGGAACTGAGTTTACGAGTTTCAGCGTGCCATTTCGATAGATTATGACGTTTGTGTTTGAGCGTATTGGCGTGCAAGACTACCAGGTCCATTGCCATGTCCGAACACTCTTCACTTTGGGAGGATTTATTGGTCCGATTTAGATGTAGCCCAAGGGAAGTGAAGGGTGATAGAGAAAACATAAAAGGGGAAAGGATAGTAAGAAATGGCCAGAATGTGTTATATATCAATTTCCTACATTACTCAGAACGCCGGTTTGTTTGCCGAATTGTTATATTACCCTGGCATGATAATTTACGAGTTTCGTAGCTATAATGAACGAACTAAAGGTTTTCAATAACGTGTTGGATGGCACCCAAACGTTCAGACTCTGGATATTTCGATCTTTGGCTGTCCATTGGATGTTTTCCTAATGTTGTTTTACGTGTGAGGCTGCTTATTTCTACGAAATTCGGATCACATGAAATATCAGCTTAAACGAAAAATCAATATAATGAACTTTTAACATCAAATTTCAAAATTATTATTATTAACTGACGCGAACAGCTACGAGAATCACTAACAAACATGGATTTTTTTAAAGTTTGCAGCGCATAATTTCAACTAACGTTAAATTGTTTTAGTAATATACTTTACCAGCCCAGTTCATAAATAATGAAATCACTTCAAAATGAGAAACATTTTTCAGTCACCATTTTCCGGTTAAGTTTAATATTTTTATTGCAATAATTATCCACCACAGGCAGCTGTATCATAAATGAGAAACATTTTTCAGTCACCATTTCCCAGTTAAGTTATATGTTTTTTTATTGCAAAAATTATTCACCACAGGCAGCTGTATCATTGATTAAAAAATAAAAGGTAGCGAATAAGAACAAAATGGTAAAGATAAAAATATCATAATGTCGAATAATCATGTAATATGTCTCAAATACATGTATTTGCATAATGTGCATAATCAGTTCTATGATGCTCTTGACGCAGGTTTTCGGTTTTAGCAAAATTTATAATTTAAAAAATCACATTTTTTTTCATTTATACCAATAAAACTGACTGAGAAATAATAGGTTTGAAAAGTTTGGTAATGTATTTTTGTTTTCCTAGTATTATCATTCTAGGTTGCAAAGACAGACAGATTAAGTTATGTATTTATACATTTATATATCTTGTTTATCATATTGCACATGCTCTGTTTGTACAAACAGTTCTTCATCGGAAATGTCAGACATTCCAATTTAATACTAGTATTTAGTACGGTATCAGTTATGTGAGTGTAAGAATTGTACCAATAAGACCAGGGTTCCATTTGAATATCCGGTTGGTCCTTTCTACCGCTGAAAAATGTTAACTTTTCGTTATAATAACTATAAACTGATAATATCCATAGCCTAATGGTTAAAAAAGAATATCAATGCTAATTTCAATAGGGAGAAGAATTGCAATGTTAATGTCAACCAATAGACCAGTTTAATCTAAATCTACACTAAAAAAAATAGAAGATTTTTTCCAAAATTGATAGACGAGTTGTTCGAAGAATAGCAACGATATGAACATTATACTCCACATGTGTATAAAAACATAACAAAATAATCACATTTAAAGTAAAATACTAACTATTTTTTATTTGTTTATAAGTAAGAATCTGGCACAAACTGCCGGTATTCAATGGGTTTATACTTAATATAATGAAATAATAATTAAAACATACATTAGTGCACTGTCGTGTGTGCTTTATTTTGAATAATAAGATGTCCAGGTTGCTGTATCATTGATTGATAAAGAGTATTTAAAACGAAATAAAAATGTAAAATTCATATTTATTTTTCGGGTTTTTTTATCAATTATTTTAATACAGCTACTTATCTTAATTAATTACATTACTCAATACCGCTTCAATTCTACGCCTCTGTCTTAACCAATTATTTATTTTACTGAACGATAGTTCAACAATTAATCAGGCCATATGGTCGAGATTTTCCTGGTGCGTGTATTTGTTTCATACGCCGATCATTAAGCGTGCGGAGTAGACAGCTTATCATTGAAACAAAAACCCACATCTCTGACATTTAATTACGATTTTTGACATAAATTACATTGTTGTATTTGTTGATTTTGAGTTTTCTTCCAATGGCGTGAAAGCGCCAAAGCAATAATATTCATATCCGTCACACTCTTACCAGCTTCTTTCAATACTGCCACAACTGACTACAGATTTTACAGGTCATTAGAGAGTCAAATGCCGAAGAACTATAATTACCTTAAATTGGCAATTTTCTGAAGCGAAGTTCAGTAGTTCCCAAGCGGGAATATCCAGGCGACGAAATCTCGCTTGCGCGTGAAAGTCTCGCGTATACATGCTCTTCAGTGCGTTAACTTAAAGACGATAAGCGTGCAATTGGGGAATGAATTTAAAATACTTAATTATTTGAAACAATCTTTAACACTTCTTGCTATCAAAATATCGTTGGCTGTGGTTCACAAATCAGCCTGATTTACAGAATATGAAAAGATATGACGACGCACGAGCTTCAAGATTCACGCGTAAGAAGATTGAGAGGGAACAAGAATAGTGCCGAGATGATAGATGGACGAGTGCCATGTCGTAAACTCGCAATCAAGAGACGATGGAGTATGGTGAATAATTTGCCTTATTTAAGACTTGCTTTGCATTTCAAGACATGCAAGCTTGACGCGTTTGTTTGGTGAAACAGATCATAAAGTCCGACAAACGCTTTGTTGAATTTCAGAACATGTGAACAGAATGCGAAATCATAAGTAAGGTAACGATGTTTTTTCCTGATGCATGCAGTTTAACCACCTGTCAAAACAAGGATGATGTTCTTCATAAACAATGGCGGATGTGGTGCTGATCTTTTTTAATTACATCATAATTTATCCCGCTAATATAACCACCTGTAAAAGGGAGGATTCCTTCATGTGTATTGTGATCGTAGTGCTGATGTGTCTGGCGTCATGCAATTTATGTTGATACTGTTTTTATGATAATTATCATCTGAACTATTGTCAGTTCAGAAAAAAGGTGCATTTTACCGTGACTTCCGGAGGTTGACTGTGCACCACATCCACGGTGAATTTGAAACGCCACTGTGCCTTAGGGTGACAGCGGATAATGGAAATAACTTAAAAAGTTAGGATTGTGACAAAAGCCATCAGGAAATTAAATTGCATTTAAACTACACATTTGTCTGTGGATTATACATAACATGTATGAAAGTCGGTGAATTTACAATTGACATTGAAGTACTAAAGCTTTTTGTCACATTTTTCTCGATTGTTTCAATTGCCCCACGCGATCCTGATATCACTCGGCGATGTTCTGACACTTACGTCATGTGCGTTAATTAGCTATGTCTATGGGTATACCTAGCTTACAGATCATTAATGAATGTTTCTGCATATTGTGTGCGCATGGAATTCGTATGCAAATTAGCTGTTTATTCTACGGTACTAATCACGTAATTACATGTACTGCGTGCTGGCCAGGGTATCACTTTCATGGCAGTTTCCATACTATTAATTACAGGATCACATGACTTAAGGCTTCGCAAATAAACTTTATGGCACGGAATTTGCAATATCTATTAAAACGTGGGCAAGTTGTTTGAAATTTCTTCAAGCTATAATTAACAATATTGAATAAAGTCATTTCACTTCCACGTTTCCTTAAGGTTGAAAGCAGCTACACGTAAATAATACGACTTCACGAAACATACCGACTGAATCACGATATTTTTCCCCGGATCCAATGCCCAATCCCGGAATAATGCAATTTGCTCATGTGTCGTTTTCGTTTCTAATCTGTTGTAGGAAGAAACCAGAAGCAGTCCGAAGAGAGTACATTAATTAATTCTGATTGGTCGCAAACATTACGCGGAGGTCTCGCGAGACCTGGCGATGTTTCAATGATCTAAAATGGCTGCTCTTTATGTTTGTCACTTGTTTATGGCCCGAAAACATTATCGTCGGATAGGAAAAAACAGGTGAGATGAAGGTTATTAAATAAAGTGGTCCTGTGCCGTGATACCAGATTTCCAATCACTATTCTAATGCGAGCAATCCTTATACGATATGTTACAATGTGATAAATTACAGCCGAACAGATATGGCAAAAAGGTGAATCAGAATCATTGTGACGCTTTCAGGATTTAATTAACATCCTTTTAATGACGGTCCAAAGTCAAACGCACGCACAGAGATGTAGACGGAACGCTATCACTGGTTAGTGCTCTCAATGAATGGAAACTGTCATCGACACTTGCAAACACAATGGTTAAACAATAGTGAGGATTCCCTTGGTGGAAACGGTGTATGAAACGCTCAATATAAGCCTCAGCATCTAGTAAAAAAGACTAAAGCACTTGGATCTGAATCTCTTTGATATTGGATTAATGATATGTTGAACAATGGTATCATGTTAATCTTCATTTATGAAATTCTCTGCCAGGTTTCTGGTTTACAGGTTTACAGCTTTAACATGAAAGAACACTTTGTTCGCACAAACGAGCAAACACGCAAAATTCACGTGAAACAATTCTCTAGGCTATCTGGTATTGTTCTGCTCGTCTTGTGTTATTCAGGCCGGATCAAGTCAGACTAGACTCGTTTAGTTTTTTTTTCTGTCGTTGAAACATGCCATCCTGGTTTATTTATTAATACTGTGTTACAATATCACGTGATTTTGAAAAATCACTTAAGGCGACACATTCAATACGAACTTTGTCAACGTTGGAAGTGTTATAAATAGCCGTAAGTATTTTATTTCCGTACCGATTTCGATGAAACATGCATCAGTTTAAGCTAAAACGGGAGGAGTTGAACAACGGAACACAGGGCCCCTATCAGCAGCTATGCCGTTTTGTCTAGCATCCCATGCAACATTGATAAAACAGAAGTATGTCACTCCAAAGTTTTCACATCTGGTGTTGGAAACGCTGCTAAACAGAAAATAACATACTAACAGACCAAATTGATCCGCTACTGACACCTGCATAATTATGAAGTCACGTCTCTTACGGTAACAACTACTGTAACAGCATAATTATTGTGGGGAGCGGTGGCCTAGAGGTAGGGCGAGCGCTTCGGGGTCGAGAGGTCCCGGTTCGATCCTCCTCTGGACCACTGGTTAATTTCTCTGAGAAAGACCCGTTTAAACAGCTCCACTCTACCATGGTGTAAAATGGTACCTGTGAGGGCAGTGTCTATTCCTGGGTGCCGCAGATCGATGTTGGCTGCCACACCACAGGAGAAAAATGGTATTCCATATGTAGCCCAATGACCAGGGGAAGTTGAAATGTCAAAGGGTGTTTGAGCGGCCTAACAGCTGAAATGAGCCCTAGAAATTGGTAACTGAACCTAACTCATTTAAAATCGGTGTCATGCAAAATGTTAAAGAAGGATATGGCTTCTTATTGTCCAAAACTATTTCTTGAAAAAAATATTTTCGCAGCACAATATGAAATATAGTCCTTAGTGATCCGTCTAATCAATTGTACTACATGTACGATTTTAAGAAATATTTACGTACGGTAGGTCAAACAAAATAAAAGGAATCACGGCATACACAGTGTCAAATGTAAGTTGTAGTACATTTGTAATGTTATAAGCATTTGGTTTCAAATCGTCCTAAACTATTGATTTGCCATAGGAAATGATAGCCCTTGTTCAAATGATCAATTTACGACGAGTTGTAATCAAATGCCTATGAGTACAACGTAACTTGTATAACTGTTAGAAATATAACGGAAATGTCGAGTAAAGTTGTTCCAAATCAGATATAATGCACTCTATTTGACGGTCATGTACTAGTAAAATGCTAGTTTTTCTAATTGAACTAATTCTAATAACTTTCGATTTTAACAGAGCAAGCACCCCACACTTCTGAGGCATATATTCCGATTATAAAGGTGAAGGTACATGTACTATAAGGGGTGATTTTTGGCCCAACTTTTTATGATTTTATCATTTTGATAATTTGCTATTTTTTATTGCCATAGCAACCATTACTTTTAATTACTCATAAATGCCAAAATGTGCGCTTTACATGTTACAATTTCTTTGGCTAAAATCACCCCTTATCGTAGCTGCTCCTTCACGACTGGAAAAAACTTTTATTTATTCCGATAAATTGTGTTTGCTATTTCAAATACAAATATAATTGAGCCATTCTCCAGGAAAACCGTGCTTAATGACATTGTATTGTATTTATGCATTAAGATTTACAAAAATGTCTAAAATGAGGGAAACAAGGGTTAAGTGGCTAAAAACACTTGCTATTTTTCCCTGTAAGCAAACACTCACAAATTGGACACGTTTTATTAAAATAAAAAAATGATTTTAAAATGTGCCACACTGTTTACATCAACAGTTTATCAGATACTGGATCTTTGAAATGCCAGTTGACGTTACGTCAAAAACGTAGAGAATGACGTTCACGCCGTCACACAAAATGTAGGCGATAATGGTTGCTTTAAAAAGTCTGTTACTTTGTAAGTGAATGGAATAACTATTTCAAATTTTCAGAAACAGTTAACAAGAGTTTCTTCTTTCTAACCATATATTATCATCATTTTCACAATTTTGTCACTAAGCCCGGTTTCCTAGAGAACGGCTCAATTATATATTGAATCTCCCTCGGTACATTTGTACCTGTAACTATACAAGACACGTGGAAATAATCTCTGTTTCCTGAGATTGTGAATGTTGTGAACGTTTTATTTCTGTCCTTATTTTGGTTCAATGTACTGGTATACCGGCTGATGTATTATATCGTGATTTTAACTTCGCGAATAACAATAAAATCACGGAAGCAGACAAATTAAAGTGACGACCATAATTCATTGTTCGGACAGAAATGGTCACAGACCGACGTGGGCAGTCTATATTCGGACATGCTGGTAGTAAGTGACATAGTCTGTCTGTAATGAAACTGATTTTTAAACAGCACCAAGCAAGGGTTCAACGTCTTCAAATAATTTCTTAAAAAAAACCTCGCAGAGATTGAGGTCAGAAAAACATTATTTTATAAAACTGTATTTTCTTAAATTGCCGATGTTTCTGCTCTAAATATGATCAGATAATGCGAATAGAGTAAATTACAAAAGACATTTGAGGTTACTGGAAGAGACAGAGGGAACTTAATGATTGAAATCTGGTTTCAATCTGGCAAGAAATCCTTCCATGCAACGTGTCAGTAATTTGATTTGGTACGAAAAGAAACGAGGACGAACAGGTCCCTTGGTACGCGTAGTCTAACCTGCTCGACCTATGGGCCTGGAGTTAAAGCAATCAACGAACAGTTTTGTGTTAATTTTAGAGATTCTGTCTTTAACAATATATAACTTTATGATAGGCAACAGAGAACATTGTTTGTTTTATGTCTACCAAAGGTATATAACTGAGAAACACACGCGACTAACATAAATATCGGTGTCGGCGTTTTATTGCTATGGGTCGGCCTCGATGCCAGTGTCAACATGACTCGTATAATGTTCTGTATAAATTAAAGCGGGGTTTCTCTCATATAATAAATTCAACACATGTGTCTTATCAGTAACAATGTACGTTTATTATTTTATTAACAAGGTTTTTTTTATTAGACAAAATGGTTCATTGAACGTGGGAAAACATACATAACGTTAATTACGTTACTTTTAAAAAGTGGCACTCTTTGGGGGGGAAAAGAAACTGATGTATACGTTGTAAGTACACTAGATGAAAGGAAAGTCATTTTAAATTCCGTTTCTGTTCTTAGAAAGTTAGTGTAACAACTGATAGACCGGTGTCACGGTTGGCTACTATCGGCTGAAAATATTCATAAAGGGAACTAGTCTAATCATCTAAACGATTGGATATCGCAAATATAATTAAATTAAAAATATGATTTTCTGCTGCTATGCTGGTCAGCCTGCCATGTCGCCAACTTCACACGTTGTTAGTTATATGACGTTTGGTGTTCCTATTCACGCTGCTAGGCTGCTAGGCTGCTAGGCTGCTCGACGACCAACTTCATAATGCTAGACTGCCAAAACTTAACGCTTCAAGGCTGCTAGGCCACCGACTTCACCGTACCAAACAACCAATTTTGCTACTACATGTACCCTTTATATTATGTAAAACCACATTTTATTAAAAGCAGTGAGATAAAATAGTTTATAACGTTATTTGCTTTAATGCATTTTGTTGCATATAGGTATGTTTAGGGTTGGAGGAACGTCTGACATGGGTTAAATGCCAGATATAGTCAACCCCACCAATGTGTTTGTTATTCCGTGCCATAAATTAACTGCAGAGACAAGGACATGCACATATGCACACGTATACAAATAATTTATCTAGAATAAAAAACGTCATGTTTTTAAATAATTTAATTAATAGCATACACACAGTCTAATATTGAAAAAACACCATACTTTAAACTCTTGTTTTTATTGTGGTCCATGTGATGAAAAATGTGTTCCAGGAATTTTCATTTATATAGATAGCGCAATGACAATGTCCAAATTCTAGAAGTAATAGAGGAACTACAGGCGGAAATTAAATGATTTTTCAAAGTCAAACTTCTGAATGGACAAAATATGATCTTTCAAAATTGTCTTCATTGGGTCATCCCTCATGTGGCATCCAGGGACCTTTCGTGATCCTTCTTTGTTGGTGAAAGAGATAATTTGCTTTTTAAAGTCCACGGGGACAAGTGTGGTCACGATAAGCGGCATGGAACTGCTGTAGAAGAAGAAAAACTGTGGTGTCATATTGATGGGCCAACCATAAACACAACACATCGTAACCCTGGCGATATAGGCAGCAGGCAACAACTGAAATGTTAATTTATAAAAAGCAAAGACTGTCATAACATGTACTAATAATGACAAAAATCCCGAACCCACACCCCAAAAAATCCAACATCATTTAGCAACATTACCTGCGAAATTAATCTTTTGAACTATACGCATATTTATTAATGTACGTCAACGTACACGCAAAAAGACGTTCGGTTTGTCGGGTTTAAATAACGTTACATTTTGTATTTGGTTTGCATGTAATAAATCTGCGTCTGTGACATTGGATAAGACCGAATTTTCACCTGGTAAGAAATGCATTTGATAATCGAATAAAAATTCGGGAACACAAATGTATTACAAATTTGAAGGACTTCAGCCATGCTGGTATCCAATATTGATAAGTGCTATGTAAATGTACATGTATATAATGCTTATACGAGGGTATATCCAAAATTAATGTCACTCCTCTCGTGGTTTAATTGTTTATAGGCCGATATGCATAAATATGATATCAAAATGTTCTGCTATTCAATTCTGATTAATATACAACGTGATACATTATTCGATTTTCATAACTGGATTATATGAACATTTAAAATATACCTATGACGTCATATCGCCGCACACGAAAATTACGGTTGTTTTTCATTATCATAAGAATTTTCTTTCATGCCTTTTTATAAAAAATAATTCTCGAAAGCAGACAATACTTTCGTGACGTAATGAAACAAATGTTTTGTGTCTGCTGCTAAAAATTCAATAACGTCAGTTAACTTGGAAACTCGTTATATATTTTCAACGCATTGATTACTTAGCGAAAACACGGCAGATTTGTGGCAAAAAGTCGCTTACGCGTAGTAATGCACTTTTCCTAAAAGTTTTGAAAGTCACCTACTGAAACTTTAGTAACACAAGGCGGCAACATAGGCTCGTGTGTATGTAGTATAATCTTTTAAGGGGACATATATCACCAACTAATTATCGATAGAGAGTCAGATGAACGGTTTTTAGAACACCAAGAGTATTTTTAACGCCGTCAATTCAATTCGACGTTCAAAACTGCAATCATTATGTGGTGAGTTAAATATTTTGCTGTGGGACTATCTACAGGACACTTAAAATAATTTGATTTCGCAGAGAGTAAGTGTCTGGTGGGTTACACATTTTTAAAAGTCTTGGAAAGGACTGCATGGTTTATGAGTCGTTAGAAATCACCAGGGATGAACTTCTGCTGGATGAGTAGGTGTCAGCAAGTAACGTTGTTGTGACGTCGTTGACGTCGGACTTGCGGCGATGTTCGTAAGTATGTCTCATGAAATTGTTCATATCTCCAGAACTATTATGTGCATTGTTTTGAAATTTAGACATCATATTCAAATTAGACTGAAGTTACGGTGTGAAAAATTTCGTGGTTTTACTAATATTATATACGATTTTATAGCATCAGTGACATTACTTTTGGATATACCCACGTATATATACACATGTATATGGAAATAATGAGCCACAAAATAGTTATGCTCGTCATACATTTGGAGGGAATAAAACGCGTGCGTACGTGGTGCTATTCCGTGCGCGCGTGAATGATTTGAATTATAATTTTCTTATGTCACCATATTTTCATATATTTACAAAGACCAGATTGAATTCATTTAAACAATATACATTATATACCAGCATAGTCTTCTCATAATATATCCGAATAACTCTGAGAAACATAATATTAAAATATACTCATAAAATCAGCCCCGGAATGCAAACGTCATTTTACTAATTTAGTTTATGAATTCTGACTGCTTGTTTGAATAGCACACCACTGAATTCCGAGTCATGTAGTTTTTTTAACTAAATATAAAACGATACTAAAGTTCATCATTCTGTCCATCAAATCAGCACCCTAATAGTTCCTTAATTAATAATTGTACATGCTGTGTATTAGTCATATCCATAAAACAATTGACACGAATGTTTCGCTAGCTCGTAACAGCTACTTACGACCTTATACCACATATTTGAAATCTGGATCATAAGACGCTTCTTATGAGCCTATTTTCATGAATATCGGAACTTGTCATGTTGACCAACCTGAAGTTGCAAAAGCTTGATTTTCCATAAGTAAAGAGTAAATTTCAGACAATTTTTTCTTGTTTTTTTTTCTTCAAAATATTGATTTAGTACTTACGACCTTCTCATTCTAAGCCAGCGGTTTGTTTCATAGTTTTCTAACTGCAAGTTATTGAAATACACTATTTTCACCATCGGTGATGTACATTTGTATATTACATTCGTCTAAAGCCGAACATGAACAATGCGATATGAATTGGGTATATACAAAACGGCTTGTGTTGCTGATAAACTTATGATAAAATTATAATAAAAGTGAAAATACTGAAATCTCCAGTAATTAAGCATAATAGCAATAGGCCTGTTACATATTTGTCAGAAGTTTTTGTTTGAACTGATAAGCATTGTCATTCTTACAGAATTCGGCTGGTCCGTACCTAAAAGTTTGGGTATTTTGAATGCATCTTTAAAGAGTATCAACCAAATAAAAAATCCGAGATTGTCAAATTTTGACACGTTTTCTGGTACATTTTAAAATGTTTTTAATATTGGTATAATTTAGGGTGGTATGGTGGTCAAGCGGATAGCCTGCTTGACTGCTGATCGAGAGGTCCCGGGTTCGATCCTCGGCCCGGGCACTTGATCATTTCTGAAACGCTTTCTCGCGTGTATCGGTGCTATACACCGGGCATGTTAAAGAACCAAGGTGTCTCTTCGGTAAGAGCTAGGGAATCGCGCCCGGATACCTTGTATCACACCACTGTCTCTTCCACCTGCTGTCCCTTCAGCAAAACACAGGACCCCATTGGAAATAAGTGCTTGCCCTTTCATGGGTTATCCTTGACCGAAAGGTTTAAATAATTACATACATACATGTGGAAATAGTCGTAAATAAGATTTTTCACACATGCGTATAATACATGTATGAATATTTGTATGACATAAATTGTATAAAAATATATGATTTGGGTAATATAATAATTATGTTTTTGCTAAATATCGGTCATATGTTAAGTACTCGAGCCTGGGTGTGGTGTGGTGATCATGCCACTGGTGCCATACACCCTCACCTGAAGGTGCATGCATGATTATTTAACTCGTTTAAAAAAAGAAGTAGGCCTACGTATATCATGTATCTGTCAGAAATTGTCATTTTTAGAACCAAAGGGAAATAGCTTTTCATCTTCCTTATTGATTTCGAAAGGTGCAGGGGAAATAAATCGACCTAAGGCCACGTTCAATTATCAAAGGGAAACAACTGTATTTATTTTTACTGACGTGTTCGACAGGGTTGTTCCCCCTTGATCAATAGAAATTGATGACTGAGACAGAGTTAGTTCCCTTTGATTGTAAGCATTTGACACACGAGTTATTGCCCTTGAATGATAAGAATACATGCTAATTGTAATATTTTCCCTTCAATTCCATAAAAAGTGAATAGCAAAATAATGTTTGATCTATTTAAACAATAACATGTTGGCAATAAGAGTTGTAGATATTAAATGACAAATACCTTCGTTTCTTTTTGTTCTCCATCAGAAATTAATGCTAATTGAGTGGCTTCCCCTTGACATTTAGAAATGAATGATGAAAGGTAGATGTGCATTTCAAGGTTAATGTCTGTCATAATACGTAAATATATGAACCATGTGACCTTACAACTACGTGTTGAGATCAATCTGCACAAAAGATAAAAATACACGCTCAAGGAAATTTTAATCTCAAAATCACCAATTTTTTTCATTTCTAGAACACTTTGAAATTGGACAAAGATGCCTCAAAATAGGGGTCAGAACCATCCATAAACAGTTTCAAAGATCCTTGGCCCAAGTTTTCTTGAAGTGTTAATCAGAAACATTGCACAGTGATCTTAAAAATCACTAGGGGTTGGTCATCTCTAGAGATTCCTGGTCAAAGCATTCTTGATATGCAAACCATTTTGGTCTACTGAGGGATTATTGTACCTAAAGGTATTAGTTGCAAAACAATATACCCACTCTACTTTGAAGAGGTATAATTAAAGAACAACAGTGAATATCATAAAACTGGTTTCAGATTTATTTTCTATCTTTCTATCATAAAACAAACAGAAATACAAATATGTTATACAGTGTCTATATTGGGTGACACCTTTTATGATTTTTTTACAAACAAAAACATTTTCCATAAATGCAATATAAACATTGCTGGCTTAGAATGAGAACGTCATAAGTACTACTTACAGCCTTATATAAGACTTGCTCATACTTAAAATCTGCATCAAGGCGCTTCTATTGAGCCTATTTTCATGAAAATCGGAACTTGCCATGTTGACTTAGCTGGTGCTCTATAAACACTATTTTACCATGAGTAAAGACTAATGTTCGGGCATTTTTTTCTGTTTTTTTCAAAATATTGATTTTGTACTGATGACCTTCTCATTCTAAGTCAGCGGCATGTAAATTTATATAGTATTGCAAGGAAGTAGCACATAGTTACATTGTTCCAGTACTACAGTGATTGTAACCGGATCCTCTTACTCTCCATGAGGCCAAAACAAGTTAATAGTGTGGTTCTAGTATCCCTACCACCCTGGTTATGTCTCTACCCTACCCTGAACACTTTATTGGCGTTTGCTAGAAGTCACTGTCCATCATAACAAGTCACTACGGATCATTCCAGTGCATAAAATCTTTTTTTTAAATAATACCATGTTTTTCAAACCTACCTCAGGGACAGGGGGACACCCTCGGTAGATGCACTCTAGGTTAGACCACAAGTGAAAAATATGTTCATCTTATACTGCTTATATGATCTGATTTTGACCTCAGGGGTACACAGTCTATGTAGAGGACTACGTGATCATGCTATGTACCAAACATTCAAGCTCAGTTTTCAGACAATAGACTTAGCCAAAACTGTCAGTCCAATGGATATTTCAGGTAATGCTCGATATCAGGAGTTGGACTGACTACTTTTTAACTCGAATTTGCCATGCTAGAATACTCATGCATCTTCTGCATTTTCACTATTTACCGGTATCACACTTGTCTCAACCTGAACACAAGATAATTATGCCAAACATATCAGATCAATGGGCATCAAAGTACTAGTATCAAGTACACTTTTAGCTGCAATACAGAGACGTCCATGAAGATATGTCATAGCCAATAGAATCCGGAACGTCATCATGATATCTTGTCTTTCTCCATTTCTTTGATCTGTGCCGCCTTCCCTGCGGCAGCTGCTGCCAGAATCTGCTGACTTGACGAGATCGACGAGGCACCCGACCCCATCGATGTAAGTATTACATTACCAGATGACACTGAACCACTGCCGGTAACAAGTTTACTTAATGTCTGTCGTAAAGCTGCATCATTTTGAACATTAATTGTCTGACCAGTTGGACCAACAGTTTGAATCAGAGATCCTTGAGCGGGAAAACTTTGTACCCCACCCGCTAGTTTCACATTGAGATTCGAACCCGGGTTGATTATACGAGCAAACACTGGTTGCTTCCCTTGCTGAGTCACCTTTCCTTGAGTTCTAACATTTTGAACTAAATGTCCAGGTGGCAGCACTTGTCCTTGTTGCAAAGCAGGCTGGGAAATTAAAATGGTCGCCTGACCTGCCTTAAGCCCGGCTTGTTGTGAGAGTACAGTTCTTACCATCTGAAGGCTCGGACTTTGAGGGGAACCAGAAGCACTTGAAGCCAATACAGAGGCACCTGAAAGTAAACCCCACAAAACACTGAGAACATGTTCATTCCAATAAGTGTTCAAACCCATCATTTTTAATACAATTACACATCCCAAAGTTCTATGTATAACAAGGGAAGTGAACACAATTAATAAAGGTCACAGGGTTACCAGTCAGGTTGGACTCCCCTCAAGATGTTGAATAACTATGTTGAGTTTCAAGTGAATACCATTGAAAGTCTTTGAGAAATGACACTGACAAAATAAACTTAATCAACACACACGCAAACACTCACCATCCTACACAACATTAGGCAGACTTGTTTTCTTCGAAAAATCACACTAAAAATAAAACTGCATTCAAAAAATGCTTATGCCCTATGTCCAAAGCCAAGTCAATCATGGACCATGATTCTGTTGCAATGTTGAATAGACTTACATGGCTTAATGTGATTATGATGTATGGCAAGTTTGAAAGCAATGCCTTGATGGACTTCAGAAAAATTAGAACTTCAACAAATTGAGAGGTCTGGTTAACATTATTGGATGAACAGTCTAATAAACTGATGGACAGGACGATCATAATATGTCTCCTGTGTCAGTAGATGCCGAGGCACAACAACTGTGGCCTGATCTACAGTAGCATACTGTAAAATCATTCTTATTTGTGGGGGGGCTTAATTTTGTGGATTTCGTTGATTACCGCAGCCACGAAATGAAATCATCCACGATTATTAATAGTTCTATAGTATCTGACTTATTGGATAATGCATATCATTAATTGAAATTAGGTCCCCAAGAAAAGGTCTTTTTTCACAAAAACAATGAAATTTAGTCTCATTGAAATTATATGATTTACAGTACCTGTACCATCAACTGATGATTGAGTATCCAGAGATTTTAAACCTGTTGGTGTTTGTTGTAAGATTAATTGTGCAGGAACCAGTCCAGCTTGTCCTTGTGTTATAACTTTACCCTGGTTCCCAGCTGCTGAAATAACAAATGCCAACATTTGTATGTTGTCATAAAATTGGTACAACATAATTTTTACGTCAAATCATTTTTCAGAGAAAGAAAAAACAAGTGTCTGTTGCCTAAGCAAAGCGCAAACAGACACCTTTATTCTGTTACCTCCTGTTCAATTAAATATAGGAGGCATGGATTGCCTCATGTAACCAATGGATACCAGGTAAGTTCAACTTTAATCAGCTACTAAACAGTTACTGTCCAGTACACTAATTTTCATATAGAAATGTTAGGTTAAGGACAAAATACCTTTTCCATTTAATAGAAACTGTTAAGCCTTGTAAATGAACACTGTATCATATTTGAAACAGAATAGGTAAAAATGCTTGTTTAGGAGTTACCTGCCCTTGAATTAAGAAATTTGGAGAAGAAGCACTAGTTTCTAGTTGTTGTCTATTAACATTGACACAAATTGACAACCGCTTGCAAGATATCGGTTAGTACAACTCTGCTACCATTGAACCTTGGTTTTGTACTGGAAATTGCTGGGAGGATTTTACCTGATCCCGACCTTTATGTGTGAATATACATGTAATCAAATCATGCAATATCGGTATTATAGGATTGTGTTTTGTTACAAATTAAGTGTCTTAGTGATGCATCCTGCTTATGAAAACCTAAAACCAGAGAATAAATATAAACAATATATCAGGCATTAAATTATGCTAATTAAAAACCAGGACCATGTCAAATTCTCTGAACTATACTAACAACACATCAGCTTATACTGTAATATACACTAACCAGTAGGTCTGACTGTTAAATTTCCACCTGACATAAGCTGTGTTACAACCATACCACCTGGATTGGATGCTGACAGTTTAGATTGACCAATCACCTGTCCTCTTACAACCTGGGTAGCTCCTAGTTGACTGCCTGCAGTAACTACCGAGGCTCCTGATTGGCTGATGTCCATTTCTATAATAACATATATTGTACATTATTGTATATGTTGTCACTAGTTTTTGAAGTTGTTTTTATGTCCCACTGATCAACAGTATTTCAGCTATATTGAGACTACCAGATCACATTAAGACACTTGGCAAACCAGCAATAAACTTGTGAACAGACACCACCCTACATGCTATACAATATGATTTTGGTTTAGACTAGTACATTTATTCACATTGTATATACATCAGTCAATAAATAAAACAACAGATGTCTGTAAAACATGATTGAAGCCAGAGAAGCCTAATTGTCGAAAATGGTAAAGGTTACAGAGACTTTGACCTACTAATCTTGAAATCAATAGGGGTCATCTACTGTTGCTGGCCAAGCTCAAAGTAAAGTTTGAAGATTTTAGGGCAAAGCGCTTTTGGGTTATTGAACAGACACCATTTTGGTCTACTGACAGACAGACCAATAGACATGTGCAAAGTAATATATCCCCTCATCAAAGATGAGAGGCAAAACTATCAGTAGACTGGTACTTACCTGCAGATTTGGGTTGTGATATTGTCACTACACCACCAGAGTGACCAGTCTGTGGGATGATATTGATAGTTCCTTGTGCTGTCTGTATGACCCCTAATGTCTGCTGACCTTTACCCCCTAATTGTAACAGTTGACCTTTAGCATGTGCTACAGGTTTTCCTGTCAATTGTACGGGTTTCCCTGGTGACACTTGTTGCAGCATATTTCCACCTTAAATGACAAATGTTATACAAATACAGCTGCAACTTACAAAAGTTCCATCCACAAGCACACGTATGCCCACCAGAAAGCTGACTGGCAAATAAAGACTATGTTCGGCTCTGCATATGCATTAGAACACTGCTTTCAATTTGCATCAAAAGAGTCACTTTTTAAAAATTTCATCTTTCCAGACCTTGAAAACATTGCTTTGCCTGATATTTCCCTGATATCCTCATAGTGATGGTTGGGTTACATCATGAAATGAGGTGTCAAGGGAGATAACTGTAAGTTGTAGAACTTAAATCATTAAATGGGTGTATGTTTGTTTGCTTTCATTTTGCTGAGAAAATCATGACAGTATGGCCATTTGTTCAGACTGGCCAACAACCTCTGACTTTGAGGGAACTAAACTTAATATCAGGGGTGTCAACAGGGCCAAATTAAAACTATCAGACCAAACATTTTTGCCAAAAAAGAGGCCTTCAATGACATTATTTCCGTATTTAACTCAGTTTATATTTAAGAAACTCCTTCAGAGCAGGTAAAATTTGCCATAAATTAGCTATTTCTAGAGATATTTTCATCAAATAACTTTTATTTGGGTCAGAGGTCATTGCTCTATGAGGTATAATAAATCCAGAATTCCAG
Source organism: Spisula subtruncata (assembly GCA_963678985.1). Classification (NCBI taxonomy): domain Eukaryota; kingdom Metazoa; phylum Mollusca; class Bivalvia; order Venerida; family Mactridae; genus Spisula; species Spisula subtruncata. The sequence continues at coordinate 26,152,181 of OY787665.1, forward strand.
ATTGATTCAGGCAAAATGACACCCCTGTAATATTCATTCAACATACTAGTACCTTGTAACTTGATAGCTCCTCTTGGTTGGTTCCCCTGCTGTAGTGATCTCTGTGCGGCCAATAAACTGCTCACTGACACCATCTGTCCACCAGCTATATGATACAAATACATACCAATTATTTCCCTGTCACCAAAATTTACGGTCATAAAATTTCTAATAAATCAAAAACAGATGTACATGAATACAATTATGTCTGCAATATGGTACCTTGCAAATATGCCCCCAAAACAAGAAAATTCTGCTTATAGGGGAATCTAGGGGAGATTTGATTATATGCTCAGTGAATAAGGGACCATGTTTCTCCACCACTGGATGCCACTTTAAAGCAGCAGCATCTACTCCAGTACTAGTTTTCAAAAAAGAAATTTTATTCTGAACCATTTGTCATAACTAGCGGAAAACTCTACAAGGGACCAACATAATTCAAAGACAGACCGTGTCATCTGCACACAGGGACAATGTGATACCCACAGTCAACTTTACATGGATTAACTCACCTGACATTTGCTGCATCAATCTTGCTACTAGTGGGTTAGTACTGGCTTGCGACGAGCTAATCACTGTCACTGGACTACCAATACTAGAACTAGTTGCCATGGTAACAGTTTTAGTAACCGCAGTAACAACTTGTATAGCGGGTGAACTTTGTCCACTTTGTTGACTGGCTGTAGCTGAGTTCTGTCGTACTGCTTGTACCTACAGTAGATAATAGTATACTGGTGTAACAGTCAGTTTTATCCCCTACCCTAATCTTCCCCCTAGGGATATAAACAGGGCCAGCATATTTTATCCAAAGGGATCAATCAGACCAGTCCAGTGGGGAGCGGTGGCCTAGAGGTAGGGCGCCCTTCGGGATCGAGAGGTCCCGGGTTCGATCCCCCTCTGGACCACTGGTTAATTTCTCTGAATAAGACCCACATGCTCCACTCCACCATGGTGTCAAATGGTACCTGTGAGGGCAGTGTCTATTCCTTGGATCCGCAGATCCATGTTGGCTACCACACCACACCACAGGAGAGAAATGGTCTCCCCAGGGAGACACAAGTGTAGGTTTCCATAGGTAGCCCAATGACCAGTGGAAGTTGAAATATCAAAGGGTGCTTGAGCGGCCTAACAGCTGAAAAGAGCCCTAGAAAATTGGTAACTTAACTTTTTTATTGCCTTCAGAGTTCATAAAAGATAATAATAAGTTAATAAATTGCCATAACAAGATAGCCCAGATAATACCTTATTTGAAATTAACATGTTTTACACAGTAACCTAGGTTTTCAACAAAGGGCTATAACTCTAACAAAGTCATTCAACCTTAAATACAACCCAGTAGGCATAAGTACTATAATTAAGTAGGCTTGTTCCAAGTAGTCAGGTAAACTTCATGGAAATATGATTTGACCAGTGGTCAAGGAGAACACGCATAGACAAACTTTGTGCTGTCCATCCTGACAGATGTCCAGCACAAAATCAATATCCCCTGCCTTATATGTGGGATATACTTGCTAGAAATATCAAGCAAAGCATAGCACAACATAAACAACCTTGAAGAGCAACCTGCATATCAAGTATCATGTCTTCAGTCTGTCTTGAAATTTTAAAGAAATTATTCTCAACATATAATTGTACCTGGAGTTCTGGTTGAGTTTGTATAGTGACATTGGGAGGAATAGTTCCTTTCACTAGAGATGCCATAGAAGTTGTCTGGGGTATGACTTTCAGTTGATTTTGTTGAGTTAATGCAATATTCTGCTGCAACTTAGAAGCTAGCTCATGCTTACTTGGTGAAGCAGCTGAAACAGATTCAAACAAACAGTAAAATCTCTGTAGAGAGACATCCTTTGGAGATTGTTTGGAGGCTCCCAGTTTAATGTAAGTATTAAAAGTTTCAGGAAGAGTATTCTGCAAAAGTTTAAGCTAACATATTAGCACGCAAATTAAATATAAGTTTCCAAATAGATATCTGCAATGTTTATGACTTAGCTATAAACAACATATTAAATAAATACCTGCAGCTTTTCCCGCAGATTTTGTAGTTGCCGAAGCTTTAGTAGGTTGACCCTTGGCTTGAGCCTCGGCTTTAGCTTTGGCCTGTGCTGCCTGGGCTGCGGCGGCCTGTTGTAACAGCTGTAACTGTGCAGGGGTCAGTGACTGAGTAACACCAGAACTTTTAGATGCAGATACCTGGTTAAATACAAATATACAATACAGGTAAACAATATTTTTCACACAAGAGCACTGCCTACAAGTGCTGGATGTTTTTTATAGTAACAAGGGCAGGTAACTCAATAAATATAGATCACAGGGTTATCAGTCTTGTCGAAATTGACTCCAGTTGTGATTGTGAATTTCAAGTGGATATCTTTGATAGTGTTCGAGAAAATGACAATAAACTTATCAAATGCAGACGCACACAATCCTGTCATGACAATTAGCTGCACTTTTTTCTTTAACAAGTCTTGCTAATAAAGTAATAAATATCCATTTTTAGTAACCAAGTCTTGCTAATAAAGTAATAAATATCCATTTTTAGTAACCAAGTCTTGCTAATAAAGTAATAAATATCCATTTTCAGTAACCAAGTCTTGCTAATAAAGTAATAAATATCCATTTTTAGTAACCAAGTCTTGCTAATAAAGTAGTAAATATCCATTTTTAATAACCAGTTACAAATTAGCAAACAAACGTAAAATAAGAAATAATGATGAAATTGATCTGGGCAGTTATCTGTAAACAAATCTGCTATGCATCAAACAAGAGAGATATACTAGTATCACATGTATGTTTCTGTCTGTATCAAACTGAACACCCCTAGCAATTGGAGCAGAACATGGACCACTAGGTTCACTAGCTGGCTGTATAGCCAGATTTTGTTATGTAAAAGAGATGTTTGTAAAACATGTATGCCCAATGACAGCCTAATTGTTGAAAATTGTTAAGGTCACAATGACCTTGACCTTCTGCTCTCAAAATCAGTAAGGATCATCTATTGTTGCCGGCCAAAAAAATGTAAAGTTTGAAGTTCCAAGGGCAAAGTGACAGACTGGCAGACCGACCAACATGCGCAAAGCAACATACCCCCTCATCAAAGATGGGGGGGGGGCATAATAATTTGTAATATCTGAGATATACTGAACCATTATCAGAGGTAACTATGAACAAAACAATACTTACAGGTCTAGAAGTGACCTTTGCTGTTTGTGTAGCAGGTTGTCCAGCGAGCAGTTGAGCTTGAGTACCAATATGACCCGGACTAAGATCTTCCACGTTAATACTCTCAGAACTTGAACCAAGTGATGTAGGCAGTCCCAGAGTACCAACACTTCCAGGCTGAGTACCAGCAAGATCTCTCAACTTCGGCTGTAATTGAATATGCCATCAAATACAGATTGAGCAGACAATGCATTATGGCAAAAATACTACCACCATATAAGTATAGGAAATATGAAGTTACAATCAATGTTTTGTGAAAAGACTACCCCAGGAAACAAAACAAGCTGTGTGTTTTTTCTTAAGTTAAATTTCTACGAAAATGTCCATATGGTAGATAGAAATTGAGGTCCTTGCAGACCTTTGTTGGATGGTATTATTTCAAAGGTTTGACTTTATCATCTTTTTGTATTTCATGTCATATAACATGCACTATGAATATCTGACCATTAATTAACCTTCCAGTGAGGCATAAACATTAATATTGTACACAATAGATGGACTTACTGTAGCTGTTTTTGGTGTTTTGATTTTAGCTAAAGATTTCTTGGCCTTCTGTGCTGCAGCCTGGGCTTGATGAATTTTCTCTACAAAACACACATAAACAATAAATTAGGAGAATGGACCTAGTATGTGAACTTATAACATAAAACACTTTGAAAAGTCAAAATAGTTGTCGGATATGAAAAACATTACATAACTATTTACTGACATATGGAACAACCATAAATAATTCTTACTAACAAAGTTACAGTTAGTTTCCTTTTAAAATTCAATAAAATATGATATGGACAAAGTGAACAGCTATATTCAAAGATCAAATGCACACAAGATTCCAGCCATTCACAAACTGACAAACCTGCAGGCAAGACATTTCCATAATATCAAGCTCATTAATATTAACTTCAACAAGACTGAGCTCAGTATTTGCTTATGCCCCGGTGGTAACTTTGTCCATAATATATAGCTAAGACAATCAACGTGAAAGTTTAGTTACAAACAAACAGACAGACAAGTGAATCACATGTACAATGCAATTGTATAGTTACCAAATTCTTCTTCCGTCCTGTTTCTATGAAGATAGATCCATACTTTTCTGTTGACATCATACTTGACACACGGATCTTTCTCCGAATGTAGTCTATCTAATGCCCCGCTGACCACTACATTAATCTGTAACATCCAGTATAACAAACTATTACACATTTATGTACACAATATTCCTGAGTTAACAATTTCCTCCATACATTAACATCCTTTGCCGTCTTTTTTGTTTGTTTATTTGTTTGTGATCGACTGCAACAGTCTTAAGAGCAATTTTGGCCAATGACCATGAGTAAGGTGATGAGCTTTGTTCCACATACATCTCAGGTGCAGCTTTTGAATTTTGTAAGACCAACCGAATGTTCAAGAATGATCTTCCTGTCAGGTCCATTTCTGTAAGTTGATTCTCTCTGCCCTCAATACTCATTATTACCAATATTGTAAAATAATAGGTACTGGACTAGAGATAGGGTATGTTTTAGCATACAAATGGAGTAAATGGTATAAATCAAAAGTGTTTGCATCAGGTAATTGTTTTTTCTGGGTGGCCAGGATGGGTAGGCTTATGTGGGGTTTCATAAGAATTCCAATACAGTGTCTTTTTATTATTGTTGGAAATTTCTCATTTGGTTAAGTTGCATATACAAAATACTTTGATCATAAATATTTAACCTGTCAATAAGAAATTGGTGCAGATTAAATGAGATGTACTCAGATACTTAAAAGTTAATAGTAAATAACACAATAGATCACCTGTGCATCTGTTATGCCTGGAGCTAGAAACTGGGAATCTTTTAACAATTCACAGATCTCCCCTCGATTACCTTCACCATTTGGTAACCTAGCAACAGAATCTCGCACTGAAAATAACAAGATCATTCTAAAATAAGATCCAAGCAAGTTTTCTCAAAAACCAACATTTTTCCCCCAGACACATGAACAATAACCTCTTTTCAACATTTTTTCCCTACATTCACTACACACAGTCACACATGAACAATAACCTCTTTTCAACATTTTTTCCCTACATTCCCTACACACACATGAACCATAACCTCTTTTCAACATTTTTTCCCTACATTCCCTACACACACATGAACCATAACCTCTTTTCAACATTTTTTCCCTACATTCCCTACACACACATGAACAATAACCTCTTTTCAACATTTTTTCCCTACATTCCCTACACACACATGAACAATAACCTCTTTTCAACAACACACAAGACTGCTTTCATTAAACGCTTATGCCTCGGTGTTAGCCTTGTCCATAATAACTAGCTTAGTCAATCAACTTGTAATGAAAAGATAAACAAGACGACTGAAGAGACAAATGAACAGACAGGTGTATCACTTTATGCCTCAAAAAGCCGAACCAGATGAGAAAATCAGCAGGCCTATCAGCAGTGCTAACTATTATGAATTAAGATATTTCAAACCTTTCTCAAACTACAACCTCTCAAAGAAAGTACAGGTTTAAGCACTAGGTAGGTTTGACTTTAAATCATTGATTTTTCATCACATAGATTAAATAAGAGAACTTTGTAAAACATGTATGTCCAAGGCAGCTCAAAAGTTAGAAATTGTAAAGGCCACAGTGACAATGACCTCAAGCTCAATAGAGATAATCTTTTGTTGCTGGCCAACTTCCATGTGAAGTTTAAAGTTGCTAGGGCAAAGCCCTTTAGAAATATTTAATGGAAACCATTTGGTCGGTACAACCGTCCAACCAACCGACATGAGCAAAGCAATATACTCCCTCATTAAAGAGGGGGGCATAATAAATGCACCAAACCAAATATAAACTTACCTAGAGTCAGTATGGTAACAAATGCAGGTCTATTGGATACAAGTAGTGCATGTTCTCTTGCTTTATTTGTGTCATTTTTCTTGATGAACACGCCTTTCACCGGACCCACCACAGACTGGTAACCATGCATCTCATATGTGAATGCTTTATGTGGCTCCTCAAACCTTAACTTCTCCTGAAAGCCAAAAAAACAAAAATTTAGAATATTTTTTTGAAATCCAACTTTATTACCAACTACCAAGTCACATTATCCAGACTGTTACCTGGAACCACAGGTGGCAGTATCAGTGTTTTGTCCGCAAACGATTAAAAAATAATAAAAAAATATATAAAAAATTCTGTACTGAGCTAATATACTATCAAGGTATAAAGCGTACTATATGTCTATATGCAAAAGATTGTGGAACATTGCATCTCGTTGTTTCAACATAAAATACGGGCGCTGAAGAAAAATCGCTATACAAGTCATTCAAATAAACTATAAGATATTCATTCTTACCGAAAATCTCGTTCAATTGTATCTTATAACTGCGAAACAGCAAAACAGTGTTACTTTCGTTATTTAACTTCGCTCAAGGTCATTTTATTTATGCACTGGTTACCTATGCGATGTTCCACAATCTTTGGACATAAACATATACTACGCTTTATACCTTGATAGTGTACATGGAGTTAGATAGACAATCGATATACTAGTACATGTATATACGGTCCATGTAGTGTATTAGCTCAGTGACGGATTTTTTCTTTTTCTTTTCCAAACACTGATACTGCCACCTATGCCTGGACCTAGCTATAATGTGCCTCAAGCAAGAAAGATAAACCAGTGCCATTTTTAGTAATTTTGGTAGTTGGCATATTGCCGTATGTGTTTAAACTCAATACCTCTAGCATTCACAGTGCATGCACTACCACTAGGCGGAGTAGGTGAAGGCAAAAATCAAAATATTTCCAGGGAAGAATTTCAAGTCTTCTATGAGTATTACCTATTTTAATCATCTTTTTATTTAAATGCTACAAATATATTCAAGATGTTTGCACTTTTATTCTGAAACAAATAGACTGAACTAACTGTACCTGTCTTTGAAAGTCTGCTTTTTCATCTTCTGATGTAGCCTTAACAACATAACCAGTTCTTCTGAAAATGAAAGCATAAGTGTCCAATAGAGATTTTTAATGAAATTTATGTCAGAGGTTACAGATCAATTTGTGTTTTTTTGGATAAACTAATGTAATCTTTAGGGTGCAAAGTAAGTACAGGTAAACTGGTAATATGATTAAGTTTTATGGAAGTTGTTTCATTAACTTACATTCTTGCAGGTGGTGGAGAGCCCTGGTTTGAATCAATGATGAGTTCAGACACTTCACCTTTATGTTTTAACCAATGATTACACCACATCAATAGATTATCATCCGAATCACGACCTACACCAATCCAATGCCATTGTTGAGCTCTCTCTTTGTAGTCCAAGTACGGTATAAAATGATCCACATTCATACCTGTAGTATATAATTGGAAGAGTTAGGGACAAAGTTAAACATACAGAAGAAGTGCAAGCGTTTTGTGTGAATGGAATGCTATCATTTTTTCTAAAATTATCATTGAGACATGTTACACTGTTCATTTCAGATTAATCAGTTGCAATAAATCGATGTCAACAATATTCAGTGAAAATGACAAAAAATTTTAGATTCGTATATTTGTTCGATTTTCAAATATTCAGTCCCATAACTACCTACTATTCATGCATAGTTACATCTACTACCCCGACAGACATCAAGCACAAAGAAAATGTGTCTCCCAGTATATGTTGGAGAAATTAATAGCTGATTTGGTTGTTTATGCTTATAAGAGGTGGTTAACCACTATCCCAGGCTTGGCTACTTAACATATGAAGGAAACTAGAGTGGCAAAATAAGTATCTAACACCTACCTATAGTTTCTCCAGCCAGGAATTTGAGTGCTGACTGTACGAGATCCACCCAATCATCTTGTAACGAGATCCAGGAACATTCATCACTATGTGACGATTCTTGCCAGTCTCGAATTTTCTCCTCCAACTGAAAAATACAAGAAATATAAAAATTTCCGAGAAAACCTGATCGCTAGTAAAATTGCAATGAAGGCTTGGTAAAAACTGACATATTGGTTTTAATAAAAACTTATTAACCTTAACCTGCTTTGTCTTTGATGATAAAAACAGAAGACATAATTAGCCCAATATTTCACCATCAAACCATCCCATACTAGCACATTATTCATCATACTTTAAAATTGAGTCTACAAACCTTTATTGCAGAGATTCTATTATCAGGTGAGTTCATGATGAACGTTTTCAACAGACTGAAGAAACTGGCACACTGAATAATCTCTTCCTTTATCTTAACAGCTCTGAAATATAAGCACAAGGTCAAGTGAAATATATAGATATTATTGTTGTAACAATTCAACATTCAGGGGTTTCAACAGGGCCAAATTAAAAATCAGGAAAATTGAATAGAGCCAAACATTTTTGCCAAGCGAGAGGTTTTAGAGGTGTTCAATGACATTATTTCCATATTTAACTCTGTTTCAATTACAACAAATCGTCCAGAGAATATTAAATTGACCGTTAGGTTGCCATTTCTAGTAAGAAGACACACATGGCATCCATATTAATTAGCGAAGTGAATCAACTTTTGTTCAACATTTTGTAACAAACAGACAAATAATGAACGAACGAACGAATAGGGCAATTATTAAGAGGTTAATACACGACATAGCCGGGCCGGAAGGCGATAATCGACTAGGAAAATTAATAATCATCGAGAGGGCTTTAGCCCAAGGATGACTATTCATGCCGGGCCGATTATCAACTTCCGGCCCGGCTATGTCCTGTATTAAAGTCTTTAATGCAATTGTTCAATTTAAAAACTCAATGGGAGTAACAAAAACTCACCTATTAGTAAAGTTCATGGAGATCTACAGTCATTTATGAATAAAATCTTGTACATTCATAAAATTGTCGAAACAATTTCAAAGCAAAGTCATTTTAGCTCCAACGTGATGTCATTATGACACCAACATGAAGTTATGTTAACCTGGATAACGCAATGTGCGCCCTTTCAACGGGCCGATTATGATTATGAGATTGCGGACCGGGCCAATAGGCGATAATCAATCATGTGATGGTTATAATCAGTCTGAAATAGGCTCATTTTTGTTACTATATATAGTAACAAGTGTATTAATATATATTATTATATCAGAAGATGCCAGGGCATAAAAATCTACTGATAAGGATTGTCAACACTACATACGGCATGGAGAATTGATCCACAGTGCTTGCATCATCTTCTGTCACATCAATACTGACATTTGTACGACTTTCATCATCATCGGCATCATCAGCGTCACCACCACCTATATCCATATCCCGGATCTTCTTAGCCGTCTTCTTTCTAACCCTCTTCTCTGGTCGTTCCTTCTTTATCTTACATTTATTTGTTGGCAGCATGGTAAAATCTAGATTATCTGAAACAAACATAGAGCCAACAGTTATTATCCAGTTAAACTGTTTCAAACATCAAAATGCTTTATATGACACTTTAAATAACCCTAACTTTGTCATTTTTTCATCAAACAACTTTTGATTGTTACAGAAAATATCAATCTTTCTAACACAGCAAATCCAGATTTTTGAGATAATTCTAATATTGTAGGGCCACTGATACACTAGTGGTCTCTGTTGATGAGTGGTTAAAGCATCTATCTGATGTGACAGTCATGCATGTCATATTTTCCTGAAGCCTATGCAGGAGATTGGTGATGAAATGCGGGAGATTTCAATGAAATGCGGGAGATTTCAATGAAATGCCAGAGAATTTTCTTGCTCAAACTTTAAACTTAACTAAATAAAGTTAATATGCAGTTTTCACCTATTTACTTGTAGGACATTACAATGCATGATTTATAAAGCTATTTCAAATGATATTTGTTATCATTTTCATCATGCAAAATAATGTCAAGGTTCCAGTTTTCCAAGAAATGCATGAGACTTGATCAATTTACCTAAAATCATGCAGGAGTACAGACTTAAATGCAGGAGACTCCTGCACAATGCAGGACATCTGGCATGTATGGACAGCAGGGTGTCAAAGGTTTGAATCAGGAGGAGTTTGTCAGATTGCCAGTTGGTAAACAGCTGGCTGATTGTTTTTAAAACAATGACTGTCATACGGAGGGACATAAAAACTATAGGGGATGATAATAAGGCAGTTTATTTGAGTTATATAACATCATATATTTACCATCATCTGGTTCATTCCCGCCTTTACGACTAGCTTGACATCGTGACATCACATCTTGTAAGGTTATATTCTGTGTATTATACTCGGGATGCTCCTGTAATATACAAAGGAATAATAATGTATATAGTGCCATATACATGCGTGTTAATTTGCAATGATTCCCATGTCTGAAAATACCTCTTTTAAGCCTGAAACTCAACTTTACAATATAGACAAAGAAGGAAAATTCAGGACTTCAGAACCTGAAATCAGGCATTCACCTGAAAAATGCCAGACCTGTATACAAGTAGATATTTCATAGGGCAATTTTGGATTTCAAGCATTTGGTGTGCGGAAATATTGGTGCCTGTTTTATAACTTTGTAGAGTTTTTTTCTTCATAAATATTCATTTAGAATAAGAGATGTCCCCTAGCAAGGAAATTTATGCTGGGAATGACAATATGTTACTTTAAATGAGATTCAATATTAACCGCCTACTGTTGAAGATTACCTGGATACATAAAAAACATTTCTCCCCCCACTGGACAAAGGCTCAAGTTAATAAGTAAATCAAGTCATCTACTGTACTGTTAGAGAACAAACCTCTTCATCATAGTCATCATAGAGTTGTCTCTTCCTGTGTTTACTCAACATTTCCCTGTAGATGTCCTCATTGACTTCAGGGGGTGATATTGGACGGGGTCTCTTCAACGCTGGGGTAGGGGTATCTAGTAACAAAACGTAAAAATTAGCAGAGGATTGTAAGACATTACAGATACAAGAGATTGAGAGTGTATTTGGAGTACCAGTTATGAATATTAAAAGATTTTACACAAAATATTGTACATGCTCCGTCATTAAACATAATTTGTCACCTTAGAACAGGGCAAAAAAAAGCGCAAAGCTGCTTTCATGTTCAATAGCAATTATACCCCTTTCATTCTAAAGAGATGCATTGTTATGTTAAAACTCATTATAAGCAAGAAAATTACCAAGGGTTTCAAGGCTACAAAGCTATTATCTTAAAAGAGTTTTTACTTGTTTATTTTTTTAAAAGAAAAGGGAGTATAAAGTCTAGATACTAGTATATCAAGACATGACTACATTCCATCCAAACAAAGTCAAGCCCTGAAGACATTTCTCAGTCTTATTGTTACTCGATTCCAAAATTTTTTAATGATATTTACCTAAATCTCCATTGATATATTCTAGTTTTGGGGCATATGTACAATGAACACTTGGGATGACTGGCTCAGGGGAAGGCACTGGGTTTAATGATTTGAATAGCTGCTTCTTACTCCTGTCAACAGGACCTAGGCAAAGAAAAAAATGTGTTAAGATATCTGATATGGTTGCCATAATGTTAAAGTATAAGACAGAAATGTTTGAAAATAATGGTTTAACAAATACTAACTTTAAACCTAGGTACTAAGGAGAATAGTTTTCTATATTCCAAAAACTGTTTTCTTGCAACTGCATTCCAAGATTAAAACAATTCAAAAGTTGACATTAACACTTAGTTTAGTAGGTGATTATTTTTCTCACAAATATATTGTCTGCAGAGGAGGCATAAAAGTAAACTTGAAACACAGAGAACATTTATTTGACTCTCAAAACTTTATTTTGGCTCTTAAATATTCCCAGAAGTGCAAGTTTTTACTCAAGAAAATTAAAGCTGAACAATCAAAATTTATTATACTTATAGAAAGAAACTTTTAGCAATATTTCGATGAATCTTGAAAACTGAAAGTCAGGAGCGATTTTGACTCTCGAGTTAGGCGACTGGTTAGACAAGAGGGCCCAAATGGCCCTAGGTCGCTCGCTTGTTGCACATTGGTCTAGGTATCAGTACAACTGACATTCTGACCATATTTCATGAAGTTTAGATCAAAACACTTTTTAAACAGGGGTCTGTAGAGTGAGCACAAGATTTTTCTTAGATTTGACCTAGTGACCTAGTTTTTGACCCCACATGACCCAGTTTCGAACTTGGCCTAGATCTTATGAAGAACAACATTCTGACCAAGTTTCATGAAGATTGGATCAAAACGGCAACCTCTTGAATGAACACAAGCTTTTTCTAATTCTTGACCTAGTGACCTAGTTTTTCACTCAACATGACCCAATTTCGAACTTGGCATAGATTTTTTGAAGAACAACATTCTGACCAAATTTCATGAAGATTGGATCAAAACGGCGACCTCTGGAGTGAACACAAGCTTTTTCTAAGATTTAACCTAGTGACCTGATTATTGACCCCACATGACCCAGTTTCAAACTTGGCCTTGATTTTATAGAGATCAACATTCTGACCAAGTTTCATGAAGATTGGATCAAAACGGTGACCCAATGTTTTTCCAAGATTTGACCTATTTACCTAGTTTTTGACCCCACATGACCCAGTTCCGAACTTGGCCTAGCTTTTATGGAGAACAACATTCTGGCCAGGTTTCATGAAGATTTGATCAAAGCGATGACCTCTGGAGTGAACACAAGGTTTTTCTAAGATTTGACCTAGTGACCTGGTTTTTGACCCCACCTCACCCAGTTTCTAACTTGGTCTAGATTTTATAGAGAACAACATTCTGACCAGGTTTCATGAAGATTCGATCAAAACGGTGACCTCTTGAGTGAACACAAGGTTTTTCTAAGATTTGACCTAGTGACCTATTTTTTTAACCAACCTGACCCAGTTTCGAACTTGGTCTAGATTTTGTAGAGAACAACATTCTGACCAAGTTTCATGAAGATTGCATCAAAACTGTTGCCTCTAGATAGTAAACACAAGCCAATTGTTGACGGACGGACGACGGATGAAGAATGATCACAAAAGCTCATCTTGTCACTATGTGACAGGTGAGCTAATGAAACCATGTGATATACACATACTTCCTATCTCCTCATCTGAAGATTCTTCCTCCACTCCACATTCCTTCCTCACTTCATCTAGATATCTGCAAAACATTAAGAGGATTATATACTGTATGCCGGGTATTATTTTGTAATGCTGTTATTTTCCCTCAGTTTTCATTCCTAGCTAATTCATGAATCTGAATAAATCACATAAATTATCCTAAAAAAAAATTAAGTTGTATATGAACATCCATTCAACCAATGACCTATGACCCAAATTGCACCAAGCACTGAGTTACCACAAACAAGTAGTTTAGGTAATTAACATTATCACAGATAACGTACTTCTTTGACCGGAATTCATAAATCTGCGAAAACAAGTACCGGATATGTTGCTAAAATCGAGGTCATCTAATATAAAGTGATTCAAAACGACCTTAAATACTCTGTCCCTAGTAAGTCCCATGTAGATAGGTACTGTCAAGTGGAGCTAATGAAAGCTGAGAAATTACTCTCTTTTTAAATGCCAAGCATAGCCTTTATTTGCCAGTCAATTTTACACCCGATTTGTCTGTAAGCACAAGACGGCAAGCACACTAACCACAGAGGTACGGAGACATACAACTAAACCAACCTTTTATACTTTCGATGAACTTTCTGTTTTATTGAACTGTCCTTGGGTTGTTTGGAGGGATTGTATTCAAATCTGACCGGTTCATCTGGTGGTAGTTCAGACAGCTGATCAAACACTCTCTGTAATACAGAAATATAAATAATTATTTTTTGTGGGAGGTTAAATTTCATGGATAGCGTGGTTCACCTTCAAACACGAAATCCTATCCAATCGAACAGTGATTTTGACCTTTGTATTTATTAACAGAATTGCAAAATCCACAAAAATCCACATTAAAGTACCATCGAAATGGTCTTTTTACCAAAACCATGAAATTTTGTCCCATCAAAATTAAATGATTTTACAAAAATAAATCAATATGTGAACTCTATTCTATGTGAACAGAATTCTTTTCTTCATCTATAACGGCAGCTGTAATTTTCATAAGCGGGGAGTATCATGTAGACCCTCAATGTTAAACTTTAATACATAAAAACTTTATCCAAAAGACTTACATCACAAAATTTGCTTGCAAAACTTGATCTATTCAATAGAAGAGCCTCTTAACATATTCGTGTATAAAGATTTGGATGATCCGATCAGGTCAAATTCTCCATATCATAAAGTCAGTCACAGACTTACCTGTCTGGAGAGTATGATATCTTTCAACAAATTATGATAATATCTCTTCTGTTTAGTCCGGTATTCCTGCTGTTTCATACGACGTATCATACTTGTGTACTTGGCTATATCAGGGGAGAAACTTCCATCTACAATACACAGTTATACACATGGTTTCATTTTTATATTTTTATAGTAACTCCAAACTTTATATATTTTTAGATGGTATCCAATTCATTATCGCCATAAGGCAACATGGCAGCAACTTTACAACACAATAATATTCTTAAGTAAACAGGATGAAAGTTTACAGACCCGAACATTAGTTGAAGCTGTTGCTGAATTTTCCAATACTCTACTCCTAATACATAAAATTACAATTAAATATTTATAAGATTACCTTTCAAACTAGAATGAAACTTTTGTAGAGGGTTTCCAAATTTGAAGTTTTCCTCATTAAACAGTTTCCTGAAAACAAACAAAAGAAATGCACAGTCACTCAATCTTGCTCATTGAGCAGTCACTCAATCTGGTTGAATGACCAGTCACTCAATCTGGCTGAATGAACAGTCACTCAATCTGAATAAATGTACAGTCACTCAATCTAGCTGAAGGTACAGTCACACCCAATCTTGCTGAATGAACAGTCACTCAATCTAACTGAATGACCAATCACTCAATCTGTCTGAATGAACAGTCACTGAATCTGACTGAATGAACAGTCACTCAATCTGACTGAATGAACAGTCACTGAATCTGACTGAATGAACAAGTCACTGAATCTGACTGAATGAACAGTCACTGAATCTGACTGAATGAACAGTCACTGAATCTGGCTGAATGGACAGTCACTGAATCTGACTGAATGAACAGTCACTGAATCTGACTGAATGAACAGTCACTGAATCTGACTGAATGAACAGTCACTCAATCTGATTGAATGAACAGTCAACCAATTTGACTGAATGAACAGTCACTCAATCTGACAGAATTAACAGTCACTCAATCTGGCTGAATGAACAGTCACTTAATCTGTCTGAATGTACAGTCATTCAATATGGCTGAATGAACAGTCACTCAATCTGACTAAATGAACAGTCACTCAATCTGGCTGAATGTCAGTCACTCAATCTGAATAAATGTACAGTCACTCAATCTGGCTGAATGTCAGTCACTAAATCTGGCTGAATGAACAGTCACTCAATCTGAATAAATGTACAGTCACTCAATCTAGCTGAAGGTACAGTCACTCAATCTGGCTAAATGGACAGTCACTCAATCTGACTGAATGACTAATCACTCAATCTGTCTGAATAAACAGTCACTCAATCTGACTGAATGAACAGTCACTCAATCTGACTGAATGAACAGTCATCCTATCTGACTGAATGAACAGTCACTCAATATGGTTGAATGCAGTCACTCAATCTGGCAGAACACCCAGTCACTTAATTGGCTCTCACTTAAATATCACTTATGGCGTCTTACCTCAATGTGTCTCGTCTTTCCTCATTTTCTCTTTCAGGAAATTTTGGCAAGAATGTCTGTAACAGCAAGTTATATGATGATTAGTGCACTATTCTAAAGGTACTAATACATGGTGTACAAGAAATGGGCTGCCAAAATACAAGTCTTTTAACACAAGTACACAGTCTATGGTACTACCACCAAAACTCTTTCTCAAATGTATAATTTATGCAATACAATATAAGCTGTACTAACTAGGATGCCTTTAATAATTAGATATAATAAGTAAGCAGTCTCAAATTAATACATGCACACATAGGATGAAAATTTTTAAAGAATCAAATATATACTTCACATAGGATGTCATTGTGTACCATTAAAGAAGAATTAACTATTACCAACAGTCAGTGATTCAAGAAGAATATTAATAATCAAAGGACGCATTTATGTATTTTATGACTAGTGGAAACATCAAGGTGACATCCACCACCCTGTTCATATACATACCATTAAATGCTGTCTCTGAGATTCAGTTAGAACTTTGTTCCATGTTTCCTGACTCATTACACTGTTAAAAATCTGTTTCTGAAATTTAATAAAAAACAAATACAAGAATTAAGATAACATAATAACACAGGCTAACATATTTTAGCAACCATTTTTGTAATCATGTATTTATCTATGACATAGACAATGTTTTACCAAGAACCCACCCGGCATTGTGTACTTGCCACAAATTTTATTCTCACATTTTTGTCCCATAAATCTTGTAGCTGCCAACCCGAAATTGTTTTAATTAACCAATCTGCGTAAATAATTTTAACAAGAATTTGTGTCCTGCCATAGCCAAAAAATTGAAGTACATTGATGAACGAGCAACAGTATTTTTCATTGGTTACACTTGTACAGACCTGTTGAATCACTGTAGCTCATTGTCATTCTGTATTATTCATTTTATATAACAAACAATAGTTTGTTTAACAACAGTCATTGTCCACTTACATGTTCCAGAAAACATTCTGGGATAAGAAATTCGTCAGAGCCAAGAACACATCTCTCCACTTTGCCAGCCTTGGGATGGAACCCTTGCTGCCACTTAGCAGTATCCATTTTGTCTGTTCACCTGAAAATGTATGTACTCTTTCAGCACTGCAATAAAATCAGATACAGAACATACATACAGTATCACAGATGTAAGAATGAAATGATCAAGTTTGTTATCTCAAATGACAGCGTTATTAAAACAATTTGCCACAAAATTCTGTGCTAACCCACCAAGTTCCATCGACGAAATGTGGACCCAATTCAAGTCAGCCATTTCATCAGCAGTGGACCAATTTGTGCCAACTAAGATGTCAAGCAATAGACATACCCATGCATGGGTGGACACGAAACTGAGAAGACTGATGCGAAGGAAGCAAAGAGCCCACAGAAAGGCAAGAAAGACCAAGAAAGAAGTCGACTGGATCAGGTACAAAAACCTTCAGAAGGAAGTCCAGAGTACGACCAGAAAAACTGAACGACAGTTTCTACACAACGTTGTCAGTGGAGATCTCAAAACAAACTCGAAGCGTTTCTACTCATACATCAAGAGCAGGAAAGAAGAACAAGTTGGTGTGTCATCCCTGATAGGCAAGGACGGTTACCTCCAGAGCGATACAACGAAAAGAGCCAACATCCTAAATCAACAATTTCAATCAGTTTACACCAAGGAAAACCTCAACAACATGCCAAACAAAGGACCAAGCCCATTTCCAGCAATGCCAAAAATAACAGTGAGTTCACCAGGTGTCACCAAACTACTACAAAAACTGAATCCAAACAAGGCTGCTGGACCAGACTTCATTCCAACATTTATCCTTAAGACCGCAGCACAAGAAATTTCTCTAGTTATGACTAAAATCTTCCAATTTTCATACGACACCGGCACAGTTCCAAGCGATTGGAGGGATGCAGACATCGTTGCAATCTTCAAGAAAGGTGACAAACAACAAGCCTCAAACTACAGACCAGTCTCTCTTTCATCTATATCCTGTAAAGTAATGGAACATATTATCCACTCAAACGTCATGAAACACTTCGACAAGAACAAGGTACTCTGCGATCAACAGCATGGATTCAGGAAAAGACGCTCGTGTGAGTCCCAGTTGGTCACCACCATCCAGGGAATAGTCAGCAAGATGAAGTCAGGCAAGGATCAAGTAGATGTTATTCTGCTTGATTTTTCCAAGGCCTTCGATAAGGTACCACATCAGCGACTGCTCCACAAACTCAACTACTATGGAGTTAGAGACGAAAACCTCAGATGGGTTGAATCCTTCTTAACACATAGAAAACAGAGAGTTCTGCTGGATGGCAAGGCATCAGAACAGGCGGACGTCACATCTGGGGTCCCTCAGGGTACCGTTAACGGACCACTGTACTTCCTAGCGTACATCAATGACCTGCCAGAATGCACCACATCCGACTGTAGTCTATTCGCCGATGATGGTTTCCTATACCGGTTCATAAGATCTGAACAAGACGCACAAGCCCTCCAGGAAGACTTGAACTCCCTTGAGAAGTGGGAAGAACAGTGGCAGATGAACTTTCACCCAGAGAAATGCCAGGTCATCAACATCTGTACTAACCCTGCCAATCGTAAGCGGTACAAGTATACACTCCATGGCCATGTGCTGGAATCGGTGGATCATGCGAATTACCTTGGGGTCAACATCAGCGAGGATATCAGGCCATTCCCCAGGATTTTTTTAAGGCGCTGGGGTAATGTAGCGCGGACGATTTTGGGGTGGGATACAGGAGGGGTGTCCCCTCCCGAATTCGATTTTTTTTAAAAACTCAAGCCGAAATGGTGCAGTTTTAAGTATATGATATGCAATACAACAACAATTTTTGTTACTTATATTTCTTTACTTTTTCTTAATATATAATATCATAATAAATCATATTAAACAACATAATCTAAATCATAGGTCGGTTATGGTCTTCCAGTAAAAGCCGCAGGGTCAAGACAATAAACGTTTCTGCACGTTCATTTTCACCTCTTAATGAACATTGTTCAGCAGATACTCTAGTAGTTGTCTTGTTCTTTACCTGAAATTACAAAAGATAAAAAGTTATTAAGTAATCGACAACATCATGGTTAAATGATGCTTATCTAAGAGTTTGAGGTTACCAACTTTGTCATTGTAACAAAGACTTGATCTAAGTATCCATGTAGCTGTGACAGAGCTTAGATTTCAAACCTGCTGATATGATGATTATGGGTTTGATTCCCAGTCACTGAAAATGCAGGGCTCGACACTAACACTGGTCCCCTGGTCCGAGGCCATTGAAAATCAAGAAGGACCAGTGAAAATCTTGAAGGACTAGTAACTGTTTTATTTACAAATTTTATGTGTCATTTATTTTTGTTGATGTTGATTTTTGGGTTGTGAAACCCCCTACCATTCCCCGGCCTGCGAGAGACAGCTAATGGTAAAATCTCTGGTATTTCACTAGGCCCTGACAACTAAATATAGTCCCCAGGTTATGGTTTGGAGAAATTCCCCGGCAATGTGGTGTGGAAGCAGAGGCTTTTTCCTCAGCTATCCACCACCAATCCCGGGGTGGGGGGGGGGAGCGTGGATGCAACTTATTGGTGCATTATGCAGTCAATTCCTTGTGGAAAGTTACGTTAACAAGGAAAACTGCTTAGTTGAATCGCTGCATATAACTGAAAATTTGGTAAGGACTAAAGGAGCTGCTTAAATCTAAATAAACTCATAAAAAATAGGTAATAATGACTAATAATTGACTATGTTAACTTACTCATGAATATTTATGACAAGGTAATGTGTCTGGGTAGTTCACTCTTCATCTGCCAATATAGACATGGGTTGCAGGTTCATGGTTTTGTTCCAATTGGCTTCAAATGCCATGGTTCCAAATGACTTTCACCCCTGTGGTATCTTCTTAAAGAAGCTCTATTTGTTACTGTATTAGCCACATATAAAACATGACAACCCAAGCAGTCTTTACATGCCAGATACCTGAAATCAAAGAAATTAAAATCTCATTAATTAACATGCACCAAAAATATGTACGTTATGTGTACAGTAACAGCAGCTTCATGGTTTTTTGTTTGACTCGAAACCAAGACTCTTTTATCCATGTTCAACCCAAACAAAGAACTCCTAAGACCATGCAATATTTCTGGAAATCATTAATAAATGGTCTTTGATTTCATATTTTATATGTCAATATTTTACTAAAATTTTTAGATGAAATGGAATGCTCGCTCCCTTCAAAGAGCTTGGACAAGTTTAACACGTTACACGGTGGCCTTTCTACTGCTAATTGGTCTCAATTAACAAATAAACTTACCCAACTGTTATCTTTTCCCAATTATAATCCATAACTAATTATAATCCAATCACTGATTGTCCGATAACTTGTCAAAACACCGACAATTAAATCTTTAAACCCCCCTCTATGCAGGTGTCGCGAGTTAACACAGTGTACTGCAGTGTACACTCAGGATGTGTTCGAAAGAACTGTGCAGAACAGTGAGAACACTGTTCCTGTTCCAAGTATTTACGAACAGAATAAAACTGTTCCGAACAGTGTTCCACTCCAAACGACTTACGAACAAAACGGAACAGGAACAGAACAGGAAGTAACAACAATAAAAATCATGTTAAAGAAAAAATATTAAGATATAAAACTTTTAAGGTGGTCGATATTGTTAGTTTCAGCCGTTATATTAGTGGAAGTAAAATGCCACTAGAAAATGTCCCATTGTAAAAGTTCGGTCATTTCCGTTTTATCCCGTTGACATACTATTGCCAAGGTGATCAGAATAACACATTTCGTGAAGTTTCCGGTTGTCTTGTTGTTGTTGTAATCACGTGACCTGTTCTGCCTGCACCACCTCGATTACGGGAACAGACGGAACATGTCCTGCACACTGTTCCGGACTGTTCGTAACGCTGTTCTGTGTTCTGGAACAGTTCTGGAACACAGAACACTGCGTTACGAACACACCCTCAGTGTGTAGATAAACTGACTCTCACTGAGAGGCACCATACGGGGATAAAATCATTCATTGACTCAAGATGCTGGACTTTTAATTGAGGCACCGCGCGGGATATTTAGGCGCAGCAGGATGCTATATTTGCCTTTTTAAGCACCGCGGAACCGCGGCGGCTTATTGGGCTGGGGAAGGGCCTGGATATGACTTGGAAAACTCATACCAAGAAGACGGCAGCAAAAGCAAACAGTGCTCTAGGATTCCTCCGGTGCAATCTACGTAGCTGCACAAAAGAAGTAAGAGAGAGCACATATCACACCTTTGTTGCACCAGTCCTCAACTATGCTACAGCAGCTTGGGACCCATACATGATACATGACAGGTGATATTGATGAACTAAACAAGGTACAGAGACGAGGAGCAAGGTTTGTGACCAATGACTACCGGGACAAGACACCAGGTTGCGTCACCACAGGGATTGAATTTAACTTTTTTTGCCACTAGCAAAACATTGCTAGTGCCTTATTTTTCTACTAGCAAAATGGTTTTTGCTACTAGCAATAGCATTTTCAAGTAGACGGTCTGACCGGTATTTTTCAAAATACTGTTACAGTTAATACTGTCCGTAACGGATTTGAGATGTCACATCATCTACATATAAAATGACATATATGTGAACAGTTGGGATGAATTTTATTAATTATATCAATATTTCATTTTTTAATAGTCCCAATTTCATAGTGTAACTGTTAACTTAAGACTTATGTAATAATACTGTATATACAATGTAACTAACATAATATTACTGTTACTAACTTTGTGTAGTAGTAGTTTTATAACATACTGTAATGTACAAATAGCCATGTTACCTAGTAATAAACTATTCTAAACTTAGCACAGTGTTTGTACTGTTACTAACCTTGTGTAGAACTCACTGATAATTGTTTTATAACATACTGTACATGTACAAATAGTCATTTTACTTAGTAATAAACTATTCTAAACTTAGCACAGTGTTTGTTTTCATTTAATAATCACCATTATGTATCTAATGATTTAAAAATCCTAGGCATGTCCAGACTAGTATTGTAATAACACTGACTTATATTCAAACAATGTTACAGATCTGCACTAGTATAACTTATACATTTGATTTCTGTTCAGCAGGCTAATAACATTGTGCTTATGGCTTAACTAATTCCTTGGCCCATATGGTGCGACAGTAGGACGCTTCCTCCTCTGTCCAGAAATCCACCATCTGTTAACAATGGTGTCTGCTTGAAAATCCTTAAGCTTTGGGCCCCACAATGTTATTCTGAGTAGTTTATCCAAAGTCTCAGTGGTAAGACGTGCTCTCCAGTCACTCTTGACCCTCTTCATGGCTGAAAATGTTCGCTCACATGAAGCATTTGACAAAGGAAATACACTTGTGAGATGAATAAGTTTTAAGATGTTTCTGTAGTCCCCTTTATTTTCATCAGCTTGACTGATTTGTTGATAAACTGCTAGAGGGTGTAAGCCCATGTACCTGTGTCTGTTTCTATTAATGTGCAATTTTATATCTATGAACTCCCTCAAGGCAGCCTCTTCTTCAACATTGGCATTTTGCAGAATCTGATTGAAATGTGTGTAAACATTGCTCACTTCTGCTGGTCGCTTTAGGAAAAAATGATAAATATTCAGATTGTCATTTTTTTAATGATTGAATGATCACTCAATAGATTAATCAATAGATTGATCTATCATATGATCATTCAACTATTACGTAAAAAAATGAGAGGGGTGTAATGAAAATTTCTAGACAAAGACAGACTTGTTTACACAATAGGCTTAGCATAAAACTGTGACAAAGTACAAAAAAGAAAACAAATATCTTACGCTAGAGGTTTTTTCTGCAGGTAAATCAGAGTGGGTTTCTTTACATACTGAACACCAAATTTTGTTAACAGTGTCTGTTTCTTTTTCTGTTTGGAATATGAGTTCAATATTTAGTTCTTTCATCCATTTTTTAACTGTTTTGACTGACGCCGTTGGACTGCTTTTAGTTTTTTTCTGTGCTGGTTTTTCCGAATCGGATTGACTGCCACTGGCCGAACTATCTGAACGTTTGTGTTTTTGGACGGCAGCTGTCTTTTTTTCACAATCTCCGGTAGATGTTGGCGAGGTTGGACCTGGAGAACCCAGTTTCGATGGCTGTTTACCAAAAAAACTTCGAATGTCTGCCATTTTGTCTGAATCGGCAGAGCGCTCACATCAAGCGCTTAGCGATAAACGGTGCGCGGGTACAAATTTTACGCGTGAAAAGGAGTTTAAAGAACGGAATGGAGACGGAAACGTCGGAAAGGACAGTTTGTTTATATTTGCCGATTTCTACATGCACTCGCAAAAAATTGCGATGGTAGAAATTTTGTACTCGCATTTTCAAATTGCAACTCGCATTTTGCGAGCTAGCGAGTGCTAAATTCAATCCCTGTTCTTGCGCAACGTTGTATAGTTGTCAAGTCTGACAGTACAACGTATAATGTAGATGTAGATTAAGTATTATATAATTTGATAAAGCAACTCATGGAATGTTTTGCAGAAACCTTAGCATGACATTGACAATCATTGGGAATGGGGGAAATTCCCTTGTTAATAGCTCTTTGTCAATAAAAGACTTTGGCAACATTTAAGTTGAGTTGTGCACCAGTCTAATAGAAACCACTAACTCTCAACCCCCGGGGATAGCAGGATTATTGTATTTTTACCTGCCCTGTGTCCAATCAATCGCCGCATTGTGCTAGTACAGGGCTAAGTTTCTCGCCAGTAGCAAGGAAATATAGCCGTGACATTTTACTTGTTATGGGCAGATGTAATCAACAGAGGGTATTACATTCTGTAAGGTCAAGCGGTGATTGAGATTTCATCCTAGGTTTGGGCTGGGTTTGAAAAGACAATAGTGAAAATTCCCTATTTTCCCAGGGGGGTTGCAGATGGGTTTCAATGGACAAACTACAATGAAAACATTTCAAACATATTCGAATAAAGTCTTTACATAATTATGGTACATAAACAAACCATGACATCTTCTGCTATTGCTTAAAAATCATACTTAAATCCTGGATTTTATTTGTATCCGAAATTAGGCATATCCGAAAAGTGAAAGTTTCTAAAATTTTGATAATTTGATAACTTACCTATGCATGGTCGAAATACAAAAATTTAAGGAATAATCGATACTAGATTAAATTTGCAACTAATGTGTAACTCGTGAGGCGCTTTACGTGGCTAATAACATCAAAAAGTTAGAAAAAAATGTTCAGAACGACCCGGAAGCTCAGCACCGCAATGAATGAAAAAATTCGTGTTTTTTTTCGAGAAATTATTGATCAAAATATGAATACAAAATAAGATCATTTATTACCAAAGACAATGCATATTTTATATCACTGAATCCTCGACATTATCAATAAAATATCAGCGAATCAGCTTCGTGTCGGTCTTTCACTTCCAAAATGGCGGTCAATCTCGTGTGTCAGGTTCATCCAGTGGTTTTATTCACGATTGTTGATTCATATGAGCGGAGAAATGAAGATAATAGACGCGTGATTGGTACATTGTTAGGTGGGTTATATACAAGCCGGACGGCAGTGCTGTCCGAAATCAAATTATTTCACAGTCGCCCAAAATATGTCTGCAAATTTTGTCATGTTTGTGTTGACATGATTGACTTTGTCTTTTGAGTCATTCACATGTCATCCTGTGACATGGTTTATTAAGTTTTGTAAGCTGAAGACTGCAGTCTTATCATAGCTGCCTATCACAAACACAGGCTTGGTGAAGACGAAACAATCCAAATGACTTTGTTTGTGAAATTTGCACTTGTCCAGGAGTCGTTGTTTTAGTTCTATTACGCTATTGACGTAGTTACCTAAGCCAAGAGACTCCCATATACTTTAGTATAGATAGCAGAGGAGTCCAGCAATCTCGGTCCGGTGCATCGAACCACCTGTATGATGATTAGTAATCGTTGGGGTATGCTCGATGTGGTGTCACTCGTCTATGTTTTTTCTTGGTGCAGGAAGCTCTGTTCCCGCATAAATGTATGTGTCTTTTGCTAGACATATAGGGTGCGTTTAGAAGGGCTGTTCTGAACACTGTTCAGAGTGTTCCTGTTCCAACTACTTACAAACAAAACTGTTTCGAACAGTGTTCTGAATGTTCCACTGCACTCCAAACGACTTACGAACAAAATGGAACAGGAACAGTACAGGATGGAAGTAACAACAATAAAAAATAATGTTAAATAAATGTTATTAAAAGATAAAACTTTTAAGGTGGCCGATATTGTTAGTTGCAATCTTTATATTGGTGGAAAAAAAATGTAACTAGAAAAGTTCCCATTGTAAAAGTTCGGTCATTTCCGTTTTCCCCGTTGACATACATTACTATTGCCAATTAGATCAGAATAACACATTTCGTGAAGTTTCCGGTTGTCTTTTTGTTGTTGGAATCATGTGACCTTTTCTGCCTGCACTACATATTCATTTGGAACATGTCCAGAACACTGTTCCGTTTTGTTTGTAAGGGTGTTCCGGAACACAAAGAACAGCGCTTCGAACACACCCATTTTGATTGATTGATAATGTTAGCTTGATGATTTGTTAGCCAATTGGAAAGCAGAAACTCAGCGTTCTTGTACTTCTTTTTCTGAAAGTCGCCTATGGCGGGTGTGATCGTAGTTTTAATTAAATCACAACCAAAAAGCACTCTGTAGTGCATTGGTTAGGCAATGGTTTCCTGGGCAAGTGCAAAACACAAGCAAAAATTTTTTCCTGGTATATTAATATTAGAAATTGCGCAGCTTGGTAGATTTTTGATTCCATTTTGAAAAATCAAGTTAAAACAAGTGACAATAAATACTGTTCCTCAGTAAAACAACTCAGTTGTTGAAAAGTCCTCCCTCAATGCACTGTGAAAGCATTGGCCCTAGAAGTATGACCTAGATTTCCCTAAAGCTTCTGTGGGGTGGGCTTATTGATTTACTCTTGCCTGTTTATGTGTCAGTCATTCTGTCTGAATAGTTGTATCACAGATTTTTCAAATAAGAGTTCCAAGTGTTTCAGTCCCGAGACTTAGTCAATATTAGTCATCATGTTTTGACTTGGTGTAATTCAATGCAGATTTGTCCAGTATTAGCAGAGATATTGCCCTTGACAAGTAGTTAGTGTATCTGTTTCAATTGGAACCTTTTCTTAAAAGTTTGCGATTTTGTTCTAATCTATGATCTACCATTTTACTTATTTTAGGAACATATGATAAAGGTATTGTAGAAGTCACGAATGCTTTTGCTGTTCCTCACAATGAGTCTGAAGATGAGGTAAATATTAGCCTAGTGTACTGGTACTTCACTATTTAGCTTACTTAAGTTATTGTGGTTAAGTCTATATATGTAGTGTGTTATACTATTAATAAATTTGTTGCAGCAGTCTTTTCATAGAGATATTGCTGAACCGCCTAGTTTTAAAGTTGAGGCCCTCAAAACAATAAGAATATCAATTAAAGGAAACATAATTATTACCTACTGTAAATTTGGCTGAGGGGCGTTAAATACGGTTGAGTCAGAGACAGGTATTTTGGCCTACATTGGAGAACAGTCTCCTCTTAATGACAACCCTGTTTTGTCATTGGTCTGAACAGCTACCCCGTAGAGTGATTTGATAAGGCATGACTGGGCTCATATTGACTTCAGCTCTCCTTTAGAATTTTGACTCTCTTGAGCTAACTTTCTTTCGTTAGTTTAGTATCAACCTTTCGTTCTCAATGTCGAGACTGTTGGTGTAGAATCACCCACGGGCATATTTTAATATTAAATAATAAATTGATACGTTTCTTAGAATGTCTATGTACTTGTATTATAATTAACTTAAAAAATGAATCAAATTATAAATATTGTATTGTTTTTACTATTTCAGGTGGCAGCTGATTTGGAGTATGCCAAGAATATGTTTGAACTCCATAAAAAAGTAAATCCATCAGAACTCATTGTAGGATGGTAGGTGCTTCGTTTTACTTATAAATAAATAATAGATAGAATGTGTTTTTGAAGCATTTTATGTTTGTATTCTGCAACGTTTCTGTTCGTTCATTGTTACATTGTACATAATTATGTCATTCAAATTAAAAAATGCTTAAACCTACCGGTACTTATGCTCTTCAATTTTGAAACCGGATATTACCACCTCAGTTAATAAGACTGATGATTGTTTCCTAGTTTACTTAAACAGTATTTACTAGTCTATTGTACACCTACCAGTGATAAAGATATTTGAGCATTTGGGCACAATGAAGCATCAACATTGCCCAAGGCGGATTTTAGACCTTGCTCTTTGGATCAGAAGTATCACACTTGACTTGACCTGTGTAGGATGTGTCATGTCTTTCATTGATACAACTATATATTGTGTCATGTGATAATATGTGATGTTCTGTCATGTGATAATATGTGATGTTCTATGTGCTAATACAACTTAATATGATATGCCATGTGTTTCAGGTATTCCACAGGACCAGATGTGTCGGAGCACTCGTTGTTAATCCATGAATATTACTCCAGAGAAACAAAGAATCCTATACACATGACTGTAGATACAACATTGAAAGGAAACAAGATGGGAATCAAAGCATTTGTTAGGTAAAGCTTGATTCAACACTTAAAACTAGATTGCCAATCCTGACTGCCCAGTTCCCATCTAGGTCAAACAACTACCTAGTATACTCAAAATCACTGGTTTCGCGTCATCATTGAAGTTGCGGCATTTTCAAAACTCAATCCTCGTTGTTTACCAAATTTAAACTTCCTGTGGTTGCTGTTGAAATAGGTCACACACCACTAATACTGATTTTTAAGATGCACACATTCTGTCAATTTCTCGAAATGAGCCCACATGGGAGTTCTAACAAGGGACAGTCCAATTATTGCTAGCACTGCATTGCACATTATTTATTCGTCAACATGAACTTTTTAAATTGTTGTTAATTCGTTCAGTAGCCTTAAACTTTAACTTTTAAAATTATTGATCAACCAAAAATAGATGTGAATATAGCGTGGTTAATATTTAGTGGTGTTTAACCTTTCAGTATACAAATAACTGCTTGGAATTTAGACTTACCGCGAAACCAATGATGACGTCATTTGACTTAAATGGACGATACTTATCGTAAACAAAGCAGCACTACACTTTATTTTTGCTACTTTATTGGCCTATTTGCAGTGTATTTATCGTAAATAGGATGGAAAAGAAAAATTGCATAAAGTTTTGTTAGATATATGTCGATTTTTGCATTTGAATAACTGCTTTACTGTAAGTACCGCGAAACAACAGATGGCCAGTTTAGCATCCAAAATTGATTGTTTAAGTCTGAATTTTAACATCAAAAGTATCACCTTTTAATTATCGGTAAATATCATTAAGTACTCCCAGACTTTGCAATAAATATGCAAATTAGCCTGAAGCGATGTTAGCCAATCCATGTCTTTATCGTTAAGTGTTCACTGGGGTTATGTGATAAATAAAATCTTACATTCGTGCTCATTACATAACTTGGCAAAGTCTCGTGTGATATTATTTTGTCAACTTGTTTAATAATAAAACTTGTAAGTAATGGGTGCTCATGCAAGATGAATTTTTCGATCCTCTATATTTATTATCATGTCAAAAGAATAGATTTTTATGTTACAGGAATAACGAAGACTATCATATAAATGGAATAGACTATAAAATATTGTCTTACTTTTATTACAGCACACAGATTGGTACACCAGGAAAGACTGTTGGTACTATGTTTGCTCCAGTTCAGGTAGAAGTTACCAGTTATGAACCAGAAAAAGTTGGAGGTAATTATTTGCCACAATATTATGAAAATTTCTACTATAGTAAATATTTCTTAGTGGAATGAACACCACTCAATTTCAAAGTCTGTTTATTGTAAATATTGTAAATACTGTTGCAAGTCCGTGCATTCACTCCCCTGTGTTCATTATGTTAAATGTACAACAATTGGCCTGCTAATTAGGATTCTGTATTTGTCAGTTATTAATCAATGTAATGCTGTTCAGTAGCCTACCTTTGTACTTTGTTATTCTGCAAGCAGCTCACTTGAATCAGTGGTGGTTGAGGCAGATTAGGTAACTTAAGGAAGACATTCAGTAAAAACGTTTAGAAGACATCTCTACCACTCTGTAGATGAGAAAATAACAAGCAACCTGAAAGTTCTGTTGGATGCTAAATTGACCAATTATTTTAGTAGTGAACTGGGGTTGTATTCAATATTGATCTGATTTAAGTTTAGAATAAGGATAGCCAATAATATTACCAGTTATTGACCTAGCGTGATCTTATTGGTTGTCTATATCCTTAAGTCAAGTTTAGTTAGATCAATATTCAATACCAGCCCAGGATTTTTGTTTAGTTGATAATGTGATTATAATTTACTTATTTTCTGTGTACAGTTGATGTTATACAAGGAGGAAAGTCTAATCCTAAACGTAGTGTATATCTGGTCAAAGATCTGACCCATGTAGAGAGGGCATGTGGTATGCTACAACAGAAACTAGCTATGGTGTTAGAATATGTAGAGGATGTCCTGGTAAGTCTAACCTCTCATACCCAGCCAATAAGGTCTCTATTCTCTCGTACTAAGCTCTAACCTCATAGGACTATGTTTGAACTACAAATTAGTGTAAGGGGGCTGTGCTTATGGCACCCAAAACAGACTTATGACTTGTTTACAGGATTGTGCACCATGCCTCAGTAGGGCCGCTGTGTTAAAAAGACAAGGTGCAGCTGAAAACCTTATACCTACGTTGCTATGTGAACCCCCCCCCCCCCCCCTAAATTTCTGTCATACCTACCCCCTATGTTGTGTGCACATTACGGAAACAAACAATTTTCTATTATGAAATTGTAGCCTATCTAGGTGCAGTATATTTATACAACTACATAACCTGTGTCAACTTTTCCAGGCTAACAGAATCCCTGCTGATAATGTTATAGGAAGATTTCTGATGGATTTAGTTACAAAAGTACCACAAATTGAACCTGAAGATTTTGAGGAAATGCTCAACTCCAATATGAAGGTAAATATTGTCATGGTTATAGTCGATTCAATATGTAATACTAATGAGGAAACTATCCCAATCAAACGAATAGTGGGGATTACTGCTAAGTCAGGTACAGCTATACCTAAATAAACAAAGTTTACCTGGCAGCCGACTCAAAGTACATGGATTTTGAAATAACTTTGTGTAGAAATGTTCATTGCATTGAGATGACAATACTTACTGCACTTTCTCTGTCACAGTTACTGCCCTTTAAAGTTTAATTATTTTTTTGTCCACTTCAATTATTTCTCTACCTGTTCCCCTATTCGGAGTGCAGAGCACAATAAACTCTTCTGTGTTGTTCAAGTTCCTGCTACTTTCAGTATTTACTCCATTCTGAACTTGTATGTGATGACATACACTTCTAAATCATGTTTAAACAAATTAAAACAATGGTGTTGTTCTATTGGTTGACAGGGGTTGTCTGGAACTTCAGGATTATAAGTGTCGGGGAATTTTCTTTCTTTTCCTATGTCAGTTAACAATTTTTCGTTGTTTCTAGATTTTCAATTTTTATCTAACTTTTACATGTTGTTCCATTGCAGGATTTATTGATGGTCACATACTTAGCCAATCTCACAAGAACCCAGTTAGCTTTGAATGAAAAGCTCAGCATCACATTGTAGAAGCAAGAAGAACCTAGAAGTACCATTTTGGAAGCGAAAATCTAACAACTTGAAATTGTGCATTAGACGCAATTAATTGTGAATTCTAACAACTTGTGCATCTAAAACAGACACAATATTTGTGCTAAAATGGGAACATTGTTTACAGACGTTGACCTGACACACAGGGATATAAGTGACAATAGTAAATTAAATACGGGTTCATGGAACCACAGATTGAAAATAAAGAGTAAAACAAACTTTGTCACATTTGTCATTTATTTATTGAATAATAAATATTTGCTATATGTACAACATGATATTCATGATAAGACAGTTTGTATCCTATGAATCAAATTGAAATGATTGTGCATAAAAAACATGACGATGAAAGTCATTTATGATGTAGATACAGTTGACTTTCACTTCAACTTTTCTTATGCCAACTTTTTCATACAACTCCATTTGGCTTTTTTTTAGTACATGAAAACATTACCTATGTTATGACAATTGTTTTGTACTATTGACGTGTTTCAGACACAAAATAAGACAATAGTTTCCACAGTCAATAACTTTGACTTGCTTTACAGGGGTGTCAACAGAGTCAAATTCAAAATCAGGAAAATCACATGCAGTCAAACATCTTTACCAAACAAGAACTCTTTGAACAATGACATTTTTTCCACTTTAAAAAGAAAATCCTTCAGAAGAACTTTGCTATTTCTTGAGATATTTACATGAAATAACTTTTATTTTGGCCAGGAGTCATTACTTTTTCAGAAGTGATAAATCCGGAATAATCAGGAAAATTGACACCCCTGTTAATATTTGTGAATACGAGAGTTGACTGCATGTTATTCTTTTGATATAGCAGGCCTGGTAACTAGCAATCATTCTCAAGCTGAAAGTCCTGGGTTTCAAACAAGGAAAATTCAGGATACAAAAGACTGATATCGAGCACAAGTCTGAAAAATACATGCCTGTATGAGAGCAATTTCATATACATGTACTGTAGAATTAACACCATTGATCAGTGGCCTACTAATGCAGCAATGTTTGTGAATGTTTCTATCTTTCTCCTTCCATCATTATGATTTGAGTCATCCAATCAACACACATCCGTCCGAGAGATATCATGAAGAACAGCTGACTTTTAATTGTCTAGCCCAGTTTGGAGGTGGGGAAGCAAAGCCTTTGTCCTCAGCATCTTTATTGTACGTGTATGGATTTTGTAATATTTTTAGTATAAAATTCACACTTTCAAAATTGTTCTTCTCTACGTCTTCTATAGCAGTTTGTGCTATCCAATTTCTTAAAATATATCTTGGATTTGTTTTGAGCATCAAGTTTTGACGTTGATTCTCGGATATATTTTCATTGGAAAGTTTTTGTTGGTAGACTTCTAACCATTTGGTGAACCACTCATGGTTGGCTAGAATTTTTAATGTCCAAAATGTTGATGGAATGTTGTCATTTTTAACATTTTCTATAACATTAGTGACTGAAATCTCTGACAGTTCTCTAAATGTCATAGTGAAGTCAGCTTTTGTGTCCTCCATAATTTTCAGCAATATAGCGAGAAATTGTTCATCATCTTCTTCATATGAATTATACTCTGAAAATCCTAATTTTGTCATAAAGATTTTCATGTAATTGCTCTTATAAATATCAGCATAGCCTTTTAGAATTATGTCAGCCTGCTTGGTTTGTCTTTTCTTCAATAATGGCAACAATGCTATTCTTAGTTTGTTTAAATTGAATTTTGCAACATCAGGTTGTTTTTCGTAGCTATAGCGCCCCTCGTCGTCTGAAGTATTAGGTACAAATTTAGGATCGTAACCTTCTAAGAATCCAAAAGGACCATAATCAATTGTTATAGACAGAATGCTAAAATTATCTGTATTACACACTCCATGAGTAAAACCAACACTTTGCCATAGGGCCACCATCAATGCAGCCTGTGACACAACTTCTTGGAAGAATGCCAAATATTTGTCTTGGTCTGATATTGATATGGTGGGAAAATAATTCATTATAATGAAATCCACTAATTGTTTAAGTAAGCTAATTTCCTTGTTCGTTGACAGGATTTCTAGGGACCCGATTCTGAACCATGATTTGGCTAGCCGTAGAACCACAGCAGCACGTTCTTGTTTGATGTTACCATTATAGAACTGATCCCGGATCACTGGATCATCGCTAACCACTAGTGAAGCTGCTCGACTTGTTGCTATACCTGTATCATACAAAATATTCACATTACTGTATTGTATGTTTCATTGTCACAGGAACATGCAATGCACAAAATAAAACATGGTTTACAACAGGGCTAGTATTGGCGTGCCACGGGGAGCAGACAGATAGCGACAAACAACTAGGCCATAAATAAGGTAATTAGATTCCAGTTGACCTATTCACAGGCCTACAAAATTATATCACTAACAACATTTTTTCTTCCCCCATTCATTATACTAGTACTAAGTACAGAGTAACTATACTGTAATGAATGGGTGAAAAATTGAAGTAAAAACTTTGTGGTTTGTGATATAATTTCGTAGGCCTGTGACCCATTTAAACTCGCTGTATACAAAAACAAATATTTTGACTTTATTCCATTATCTGCTGGAGCACTTCGCTACTTTAATACAGTCATAAAATTCGAAGCAATTTTTTTAGCGAAATAGTAGTCATATGGAGACTTCTCAGTTACATTATTCCACAGGACCAGCTGTTGCCTCGAACTTACTACCGGTATGCCAGTTCTGAAGGGAATGTATATACCTGTATGAGTTTTAACAACTTTGTATCGTGTGGCCTGGGAATAATCTCAATACTAGGCCTTGTACTCAAAAGCAGATGCTACGCCACTAGTCTACCAATGCCTTGTTAATGTTATGAATATGGATGCTGTTTACCGCTAGGTTTGACTTACCTAGCGCATGCATAGCTTCACTGCATAGGAATTCTCTTACTGAGGATCTAATCACTGCCTTGCCATCCCCTCTACGAGAATAAGGGGTCAGCCCCGACCCCTTTAGCTGTAGTTCCCATCTTTCACCTAGATGGTTGACATATTCTCCTAACATGACAGCACGACCATCACCAAGCTGACCAGACCAGTAACCAAACTGATGTCCACCATATCTGTAATTAGTTGTTTCAATATTAACATGTGCAGATCTAGGTATGAATCCCATAATTTATTATGCAATTTTTTACCATAATGTTACCAGTATCACAGGGCAAAAACCAAATTACTGTATGTCTTATTCAGGATTCCCACGGTCAGGGAAAAACATAATTTTTTCAAGGTCAGGGAAAAGTCAGGGAATTTTGGAATTAGGGAAATCCAGAAATTTACCAAAAGTCAGGGAATTTTTAATTGAAAGTGTCGATAAGTGTCATTTCCAATGAAGTAATACCTAAGACTGAATTTCTCGCTATGCTCGCTCGGAATCATTCTCCATTATAATAACTTTATGTCAATCAACAGCCTTAAAATCTGCTACCTTAAACTTTTTTGTTCCATATAAAGCAAATATATCCTTATTTTCTCTATTTTATTGCCATATTATGCTTGAACAAAAAGATGCTGTGTCGCCTGATTTTCTCTTAAAAGTCGGGGAAAACTGCTCTGTGATCAGGGAAAAGTCAGGGAATTTTGTCTTGGAAAGTTTGTGGGAACCCTGTTATTGGTACCGGTAAACTATAAAATTCAACTAGCTACTCGAATATTGTCGATTCAAAGATGTCTGTCAATACCGCCAGAATGTTTCGTTTCTAAATAACTAAATGCAGTAAGTATAACTACTACAAATATAGGACCATTAGAGTTTTAATCAAATAAGTGTATTTATGATGGTAGAATTTAATCCTGAGAAACCTGTAATAATCGCCCTGGTTGAATTGTTTGTTTACAAGGTTGTGACAGAGATCTTTGAATCGACTATAGCGCACAAAATCCCAATAGGTCATACAGTGAATGGGCAAAACAAGTGTATTTTATAAGTTCAAAAGAAAACTTCCATTAATTACTTATTTTGTAATAAGAATAATTATAAACCGCCGTTTTCAATGTCTCCCATAATATTTGCTTGTAGAGTAATGACTAATTTGATTTACTGTTACATATACTCTTTTAACACCCTATGAATATGTGTCGTTATATTATCTCACCTATGTGCTAGAGGTGAAGAACCAGGAAGGACACGGTTACCAGCAACAAAGTCCAGGAAGTCTGTGGTATACTTCCCGTGTACTGGTAGATCTAAATCTAGTATAGTCGTCAATACATCATCACTAACAGCAGCTATACGTGGATTTCTCTTCAACGGTGACGGATGTATGACAGAAAATAGACACCCACTCACTTCTCGTACATAATTTCTCGATTTTGAATCCAGAGGGAAATAGGAGCTGAGAACTTGATATTCTGCAAAGCTCCACTTGTTAAAACTTCTCAGATTCCAGTATTTCAATATATGACACCTGTCAGAGGGAAGAATTTCCAATACATGTTGATACCAAAGCTGTACTGAGGAATAGTTCTCCTCAGTTTTATAAGTGTTCACATCAACAGTCAATACTGTGCAAAAACTAAGCACAATTACAAGGTATTTTACAAAACAGCTACATGTACAATGTGCCATGTTTACACAGGAAGTGGTTGGATTACCTCCCTTGAGAAACTCTTCATTTTCAAATTGTATACACAACATACATGTACATAAAACTAAAAATAGACAACATATTGCTATATTTACATCCAATTTATTTCACTTACTGTATTATATACATACTAACAAAGTGTACATGATTCAACCCTTTTATACATACATAAACAATTCAAACAAGTAACTTTAATTATTGCAAGCAATAAAATACTTAGCTGTATATTGGTATCTTCACAGACTGTCAATTACAGTCCATATGTTGACCTAAAGACCTAAGTTTACCTTAGAAGATACTGAATACAGTTCATTATTATTTGCTTTCAATTGATTACTGTGATTTCCACTAAAATACTGACAAATTACAGTGAAAATAGCGTTTTGACAATTTCACTGTTCCGGTAGATGGTTTCAGTACAGCAAAGAAAAAGACACATAACGTCAATGGCGCCGGAGTCAAATTATGTATCATCGTGATGTTCTGATTTCAACTTAATTTTGTCCAACTAAGCCAATAACTGTTTCATGTTACGAGAAGCAAATAATAAACAGAAAATTCGTTGATTTTTGGTGAAAGATCTATTTTATTTCACTCTTGATAACAGAAAATCATATTATCAATCATGGCTAAGTCACTTGTGAAAATATTGATTTCTGTGATCACTCTGTGAAATAAACTTGGATCTTACACCAAATCCAACAAATATCCTCCATATTTATCACACAAATTGACATCCTCAATATCAACTGCAATGTGTCTAATACTAGTGATTTGGTGAATTATACTGTGTTCCTAAATCAGATGCACATAAAATGCATACATACATACAATGACAGGTCTTAACCTATTAGGAATGTCCAAACATATATCCACTTACGCAGTTTAAACAGTCATAAAGCATGTACCGGTAGAACACAGTTGTCAGTTCACATTGTATTAAATGGAAAACATGTCAAATTTTATTTCATTTTAAACTTTTTAAATAATAATTTCAATATCAAACACAGCAAAGACCTATATTAATTATGTCTTTCAACGCAGTAACATAATTTGAGTGTGCAACATTTCGGAGTTTGCTATGTGGCCGAAATAAAAATTATACCAGTGTTTCCATTGCTCGACGTTCAACACAAAACAAGGAAAACCAGCTTCTTTTCTCTCATGCCCTTGTGGCAATTTATGCCTTCCGGAATGAGAAGTAGAGACAGAGTGATAAATAGACGTGGTTCATACAGAATGCCCCTAAACAAATTCAAGAATTTTTAAGTACAACAATTTCCAATATTTTCAAAGACTAAAAAGTTGGGCGTGTCTTGGCAAAAATTTGCAATAAGAGTCTTAAAATCAAATGATATCATGACAGATGCTTGAGTAATCAGACATTACACCACTGTACATAGTTATTTTCACTCAAAATTCAATTGAAGATGTGCAGATTTTAGTCAACCATCTGTCATAATTTGTTTGCCATATTGAATGTTCCATCTATTCAGTGCTATTTTGTCCCATTTTCGATGAGCAGCAATATATTTCTATGCCAATTTACAACATACTAGTAATTAACATTTTTGGCAAGATTCAAGTATGTTTCAGCAACTTTTCGGCAGCTTAAATTCAATTAATGTTCAATTAATAAGCCTTAAATTCAAGGACTGTTTCAAGTACTTGGCATCAAATTCAAGTACTATTCAAGACCTGTGTAAACCTTGACAACAGATTGCAAAAATTGTTTCACAATCAAACTTGTACTAATTAACCAGTATAAACTTACGAAACACAAATTTATTTCTGGTGGAAATTTTCCAGATACTGAGATTCTATATTGCGGCTAGCAGGGCTTTCGTTTGACTCTTGAAACTGCA
This sequence comes from Spisula subtruncata, assembly GCA_963678985.1. Taxonomy (NCBI): domain Eukaryota; kingdom Metazoa; phylum Mollusca; class Bivalvia; order Venerida; family Mactridae; genus Spisula; species Spisula subtruncata. The sequence goes on from OY787665.1 coordinate 26,189,407, forward strand.
TTTTGACTCTTGAATTTGACAAAAGTGCCTATTTTGACTCTTGGAAATTTAACCTGAAGAGTCAAATTTACTATACTTATAATACAAAATTCTTGCAATATGTTTATGACTCTTGAAAATTGAGAGTCGGGAGTCACTTTGACTCTTCACTTTTGGAGGCTTGTGAAAGCCCTGGCTTGTCATGCTTCATCCAGGTAATATGTATCCACTGCTCACTAAAACAATCCCTACACATAGTCCTTAGCTTCTGACATCAGCTACTATGCACTGCAGTATTATTATTATCATATAAACTACTCACTAATTTAATTAGAACACACTCTTGTGAAGCTGTGGTCTGCAGGAAACTGAAGATGATTCAAATGGCATAAATAAATGCATCAGTCTTGAGTTGATATAATATGACTTATAAATTAATTTATTTCACCGATATTATGCTTTTGATCAAACCGACTTTTGAAGTTTTTAGCCATGTATATAAAATATGTAAGAGCTTCCTTTTCCACCACTGGTATAGACTTGAAATGTCTAGCAACTGTCTGAAATGTACAAATAGAATAAATAGTTTAATTACAAGTATTAAATACTAGTAGACAAGGTGGACATACAACATGACTTTTTGGAACATAACTACATGACTCATCAAATTCAGTCCAAGAATAAATGCTATGGTTTGTTTTTAACTTTTTGTTAACAGATTCTTACTTGCGGACTTAGCCAAAATATCACATGGTATGTCCACCGGACATCCTGATAGGTGAATCAGTCAAAATGCATAAATATCTCTAAAACCTTATACACTATACCGAGATACAGAACGACCATTCAACTTTTCCTGTAATTTCAATGAAGTTGTACAGCATATACCTAATGAGGCTTAAATAAGCGAAGTTTATAATATTGTTGAAAATTGTTTTTCATTACAATGTTTTTTTGTAAGTAAAATGGAAGTTTGACATCCAAATTACTAGTTCCATACTGTAACTGCATACAAAACAAAAGATACAAAACTGTTTAAGTGAATTACTCAAAATGTATCAATAGTTTCAACAATTACAGCCAGTACCCACTGACTATTATATGTAAAAGTCTGGTACCCACCCCTACATCTATTATGTGTACCTAGAACTGGTACCAACTTTTGCTTCAAGGACTGATGCAAGTATTTTAACCATTTTCTGCCTCCAAACATGTTACGTCTGCCAGTAATTGATATTACGCTAGAGCAGAGATCGCTCTGTCTGATTGTTTGACAAAGGAACCGTTATTTTGCAAAATTTTCTAAGCTAATCATGTGATAAGTTACAATAATTTTTTGATTCCATGGTAGTAATTGACAACTTGTGAAACGTAATTGAAGATTAAGTTAAAACTTACATCTGAAAGTTGTGCCTTATTCATGCCAGGCCGTGCTGGAAGCTTATAGTGTCTCTTATATCTCCTTAATGTGTTCACAGGCATTTGGAAAAAATCAATCTGAAAATATACATAATTTTTAATATCACATTGTAATGGCATAACTACATTTTGTGCCACGTTATTACACTATCAATTAGATGCAATAACATACAGGTGCATTTCATTAGCATTTTATGATGTTTTAGAAGAATAACACTGAGTACACTCTCTATTTTTAGAACTGGAAAACCTGTTACTTGGGACGGGTGATTTTCAGGTAAAAAGTGATTTTCTACCTACTAACTTGTGATCCATAAACCACAACTAGCACACCGTACGCCTTAAGGTTTGCCACGTTCATGTTGCCATCAATTTCTTTGAAACGATTCTCCAATTAAACAAAATAACCGGAACCATTTTTTCATTTGAAAATTTAAAATTTGTACCAGCTATTTTATTTAATCCGGGAATCTTTTCAAATAAATTGATGACAACCTGAACGTGGCAACTTTTTAGACATACAGTGCGCTAGTTGAGGTTTATGGATCATAAGTAACTAAATAGAAAATCAGATATTTATCACGTCCAAACCGAAAGGCACCCGTCCCAAGTAACGTTTTTTCCAGTTCTAAAAATAGAGTGTACCCAGTGAATAAGCAGCTATGCAAAATTGAAACCAGTTTCACTCAGTAATCAAATTGTATCATACCGTAAATACGCAGCCATAAGTCGCATGCAGCCATAAGTCGCAGGGGGACTTTTGAATAAAAAATCAAGGTTTTTGTCTAAACCCTTTCATAAGTCGCATGTATAGTTTTCCATTGTTGTGAAAGCTGAAATCATGTGCTCAGTGTCAAGTGTCGAAGGAAATGTGGTGATTTTCAGCTAAAGTTGGGAGGAATGTGGTAATTTTCAGACAGAATATGGAGGAGTGTAGTAATTTTCAAACAAAGTTGATGGGAATGTGGTCATTTTCAGATAAAGTCAGGGAGATGCGGTCAGTTTCAGATAAAGTCATGAGTAATGTTATGATTTTCTGACAAAATCGGTAGTAGTGTAGTAAACTCTTCCATAAGTCGCGGGGTGACTTTTTAACTTTTTTTGGGACTGTTTTCGCCCGACTTATGGCTGAGTATTTACAGTACATATTATTATTCACTGAGTAATCGACACAGTCCTATTTTTCTAGTGCCAAAATATTGATCAAGCAGTTTTATGAACATTCAGCAAGAGACATAGTCACGTGACTATTTCTTCAAAAGAGAAAGCAGATATCAAGTTTATGAGATTGAACATAGCCACACCCCTTTTTAAGACAACAGGATGATGATCCAGCAATTATTTTACATAACAGATTTTCTTTTACCTCAGGAATATCTTCGTCAGCGTCCAATGATCCATCACCGTCATCACTATCCCGTCTCTTACGTTTCATTCTAGCGTTCTGTATCATATTTTTATGGTGGTCACAGATGTAAATATGGTTCACCTGTAGGAAAACATACAATCTATTGTAATAAAATATACAGCATAACCTCTAAAGAGCAACAAGCACCATTAACCTCTCCAGAGCAGCCCTTTTAGAGCACAAGTGCTAACAACCTTCCCAGAGCGTAGAGATGTAACTTTATAACTTGGTGCCAACAACCTCTCTCTTAGTCTATTTGAAATTAATTATGATTACCAAATTGAAATTCACAAATAGCAAAAGTGGAAATTATAAGCATCCTTTATAATGAAATCAGGGGATATCAATACAAATAATTTATTGAATGAAAACATACATCTTTTATTGCAATTAAAAAACAAATTTATCAATAGTGAAACTTACACTATCGTCTCTAATAAGTCTTAATCTTCGTTGCTGTACTGTTTTCTGTATGCGTTTGCTGTAACTAGCGTTACCAGCTGGTCGTACACAACGGTAGGCACCGTCGATCAAACAACAAATTTGGTTATGTCCAGTTCCTCGTGTCTCCTCTTCAGTACTAAACCCATTCATAGCAAACCTGTAATAAGAACAAGTCTTTTTAACATAGAATATTAATTCCACATATATGGCCCTAAAAAGGTGCATAACTTGGGCCATATCTATAATTCCATGCGTGGGGGTTAAAATAGAAATAGACTGTTAAGGTTTCTCAGGCTACTCCATCCACCTGGTACTTTCTAACAGTTTGTGATAACAAATAAATAATACAGGTTTACTTATCCCTTACTGCTAAAACAAATATACAGCCTAACTCAGTGTGCAGAAGAGGATATTAGTCGGGTTTAAAACAGGATAAAAACAAGTATTGTCCTATCTATGGTTGCAATGAATAAGATATAATAAATATACACTATAAAATAGGGGTTTCTTTTAAATATTGCTGCATGAATTTCTGAACAAGACCGGGATATTAGAAAATTCAGTTTATTGTCAAGTCAAAGTTACATCATTTTAAAATCATTTACTCAAAAGTCACACCTTTTCATGCCCCATTAGTACACAATGGTCAATCATCTTTATTAATGGAGCATGAAAAGGCGTGACTATTGAATAAAGAGATTATCTAATCAACTGTTTATGCAATAGGTGCTAGACTGTATATGGTAATTAACACAGCATGGTGTCTGTCTAGTGCATACATGGTCTCCAATGATGACCTTGTTTATTGGGTCCATATTCAGACCATGGATGACCCCCTGTGAAGTAACAGACATATTGGCCTACTGCCAAGAACTATTTGATCACATCAATTGGTCATTGGATTAAATTATAGGATAAACACAATTTCAAAGGAGGATTGCGAAGGTTCTTTGTAGTTTTTTACATTATTAAAATGACCTGGTACTGCTTCTGTTGGGTAAACGATACACAAAAATAGGTTCAAGTAGGCATTGGGTAGTCAAACAATCTCGACTTCGTGACTATCATCACTAGCATTGGGGGAAAAGCTGCTGCACATGATAGTCTAGACGAGAGGCTGTCTGCTAGGATATTTTTTTTTAATTTCTGACTTTTTAGTCTTTTATCTCATCAATGAACGATACTCAGTACTTAGTCCGATAGTCGTGAAGAAGGGGTCTATCTCAAATGTCTTACTGTAATTTGAAACCAATTCATCAACAATAGTTCATCCAGCATACAAATGGTTTAATGAGCGAATGCAGCAGGTGGACACAACTACAGACAGAAAGTTTTTTAGACTTTTTGTTACCCCACCCGCCCGGTTCAAAACGAAACAAACAACCAAAACAATTAACAAAAGCTATGACAGCATCTGTAAGAATACTCAAAGCGACAAAATGAGCTAATGGTAGGAATACTTACACATGAGATAGAAGTTCTGCACCGCCCACTCTAATAATCGCAACAGCGGTGCGATTTTATTTCAGTTATTCTGGTAACAACTTTCCCTTTCTCGTAGAATGTGTATCAAAATGGCGATAGTCGGGTCAAAGGTCATAAGCAGCTATTGCTCCAAATAAACCCCGCCTACATAAATTTAAACTGGGATTTTATTAAAAATATTTACAAAAGCTGAAAGTTGTAAGCATTGTTATGCATACCACGCCTGTTCAAAACAATTTGGCCCGTTTTTATTTCTTAAAACCAATAATTTGTGGTAAACAAAAAAATCCGCGCTCGAATGAATTTACTACATGTGATCGTTGGCTGCGCGAGCATAGCTCATAATTATGCATTGACGTCACATGTATATCTGCATTCTCATTGGATAGCCGCTTCTTAAGTTGAATATGTCCACCAATCAAATTGCTCAATTCTCCCCACTACTGCATTGTAGCTGTTCGTAACGTAGCGTCGGTGTTCATTGCATAGTGGAAGAAAGTTGAGCGGTTGAGGTAAGAAATTTTATTCGTACTGTGATAAAACATTATTATTTGCTAATGAGAGAATATAATGCGTCAGAGGAATGTTTATCCTGTGCAAATGAGCTGATTTTATTAATGATTATCACGTTTCTCTGCATGCAATTTCGGGTTTTCGGAGACCGGTTCAGCGCAGTTTTGCAATGTAGCCGGGCGGCCATATTTCGTATCATTACAGAAAAATAGCGTTCCGGGCGTTCGTGTATAGTCGACTTACATGACATTCTAGGTGTTATTTACTTGTAAAATGTGAAAATATCATTTAATAACTACACGATCACGCATTTTCTTTCGAGCGTCAGTGTGTTTTTCAAGAAGAAAATGGTCGTCAAAAAATGGTGTTCTTTGTCAAATCTTCAAGCATAGACGGCCATAGTGAAATGCCTGTGCCTATGTGTTTCAATGTAGAAGCATTAGCTGTACAAACCCTATGTACCATACAGTTTGTATAGTGGTTGTGACAACTATCAAATATCTCTTTGAAACTTAAAAAATACATCGATTTTCGTCCATAACGTTGTGCAAGGATGATTTTTAAGGGGACTTTCATTCATGAGTCGTAAATCAGACATATTGAAGTGAACTTTTGAGGTCGATCTTTCTTGCTCAATTTCATGGCGGATCTTTTCTTTATTCCCTGTTGCGCTCCCTATGTAAGACTATAAGGCACAATACGAAAATGGTCGGGCGCAAAACGTCAACATTTTAATGATAAATTTGACTTCTAAAACTGATCAGAACTGGGTTAAATTGCTTGAAATTGATTATTCTTTGTCTGATTCGTACAAGATTACGATAAAAATGGCGGTTCTTGTACATGAGGAAATATTATGCAAATTAGTGGATTGCTCGATTTTGATGATCTTTTGTGGTCTTTCAGCATTGGTGTTTTTAACATGGGACAGCTGAACTGGTGGTGTTCATTTGAATTGTAATTTGATGTTTGAATGGGGATTTAATTATGCACTTTTTGATTTAGTTGGCTTATTTAAGTCATAAAATTGTATTTAAAAGTGGTTTTTGAAAGAATGTTTGTTAATTCAAGTGAAGTAAAAAAATATTTAAAACTACAAAATTTTTAAGTTATTTACTAACACTATTAAATAGCAACAATAGTATTTTGGACTTCTCTGAACTTATGTAATTTGTGAAGTTTCTCTTAATTGAAATTTGCATACAATTGCAAATTGTATTTTATTTTTTTAGTGTTTTATCAGGATATTATAACTGTTCAGGTTAATCCAGTCTCCAAAATATTAAAATTGAGGAAAATAACTTAGGATTTTCTGATTATTTCATACAAACTTGTGCATGCAGGCATTAGCACACATTTAAGTTAGGATCTAATTAAAAAGCAATTAATACTGCAGTACAATGTTTTAAGTTTAACATTCATCTTGAACTGGCCAAGTTATTGATCAAACCTGTTTTATTGAATGAGGAAAATTAATTTTGTCACTTCCTTGATGCATAGGTAACTGTATCATTGATGAATTATAAAAAAAACAAGGACACCACTATTCATTGATTTAAAAGTTATAAGGTATATTTGATCATTATTACTTCAAAGACTTTTGATTGCTATCATTTATATTTTATGTGACTGTCAGAGTTAGCCGGAGACCAACTAAGTAAGTGACTTGTCAACTTATGAAACTCGAAAGCGCGCGCATATTTTGGAACTTTCAGAAAAAACATTGATGCAGAGGATTTGTTTACAGATTAAACATTCACATTTACTGAAGTTAACAATTGTCATCAAGGTAAATTTGTTCAAACAGTTGTGTTATTCTTATTTATGTATTTGTTATAACTTATAAATTCATACTCATTAATTAGTGAATGCAACAATTATCTATTTTCATTAATGATACAGTTACCTGTTTTTCAAGATTATTCTGTGGATTCACTTACTTGGGAATTTACTTTTACTAAATTTGCATTCTAATACAGGTTACTGGTAATTTTTTCTTTAAATTATGTCTTAAATTTGTTTCTGGTGAGTTGCAGAGTTCTTCTCACCAAAAGGGAAACCATTATGTTTTAAACTTTTAATGATATCTTTCAAAAAGTATAATTTAATAACAAATAATGATAGCAGGGAAAAAACATAAAAAACATTGGTCGGGACGCCAGAAACAATTTTTTAAGCCATATTTAGAAATAATACTTTCTTTTGCTTACAGTATTTTGAGAATGACTATGAGACTTGATTTATGTTTCAGTATCTGGTAATATTTGATCAAAGCAAAACAGCATCAGTCAGTATAAACCATGCCTAAGAACAAGCCTGATGGTAAGCCAAAAGGACGTATGTCATCCTATGCATACTTTGTCCAGTGCTGTCGTGAGGAACATAAGAAGAAACATCCAGGGGAGAATGTTGTATTTGCAGAGTTCACTAGGAAATGTGCATCAAAATGGAAGGTATGGTTGGCTGATTTTAATGTAAACCAATATTTAATTTTGATATTTATGCCCATAAGATTGCAGGGTATATGTAATATGTTGCTAAAAGAGCTTTTCATGTTTTTCATTTTATATAAAATTGTTAAAAGTTTTCAAAATTCTGTATGGATGTTTGCATCATGTGTCCTAAGATCCTAGATATATCAAATGAAATGTTTTCGTAAAGAAATGTTATTGTGTTTATGTGTTATCAATTTTGAATGTAAGATTTGTTGTTGCCTGCAGGAGATGACTCCTAAAGAAAAGAAGCGTTTCGAAGACATGGCAGAGAAAGATAAGGCTCGTTATGAGAGAGAAATGGCTAACTATATACCTCCAGCAGGTGCTCCCCCAGTCAGAGGAAAGAAAAGAACTAAGGACCCAAATGCACCGAAGAGAGCATTGTAAGTTCTAAATATTTAATACTTATCATGTTATTACAACTGGCAAATATCTGCTTGATTTCAAAATAATCAAAGTGGTCTTATTAGCGGAACTTTACTATGTATCATTAAATTCCACCAATAAGGCAATAAATTAAAAACTTGCAAGTGTAGTCCTCAAAAAGTAGGAGAAAATTATGAGAGTCTTCAAATTAATTTTAAGTGTATGTGTTAGGAATAACCAACTTTTCCAACTAGTAGAATAGGATTTACAATTCAGCACCTTTCTCCCAAAGACAAGTATTTAATTTAATTTTGGTCATGAAGCTTTTCAGATATAATTATGTATCTTATCAACACAAATTGTGTAACAGTGTCTAATATTTTCTATGACCTAAGTTTAGCAGTGTGTCTGGCCTGTCTTGCTTTTGGTTTGATATTTGGTTTGCATTAACTTTTGGCATTGAATTTGATTATTACTACTTTGCAGTTTCAGGTTTTCCTTTGTTAACCTAATCTCATATATATATTATACAGGTCTGCCTTTTTTGTCTTCTGCAATGAAGAGAGACCAAAGGTTCGTCAACAATTCCCTGGTTACGCTGTTGGTGATATAGCAAAGGAATTGGGAAAACGTTGGGAAAGAGTTACTGATCGAAGCAAGTTTGAGAACTTGGCTGGAAAAGATAGAGCCAGATACGAAGCTGTAAGTTGTGCTATAGATGTAGAACTTATTATAAACATAAATTTGTTTTGGATTCCACATCTCTCTTTATGGAAACCTCCTGTTCTCTAAACTTTTATGGTTCTAATTTCGTCTAAGGCTTAGGGGTTTTTTTGCTGGGAAAAATTGCATGTAGAAAATAATGTTGGTCTATCGACTTGCAACAAGCTTGTTTTTTTATGCCCCCGTATCGATAGATCGGGAGGCATATAGTAATTCACCTGTCCGTCCGTCCGTCCGGCCAGGTTAACCCAAATTGACCGTTTCTTCTAGCATTAAAATGGCTTGCTACAAAGTTTTCAAACTTGCATGGATGTTGTATATGACCACTCTCCACGCGCCTGTATCACCTGACTCCATTTTGACCTTCACCTTGACCTAATTTTGGACTTAGACTTATTGAAAGGTAAAATTCTTGGTTAACCCAAATTGACCGTTTCTTCTAGCATTAAAATGGCTTGCTACAAAGCTTTCATACTTGCATGGATGTTGTATATGACCACTCTCCTCACGCCTGTATCACCTGACTCCATTTTGACATTCACCTTGACCTAATTTTGGACTTAGACTTATCTCCACTTTAGTATTTTTACAATAAAATTTTGTCTGGAGCGTATCTTCAAAACTATTTAACGTGTTGACTTGAAACTTGAAATATAAATAGATGGCAACTTGGAGAAGTGCATTGACAAAGAACCATAACTCTGTCTGTCTTAAATTTTGAATTATCTCCCCTTTAGTGTTTTTTTATAGTCAAATTTTGCTCTGAGTATATCTTCAAAACTATTTAACATATTGACTTGAAACTTGAAATATAAATAGATGGCAACTTGGAGAAGTGCATTGACAAAGAACCATAACTCTGTCTGTCTTAAATTTTGAATTATCTCCCCTTTAGTGTTTTTTTATAGTCAAATTTTGCTCTGAGTATATCTTCAAAACTATTTAACATATTGACTTGAAACTTGGAATATAAATAGATGGCAACTTGGAGAAGTGCAATGACCAAGAACCATAACTCTGTCTGTCTTAAATTTTGAATTATCTCCCCTTTGGTATTTTCAGAATCAAATTTTGACAGGAGTGTATCTTCAAAAGTGTTTAAGATATTGACTTGAAACTTGGTATATGAATAGATGGCAACTTGGAGAAGTGCAGTGACAAAGAACCATAACATCTGTATCACCAGATCACACATGAAGTCGATCAAGGCACTGCTTTCAAATGTGGCATTACTCGTTTACCATCATAAGCCCCTTATAGTTCAAAGCCATGTAACACTATCAAACATTTTAACTGAATAATGGCCCCTGATTGTCTTAGCTTTTTATGGACATGGCTTCCACGGGGGCATAAGCGTTTATTGAACGCAGTCTTGTTTCTGTCTGCATTAATTGAGGCTTTGTGTAATATAACAAATAGCCAATGATGTATTTGTCTTGTTGAAAATAATTAGTACCTTAGTTTGAACAAAGTTATGATCGGAACAGTACCTTGTTTCACTATTGACCAAATTCTCAGTGTCTCTTCTGTATTGTTCAGTTTCATATTTCTTTTTTCTGTCAATGATGTACTCATATTATTGTTACTTTCAGGAATTGACTGCATACAGGGCCAGTGGTGGTGCGAGCCAACAACAGGTAGCAGCTAGATCGCCTCAGAAGAAACAGCGAGTAGAAGAAAGTGAAGAAGATGATGATGATGATGATGATGATGATGATGATAACGAAGAAGATGATGAATAAATGATTCAACCAGGATCAGATAATCATGGACAAATGTGTTCCCTTGTCAATACATAATCTCAGTACTGTTCATCAAAGGGAGACAACTCAAAATATCATAATGACTTCACAAGTATTCATTTCAGGAACTTTGTTCTTATTAGCTTTTTGGCTTTGAGAATGCTATATTTCTGTGGCATTGGATATTAATGTATAGCCAATTGAATTGATTATAGCTTAACAATGTCCAATAAAATCTTCTATTTCATATATTGAACATGTTGAATGACTGTTGTTATAGATATTTGATCTCTTGTCAATGTGTTAGGGCTTTCACTTGCCTCTAAAAGACTTTAAAGTATCAAGCTGTGGGAAAGGATTTGTTTTAAATGTAAATTTAAATCTTCAATGTCTTAAATTTTGTAAAATTCAAGAGCCACATTGAAGTTTCAGGAGTCAAATGAAAGCCCTAATTGTTTTCTTTCAATCATATCCATGTTCATTACAGTACTTAGATCAAGTCATTTCTCACCATTTATAACAAATTTGTTTTTGAAAATACCGCAACAAAAACCATATTTATGTAATAAGTGTTACAATTCATTGTAAGGCTAGTTACATTTATAATGATTACTCCCTAAATGTTTGTCATTGCACATCAAACTTAGGGATGGTAAGGGGAAATAATTTGGACTATCAACTTCAATATTTATTTGGTTTGATATAACTATCGAAACTAATAACTATCTTGATGCATGACCCATGTGGTTTTTAAAGTTTGTCTCATTCATTTGTGTCAATTCATTGAGTTTTTTTTCTCATTTTTGTGCACTGCAAGTCCCTACTTCTTCAGGGCCTATCACAGTTCACTGTTTTCATGTTCATTATTTTATGTTGTTTTGTAAATACTGTGCTGGTTCAAGCATCATCATCTTTTAATAAGGTTTTAAATGATTTATTCCAACATTGGTACACAAAATTACCAATACATGTATAAATTCACTTTCCCAAGACAATGACATTTCTTTTGTGGGGTTTACATATCATTATTGTCAGCTTTCTTGATTAATTAAGAGAAAATACAACTCTTGCTTAAATTATAAAATGTGTAATAATTTTAATTATTTTATATTGACAGTTATCATGATAATAAAAGGATTTTTATGTGTATGAAAGTGCTCTGTGTGCATGTAAATATTTGTAAATGTTCAAATTGTATTGTAGATTGGAAATGTTCTGTATTAAAATAAATTAGTTTTACAGTGAAGTTGTCTTTCTTTTATGATTTTCTGACAGTGATGAACAATATTTGGGAAACATTTCATCATATCTGAGATGAATGGCTTCATTTCAGTACGATATGATATTTAAGTGTGATCATCAATTAATTAAAAACTATCACTAGCCACTAGTGATGCCTGGTGATGCTTTACACTTGTTGTAGCAAAAATAAAGTGACAAAGACTCCAAACCGCTTAACAAGTTATGTCTTTTGAGGAAACTTAACATAAGTGATACCATTATAATGGTCTACATAGTTAACAACAATCATCTTGATTAGATAGATAAAATGGCCATCTGGGATGGTGCTGGTTCACAAGATCTTCTGAAAATCTCAGAAACTGCTGACTGGATTTCAAAACAATTACAGGATGATCTGCTACCTAAAGTGCATGTTTGATTTCTTTAATATATATTGTGGCTATGCAGGTCAGTCTGAATTTGATACATTCCTTTTGATGTGATTTAACTATTTCTTATAAGAATGCAATTTGTTTTATTTTCAGTCTGTCTGGTAATATCTGATAAAACTTCAAAGCATCATAACCAATAACCATGCCTAAGAACAAGGCTGATGGTAAACCAAAGGGACGTATGTCATCCTATGCATACTTTATCCAGTGCTGTCGTGAGGAACATAAGAAGAAGCACCCAGGAGAGAATGTTGTTTTTGCCGAGTTCAGCAAAAGATGTGCTTCAAAATGGAAGGTATGTTGGGTCAAATTGACATTTATTTAGGTCCCTGTAATGATGACAGAGTAGATGTTTTCCACAAGTTTGTCTCTGTAAAGTCTGTTGGTTTAGTGGTTGACATAATGATTCCTTAACTGAAGAAGTGGTGTGTCTTGATACTGGATTCTAAATTGGAATGTGGTCAAGTAGTGAAATACTATCTTTCTTTCCATGATGTGATTGACAATAAGAAGATACTTGTGACTGGTTATGAGGTTACTGAGGTACTTTAAATCTAAATTGGTAGGATCAAGGTTAGCGGTCGGTCATTAGAAGAACTTATAGGTTTATGACAGTTTAGTTCAATGATTGTTTCCTTCAAAGAAATGTTGTTGAAATTTAATTAATTTGTTGTTAAAATTTACAGGAGATGACTCCTAAAGAAAAGAAGCGTTTTGAAGAAATGGCAGAAAAGGATAAGGTTCGTTATGAGAGAGAAATGACCAACTATGTACCTCCAGCAGGTGCTCCCCCAGTCAGAGGAAAGAAAAGGACAAAGGACCCCAACGCACCCAAAAGAGCACTGTAAGTTTCATTTTTGTTTTAAATGCTACCAAGTACCAATTAAAAAGTAATAAATATAAGAATTTGGAATTTATTATTACCCTTCAATTTCTTAAAAAGTTCTCAAGTTACTATGAAATTTATCAGTGAAATTGAAATACTAGAAATGCATTATTTGATCAAATTTTTAGTCTTAGGTTGGATTTTACATTTATGTTTAACCAAAAATCTTTTCATTAAGGTTAAGATTTTACTTGATCTATACAAGTTGTCTGTATATAAAATTTGCCAGAACCAGCCTTCAACAGTGTTGTTTCTTGTTCAAATCTTTTGGTTTTCATTGTATCTTTACATTGCATTTGAACTGAGTTTTACTTACCTGACCTAATGTATTATTCAGGTCTGCCTTTTTCGTCTTCTGCAATGAAGAGAGACCAAAGGTTCGTAAAGATTTTCCAAGTTACACTGTTGGTGATGTAGCCAAAGTACTTGGAAAACGTTGGGAAGGAGTATCTGATCGTTCCAAGTTCGAGAAGTTGGCTGCAGAAGATAGAGCCAGATATGAAGCTGTAAGTTCACTTCGTTTAGTTCCACCATCTTTAGATACAGAACTCATTTTCAATGTACAGGGATGTCAATTTTTCGGATTACTCCGGAATTCAAGCTTTACACATCCTGAAAGAGCTGTGCTTTCTGACCAAAATAAAAGTTATTAGATAAAATATCTTGAGAATTAGCTACATTGTGGTCAATTTTTAAACTGTTTCGAATGAATTTCTTAATAAAACTGATTCAAATGGGGAAAGAATGTAATGAATGCGACTTGTTGTTTGTCAAAAAAGGTAGGCCGCATTTGATTTTTCTGATTTTAAATTCGGCTCTGTTGACACCCATGCAACTAAAGTTCTTCAGTACTGTACAGTAATTTTTGCAAATACAGCATTTAGAACAACGGTAAACATGCATTTGTGCATTTCAAGCATTGTATAATTAGTAAATTAAATGCCTTAATGGTCATCTTGAGTATCACCTGTGTCAAATGGGATTGATGATGCTTTGCACATACTTGTCGGTCGATAGACAAATGGTTTCTGATCAATTACTTGAACGGTTCAGCCAAGGTTAGCTCTTCAAACTACAAATCACTCAGTTTAGCCAACATCACTGATGAGTAAATGGCCACTATTAATTTTATTGATTGTACGCTTGAAGCTCATGTAGCCGGTGTATCAAACGAAATTGACAAAATAAATATAAATCACTAACTCCTCGACACATATTTTGTTGGAAACTGCTAAAATGACCTTTAATCTTTAATAAAACTGCAAAATCACATCATATGACCTTTGGAATCGGAAAAAAATACATGTAAACAAACACCATGTAAAATTTCAGGAAAGGGAAATAACCCCATCTAGCCGGTGCAACAATAACTTTTTCCAAGTAAATTTGGTCCAGTTTGTTGACAAGTTGATTTTTTCCCGCCAAAAGTTGCACACGACCATTTCTATCAATGGATGACGTCATAGCTGTCAAAATTATGTCTGATAAACAAACAAGCGAGTATTGAATACATGCATGTCAAACATTGCCGATTAAATAAGGATTTACTCGTAGTGAAGGCATGGTGCAAGTTTTTGTTGTGATTTCATTCAGAAATTGGTCAATTTCGTATTTATTTATTTAATTTACTCGTCAGTTATTGTAAACAATCCTGCAGGCAATGTCACGAGAAAAAGAATCTACAATTTCATGAGAAAATTACATACACCGGTACCGTGAATACACCGGCTTCATGGGGTTTCACTATAACTGTTTTGCTGCCATTTTACTAACTCTTGTTTAGTCTACCGGTTTTGGACCGAAGGGAACTATAGGTTTGCCGTCAGTCAAGAAAATCTTGATCCTGCCATAAGTCAAACAGTTTTAAAGCTAGGTTGCCATAGCAAAAGAAACATTGAAAACCTGAAAACCAGGTAGAGGACTTCTGCATTGCAATTGCTTGCAATTCCTAAATACTTATTATTTCATGACTTAACTTTTCTTTAAATCATATGTTCTAATATCAATTTTTTACAGGAAATGGCTGCTTACAAATCAGGTGGTGCCAGCCCTAGCAAAGCAGCTTCCAGATCTCCTCAGAAGAAACAGCGAGTAGAAGAGAGTGATGAAGAAGAAGATGATGACGATGACGATGATGATGAAGAAGAAGATGATGAATAAATGATTCAACAAGAATCAGATAATCATGAACAAATGTGTTCCCATGTCAATTCATAATCTCAGTGTTTTTTGTACCACATTATAGGGAGTCAATTCACAAATAATTTTTCTTTCAAAAAACAGATTCAATTTTTACAGCTCAAAATCTTGATGTTTCGGTAAAATTTCTTACACAGGTTTTTTGCCACAACAGAATGATCTATAATTTTAAACTGCCATTAAATATCAATTAATTACCAATTTATTTGATCTATTAAAAATCTCCCATTTCTCTTATTGAATGATAGTTTGAATGCTGTTGTTATAGAATATTAGACCTCTTGTAAATGTATATTTCATTCTCCATGTTCATAACATTTGTTCATACCATTTCTCACCAAGTGGTCATCATGAAAATATGACCATCTCAATTATTTTGCTATAATAAATGAAGTAAAAATTTATTCTGCAATAGCATGATGTGCCTTTGGCATAATGAATATTAATACCATAGACATGCATTACTACTCATACGCCATGTACGTCGTTGACATTAATTTATTATGATATACAAGTAAAATATTGTAAGGCTTGTAAGATAAGTATAATTTCCTGAATGCTTGTCCTAGTGCACCCAATCTTTTTGACAAGGGAGGTAACTAAGGCAACATTTATATTTACTTATTAGGAAACTTTTAATTATTTAAACTTACAATATCGAAAGTTCTCATGACACATACATGTCCTATTTAATATAGTATATTGTGTATGTAATTTTAACTTAATCTCATTCATTGGTATCAAATGATTCAAATCATTAAAAAATTGTCAACATTTTTGTACGTTTTAGTCCCATTTTTGTCCGGGCATATCACACTGTTTTTCATGTTCATTATGTTATGTTGTCTTGTACATACTATGTTTGTTGATCGTCATGTTATGTGTGTTAAACACTTTTAATATGTTTTTAATTGAAATAATTTCCTCCATTGTTTGTAAATTGTACACAAACTTGTGTTTTATTCACTTTCCAAGACTATGAAAATTATGGCTTTCACATAATATTATTTACTGTTTTTGATCGGGAGAGAAAAAAAATACTACTGTGTTACACTTGTTGAAATTATTATATGTGTAATTTATACAAAAATAATAAGGATTGGTAATTTTTATATGTGTGTGAAAGTGCTCTAAGCGTGTGCATGTAAATATTTGTAAATGTAAAGTAGATGTAAAGATTGGAAATGTTCTGTAAAATAAATTAGTTTTACAGTGAAGTTGTCTTTCATATTATCTTTATCGTAGAATTGTTAACAGTCAAAAGTCTATTGCGACTGAAATGACTAATTTTTATGCCCCCGTATCGATAGATCGGGAGGCATATAGTAATGCACCTGTCCGTCCGTCCGTTTGTCCGTCCGCCCTGGTTAACCCAAATTGACCGTTTCTTCTAGCATTAATATGGCTTGCTACAAAGCTTTCAAACTTGCATGAATGTTGTATATGAACACTCTTCACGCGCCTGTATCACCTGATTCCATTTTGACCTTCACCTTGACCTAATTTTGGACTTAGACTTATTGAAAGGCCAAATTCTTGGTTAACCCAAATTGACCGTTTCTTCTAGCATTAATATGGCTTGCTACAAAGCTTTCATACTTGCATGGATGTTGTATATGACCATTCTCCACACACCTGTATCACCTGACTCCATTTTGACCTTCACCTTGACCTAATTTTGGACTTAGACTTATCTCCCCTTAAGTATTTTCACAATAAAATTTTGTCTGGAGCGTATCTTCAAAACTATTTAACATATTGACTTGAAATATGAAATATAAATAGATGGCAACTTGGAGAAGTGCATTGACAAAGAACCATAACTCTGTCTGTCTTAAATTTTGAATTATCTCTCCTTTCATGTTTTTATAGTTAAATTTTGCTCTGAGTATATCTTCAAAACTATTTTAACATATTGACTTGAAACTTGGAATATAAAAAGATGGCAACTTGGAGAAGTGCAATGACCAAGCAATATAACTCTGTCTGTCTTAAAATTTTAATTGTCTCCCCTTTAGTATTTTCAGAATAAAATTTTGACCGGAGTGTATCTTCAAAATTGTTTAAGATATTGCCTTAAAACTTGATATATAAATAGATGGTAGCTTGTAGAAGTGCATGGACCTAGAACCATAACTCTGTCTGTCTTACATTTTGAATTACCTCCCCTTCAGTATTTTCATGATAATTGTTTGTCTGGAGCGTATCTTCAAAAGTATTTAAAATATTGACTTGAAACTTGGTATATGAATTGGTGGCAACTTGGAGAAGTGCAGTGACAAAGAACCATAACACCTGTATCACCAGATCACACATGAAGTCAATCAAGGCACTGCTTTCAAATGTGGCATATTCGTTTACCATCATAAGTCCCTTATAGTTCAAAGCCATGTAACACTATCAAACATTTTAACTGAATAATGGCCCCTGATTGACTTAGCTTTTTACGGACATGGCTTCCACGGGGGCATAAGCGTTTATTGAACGCAGTCTTGTTTCCTTGAACAATGATAATCTTTTAGATAATTGTCTAAAATTGGGCAAGACCAAACTCTGCCTTAATAATAATTTCTTCGACATTTGAACTATCTCTGGACTTGAATCTTGTTACCACAACAAGCACTAGAAACACAGCAAAATATTGACTAATGATTGGGACCTATGAAAACCACACGGGAGCTTGTCACATGAAACATGAACTGAATAAGAATTTTGAAGAAAGCCAATTCTAGGAAAAGCAATATGTATGAGACAGGAAAGCAAGCTCAGGTCTGGAGAGAAATCAAAGCAAGAATAGTGTAATATTTGGCAACAACGAAAGTAGATGGACAGATTGTGGTAATAGTAATTTAACCTTCACAGGTTAAACACTCAATCTTGCTTTGCACATGTCGGTAGACCAAATATTTTCCCTTCAAGAACGCTTTGCCCTAGGATCTTCAAACGGAATTTGGGCAGTAACAGTAGAAGTTATACTGTATAGCCACTATAGAGGTTGTACTGTATGGTCACAATAGAGGTTATACTGTATGGTCACTACAGAGGTTATACTGTACAGCCACTATAGAGGTTGTACTGTATGGTCACTATAGAGGTTATACTGTATGGTCACTACAGACGTTATACTGTACAGCCACTATAGAGGTTATACTGTACAGCCACTATAGAGGTTATACTGTATGGCCACTATAGAGGTTATACTGTATGGCCACTATAGAGGTTATACTGTACAGCCACTATAGAGGTTGTACTGTATGGTCACTATAGAGGTTATACTGTATGGCCACTATAGAGGTTATACTGTATGGTCACTATAGAGGTTATACTGTATGGTCACTATAGAGGTTATACTGTATGGCCACTATAGAGGTTATACTGTATGGTCACTATAGAGGTTATACTGTACGGTCACTATAGAGGTTATACTGTTTGGTCACTATACACTTAAACGAATTTCTAATTGGCCACCCTAAAAAATATTATATCATCTTATATATTATATCAATAAATCTCTGACTGTGTTATTTGTTCATTCCACGCACAAATTTATATATTTCTGGAAAGAAATGGCGTATTCATGTACAAAATCATCCATGCGTAACGGTTGGTGCAAAATTGCTTTTTTGCACGTTGGCCTCGTGTACAGCTTGGAATAGTATCGTATTTGGTATGAATTTGTTCCCTGTTGATTGACTTTTCTTAAAACACTATAATTTGTGAGAATGAGCCATGTGGAACGCGCTCATGACGTCAGATGTATGCATACATTGAACGAATTTCTGATTGGCCACGTGTTTTTATAAATTAGTTTTTAAAACAAATGCTTTTAGAAGAAAACAAATAACCGAAACCCCGATACTGTCCAATTTTGTTGATAGAAAATATGTTTCTCGCAGTAATTCGAGCTAAACCCAACGGTATTATAAATTTCGCTTGTTTCAAAATGACGTTTTGACTTACATGTCTGGACTTTGGTGCTGGTACTCGTCATTCTAACGGCCTCAGCGCGCCCCATATTACTTATTCTCGCCAGTGTCAATGCTTTTCATTAAGGCCCTATCGACAGAGAATACATTTTGACTAATTTCAAAAATCAAACATGTCGGACACGTGAACCACGTGCACGTAAGCCATTTTTCACTAACTGTTCCGCATGGATGATTTTATTCATGCATACGTAATTTATGTCTTGAAATCGATAGATAAGTACATGGAATGAAAATAACCACAATTTTAGAAATATTGATTGAATATATCGCATAATATAATATTTCATTGAGTGGCCAATTAGAAATTCGTTTAAGTGTATAGGTTATACTGTATGGTCACTATAGAGGTTATACTGTACAGCCACTATAGAGGTTATACTGTACAGCCACTACAGAGGTTATACTGTATGGCCACTATAGAGGTTATACTGTATGGTCACTTCAGAGGTTATACTGTACAGCCACTATAGAGGTTATACTGTACGGTCACTATAGAGGTTATACTGTACAGCCACTATAGAGGTTATACTGTATGGTCACTACAGAGGTTATACTGTACAGCCACTATAGAGGTTGTACTGTATGGTCACTATAGAGGTTATACTGTACAGCCACTATAGAGGTTATACTGTACAGCCACTACAGAGGTTATACTGTATGGCCACTATAGAGGTTATACTGTATGGTCACTACAGAGGTTATACTGTATGGTCACTACAGACGTTATACTGTACAGCCACTAAAGAGGTTGTACTGTATGGTCACTATAGAGGTTATACTGTATGGTCACTACAGAGGTTATACTGTACAGCCACTATAGATGATATACTGTACAGCCACTATAGAGGTTATACTGTATGGTCACTATAGAGGTTATACTGTACAGCCACTATAGAGGTTGTACTGTATGGTCACTATAAAGGTTATACTGTACAGCCACTATAGAGGTTATACTGTATGGTCACTATAGAGGTTATACTGTACAGCCACTATAGAGGTTATACTGTATGGTCACTATAGAGGTTATACTGTACGGTCACTATAGAGGTTGTACTGTACAGCCACTATAGAGGTTATACTGTATGGCCACTATAGAGGTTATACTGTATGGTCACTACAGAGGTTATACTGTACAGCCACTATAGAGGTTATACTTTATGGCCACTATAGAGGTTATACTGTACAGCCACTTTAGAGGTTATACTGTACAGCCACTACAGAGGTTATACTGTACAGCCACTATAGAGGTTATACTGTATGACCACTATAGAGGTTATACTGTACAGCCACTATAGAGGTTATACTGTATGGTCACTATAGAGGTTATACTGTATGGTCACTATAGAGGTTATACTGTATGGTCACTATAGAGGTTATACTGTACAGCCACTATAGAGGTTATACTGTACAGCCACTATAGAGGTTATACTGTACGGTCACTATAGAGGTTATACTGTACAGCCACTATAGAGGTTATACTGTATGGTCACTATAGAGGTTATACTGTATGGTCACTACAGAGGTTATACTGTACAACCACTATACAGGTTGTACTGTATGGTCACAATAGAGGTTATACTGTATGGTCACTACAGAGGTTATACTGTACAGCCACTATAGAGGTTATACTGTATGGTCACTATAGAGGTTATACTGTACAGCCACTATAGAGGTTATACTGTATGGTCACTATAGAGGTTATACTGTATGGTCACTATAGAGGTTATACTGTACAGCCACTATAGATGATATACTGTACAGCCACTATAGAGGTTATACTGTATGGTCACTATAGAGGTTATACTGTACAGCCACTATAGAGGTTGTACTGTATGGTCACTATAAAGGTTATACTGTACAGCCACTATAGAGGTTATACTCTATGGTCACTATAGAGGTTATACTGTACAGCCACTATAGAGGTTATACCGTATGGTCACTATAGAGGTTATACTGTACGGTCACTATAGAGGTTGTACTGTACAGCCACTATAGAGGTTATACTGTATGGCCACTATAGAGGTTATACTGTATGGTCACTACAGAGGTTATACTGTTCAGCCACTATAGAGGTTATACTGTATGGCCACTATAGAGGTTATACTGTACAGCCACTTTAGAGGTTATACTGTACAGCCACTACAGAGGTTATACTGTACAGCCACTATAGAGGTTATACTGTACAGCCACTATAGAGGTTATACTGTACAGCCACTATAGAGGTTATACTGTATGGCCACTATATAGGTTATACTGTACAGCCACTATAGAGGTTATACTGTATGGCCACTATAGAGGTTATACTGTACAGCCACTACAGAGATTATACTGTACAGCCACTATAGAGGTTATACTGTATGGCCACTATAGAGGTTATACTGTACAGCCACTATAGAGGTTACACTGTATGGTCACTACAGAGGTTATACTGTACAGCCACTATAGAGGTTATACTGTACAGTCACTATAGAGGTTATACTGTACAGTCACTATAGAGGTTATACTGTATGGCCACTATAGAGGTTAAACTGTACAGCCACTATAGAGGTTATACTGTACGGTCACTATAGAGGTTATACTGTATGACCACTATAGAGGTTATACTGTATGGTCACTATAGAGGTTATACTGTATGGCCACTACAGAGGTTATACTGTATGGCCACTATAGAGGTTATACTGTATGGTCACTATAGAGGTTATACTGTATGGTCACTACAGAGGTTATACTGTACAGCCACTTTAGAGGTTGTACTGTATGGTCACTATAGAGGTTATACTGTATGGTCACTACAGAGGTTATACTGTACAGCCACTATAGAGGTTGTACTGTACAGCCACTATAGAGGTTATACTGTATGGTCACTATAGAGGTTATACTGTATGGCCACTACAGAGGTTATACTGTATGGCCACTATAGAGGTTATACTGTATGGTCACTATAGAGGTTATACTGTATGGTCACTACAGAGGTTATACTGTACAGCCACTATAGAGGTTGTACTGTATGGTCACTATAGAGGTTATACTGTATGGTTACTATAGAGGTTATACTGTACAGTCACTATAGAGGTTATACTGTATGGTCACTACAGAGGTTATACTGTACAGCCACTATAGAGGTTGTACTGTACAGCCACTATAGAGGTTATACTGTACTGGTCGGCGACCAGTTTCCGACATTTTTTGCATGTTTTTCGGCATTATCTCGAAAACTAAACGGGTTAAAACAAACTAATTTATATTTTTGTAATCCTGAGCTCAAGACCGATATTATAAATGCAATTTGACATTTGTGACGTCAAACAGTGCGTAGAATTCGGGGCGAAGAAGGGGTCACTATTTCAGGCCGTTAATTAGATGTAGAGTATCAGTATCCGACATTTCACATTTAATTAGGTTTAATTTCCCATTTTCCCCGTTTTGACCCTCTCAACTAAAAGGAAATTATCTCCGTTGACTGAACATAGCTTTTTAGAGTTGTCTCTCTTTGTTTGTTTACACACCGGTAATGGAATTGAGGCCTAATGGTCAGTGCTTTTTCCAATTAGTAAAAATCGCTGACGTCATACATAATGACGTCAATGATGACGTTTTTATCAATATTTATCTAACATCGAGTTTTGTATGGATCGCCGATACTACTCATACCTGTTGTAGAGCTAAACCTTGCTTTGTCAAAGACTCTGGCAAACCCGTGGCTATTTATAGATGAACTCGTTTGTTTCATCGCACATGCACATTTTTCGTAAACAGACGATCCCCCAAGGGAAAGAGGTGACGACTATCATTTAATTGCATTTATTTCTTGATATTTTCGTTTTATTTCCGTGAATTGTAAATTTTCTGACACACAAATGTTGCTTTGGTCAAGTTCTTTAATTATACCAAATATCTTAATTTTAGAGCTACGCTAAATACGAAAAAATATCAAATGTCGGATACTGGTAGCCATCGGGAACTGATCGCCGACCAGTATGACCACTATAGAGGTTGTACTGTATGGTCACTATAGAGGTTATACTGTACGGTCACTATAGAGGTTGTACTGTATGGTCACTATAGAGGTTATACTGTATGGTCACTATAGAGGTTATACTGTATGGTCACTATAGAGGTTATACTGTACAGCCACTACAGAGGTTATACTGTACAGCCACTATAGAGGTTATACTGTACAGCCACTATAGAGGTTATACTGTACGGTCACTATAGAGGTTGTACTGTATGGTCACTATAGAGGTTGTACTGTATGGTCACTATAGAGGTTATACTGTATGGTTACTATAGAGGTTATACTGTATGGTCACTATAGAGGCTATACTGTACAGCCACTATAGAGGTCGTTCTGTATGGTCTCTAGTCTAGCTAGGTTATACTATATGTTCACTAGGTTCGACTTATTTTAAGCCAACCAGAGTTACTTCCCTTTGACCAGGGGGGGAACTCCGGTTGGACTAATTTTAAGCCAACCTGAGTTACTTCCCGTGCCCTTGAACCAGGGGAGGGAATTCCGGATCGACTTTTTATGAGGCAACCAGAGTTACTTCCCTTGAATCAGAAGAGGGAACTCTGCGTTGACTAATTTGAAGCCAATCAGAGTCACTTCCCTTGAACCAGCGGAGGGAACTCTGGGTAGACTTATTTTATGGCAACCAGGGTTCCCTCCCTTGCACTTGAACCAGGTTCCACTAATTTTAAGGCTACTAGTTACTTCCCTTGAACCAGGGGAGGGAACTCCGGGTGAACTTATTTTAAGCCAACCAAAGTTACTTCCCTTGAACCAGGGGAGGGAACTCTTTGTACACTTATTTTATGGCAACCAGGGTTCCTTCCCTTGCACTTGAACCAGATGAAGGAAACCTGCAACATGTCCGATTATTCGCCAGTTCATCCGTATTGTCTGTAAATCCGTGTCACCATGCCATGACTGGTCGGTCCCTCTTTTGTTTCCCTTTAGGTTCCAATGTAGAGACTGTAGTGCTATAACGCACATAAGCTTACTTATTGTACTTCATGCTGCAATGAAGGTTCATACAATGATACTAATTCTTGAAATAAAATATGTTTAAACAAATCAAACTTGAAATTAATCTCATTTTTATATCAATTCATTGAAACTTTTCTACACCTTTGCTTGGTTTTAAACTTGACACACTTACTATCATTAGCCAAAACGAATGTTGTAAATCGTACAGGGAAGGCAGTATGCAACTCAAACAATCGCAAACAAGAAACCATAAAACACCACATACTCGCAATTACTCGGCACAAAGAGAAAATGAACGCACATTCGCATGTCACAAATCGAAAACAGTTGGTTGGTGCTACTTATGTACTGACATTTACAATTCGATAGACGTTTTACATTGAGCCATTTTTACTTTCGAAGAATTCACCAATGGACAGACGATTGTAGGGCTACTCTTAAAGGACATAATACGTAGCAGTGACTTCCCTTACATTCATTGCTGCTTGAACATTAATTTACGTATGTATAGATCTCTAGCTTGAATCCACGGCTTGTAAATCACAAAACATATTACTGGAACGATATTTTGGTTTTAAAAAACAAACATTTGAACTGCACTCTCAAATATCGATCAACACAATCATGATGGTACTTGAGCAAGCTTGAAAATCACACGTAACCAATCTTATAACTGGATCTAAATTTTACCCCTAGCTTGAGTCAATACATGCATGTCATTTCCTGTACATTGTACATGTTTAGCATTTTATTGTATTGCATCCCATGTTTTGTGACTGTTTGTTTATCTTATTTAAGCTCTCATAAATTGGAGGATGAATAATATCTAAAAAAATTATCGTCCGCCGGTGATAACGCTAGCCTTTCCTTACAATAAAATGCATTTCGGTGAGCATATTTGTTCACTCTTGTTCTCAAGTACTTCAAATCATGCAAATACATAAACTCTTTCTATTTACACTGAAAAAAAGCAGAAATTCGACCTTGCAGTGTTGTTTTTAGACATTATTTGTTTGTGTTATCGCCGGCGATATATACACTTAACAAATCTTATAAGTGTGCATACTTATATTAACGATAGCTCAGTCAATACCTGATGGATTGTGCTGAAAATTTCATCATATGTAGCTTAGATATTTGGAATTACAATTCAATTGATTTAATAAGTACCATCTGATTAAAACAATTACACTCAGAAAAAGCAAATGATGACATCATCAAAAGCTAATGTCACCAATGTTTGCAGCGAATTCATCGGTCGTTTGTCTCGGTCGTGATTAAGCTATTTGACCGTTTTGCTTTTAAATTTTATTTTCTAGCATGAGTGCTTATCATTGGTCTAAAAACAATGTAAACCGTGATTCGAATAAAGTACAATTGAGAATTAAAAATACCCACTTTCATCCGAAAAAGGAATTTTTTGACAAAGTTACTTCCCTTCGACCATCAACATAATTTTTTTTTAAAATTGATAAATAACATTTTGTTGAGCAAAAAATCTTATCATTTTGTGTTTTTTGAATTTGGTGATATAATTTAAATTCAAATTGACCATACTTAAACATAATTTGCACGTATGTGTAAATTTCCCGGTAATTTTGCTTGTTTTGATTTTTCACGGTTCAATGAACCATGTCTATTATTTTCGAAGAAAAAACTTTATTGATTCAATCTTGAGGTAGTCAATAGCATGTACACAAAATTTCATGCGAAATGTTAATAAATAAAAAAGTTACAAGGTAAAAACACATGCACACTTATAAGATTTTTTAAGTGTATATAGCTTGACCAGATTAAACTGAGACTCCTTGCATAATACGTTCAAGTCCGGAAAATTCTGAAGTTTTTAAACATATACTTACAATAATTATATATGGCCTTATACGGACATAACGGTACATACGAATCGAATACAGATTAATATAGCCGGACGAGCTTACTGACTTTGATGAATCTCAGTTTAATATGGTCAAGCTATATGCGCCCAGGATAATGTGTTGTTTACAAATATTGACTTAAGTTGCCTACTTTTGAAAAAATGGTTTCTTAAGTAAGCACATAAGGTCATTTCTTTACTAAAATAACACTGATAAATCGTACACACTTGATTGAGCAAACTATGTGGATTATTCCAATTTTTCCCGCTGTTCACGTTATCCTAGACGAACTATAGCTATGTGCCCGCTTTGCTGATAAAGTTGTGTTCAAAGGAAAAAAAATATGGTAAAATAAAGCCCAACTTGAATTTGAGATGGCCGACTTTTGGACTCAGAAAGGCAAGTCCCAACGAATTACTTTTCCTTAAACATAACATGACCGTAGTCAAATGTGCAACTTAGCATTTGAAGCAGCCACCTTGTTGTCTAGTGAAAAATCACATTATTTGTGTGCTTTTGTGTTTTTCTATTTTGAAGAATAACTGATATGTCTTAAATCCATTGGCCATTCACACAAATAATTTGCACCTACTCATCAATTTCACATTCATTTAACTGTTTTATGATTCCTGGTTCAATGAACTGTAATTAATTTTGAAGGAAAACTCTTTTATTTTCATACTTAGCTGTTACAATGAATTAGGGAAGTTTTAAGAACATCATAAGTTATGTACAAGTTGTGTGCAAACTGCAGATAGGTGTGGCTATAAGAGATATTTAATAATAAAAATTTAAACGCCTGTAGGTACAATTCAGATTTATTTTGTATAATAACTCAGGATACATTTCCAATTTTCAGAATTATTAAATCGTAGTTAACTAAATCTATATACATATGTCACCAAGATGGACATAGTTTGAGGGTATTGGATAAAATCTAAATATTCAGTCAAATGTTCGATACTGCTCACAATAACACATATATGACACTTTATACGCATGTACATGTATTGGTGGACAAACAACATGATAACATAGGCTTATATGTTTGTAAAATGTATGAAAATACATATCATTGACATAGAATATGTTATGTACACTTAAATACAATGTCGTTACAAGTCACACGATGAAGTTAAACCTTACTGAATTGAAGGTCTTTTCTAATATAGGACCCCCTCAAAGTCCAGACCTCACTTCCATGAATTATTATGTCTGCTCACAGTTATATCCGCTCAACCTCGGTGTTAAACAGCTATTTTACAGAGTCAAGCCCAAAAGGATAGTAATAGTATTAAGTTTTTTTTTACAAATTGCACAATAATATTTCAGTATACAATAAAATATCAACACGTAAAGTGGTTATTATATACATTGCTCATATATTGCTTAATATTTATACACCCTGCTTACATGGGCTCACAGTCCAGTTCACACATCCCTTTCCCACACGTTTCCTCTTCACACTCGTTTACGTACATGTTACACATCTACTCGAAATTCCCATAATACACTTATCCATCTCTCGTCCTCGTTGAACAAACACATTTCCAGAATCTAAGTCAAATTCAGCGAAAACGACCTATCCACCCATTCCATTTTCACACGTTTCCTCAAAATATTTTCTAGATTCTATTTGAAGGTTCCTTACTCGACCCACCCGTCACTCCCCTATATTCCCTCCTCGAGGTTCTGACTTGCATCGTTTGTTAATACTTCATAAACAGACGAGTTTGAAATTTATCAAAACGTTTGTTCACGTCATGGTCTCTGGCTCGTCCCACCCAGCGCTATCCGGAAAACAAAATTCGAAATAATGACCCGCCGAATTCAGAAACTGGGTACACGCTACACATGTTGTTTATCGGGCAAGGAAGCCGTCATGATTGCAGTAAATGCATTTTAAACAACAAGAAATGATGTACATTAGTTTGCAGCGCGCATTACTACCCATCCATACCGATAATGATTGTCATTTACGCATAATATCACCAATATTGTAAGTATTGTTTCAGAACCAAGATGGCTGCGGAAACCGCATTAAAATTGCACAGTGCGTCTGACGTCACATCCGGGAAACACGAGTCACCATAGTAATTGTCTTTCATTGAGTTATTTAAGCTTATCACCATCTGTCCAAGTAATTTTGCCAAACATGATTAGACATACTAGTGTTCGGAGAATGTACGTAAACGAATCTTGTTTTAGTATCATTTTTCAACAAACCAGGAATGTCGGATTTATTTTCCAGGATGTATCGATCATTCAGGGAATTAGGTGTGACGTTTGTTGCATGTGCTAACATCCCTGTGACGTAATAATCATCAACCCAAAAGAATGGTGTTTCCAAAGATTTTAAGTAAAATTTCTTAACAACGTCGATACTCATCATATAGGCAGAACCGGAACAATATTTAAGAAAATATTTCTCAGGGAATTCGTCTGGCGACGTATACCACTTGCTGCTCTTATTTCTATCTACGTTCATATGCGTCCAGATGTAGCCGCCAAGGATATTTTGTTTTCCCCATTTATGTTCTATATACGAATGCATCAGACGGACAACTCGATGTATGTCCACTACGATATCATCGTCTGTTTTCAGGACGTACACAACATTTGGGCATCTTTCAGAGACCCAGCGAAGTCCAGTGATTGCTTTGTATGTTAAGTTTCTGTAGGCGTCTGTAAAGTTTCCCTGAATTATGTCTTTATAGAGATCGCTCTCTGTTTCCAATGTCGTCTGCAAGTTTTGGTCCGAAACTTGTCCCATTACAAATATTAGCTTAGCTTTATGTTTGGTCAGGACTTGTGTGGAGCCCCATGAGTTTCTGATGACGTGGCGTCTTTCTGAATGCTCCGGAGCGGAATGGATGTATATCATCAAATAGCGGTCGTCTGCGCATGCGTCCTGGTCGATGGAATATTCCAGCGAATCGCCGTCAATAAACATTTGCCGTCTGGTGGTGGACGACGGCATGTCGGTAGTCGTGGTCGTCGGCTCATTATTCAACTTGCTTTCTTCACTATAACTATCGTCGAATTCATACGACGGTACTGTAACGACGACTTCTCGTCGTATGATCACTGTTGACTCCCGACTGTAACATAGCAACCCGACCAGAAGAATGGTTGCACATATTGTAGTTATTTTGAAAATTAGTGGATGTCTGGGTATCATTGTAAATGTATGCGAGGAATCCGGATAGCAGACGACAAGTTTTTACTGGAGTCTTCAACTTGTTCAATTCACTGAGGTTGAGTGGTTTGTCTGAAATTAGAAACAACCAATGGTAAATATAAGATTGAGTATTCCAATGGATCCTCGAAATAATATTAAAGCGATACAGTATATCTATGGGCTGATTGTCAAGCATGAATTATAGTTACAACTGTTGCTTTGTATTTCAACTGTAACATTTACAATACACCATATATTCATGACCAGTACTGCCGAAAAACGATATCATAATAAAAAATATATGAGAAAATCGGACAGGGAAGGCAGCACTTAATCAGCCGAGCACTGAAAACAGTAACAACAGAACTACAATGTACACGAATCAATGCCCATACATAACCCAAAGAAATGATTAAAAGCCCAAGTCCCCGCCACAAAATTGCATGCTGACCCAATTTCACAAAGAAATAACAAAAACAAAAACCCACTACAGTTTCAGTGTCCCCACTGACTGTCTGATCATTTGGGTTTTATTGTTTAAAACTGCACACCAACGCCATACCCGTATACATTCATCTTCTATAGAGTACATTCAGTTATGGACATCTATAATAGTAATATTAATATATATGACCTAAAATTTACTTGAAATACAAGTCAATTGAGATTAGGCGATGGGATTGACTGTGGATAAAATCATCGTGTGGGGCATTCTACTAGTCCGGGGATTTATGAGTATGGTATCTGTTAGCGTTAGGTATAGAGGCTTAGGTGTAGTCACTTTGTTGACACAATTATTACAAAGAGTCATACTATCTACAATGTCAGGGTGTGAAGATGCCTTGCTCCAACCCTTCTATACAGATAGATATCCATAGATAGACCATTTGTGACCGCGTCATACAGAACAAGGGGTAAGGTCTGTCTTTAAAAATATATTTCGGTTAACATAAAATTACAATGGGTTCAAGAAAGGTCGAACGATGTTGTGACATGTACTATATACGATTTTGGGATAACTGAGTTCAGTTATTTATTCGGTTCAGATGTCTTCAAGCTAATACGCCGAATAAACATGATATAAACAAAGGCCTACGAAAAACTACAGTTTTTAGGCCTACGACATTTCATAGGCCTGTGATGATTTGACGCTGAAGTATTTATTTAACTTGAGCGTTTAACCATCTGCGTTGCCAAATAAAAATGGTTCCAGAACATTTTGATTGATTCGGAACATTTTAAGGGAACTTCCGACTCTTCTCTCATATGTATACCCTCGGAGCGATGGATATCAGGAATGAGGTGAATGATAAAAATACAAGTCGAAGAACTTGTTTCACAAACGACCAAAAATAAATTAGTATTTATCACATTGACGTTATTGTGTAAGACCATTCAATTATGGTGCCACTCCCTTGGCGGACCAAGACATCATTTGTTGTTCATTTGTATCTTTATCTTTTCTTGTCGCAATCATCGGTGGTTGTTGGGAAATAAGATTTACATCATGTGAGTTTGAAGTCGATTTCAATAAGATTTTATCAATACCATGAACGTCATGTTTGTTCGTCGATAAGAGGACAAAGCCGGTATTTGTAATTTAGAAATTGTGAGGTTAGTTTGTGTTGTAATTGTTGCTCATTACAGTACGTTATTAAATTTGCAGTAAGTCTATACAATCAACTGCATCACGAATGGCTACAAAATCCTAAAACCGTCTCCAAGATAGCTTAGTGGTAGAGTGTTCGATTCGAATGAGAGAGGTCACTGGTTCGATACCAGGCTGGTTTCCATCGTTCTTGTTGGTAGCAGTGCGATACTTTAATGAACTGTAAGGGGCAGGTTATATAAATTAGTTCGATCCATGGCCGCGTCTTACCAACGACAAAATAAAAATGGACACTAATTCCCCTTGCTAAGCGCTGGGGAAGCTGGTTTCTCTTTCATACCCTCGTCGGGTAATTGGTATGCGGTGTCGAGAGTTTTTAGTATAATGTGGAAAATATGTTGCACAATCAAGACGAAAATAAAGAATTATTAACCAAATAATAATAAGTGAAATAATTAAATGAGATAACAATATGTCGCGTGTAGTTGATGTTACATGTATGTTAATATAACACATGTAGTCTAATGTTCTTGATAACATTATAGATACATTGTGAATACAGAACGTATATTTGTGGTCCAAATTCCTGTACAAATGTATTTAATCAAACTTGTGTTCAAACGTTACGACAATTTTACGTACGACGACATTGCTTAAAACCATTTACAATACTCGGTTTTTCAAGCGATTACTATTAGGCCTGTCACAAGTGAACTATTTTAAAGCTCTGTAATACATTGGGATTGTCACAAATAACTGTCGTACCTTAAAAGCCACTTACGACATTCAAGATATTTAAGATATTTGAACGATAAGTTTATCAATTCTAGCACGTGATTAGTAAATTTACATCCTTTTATTGACCATCCTCATACGTGGTCATGATATGAACTAGTGAGGACTTAATCCAGGTGCGATTTGAAGCAGAATGCAAACAAAACAGTCCTATCTAATAATGTTATCTGTGATTATTTCCGTGTTGTTTAAACATCTCTTTAGGGATATGCATATCCATGTTCAAAATATAAAATCGTGTTCTGATGATAAAGGTTGTATGATTAAAAGATTTACGTATCGTCCGCTTCGAGTGTTTGGCGTTTGGTGTTCGATCCCAGGCCGCAATATATCTAAGTTGTAACAGCATATCTACATTGCTTTCATCACCTGCAGCGTTATTATATTCTACAGAAAGATGGGTACATATTTCAAGACTGTTGAGGACAAAGTCAATACATACACTTGAGAATGTGGCCGAATAATATTCATTGTCACGAAATAAAACAAAGATAAAACTTTAGGATGCATTCATTACATATTATTTCCAAGAATGAGATGCTATATATGAATTGGCAGTCAGTTGACCCACGTATCTTAAAATACTTGATTGACCTAACCGTGCTAACACGTTTCCTATATTGAAAATTATCAACCAGGGTCTTATTCACCAATGTTGTAAGACTGAAACTCAGACTTAGACTGAAAATTGACACCATTTGTAATCACTGCCATTTCTTCACAATTAGGTGTATCTGATTATTTGTTGTTACCCTATGAACATGTAAACGCATTTATATTTTCACATCAAAATCAGTACATGTACAACAACATGAGAGTAACTAGAACATTTGGCAATATAAAGTCTACGTCTGAATTCAAGATTTACAGTGTTGGTGAATAAGGCCCCAGCAGTACGTGCTCTCGGTCGGGAAGAAACTATGGAGGACTGGACCCGGAAGAACGTATACTAGTACCTTGTTTCCTGTCCGACATAAAAATTATTTGAACCATAACTGTTCAGGTGAGAAGCTGGAGCTGTACCCTAAGCGCCATCAGAGCGCCACTGATTATGTACAATTGCACGTTCTATAATCAGTTAACTTGCTATAGAATACAAGCCACCATGCCAAGTCTAATATTTCAATATTTCAAACTAAATAAGTCTACATGTAGTATTTGCCGTACATAGGATGTAGATTGTGAGATTTAGAGTCAATAAATCTCAAACATGAATGAAAGCCTGTACTTGTAGTATATTATATGTGATTGTATTTGTAATCTACTCTTGAAAGATAATCAGTTAAGATATCCGTCAATACTATCACGTTTAGTTGTGTCACTTGCCAAGCTTTCGCAATCACATGTAATTTTTATTTTTACACGACAAATCAGTAAATTTATGACGAATAAATTGTACAATGAAACTTGGTTGTTATAAATCCAAGAGAACCTGCCTTCTAAATTCGTTATTTGTCGATTTATTGATACAAAGAAAGTCCTTACATACATGATACCCGCAGCGAGTTTGAGTATTGAAAGAGTTTATTGGTGACTGAACGTCTGTTAACTAGAATGCAGAATGCGCTAAACGTTTACAAAAAACATCCGAGTGCATTATAGGTAAGATTTGTTGTCAGTGTTGCTGAATATTGACTGGATACTTGCTGAAACAAGTACGTTCAGCCAAAAAAAATAAGTTGCCCTTACGATATGTCAAAGTCGTTTTAAATAGTCGAACTAAGTGAAAGTTACAAAGGCCCCCATTTTCACAAAGTCTTTACATACATGAATTGTCCAGACGTTTATGTCAAACTTTCGTTAAGACGAATTTTTTTCCATAATTGTTAAGCAATTCAGATAATGAAAGTCGGTCGTGAGATATTATACAAAATATCATTTATAAATGATCAACATGTATACATCCACGTACATAATAAAACAGACTGGAAATAGTTGGTAACGTAAGATGAAAGAGATATACAAATACGACACGTCAAATTTTAAAACAACAAAAAAAACGCAATATGTTTAAAATAAATAGTAGACACGAGTCATGATTAAAATAAAAAACTATACCTGATGTGTTTTTGGAATGATTTTCAGCGAAAATAGCGTAGTTCTTTAAGTCTTAAGTTAATATCCAATATTACAACTAAACACCACGTTCTGTTCACTTCACAACCTTATAGATACACATTTGATGAACACGTTTTGCCTAGTTTGTCGTAGTTCCTATCTTAAGTCTACAGGCCTTAATAAAACCACGTTCGGTTTAGGTTAAGGTCCTTACGTAACTTTAAACTCATAGTTTTATTTCACCAATCACACTTTGTTATCACTAAAGCGGAGTGATTGGTTTTATCAGACCCGCGATTGAATCAGGGTAGGATATATCTAACTGGGTCAATACACTAAGTCACAACCCACCCTTTCTACATGCCATGCCCCAAAATCATGTCCATATATATTGATTTATACCGGTAGCATTATTTGATCAACGCCCCACATTTTTTAATTGATTTGTTAATCGTCGGATTCACAGAGATGAGTCTTTTAGACCGGTCCTAAACACAGGTAATTTTATAATTGACGAAGTGTAAAAGAAAGATAATAATAATCAACTGATAATACAAAAAATATAAATATTAATACATGTACAAAATGTTTTTATTTTTTTACTCTTTATCATTTATACAGTTATCTATTGTCCTACAAGTTTGAAAAAGTCTGATATGGACATAAATCTACCAAATTTTATAATGAGGGCGGACAAGAACCAACACTTAGGCAAACAAATTGAAACATTACAATATGTGACACTATTCTACTACACATGGTATAGTTGTTATCTTATCTCTTAGTCTGTCTATTATTGAGTCTTCTCTACCAGTACTTGTTTGTAGTTATAGAGACCTAGTTCAATATGTTAACGTAGAGATAAAACCACGATCGTCCATGCACTCACAAAGAGTGCAAATTTAAGTCGATCAAGTTAATATTTTTCTCTCAACGTACTTTGATCATCCTAACTGTGTTCAGTAATCCTGGCAACGCTACATGCTGTTTTATATTGTTCATATCACTCCGATATCCTTTTTGCGAGTAATGAAAGGAAACAATATCTAGATCATCCTAGTTGTAACTGTACTATTTAAATGTATACATTGTAATCACATTGTATTCTATGGACATGGCCCCATAATGCTTTTCTAAGAAGCTGCATGTACCATTGGAACTGCATGTACTAGAGGGAGAGAGTACGAGGTCTGGACCAATATTTACTGAATGGGCAATTTTAGTACAGTGGTGATTCGTTCTGTACTTGGCGAAATCGAAAATATTGCAACGGCCAAATGTCAGTGGAGATATCTGGTAGCAGCCTATTTGCCAGCGGGCACCAGATGATATATCAAGTAAGTAAATAATCTGTGTATGAGTACTCAAAATGCTGTTTACTACCGCGTTGTGAGATGATAGCGATTTATGCGTTGTTCATGGTCGTGTACCAAAAGCTAATGCTGGTGGAACCATATTTACCGTAGGACTTGAATAAACGCTATGTGACAAGGCATAACTGCTTGTAGTTTGCTTGTTTAGAGAAACAATTTTAGACACACATTGATTTTGACTACAAATTTTACATTTTTAACTACATATAAGTCCATGTTAGTATTATGTTCTGTCCATTTCATTTTTACTTGCAAAACTATTCAGCCTTAGTCATATTGCAAATACGACACCACCACCACCACCACCGGCAAATAAAGCAAACACGGAAGGCAAACGATACCTCAATTGATACTGTCAACTCACTCTAACTAAACAACGGTTGCCTGGATGCATAGAAAGGGAAAGTGCACGTGAACAGAACACTCCAATAACACTTGAAGAAAATTAACCAAATTGCATTGTAAATTTCAGATAAAAGCCTAACACATTAAGTCAATACAGGAACTCAAAGTGATAAATTTTCTTCTTTATGAAAGGGAAGCATCGTAACTGTTTTTACAACTCGAACAAATCGTCACCTGGTCCACATTTCACATTGTCTAGTATAATTCGCGCGTTGTCGAAATAACATTTTTTACAATATCGATACGTTTTTAAAAACCTCTGATTTTTTCCCCTGAACAATAAACATTCTTGACATTGTAAGTTAGGTTGTATTATTTAGTATTGCATGTTTCAATAATGGGCTTATCCAGTTGTATGAAGTTAAAACTGGTAAATAGACTAGTTTTAATCAGAATGTCTTGTTGACATTGAGATAAGATTTTGACAAATAAATGTAATTGTTTCCTTTTTGGATAATACCCAAGACAGAGAACTTTAGTAAATGTGTTCTAACCCGCTGCAATTATGTGAAAATATTGTTGTCTCTCATAGATGAAAACTATCTTTGTTTGGGCAATGTCGTTTTTTAGAATAAAAAGAGCCGACCCTTTTGCTCTGTTGATAAAACGATATCGTTTGTGCGCTTTGTTGAAAATGATTGGAACTATTTCCAATCGATGTTAATTGGCAATGTCAGCAGATCGGGACATTTATTATGGTTATATTCTTCTTTTATAGCTCCTTACGTTGTGTGAATTCAACAACCGATGTATAAAACACAATAAAGTACGCTTCACATAGCCATATATTTTTATTCCCACAATCAATGATAATTTACAATTATTAAAAGGCTCAATCTCCTCGCAGTAGCTGAGGCCCGGGATCGCAATTGTGGGGTTTGATAAAGGCTATATGTTGTCATATCATTAGTCTGGTGCTCTTTCGGTGTCAAGTGCCTGGTACATTGTGCCAAGTCGTGTATCTCCTGTGGCATGCGTTTAAGGAAATGCAATGTATTTGTCTCAAAGAGAGAAACAGGGGGTTTACCATTGAACAAGTAATGTACATGCATAACATATAGATGTAGGCAGTACATGTAGTGTCAATTCATGTATTTACTGTGTAGTGTCATGTCAAATGTTTACGGTTTAGAGCCATGCTAGGCGTCTAGGTGCATTGTGACGTCAAAAGACTGTTGTTTGGTGCCATCTCGTGCTACTTCAGTGTAGAAATGAAATGGACATTTGGCTTTTGCTTTACACGAAATTACCGTCCTCTTTGTGCCCATACGGCAACATTCGTGAAAAAGTATATTGAACT
This sequence comes from Spisula subtruncata, assembly GCA_963678985.1. Classification (NCBI taxonomy): domain Eukaryota; kingdom Metazoa; phylum Mollusca; class Bivalvia; order Venerida; family Mactridae; genus Spisula; species Spisula subtruncata. Next base: position 26,226,316 of record OY787665.1, read on the forward strand.
AGTATTAAAATACCCGTGTTACAACTCCACTCCATGTCATAACATGTTCAAAATGCATACTTTTGTAACAAAGCAATTCTACTCATTCAACTCAACTACGTCTGACTAGGTAATACTCTAACATTCTTTCGGGTCACCAAGTAAATCCCACATACAGAGATCGGCTTGTCTGGGGACCTTTTTATCTAATAATGATGACATTCGCGTATTGACACATTTAGAAAAATGTACTAATATTAGTTCGCAAAAACGCCGACATGCAGTTTTTGTGACCCACAATCTAAACCAAATTGTCTGTCTCGACAAAAGTAGGGTAAATATTCATGTTGCGATGTACATTAATCGTCATCGATACTTGAACTTATCGTTTAAGGTAGAGTTCAAATGAAGACAATATTTCAATGGGTCAACGGGTATAAAAATTAGATAAAATACATGCTTGAGTGTCCAACTGTCACAAGAAGCATTGTAAAATGTGTGATAGTAAGACCTTAACGCAAAGGAACAGTCGGAAACAGAGTGTGGTAAAACAAATGTATGTAAAATGCACCCGAACAAGAATTGCATACCTGAAATAAGGGACTGTATCTTATTTTATTGCTACATGTACATTTAATTTTAGATCGAATAACCCTCCATACCCCATTTCAGATGTAATTCATCGCCACAAGAGTATGCCAGAAGCGAAATAATTTCCCCATTCTAAGCATCATATTCATTATTGGTACACGTAATCCGACCAATCAGAGTCAACAACAAAAAACGGTGTCAGACAGTGCTGTTTACTATCCCCTATCATCTTCTTCATAGTGATCGACTGTGTGATCAGGACAGCACTGGACCAAACAAGAGGATTCTAGTGGACACTGACGCAACAACTAGAAGATCTGGATTTCGCTGATGAAATAGAACTTTTATCACACACATCCACTCAATTCCAAGAGAAAACAGAGATACTACAAACTATCGCTAAGAGATCCGGCATAGAGATTAATGTCAAGAAGACAAAGAGTTTGGGTATCAATGCATCCCATGATAGATATATAAGAATAACCATTGGAAGAAGTCCCATACTCCACTAACATCGGAAGTATCGTCAGCAAGACAGGCGGCACTAACGAGGACGATAAAGCGATGATTGGCAAAGCAAGACATTGTTTTGGCCATTTGAAGCCCATTTTGGAATGTGGAAGAAGAAGAATATTATAATCTTCATTTCCAACGTGAAAGTTGTTTTTCCGAGACCTGGCGACACACACAGAAGATAGACATCAAGCATCAAACTTTCATAAACAACTTCCTCAGACAGAGTCTAAGCATCAGAAGACCAGAAGGAATATAAAACCATGAGCTATGGCGTTGAACAAACCAGATACCCGTCACAGGCACTATCAGACAATGGAATTGGATTGTGTACATTAACAGCATTGCCAATCACGCTTTGGACTGGAATCGAAAAGTCAGCAGGAAAAGAAGCAGACCAAACATCACATGGAGTAGAACCCTCAACACAGAGCTCCAAAGATCCAGGATGTCAAAAAAGAGGCCAAACAGACTGTCCAAAATCGTCTCCTATGGCAAGCTGTGGTAACGGCCCTTTGTTCCAGTCGGGATGAAGACGAATTAGTCAAGTAAGTCATACTGGTACACTTTCAATTCCATTATTGTCTTAGAAAGAACCTCAGACCCCCAACTCGAACATTTGATATTTTCAAATACGGACCCGTATACGGGAGTCTTGTAACATTGGTTTGACAAAATTTACGACTGTTTCCGGTTAAAACTGGCCCCGAAAACACAGGTCAAATCGACACATACATGTAATAAAATTATGACAAAATGGGGTTACGACAGATCGTCACGAGTCGCGATAACCGGACACCGTGCATACGGCTATACAGATAAAGAAAAACATGTCGTTTGTCATGGGGATAAATAACTCGGTTAACAATACAATTATCTACGACATATGTTCAACTGATACGAGTATTTGAACAGAATGGGACGCAGTCAATATGTTCCTGGAATCCTGTTAGCACTCAGTGAAATCGAACTCAATGTACATGTGTAATCATTGAATATTATGCATTTGTGATGTGTTTAGAACCAAACACAACCGTACATGTAGACAACATTGTTAAAGTTTTGTTAGACCTGAATGTCAAATAGTTCACAGAGAGGTTGCAGGTGCATGCATTTACCATTTCTTCTTGGATAACCAGTAATCAGATGTCACAAGAAGGCAGCTATGAGTTCAGTTGCTCGGAAAGGACAACTGAAACGCAATATAAGAACTCCATTGTCCAACAAAAGTTTTCTTGGGAAATGATATAGCACAAATTCACCAATCCATTAAGAGAAAAAGCATGAACGTTTGGAGAGTCAGAATGGTTTTGGGAATTCCGGAAGGTGTGGCATTCAGCAGCTAAGTATACCAAGTATACCACTTACGTTTAATAATATAAAGCGTGGTCTAAGGTCTTGGAAGTTGTTTATGTGACTTCTGAGCATTTTGGAAGAACTAAATACTATATCAGATTAGTCAAGGGTGTGTTTCGCCCAACAGGAAGTAGAAGAAGGTAGAAGAAGAGCCATTTAAGTAAAGGACATAATGGCTATTATACTTTGAAATACAATTGTAGTAAAATCAGGCCACTTGCATAATGATTAAGTTATCTCAACCCAAAGTAGTGGATCAACAGCTAGAATATGAGTTCATTGTATCAATTTTACAACGAATATGTGTATTGTAAAATAATTATTCCTCCATTGTAACGTTAGGTGTTTTCACAGAAACGACGAAGTTTCTTGGAAGGACACCTGATTTATTGTAAATTGAAACTACATGTACATATTTTCGTCTGGTAGCGGACATGTACAATGTTTGCTGACATTATAAAACTTTAATTCAAATTTACAATTTATGATATTCTAGATTATATAATCATTAAATCCATGTTGAAGCATACACCATGCTATGTTTCAAATACTATAAAATTACGTTAAACATATTGAAGGATAGGTTCAAGAGAGGCGGGTTTTAAAACAATGGTACTCACACCTCCGCTGTTCTAAAACCTAACTTTTAATCAAATATGAAGTATGCTTTAGAACAAAATACGTATGCTTTTATGGTCTTCATCCACAGACAGGTATCTTGAAGTGTTAAATTAAATTATAAGTAAGCTTCAACTTGATATATAGTGCTTGGTGGCAGATCTGACAGTAATAAAAATAAAATATTCATTACCTGTAATTTCCGTTCCGTGTTTTGACCCTCAAATATCGTTCTATCACGTCCGTGCAGGTCACATACTGCAGGATCAACTATGACATTAATAATCACGTAACTGTTTAAAGATAACCCGGTTTTATTACTTTCCTGAACGATTTTCACAATCGTAAAATGAGTATTATACTTAACAAATTAGAAGCGACGGTGTTATTGAGGGCTCGATAAGCTTTCCCAACGTTATCTCGTTACGGTATGTCGTATTGAACATTCATTGCGGTTTGACTAGTTGTAATGAAACGACCATACGTTTATTGACAGCTTATCAAATCTTGCGAAATGGTATTTCGTATTGTATAGTTGGATCAGATGTGATATGACGTTGTAGCCATACGTTAGGCGTGGTTAAATTACACACCCTGGTATCTTGACCGGCAGATACCCGGTATTGTATTGGAAATGCTAAAAGTCAACCAAGGAGACGCCGGGTCACGTGAGACAGGGAATCAGGCTACCAATCCTGTCCGAATTCCACAGATATTGCAAATACACTTGATCCGTGTGTTTGTTGAATTAAAACCGCAAAAGTGGCTACTTGTATTTGATCGATAAAACAATGTTTGGTGTCATTATTTTTTTTTTGCACCGTGTAAACTTTGAATAATTTCGGTCACTTCCCGCTGTTGGGTAGTCCCTACAGTAGCCAGGAACTGTTATCTGTGTTTAATTGAACAAAATATTGACATCAGTTCAAATGTCTTTGTCTCAATCTCAGTGTAATATTTTCAAGTAGAAAATTCACCAGTAATGTCACCATGGTCACTATCTCATGTCATGCACCTGCTTAATAAGGGTTGCCTGCGAGACTGTCGTAAACGCTTATAATCAAATAATGACATATGGCATTCTTGCAGGCAACCAATATAAATATGTTTACAAGCGTAAATGTGTTATTTTGTTTGAAAATTGTACAGCACGTCACATGTACCTGCCTTGCATGGCGCTGAGTAGTAAGTTCCAGGTAGAGTTTAGATGCTGCTTCGACCGGTATCAGGATTATGTGACAAGGTGATGCCCATATGACTGAATTACCATTCACCATGGAACTTCAAAAAGTGATACACAAAGTCGTTGCAGGGGGGTTTCTGTAGTATCCCGTGCGTACGAATACAATGGACATGAAGTAATACAAATCATATGGAACACATTGTGTATAAAACTTGAAATAGTGCATGACCATCGTTGTCTTGAGTTCGTGAAATGACACTAGTCAATCATTGTATATCAATCTACACACTAAGTCTGCTATGTGAAATTTGTAAATGCTACATGTATCCCTTTGTATAGCAACGAGATACTTTACGCATGTAGCTAAAATAAATTTCTATTGTGTTGCGTTCTCTTCCTGTTCCTTTACTTAACGCCCAATATTACACCCACTTGGTCAACTTAAGCACTTAGCTTGCTTGCTGATAATTTCTCACACTTTTGTACTTGACCGCAAATATATGATGTCACAGACATATGGAAAGTCGGGATAAGAAAATGAGGTCACTCGTTTGGTTATAGTTTAGTAATGATGGCATATGCAATGACTTTTATGGGGAAAGACAATTCGTAGACATGGCGTTTACTTAAAGTCGTAAATATTTGTCTATAGTAGACCGGTCATCACCGGTTCCCGGCGTTCTCCTTACAGAATACAAACCTTTATTATATTTTGTTAGAAATGAATATATTTACAAGGGAGACAATTACAGGCGGTAACTGGAATTGAACTTCAGGTAACCTCCCTTTATTGCGCTCTCTCTTTAAATAGTTGTCTGCTTCTGAACAGAAGCAATCATTTTTAGCATGGTAAAGTATATAATCTTGATATATTTCATCCTTGTAGTGCATATTTTAGTGGTAAATGCATATAAGTCCAAACTTTGAACTTGAAATAAATAAACGAAGGAACGAAGGAACGAAGGAACGAAGGAACGAAGGAACGAAGGAACGAAGGAACGAAGGAACGAAGGAACGAAGGAACTAACGAACGAACGAACGAACGAGCGAGCGAGCGAGCGAGCGAGCGAGCGGGCGGGTGGGCGGGCGGGCGGGCGGGCGGGCGGACGGGCGGACGACGGACGGACGAACGAACGAACGAATATAAAAAAGGTGTGTCTATTTAACAGCTCTATTCATTACATCGCGCGTTAAATGTGATATGCATGTACATGTAGTAACAAGCGAAGAATACATCAAAGTAAACAACATTATAGACCCCTCATGAAATTATGTATACATTCTTACAATCTTTGTTGAACTGTTTATTTCAAAGGTTGTATTATATAGCCTTGACTTTTGCTGGTCACGTTTCGCGTTACATCACAGACTAGGGAATGTTGTGTATGAACGCGCACGTAGGCATACATTGCTTGGACCGGTATGTTTAGACATGTACAATTTAAGTATTTTTTGATATTCATCAAACATTTGAAATTTTGAAATTCAAAGAATGCGGACACATATCTTCGGATAAGAGCCTGGCACAATTGTCAATATATTAATTGCCGATGCATCTGTAGAGAAATACCTGCTTGCTGGTGTTGATGTTTATCATGTTATTACAATGTAATTCAAATTTCTTAGAATATTTGACAAGAAAAAAGTGAAACGTGCACATTTGTCATTTTGTTGAGCACTGCGACAGGAACTATAAATAATGATTAATGAGTTGCATTAATTGGTTTATCATAAATCTGAATTTGTATCCGAAACTTTCAAAACTAGTTAGGTGACCGATTAGAAAAGTTGAGCATAGTTTCAAGTTAAACACAACGTTATCACGTTTCCAACTAACGACTTGCCGAAGGCCGCACCGTTAGGGAAGGTGGTGAACGTTTTAAGATGAGCAAATGACACATACAACACAAGATGATGCGTCACTGAGGGCTATCACTATATTATAAATTTAAAAAGGGGACTGTAAAAGCATTAATTTTCGAGGAGGATTAAATGTTGTGCATTTTGTTGTTGACCTTCAACCACGAAATCAAATCCAATCGAACAATAATTTTGACTTTTCTATTTATAACCCGAAATGCTAAATCCACGAATTAAAAATTTACGTCCCACCGAAATGGTATTTTACCAAACCACGAATCATAAAATGATTTTGCAGCACGTTAGAAAAGGAGAAGGGAAGAGACGTTTTGCTGGTACAGTGAAGGTAGAAAGATTAACGCGAACGTGCATTGTAAGAATGTCTAATTAACGGGCCAGTATACGTGTACTATAATTTCTGAACAACAATCATTTTACGTGAGGGAATGTTAACGTTATGCAAATAGGATAAAACAATAACAAAATGTGCAAGTTTGTTGTAACGGTAGCATGTTGTTTATTGGTGATAGCTCTGGAAAACAGTGAGTTGTTGTTAGTTAATATCAGTTAGCTCATGTGTGTATCAATAAGCACTTGGATAGTTCATTAATTAGTATGACTGGCTTAACGAATCCCCGTAATAAGCGGTAACTAAAATTACATATTGCGTCTCATCCATACCATTGATCAAGATCAGAGTTTAATTTTAAAGTGATCTCTTTTACGTTTGGAACTGTATAGAATTACACTCTCGAGGGACTTTTATCGGAATTACTATTACCTTTTTGGAATGTTTTTCTAATAGGGCGAGTTCATGGAGTTAAGGAGTTCAAAATCGTGCAATGTGGAATTTGATCCTACGGCATTGTATTCTGTTATTATTATTATTATTATTATTAATATTATTATTATTACCGAAAAGTTTTACTATTTTTACTTCTGATCTTGAAATATATTATTATTTTCGTTCGAGTTTTCTAGGGTTCGAGTTATCTGCAGTTCGACCTTACACTGTACATGTAATTGCATACAAAGACGTACTAGTATACTTATTAGGCAACCAAGTAGTTCCGGATATTTTCAAATATTATTGCCCTTGTACAACATTACATACATGTAAAGCAATGTATTTAGCCGTTATTTATAACAATAAAATGGCGAATGTGTCTCATTACAACATGTTTTAGTTAGAATGTCGTCAGTTGTCTTGGTATAAAGTTGTATAGGACATTCGATGTTGTATCGTACACTTAACCTGATATTAATTCAAATTAATTGGTTAATACGAGGGGTGTTTCATAGAAAATGCAGCTTTTGTCATTTCCCGCATTGTGTGCATAGTACAAACAGTAAAATCATGTTTTTGCATTAATTAGAAATAATAAAAAAAAATTTTTAAAGTCAATAGTTTTTTTCAGTTTTTTTTAGATTAGGCCATTGATCCGTGATAGAGATCTACTGTCTTAACTTCTATTACCGTTCTAAAAGTAACATCTCAACGTGCATACGATGTACATGTACATGTATGTATGTAGGTACAAACTGACATCTTACATCAGTAACTACTGTATACAAGAGTGTTTTCCCTAATTGTTACATGTCAGTTGGCCAGTTGCCTTTATATCATTGGAAAACATACGCGCGAGTACTAGGTATATATACTGAGTTCCAAAAGTTCCGCATCCAATATATGATGTGTCTTTTTTACTAGAATCTCCATCTTATTTATGATAATTCAAATGCGCATGTGTAGAGCGATGTGTACTTGATATAAATCCATGACAGTTATCGATTTAAAGATATGCATCGATCCACAATAAAACCACATGTGACACCACCCCACGATTCCAAAGTACACACAACGATAAACTACTATTTTGTAGTGGAAGGGAGGTAATAAATACCGAAAATTACCTCTCTTTGACCACAAACAAATAACGATGTTGCAATAGAGTCTATACAACAGGCCAGATTTTAAGAAACATCCGCTTTGACATAAAAAACGCAACAGTAAAGCAAGTTTCCCATAATTTTAAAGTTGGTTGGACTACAATTAAGCAACAACAATGCCGTTGTTCTTGGTGCAAAAATATAGCAGCATTACCTGTCTATGTCAGCGGCATTGACCATTGACCTGTTGTCACGTGGTACGTCATATACAGTTTTTTTCGGATGGAGATGATACAACAGTCTTATTATGATAGAGACATGTCAATTTTATTCGACAAAATGTATTTTTAGTGAAACACCAGCTTCTAGCGTCTTATATACACGAGTCGTTTACAATTATCAATTTTTGCAATCAAATTAAGCGTACATTTCTAACTTATTTGGCTAACGTATTGTGTTTTTTCGTGACACAGACACGATGCAAGTAAATTGGAAGTGAAATTAAAGTAAAAAATGAAGAACCCAAATTATGCGTGCTTGAATAGACGTTTTTACCATTTGTGATGGTGTGATCATTCAAGCGTGACGAAATCCAACGGAAATAGGTTCAACATTAAACACTAAGGGTACGCAAACGGACAGTGTTCCTAAAAAGTTCTTTTAAGTTAACTTTTCAAAAAAAAGAACTTTGAATTAAGATGCAGAACTTTTGGAACTCAGTATAGATTAGCATAGTTACAAAACTTCTTTGCAGTTATAGTCCAAACAAATTAACTTAACCTCCACATTTACGCATGAATATGTAACACTCTAATTGCACAGGAAATATCCAGTTCCACAAGGAAACGTCGCGCCTTGCTTTCGACTGAGTTTATTGTGTGCAATGCATCTCATACACATCCAAAACACGGTCCCGGCTTATTTGAAATCAAGGACTGAAATAAAAGTGTAGACAAGAAGTCAAGTGTTTTAAAAAATATGTCAGTTGAAGGTTCAATTATTCGTTTGACATACATTTATAAATACATTTGAGTAAAAGCATTGGTCCCATCGGTTTGCAATTAAATTCTATACACGTATTGACGTCGCGTCACAAGTTGGAGCTATTTTGTGTAACGTCAAAAACGCCGTTATATTAGCTAAATATGACGGACATACTTGCGTACAGTTGACAGAATAACTAAATCATTGGCATACAACAACCATAAACAAATAAATTGTGTAACTATGTGTAAAGGGGGAGGGTATATTCAGCATCCTTAGGAATTACAGAACTTAGATTTAGGCAAAATAACTTGTACGTAATTAACCATATTGCTGTAATATGTGCATTTATCCCTTTGATCTTTGTACAGTTTAGACATACTTGGTGTAACCCCAATGAACACAAAATTCAAAATAAAAACCCCTTTATGAATAAAGTACTATATACATTTCCTAGTATATAAAAAACATTTTCAAACCAATCTTTAAAATTTCGATTTCAATTTTGCATTGAATTATCGAAGCTATAACATAAACACTAAGATATTTTGACGTTACTTGGTACTTAATTTTGCTGGTGGGACATTTTGTGTCGGCATTGAAAAATACTAATAACTTCATCGTATATTGAACAATTTTGATAAACAATATACTATTCAACAGCGTGGAAAAAACGTATTTTATCATTTCAGTGACGAATATTGTTTTACAGAAATTTTCACGTTCGATCAAATCGAATTTCATGTTCAATTCAGTTGTTAGTTTTAAGCACAGGGTGGGACATTTTATGTCGACAAAGAAAATTTGAAATTATTTTTGATCTCTTGAATCATAATCTAAAATGAATATCGTATTTAATAATGTATGAAATACGTATTTTTATAGGAAATTTCAAAGAGAAATTATTAAAAATAAATATTGCAGAACAATTTTATCAGTGTAATAACAACTTATTTTCCCGTATTTTTTAAATCTCTGCACAACTGTTCCCGCAACACAGAATCAAAATATTTGACTTTATGATGACGTCACTTTCTTTTACGTTAATGACATCACCTTTTAACGTTTGAGAATCATTTTTGCGTAAAAAATATAGAAATTTTGAGTATGGTTTTTGCTCTCCACACATTTTTCTCAAGCCCAACGAGATTGGATGTTACATCTCTACAGTGATATTTCACCGTATTCTGGTTATTTCGAACCCTGAAAGTGTGGGATTTTGTAATAAAACTCAAAACAAGTACATTCAGGTCGATTGTGCTGATTTTCTTCGTTCGATTGATATATAACATATTATATTTATTGAAACAAACATAATAACATTTGCACCATTTGGCAAATAAATTACGCGAAATCGAAAATAGCTCCAACTTGTGACGCGACGTCTTTATCATTTCCCGATGGACTAACGATGTCAATACATGTCTCATGACTTCCATGAAGCTTCCCGTAGACCAGAGGATCATATTCCCGATGCCTTGTGACGCTCATTTATTTCCATCGGGAGCATTGCCGAGGCAAACATGCTCAGTAGGACCCTAGGCTTTACGTAAATATTTTTATATCTTCTTGTACTCTTGTACTCTTGCATTGTTTAATGTACGTACGTTATGTATATACAAGTATGTAACTCGTAGCATTCTTTTTGTAGTTGTCCCCGTTGAGAGTGGAGAGTGTTGTAGGAGCCACTTTGATAAACGGGGATTATATCACAGTCAATCATGGTGCCCAATGTATTGTTGTGGGTTCGCCTCGGATGGACTGTTCTGTTGTACCGACCCATTGATGAGAGCGTTTGATGGTAACAGAGATGTTTTCTGTTCCTCCTGGTTCTGGTATACACAAAATTTGTAAGTTATTGTATTTTAAACTATTTTTCACACTAGATTGTTCTTGCTTGGTTTGAACATATCCTGACCGAATGGTTTGCAATGGTATTCAAATACAATGTAATAATTAATATACGAACGGTGTCATCGTCTAGCAATGGACAGTATGCATGCCATAGACTACTAGGCTATCGCAACATCACATCCACACCAAACAAAGGTTGAACAAATAACTACTATGCACCAGCCAGTTGCATCCTCGACCCCCTACCCCGGTGATGAGCGGGATGTTTACTTTTGGGTTGTCATTAACCCGCCCTGAGGGGACAGATGATGGCAAGGCAAAATGTCCGGGATTTCCCCGGCCCCTGACCATGAAATATTGTCTCCGGGGTACTGGTTCTAAGAAAATATCGCCTACATTTCCGAGTGCGGGTGTGAAGCTGGAAGGTAAAAACACGACCGTTTCCCCGGCTATCCATCGCCCGTCCTCGGGGTGGAGGGCGTGGATGCAAAAGACTTGTGCACTAGTAGCGATGGGACCACACTATACCACACCAGTAATCGGTTGGTAAGGAAACAAAACTGACTATTGAAGGGGGCGAAATATCATCGGCCAATGGTATCATTAGAGTACTTGTATTCAAATGCATTGTAACATGGAAGAATAAGCACCGCATGCATTCGTATCTGAACACACTTTTTATTATAGTGACACATGTTTTTTTTTATTGTATTTCAGATGGGCACCTATACTGATTGGTTTGGTGATTCTAGCTATCCTCATTGCTTGTTGTGTGAGCTGTGTACGATGTTGTTGTTTTATATAACCAATGAACTGAGACCGGACGGTATAATGGACATATACAGTAAGAACATGTTTACTTTATACAATTATCTTTGATTAGGTGTATATTGCTTTGCACATGTCTGTCGGTCGCTAGGTTGAGCGGTCGGTCGGTCGGTCGTAGACCAAATGGTTTCCGCTCAATAACGCAAGAACCCTTTGTCTTAGGCTATTCAAACTTTACATGGAGGTATTGATTTTGAGTTCAGTAGGTCACTGTGGCATTTGTCATTTCCGACTATTGGGCTGTCATGGTGACATATATGCGTTTTACATACTAGTATATCTATTGTTTATTTTAGGTCGATCGTAATTGTATTTTTTTCAACTTATATTAATCACTCTCGACACCTCGTTTCTGATGTTATCCATCTCCACGAGGGTATACATGAAGAGAAGCCACTTTCCCTGTTACGCTGAGCGTCTCGCAATGGAATTTCTGGTATCATTTTTATTTCGTCTTTGGTATGACGCGGTCAAGGAATTGAACCCGGGACCTCCCAGTAGGGGTGCTCCGAGGAGACATACACGTTAAAAATAAACTTCGTATTGTGGTTCTGGGAACCATGCTTATCGTATTTTCCCTTACCCTAAACATTATAATTGCCACTGTTTGTTTGTCGTTGAATTTCCAGTGTATAAAGCAAATAAATAATATATGTAGCGATTGTGTTTGTACGCTGTGGGCATGTCCTATAACGTCTCGCACCTGCAAATCTTAAGTGGCAGTTCATTTTAGAAATTCAGTTAGTTTTAACACACTGTGAATAAATTTTATTATTTACTATTAAATTTGATTATTTTACGACTTTCAGATTCGATACAAAATACCTGAAGAGAATGGAATAAAGGATAACACCATTTTTAATCTAGCAACAACATTCTGTAGATCCATAAGCAACATAATCATTTTGTTCAAGATGTAACAAGTGGCTACATTTTTCTTCTCTAGAGCAACAACCTCTGTACTACAACCGAACTCGATGTTTCCAAAGGTGTTGTTATAGAGAGGTTGTACTATACCTGTATATCACATCACATCACTTGAAAGACTATACATATATGGCCATATTGCTGACGTACATTCCTGGAAACATTCTGGAGTAGCTACCATGGTTTCACTACAAGACGAGGATATTTACCTTCTTAATGAATTCGTGTCACGTAACGTTTTGTTCCAAATGAAAAAAAACGTTCACAAATCTATCTGACACAGCGTGTATTCCTGCCCCCAATTATGCACTCGATTTAAAACAACTGGGTGTTCGTGTAAGCGGTTTGTGAGAATCTTTGAAAACTGATGGTACTACAGTTTTATAGTTCGAACGTTCATCATAGAAGTAGACTAAACACGTAGTTCTTCTTCTTTAAGTATAAATGCAGGACCACAGTTGTGGTATCATCGCATCGTTTGAAGCATATCTAGTCTAATTTTCCTTGAATGTTTGGAGCACACCGATCGCATGCGGGGTATGCAAGTTTCGAGATGTCGAAGTATGGATAACCTGTCTGATATTTCAGAAAAAATATTAAAATGGCATTAGGGAAATAAGCGATGATAACATATTAAATTAGATAAAGCAAGGGAGATCACTCGATGGGTGTTAGATCAATCGGGGCTCCTCGGACAATTCTAAGACGAATCATAAAAGCTCCAGATTCATCACGGAAAGACCCGAGTAGTTACGATCGGTGTTAGATGTGCCCTAATCACATCCATATGTACTGAATGAAATATTAGCAAAAAATGTGGGTGTTTTAAAAATTAAAAATGTGTTTCCACTAGTGACTTGGGGTAATATCAGGACAATCCTCTACCAATACAGCTGCATGGACCATTTCCTTGCAAAATGCTTGTTGGAACCCCTTGCAATTAGGGTTCTTTTAAAATAGTTTAATTAATAATATGATTGGCATGAGACGAAATCAGTTGAATACAATTTTATAACAATTATTTAAAATATTTAACGACCATTGTATTGACTCTGAAAAAGTACATAAATTTGACCGCTGTAACAGAAAGGCGGTTGTAAATCTTGCAATAAAAGCAATTGTAAGGCGGTAGAAGATTTCTAAGTGGATGTCTCGTATATACCATGACCCGATATTTACTATTTGTATATTATGAGCTTTATCAAATAAAAAAGACATTGTTATTATTATTATTATTATTATTATTGTGTGTAACATAGTTTGTGATTAAATCATGTTTTGCTATGTACTTGCTGTTATTTTTCGATACGTCATGTTCAAGGCTTACATCCATCATACCAGGGTACTGTTTTATCAAAGCACTTGCATAACTTCTAATAGTAAAGAATTTGAATCTGAACACAAGCTTAAGAATTCTGTAAGTGATTTAATAACAGTAAAAAGAATACCAAGGTAACGTTACTGATAAATGATTATACATGTAGTATATTAAACAGCAATTGGTTCTAAAAAGTTAAGTTACCAATTTTCTAGGGCTCTTTTCAGCTGTTAGGCCGCTTAAGCACCCTATGGCATTTAAACTTTCCCTGGTCATTGGGCTACCTATGGAAACCTACGTTCGTGTCTCCCTGTGGGGATTATTTCTCTCCTGTAAGTTTGGCAGCCGTCATCGATCTGCGGCGCCCAGGAATACTGCCCTCACAGATACCTTTTTACACCATGGTGGGGTTGAGCATGTGGGTCTTGCTCAGAGAAATTAACCAGTGATCCAGAGGGGGGTTGATCCCGGGACCTCTCGATCCCAAAGCGCGCGCCCTACCTCTAGGCCCCCGTTCTACCCTGGGAGAATGAGGAAAGATGGTGAAAAAATGGGAAAGCACAAGTAGCCTTTGTCCTAAGTGTCCCCCGGGCATAGCAAGGAATTTTTACGTAGGAAGGTATGTAGTTATATAAAACCAGACCCCAGCGGTGGTATTCAGTATTGATAGTTCGTGCTTTCAGGATAAGACCAACCAGTCAAATCATACCGTACCAAACGCTTGGTCAGTAACAGGCGATATGATTGGCTATCCTTAATTATTCTATGGTTAAATGAGATCAATATTGAACACCACCCCAGGTTAAATCACATCCGATGGGATGGGAACTGGTAGGATGTTTGTATATATTTGAATAAAAGGGGCACAAGGGATACTGGAAATACTAGATAATAAAATGCAAGTAGAATGTTTAATTTAGTACACATGACCCAGTATGTTAACTGTGACAATATATGATGAGTTAAATGTTTTGAACTAATCTTGTAGATTTTACGTCGTGACATATGACCTGCATTATTTATCTATATCCATCATAATTGTTATTATAACGAATACATAAGTTTGACTGACGAACTACGCGTAGTGTGACAAATCTAACAACTGACAATTATCACGGCAGCCATGGAAGTTCGGTCATTTCCGTTTTTTTCCGACAACATACCCAGTCTATTGCAATGCATAAAGGCCGAGGTGATCAGAATGTTAGCAAGGGTGTTAACCGGAACCGGATGTCTTAAGGATTTCACGACATGCAATATTTCACGCTATATCTGTTTTGATTGGTATGGCGTTTATCAGCAAATATTTAATTGCAAACTTTGTAGAATTGTAGCATGTGTACAAGAGAAGTTGAGTTGCAAATGCTCAACAATTGGTTTCAATAAAGAGAATCATTTCTTTTAAACGAAGAACATGTCGACGTTGGTTAATATAATGGAGTTTGCAAGTATGTGGAGAGCGGTGGCCTAGAGGTAGGGCGTGCGCTTCGAGATCGAGAGGTCCCGCCCGGGTTCGATTCCCCTCTGGACCACTGGTTAATTTCTCTGAGCAAGAGCCACAGCTCCACTCCACCATGGTGTAAAATGGTACCTGTGAGGGCAGTGTCTATTCCTGGGCGCCGCAGATCGATGTTGGCTGCCACACCACATGAGAGAAATAGTCTCCACAGGGAGACCGAGTGTAGATTTCCATATGTAGCCCAATGACCAGGGGAAGTTGAAATGTCAAAGGGTGCTTGAGTGGCCTAACAGCTGGAAAGAGCCTTAGAAAATTGGTAACTTTTTTGGAGTTTTCAAAACTGGTTTGCACCAGTCAATTGAACCCCGGCCCCGGGGAAGGCGGGGAATTTAACTTTACTTTCCAAACCCCGGGTAAAATCCCCCTAGGGCCATGCAGATGGTACCCCCGTCCACTGTCTCCAAATGTAGTCTCTGTTGTACTTTCCCCGCTATTTTAACACTCAAACAAAACGGCAGTGCTGGGAGATGGGAAAGGTAGATACCGGGTCTATTCCACGGAGTTGTTGTCAGGTTTTCAATTGACTGGCGCATTAAGTGTATTTTCCAATACATCAATGATGGTAAACAAGTATGTTTTATTATATACATGTATACGACATCGTAGCCTCTCCCATTTACTCTACTTTTTCAGCTGGTTCAAACGATCGATCAACAAAAGCTTTTTTGAACTGAAAATATTTTAACTAACAAACAAGTACATGTATATAAACACAGATTAAATTAAGACAGGAAAACATAAAATGGTAAATCGTGTCACAAACCAGGTCATGCGATCGGTAAAAAGCATATTATATATCTCAAGGTTTCACGCACCATTCGTTCACAGTCGTATCACTGATATGGTTAAAAACATACAATCATGGAGCGTTGAGAGTTAGTTTAT
This sequence comes from Spisula subtruncata, assembly GCA_963678985.1. Classification (NCBI taxonomy): domain Eukaryota; kingdom Metazoa; phylum Mollusca; class Bivalvia; order Venerida; family Mactridae; genus Spisula; species Spisula subtruncata. The sequence continues at coordinate 26,242,621 of OY787665.1, forward strand.
GGATGTTACATGTTCTGTTCAGAGATACAAAATAAAGGACTTTAAAATATTAACGTAATGACGAACCATCAAATGGGTGTTACAAAATTACTTCGTGCAATTTGAGTTTAAGATCGTTGTCGTCTGCAAAAAAATAAATCTACGTCGACGTTTGTGGAATTTATCACCTATGTAAGGTACGGGCATGATTTTGCATTTTATTAACTTTATATTTGCTAACAATAAAATTACGTCACATATTTGGTTAATCTGTTGGTTCATGCAATTCATGCGCAGCGAGACTGACTGTAACATGTTTTGTTAAAGGTTCCTTGTCAACTATTGATAAAAACGTAAACTTTAAAGGCCCTCCCTCCGACTTTAAGCTTTTTGTATACATATACGATACTAAACATATTAATTCAAATACGTGTAAACATTTAAACCCAATTATGAAGTAGTTGTCATAAAACGCCTGTTTAAGAATGCGCATGGTGTATGACATTAAACTATGTTGATAAAATCGACACCGGTATAGCCTAACGTGATGTGGGAAAACTACCAAGGGTAGAATAATAATATACGACATTTTGATCGATATAGTAAACCAAACATTGATCAATATCGTTTTTAATTCTACGAATAGCATAATTGACAACAAAACCTTGAAATGTGACCCGGCTCGACCCGAATAGTTGCATAACCACATTGGCTGTTCATTGTTACCCACTCCTGGATAGAAGCCAAAATAACGTTTGTGTCTACGCTCTATTAAAATCGACCTTTAGTTGTCTGTAACTAGAGTTGCCCACATTTATTACAACAGGACATATTTGAAAATAAAGTATTTGTCATGAAATAGTTAACAACGCAGATGTCAATTTTACCTACATATTAATACCAATATTAATACCCCCCCCCTTAATTAAATGTTCAGATTAGAATACCCTTAATGGCTGGTATCATCGTTGTGTTGGTCTTAACGTTGAGGTTAAACAGATGTTAAAAGATGAAAAACAGTGCAACTGAATGTGAACACTTTGGTCTTAGTTTCGAGGTGATCTTATCCATTGCGATGGTCTTAAGGGTATTTGGCTACGTTGGTCGCCAAAATCTCATGTCGCCAGATTTTCATGAAAATTGGTGTACAATAAGATTGGTCAATCTAGATTAAAAAACATTTATTTGTAATTATTTTCCATTACAACTACTAGAACAATTAAGACACACATTTTCGTATGATATCTATAATCACCATAAAATACAGTTTGCTTCCGAGTTTCTATTAGTCGCAGTTTTTATCACCACTATTCACACCGACTCTTAATATAGCATGATATATCAACTTAGCTCAAATGATGGATGACAGTGATATTGTATATTATATTTGCGCTTTGTTATAGAAAACGTCCTAGATGGCTCGCCTTTTAGGTCATCTGTCATGCTGACATATTGCATGATATAATAATCGTACACACCTTTCTGTCCAAATGACGACAGCTAAAGCGTGGGCTGCTAGTTTGCTGTTTTGGTGGAAAGTGTTAAGAGAGGGGAGGATACTTGCTGAAGAGAAGTAGCTGCCCGAGTGAGGGGAAAACTGGACAAAGGCACCAACGGATAAGGGTGTATATCAGTCACTTAAGTTATGCACACTTTTCTTATGCTGGCTAGAGATGTATAAGTCGTTGAGATAGGCTAGTATATATAAATCGATGAGAAAAGGGCAATATCTACATATGTATACGTCGGTGAAAATAGGCTAAAGATATATAAGTCGATGAATTATAGTCTTACGACCTTCTCATTCTAAGCCAGCGATATATAGACTAGAAAGGCGTAAGTCGATGAGACATAGGCTAACATGTATAAGTCGATTAGATATAGGCTGGGAATGTATAAGTCGAGGAGATATAGGCTGGGAATGTATAAGTCGAGGAGATATAGGCTGGGAATGTATAAGTCGATGCGATATAGGCCGGGAATGTATAAATCGGGGAGATATAGGCTGGGAATGTATAAGTCGATGAGATATAGGCTGGGAATGTATAAGTCGAGGAGAAATAGGCTGGGAATGTATAAGTCGAGAACATATAGGCTAAATATGTATACTTAGATGAGATAAAGGCTGGAAATGTATAAGTCGATGAAATAAAGGCTGGAAATATATAAGTCGATGAGATATAGGCTAAGTATGTATAAGTCGATGAGATAAAGGCTAGAAATGTATAAGTCGATGAGATAAAGACTGGCAATGCATAAATCGATGAGATATAGGCTAAATATGTATAAGTCGATGAGATAAAGGCTAGAAATGTATAAATCGATGAGATATAGATTGGGAATGTAAAAGTCGATGAGATATATGCTAAATATGTATAAGTCGATGAGATAAAGGCTGAAAATGTACAAGTCGATGAGATATAGACTGGAAATGTATAAGTCGATGAGATATAGACTGGGAATGTATAAATCGATGAGATATAGGCTAAATATGTATAAGTCGATGAGATAAAGGCTGGAAATGTATAAGTCGATGAGATATAGAATGGAAATGTATAAGTCGATGAGATATAGACTGGAAATGTATAAGTCGATTGGATATAGGCTAGAAATGTATAAGTCGATTGGCTATAGGCTAGAAATGTATAAGTCGATTGGATATAGGATAAAAATGTATAAGTCGATGAGATATAGGCTAGACATGTATAAGTCGATTGGATATAGGCTAAAAATGTATAAGTCGCTGAGATATAGGCTGTAAATGTATAAGTCGATGAGATAAAGGCTGGAAATGTATATTTCGATGAGATAAAGGCTGTGAATGTATAAGTCGATGAGATACAGGCTAAATATGTATAAGTCGATGGATATAGTCTAAAGATGTATAAATCAATGAGATACTGACAAAAGATTATGAATATGTAAGGTATTATGCTAAAACTGTATAAATCGGTGACATATAGTCTAAAATGTTTAAATCGGACACATAAAGGCTAAAGTTGTATAAATCGGTAATATAAAGACTAAATGCGTATACATAAATGAAAATGTGTATTCACCAGCATCTATACATACAACATTTGTATTGCAGCTAACTAGTACCAGTTACTATGGAGGATCCGGACAAGGATTATGTATGTAGTTTGGATGAAAAATCGTTGACAAAGGCAGCGCTTGAACTCAACGAATATCCTTTAGACCGTCTGGCAGCAGTTAAAGCTTTTAGAAAATGGATACTTGAACAAAAGGATTGGCTTAACTCTCCTACAAGTAATTCTTCTTACCTTTACATACCCGTCAAGTACCAATCTTACATACCTTTTATGAATCTTTGATCAATGACAATAGTTTATTTGATATAATGGCCACCGGCCCAAGATGGCGGAGTTGCTAGAGCATCCGTATCCGTATGGTTCGATTTCGAGCATTGAGCCGTGACTGCACTTTTAAAGTTTAATCCATTCGCCGATAAACTGTAAATCGATAAATTACACACAGTAGTAAGTAGCATATCTTTAAATAATGACTATTGAATAAATCACGGGTTACCCGCCCAAATAGACTCGTCTGAAAGTTCACGGCTCAGTGTTCAAAATTGAACTATACCAGAAAGTCGCTGGTTTGATCGCAAGTCGTACCATCTTCATCTTATAGACGGTACAGTTATTGGTACACCCCGTGTCAGGATAATATGACTTGGTACTCTCCATAAATATGACCGAAATGTTACACGAAAATGAGGCTTAACAACTAAATAAAATAAAGTTCTATCATATATCTATCGCAAACCTGACATTGAAAGAGCACCCCTGATTTTAGGCGGAAATTATGCTATTTAACCATCTTAAACTATTTCCCACCACACCTTCGAAATATTAGCCATCTTTGAAAACAAACTTCATCAGTATTAATCGTAGAAAATATACATAATTGTACCTTTTGTCACGCATGTACATGTATGATAATAATCTCACCTTTTTTATATCATTTTTCAGATACAAAATTCTTATTGTCATTTTTACGGATCAGTAAATTCAGTCAACTTACTGCCAGAGAGCGACTGGTAAACTTCCTAGCATCATTCAACGATTCAGTGAGCTACCTGAACGGGCACGACCCGGGTGATCCTAAATATCTCAACATTCTTAGGGCAAGGTATGTCTTTAAAAAACGAACTTTTTACTATATCAATGATACATTAATTGTACTAACGCAGTTTCATGACAATGTTTCAGTTATATGAGGGGCGTTTCAAACGTTCCAGGAAAAGTGTTCTATAAATTAATGTATATCGTATTTCAATTTACTTCAAACTTTGCATTTAAATAGGACAATTCATGATACATAGTATACCATGAATCGAACGCACGAGGGCGTGTTGTACTAGTATGTTGCGACCGACTCACGTAACCATGTTTTCCAAGTGTGTGCCGTGGTATTGATCTTACTTGACTTAAGGATAAGGACAACCAATCAAATCATACCATATTAAACTTGTGGTCAGTAACAGGCGATGTGTTTGGATATCCTTCTTCTCTAATTAGATAAATTCTATATTTATATTTAATACCTCTCCTTAACTAGTACTTTATGTTAACTTTCCCTTCCACATGTTTGGAACCAGTATTATGTCAAACTCATCTAACAAAAATATAGAATGTTAAAAGTTATTTCAAAAATATTACAATTGTGAAAGTATACTTGGACTTTTACAGTTACATGGCAGAAGTTGTTAAAATAGTCGGTATAATAGTCGATGCAACAGAAAACGACAACACAAACCATGTTGATTTTGTTGTATTTTCAGTCGTGTATTTACTCCATTACCAAGGCGAGATTCTGACAGAAGAACCATTATAATTGGCAATTACGGTATGATTTATTTGTGACCTTATTTGTAGGATGGAATCATTATTTGATTGCGTGCTGTATCCGTAATTCCGTATGTATACAACATGAAAAACGGTGTTTTATCCACTGTCTGTATTTAAGATGCCTTTCATGAAAGAATCATTATGAATTTGTGATCATTATATAGATTCTTTATTGGCTTTACGAATATATTCCAAATCAAAACCTACCTGAGCGAAAACTAAAATGGAATGAATTAACATTTGAATGTACGTGCTAAATTGAAAAATGCATATTTTTTGCAGATAATTTCGATCCGACTGGGAACTCATACGAGTATGCAGACTTCCAGAGATCGATCCTTGCCATTTGTCACTCTCTTGTATTTTGTGATGAAATCTTTCAAGTCCATGGTGTGAATTTCCTCATGGACTATGGCTCTGTTACTATGAAGCATTTGTCATTTGGTGGCCATGAAAACATGCGAAAGCGAGCACAACATTTTCAGGTAAGGCATCCAGAGCAAAATCGCTACTCTTTTTCTCATTTATGATAAACAAATGGCACCCTAAATGTAGATACGCGGGTTCCTTGAGCCAAGCATGTACATTCTGTACGTCATCATAACGCTGGTTCTTTGAAAAAAGCCATAATATGTATTCGATCGCTAGATCATAGGGTAAATCGCAGAATCGTTCGTAAAGTACTCTTTACTTACGATAAAACACGCTGTTTCAACTTCAGTTTGGTCAACATGTCTAGTTTCGATTTTCATGACAATAGGCTCATAAGATGCGACTTATGATACTGATTTTAAATATGTACATATGTATCAGTCGTATAAGGTCGTAAGTAGTTAAACGATCTCGTCATGGAGTACTGTCGATTCTATAAGTAATACTAATGAAAAGAATAGCGGGGGTTATCGTTAACCAAGATATACACATTTAAACCTAGATAAAAATGTTTACCTCACGGATGAGCTAATGTTTACAACCGTTCTCAATTTACTATGAACGGACTGTAAACGAGTAAATTATACAATTATAAATACTGAACACACCTGTGATACAATCTACACAACGAGTGTTTTGAGTTCTGCTTGGGTGACTTGACTTAGCCTTATCAGTTATTATTCTACATTAATTTTAACTTATTAAGTTCGCTTCAAAGGGATCCAGCTATTTCATTTTTGTTTGAGTCGATCATTAAACAAGAAGCTGATTTGTTATGCTGTCTAACCACGCGGAATGAAAGTATAAATTTAAAGTACACGTATGTTGGATAGTATTACTTTTGTCAATGGATGGATCGTGTTTCTGTTGATTTTAACATCACCGCGTATATAATGACTGTCTGCCTTACATAAATGTCGGTAAATACTTGTATATTGTTACCCAAAAATGGTGATTTTATTTCAGTGACAAAAGGTTCCCAAAATGGAAAAATGCAATTTCAAAGTTTTTTATCACAGCTTAGAAACATGATACACGGCATACCCGACTGTAATTTCCTTGTTGTCATGACAACCATATAAAGTACAATCATAAAAGTACAACGTCATGTAGATACTGTTACAATACATCAGTAAAAACCAAGGTTACAGGTTATGTTTGTTATTCCAACTACAACTAATACATGTACACTTTCATAATACTATGGGCATGTGATGATTCTCAGAGAAAAACTAACAGATACGCACTGTGTTTTAATGTTTAATTATTAAATCTCGTAATACTTGTGAAAACACAAGCGAAGAAACAGCAATTAAAGTGACATTTTCACAGTAATAAGTGTGACTGTACATCCCTTTCACAGTTCTGCTCACACTATTTCTCGGAACTTACTGGTTGGTATTAAATGGTACATTTGTACTTGTCGTGCATCTTAACTACCAAAGTGTGGTCTGCATGAAAACAGCATATTCTGGTTCCATGTCGCTCACATGTAAGCCTACTTTGGTGATAATTTACAAAATCAAGTCAGTTCTGTTGTACTTGAATATGACGGTTCTACGGTGAAGGCGTATAATTCATAAGTACATGAGAATGTGTGGGTTCTTCTGTGTGATAATTAGAAGTATGACTTTGTATCAGGCAGAGTTGAGTTGGTGTATGCAAACTAGATTGCGTTGACGTGATCATTGTCACCTAGTTTCATGAACATTATGCCAAACGTTTGACCCCTAGTGACTACACAAGCAATTGTTGTCGACCGGACTGTCGGACCGACTGACGGACAACGGACGAAGAGGGATCACAAAAGCCCCCCCCCTCCTTGTCCGTTTGTGACAAGTGACGGCTACGTGCACACGTTTTTAATTATTATAGAGCCTGTAAATCCGCGACACAATAATAATTATCACCATTACGGACAGGTTATCGCTGGTGGTCGTATCATTATGACTTTGTAGGTGTAATTTAAGTACTCGTATTTGTGTAAGTAATGTACTAAACAGGACCTACAGCACAATACGGAAAATTAGATGCAAGTCAAATGTGTTCAACTGTAAAATGAGATGATAATGCAATGCAGACTTATTTATATATATACAAATGTAACGTTACTAGTATATGATATATCGATGGCTTAGAATTAGAAGGTCGTAAGTGCCACTTACGACCTTTAAAGTTCATACAAATTTAGAATAACCATTTTCATAAAAATATGAACTTGTCATGTTGACCAAAATGAAGTTGTAAAAAGTTGTTTTACTATAAGTAAAGAGTAAATGTTAGACAGTTTTTCCGTGTTTTCTCAAAATATCGATTTGGTAGTTACGACCTTCTTGATCTAAGCCAGCGATATATAGAACGTATTTATAAACACTTACTTGCGGGGATTCGATTTCATGGATCATATCTCTTTTGATTATTTGTGTCGAGAAATATTAATGAACGTTTATATCTGTGACCACCTTTTTGAGTTTTCAAGGTTTGTCATTATAAATAGGTGAATTATGACGTAGTACAAGTTGCATCGCTTGTTATCCCGCGACCGCCTTTTTGTGTTTTCAAGGTTTGTCATAAATAGGTGAAGTATGTAGTGCACGTTGCATCGCTTGTATCACGCGACCGCCTTTTTGTGTTTTCAAGGTTTGTCATAAATAGGTTAAGTATGTAGTGCACGTTGCATCGCTTGTATCACGCGACCGCCTTTTTGTGTTTTCAAGGTTTGTCATAAATAGGTGAAGTATGTAGTGCACGTTGCATCGCTTGTATCACGCGACCGCCTTTTTGTGCTTTCAAGGTTTGTCATAAATAGGTGAAGTATGTAGTGCACGTTGCATCGCTTGTATCACGCGACCGCCTTTTTGTGTTTTCAAGGTTTGTCATAAATAGGTTAAGTATGTAGTGCACGTTGCATCGCTTGTATCACGCGACCGCCTTTTTGTGTTTTCAAGGTTTGTCATAAATAGGTTAAGTATGTAGTGCACGTTGCATCGCTTGTATCACGCGACCGCCTTTTTGTGTTTTCAAGGTTTGTCATAATTAAATATGTGAAGTATGTAGTGCACGTTGCGTCGCAAATATCAATGTCAGTATCCGTTTCCATCCATGCACATAATTATATTCATTCTTCGCACGCAACCATCGAAAACTTTTGCGATTTAAATAATAATTGCATAGATTTCTACTGTTCTTTATTAACCAGGGAAAACAAATATATTGGAACCAAATACATGCATCAGCTTAATTAAAATACAAAGGGATTGTGGTAGGGAAGGGCACTTTTATCAGTTATAGTGATTTTAGTCGCGGCGAGTCATTATTTGGCCATTGGTCAATTTCAATGCGACACCAAGGGAACTATTTTCTTCCAAATATTTCAAAAAGCCTTACCCTTTATTGATACGCCAGTTTCATCATTGCAACAATGGAACTATTTTCTTTAAATATTTCAGAAAGCCTTACCCTTTATCCATACGCCAGTTTCATCATTGCAACAATTAAACTATTTTCTTTTAAATATTTCAGAAAGCCTTACCTGTATCCATACGCCAGTTTCACCATTACAACAATGGACCTATTTTCAACGTTTTATTACATATCCTCAAACCTGCACTACCAGAAAAAATGAGAATACGGGTAGGTTAAAATCTTAATGTAACTACAAATATGACGATAAATTTAAAATTATCGTACATGTAGCTCCATAGTGGGTCTCTTTTTTTCAGCAGCATCTCTTTAGCAACATGCTCGTTTCGTTCCTGGAGCAACTATTTACCATTTATTTACCCTGTAATTAGCAACAACCTCTGCATATAATAACAAGAAACTTTTTTTTCTTAACTGTTATTGCTCTGCATATGATGTTCCTACTCTGTATTGATGTGTGGATAACTGTTTGTATAATTATAATTGTGTTTAAAATTAACTAACTGAGCAATTGTTATGAAATTTCGCATGAAAATTCAGTATTTGTCACTCTACTTGTTCCAAGCATGAAACAGTATTTCGTTCAACGAATTTTCACGTTAAACTCAAAAACAAAAATGTACATATTTTAAATTGTATTTAAAAAATCAAATAACTTGCACAGTATAACATAAAATTTACTGTTTGGTTCCTTATATACGAAATTTTTATGTGTACCAAATTTTATGAGGATTAAAGCAAAACTTTTTTCGGTAAATTACAATTATCAGTATATGTGGTAGTCCCCAAAAAACAAGAATATCTTAAAAACTGTTGGGGTTTTCCAGAATGATTGTCGTAAATGTGTTCTTTATAACTATAACAGGTTTTACATTGTACAGAAAAATCCAACACCGGTGAATCACCTTAAGGTGTCTATTTGATAACAATAATTCATTTAAAATGCTTACAATGCTTATCCTGTGGTATACCCATAATGGTCGTGAAGTGTTCCGACATATGGTGTATGATAAGTAGTAACCGTGAATTCTAATAAAAGTACATTGAAGGTATTTCTCAAATTTTAAAACTACTAGTGCGTTAAGCCCAATGTCAACACTGTCTGACATTGTGCATTTTGAAATGTATTGGGTACGTTAAGGTCAACACCGCCAGTTTCATCAATAGCCACTTTTTAGTACAGAAAGTTGAAGAGTTTGGTGTATCATTTTCACTGACTGTCCTACTCGTAACCTATATGTACTCTACGTTTGAACTTCGTTTTCAAACTACATGTTATTTGGCCATGGGGCTTGTGTGTATTCTATTGGGTACTGTTTTATCAAAGGATTTAGGAAAATCTTAAACTTACGCTCAAATTTAAATTACTTATAGTGCGTTTGCATCTACCAATGAGGGAAATATATTGTTTAAAATCATTAACTGAATTAATTAACTGATGTTTTACCTATCGCTTTACCAGAATTTGAAGCCCTTAAATAATTATAAAGGATTCAAATTTGGACGTAAGTTTACGATTACCGCAAATGCTTTGATAAAACATGCTACGAACGTTTGTATATTACATGTATACTGTCCTGTACCGATCCTTAAATTTCAATTATCTTCATAATGAGAGTTTTTTATGCGAATTTTATGGACTGGATCATATTTCAATACAAAAATGTGGAGTTTTATGTCAATGTACTCTAGCATGAGACTATGTATATATGGAGTGAGTAAGACTATTACGGTTTCCGTAGTAGATATGTATGTATCATTTCAAGGACGACAGTCCAGTAATTCTAAAATTTAAAAATGTTTTAATAAACGTAATTTTAAAAGTACATCTCAGTGGTGTCGTGGCAATGGCATCCATGTTACATGAGTAATCTTATTTTGTTATGTGACGATATCACCAACACAAAACTTATTTTACTACATAAATTATTAACTACTCCAGTTCCGCCATCTTGAATCTTTCACAAGCGCCGCCATTTTATTTACACTACCAGACCTTATTAGGTAAAGGTCGGGAACCCGATTATATCAGACCACATCGTTGCAGTGTTGTATTACTTGTGATACTATTGTATGGTGCTGTTTTAATCAAAACAATTTAACTGTTAGAAATGTTCTATCTGGTAGAATAATGATTTAGAACATTTTGTTGTAGGTATTTATGCACTATCATAGTATGGTATCGGTGTACAAACAGATAGACATGTCACTTCTACCCACCGAATATTTACCAGACGACTTTGAAAACACTGCAGGAACTATAGAAGATATTACTAGTAAATAAGTTACTAGGGCTCTCTTCAGCTGGTGGGCCGCTCAAGCACCCTTTGGCATTTTAACTTTCCCTGGTCATTGGGCTACCTATGGAAACCTACGCTCGTGTCTCCCTGGGGAGACTATTTCTCTCCTGCGGCCTACAGCAATAGACACTGTCCTCACAGGTACCACTTTACACCATGGTGGAGTGGAGTACCCTGTGGGTCTTGCTCAGAGAAATTGACAAGTGGTTCAGAAGAGGATTGAGCCCAGAACTTCTCGATCCCGAAGCGCGCGCCCTACATGTAGGCCACCACTGGGTCGTTTTATGTTGGAAAGATGGTGTAGTTCTGTATTTAAATTAATGTTTTCAGATAGTTTTAATATATTCGAAAGTTCTGTATATTTCGCTGATTTATATTCATATAAAAAATTATATTTTTAAATCTTTAAAGAAACTGAATATCTGTAAGAATGAATTACTTATCATTACGTAAAGTCATAATTGTTACAAATAAGTGCACCCCATTACGTACAATAGGCAAATGATTTATGTACCCTATACCACATAAGAAACTGTATTCAATAACAGAATTATGAAAACCCCATAATTTATGCGTGACTATTTATGTGTATATTGGCTGGGTCGATGTCCTGAGCCTGATCCGGGACAAGGACCTGACCAAGATCGACTAACTGATCGATGACCCGAGCTCTCTTGGTCCATACCAGTATGACACAGAATAGATCCAATCATAACTAAGCTAGTAGGTTAGTTCAATGTTGCTGGCTCAAGAGCCATTGTGGGCGGAGTTTGAACACTAACTTTACAATTGTTATTTATGTTATGTTTATGGCAGTGACTGGTACGTAAATGTGACTGAAATTAATGCAACTAGATAATTCATTTGGTTGGCTTTTACATGTTAAATGTTCATTCATACGAAAAACATATTTTTCACTTTTTCAGAGCAAAATATCGAAAAACTCATTTTAGAGCCGAGCAGGAGGGAATTTATCAAAGATCTCTGGAGTGGAAAATACTACGCGGACTTGACAAAAAAGCCTGACACGGCACATACGAACGGTGTGTATGGCTCATTCCGGAAAATAGATAGTGATTAGTTTTAGCAATACTGATGATATTGTTTTACCATGACAACCAAAGTGACGTATTTCTGGTACGGAGTAACCGGAAAGGATGGGCATTATATGAACAAGTCGTCTGCTCAGAATATCAGAATTTGAGGATCAACTGTTTAGTTGCCGGAAGAGATTTATACATGTATATATACATATTTGATACAGATCAACAAGTTCATTTATATATTTCTGATTATTTTGACTTGCCACTTACACAAATTTACATATTTGATATGTGACATAATCATCTACATTTTTATATTTAAACATAGAAGAAAGTCACAGACCTAACTCGTCTAGATCGACGTGTGTAAATATTTTATTAACAAAACATAAATATACCTTAATGATTATTGGACCAATGAACGGATTGCTGGTCAAGTGTTTGAGCAAGGAATTGTGAGTGAAGTTTGCGATGGTGGCTGGGCGCTGCTAGTCCAAGCTCTTTGACGATGCTCATTCCATTTCATTAAAAAGTCGACGCTGGTATAAATAAAAGGCGCTGTAGTTATGGCACCCAGAGCTAGGCGCTGCTGAAGTCCCGATCGGAACTCATCGGCGTTTATCTAACGAAAGTGCGTATTTCTAAGTTACGGAAATGCCCGAGTAGTTACGACTGATGAAGTCTGTGTATGCATAGTGGGTGCTGTATACATGCGCACGATGCACAGTTTCAGAGTAAACCCGCTTGATAACCAGAAAACCAGTTTGCGCTGACATACAATCTACGATTTTGTAACTAGATGCAGTTAATTCAACAAACTAATAATCCCACATATCAGACATAATATACATACGTATCATATTATTTAATTGCAAATTTTGTTCATCCCCGAGGGTATGGCAGTTGAATACGTTTGACAACACAATCCGCATCTTGGATGTAAATTATACAGTGTTTATGCATGTGCGCTAGTTTACTCAATTTACGACGTGTAAAATGGTAAATACTAGAGATGAAATGTTGATGAGCGATTTCTACAACGTGGCACACCAACGAAAGTGCAGGCTGGCAAACACTACCTATTAAATTCTAAATTGCATTAAATACAACCTCAGAGCGGTTATGAGAGACAACCTCAATAATGACCAAGTCAATTCCTCAGTGAAATGTGCGTGTTTTTTATAGGCACAGTTTCTAAATATATATGCCCACTTGATGAAATGTGGAAGTACATGTACGTGTATATTAGTGTTGGTCTTGAGATGGCTACCTTTGAATGAGTGTCATTTTCAATTATATTATAAAGCAGTGTTTTTTTTTAATTTCTTGTCCCCTACTCTGAGAAGGAATTGCATATCTTTATACAGTCGGTGCTCCGTTCTTCCATGGAGTTGCTTCTAATGAGGGTTTGACGATCGTTCGATGGTTATGAGTAGCGTTTGGTTTTTGCTACACATTGAACCATGAATTTAAAACACTCGTGCCCGTTCTATTTCTCATTGACCGGATACCCGAAGTCCCGTTCTGGAAGAGATGGAAAGATTCGCTTAGAAGGCAAGGTCTAGGTAGTCTGGTTCCCTGTCCCAAAATAAACTGTAATGCAATGTAAGATTTAGGTACCGGTGACCAGACTAAAGTCTATGTAGCTACGCATATGGAAGGAAGTGATCCATCGGACATTTTATTGATACATGTACTTTGTTGTTGTTTTTTATATAAAAGTTTGTTATCGTATACCCGAGTGTCGTATAAAATAACCATATCATATGTACGTTTTTCTCACATTGTTATATATATTATATATTTGCTCACGTTAATACATGTATACTTATGATTTACAAATAAATTTGGTGTATTTTTGTGTAGTAAAATGTTTGTTGATTTCCATGGAAACACATAGGAAATATTGCCAGGAAAACTTACACCGGACAAAGTCCATATCTGTCATACGAGCAGTGGATGCCTGTCGACTACCTAGTATGCTAGACAGGTATAACCTCGTGCTGTTGCCATTAAGTGTGATCAAATGTTAATTGACAATTATAGTAATTTATCAACAGAAAAACTATCCAGCATGGTTGATATTTTGTTAAACAGAACGATCACATGGACATGGCTGCGAATTACAACTTTATTTTTCTCTAAACATTTCAAGATGATAAAATGTGATATAATATGTTGTGTCATCAACGGTGTTCCATACACATCTGCTATGTCATAAACGTGGTTCCATACACATACAGTTTAAATGTCATCTACGGCGTTCCATACATCACTACATACACGTTTGTTCACATCTCTCACGTGAGACGAAAGCATTTCCTTCTAGTTGATAGTATGCATCAGGACAATCTGACAGTGAGACACATTCTCCTAACATTGCATCGTATGTCCATATCTGTATCAGCTCAAAGCATGCCGAATGTTCTTCATATGGCTTACTGCAAACTGAATAAAATAAATTTCCTATTAGTTCTTGCAAAACTATTTTCAAAATATGCTGAATGTTCCTCACATGGCTTGCTGCAAACTTTATAAAATATGTTTTACGTATTATTTGTTCGTACAAAATAACACTATATATATATATATATATATATATATATATATATATATATTGCACAATGTTACTCTGTACATAGCTTAATAAAGTACATGCAGGAAATAAAGTGCATCTAGGAATCTGGCTGATAGAAGTTAAATAGTTGAACTATTTTACTACTGCAAAATGTAGAATACTATGTCCATAGATAACTGCATCAGTGAAAAAGAATAAAACACGCGGAATTTATTCATCTTAGACTACAAATGTACGATAGTATATACATCTATCAATTTCTGTAACAACAACCTTTATCCATGATACATTTACCATCGACTTATGTTAGCATATGTTGCGAACACTATACTGTGACAATATCCTGTCATAACTTAAAACAAGTTACACATTATAATATTACTTGAACACATGTACGTTTAGTATACTGGTTGATTCTATTTAGTTGATCTGAGACAGAACTTAATTGATTATTGGTGCATCTTGCTATTATGACCTTCGTTTGCTGCAAGATATTGGAATGGACACGAACCATTTTAAATCATAGTAGTCTAGTCCCGGTTTATCTCTAAGTGCATTTGCATCGTACGTATTTCAACTTGTTGTCATTTCAAGTTGCGCCGTATAGGCAACATTACGGTATAATATGGACACAGTCAGTACAAAACAACACCAAAACGACCAACATTTACTAGCATCACCTAAGATAGACTGGTGCCGCGGTCCGCTTTGAACTATCGTCTCAAATATGATATTTTGTGAATATTCTGACCGGGGACCAGTCTACGTGGGTGAATCAAAAAGTTCGTAGAATTCTGCCATAACTTTTTTTATTTTCAGAGTTATTGTCGTTATATTTATGCTGAATGAATACATTGGTATTTTCTTTACATACACAGATTTATAGCGACCTGATGATAACCGTTTTAAAAATATCTATATTTTAAATAAGGGCGATTACGTATATCGGAGCACACGGATAATTTGAAACACATTTTATCAAATTTTCTAAAATATCTCAATTGTAGGATCTCCAAAAACCGTCAAAATGCTATGTCCGATTGTACGATATCATTTATAAAGTCTGTTAAAATTGCAGACGTCATCTCCGATAAATAATGTTTTAATCGACATTTAAAGAATCGCACTATATAGAAATACCGGCGTAAAACGGGACTACCGGAATTTACGGAACCACGGGCTGCAATCAAAATCTGCGTGAAACTAGAATATACGTACGGCATCAGAGACAATGCATGGTTTAAAACGTGTATGTATATATCCTGAAATAAATAGACATCGATTTATAAGTGGAATTATTGCTTTTGTGTAGGATACCAGATGTTGACAACCGAATAAAATACACCCGATATTGGTGACGTTGGTTCGCAACGTCGTCGAAGAGGGCCAGCGCTATATGATAGCGGATATAGCAAAACACTTAGATTAATCTTATGGGACGTCGCACACGATATTAAACAAACATCTGAAAATGCAGCAAATATTATCACGATGGTTATCAAAAAATACCTACATGTAAGTCACTCGAGAAGCGAAAATGAGTCAAAATGTTAACGTAAGTATAGACAAACGTAGCGTAACTTTGACGTCGTTCATCAAATGACGCTGACGTGCTCCGGTATGCTGTTTCAGCATGTGTTCGTTCCAATGTAAAAATAATATAGTTTTGACTAATTCAATGAAATTTGACAAATTGTTTTGTTATACTTATGATCTCGTTATATTAAAATTTGAAAGCATTTAAAGCTGTGGTTTGTGAGTTATGATATTTTTCTACGAACTTTTTGATTCACCCACGTACACCTAAGACAAAATACAACAGAAGCACATCAACCAATTTGCTAGACCTACTTGCTGTCTCTTAGTGCTCAGGCTAATTGTTTATATGACTTTATGACTGTCCAGTCAGTATTCTGTACACATCAAGTTCGTTTGACTACCAAATCCACAAAAGTAATAAGAAACCGGTGCGATTTGAATAAATTGTTTTAGAACCTTTTTCAAAAGCTTACTAAAATAAATAGATACAGTTGCGCAAATAATAAAATAACCAAACATAGATATACCTGATCGGTCCATGACTCCAGCCAGACACGGTCCTGTCACAAACAGAGTAACTAACAATACAAGTCCAATCATTGTTTACAAATAATTTTCGCACACGTTCGTAGAAGAATACGTAAAAGACAAACACACGCTTGTATTTATTGTCAACTGCCGAGGGAATTTTTTCAGAGGAACGTTTACTGTAAAGTCGGTGATGTTGGCGATATACAGGTCGTTTTGGGGGACCTAATGATTTTACTGGCATTTTACAAAGCCCAATGGACATTGCACGCGTAGAATCAGCGTACGTTTGTATGGTATCGGTGTATGTTAGGAATCAATGTGAGTGTATGGAAGTAGTGAACAAACGATTACAGCCACGAGAGGATGTACGATAGTGTACAGTCTCATACAGCGGAGAGCCATATACGAGTTTAATTATATCTGAAACAAGAAAATAAGAAAAGAAAACGTAAATATGCTCTTAGAGAAATCAAGCAACCAAACGATCGCCGAATGATAGTGGCGGAAACTCGAGACATGGCTCCGATCTTCTGAAGCATCTCAATTTGAAATCCCATTTCAAATTGGGATTTTGCTCAAATCAGATTCTTAATTTGAGAAAAACCTCAAGCTCAGACTCATTACATTTTACTGTAACAAATTCAGAACATTATTTTCTGTTTTGTGATGCCACTATGTGAATCCAACATCCAATGATAATTAACTCAAAGGCACGTGGCAAAATTTAAGATGAGATTGAACTCAGATTGAGATGTTTCGGAAGAACGGGGCCTGCAGATCCTTCCTTTCAGAATATATCGAGAGGTTGGTGCAAAACTATATGGAAACTACTTCAATTTATGAAGGAATGTACCATAGCTTTGCGATGAGCCCTCGATAAACGTTAATTCTGGCCATCTGATCGAATGTAATTGGATTGCTTACTTGCACGTGAAATTTAAGTATAACGAATATAACCGAATTAGTTAAATAATGTTTTCAACGTTTTTCAATGGTGTCAAATCGTATGATATATATGCGATGTGCGCTTGTATGGTACTTTATCTATGTCCAGAAAAGCCCTGAAGCTATCTACTAACTCAGTAAACACAATCCATGTTGGTACCATATGGTTGAAATAGATAGCTAAATAAAAGTAACAGCATGACCCTAATAATTGTTTGTCAGTATTGTCAATGTGTTTTGTGACCTAGTGGCATACAGCTATTTAATTTTGTGCTCACAGCTGCAACACTAGGCAGATGTTGTGTCAGGCCCGCAACACTAGGCAGATGTTGTGTCAGGCCCGGACCGATCCAGGATTTTCTGAGTGGGGTTTGCGGGATGAATATGGGCACATCCTCATGTTGCCTGGCCTCTTTTTAATATGTATGAAATCGTGGCCTCTGAAAACGTTTAAATTGTATGTTAAGTACTTATTCGCCCAGTCAAATCTATTTAAAATATTGCTATTTCTTAAATTAGAATGAAAAGGTCGTAAGTACAAAATCGATATTTTGAGAAAATTAGAAAATCTGTGTGAACATTACTCTTTACTTATGGTAAAACAAGCCTTTACAACTTCATTTTGGTCAACATGACAAGTTCCGATTTTCATGTAAATAGACTCATAAGAAGCGCCTTATGATGCAGATTTCAAATATGTATCAATCTTATAAGCCGTAAGTAGTGGTAACGACCTTCTCATTCTAAGCCAGCGATTTATGATGTGGCTCCAATTTTAGGAGCTGCTGTTTGTCAATGACACCGTGTACTCATTCAAGGGCCATAACTTTGATAATTATGGCTTAAGTATATAACTTTATCGAAATTATGCAAGGGGCACAACTCTACTATATGTCTAGTGTACACTATTTCATGGTGTTTTCATTGCACTTATTAAAGGGACTCAACACCAGCTTGACAGAACAATACTTGCACCGTCATAATACTACATGCATCAGAACGCATTAATATAAATTAAAAGCTCGGTTTTCATTGGAATTCTTTATTATCACAATTAAGTAAACAATAATTTCATGGCAATCAATATTACAGAACACATATTCCTAAATCACTAATACATCAATCTATCATGGTTTATACCTTATATCTCACTTCATCAAATCACAGGTGCTGGGTATGTGGTTAATTTGACACCAAAGCCCTCTTCAACAACAATACAAACTGTATCTGAGCATTTGTATTGTAGTTGTAGAGGGGTAATACATGCCAAGAACCTGTGCTTTAAATAAAAAAACTGTAAGGTCATAGATTGCCTAAAAAAACAACTTTTTGCGGTCTCAATGGTTCATGACCTAAAATTTCAAACAAAAAAGGGCAAGAAACTTCAGTCACTGTAGTGGAAAGTATTCCAACTATTTTTTCGAAATCACAATTTTTTAAGACAATTCTTAGAAAAATAATGATGAGATGCAAAATCACAGATATTTTGTATGTTTGGTAAGTTATGGTTACTATGGCAATAATAACAATACTCCTGAGATTGTTTGGTAACCATGACAACAACAATATTCCATTACTAAGTAAGTTATTCATATAATAAAGATCAAATGATCAACACAACAATACTGATACATAGAGGATCTATCACAAGTTATCAATTGATAAAAATTTATTTTAAAAGAGTTTTTGGGAAATTTATTATTTTAAGCGAACCTCTTGTGAGATTAATAATATTTACTGAGAAAGTTTAATATAAATATATCAAATGACAACAAGTAATAGATTCTTTATATCATATGATACTAAAAACACAAAATATGCATCATTTTATTGGAAAAACTTTATACTACACATGTGAGATATAAGACTACATACTCGTTATACTACTCGGGTACCAAGACAGTCATGTGATACAATACAGTCATGTACAAATATAAATTACTTGTGTGGAGATATGTTAGCATGGAATAACAGTTATCACAATAGTTATCAATTCAAAACAATGCAAGGTATACGTATCTAACAAGGCTGTCATTGTAAATGGTGATTACAATTTACTGTTAAATCAATGCAATGTTGCTACAGAGAGTATCCGTACAACAACAATAAACTCACACATTCTGATTTTATTGACAGGAAACTGCCATTTCCCGACACCATTTACATAATACCTTCGACCCACTGACCTCAACAATATATACAATACACATAATCTGGAATGTACAATATTGCAGGTTGCCCTGTATTAATATACATGTAATACGGAATATCAATGAAGCATGTGGATACGTCGGGCCGTATTACCTAGAGCTGCTTGTGTAATGCCGTATGTCACGATACACTTAGGTTGATACGGTATAACCCAAGCAGCAAGAGGTAAAACTGGCCGACATATCAACACAACTGCAATGAAATTCCTTTTATCATATACCCACAATAGTGAAAAAAAAATGCTTTTATATGCGAAATGTGTTTAATATGTTCAGTGTGTTAACATTAACGTGTTGAACGTCACCATATTTTGGGAATATAATGCAACATACATTCATAAAAAGGTAAATTTTACTTCATGATGTTATTGAAGTAGGCATATTTTCTGCATACAACACGTCATACATGCATGATACGGATTCATATAGGCAGACATGTATGATATGGAAAATGTGATCTGTTGCGCTGTATTCCACTGCATGATTTGTCATGTATTTGAGTCAATACATTGGTATAATATATAGTAATATACTAGACATGGCTTTCAAGGACCATAGAACTAAAGACTGAATTTATTGAGCAAAAAACAAACAAGAGGGCCTCAAAGGCCCTAGGGCGCTCACCTGTTGCACATTGGTCTAGGAATCAGTACAACCTACATTCTGACCATAAAATTTCATGAAGATTGGATCAAAACAGTGACCCCTGGAGTGAACACAATATTTTTCTAAGATTTGACCTAGTGACCTAGTTTTGACCCACATGACCCAGTTTCAAACTTGGTCTAGATTCCATAGAGGACAACATTCTGACCAAGTTTCATGAAGATACGATCAACATTGTGACTTCTGGTGTGAGCACTAGGTTTTTCTAAGATTTGACCTAGTGACCTAGTTTTTGACCCCACATGACCCAGTTTCAAACCTGGCCTAGATTTCATAGAGAACAACATTCTGATCAAGTTTCATGATGATTGGATCAAATCCATGACATCTGGACTGAACACAAGGTTTTTCTAAGATTGGACCTAGTGACCTAGTTTTTGACCCCACATAACCCAGTTTTGAACTTGGCCTAGAGTCCATAGAGAACAACATTCTGACCAAGTTTCATGAAGATACGATCAAAATTGTGACCTCTGGTGTGAACACTAGGTTTTTCTAAGATTTGGCCTAGTGACCTAGTTTTTGACCCCACATGACCAAGTTTCGAACTTGGTCTAGATTTCATGAAGAACAACATTCTGACCAAGTTTCATGAAGATTGGACTAAATTGATGACATCTAGAATGTACATGAGGTTTTTCTAAGATTTGACCTAGTGACCTAGTTTTTGACCCCACATAACCCTTTTTTTTAACTTGGCCTAGATCACAGGTAACAGTATCGTTGAAAAAGAAATTAAAAAAAAAAAATTGAAAAAAAATTTTTTTCTCGAAATTTAGGTATTATTTACAAGGTATATTTGCAAGGAAATTGAGAGCAAAATCGAAAGGGTGCAATTTGTTTTCATAGACTACGGCATTTACGTGAGTTGATCGTGTACAAAAAGGCTGTGTGGGGGACAAATACAGCATAATACCTTGCAAACATTTGAAATCATGCTTTACATTTACCCCAAAACTATCAAATGCATCGTTTAAACTTTATTTTAACTCTCGATGGCGAAATTCGAATTACGCTGCAATGACGGCCGGTGTGGTTCTAGAGTGTCCGACGACTAGAGATATTCCGAATGTATTTTTATAACCAATGAAAGTCGTTGTTACAAAATGGAAATCATTCGCAACTTTCGGACAAACATGGTGAAAATAAAAACATTTTGATTAAATAAAATGTGCCGACGATTTGTTTCGCGGCTAATACGGAAGCTAGCATATTTCACCACGTTAAATTTGTTTAAAATGTTGCGTCCTTCAATTCTACCGCATTATTATGCTTATTCATGACGATAAATACAAAATATGAAGGTTTTTATCCTCGAAATTTGTATTTTTGGTTTTATTGGAATGCACCTTTCGAACCGGCTGGACACAGGGATCTAAACTTTATGGCATAACTTTTTAATAAGTTGATCAATTTCGATGGAATTTTGCATGCGAGTAGTTTTAACAATGTTGCGTAAGAATATAATTAGTTATTGAATGTATCGAAAGCTATTTTTTGTTTTTTGATACTTTGAAAATCTGTGTTTTTAGGGCAAATATACCTTGTAAATAATACCTAAATTTCGAGAAAAAAATTTTTTTTCAATTTTTTTTTTAAATTTCTTTTTCAACGATACTGTTACCTGTGGCCTAGATTTAATGGAGAACAACATTCTGACCAAGTTTCATGAAGATTAGATCAAAACGGTGACCTCTAGGGTGTACACAAGGTTTTTATAAGATTTGACCTAGTGACCTAGTTTTTGACCCGGCATGACCAAGTTTTGAACTTGTCCTAGATTTCATGGAGAACAACATTCTGACCAAGTTTCATAAAGATTGGATCAAATTGGTGAATCTGGAGTGAACACAAGATTTGTCTAAGATTTGACCTAGTGACCTAGTTTTTGACCCTACATGACCCAGTTTCGAACTTGGCCTAGATTTAATAGAGAACAACATTTTGGTCAAGTTTCATGAAGATTGGATCCAAACTGTTGCCTCTAGAGTGTACACAAGCGAATTGTTGACGGACGACGACGGACGGACGGACGACAGACGAAGAGTGATCACAAAAGCTCACCTTGTCACTATGTGACAGGTGAGCTAAAAATACAAAGACATCTGCCCACACAGCAGACACAAGGATAAGCGTATTGCATAAGCACTATTGTGCAAGCCCTAATGAGACATGTATCATTTTGTGAACACTATAATTATAAACAACAAAATTATAATAACTAATGCATCTAAAAATATCACAGTAAGGTCTGCATAAAAAAATACCTAGATTATCGTCCCCTTTTGACCCCTAATTTTAACAATGTCTTCATTTAACTTGTTATCTTTAAAATAATTAAAACATTTTTATCAAATTTACTTAAGGGGTGCACTCACAAGGATATACTAACGATTGGACGTACATAAAAAACTGACAAGCTTCCTAACACAATACTGTGATTAACATTCGCTATATTATTTGAGTAACTGTTTTGATGCTGATAATTTAAGGAAAACCACAAAGTTCATTGCAGATACTGGAAAGATAGTGTAGAATGAGCGACTGAGGCGAGGCGAGTTGCCTTTTTGCAAAATTAATGATGGCAATCTAAAAAAAAAAGCAGTTAAATGCATGACCTTATTCTTTCTGACATGTGAAAAGTCCCAGACATATAACTTTGTGGACTCATTTAGATAAATAATTAAGCAATAATTTTCACCTCTAAAACAATAATGAAGAAAAGTTGGCATAATAATCTAGAAATTAATCTGTAGCACCCTAAAACAATCTATATGCAGTAGAACCTCACCTTACCATCTACGTCCCAAAACACACAACCAATCGTAAAATATAACCAACCCATTATTGCAGCAATTTTTAAAAGATCATCTATCTTTCTTTGTCTGAAGGTGTTAAATTTATCCCTAAATTTACAATACCATGCTACTCAGGTCATTTAAAAAAAATCCTTCCTTGTTTAATGATCTTTTATCATACTAAAATAACTGTCATTGATAATACTAGTAAGACAATTAGAGACTTCAGGGGCCTTATTCACCAACATTGTAAGTCTAAAACATAGACTTAGACTTTACAGTGTCAAATGTTCTATTCGCTCTCATGTTGTTATTAATGTATCGACTTTGAAATAAAATGGTATACATGTTCAGTGGGTGACAACAAACAGTCAGATTTAATTTCACACGGTTATATCTAAATTCAAAGAAATGCCAGTGATTATGAATAATGACATTTTTAAGTCTTAGTCTGATTTTTAGACTTACAACTCTCGTGAATAAGGCCCCAGGTGGATTGTTAGGTGAGATTTTGCTGTACTAGATATACATATATCCCTACGACATTATATAACAAACAATCATGTAGGCATCATTTGGGAAAACTCGAGTTTTCAATTTTGAATCTGGTTTAAAAACACCAAGATTTGTGCCCTTAAACACCTCGGTGACGTTGTACCCCCTTGGATCACTCAAACCAATGTCCCCACCCGCTGAAACAAGAGGGGTACCACTACCACCTGTGTTTGTGTTGAAGAATACAATAGCCAGACTTCCTTTTGGTACGATCGGTTTCACCCATAGCTGTAGTCCATTGAACTGAAAATAGAATATAAAAACATAGAGAGAGGGAATGCTGGATACAAGCTTATACTGTAAAATCATTAATTTTCGTGGGGGGTTTAAATTTCGTGGATTTCATGGTTCACCTCAACCATGAACTTTTATCCCAACGAACATTAATTTTGACCCATGTTTTATTACCTAAAATACAAAATCCACGAATTCAAGCCCCAACGAAATTGTCTTTTTTACCAAAACCACGAAATTTCGTCCCAACGAAATTAAATGATTCTACAGTAATGCTACCACAGTATCACAATAGAGTGGTGGCATAGTATCAAACTATAACTTGCTGCAAATCTATAATACAATATAATTATATATTTTTTTAATTGTGGGATTTCATTGGTTGTAACATTAAATGAAAAGTAAGTTTCATTTTGGGTCACAATTTAACAGACTTTAATAAACTCCTTGCATTTACAGTTTGCCAGGATCATCTATTGCTGAAACATGACTACGAGGATACAGGTTTGACATCTGGACAGATTATATCTGTCTGTAGCATTCATCTACCTCCTGAGACTGAGAGTCATGTAGATGAGGCAGGAGGAATGAATACTGGTTGAAATTTTAATCTTGAAACTACCTTCATAACCAGAGTGCCAAGCTTTAAAAAACTATATCAATCAGTACCATTTAAATGATTTTTGAATGTCACTGCCTGGGATAGAAGTCACAACCTCTTTCATTATCAAGTCAGAGCCTCTTACGATATGTCCGTAGGGGACAGTGCAGCTGTGCTGCAAACAGTTTTTTAAATTACAAATTAAGCACAATACTGACTTCAGCTTCATGTATAAGTTACTCACTTCCCAAACTTTGGTTGCCATGGTACCCAGTGGATCCTGGTCGACTGAGATGATGTATTTGTTTAGGAGAAGATTTCTAGCATCCAGTGGTAGGTCACGTAGGTCATTGGACATGATAAGTGGGGCAGAGAACATTGCCCACATGGCCATCTGTGCTCGCTGTGCATAAATACTGGTATCAAATGCACCAGCAAGAATCTAAAAATAAAATACACTAGTTAAAATTTTATAAAGTTGTCTATAAATACCTTTATCACAAAAAGATATCACATCAATGAAATCAGTTATACTTACACAACTTTTGTGTAATGTTTTCCTGATGTCTACTTTCTTTAAATCAGTTTATTTTTTAATATTTACTTTGCATATTATGATTAAAAAATTATTTTATAGATTTATTGATTCTTGGTTGAAAGTAACAGGATAGGTTTCACTGTTATGAGTGAATAAAAGTGGATTTATCAACTTGCAAGGAACTCAATTCACAAAATATATTATACACATAACGTAAGCATATTATAGTTTTACAGTTTTATAGGTATTATCGGCAAGTGAAATGCCTTTGACTATACATAGTTACCAGTACTTTTACACCCATACTTACCATGTCTGGATCAAAGAAACCTCCAGGACCGTTAAACTTTTGAAACATGGCGTTATGTTTTCCATAAAATCCCACAATGCTTTGCACACTGTGGAAACTATCACTAACATCCCAGAAGTTACGCCATATATTGCAGTATTTCCTCACTGCACCGTAGTCGTCATACTATAAAGTTAACAAGACAAAACATGAAATCCAAGCCAAAATCACCTTTCACATGACATAATCTGCCTAGATGGATTTATAATTGTTTGAAAATGCATTTATGTGGGATTAATTAGTTTTCTATACATTTAAGAAAAGGTTGCCTCATGAAAATCCAACTTTGCAATTTCATAAAACATTAAAAATTTAAAAGTTAAACTTAATAAATAGTAATTTTATAAAATGCTGTTTAGAGAAAAATTAGAATTTAGATTTTAAAGTAGTTTCATATAATGCCTCATGAAAATATCCCATTGCACAGAATGAAAAATTACTAGTTTCGAAAATCAAAAAAATATTGGACTTGTGGTTGCTATAACATCTATGTTTCAATGACTGAAGTTAATTCAGCCCTGAGCCTCCATGTCCAATTTACACTACTAGGTTCCTAACTTACTGTAACATTCTGTTGGAGTTCACCGTACGGCCATTCACATGAGAACAATATAGGTCGTCCTGTCTGATTCAAATACATAGACATTGCAGGGTATCCTGTAACAGAGAATATTATGATAACATGAATCTCTGGCATAGTACAAAGAATGTGACCTGATCCTGACCTTTATTCATGAATATATTACAAGCTTCTTGCAATAATTATATTAGATACCATGTGCAAATCGTACAATATCCATCCTATAGATTGCAACTCAAACGTCTTTGTGATACTCCCTACTTATGAAAACAAAAAATCAAGGTCATAAGTCTAGACAAGATATTAGTTGTTAAATAATGCTATTAGAAAGTTAAATCTAGAATGGGTAAATCATTTGAAACTGGTACTGGAAAACGATCAGCCGTTGGTTCAAGGTAGCTGTTGGTATGCTTAGAGTCCAGATAATGTGACTGGGTGGTCTCCATATGACCGAAATATTATTGACCAAAAATTAAAGACAGTACTCACCGTATTTATTATCATGTGAATCTGAGTGACATGTATCAAACTTGAGAAGATCTACTCCCCATTCAGCAAAAGTTTTAGCATCTTGTTGCATGAAGAACTCACTTCCAGGAAACCCAGCACATGTTCTAGTACCAAAATCTTCATATATACCAAACTTCAGTCCTTTAGAATGTACCTTCAGCAAACAGAAGATGATGTAAACTGCATCTTGCAAAACCATTGTCCTCTCATTCACAAGAGTGCTATTACCGGTACAATAATGTTTTAAGTACATATAACTAGTAAATTAGCCTGTAGTTTTAAGGTTGGAGAAACTAGGCAAATTATACATGTAGTAAATACAATTATTTAGCACAAAGTTTGACAGAAATCAAATCAGTTTAGGAAGATAAATAATGACAAACGCGGTATACCTCTGTCTCATAATTTCGTGCCTTCTCATGAAAACCGTGCTTAGTTGAATTCAACTCTTGTATATGTTCTACATAGTCATTTTGGTCAAATTATCCAAATAAATCATCCTACAAATATCCTACATCAATTGATGCCATTATTTTGGACGACATGCCAAAGCTGTCACCTTGACGACCAGGAACGATACACTTAGTAATTATTCCAACTGATATTTTTCAACTTTTGTTAAATTCTTTTGCATCCCGTTTTCATTTTGCATTATTTTTATCACCTAAGGCTTTAATACTCAAACTGCATACGCATTTTGATTAGCACTACTCCAAATTTATCTAATCTAACTACAAATTTGAAATTCCATCACTTTGGGTCCCAATACAGACCCGTTTTTACGGAGGCACGGATTTCATGGGAAACAGTCACCAGGATTCAGAGCATCGACCTAGACATCAAAAAGTTATGATTTTACGAGTTTTTGTGATCATTTTTAAATTTTCTTTTTCTTATAAGTTAAGTTAACATTTTTTCTTCCGAAGATGGTGCAAACAATGTTAAAACTTGTATGGGCTAGTGCGCATGCGTCGCTGAAACTGTTGAGGAGCACGGAGATACGAGACAACAGCATACATAGGGATAGTATTTAAAATAAATTACACTTTCTCAAATGAATTTATTTAATCTGATAATAATCTGATATTTAGCAATAATTGAAAAGTACATCAAATGGTTTGTTAAGGCATATATAAAACTTGAAACAGGAAAGACATGTTAAGAAATAGAGCATTGACATTTGAGTTTTATGACAATAAACGAGTAAGATATTATTGAATACTTACATAATCTGCTAAGTATTTGATACCATGTGGGAATCTATTTTTATCAGGCTGAAGTCTGTTAGATGCATCTCTCTCAGGTGCTAACCAGCAATCATCAATAGTTACATACTCGTACCCAGCATCCTTAAAACCATCAGCAGCTAGATGATCTGCCATCTGCATAATCAACTTCTCACTGTAACAAAATGTTATAATTTTTTTTTCATTGCTGAATTCTACTTCCAAAATATCTATTAATGATTTGTCAAAATTTATTTATTTCGCAAATAAAATCAGTATTTCTGTTAAATACATTCCATATATTTTCATATTACTTAACTCTCACAACTATGCACTGTTTATCATCAATTTCCCTTAAAGACCCTTCAGAAAAACAATTTAAACCATTCATCCTGCTACAATATGTAACTCAACATATTCATCATTTTCATATTTTCTATGCTTCTCTTTTCTTACATAAAAATTATTAATGTGTTGATTATAAATTGTAAATATGCAATTTTATATCAAATTTTTTTTTTAAATAATAAAAATATGAGCATCGAAGTTTTCATGTGCCAGTTTATGAAAATAGTGCTCACTTTGACACTATGGTATCACTAATTCCTAGGAGTACCTAACTCTTGTAATACTGTAGGGAGTTTACTTGTAAGGTCACCCAGCTTTGCAGTTGGGTCAACATTTCAGTGTTGAGTGACATGGTTGAACTTGAAGTGTCAACAGGAGGTCAAAGTTAAATGCTGGAAGGCACATGGTAATTTTTCTATTCCACATGTTAATTTGTTTTACATTATATCTACAGACAGTTCATTCTCATACAATCCACATACCAGCCACATATTTATTTTGGTGAATAAGTTTATGCTGACGGAGGAAGTATGCATCAAATGATCTATTATATTACAGTGCCAAAATAATTATACATCATGTTCAGCAAACATAAGGGTTGCACAGTGGTCAAGTGGATTACATACTGGACTCCTTATCGAGAGATCCCTGGTTCGATCCTCCGCCTGGGCACTTGGTCATTTCAGAAACACTATGTAGTGTTTAGTGTTAAAGAACCAAGAAATCTATTCAAATGAGCTAGCTAGGGTATCTCACCCAGTTTTCTTGTATTTCACCTCTTTCTCTTCATTGATTTTTTATGTCTGCCCTTGTCAGACATACTTCCTAATTATATCCATTAATATATGCTCAGGAGTATAACATAGATGTAGAATTACCTTACCTGAGGCAAAAGTCAGGATCATCTACACAGTCCATGTTACAACCAAAACGTGTCCAAGAAAGCCATCCCATAGGTGGTGTCTTGGCGAGACCATTGTCTAGGCCTTGACAAATTGGGGCCAAAACAAAAATTACCGTCCACAAAGGAAGCATTTTTATACACATCTGAAGCACACAAAAGTAATAACAATTAAGTAAAGCCCAACAATTAGTTCTTTGTAAATATGAAGGACAGGAAAATGATCCATAAACACGACTGTATTCAGTTTCTAAACATTTCATATTGTAATACAATTTTTGTATTTGTAAGCTGAAAAAATAGTATTTCCTTTGATGCATTCATGCAAAGACTCTTACTTAATACAATCTGGGACTTATAAAACTGCCACTTTACCAAAAAACATTTGGTGGTTTAAGGCCTATACTTCCGTGTCGACATCGCGAAATTATGTGTGAATCGTAAAACACAAGTGCATAGGCCCTTTATCCGTAATGGCAACCGGTCGGGAGGATATTTAAACGCACATTCAATACAATAAACAAACAATACACGAATCACAACAAGAATGTTGCTATGAAGTTGTTATAAAATCAAAAGAATATATTGTTTTGTTTACCAATTTACTTGTTGTGTCATGTGATACGCACGTGACTCGGTTGGGGTCAAACACCAATAAAATCGCTGATAAGAAATGACTCACTTACCTCCCTTGGTAAATTTCTGTATTCTTGGCAACTGACTAGCATGGGGAAGGCACTGGAATCGTGTATGCACATGTCTGGTTAGATTAACTGTGTAATATACTGTTTACAATCATTTATAATAAGCTGAAATGCCTTACAGTCAAAGTATTCGGAACAAAAGAACTCAGATATCAGAATCAGCCGACTATTTAAAACCTGATATAATTATTGGATCAGAATCATGGCTAACAAATGACATTAAAAACGCTGAAATTCTCCCAGACGGTTTCCAAACAAACGTACACAGGAAAGATAGAAATAAAAACGGAGGCGGAGTCTTCATAGCAGTGCATGACCAATTTGAAACCTGGTCAGTGGACAATAGTGACTCTGAGTGTGAAATAATATGGACTGAGGTCCAAACAACTGACAAAAATATTGTGGTGGGGTCATACTATCGACCACCAAATGCAAGCATTAGTGCACTAGAGAAACTGAATGAATCAATATCTAAGGTTAAAGAACAGTGTAAAGATAAGATCCTAATTATAGCTGGAGATTTCAACCTTCCACACTTGGACTGGAACTCACTAACAGTAAAGTCGGGATGCAGCCAAAATAACCAGCACCAGTACATGCTAAATATATGCCAAGATCATGGTCTCGAACAGATGCAAATGAATCCAACAAGACAAGATAACAACCTAGACCTCTACTTCACATCTCACCCTAGCCTAGTGAAAAACTGTGACACAGTTCCAGGTATCTCGGATCATGACATGGTTATCGTGGATTCTGACATTAAACCAAAATACAACAAACCAAAAAGACGCAAAATCTATAACTACAGAAAAGCAAATTGGAACAATCTTCATGAAAAAATGAACAATCTGTCAACTGAAGTATGTAAAGAAATGTCTGTAGAAGACAGCTGGAACCTACTAAAGTCTGGGATCAACACAGCCCTCGACACTGAAGTTCCGTCCAAACTATCATCCAACAAACACAATCACCCATGGATTACATATGACCTGAAAAAGAAAATCCGGAAAAAACACAAACTCTAAAGCAGCTAAGAAATCAAACAGAAAGGAAGACTGGGATAAGTACAGGATTCAAAAAAGTGCAGCCCAAAAACAACTCAGAAAGGCACACTGGACCTACGTCAATGAACAACTTTCCAAAAACATGGAGGAAGGAAACAATAAACCGTTTTCGAAATACATTAAGTCCAAACGAAGTGATAATGTTGGAGTAGCTGGACTCAAACGCAATGGCACCCTCCACCAAGACAGTAAAACAAAGGCAGAAATATTGAACAATCAATTTAAATCGGTATTCACCAAAGAAAGTCAAACTCCTGAACTACCCAACCTGAATGAACCTCGGTACCCACAGATTAACAACCTTGATATTTCTACAACAGGTGTAGAAAAACTCCTAAATAAACTGAACATCAATAAAGCCAGTGGACCCGATAACATACCAAATAGAATCCTATCTCATTGTTCAAAGGAACTCGCTCCGGCAATAGCTCACATATTCCGTCTAAGTTTATCAACAGGCACATTACCATCTGATTGGAGAAACGCAAACATCTCGCCAATCTTCAAAAAAGGAAGTCGACACGAACCAAGTAACTACCGTCCAGTCTCATTGACAAGTGTATGTTGCAAAACTCTTGAGCATATAATCTGTCGCCACATCATGAACCATCTAGAAAACCATAACATTCTAACACCACTACAGCATGGATTCCGGAGCGGACATTCCGGTGAAAGCCAACTATTTCTCACAATGGACGACATCATGAAAACATATGACAACAAGAAACAACTAGACATGGTAATACTAGACTTCAGTAAAGCATTTGACACCGTACCACATCGCAAACTCCTTCATAAACTGGAAAACTATGGGATTCGAGGGGACATATTAGCTTGGATCACATCTTTCTTGACAGAACGAAAGCAAAGAGTCATCGTTGAAGGGGAAGTGTCAGCAACATGCACAGTCGACTCGGGAGTACCCCAAGGGACTGGATTGGTGTCCCTACTATTCTTATGCCATATTAATGACCTACCCAAGAGTGTCAAATCACAGGTGCGCCTTTTCGCAGACGACTGTCTACTTTACCGTCAAATTACTTCATATGCAGACCATCTTGCTTTACAAAGGGACTTAATCAAACTACAGGAATGGGCAGACAAATGGGGAATGAAATTTAACGCAACCAAATGCTACTTCATGTCAATACATCGCTCGAAAACCCCATCTGTTTTCAACTACACTTTAAATGATCATATATTGAAACAAGTACAGGATAATCCATACCTTGGAGTGCAAATCAGTGACAACCTTAAATGGACCACCCATATTAACAAAATGTGCAACAAAGCTAGCAGCATTCTGGGATTCATAAGACGGAACCTGAAGCACAGTAACAAGAACTTCAAAGAACAGGCTTACATCTCCCTGGTTCGTTCGATCCTGGATTATTCAAGCACTGT
The DNA here is from genome assembly GCA_963678985.1 of Spisula subtruncata. Taxonomy (NCBI): domain Eukaryota; kingdom Metazoa; phylum Mollusca; class Bivalvia; order Venerida; family Mactridae; genus Spisula; species Spisula subtruncata. The sequence continues at coordinate 26,274,956 of OY787665.1, forward strand.
CTGGGATCCCCACCTCCAAAAGGATATAGACAGAGTCGAAAATATACAAAGACGTGCTGCAAGATTCGTATGCAACGATTACGGAACAAAGAGCAGTGTGACGGACATGATGCGCCAGCTAGGTTGGAAGACGCTGAAGGACCGACGACGTGACCAGCGCCTATCCTTCTTCCACAAGATCATCCATGACCTGGTGGCCGTCCCCGCTAATGACATCCTGGAGATAAATCAACGTCAACAAAGACACTCAAACTCTAAATCGGTTGTACAAAAATCAAGTAACACTGACATTTACAAATACTCTTTTGTGCCTCAAACTATCCGTGACTGGAACTTGTTACCAGACTCAATAGTGTCTATCAATAAAAATAAACAATTCAAAAGTGCTTTATCAGACTATAGAACAGATTCGCGCCAATAACATCCGTAACACCAAGTCGCACACACAACTCGAAGACTTTTGCTCATCAGTGAGATACTTTCGAGGATACTATACAGATACAGATACAGACACAGCCGCAGTGCCACCCCACCCAACATTCACTTTTAAAAGAATGACACACAATGTACCACCCTTTCCTCCACAAAAGGTTACTTCAAGCAAGTCAATATACTTACCTACACAATGAATGACGCACTGAATGGCCTTTGAAATGAGCAAATAACCACGATAAAACAAGGATTCTATACGTGTAATATGAACTAAGGCACCACCTAAATGAGGGATTAAATACACATTGGATATCTGCTAAGCTATGTTTCAGATAGAAACTGACTAAATATGAGTTGAATTTAGATGTTATACAATATACAAAGATAGATATTGATCAGCAACTGATCATTTTTCCTCTTTAATTTAAGACCAGAAATAATAATTATTCAAAATTTTAGATTGGCTATGTATCTGTGGTTTATGTTTGGAATAAGTGTAGGCACCCTTAACCTGGAATTTTACCTCTATTATTACTGATTTGTTATACGTTGCAACGTAACGTCATGAGTCTATTTGGCGTACTTTTGGTATGACGTCATTTCCTGTTATTTGTGACGTCATGACATCACGTGTGTAGCGTATTTCTTACTTCGCTTTGTTTTTTAAATAGTTTGTTTTATTTATTGAATATTTTTAAAGATGGTTATAATTCGAAAAAAAATGATAGGGGCAATCGTTTACAGATTACTATTTTTTTTATTTTCCAAGGACCATTCACCTCGGAAAACTGCCTGAAATGTTTGACCGGAAATAACGTTTTCTGAAAGCATTAGTACCAGCAGAGACTCGACGAAGATACGCCAGGGACATTATTGGTATGGGTATTTACAATAGCCAGCTTCGCTGGCTATTTAATCCCCTATTACTAACTATATATTGAGAAGATCCTGGATAAAAGGAAGTAATTGCAAATGAAGGTAACTACAAAATTCGATTGAAGCCAAGTATTGTAAAATAATGATTCTCCAGTCTAAACAGAACAAGGCCGTGCATCTTGTCTTCTAAATTTCCAGTGCTTCACTGGGACCTATGGCTCAGTATACTTAAACCCCTAGGTGCACTTGTTATAAAGCTGATTGATGACAACATCCCTCCTGAGTAAGCTTACAGGTTTATCATTAGCAGCACCAGTCAATTTTAATTTCCCCACATGGCAGCCGGCAGGGGCATTAAACATTTTCTTTTTTCCATGCCTAAATTCCCGCCCTGGAGACAACTAAAGCACTTCGTAGCACATTGTAGGGTGTTAGCATCCTGACAGTCAATTAGCATGGTCAAACTTAAGCATTTTTTGGTACAATGTGCTTTGTTACATTCTATCAAATTAAGCATTTATAAAAGAAATGGGTTATCTCCCTTGGATATCGCTACATGTATAGCACAGGAACAGGCCCCAAAATAACTAAAAGTTTACTGTTAGTCTGCTTGCTAGTGCTTGGATAAGGTGCATGGAATGTTTCTATAAACTTTTTTGACAACTTGAACTTTAAGCAGTTCAGTTCATCTGCTTATTTAGCTGTTGAGCATTGTGCCATGTAGTTGTGGATTTTTTTTTTTTTATCCATTTGCCTTCTTTTAATTCCAAGTGGACACCAAAATTTATAACTTTTCTTGAAATACAATACGATAACAAGGGGCTGAATACAATAATTATAAATAAACATCAACAATTAATATTTTCATTTACTGAGACAAATAGCACTTTTTACATTCATTGCAACAAAATGGCGTAACAATTTCTCATATTTCATACTAAACTTTGCCGGAAAAATTTATCATATCACACACCGAACATTTCCATTTCCTTCAAGAAGTTATTCACTATTATTCCCTCTATCATTCCCTTTCACCATCCAAGTGCCTGTACAATAAACAGCTGACTCTCGTTATCACAAATGATCATGAATCAATATTAGGGGTTGCGGAACATAATAATATATTGAAATGGGCATATTCATGAATGTGTGACAGCAATACTGTATATAGACAAAGAAGAAGAAAACGTTCCTTTTGAAAACTCTTGACTCACAGGGTAATCAAAAAGAGGCAGCTGTAAGCCAAAATACCTGTCTCAACTGCAACTGAGGCTTCCTCAAAATAGATTTATAAATTTAACTTTATCTAATTAATTCAATTGATGAAATAACTGTTTAGACTCCATCAGAATTTAAACACGCCAGCTCAGCAAGGTCTTTATAAAAACCGTGATTCAACAGAAACTTTGACTTCTACCAGTCTATTTCAGCTGTGCATTCACCACCCAGACAATCAAACTGGGATACAAGCAGTCAAATCACCCTCAATATCATCACAGTACACCTCTCTCCACGGTGTAATCCTCACAAGGTCACTCAGCTGTATTATCAAGGTCAAGGTCACAAGTAAATATATGATTGAATAAATCCTATGCATGAATACGAGTCAATCATCATCATCATCCGACGATTCTTCGTCGGCTTCTTCCAACCATCGGATAAATGGCGCTACCTGGAAATATGACCAATACTTCAGCATGGCTTTAACTACCAAGTAACAACAATTGTAATCACTTTTATCGTAATACAGTCATTTTTGGCACTTACAAAAACATTAAACATAACTGAATGCCAAAATATCAAATTGAACAAGAGCAACGTCTACAAGTGCTGCATTCTTACCTATTTCATTATTAATAGTACCAAGGGCAGATTACTCAATAAATATAGGTCACAGGATATCAGCCTTGTCAGTATGGACTACTTGTAGTGGTAAATTACTATGCTAAGTTTCAACTGGATACCTTTGATAGTCTTTGAGAAATGACTCTGACAATAGACTTAACCAACGCACACGCAGACAATCATGAGGTTTCTATTTTTATTGTTATGAAATTCAAGTACTTAAGGTCTCAATCAGGATGTCAGTTGATTACTAGGTAACATATCAACAGTGCCAATTGAAATTACCGAATAATCCAAATGCCATTTTTTATCTTTAATTATTTCTTTTTGTTGTTTTCCCGCCCTTAAAATGTCCTTATATGGGATTAATAAGCCAATGGGAGACCGCCATATCATCACGAAATGAAAATGCCAACATTTTTATTTGGTTTTGTTTGGCCCGATGAAAATAACAACTATCATAAATTCCATTTTAATGCATTATACAATTTCTATTTAAGAAGATGTTTCGCGTACAAAATATATGTGAAAAGTGGTGTTTTATTGTGCATCATTTTCGAATGCCACCGTCAATATATTTTTCTGATATGATATATATTACTCACTTGTTTTCTGAGTTCAGCATGTTTATTTTTCATTTCTACAACATCCTCGTCTTCAATGAGTTCCTCTGAGTCACAGACTGGTGCCTGTTTGAACCATGTGAAGATAGATTGTTCAACCAACAAGTCAGCATCATACAGATAGTGCATTATCTTCATCACTAGTGGCATATGCTCGGAACTCGATGATCCAAATTCCTAGCAATAGATAACAAATCAGGATTTATAAATTATTGAACAAGGGATAATAGTGCATGAAGTAGAGCTGTTGTTGAAAGAAAGGAAAACAATGTATGAATAATATGTTATGACTACATAAACCTTGTTTAGTATTATCCGAAATATTCAATATGGTAATAATACGAATCTAAAGATGTTATTCACAATCTTACCTCTATGGCTTTCAAGCATTGTAGCTGAGATTCATCGTTTCGTACATAGTTACGTAATACTGATGAATATCTGGTAAAAGTCTGAAAAAAAACATATAAGTCTTAGATGCATCAAACATAATGCAAAAATGAATAATAATCTACTGATAAACATCAAACTTAATCTTTTTTTTCATATTCAAACATAACCTTTAAATGCCAAAATTTCAATAATTACATATGAAACAAAATGTGTATGAGTATTGATAATTATTTACTTATTCTAGAGCCAAATGGTAGTGTTGTTCTCTTTTATAAGTCTGGTGGACATTTTAGATATGAAGATACTTTTGACTTCATTTCTGTTGGTTAGATTCTAACAAACACTTTTAACAGTCTGGTTTTATAAACAAGAGGGCCATGATGGCCCAATATCGCTCACCTGATTATAAACCCTGCACAATTTTCACCCAAAGGAATAATTTGAACATCTTGGTAGAAAACCACAAGATGATGCTACATACCAATTATCAAAACTCTACGCAGTGTAGTTTTAGGCAAGAAGATATTAATATGTTTTCCCTATATAAGTCTATGTAAAACGGTGACCCCCAAGTGGGGCCAATTTTGACCCCAGGGGCATAATTTGAAAAATCTTGGTAGAGGACCACTAGATGATGCTACATACCAAATATCAAAGCTCTATGCAGTGTAGTTTTAGACAAGAAGATTTTTATATGTTTTCCCTATATAAGTCTATGTAAAACGGTGACCCCCGGGGCTGGGCCAATTTTGATCCCAGGGGCATAATTTGCACAATCTTTTTTTTTTTGTAATTCTCTTTTTATTTTCCAATTTTCAACATACTATTAATACAATATGTACAATATGATAATTTCATGATATGCGAAAAATAGTTTACACAAATTGTTCAAAGCATCAAGGAAGATAATAATACTCATTAGTCGATGGATACCTTATATACTCCCTAGAAAATTTGTGATTGAACGTAACACTTTTGCGCACTTAAAAACTTATGTTGCATGAAACATGAACTGGTTGATGTGTTTAACAAGAAAATATTTAATCATATGCCAGTATAACAACGTCGTAGAACAATGTACATTGATGAAATATAAGTTCAACGTCGTAGAAAAATACAATGTACACTGATAAAAGATAAGTTCTAATATATACTGTCGATGATACTAGATACTATTTTAATCTATAAACACAAGGGGGAGTATTCCCGTTTAACATATTTATTAAAGTTGTTTGGATTACCTCCCTTATTATCTTCGATGTATTTAAGCAAAATTAATAACACGTAGAACAATGTGCATTGATAAAATATAAGTTCAACGTCGTAGAAAAATACAATGTACACTAGCTGATAAAAGATAAGTTCTAATATATACTGTCTATGATACTAGATACTATTTTAATCTATAAACACAAGGGTGTTCTAATATATACTGTCGATGATACTAGATACTATTTTAATCTATAAACACAAGGGGGAGTATTCCCGTTTAACATATTTAGTAAAGTTGTTTGGATTACCTCCCTTATTATATTCCAATGTATTTAAGCAGAATTAATAACTTTTAACACAGGGTACATAGATCATGATGTGTTAAATAAGAAAATACATATTTACATATCATACATTTTTTTACATAAGGCACAAATAGGAAAACGTTTTTTTTTTTTTTAGTTTTATGTGATAGTATTTTATAACAAGTGTAACTTAAATATCAAATACATATTGGAGATCATAGGCTATAAATGAAAGTTGTGTCCTGATAGCAGTTTAGTAACATAAATAAAAGAGGGTCGTTTCTGTATCAAAGAAGACTTTTCGGTTAAAGTTTGACTTTGTACTGTAAGGATCTAATACAAAATTACTAATAATTTTAATATATTTATATGTGAAGTCAAAGGTTTAGGTATCTTCATCCAGAGCTGCTGTAAAGTGGTGCCATTTTCTATTAAAAAGATTTAATGTACAGGTTTTTCTTGCTTGATACTTTTCAGTTTTGATATATGACATTACCGTTTGTTTAAAAGTGTTTAAAGCAGGTGAACAATTTTTCATTTTGCAACTGTAAATATACTGTTTGGTCAGTAATATAACATTGTTAATTGCCTTTGAAAATTTTTTACTACCAAAAATAACATCTTCTTTAAGCAAGATGATATTCGTATCAGAGAATTCGTTATTTATCCAAGTTTTTACCAAATTTATGAAGGTTTCAACATGGGAACAGGACCAAAACAGGTGAATTATAGTTTCATCATGTTGCTCACAAAAAGAACAGACATTTGAGTTTTTTATTCCCATTTTATATAGAAGATGGTTTGTTCCTAAAATTCTATGGTTAATTCTGAATTGAAGCCATTGTAATTTTGGATCTTTAGTACATACAAACGGGATGTCATAATAGAACTTCCAGTTTAAAACATAATTTAAATTGAGATTTTCGGACCATTTGTTTTGGGATATTGGGGTTAGTTTATTCTTTATCAAAATGTCGTATAAATTTCTGCATCCTTTCTTACACAAAGTAATATACTTAATAATTAATGGCCTTGTTGGTGCAAATATTTGCTGAGGGGACTGGACAATTCTTAATTGTGTAAGGGCTGCCTTAACAGCATTTGTTATACTCCTTAATTGTAGGAAATTTGCATTTATTTGATATTTGTTTTCCAAATTGTTAAAATTAAGAAATTCCCCATTTTCATCTAGGAGGTCTTTAACAAACGTTATTCCCTTGTCAAAGAAATTTTTGAACATAAAACTTTTGCCAGCAATTTTTAATAAACTGTTGTACCATAAAGGTAATTCAGTAAAATCGGAGAATGTTTGTATTTCAAGACAGCCCGATAATTCTACATACCCTTTGACAACATCTTTCCAAAATATATTGTCAATATTGTTTAGCTTTGATTTAAAATAATCAGCACCTAACGTTCCAACATTATTAATACATGGGCATATAACCTTAACAAGGCGAAAATATTTGTTATTGTTAGTAAGTAATCTTCTTATCCAAGTAATTTTTAATGCAGTTATGAATTTGTTAAAGTCGATTACCCTAAGTCCCCCTTGATTGTAATTTTGGGTCACTATTTTCCTTTTAACTTTGTCCGGTCCCCCTCCCCATAGGTAGTTAAATGTCATGTTTTGGAGTTGGTTAATAATATTTATACTTGGGTTTGGTAGACTCAAGATCAGGTGGTTAATTTTTGATAGTGCAAGTGTTTTAATTACAACGTTTTTACCTATGGGGGAAAGAATTCGTTTTGACCATTGTATTAATAACTTATGGATGTCATTTAATTTTGGTAAGAAGTTAGTGTCTATCATTTCTGTTAAATTTTTTTTAAAAGTTATTCCAAGAAGAGTAAAAGAATCATCCTCCCAAGTTATCCCCAAGTCTGGACATATACAGTCTCTTCTATTTTTCAATGAACCTATCCAAATGGCCTTAGTTTTTTCAATATTTATCTTTAAACCAGAAATATTCGCATAAAATTTTAATACAAGCATGGTGTTTCTGAGAGAATTTTCTGAACCGTCTAGTAAAAGAGATGTGTCGTCAGCATATTGAGATACTAAAAATTCTTCTGTATTTACGGTGATGCCCTTTATCTGATTGTTCTGTTTTAGAAGGATAGATAAGATTTCAGCACATAAAATAAATATGTAGCCAGAGATAGGGTCACCTTGTCTACAACCTCTGTGAATATAAAACCAGTCTGATAAATTTCCATTAACAGATACACAGGAGACTATATTTGTGTAAAATATTTTTATCCATTGTGTTAAATTTGGGCCAATATTAAAAAATTTAAGTACTTTAAACATGAAATTCCAAGATAAGCTGTCGAAAGCGGTAGCGAAATCAAGAAGGAGAATCATACCTGGTACATTATTTTTTTCTGTGTAATACATCATATCATAAATAAGTCTTAAGTTGTCACCTATAAATTGTCCAGGTAAGAAACCACTCTGGTCTTCACTGATTAATTTTGTTAGGACACTTTTTAGACGCGCTGCCACTGTGGCTGATAAAATTTTATACTCAACATTAAGCAGAGAAATCGGACGCCAATTTTTCAAATGTAGCTTATCTTTATTTCCTTTAGGGATACATGTTATAACACCTTGTTTCAAGGTAATAGATAGTTCCTTAGTAGTAAAAGAGTGGTTAAGGGATCGTGTCAGGAAAGGACCAATATCTATCCAAAAGAATTTATAGAAAGATACAGTAAAACCGCTACTACCCGGAGAAGAATTATTAGACATCTTTTTTAAACTGGAGAGATATTCCTCATACATAAGTGGCTTATCTAATTCAAGTTGTTCTTCTTGATTTAAAGCATACACATTTTCTTTGTTTAAAATACTATTTAAGTTGACTTCCTCTACTTCAGAGTTCGCATACAGCGTTTTGTAGTGGTTAGCGGTTTCTGTTAAAATATCAGTTTGATTAGTGAGTAAATTTCCGCTTTTAGAGTATAATTTATTCATGATTTTGGATGTATAGTTTCTATTTTCTAGATTACAAAAATAGTTAGTGGGTTTTTCACCTTCAAAAATCCATTTTGCCCTTGATCGTACAAATTTGCCTTCCAAATGAATCCTTCTTAATTCTTGTAATTCCTTATTTTTTTCATCAAGTTTATTCGTATCAACTACTGATTCATTTCTTATTAAGTTTATTTCTTTTTCTAATAATTCTTGTCTATTTACACGCTGTTTTTTTATGAAAGAGGAATATGATATAGTTTCACCCCTAATCTCTAATAAAAGTGTTTCAAAAAATAGTTGGTCGTTAATATCAAACTTAATATCTTTATTACAAATTTCTACTAAGGGTAATTGAAAATCTTGTATCGTTGATGCGTATTGTAACTTAGTTCTAATTATGGTTTCTTTAATTTTTTGAATATATGTTTTGTCTTTCAGTAAAGAATTATTGAATTTCCAATATGACGCTCCTTTTTTACATGCATCCATCAATAAAATTAATGTAATAATTGAGTGATCAGTCCTGTAGCCTGGATTTATATTACTATCTTCAACATTTGAATAAAGTGTACCTGATATCAAGAAAAAGTCTAGCCTAGCTTGTTTTAAAGGAGTTTTTTTCAACCAAGTATATTGACGATCTTCTATATGGTCTTCACGCCAGCAGTCCACTAGTTCAAATTCTAACATTATTTCTAAGAGTTTATCCCGAGCTTTAGTATTATTTACATTTACATAATTTTGATAATCTTTATCGGGGTCCATTACTAAGTTAAAGTCACCTACAAGGATTACAGGGTTATCTAAATTGCTTATTTTTTCTCTTAATTTGTTATAGAATTCCGGGTCATCTTTGTTTGGGCCGTAAATACAGAAAAGTGAAACTACCTTTTCATAAGATGTAAAATTAATCATAATATAGTTACCATTATTATCCTTTTCTGACTGTAAAAAATTGAAATCAAAATTATTATTTATAAAAATTGCTACACCCCTTGATTGGGAATTAAAGTTACTGAAGTAACATTCATAGCCCCAGAGGCTTCTGATAAATGGGATGTTTTTATCAGTAAAGTGAGTATCTTGAATACAGCATATGTTTGGATTTTTACTTTTCAGAAAGTTAATGACATCTCTACATTTATTATTGTCACCAAGACCTTGTACATTCATGGAAATAATATTTAGCTTACTATTCATGGGGCATATTGTGGATTGTAAATGTCTTACAACAGCAATGGTAGAAAGAATACTGTTCCATATCGGATACCCTTAAGATACACAGTACTTTGTCAATACTAGTACGACCCTCGTTTATTGAATGTGGAAGATTTGTTACAGTGTAAGAATATAAAAAAACAACATATAAACTGCACAGCCAAATCCTGATTTGGCTGTAACTATTCATTTCAGTTAATAACTGAGAAGTTTGTGGCATAGAAGCCGGATAGCGGTATAAAGAAGGTTAAATAATACAACGCATCAGCGCAGACAAAAAACAAAACATACAAAAAAGGAACATTTCGTGAACAGCTTAGGTCAGTTGGTCAACTGACTCATAAAGTTAAAATGAAAGTAGGCTCAGAAATATATATGCATGTACAATAGAATAGAATATAGGGTAGAGATGTACATGTACACCTACGAAAATATATAGGCATGTACAATAGAATAGAATATAGAGTAGAGATGTACATGTACACCTACGGACACAGTGAAACTGGCATGTTTAGCGTCTTCATATATAATATTATATCTATACATGCATGTATACATACTCACACACACACACACGCACACACACACATATCTCTTCCACTACACACATACATATACACACATACAGCAATTGTCATTGACAATAAATTAGTCGCACCATTGTATGTCTATAATTTATAATAAAGCATGTCAACCACAATCAAAATGGATGCAGTATTAATGACAATATTGTTTCAGTACTGGTTTGGTGACTAAAGTAATGAACAACAAAAGTGAGTGTACACATGTATATACTGCACAATTGCAACAGAAGAAACTACCCACGTATATACATTTATACAGCAAACGGCTGCATAATTACAACAGAGAAAAGGAAAGTAGACCCACGTATATACATGTATACAGTTTAACGGCTGCATAATTACAAAATATAAAACGAAAGTAGACCACACGTATATACATGTATACAGTTTAAGGCTGCATAATTACAATATATAAAACGAAAGTAGACCCACGTATATACATGTATACAGTTTTACACAGAAAAAGAAATTAGACGTATATACATGTTACATACTACATAGTATTGGAATGACTACATCATTACAACAGAGAAAAACGAAAGTAAACCCACGTATGTACATGTAATATAGCAAAACAACTACAAAATTACCACAGAGAAAACGAGTGTGGACCCACGTATGTTTATGTAATATTCGAGTAAACAACTGCATAATTACAACAGAATAGGTATCATTTTTTGCACAATCTTGGTAGGGGACCACTAGATGATGCTACATACCAAATATCAAAGCTCTTAGGCATTGTAGTTTTAGACAAAAAGATTTTAATATTTTTTCCCTATATAAATCTAAGTAAAATGGTGACCCCAGGGTGGGGCCAATTTTGACCCGAGGGGAATAACTTGAACAATCTTTGAAGAGGACCTCTAGCTGAGTCTACATACCAAATATGAAAGCCCTGGGCCAAGCAATTTCAGAGAAGAAGATTTTTTAAGGTTTTCTCTATATAACTCTATGTAAAACTAAGGGCTCCGGGGCGGGGCCAATTTTGACCCCAGGGGCATAATTTGAACAATCTTTGTAGAGGACCTCTAGCTGAGTCTACATACCAAATATGAAAGCCCTGGGCCAAGCGGTTTCGGAGAATTTTTTTTAAGGATTTCCCCTATATAACTCTATGTAAAACTAAGGGCCCCCGGGGCGGGGCCAATTTTGACCCCAGGGACATAATTTGAACAATCTTTGCAGTGGACCTCTAACTGCGTCTACATACCAAATATAAAAGCCCTGGGCCCAGCAGTTTCGGAGAAGAAGATTTTTAAAGTTTTCTCTATATAACTCTTTGTAAAACTAAGGGCCCCTGGGCGGGGCCAATTTTGACCCCAGGGGCATAATTTGAACAAGCTTTGAAGAGGACCTCTAGCTGAGTCTACATACCAAATATGAAAGCCCTGGGCCAAGCAGTTTCCGAGAAGAAGATTTTTAAAGGTTTCCCCTATATAACTCTATGTAAAACTAAGGGCCCCCGGGGCGGGGCCAATTTTGACCCCAGGGACATAATTTGAACAATCTTTGTAGAGGACCTCTAGCTGAGTCTACATACCAAATATGAAAGCCCTGGGCCAAGCGGTTTCGGAGAAGAAGATTTTTTAAGGTTTCCCCTATATAACTCTATGTAAAACTAAGGGCCCCCGGGGCGGGGCCAATTTTGACCCCAGGGACATAATTTTAACAATCTTTGTAGAGAACCCCAAGGTGATGCTACATACCAAATATGAAAGCTCTAGGCCTTACGGTTTCAGAGGAGAAGATTTTTGAAGTTTCCTTTTTGAAAATCTATTTTTAGCCTGTGTGACCTAGTTATGCGACGGACTGGAATTTTTTTAACAACTTTGGTAGAGGTCCACCCAAGGAACATTCCTGTTAAGTTTTATCAAATTTGGCCAAGCGGTTTAGGAGGAGAAGTCGTTTGAAGAAATTGTTGACGGACGCACGACGCACGCCGCACGACGGACATCTCGGTATGACAAAACCTCACCATGACCACATTGTGGTCAGGTGAGCTAATAAATGGAGATAACTATGTGGTTTTAAATAAAGGGAGGTGATGTGATTTTTTCAACAAAGGAAGCTAACATTGCGATTGGTGTAATATTTCTACACAAGAGGAAGAATTTTCCATCACATAAACTTACTTTTTTGAGTGCATCAAACAGTTTTGTACTGGAGAGACTGGTATTCTCTGTAAAATGATGATCTAAGAACACTTTAATCACCAGATGTGGTAACTCCTTGTTTGATATATTGTATGCATGCCTAAAATAAAATGACATAATGTTAGTAAAAACAATAAAAATAAGTAATTTTCCAAAAACGCAAGCCCTGTGTTTTTAAAAATATTTTTACGTGCTCAACTCAACTTCAGCTTGGAACTTGATTTGTTCATGTACCTTGAAACAACTAATAGATAGACCCAACTTCCTTAGAAAATATTTCTATGAAAGACTATCCAGCTAACATATACCATTTCACCATGTTTATGCTCAAGTGAAATAAATAGAGGATCTTGCATCAGTTCTCGTTACATACAAGTTTCAGTAAATGAGTAGACAAAATAATTATGAAACAAGGCTCTACCTTACTAAATGCTCAGTATCTTTCAAAATGATTATGTATGCTCACAGGTTTTAACCAAAATTTAGCTGTACTTTCAGTGCTCAAGGTATGGATTGACTAACATTACTTCAGGCTAATAAGTATATTTATCGTACAGTTATGGAATGCCAAATGATATTTACGGCACAGCTTTATGGCACTGCTAGACCGCAGGTTGTGTGATAATAAAAGATGATTGATACTTACTTGAGTGAATTTATTTCTAAAATGAGATTTTCACTGCTAATATTTTCTTCTTTGGATCTCTTCATGGTATCCATCATCTCTGTGTAGTATATAGGAACTGAAACACAATCATACCTATATAATATCAATGTTAAGCAATATTATCTTGTAACTAACTGTTAGAAACGTGGATATTATTGCTGAGCATCAATTCAAGTAACCCTACTGTACTTACGCAAGACTTAAATGTATACATAATCAAAATTGAGCCAACAGCTAATTTAGTACAATAACATTCTAGTTTATGCCAAAATGGCTGACTATTTGCAGACTTTATTAAAATTTTGGATCCCTACTGGAACCGGTTTGATGCCTTGCTCAACACCAGCTGCTATCTACCAGTTTTAAAGATACAGTTTGGATGACGTATTCTTCTGTAGCTCATTGTTTAGTATGCTTGCTGTCTAATCTGGCGACCGTGTTCAAATTCAGATGAAGCCACTCAAATATTACAGAAGAAAGCTGACTGGTAAATCCATTTCTACATACCATCAGGTGGCAAGCTTCCATCAGCGTCTCCAGAATTATCACTATCAGCATCACTATCATCATCATCGGAGCTATCAGACTCTACAGATAGAGCCCACATACGTTGATTTAGTTCATCCGTATTACCGTCATCTGTATCCTTATATGTGAACGCTTTAGCTTTACTACCATAACACGCCTCTACTGTAGTTCCTGAAACAAACAATGACCTTATTTAATTTAGTGGAACAAATATTGTCAATGTTGCATTGGGCTGACTTCGTTCCCATCCAATCGGCATAATCCATTTGTAACAAATGAAGTGAAAATGGCTCATCTTAAGCTGCCATTTTGGATAACCTTAGCGGCTTTCTTTCAATATGACTATTCAGATTGAATTATCAATTAATTCCAACATTTGTATTAGAGGAACCCAAAGGACATTTGAAGTATCAGTATAAAAGTCAGTAACAAAGTAACGGGTAAAGTGTCATATACAATCTATACCTGCATCAGTAGCATCACCTTGTACCAGGTCACCAAAGTCATCATCATCCTCTATACATGATACAACTACAGAACCTTGTTTGATTTCAACATTAGGACCAACACTGACCTGTAATAGATATATCAGACATTCATAACTAGAAAGATGTTGAAACAACAAGAGCACTGCATATGATAGCGAGTGCTCGACTTTCTCGATTTTGATAGTTACAAGGGCAGATAACTCAATAAATATAGGTCATAGAGTTATTAGCATTGTCAGTATGAGTTTGGACCCCTCTTGTGACAGTGAATAACCATGCAAAGCTGAAAATGTATGTCTGCTACAAGGGACAGTACAAAATTATGACAATATGCACATCTAGGCTTGATACCAAGTATCCATGCGAAGTTTCATTGAAATCCGACCAGTGGCTGAGGAAAATTGTGACATAAATTAAGACATCCAGCAAATAATCATAAGAAATAAATTTTCAAACCATTGTCCCTATTCAACAACCCTGGTCTGCTTACACTGATATTATATTTTAGCAACTAATAATTAAATCATTGACATTTGAAATGGATGTCTTGGTTTTAAGTATTAAAATGTTGTTGAATATGGCTGCAAATAAAGTTATATATTTACCTTTGAAGCCAGAACACAATGTGCATGAAGTGTGACCCCCTCAAACACTGTAACACCATCACAGAGTAGTGAACTATCCACTGTACAATTATCTTCTACTGTCACACCCTCCCATAGATAACAACCACGTATTGTTACATTCTTACCTTAAACATAAATCTTAATATCAAATATGAGAACAGTAACAAAATGCAGTGCAAACAAAATATTGCGTTGATATCATTTCATTTGTTTAATCCACTGTAAAAGGTTTTATTGAAGGTAGTTGACAGTCAGACAATATTATGTTAGACTTAGTTTATTGGGGATATAAAGTAAAATCATGCAACATACCTATGTGACAATTTTTGCCTATTACAGAATGAGAAATGACTGTGTTACTGCCTACAGTGGAACCATTTCCTAACAATACATTCTCTTCTAGTTTACAATCTCTGCAATGCAATACATCAATATACAATACTTCAACAAATCTTTACAGAAATACAGAAATATGACAGCAATTTTCAAGCCAATTTTTCAGTAAAGTTGACATTTTCAAAGCGATATTCAGACCAAATCCACCGATTTTGGAAGAGATGAGTTTATGCACTGGTTAGTAGTTAGCAAATCAAGAGAACTTGAAATGCAAAGTACAGTGAAACCTCTCCTGTGACCCTCTCTTGAACCATAACCTTCGTTCAGCATCATTATCATTTTGTTCCAAAAGTAACCTTTATCATTTTACTCTCAATCAACCTTTCGAGAAAAATAGTCGCTGCACAATAACCTAGCTTTGTGTTCCCCGAAGGTCGGAAGAATGTTGTTCTAAAGTTATATTTAAGTTGTTCAATAAAGTCATAAATGAAGCAACATTCTAAAATTGGTGTAAACTGTTCATACTTGTTACGACCCGTTACTCACCTTGCTAATGTTACGTTTTTACTCATATAGACATTATGTCGACCATACGATATAA
The DNA here is from genome assembly GCA_963678985.1 of Spisula subtruncata. Classification (NCBI taxonomy): domain Eukaryota; kingdom Metazoa; phylum Mollusca; class Bivalvia; order Venerida; family Mactridae; genus Spisula; species Spisula subtruncata. The sequence continues at coordinate 26,290,826 of OY787665.1, forward strand.
TATCTCTGTTATGTCTATAACAACTATCTGGTACAAAGGGAAACGTCCATCTGTTCAATATGTCTTGACTGCAAATAGAAAACATGAACTGTTTAACATGAATCTGGCTCAACTGAACACAAATGATCAGAACAGAACAGAAGTTGATTTGCATTGATTTGTGCGTTGATTTGTGCGTTGATTTGTGCGTTGATTTGTGCGTTGATTTGTGCGTTGATTTGTGCTCATCAAAACCTGATCATAGCAGCAATAAAGGGTATTAGATAATTCTGAACTTGTGTTCTATGTTCTATCCACTGCATTAAATTACAAATGACTATTCGGTAGGTCACTGTCACTGGTGGGTATGACAGTTTTGACACTAATGACTGTATATCTCCAGATAAACATAAGATTATAATGTAATCATACATACCTAACAGCATCGTACATTTGTAGATTAGATACCCTGGCTGCATAAGAATCTTTCACAACGTGCATCTGTATAGTATTACCCATTATCTGTAAAATACATAGTGTATAGGGTTAGACTTTGTACCGCAATGATACTCTTTTCAGTGGTATCTGTATGGACCATAATCTTGCGCATCAATTTGAATGACAATTTTGTACAAGATTTGACCTTTATATAGTCCAAATAACCAATACTTTAAAACAAACTTGACCCTAGCATCATTTTTTGGTCATTAAGACTCATTTAATACAAAAGTCAAGTGAGAAATGGAGTTTTATAGTCCTAGTGGATTTAATATAAATATGCAACTGAAAACAAATTCCTGGGAGACCCTGATTCATGTGTATTTAGTTTTTTTCAAACAGCCCATAGAGCAGAGTAAGCTTTTACATTTAATGTACATAATAATATGACTTGCAAACCTCTTCATGAATAAGAATTCCTTTGACGAAACTATCTCTGGTTTCATAATCAAAGTTATCTGTGAATAGTTTGGGTACTATAGGAGAGCAGATACTGATGTTTGCGTCCAGTAGGTCGTATCTTATAGCTACATCTTTATGTTCGGTAATCACATCCTGCAACAAGTAGTAAGAAATAACATAAAATCGTTAACACCATTCAATGGTCTTTGCTTTATCTGTACAAATCAGTTAAATTCTCATGCTCTCCACAATTTGGCTGTTTACTGAGAGATTTATCACCAGCAACACTTTCTATTTGATTTAATGAACAATTTTTAAAATAATAGGAAAATAAAGGTTGAATTACATGTAAAACAAACTGCATTTTACGGACCTTAGTGTCACTGACTTCCATGTCACAATCACTGGCTACATTAAAGAAAACCCTGCATTTATGAAAAATAATAATTTTGGAAGCTAGTTGTAAGATATTCTTAGAAAACTGACATAAATTGCATTTTACAGAAAGAGTTTGATCTTTACTGTAATGTAATGACCAATATATTGTAATTACCAGAGGAAGTTCCAATGTTTTACTGTTACCAGGCGACACTCGCTGACAATGTATCACATTCTTTGTCTGGTTGTCAACAGCAACAACAACATCATCACTAGGACAACGTGTTCTATGTCCTGGTGGTACCTGTCTGAATACCATTGTCATAACTGAAGACTTATCCTTCTCACGTCTCTGTCTGTAAAACACCAGACAACACTTTAGTTTAATGAGGCAAACACAAACCTTTTGAACTCACTATCCTCTATCCACACATGAACATAATAATACATAACATAATAATGTTTTTATGTTTGAGGATTACAAATATTATTTATCTAACCAACTTTCGTTATGCTCCATAGTAAAATAAAAGCCTTTAGAATTGACTAACTTGCATTCAGCCTTGAACATGATCAGCAAAACAACAGACACAGTATATATGCAACTCATCACTTACTAGGTTTTGTGGACACAAAAGTTTGAACACCAAAAGGAGTGAGAGCCATACTAACTACAGAATAACATTAAAACAACAGAAGCTAGTAAAAAATGTAAGTCCCTAAGACAGCCCACTATAATTAGTGTGATGAATTTTTGGTTCACTTATTTTCATCGTTTGGAATATTTAAGGCTAAAACAAATAAAGCCAGATAACTATGCAGACTAAGACATTGGTAGCTGAGCATCACCAGTAGTCCAGCAATACCAGTACAACTTACTTGTGTTCTTCTAAGACTGTCTGAAGTTTAATGTTGGATACCACATCTCCGTAGATCAGAATAAAGTCGTATCTGATCACATTTTTGGCATCAATATCTCTAAGAGCATCTCCCATGGACATACATCCTTCTGTGATCACTGGCGTCACAGTACATGGTGAACTCTTCTCATTCCATCGTGAATTTCTGGTAAAGAAAATATAAAATAAGCTGCTATAATAATAAATGCCCTCATACACAATTAATTATGCCAATGTACTCACTAATACAGATCATATTCCAATGGATGATCTAAATTCTTATACATTCCTGCTGCTTCTATGTTAAAGTAGATCACAGTACCGGTAGTTAATTTCTCAGATGATTAACAACTAACATACCCAAAACCTCTCATAAAAAAGCGTGAGCAGCCAGTCTGTGCTCTACCTTTACCCACAATAACAACAGTTGAACACCATAACAACAATGTAACTTAAGTTTTTTGCAACAGTTTCACTTACTTGAAACACGATTCCGCCCCACAAGAGAACTGACAGAGAGAGGGTGGACATGGGGTAAAGTTGCTAATAAGAATCTTCGACATTCTTAGAGGCAAAACAGCAAGAAGAGGATAACAGACTATTGCCATTAGGTAGATAGGTAGTTTAACTTACTGCAAATGTTGTTTCACCACGTTGGCATGACGACAACACACAACATAAATTTCCTGAACGCCACCAGAACATAAAAACTCCAATGTGTAGTCTAGCAATGCACTGTTTGCCACGGGAAATAAGGCCTACAAATAGAAAATATATACTTGTACAGTATGATTAGAAAGTTGAAAATTTGCACATTTTTGTGATCATCTGCATCATCATGGGTGGACCATGTGGTCATTTCAATCATGAAGCATGGGTGATTTTTTAGGATACATTCTAAATTTTATGATCAACCCACTTAATTAATTGAGTTATTTTGTGAACTGGGCTCGTGTTAATGAGTGATGTAGGAATATCAAGATTGCCACACTTATTTGACACATTCAAATTGATCTAAAAACGTTCCCAGGATAACAGAATCAGTGTTTACGTCTAGTTTCATTTGCAACGATGCCCAAGAGTGGGCTCCGGAAATTAATTGGAAAAAGAATGCGTTAAAGCAAAGCAATCTATTCATACAAGTTTGTGCATTCACAGGGATGTACATGGGATACACTGTTCATGACGAGGACTCAGCTTGCTCTCTTGTAGTCTATATCACACCCAGTAAGCTAGGGTAGAGATACGGTTGTTCCCAGAAAGCCCCGACGGTGTCCCGGAAAACCCAGGTGATGTCCTTGTTATCCAGGATCAAGTCAGTTGAGTTCTAGATATGCTGGGATAGATGGCCTTGGTAATCCGACTTGACTCCTAATCGAGAGGTCCCGGGTTCAATTCTCGACCGGGACACTTGGCCATTTCAGAAACGCTATTTACTATAATTTAGTGTTTCCTACCCAACTAGCGATGATCCCAATCCCATTCCCGACTCGGTGCAAATGTCAATTGATGCAGCTATGAGTGATGGACTGTCTTAAGTGTAAATATGTTATGTCCAACAGTTTAAGCGAAATGACGAGACACAATTAGCAACCAATTACTACTTATTGCATCATATTGACCATACTCCACCCACAAATTTTAGACTAAGCTCAACACATTTTATAGTTTTTCTACAAGTTAAAGAATAAAATAACGTAACCAATACCCTAGGTTTGTCGTTTGATATTGGAGCAAAGTTTGAATCGAAGCTGTCAGCGAAGACAACAGCCTGTAAAATATCTTCTTGCTTTAAATCGGCATTATTGGCACTCGACTTGGACTTGGGCGCCATCTTGAAGTTTAGTAGTCGACACTCTAGATAAATCCGCGGGTCAAACAAAATACCTACATTAGTCGTTAAATTGAGTTCTTCGTGCAGTGTTTGGTGTATTTCACTATAACATTCATAAAACAAACAATAAAGTCAAAATTTGAAATGATTTGTTACTATTAGTTGCGTAAAATTAAATAAAAAGTAAAACAAACTGTTGAACATTCAAAAAATACGTTTTCTATGTTGGTCCAATCTAGCCTATAGTACAGTACATATATAATTTCACAGAAATAATAAATAACTTGAATTCAATGACATTCAATTAATAAAGTTGATTTTACCATAATTTTATGCATTAAACAATACCGAAGTAACAATGCACCCACGTTAACGTCATGATGTATTAATTGACGTAATGACGTCATCACGGATCCGTAAATAACGTCGTTGCTAACGTCATTATAGAAACGACGATCAACGCGACCACAAGCTCATTTTTATACAAAAGATGAACGAATTCATAGAATCAGATAACTCCGATATCCAAGAAACTGTGAGAGATTTCTTAGATGAATTATTAGATTGCGTTGTAGCAGAATCCAACAGAATAGAACAGCTACGTGATATTGCTCAACAAGTTGTCGATGAATTGATAAGAGAAACAGTTGATGCAAGAGACAACCAGAACTCTGGAGCTGGTGATGTCGACATATTTGGAGCTCGGATACATAACCATCGTGTTCTTAACCCTGATCAAAGACAAACAGTCGAAGGTACGTGATTTTGATATAAAATGTATTACTTAAAAACCTGCTTTGAAGTTTTTCTTATTTTCGACCCTTCTATTTATTTGTTTCCTTTTTATATTTTAATCAGTAACCACTAAGTACTCATCACACAATGTAGATTATGATTGGCCCTTGCCATCTCTCAATATAAACATATCCAACATAATCCAATTTCTACCCAAAAGTACCATAAAACTACCTGTTACTAATTATTGTATATGTACCTCTTATCTTGAAAAATCTGTCTATATAACACATAAAAATGCATAATTATGGAAATAAATATTGTTTAAACTAATATAAACATATGAGACAGGAAAACACACTATCAACACACTAACATCTTCACCACATATTGACCAACTAACACACTACCAAACAACTATTTTTCACCCTCAGCACATTGACACTCTCACCATCACCACTCAACACACAAACACCTTCACCACACAACCATTTTCACAACTCAACACACTACCATTTACTCCACTCAACACACAAACATCTTCACCACTCAACACACAACCATTTTTATCACTCAACACACTAACATTTTCACCACTCAACACACAAACATCTACACCACTCAACATACTAACACATTCACCACTCAAAAAACTAACATATTCACCACTCAAAACGCTGCCACCTACACCACTCAACACGCTATCATCTTCACCACTCAATACACTAACATCTCCACCGCTCAACACTCAAACATCTTCACCACTCAACACACAAACACTTTCACCACTCAACACACTAACAACGTCACCACTCAACACACTAACATCTTCACCACTCAAAACACTAACACCTTCACCACTCAACACACAAACATTTTCACCACTCAACACACGAACATCTTCACCACTCAACACACGAACACTTTCACCACTCAACACACGAACATCTTCACTACTCATCACACATACACCTTCACCACTCAACACACGAACACCTTCACCACTCATCACACGAACATCTTCACTACTCATCACACATACACCTTCACCATTCAACACACTAACAACTTCACCACTCAACACACTAAAATTTAACCACTCACAACACAGTAACATATTCACCGCTCAACTCTCTAACATCTTCAACGCTCAACACTCTAACATCTTCACCACTCAACACACAAACATCTTCACCACTCAACACACAAACATCTTCACCACTCAACACACAAACATCTTCACCACTCAATACACAAACATCTTCACCACTCAACACACAAACATCATCACCACTAAACACACAAACATCTTCACCACTCAACACACTAACATAGTCACTACTCATCACACATACACCTTCACCACTCAACACACGAACACCTTCACCACTCATCACACGATCATCTTCACTACTCATCACACATTCACCTTCACCATTCAACACACTAACAACTTCACCACTCAACACACCAACAACTTCACCACTCAACACACTAATATTTTCACCACTCACAGCACACTAACATCTTCACCGCTCAACTCTCTAACATCTTCAACGCTCAACACTCTAACATCTTCACCACTCAAAACACAAACATCTTCACCACTCAACACACAAACATCTTCACCACTCAACACACAAACATCTTCATCACTCAACACACAAACACCTTAATCACTCAACACACAAACAGCTTCATCACTCAACACACAAACATCTTCACCACTCAACACACGATCATCTTCACCACTCAACACACGAACACTTTCACCACTCAACACACAAACATCTTCACTACTCATTACACATACACCTTCACCACTCAACACACGAACACCTTCACCACTCAACACACGAACATCTTCACCACTCAACACACGAACACTTTCACCACTCAACACACGAACATCTTCACTACTCATTACACATACACCTTCACCACTCAACACACGAACACCTTCACCACTCATCACACGAACATCTTCACTACTCATCACACATACACCTTCACCATTCAACACACTAACAACTTCACCACTCAACACACTAACAACTTCACCACTCAACACACTAATATTTTCACCACTCACAGCACACTAACATATTCACCGCTCAACTCTCTAACATCTTTACCGCTCAACACTCTAACATCTTCACCGCTCAACACACAAATATCTTAACCACTCAACACACAAACATCTTCACCACTCAACACACTAACATATTCACTACTCATCACACATACACCATCACCACTCTACACACGATCACCTTCACCACTCAACACACATACACCTTCACTTCTCACGAACACCTGTACCACTCAACACACAAACATCTTCATCACTCAACAAACAAGCACATTCATCACTCAACACACAAACATCTTCACCACTCAACACACGAACATCTTCACCACTCAACACACGAACACTTATACCACTCAACACACGAACATCTTCACTACTCATCACACATACACCTTCACCACTCAACACACGAACACCTTCACCACTCATCACACGAATATCTTCACTACTCATCACACATACACCTTCACCATTCAACACACTAACAACTTCACCACTCAACACTCACAACTTCACCACTCAACACACTAATATTTTCACCACTCAACACACTAACATATTCACCGCTCAACACTCTAACATCTTCACCACTCAACACACAAACATCATCACCACTCAACACACTAACATTTTCACTACTCATCACACATTCACCTTCACCACTCAACACACGATCACCTTCACCACTAAACACACATGCACCTTCACTTCTCACGAACACATTTACCACTCAACACACAAACACCTTCATCACTCAACACACAAACACCTTCACCACTCAACACACTAACATCTTCGACACTCAACTCACTTACATCTTCACCACTCAACACACGAACACCTTCACCACTCAACACACTAACATCTTCACCACTCAACACACAAACACCTTCACCACTCAACACACGAATACCTTCACCACTCAATACCTTCACCACTCAACACACGAACACCTTCACCACTCAACACACGAACACCTTCACCTCTCAACACACGAACACCTTCACCACTCAACTAACATCATAACCACTCAACACAATTAGTTGCATTACATGTATATTAAATGCCCAGTTCCATGTGTAACATTGTTTGATACTACGCTTTATTTCCACAGGTCAATCCCACGACAATACTGCTTTACAAATCGTATTCAACAGTCAACATGTGACGTCACACCTCAACAGAAGCAGTAGTGTAACCCTACTGTCAACATGTTTCAGAAGTAATAAGGTAGAACCGACGGTCATTAAGCTCAGTTCAAGTCGGCGATCATTGCCTACATGCACCTTCAATCAAGAACAACAGCATTCTGACACAATGTCAAACAGTCAAAGTCACTGTAGCCAAAGTGATGAATTGCCAAGTGCTTCCGAGCATATTGCTGCTTCAAACTTTACTGAAGAAATCCGAAAGTATCCCACATATGAAGAGACGAAGACTGTCAAAACATCTCCTGGAGTAATCAGAGTATATTGTAATGGTGAGCTAGATGATGCTGAATTGGACCGAATTTTATCCGAGTCCAAGAGAATCCTGTACACAAGAAAACAGAACGACAAGATAGCAAAGAAGGAAAAGAAAGAAAGGAAGAAGAAAGGCGGAGTTTGTTCTCGTGTGAGGAAATTCTTCAGAAGAGTGTGTTGCTGCTCCGTACCCGAGGAGGAGGATGAGGACAACGATGAAGCGGAGGAGGGACAAAGAAGCGAGAGTACAAACATTTAAAGATGATTTTTGTTTGTGTGCATGTTAAATTCGTTTATAAAACCGTATTCACTTTGGGAAATAAACATATATTTTCCGCATTGAATGTGTGTATTTTTCATTTATTGTCTTGGACTGATTAGACCGTTCTTTTGACCGTTTCACATGCATTGTAATCAATCCAATACGTACCTTGACAGTACAATCCGTTCAATCCAAGCAACTACAAGGTCATTGTCATACTTTTAAGCAGGAAGAGATCTCCTCTTAAACATCCGTACAAGATACACGATAAAACGAACTAGAGGTGGGATTCTACATGGATCTTATTTACATGGAGAATAAGGATAGCTTAATTTATTATGTCATATTGCCTGTTACGGACCAAGGTTTTAATGTGATGTGATTGGTTGGCCTCATCTTTAAGTCAAGTAAGATCAATGCTCATTAAACACCACCCTGATCTTTAAGAGTGGCACATACCTTGAGATGAACATCGACAAGAAGCTCTCCTTGAACGAACGAAGAAACACGTCTTTAGTGCAACCAAGCACGCAAACAACACTTTTGCTTTTCTTTGAATGGACATGCTGAGCAGTCCAGAGAATCTACAGGACCAGTTTCACCAGTCACCAATCACGGTCTATCATAGAATATCAATATTCAACCTTAAAGAAAGCCACATAACAATGGTGACCAAAGAAAGAAATATATGTTTGATCATAAAGATAAACGATGTATTTAATACTACTATGTCAATACTCACAGGAAAGCTTTATATTTAAGATTTCACACGTTTTCAACGGGCTCCATAGCTCAGTGGCTAGAGCGCCTGTCTAGTAAACAGGAGGTCGTGGGTTCGATCCCCACTGGAGCCTTTTAATCCACATTACATTTTATAGAAATGGGGAGTTTTGGCCTAGAGGTAGGACGCGCGCTTCGGGATCGAGAGGTCCAGGGTTCGACCCCCCTCTGGACCACTGGTTAATTTCTCTGAGCAAGACCCACATGCTCCACTCCAACATGGTGTAAAATGGTACCTGCGAGGGCAGTGTCTATTCCTGGGCGCCGCAGATCGATGTTGGCTGCCACATCCACAGGAGAGAAATAGTCTCCCAGGGAGACACGAGCGTAGGTTTCCATATGTAGCCCAATGACCAGGGAAGTTTAAATGTCAAAGGGTGCTTGAGCGGCCTAACAGCTGAAAAGAGCCCTAGGAAATCGGTAACTTCTTTTTTTTATAGAAAAGAATAGTCTTGAAAAGGACTTTTTCGAAACAAATCAGAATTATAGGTCTTGCGCAACACGGTCATGCATTGAAAGTTTCAAAGCATGGTTAGGGTAAGGGTTAGGGTTCATCATGGTTTGAGAAAAGTGGACCTAAAAAGTCCGAAAAGGCAATCTGTTTTTGCAAAATTTATTGATGGTGCAAGTTTCAACACAATATTTTCTATGTCCAAAATGGGGCAGTTACACTAGCAAGAAGCTAATCAGAGTTATGAGTCGTGTCCGACATTTTCAAGCATTAGTGTTGAACAAGAGTTGAAAGTTTCAATGAAATAGTTTATATAGTGCTTGCGAAAAGTGAACGTAAACACAAACTAAACTTTTTTTTACTTCACTTCTAAGTTAACATTTGAGTTTACTTCTGATATTATGTGAACTCATTTTTTACTTCACTTTTAGCTTAAAATCTGAGTTCACTTATTGCAGTTAGCAATCAACTTTACAGACTTCGTCACACAATGTAACATAATTCATTTGTCGTCTGCAAGAATATGCAACAATTAATCGCCTTATTAATTACTGTACAACGACCTTTTCACCATGCATGTGACGTAGTGCATTCATCATTTGTTACATACAAAAAATCTTAAATATAAAAATACGTAGCTTTGAGAATTTGATATGAACAAGACCGTTATGCATGGATATTTACATTTTTTGTAACAAGATTCTTGCTTGGAAATTTGAATATATAAATTTCCACAAGCAAATCGTGCAAATCGGTATTGTAGATTTGTGTTTGAATAGCATTATACCTCGAGCATATGTGTGATTCGTGCCCGCAAATGACAACGTACAATAGGCAAGATATTAGCTGTGAAATTATGCTAATTAAAAGATCAGGGTCGTGTCAAATTCTCGGAGCTAAACTTCTTAACACGTCGTACAGAGAACACTTGGACATTACAAATTGATTGATAGATTATTGTTTTTGTTCTTATACCGAGTGGTTTAAAAGGTGTTGCTAGGAAACAGGCGGACACGTGGTCTAGTGCTAAGGACTATAGACGGCTGATCTGAAGGTTGTGGGCTCGACCCCCTCAAGCCGGATAAAACAATGTTGTTCAGCGTTTCGCACCTAACACTAACTACACAAACATTCTTTTAGACGAGGCTTTACAAATACTGGTGCATGATGCTATACATCAGACACTTATAAGAACCAGGAATGCTTCTGGAACTGGATATCTTCTGTATCATGCACTATCCCCGAAAAACTAAAAGCGGACACCTCTTCGGAAAGCTTCGTTCTTGTGGATCATCCGGCGGCGAGGATGGCTTAAAACTTATTTATAACGATTTTACTGGTTTGATTTCTGTTGAATGTTTTAGATATTTGGCACTGCGTCATTTAGCGATTGTAAAAAAAAATCAGATGCATGAATTATAGATGAAGGGCTGAGTTCATGGTTACCGTAATGATAAGCATAAATTTATTTAATATGTCCTTTCAGAAAATATTGCCTTTCTTAGACCAAACCAAATTATATTGTGTTTCTATTTTCCATTGACGCTAAACTAAATATGTTATGGCATTTTTCTTGGTATCCGCCACGAAACGCTGAATTTTCAGTGCATGAAATAAATAAATTAATTTTAAAAAATGAAAGATTTTCATACAAACAAACAATTTTCAGCGTGTTACCAGAACCACAGAAAATATTTGTGTCTTATGTGAGTGAATTTATAACACTCTATGAAACATCTTAGTATTCTCGTGACATATGAGTTTTTTTCTGTACTCTAAACTAGTAAGTCAAGTTGTTTGTTGTACGTATATTAATGGTATTTGCCTCATTTAAATTCAGCGCGTGACGTCTGATGACATTTAATGTCTGACCGTCTTAGTTCTCATCAGCAACAATCATGAACTGTCGATCTAAATTTAGATTCTTGTTGTTTTTATACTTTCGTACGAAAGATTGTTTGTTATATAGATTTATAGCTGTGTATATGTTAAATGTAGCTATATGTAGGGTGACTGTGTGAATGAACACCAAGTTTACCCCCAGAATGGTAGCAGATTCTGGGTTACATTCCAGCTAGCACCTTCCTAATTGATTGGGCACATTAGTTATGCGTGGCAATTAAAAATACAAATGAAATGTATCAATTTTCAAAGAACGTTCTGAGTTTTCCATCCAATAATTATATAGATGTTATATTCTAGAAATAAAATCGGACATACTTACGACGACACAGGTCGTATCTGCAACTTTCGTATCTGCAAAGATAGTTAACATACTCGAAAACTGAATGCTCTAGTTAGAAAGTTCTTAATACTGTATATTTCCACATCATATATAGCAATCGGGCGACACTTATATATCATAAACCCAAAAAAAATAGACAAAATAAATACATGTCACGAAAAGACACATAACCTATCTCTGGTCAATGCACCCAGACAACAATCCAATGCATGTCACTGGCTCAGAATGAGTAGGTCGTAACTAAGACTGATGCATTCTTAGTGTTTAAAATCTTCATCATAAGGCGCATCTAATGAGCCTATTTTCATGAAAATTGGAACCTATCATGTTGACCAAGATGCTTGTTTTTCCATAAGAAAAGAGTAAATACAGACAGTCTTTTCTTGTTTTCTCAAAATTTCCAATTTGTACTTACGACCTTCTCATTCTGAGCCAGCGATGTATAATTTCCCCACGACCAAAACAAATAAGACGAAATACCGTGGAAACACTATTTTAAAGTACTACGTTCGTACACCATAGAGCATAGATGAAGTAGGAACATTTAAATTGGTTCAAAGGGCAACTCAGAAAGTGATGATCACCGTAATAAGGTCACGCTAATGACTTAGTTACACATTTTGCTGAACTACATTGGTACAGTTTGTATATTAATTAGCGCCATTGTTTTCATACCTTTGATTTTTTAAATGTTTACATCAATAAAAAAATTGTTAAATGACAAAGCAAGTAATAAAGCATGTCTTCCGTGTGATTAATAGCTTTCCACCTTGATTACAAGCGCGAGACATATTTATGGACATCATGTATTGTGTCGCTAAGTAATATAAATTATGTCCACATGTCAAAATATGGACACGTTATGTAAGTGTGAAATTAATAAGTACGTACGTTGCTTGTAATGAAGAGTGGTCTATTAGATATGTGTCGAATGTTCTAGGTATTGGTGGTCATGTGTGGTATGAAAGGTCTTGGCCAATAACAATTTTGTCGGTTACCAGGTATTGAATACAAATTTAAGTCGGATGCCATGGTGGTACTCAATAATGATCGTATCTAATTTGAGAATTATAAGGGTAGCCAATCACATGATATTGTCAGATGCCAGGTTTAAAGATCAGACAAGATTAGGTTCTCTTTACCAAATATAGACATGATTGCAGCGGCGTACTGTATTGTAATAAGATACTTTATTTCAGAAATACAACAAGAACGAATGCTAATGGTACCTAAGGAGCTTGTTCCTACTGGTGAGACAGAACAAGGGACAACGACCTCTTGATATTTCGTAAATGTCTCCGTAACATACCTTAAAGGTTCGTTTACCCCATGACCATGAAGATTTGAATGATAGAACTCATTTAAGAGTAGAGCTAATACTTGCCACAAGGTCACTAATTATATGACACTACAGGTGTGAGCTTGACCATTCTGAACTAGCTAGATGACACGGAAATTGCATCAGCGAAGATGAAATTGATATTCTAAATAACGCACATGTCGTTAATATGGCGCATTATGTAATACATGTATACTTTATTATATACGTGTACGTGACGACCGCAAATTAAGGTCATGACATGTGCCCATATTGTTAATGTAAATGTACATTGTTTTCTTGATTTAAGGTACATCAGACGTTAATCTTTGCACTGCACATCTGCAACATGTAATGGATGGGGCTTTAAATCAGTTGACAGAAGACGTACGTTAAAAGATAATGAAAATCGGATACACTCACTCATCATCATAGGGAAGTTTTTATCGAACTTCTTAAGATGATAGCAGCTCACTAAATGCGCTAGGTACTCAAGTATTACATTTAAGAATTATTGCGCTTAAGTGTTTATGTCAATGCTTCGCACATGAATGTAACAGTCGACTTGTGACTTTATGAAGGGGATAAAATGTACAGTCGATTGAACAGACGCGTGACTGAAACCAGGCACAAGATACTTCTTAATATATACTGTTCCTGCTGAAACTAGACTTTAACTTGTCACTGTTTTACTTTTTAGTGTGTTCCCATATTAATTTTGATGTCAACCGAACATACGTCAAAGTCAAAGTGGCCTTAAACCAAAAATTTGGATATTATGGGATACATTTGTTCAGGGATACTCAAGACACTATGTGTAACAAAATGTTTAACAAACATAACTTTTCTCTAGAAACAAAACTTTTCATTTTTTTTTCAAAGTTATCAGGCTTTCAACAAAAAACTCCAAACATTATGTACGTGCATGTTATCCTGAAATTTGAAAGAGTCCGGCCCAATATTTGGCCTAATCGCTCTATTTGCAGTACACTGCTTACCCCCAAAATATTTATAAAGAGTGTTTTTATCCAAAACTTATTATTATATCCCAAAGGTACCATGCTGCTTTTGCATGCTAAAAAATGAATATCCACTTATACCCAGTCAGTCTCACAGAATAGGGTATTGCATTTCAGCTTTATACGAGTAATCTAAATGATGTAATTTCAACAACAACACCTACACATGTTTTTTTAAACTTTATAGTCTATAATGCACTGATGCACTGATGCACTGAGTCAATTGGAACCACGGCATACCAACCCCGGGGGAATGGCGGGGACTTCTTCTTTTTTCTTCTTTTCACAATCCCTGCTCCAATGGCCATACAGATGGTAAAACACCACAAATTGCTTACAACCTAAACAAGTGAAATGGTCACGGTTGATTTCCATGTTGTTTTGGTTCGAAACGAAAGCGGCAGTTGCAGGGCACCAAGAAGGTAAATAACGAGACTATCCCCCCTCGCCCTTTCCGGGGTAAGGTGCGTGGTTTTACTGTTGTTTTATGGATATTATCTAATTTCAACGTGACGAAATATATCTTTTTCCGGATGGAAGTATTTTCCTGATTTTACAGCATTGACTTTGTTCTGAACATGGCGAACGCTCCGATCCATTGAGCGTGTAATGGTCATCAGTCTTGTACATTTTGTCATTTACTGACACATTTACAACAACAAACTACAAGATATATTCTTATTTTATTACCCTGATTATTGCTAGCATTCTTCACCAGGTGACTAGTGCGGTCGAGTCCATAGTTCGTCGCCTCGGAAGAATAAGGGCCTTAATGCTACTTACGATCACAAGTAATCACCGTTGTTAATCATGACATATTAAAACTAATTTCGAACTTTAGACCATGTATATTCAGAGTCAACATTGTATGCCCATATGTAACCCAAAATTTGAAAACAAAAAATTCTAATCTTTACTACCAGTGTATAAACGCGTTGAATTCCGGTTATCGCAATAAAGCATACACGTTGAATTTACTAGAACCACAATAAGCTATACAGCGATCGGATGTTACATGCGTTTTAATCGCAGTAAGTCGTACATGTACAAGTACATAAAGCACTTAAATATATTTAAATTTTGCAAAAATAAGTTGTGATATCTTAAATGGCTCAACCTGCATTGCATGGTTCATATTATGAATCTGTTTTTATGACAATCGTATGACGTCATTTTGACCAACTTGTGACTGGAATAGGTCAGTTTTATTTTCCCTTAGTTAATAAGTAAAGGCTCGGTAACAATCCTAACGCCACAAAAAAAATACTGCGTCGTTGACGTGCCCCCCCCCCCCCCGATACGTACGGAGGCGATACTAAATATGTACGAATTCATACGGGTTATCGAAGTTCAGCTTGCAAGTACGTCGAGTTGTGACAGTCACTTTAGTAAAGTGTAGTTTTCAGACGGGCTTTCTTGTTTTCTTAAACATTTGCACTTTTGTAATTACGACCTTATGCTTCTAAGGCGTTATGGAGGCGTCGATCTATATATTCACTACCTTTATATATTTACATATTTATGTCTCTCATTTGTATTTCCTGTCCGTAATCACACGGAAAAAATACATTACATGGTATTTAGTTTTTATGACATTCATTCCCTCCTAAGATTATCGCTTCAAGTGTAAAATCACGTATAAACTATTTATTTAATAATAATAATAATAAAATAGAGTTAGCTTATCGGATGTTTTGGAAAAAAGATTTTTTATTGTCATCACTTGATCGTCGTTTATGTTTTTAAGTTAAGTTTTCTCATTAACCTTCAAAGCCAATGCTTTGAAACTTGCAACACTTGTTCAATATCAATACCTTAGCTTGTAAAGCAAGATACATACCATTGATCTGTATTTTGCAAGAGTTATTGCTCATTTTTTTAGTAAAACGTTAATTGGCCAAGTTCTATGTTCAGGTTTCTCATACAATATGGAACTTTCTATATTTGTTCACCATCAATACCTGACCATGTCAAGCAAGACACATCACCCCGAACAGCATTTTGCAATAGTTATTGTCCCCTTTTACATAAACTATTAAAGCTATGGCTTTCAAGAACAATCCAAAACGCAGCCTTTTCACAATGACAATGCCCAGATGGACGTCTGCATACACAAGACGATACTCTTGTTAAATCATGAGGACATCTGCTTTGTAAGTACCATATGATTTAGACTAAAAGACCCCCGTCACGGTAAAACCAATATCACCCGACGTAAACTTGCAAATCATGGCAAATGGGACTTAGCCAAATTCATTAGCATAAGTACATGTCTATCGTCAATCTCCTCGCAGTAGTTACATTTCCAGGCAGAATTGCCCAGTCTTATTAAAAAATATTAATTGTTATATCTCTTATCTGTTTGATGTCTGTAATTTTGACTGTAATTAATGTTAATTTTCAGACGTGCGAAATCGTGCACAGCAGATGTGAACAGAGGCTTTTATCATAATTATGCACTTACAAAATACATACGGACATACAATTAAAGCCTTTGCATATATGCACCTCACATCATAAAATAATGATTTTTGCTTCAAACCATTTCCTTCTAATTTCAAATGTATAATAAAACAAGACTTTATTTGATGCATGAATTCAACGAGCCCATTCATGATATTGTTCCATATTTAGACTATTACATGTTGTCGGTTTTTTGACGTGACATATCGTCGCAGTTCAGTGAATGCATAAAGCCGCCGTACAACTGTCATAGAGACGCGAATGTATAAACACACATACAGCCCTCAGTTTTTGCTGTTTACAAGCCGGGATTCTTTCTAAACACAGAGGACTATTGAGCACTATGTACGTTCATATATTTTTATTATTCATGTACATAATAAAAAATGGACTTTATAACTTCTTAATTGGATAATGTAGCTTTTTTATTCGATATTTATATAGAATAACGTTATAAACTGTGCTTGACTCCAAGACAACTGCGCTTTTATGAGTGATGTGAATTTAACTTTGTTTTCTTGTTTTCAAACTTGAAAAAACTTGAATGTTTAAAGTAGACACATATGAAACCTCTTTTATCATTTTGATGAAATTAAATATATTTTTGCTTTTATTATTGTCATAATACCTTATTATAGTAGTTCCTGAAAGTAATAGGACATTCTTGTAACTGAAGTACATGGTATTTTATATATTTATTCATTTTATTATTATTTGAATTTATTTCATTATTTTATTATTCTGTGACTGTTTAAACGTAATACATTATTGTTGGATATTTACAACGGTAAGTATGTTTAGACATTTTAAGATTTATGATCGATCAAGTTATTTATTAATCATACGTTTTCATACAGGAACCGTGATGCAATTCTGTGAAACTATATTCTCTCTTTGTGGCCCTCGATTGTGTGTGTCTTATTTAAAAATGGCATACACGTTGATTTAAATATTTCTAATTAATGTAGACACGTTCGTCCACGAACTCCACTGATATAAGAAAGTGGAATAAATTGAAACAGTATTTGGAATTCATAGCTTATTACTAGTATACAGTTCACATAGAGATAGCATGCTTGTGTCCACTAATTAAAGAACTGCAAAACCAGGTTTTGCTTTATAATGAATCGTCGCAAAAGCATACTGATCATTTTTGTTCGAAATAATTAAAAATAAAAGGTAGATTATTTCCTCGAATTCACCAAGCGTTATTTAAATATTATTGAAGTTGAAATATTCATGAAACTTGACAGTTTAATGTTACGTGCGATGAACACTCGAAACACACAGAATGGTATAGTTTAGTAGCCTACAATGTATATAGATCTACATAATGTATTGAGGTTTGTTTTAGTTATTCAATCTACTTTTGTTACAATACTCGAACCAAACTTGTTCAGCACTAGTAGACCTAATGATTTTCATTAGTATGCTGAAAGGCATTGATTGTGCAGTGATATAAAATAAATTTCACAAATACGTGTGGAATAGTTGTAGAAATGAACATAGCTGTTTCTTGGTGCGTGACTTAGCAAAATCAAGAGTTTTACGCTATTCTTTGAAAACCAAGATTTCGTTGAAATAGACATATGAGCCGTTCTCCATGAAAACCTGTTATTTTGGCATGATGAAATTACAATAGGAAACAAAGTTTTGAAAAACCTCCAAAATAAGAAAAAAATACATATCTATTGATTCTAACGTTATTTTATCTAATCATAAACTGAAATATCGATGAATCGTTCGGAAAAAAGTAAGGGGGGGGGCATTTTTTAAAGGCATGTAAGGTTACCAGTGCATCTACCTATGTCAAACCACCATTTACTAGGAACACCTACATACATGTAGCTTGGCTATATATAACTCGGATTTGAAATAAATCTATCATTTTCTACACCTTACAATATAATTATATAGTATTGAAGACGTCAGTTTGATGATATTTCGACACGATCTACGGATAATTAATTGCCATTAATAAGGCCAGTGAACAGGACAGATGACCGGTATGTGATAGATACACAATATCATATTGAGTGGTAAATGTCGATTATTTGGTATACACAATGTAAACTTGTTATTATGTGCGTCTGATTTCGACAAGAACGATGTCCGCTTAGGCTGGTCACTTTATCGACGTGTCGCCATAGTGTATCCGTATTTTCATTGTGTCCAAATGGTCTATCTGTATTTTCGCCTTGTCTCAATAATCTATCGATAGTCTCGGCGTGTCGCCATGGTCTATCTATATTCTCATCATGTTACAATGATCTATCTGTATCATTATAGTGTCACCATGGTTTGTCTGTATCCTCGTCGTGTCACAATGGTTTGTCTGTATTCTCGTCGTGTCACAATGGTTTGTCTGTATTCTCGTCGTGTCACAATGGTTTGTCTGTATCCTCGTCGTGTCACAATGGTTTGTCTGTATTCTCGTCGTGTCACAATGATTTGTCTGTATTCTCGTCGTGTCACAATGGTTTGTCTGTATTCTCGTCGTGTCACAATGGTTTGTCTGTATTCTCGTCGTGTCACAATGGTTTGTCTGTATCCTCGTCGTGTCACAATGGTTTGTCTGTATTCTCGTCGTGTCACAATGGTTTGTCTGTATTCTCGTCGTGTCACAATGGTTTGTCTGTATTCTCGTCGTGTCACAATGGTTTGTCTGTATCCTCGTCGTGTCACAATGGTTTGTCTGTATCCTCGTCGTGTCACAATGGTTTGTCTGTATCCTCGTCGTGTCACAATGGTTTGTCTGTATCCTCGTCGTGTCACAATGGTTTGTCTGTATTCTCGTCGTGTCACAATGGTTTGTCTGTATTCTCGTCGTGTCACAATGGTTTGTCTGTATCCTCGTCGTGTCACAATGGTCTTTGCCTGTAATCTCGTCGTGTCACAATGGCCTTTTCTGTATTCTTGTCGTGTCACAATGGTCTTTTTCTGTATTCTCGTCGTGTCACAATAATCATTCCGTATTCTCATCTTGTCACAATGGTCTTTCCGTATTTTCGTCGTGTCACAATGATCTATCTGTATTCTCGTCGTGTCACAATTGTATATCTATATTGTCGTCGTGTCACAATGGTATTTCTGTATTCTCGTCGTGTCACAATGGTCTATCTGTATTATCGTCGTGTCACAATGGTCTATATGTATTGTCGTCGTGTCACAATGGTATATATGTATTCCCATTGTGTCACAATGGTCTATCTGTATCCACGTCGTGTCACAATGGTCTATCTGTATTGCCGTCGTGTCACAATGGTATATCTGCATTCTCGTTGTGTCACAATGGTATATCAGTATTGTCGTCGTATCACAATGGCATATCAGTATTGTCGTCGTGTCACAATGGTATATCTGTACGGAAAGACCGTCGTGTCACAATGGTATATCAGTATTCTCGTCGTGTCACAATGGTATATCAGTATTGTCGTCGTGTCACAATGGTATATAGAGAATAATAGGTTAGTGCCGTGGATGAGTAAGTTTATCTGGCAAGGCGGAGGAATTTATCGGGTGAGCCGTAGGCGAATCCGATAATTTCCGCAGCCGAGCCGGATAAACTTTCACTCACTCCACGGCACTAACCTATTATTCTATTTATCCGGTCACTACATCTGCTTTAAAAAGGGAATAAAAGTCGGACTATTTATTTGCCTTTTCATTATTTGTGCGTAACGTCACGTTCGTTCACTGACGTCACGACAAAACAACAACGTCGGACATCTTGATAACGTCATGTACACGCAGGTAAGTCGTAGAATAATTATTGATCGACCCAAGCTCATTTTAAATAGGAAAACCTCATCCTCGGATACAGAGTTTCAGCCGGCGACCCCGCTTTAAGAAGAAGTCCGTCAGATCACGTGATGAGGTGACGGTTTATTGCAAGTCACATGACGAGGTGACGGTTTATTGAAATTGTTATCCGGCACCCTGTTATCGGGCCGATTTTGCCGGAAGTGACTGGATAAATCAGTATTCTCGTCGTGTCACAATGGTATATCAGTATTGTCGTCGTGTCACAATGGTATATCAGTATTCTCGTCGTGTCACAATGGTATATCAGTATTCTCGTCGTGTCACAATGGTATATCAGTATTCTCGTCGTGTCACAATGGTATATCAGTATTGTCGTCGTGTCACAATGGTATATCTGTACGGAAAGACCGTCCTGTCACAATGGTATATCTGCATTCTCGTTGTGTCACAATGGTATATCAGTATTGTCGTCGTATCACAATGGTATATCAGTATTGTCGTCGTGTCACAATGGTATATCTGTATTCTCATCGTGTCACAACGGTATATCTGTATTGTCGTCGTGTCACAATAGTATATCTGTATCCACGTCGTGTCACAATGGTATATCTGTATCCACATCGTGTCACAATGGTCTTTCTGTATCCACTTCGTGTCACAATGGTCTATCTGTATTGTCGTCGTGTCACAATGGTCTATCTGTATTTTCGTCGTGTCACAATGGTCTATATGTATTCCCATCGTGTCACAATGGTCTATCTGTATCCCAGGCCCGGATCCAGAAATTTCGGACTGGGGGGGCACAAGACATTTTTGGAAGACTAAGTTGGGGTGGGTGCGGGAGGGGTGTCCCCTCCCTGCGACGAATTTTTCACTTTTTGAATTAAAATCATGCAATTTCCTGCACTTTAAGCTTTTAAAATCAAAAGTAAACATATAAATTTGAACTGCTACAACATCAAAAACTAACATGAATTACACAGTATTCTTAGAAGAAATCTTCCAGACTACCCGTAAATGATACTCACTTTGAAGAACAGAAGTGAAATAATTATGCACCAGTCCGATGCATCCACCCCACCCCGGTATTTTTACTTTTGAGTTGTCAAAATACCCGTCCTTCCACGGCCCTGCGGGGACAGCTGATAGTAAAATCTCCAGTATTTCCCCGTCCCCTAACAACTAAATACTGTCCCCGAGGAATTGGTTCGGAGAAAAAATTCCCAACCTTTCCCCGGCAGTGGGGGAAAGCTGGAAGGTTAAAACATGTACGGTCGTCCCCCCCCCCGGCTATCCATCGCCCATCCCCGGGGTGGTTGGTGTATTACATAGGCCATACATGGTTTTATCTTAGACAGTAGTGACTAGTGTTCACAGATTCAGATCATTTTTTTAATAATAAAAATCTTGCAAATTATTGCGTCCTTACATTTTAGAAAAAATGTTTGACCTTACAAAAAATAGACAATTTAAATGTGCCCCTTGTGAAGAATTTTTTTCAATTTTGAATGAAAATCCCTTTTTTAACGTTTTTCTTTGAAAACCAGACAGGCTTGATAATATCAAAATTGTACTGTAGTGTTAAATACTCAGTTATTACAAATAAACATATCATAAATTTACTTTCTTCAAATTCATGTCAAAATTTTTAATATGTTAATTCAAGCGCTGTAGTGACATTGATCAAGGGACACAGACACCTTGATCCGCATCATTCAGACGCTGTAAAACATACATCAGGCTGGAGATAACACAATAGGGGGCACATGGACCTGGAGATTACACAACAGGGGGGCACATTTTATTGCCCTCGCTTCCGGAATATGTAATATACAGGGTTATTGTCACAAATTATCGATCCATAGCCATATCGATTGGTAATATTTTAAGGATTTTAACATTTAAGTGATTTAAAAAATGGTCACTCCGAGGCCGACTGGGGGGGCACGGGCCCCCTGTGCCCCCCCGGTGGATCCGGGCCTGGTATCCCATCGTGTCACAATGGTATATCTGTATCCACGGCGTGTCACAATGGTCTATCTATATCAACGTCGTGTCACAATGGTCTATCTGTATTCTTGTCTTGCCACAATGGTCTATCTGTATTGGCGTCTTGTCACAATGGTCTATCTATGTTCTCGTCGTGTCGCCATGGTCTATCTGTATTCTCGTCGTGTCACAATGGTCTATCTGTATTCTTGTCTTGTCACAATGGTCTATCTGTATCCATGTCGTGTCACAATGGTCTTTCTGTATCCACGTCGTGTCACAATGGTCTATATGTATTCCCGTTGTGTCACAATGGTCTATCTGTATTCTTGTCTTGTCACAATGTTCTATCTGTATCCATGTCGTGTCACAATCGTCTATCTGTATTCTCGTCGTGTAACAATAGTCTATCTATAGCCACGTCGAGTATCCGTTTTTGTACTAACGTTCAAGACATATACGTGCTTTTGATAATTAAATAAACGTCATGGAACTCATTCAGATGTTAAGATAATTTGAAAAATCGCCAGTTACTTTTTTGTGAAATGAGTACTAGATGTTGGTACAGGAATTCGCTGACCCACTTACATAATTGAAACGGTCGAAAACAACCGGGGAAGGTGTTATTGTCCATGAATTATGTATAAAGTTGTTCTTAAAGTATACAGTTTAAATTTGTCGCTCATTAATAAACAATACAATTTAGTTTAACCAGCTACATGCCTGTAACTTGTCACGTTTTATAGGTAACTGTCATCATTGACTTCATTGTGACTTAATAAAATGCGCGTATGAAGGGAACAGCTGAACATTGATACAATATATACAAACAACAATCTTACCAAAGTTCCTTACTCAATGCTCCTTATACATGTATACATTCAAATGGCTCTCGTCATTTTTTGGATATTTTTTTCCGTTAATGTATTTAATCTAAGTTTATTATACATGTGTACCAATTTTCATGAAAATCTGGCGACAAGAGATTTTGTAAGGTATTCCAACCATCATTTACTCGCGAATTACAAATCAAGGATGGGTGGAAGAGTGCATTTAATATACTTCATATACATATATATCCGTTTAATAAATATGGGTACCGTTGGAAACTAGAATATACATGTATATTGTAAAAATCGTCCGTTTGATTATACTTGTGTACATAGATAAAATAGTACAATATGTTCGTGAAAATTCCAATATTGGTTCGCAGATTTTGGTGTGGTAGGCCTACGAAATTTGTTTTTAAAATCGTCGACATTCCTTTCCTCACCAACGTTCTCTCCAAAACATGTACGTATAGGCTACACAAGTTACACGCCTTGAAACGAACGTGCATCAGACATGATTTGTCATTTTGACACCAGATACCTTTTTGTATTGCTATGATTATTTTATTATCACCACATTGTATTTCTCACACTCTCGCTTGAGGCAAAACAACTAGATGACAAGTTTGTTTCAATGCATATTTTGATTATTTATACGGCGCATGAATACATAAATATGAAAATGAAAACAAAATAGTTCACGTACTTTGTTATGTCCATCACACACCGTGTAGTAATGGGTTTTATTCAACAGGTAATAGTTTGTGTCAGAAACATGACTTCCAAAAACATTCAAATCGTGATTTGGGGATTTATTTTTGTTATGAATAATTTCCTTTCACAATTACCGTTCACACGGCGTACGTATATAACAGAGACCGTACTAGTACCAGTACGCAACATCGAAGACTACGAGCTTCGAACAAAATTTCTAAACTCATAGAGGACTTGGCTACTAGTTGATAACCCTTTGGAATATTAATTACCGCTGAGTCTGCAAACATCAGGCGCACATATAAGGCGCAAAAATAAAATAGCATCTTTCAAAACTCCTTATTGGGACACATACATATAGACCATCATTGGGGTATCACTAGCCAAGGTTATGAGGATGTTTTATGCACCAAATAGAAACGTCTTGGGTCAGGATGTTTCTAGTTTTTTTTCTTTATTCACCTCAACTGACAATGTATTCCCGTTGACAAATAACATGGCCATACCACGACTGTGGTCTTCGTCATTTTGACAACTTTGTCGTCTCATGGGCCGCAATAAATAATTTTTAAAAAATGTGCACATATTTTCGGTTCGAAACGAATGTACAGTACATATTTCTGACTAGCAATAGTAAGTTTTCCATAACTGCTGGTGTTATGTAAAAAAGATACTTGTATACAAAGATGTATAAATAATCACTGTGCTAGTTTTGTAGTGACTTAGTCGTAAGTTAGTCATAAATATGTTCGCTGTACTTAATTATGCGTTTTAGCCTTTTAGGATATAAAACATGACAACATAAATTTGTTATAAATAGTGGAAATTGAGGATTTAAACACAATTACTATTATATGTATGTAACAATATGATTTCTAAACAACAAGTACAATTCGTGCAATGCACGACTATCGCTCACTGAGCAGTTATGGTGCGCACGTGTCTGCAGTTTTAATGACGTCATATTTTCAATTTTCAGGTATTGGTTGGTAATTCTAGCCCAGTATGTAGCTCTGTGTGGGGCATTCACATCACCTAGTCCAATCAATCAAGTATGGCCAGGAGGGGCTGCTGATCCTGCTAATCAAGTATGGCAGGGTGGGGCTGCCGATCCTTTCTTCGGCGGGTCATGGTGGGATCAGCCACTGGGAGGTCAACTAAATTTCGACACGTTTTTTCAACCAACCAATCCACCAGACGCGATGCCAACACAGCCATCGACAACATCAGCTCCACCACCGGCAGAAAACACACAAGCGGTGGCTGTAAAAACTCTTCCATTAACGTATGATACTGCCACTCCGTCATCATCTGTCATAGTGACGGTGCCGACGAATCCTGCGACGGTGCCGACGAATCCACCGACTGCTCCGACTGCACCGACTGCTCCTACATCTGTTGGCTCAGGCACAAAGACCGAAGCTTCCATTTCATTACAAGATTTAATCAGGTTCGCTGTTAAGTCTAATGGTGGCGGCGGCACGGCAGCATCGCAACTATTCCTGAAAATGATGGGAGCTGCTTCTAATATGAAAAGAAAAGGTAATACAACGTCAATCACAATGACAAAGTCAGTCACAACCGAAATAAAGCCAGCTCAACCTGAGGTAAAGCCAGCACAAACCAATATACAACCAGAACAGGCAAATATAAAGACATCGCAGACTATTGTAACCACTGTTGTTCCAGAAACACCCAAGGTAGCAACAACACCAAGAGCTATGCCAACAACTACTACAACAACTCAAGCACCAACAACTCGACGACCAACAACCAGACGACCAACAACACTACGCCCAACAACAAGACGTCCGACAACCAGGCGGCCAACAACACTACGCCCAACAACAAGACGTCCAGCAACAAGGCGTCCAACAACTAGACGCCCAACAACACTTCCACCTCAGCTCCCGACGGCACCGACGGCAAAACCTTTAGTAAAGATGACATTGGGTGAAATTCTCCAATTATCTAAAATCCAAAACTTAGCCGCGGCTGTTGCCAACAACAAACCAGTAACAACGGTAAATATGATTTCCTAACTTAAATTTGCAAATATTTATGCACCAGTCAATTGAAATCCCGCCCCTTACCCCGGAATGGCAGAGATTTTAACTTTTGCTTCTTCAAATCCCGGGCTAAATCCCCCCATTAATTTGACTTCTGCACTATCATTTAAAATAGTTAGAATATAAAGTTCTGAACAAAACCAATCTCATTTAATTAAATCAGACCCATATGATCTCCACGACTTTACACTGATCTATGGATCTGACGACACTCCGTATGGAGTCATGTCAATATGAACTTTACATCATCCAATCAAATCGCTACTTTCACAAATCTGAAAGTACAGATAATACTCCACTGTAGCTTACAGTGAGAAAATGTTTAAACTTTATACATCAGTGTACAAAGAGAGTTAAACTTTCTACGTATACAGTTGAAACGTTAGTCTACATTCACTAGAGGGGGTATTTGAACGGGACCTCTTATGTAGTGTTGTCAGATCTAACAAACAGCGCAAAGGAATGGAGTAAATGTTAGGATCTTATTTAAATGAGATTGGAATAAAACCAAATGTTGGTTTCGGACGACGTCATATCATAAATATGCGATTTGCTCTATCATAATTAATTATCAGCATCATTCCAATGCTATATCTTTTTTATGACGTCGCACATGTTTATTGTGACGCACGTGTGACTTATTATTTCATTTTTGGCAATTTACCCGTCATATAAAATACACTGGTCGCTTACTAAGCCTCATTTTCATAACCTTAGACTCTAGTATTATTACTATTATTATGGCTATGGACGTGACCGACTTTCGATTTTGATTGACAATAGTAATTTTAACTAAGCAGTTTGATGATGAATAATGGAGTACATGTAATAAGCATATTTCATAACGTTAAACGGTTGTCTGAATGGCGGATGGAAATAATGAAATATAGTCATACATAATTCAGCATTATTATACATGGGCATTATAATTTGGTAGCATTACTGTTTCTTCAAATCAAACTAAGGGTGTTGTTACCAAGTGTTTTCTGGTCAAAATTGTTTTATAACTTAGGGTTTACCCATCCAACAAAAGGTTGTTCAATGCACCTTATTATGTATCTCTGGTTGTATCGCATATTGACCAGGCAAGCTAATGTCATACTAGTATATTCCACGATATGGGATTTTAATAATGGAATTCGACGATGATTTGGTTTGTTCACTAGAATGACTTGACCTTTCTGTTCATGTTGACGTTCACAACAATACATAACATATTCTAACATGTTTATTGCAGCGTAATTAGTCCCAACCTAAAATTTCGGACTATTAATGCCACTTCAATAGTTACATTTGACAATGTGTCTCATAAATTGGTACAAACTTGTAAATATTGCATGTTTCAGATTTTAAAGTCATTCACCTATTGCTAAATTGATGTAACGATATTGCATATATCCACATAAAACTATAGACACACGTCAACAACATCCGGTGTTTTATGCAAACCTGTGTTTGCTTGTCTCACGCTGAAATAATGCTGCATACAATGATCTTAATTATTACATAATTTTCTATTTTAAAGGTATACAGTAAAACTCGGTTATAACGAATTCCGAGGAGCTTGTTTCTGAGCTCGTTATTTGCATTATTCGCTCTATTGATAATACAACAAAATAGTAGTTATAACTTAAGCTCTCTGATGAAGTTGACATCCTATGAACGAGTTACATTCACGGCTATGATATCCACTGTTTCTGTTTGAATTCTTGAAGTCTATCTCAAATATACTATGGCGTATCTAACACCGTATCTGTCATTTCAGACGACTCCGAAACCAAGAGGTTGTCATTACAAGGGTCAGTTTTATTCTGCGTTATCAGAGATCGAACGTGGACAGACTGGTAAATGGTGTTATGGCTCCTACTGTAACCACGAGGGTACGGTCGTACATTGGGACGACCATCAATGTACCGCTACACCGACAACCCCGCCAACTGTACCAAACACACAAGCAGAGTCTCCAGCAGTTGATGTCAGTGCAGTAGCTGGTGCTCTCACAGCGAGTGAAATAGATGCACTAGCCACAGTACCCGGTATGAAAGGTATCGCTGAAACATTACGTCTACAGTCAGGCATTAGTGACGTCACACCACCAAGGATGCCACCTGTCACTACGGCTCCAGTCATGCCAACGACGTACGCTGCAAGTGGTATGGCTGGTGGGATGAACGGAATGAGTGCAATGAACGGAATGAGTGGAATGAACGGAATGGGTGGAATGAACGGAATGGGTGGTATGAACCGAATGGGTGGAATGAGTGGAATGAGCGGAATGGGCGGAATGGGCGGAATGGGCGGGATGAGTGGTGGTATGGGCGGAATGGGTGGTGGCGGTATGGATCCCAGCATGCTTGAACTTGCAAGAATGGCCGGTATAGAACTTCCTTCAATGCCAGGTGCAGGTGGTGCAGCAAGTGGAGGTGAAATGGGCGGAATGGGCGGTATGGGTGGTATGGGCGGAATGGGTGGGGCTGGAGGAGCAGGAGGCGAGATGGCAGCACTTGCTGCTATGGCTGGAATCGAGTTACCAAGCGGAGTAGGAGGTGGTGCTGGTGGCGGTGGTGGCATGGGAGGCATGGCCAGAATGGGTGGTATGGGTGGAATGGGTGGTGGAGCCGGCGGTGGTAGCATGGCAGAACTTGCCGCAATGGCCGGTATCGAAGGTTTAGGCGGAAGTGGAGGTGCCGGCGGAATGGCTGGAATGGCTGGAATGGGCGGAATGGGTGGAGGTAGCGGAAATATGGCTGCGATGGGGGCAATGTCAGGAATGGGCGGTGCTGGTGGAGGAATGGGTTGTTTTGTAAATGGACGCCATTATACACCAGGACAAGACATAGAAAATAACCGCGATTATGGACGTTGTTATGGTTCATATTGTGACTTTAATTCTAAAGTAGTACACTGGAATGATCGTTGCCGAGCAACCATGTCACCGATATCTCCACCCCAACCACAAATGTCTATGCGACAATTACAACAACTGGATCTTATTTAAATACAATCAAATAGAAACAAGATATTTTTGTTGAATTTTGGAAACATTCAAAGAAAATATTCAAAGAAATTACGACTGGATATAATTCTATATAAGGAAATGGCATGAGTTCTACCTCAGTGGCGTGACTATTGGCCTTAAATAGCCTCAGAAATTCAAAGAATAGTTTCGAAATAATGGTAAATCGTTGTAGCAGTGACTTTGTTGACATCAAACTTTGGATTACATATTTCCTCCCAGGTTTAAACCAGTGCATTGTAAACATTGCTAAGTTATAGCTGTTGGGTTTGTCATAAATGTCTGTATTTATGTCAGTCAAGAAAACTGGCTTTTACATATTTGGACATGCATGCTAAACATAATATTCACTTTACTCATTGTCATCATACCGGGCTACATTGGTAACGTTGTTTATGTACAGTACACCGAATCGTAAGGCATAATTTTGTTTTGCCAAATTAGCTTCGTAGCCTTCTCCAAATCACTACGTGTATACATGTGTAGCAACTTGCTAACATGGGCGCTAAACTGTGAAATCAGAACGCTGAACGTAACTCTTATGTCTGATCCAACTAATTATGTATGATTTAGAGTCACTGATTGTCAGTCACGTAGTTTTTGGTGCCAATTTTATAGATATACATGTAGAAACATTCAGTTAAATTTATTTCGTTTGGTCGTCAGTATGAAAAAGAAAAATAACTATATTGCATACATGTAGGTGTTCATATTAATATTCATTATCAAAGAAAATGTGTTCTGTACAATTTATATTTGTGTACCAAGTTTACATTTGCTTCTAATCGAAAAATTAGTTTTGGATAATCACTTTTAAATTGCAAGTTGGCATTTGGTTCGACTTCTTTGTATCAAAGAACTGGCGGTGATGTCTAGAGTATTCCGGATTTTATAATGTCTGAACTGAATTGCAACTGAGTGAGACTAATCGATAGCTTCGTGCACATGTACGAGTCAAAGTAAAGTTACATGTCATTTAAATTAGTGTTCCATAGTTTATATTATAAAGTCCGATTATTATATTCTAAGTAGATAATGAGTGTTCCAACACGTTTATGTATCGCCCGATATCACGAAATATAATACAATGTAGTTTGTTATATTGGTATTTCGAGAACGTTTTGAACAAAAAGAAACGCAAGACGTCAACTGAACAATGTCTTTGATAGAATCATGTAATACTGATATGTGTGTGATGGTAGAATTGTAAAATAAAACCATGGAT
Organism: Spisula subtruncata; assembly: GCA_963678985.1. Lineage (NCBI taxonomy): Eukaryota > Metazoa > Mollusca > Bivalvia > Venerida > Mactridae > Spisula > Spisula subtruncata. The sequence goes on from OY787665.1 coordinate 26,321,252, forward strand.
ATACTTGATCGCGTATATGGTGTGATAGGTCTACGATCTATGCAGTGTAATTACCATCGTGTGAGTGTTAATTAGTCCAGTAAAAATTGCTTGTTTTGTGTATCTCAAGCTAATGAAGACCCAACGCAGTTTGTGAAATATCATGATAGCCCGAATATAAGTCGATTCGTTATCACGTAAACACACTGTTTTGTTTTCATCGCGACCTCGCAATGTAAAGTTTGTAAACAATTTTTAGTGTTTTCCTAAAAGTGCATAGAATTTGACATTAATTTGTGTCTAGATTATTAGCGTCATTCACCAAATGTGTTCAACTAACAGCAAAGATAGTGAAGATGTACGCATGATGTAACTATGTGAACTAATCAGACTAAGTAGATTGGTGTACAAATTTAAAGAAAGGATTATTGAGTTAAACTTAATCTAAAACAGCCTCGCATTGTATTGTATTGGTAGATTGTCACAATTAGTGAATGTGATTGTTGATTGGTTGTGTACCCTGGTGGTATATGTCTGTTGTTTGAATAAATCTATTATATTAAAAAGTTCATCTTTCTTTGTTTTGTATATCATAACTATGGTTGTATAATTATGGTAGAATATAGATGTGGTCATAAGTCCAACCTGCAAACCTTACGATTGATTTGGGCATATCTGATAAACAGTAAGTAGATCTCCTAAACACGTGCGGTGAAGACAGTCTCATCGAGAACAGTGATCATGCAATTCACATGGCGACATCCATGCGGATACCACACTATGGTGGTAGTTTAGAACCAGTGCTGCCATCTACCAAATGTAGATAGACGAAGAAAACTATCGGTGTGAGTTATAAGGTGTTACAACCACTGTAGTTTTAACAGCCATATTCGTTTGTGAATTTGAGTTCAGCACGTAAATGGATTTGAAACGAAGGGTTTGATCGTGATATGGTCATAATGGTTAACATAAATTGTACAGAAATATTGATCATCCGAACTGCATTTAGCAAGATTAGAAAAAATATAAAGTCATAAATTGAATGCGAAAAGTGAATGTTTATTCACATAGAAAAAATACGTTTCGTAAAGCATTCAAAATGCATGCATACAAAGTATAAATAGTCCACAAATAAATGTTTCAATCGGACTCTTCCTCTTGTGCGAAGCAGCAACACAATCTTCTGAAGAATTTCCCCATTCGACTGAAAAATCCAATTTTCTTCTTGCTGTCCTTCTTGGTATCCGTGTCGGTTAGGATTTCCTTGGACGCATGTCCATCTAATTCAATCTCTTCCATGTCATCGAAACAATATGCGGGTACCTGGATCTCACCACGTGACGTAGTAACGGTCTTCATCTTTGCAGATTTCGGATACTCTAGGATATCTTCAGTAAGATTTGAAGCTCCAATGTCCACGGTGGCACGTGACAAATCCTCACTTTGACTACAGAGGCTGTTCGACATTCTGTCAGAGCCATGCTGTTCCTTTGTTATGATGCGTACAGACAATGATCTACTGCTTGGACTGGGCTTGATATCAGCTGGTTTTAACATATTGCTTTTGAAACATGTTGACAGTAGGGTTAGGCTTCTTCTTCTGTGTGGGGTCATGTGTTGACTGTTGAATACATTTTGTAAGTCTGGTTGCCTGATCAATTGACCTGTGAAAGAAAAAAGCTTGCTTTTAATACCAAACAATGGCGCGAAAAAGACTGGGTCGGTAAAAGATCAAATGAATATAGCGTAGCACATCCGAACTCCTTATGGATGTCATACCATTGCCCCTTCGATACTATAATTATTTACACCATTCATATATCATGTAATTGGTTTATCAAAGCACTTACGGAAAACTTAAACAACTAACGTTCAAATTTAAATTCTTAATTATTTCTTAAAACTTATACAATTGGGAACAGATAGGATAGGATAAAGAGTGACCTTTACCACTAGTTGTCACTGTAAAAACTAAGAATATGAATTTAACGTCAGTTTAAGATTTCCGTAAGTCCTTTGATAAAACAGGATAAATAGATAGATAAAGAAGGAAAGAAAATATGATCAGCTTTAACTGGTCGGCAACAATGAATATCATGTTTACTGAGCCAAATTCACAATAGCACTATTTTTTAGCATGTAAGGAGGCGCTGTATGTAGCAACGTTAAATGTCGCATCGACGCTTAATGTCGCACTTGACGTTAAATGTCGCAAGGCTGACGCTAAATGTCGCAACCGACGCTAAATGTCGCAATTCCCCCTGACGCTAAATGTCGCATCTGTGACGTTAAATGTCGCAACAAACTGGCCTGACGTTAAATGTCGCAACACTAACGCTAAATGTCGCAATCCTTTATATACACTATTTTGTAGTATTACTGTTCTAGTTTTGGTTCAGACGTATCCACAGTTATTAGGGGTTTACTCAAAGGGGTTCGACACTTAAGCCTGCAGTGATTAAAAACTTAAATTTTTTTATTTTTTTTACTTCTACTGTGTATATTGTATGAAATATAGACATTAGAAATTAATAAAAAAAATTGAAAACAGTTTTTAATTACTGCAGGTTTATGTGTCGAACCCCTTTAGGTTTACCGGATGAACCATATTTTACTCGTTATACCTAGTTCAGTGAACTCTCGTACAACCGTAACAACACTGGATCGGCAAGACGAACCGTGGTGAACCGTGATACTGTAATCAAACTGGCAAAAGAGGCCTGTTTTAAGCCTTGTGGAGTCATCAGGAGATACCGGGAGGAATGGTCAATATTTCAACAGAATCGAAATATGGAGTCAAAACTGGGTTACATCCGGGGTTACACCTTAGCTGTACCGCGATGTTGCATTCCGGTACATGTATCAGTACGGATTATCTCGGTGTATCCCGGTTCTGAGCTGACAGCAGAGACCTATTATCACTGTGCCGGTTTGGCATTCCCGGTTTGTCCCGTTGTATGAACCTTTGAGACATCGTGAACTTCTTAGTCGTTTTAGGCTAACCTTGACGAACTGTGTTGATCCGACCGTATGACAGCGTACAGTATGGGTTCGATATCCACTTTAGGTGCAAACCAAGTCTGGTATTTTTTATTTTATGTATTTATTACCTGCGAGCCTTGAGCGAGCAGGTATATTGGATTGCCTTAAGTAAAAAGGCAGGGAATTATGGTTATATACGGTAATGCTCGGTAGAACCCCGTTTCGTTACGGATGATAAAGGTTTCATATTAGCCAAATGTCACGTGGTATTGCTACACTGTTATTTGTCCGTTCAGCTCCTTAACGTGATATTCCTTTGAACGGAGTAAAAAGTTAGTCGATCAGTGTTCGTGTTGGTTTACGTTCTTTAAGCTTGGAAATATAGAATATATAAGCTGTTGACACACTTTGTCTTACATATAAGCAGGGAGTTTAGATAAGTATATTTATAGAACAGGTCCTGATATAAGATTGTCTGAAAAGATAATAATGGAGTTGCCAACATGACTTACATTTTGATCAAATGATGTGTGTCAATACATCGTTTGGATTCGAACCTAGGGCCTGCCTATCTCTAGGTAAATACTCTACCCAGCTGCTCTACCATTCACATAGCATTCTATCAGCCAGCGATGGCGAAACTATATAGAGTGTTGGTTTATTATTGAATTTCAGGAACCGGTTGAGTTCATCATAAACTATATACATAAGTCAAAAGACATAGATTAAGACATCCATAAGGTTATAAACACTATCAAACAGTGCAATAAATACGTACTTTACGTAATCATAATAAACACAGAACGTCAAATGACGCCATTTGCATAGGCCAAACATTAGGACTTCATTCGTAAGTAAGGTTCAAGGAAGTATCGTCATTTCCGTCTATTTTCTGCTACTTTTGAATCGTGTATACTATACAGATTAAGGGGGGGGGGGTCTCTAAAAAACATAAATTGTGTTATAACTTATCTATATTGAACTTTTAATACACCAAAATGATTAATATTGTTAAACATGAAATCGTCAACGACTCTTCTGTTATGTGTGATGAGTATAATACTATTTCTCTTACCCACCCATCCACACGCTCATACACACACGAACCAGTCAGCAATAAATTGTTACGGTCTGGACGGACTGGGGTAATTTAACCGTCACGGTGTAGGCCCTGGTAAAGAAAGCAACCAAATCGAAATGATCCGGGCCGTTTTCCCAACGAAAGTAGTTACGTTCTCAATAGCGATGCTCCTCTGGTGTAACCACATGCCGGACGGGACATAAAGATCAGACTAAATGCATGATGTACGTTGTTAGGACATATCTAATGCAATCATTACAGTCGGTTTTGTGTTATGATAAATCAGATACTACATAATATTATGTCAGTTGATGAGGTGTTTTCCTCTGATTATAACATATATTTAACCAGGCCGTTATAACGTAACTGGCCCTAACGTGAGGGCCGATTACAGATAACGGCCCGCTCAACAGAATTACGTTACGTAAAATGGCGCGTAAGTGACGTCGCTATAATTTGATTCCAAGATGAAGAACGAATAACACGTTTCTAAAGCAAAAGAAAACACGAAAATAGAAACAAAACATACTATGTGTGGTTTGGGAATTTAAAACCTTGACCTAGAAGTAAAATATGTAACGACATTAATACACTGGTTACTATATATAGTAACAAAAATAAGTCTTTTTGAGGCTGATTATGGCCATCACGTGATTGATTATCGCCTATCCGCCCGGTCCGCAATCTCATTATCATAATTGGACCGGTTGAACGAGCGCACGTTACGTTATCCATGTTAACATGAAGTCACGTTGGAGCCAAAATGACGTTACGTTGCTATTATGCAAGATTTCTTTGCCAATTTTATTCACACTAAGTGCATTTTATTGGTTACAAGATTATTATATATCTACATCAGTAATATCTACGTTATTTGTTCTTCATAGATATTCTGAAATCGAACAATTGTATTAAATACTTTAATACACTTCAGAGCCTGGCCGGAAGTTGATAATCCGCCCGGTATGAATAATCACCCTCGGGCTGAAGCCCTCGATGTGATTATTCATTTTCCGGGCGGATTATCGCCTCCCTGCCCGGCTGTGTCGTGTATTAACCTCTAATTAATACACTTGTTACTATATATAGTAACAAAAATGAGCCTATCTGTGGCTGATTATGACCATCACGCGATTGATTATCGGATATCCGTCCGGTCCGCAATCTCATAATCATAATCGGACCGGTTGAACGGGCGCACGTTACGTTATCCATGTTTACATGACGTCACGTTGGAACAAAAAATGACAATACGTTGCTTATTTGCAAGATTTCTTTGCCAATTTTATTTACTCTTAGCGCATTTTCAAAAAAGGCTTGGTTACAACCTTATTGTTTATCTCAATCAGTAATATTTACGTTAGTTGTTATCCATAGATATTATGAAATCGAACAATTTAATTAAAGTCTTGAATACACTTCAGAGCCTGGCCAGGAGTTGATAGTCCGCCTGGAATGAATAATCGCCCTCGGGCTGAAGCACACGAGGTGATTACTGATTTTCTGGTCGGAGTATCGCCTCCCTGATCGGCTGTTTAGTGTCATGATTAACCTCTAAATACACGGTGTAGAGGGCGGGTCCTGATAATCGGCCATCGGTTCGCATTATCACCCAATCGGAAAACTTCGGACAATCTTATGAATCATCCCGTAAAAATGCCGTACGGACCGTTCCGATTGATAACTACCCTCGGGCTAAAGCCACTCGGGCCATTATGCTTCCTGCGGGCTGATTATCTAGACCCCGCCCTAATCAGCCGTGCATTATCCTCTAAGTAACTCTTCGTGTGGGTTTGATTACTACTTTTTGTAAATACAAATAAACTGATTTGAACAGAATTTCAACTACGATTTACATAATTATTTACTGTATTTGGCATTGTTCGACAAATACTCGGTAACTGCAACTTCACACACCTTGGTCGTGATGAAACGAGTATAATTATGTATCATTCGTAACGAAACGGGGTTCTACCGAGCATTACCGTATATAACCATAATTCGGGTATATACTAGGTTCTTCCCTGCCTTTTTACTTAAGGCAATCCAATATACCTGCTCGCTCAAGGCTCGCAGGTAATAAATACATAAAATAAAAAATATCACGTTAAGGAGCTGAACGGACAAATAACAGTGTAGCAATACCACGTGACATTTGGCTAATATGAAACCTTTATCATCCGTAACGAAACGGGGTTCTACCGAGCATTACCGTATATAACCATAATTCCCTGCCTTTTTACTTAAGGCAATCCAATATACCTGCTCGCTCAAGGCTCGCAGGTAATAAATACATAAAATAAAAAATACCAGACTTGGTTTGCACCTAAAGTGGATATCGAACCCATACTGTACGCTGTCATACGGTCGGATCAACACAGTTCGTCAAGGTTAGCCTAAAACGACTAAGAAGTTCACGATGTCTCAAAGGTTCATACAACGGGACAAACCGGGAATGCCAAACCGGCACAGTGATAATAGGTCTCTGCTGTCAGCTCAGAACCGGGATACACCGAGATAATCCGTACTGATACATGTACCGGAATGCAACATCGCGGTACAGCTAAGGTGTAACCCCGGATGTAACCCAGTTTTGACTCCATATTTCGATTCTGTTGAAATATTGACCATTCCTCCCGGTATCTCCTGATGACTCCACAAGGCTTAAAACAGGCCTCTTTTGCCAGTTTGATTACAGTATCACGGTTCACCACGGTTCGTCTTGCCGATCCAGTGTTGTTACGGTTGTACGAGAGTTCACTGAACTAGGTATAACGAGTAAAATATGGTTCATCCGGTAAACCTAAAGGGGTTCGACACAAAAACCTGCAGTAATTAAAAACTGTTTTCAATTTTTTTTATTAATTTCTAATGTCTATATTTCATACAATATACACAGTAGAAGTAAAAAAAATAAAAAAATTTAAGTTTTTAATCACTGCAGGCTTAAGTGTCGAACCCCTTTGAGTAAACCCCTAATAACTGTGGATACGTCTGAACCAAAACTAGAACAGTAATACTACAAAATAGTGTATATAAAGGATTGCGACATTTAGCGTTAGTGTTGCGACATTTAACGTCAGGCCAGTTTGTTGCGACATTTAACGTCACAGATGCGACATTTAGCGTCAGGGGGAATTGCGACATTTAGCGTCGGTTGCGACATTTAGCGTCAGCCTTGCGACATTTAACGTCAAGTGCGACATTAAGCGTCGATGCGACATTTAACGTTGCTACACTGTACTCGACATTCATCTTATCTGCATGTATATAAACAGATAAATCTAGCGGTGGTAACTGAAGTGAACTCGGAAAGTGTTCTAAGAATTAAAAAACATTAATATATATTTTCCTCAATTCGCTTGATGATGCCAATTCATGCTTAAGCAAAACGTTTATCTGTACACACTCATTATCATTTGTATTTAAAATTAAACTTCATACCAACACGTACATACCTTCAATGATTTGTCTTTGGTCAGTTTGCAGAGCTTGCTGACTATGTATCCGTGCTCCCAATCTGTCTACATAACCATCACCAGAGTCCTGGGTGTCTATTGCACAACTTGCTTCTCTTATTAATACATCAGCAACTTGTTGAGCAAGACCACGACGTAACTTCAACAACAACTGCTCTATCCAGTTGGTTTGTGCTTCAACACAATCTAATACTTCATCTAAGAAATCTCTCACAGTTCCTTGAATATCTGCGTTATCTATTTCCATTGATTCGTTCATCTTATGTATCAGAATAAGCTTGTGTTCGCGCAGATTGTCGTTTCTATATTGACGTTAGCAACGACGTTATTTTACGTGATGACGTCACGACGTCATTCAATACATAAATGCCGGTCGATACCGTTGATTCCAGTTTGGCTTTGGAATATGCATGTCACACCGGTGAATTTTCTGCCATGCAAAATGGCTCAAATTCGCGTTTCTCCCTCCGTTTCACTGACATGCCGGGTGGTTTTCTGAGGTCGTTTCCATAAAAAGCATCCAAAATAAGCTGGAGAAAATGGCATGTCGATAGTTTCGTTTTCGAGCTACTGCAGGGCATCTGGAAAGACAACGCAATTTTCCACGCTCCAAAAGCTGACTCGACCGAAGCACACATACATTGTCAGTCTTCAGCCAGGGAAAGATAATTCAGAAAAATATCAATTAAACACTTAAAAAATAGCATGCAGATCATATTTGAGCTACATAAAAATTTTTTAAAGGGACCATTTTAGCATACTACGACCCACTTCCCACCGTTGTGATCCCATATTTGCAACATGTTTGGTCATTATCATGATAACAGCTTAAATCCACTAAACAGGAGTAGTAGGGGACTCAGGTCATTGCGGCGACAGTAAAAAATCTCCCCTCACTTCAGTGAATTTATCATTTGCAAATACCTCCCGTAATAATAATACGCTCATTTCAAAGGCCCTGTATCGTTACATTTATTATAACGTCAGTTTTATGAACAGAAATCGACTGTTTCATTTGTCACATCCATAGTGGCTCGTACATCGCATAAGTTCTAAGATATTTATTATTGTAATAATTAAAGTTCACGTGAAAATCAAGTTTTTACCAAGGTTAATATTTTTCAATGTGATTTTATTTCCCCATCTGAAACTTCGCCCGATAAGCCGGAAGTGTAAATCAAAGGGCTAATGTATTTGCTAATTTTGACTCAAAGCGAGTCTCCATTGCAGGGAGATAACTCGGTTTGACTTGTTTTAAGTCAGATATTATTACTTCCCCTGAATATCATTCAACTATCCTAAAATCACAGGCCTAAGAAGAAATCATATTACAAAAAAAAAACAGATTTTCACTCATTCATTAGATAAAAGAATAATCACTATATTGAATGGATGGAAAATTGGGAAAAGTAAAAACTGTAGTTTGTGATATAATTTCTTAGGCCTGTGTTAAAATGCATTGGTCGATATCGAGACTGAAAACAAAGCAACGTGGCAATAGTTTCCACTACGAAATCAGAATTATTTTGAAGGCCCTAGAGAAAACAATATGTATGTTTGTTACTGAAAGACGTTGAAAAACTGTTCATTATCACAATATAATATCAATAAAAAGGCTCCAGTGGGGATCGAACCCAAGACCTCCTGTTTACTAGACAGGCGCTCTAGCCACTGAGCTATGGAGCCGGTTGAAAACAGCCGTAACGGTAGAGCAGTGACGAGTGATTGTTTACAATGTAGCTTATGATAGAAGACACATTATTAGAAGTAGTAAAAGAGCCATTTCCCTTTTACTTGGATTACCAACGGAGAGACGTCTGTTCTGCAATCGTCTTCTCCTACTTCGATTTTCCATACTCATTTTGGGCGCCGTAAAATGGACACAAAAAGAATGCAAAGACAACATAAATGACGCTTACATAAAACACTAAATATATAATTGCAAATAGCTATTAATTTTCAACAGTATCAAATATGGACAGGTTCTATAAAATTGAAGTACATTGCCACTTGCATTATTAAAATACAATGCCGATAATAGGCTTAGGCCCAAGTGGGGGATCAAACCCAAGACATCCTGTTTACTATACAGGCGATCTAGCCACTGAGCTATGGAGCCACATGAGATCCCCTGAAATCTTAGAGCTTTAGAAGTTATATAGTAAAAAAAACCACTGATGACAAAAACGCATTTTGACCATATTCGTCTTAATGCATTGCAATAGAACTGATATAATCAGGCACCATATTTAATAATATTTTCAATTACATGATAAGAAAAAGACCACATCATGTTACCATTACACAGCACATGAACAAGGCAACACATATGCTAGCACTATACTTCAGTAAGAGATCAATTTATTATTTCTGTTTTATTGATAATAAATGAATGCAGTAGCGTTTCAAGTCCTTATAAATACATAAACAGACTATAAAGATATTTGGTATTTGTATAGGTGCATGTGTGTAGGTCCTAAACGAGGGTCGTGTATTCTACTATTGACGAGTGTCTGGTAACATCAATATACGATGTACAGCTGTGTTCTATGATAGCGTCCCATAGATGTAGAGGTATGCATACTTATAGCTCTTGACGACCTATAGCTTTTAAACATGCATATAGAATGGACGTAAACTTTGTCGTTCTCTTTCTAGATATCCGCACAGTCTCGTATTTAATTTGCTTGAATGACACGAGTGAGACCTGTTCATACTGTTAGAGTCTAATGCACGATTTAACCATGAATGTGCATGTATAGAGCTTCATCACAACGAACCGGTTGAAACAACTTGTACAACTATACAGACGGCAATAAGCGTTACAAAAATATGAAGACAACTTAAATGTGAAAATGAGATGTTTATTTGTCATGAAATAAATTTCGTAAACCAATCAACATTACTAAAACAAAATGTCATTCACAATATTAACTCTCACTAATTTTGCTTCTCCTCCTTTTCATCATTTTCTTTCGCCTCCTCCTTGTCCTCCTCCTCCTCTTGTACTGAGCAACAACACAATCTTCTGAAGAATTTCCTCACACGTGAACAAAATCCATCTTTCTTCTTGCTTTCCTTCTTTGCCTTCTTTGCAATCGCGTCGTTCTGCTTTCTTGTATACAGGATTTTCTTGGACTCGGATACGATTCTGTCCAGTTCAGCTTCTTCTATTTCACCATTACAGTAAACCTTGATAATACCAAGTGATGTTTTAACGGTCTTCGTCTGTTCATACCTCGGATACTCTCGGGTATCTTCAGTAACATTTGAAGCATTAATGTCCTCAGAGGCATTTGACGAATCCTCACTTTGGCTAAAGTGACTGTTGTGCATTCTGTCAGAATCAGGTTGATCCTGTGTAAAGGTGGGTGCGGGCAATGATGCATTGATTGGACTGGACTTGATAGCAATCGGTTCTACCTTATTACTTTTGAAACATGTAAGGGTTACACTTCTACTTCTATTGAGGTGTGTGGCTACATGTTGGTTGTTGAATACGTTTTGTAGCTCATCTTTTCCACTCGATTGACCTACAAACGAAAATATTCGTATCTAACAATGGTAGATATTCATATCGCAAAGAGATATCATATCATATCTGTCGGCCTATGCATCGTAATTAGAAACAATAATATGGACGATCAGTGATTGACAACTGGTTATTGGTAACAACACGTCTCTGGGCGAAAATACAACTTACTATACTAGTATGTCATTTTATCATCAATTTGCGGTATATATAGAATCTGACCCCTGAACGGTAACCTTTGGGTTTGGGTATATAAAGTATAAGGCTAAAGTTCTTGTTTTCAAACTATATTTGTATACTGGTTCATTTATAAACAACAACACCAATATGGTTTATAATAATACTAGAGTTTGGTCGGCTGAAATGCTCTGACGGATCTTATATTGTGTCGTTATTCGTCTTAACGACTTGCAAGAAACATGATCTAATCTTGCCTTTTCTAAGGATACTATTCAGTCGCAACGTGTACCCTCTCGATATAGACGTATACATGTATCTGAAAAATATTTTGCATACATTTTATAACAAACCGTACGTACCTCCAATTGTTTGTAGATTGTATATTCTTGCTCTCCATCTGTCTACATCACCAGCTCCAGAGTTCTGTCTGTCACTGGCATTAACTGCTTCTCTTATCAGTTCATCTACAATTTGTTGAGCAAGACCACGTTGTTGTTCTATTCTGCTAGTTTCTGCTATAACGCAATCAAGTATTTCATCTAAGAAATCTCTCACAGTTTCTTGGATATCTGAGCTATCTGATTGTATGGATTCGTTCATTTTGTTTATCAAAATAAGCTTGTTTTCGCTTTGATCGTCGTTTCTATACTGACGCTAGTAACGACGTTATTGAACGTGATGGCGTCAGGACGTTGTGGATTGTATAAATGCCGTTAGATGACGTTAACTCGGAGTAATATCATTGAAATATGTGTTTGTTTCATACTCGTATCGGAATCAATTTTATATTATCATGAAATCAACCCATTAGGCCCAAACGGCTATTTTCAGAAAGCAATAGCCGTTAGTAAACACTCTGCAGAATGGTGTCGTGTTTGCATTTTGAGCACAGTCTTTAGTAGTGGGGTTCCAATGTAGAAACCATGTCCCCATAATGTGGAGGAAAACGTAATACCACAACCCGCTGGTTTTTGACAAAATAACGAAATGTAGGTATAATTTATATGTGTTTCGTTTTAAAAATTGAGTATTTACAGAAGCGAAACGGGATTGTTTTATCATCGAACACACCCTGTCTCCACTGCTTCATTGGTCGGCTACACATATGCTTTGCTCTTCCAACTTTATTCCAAACATGATCATTAAAACTAAAGATACGTCATATTACAAGAGAAAGCTAGCAATGTACCCCTGTCACCACGATGATTATCGGTTGTCTCCCTTTTACCTTTCCATGTCATTCTACTGGTATCGTGTAGATTCAACACGAAACTGACGTTTTATTGCTCTTCATATCAATCTTGATTGTTAATGAGCACTTAAATAAAAAAAAATATAAGTGTGGCGTTTAGTTAAGTTTATGCTCCAATCAATATTTCTATCTAGGGAAGGGGCCTGTGTGTGTGTAAACACGGGACTTTAGGCAGAAGGCGATTCCTGACATGCGTGAATCTGACACGCCGAATGGTTTCGGAGCCCCGAGAAAAAGACTATGATAAATGAAGTGTTTTTCTGATACATATGGGGCATTGTCTGGCTCATTGTCTATAACGCGCGTATTTTACTGAACATTACGAACTAACTTATAAGTAAATATATTACCGTAACAAGCCGAATTATACACACTCCCTATCAAATTCTCCAAATGTTGGACATGATTTCTAGTAAACACAGTACTAAAAAATATACTATAACTATAGTTGCATGCTTGATAATCTTACAATGTATTTCACAATTTCAATACAAATGAGTAAATGCCTCGGCTATTTCTTTTCTAACTTGATTAAATGTTGGATGATTAAACATGACATTCAATATATCAGTTTAAAACACTTATCTTATATGACTCAAACAAACAGGGTGCGTATCCATGGTATTGCTTTCCTTATACTCATGGTATATAGACAAGAATATAATTATGAAAGGAAAATGTTTCTGACATATTATCTGTAAGGAAATATTCCTTCCTAAAGGACACCCTCTTTGTTTTTTACTGGGTATTGTATGACCATTTTCGAACACAGTCAAGGACCTAACGATGACCAAGATGGAACATTGCTTTATTCATCATCGCCACCAGGAAATTCCTTATTAGATGGACGTTGCCTCAGAAAAAGGTTAGTATTTTTAATTATTTGAGTGCAGTGTTTGTTACCGAATACATGTATAGGCTACCCCATGTACCCGGGGTCCAAAAACGTCTACGTAAGTATTCTCCATAAGTAATGGCGTGTTGAGACAAAACTAGTTATATGGTTGTGATGAAGTCGTCTGCTTTATATACTGATTTTGTGCGCTGTTGTTTCTGTTGACTGCTCTCTTCTCTGTCTGTGTTTCATTATATAGTCACAGAAGTCACATTAACTACGGGGTCACCGGTACGATGCATCACCTATGTCAAATACAAAGTTAAACAACGGGAAGTGCATTTTGTTCCAGACGAAATAAAAACCAGACACAACTAACGATTGTCACACAGACACAAATAACAAGGTTTTGCATAAAGTCATTCGGTAACTTACCGATCCTTTCATCCGGGATCAATTAATTCATTAGTGTTGCTTCTTTTTACAATTCATTGCGGCCGGACGCTGAGTGCAGTACCTTGTCGGAGAAACCGTCTCGTTGTTGCTGTAACATGTGTTTTATGAAAGTTTGATTGATAATAAGCAGTTAAGCAATTTATCTTCATGAATGACATATTTTGAAAAACGAGAATTTCGTCATTTCTAGCAAAAACCCCGATCTCTAAAAACACTGACACTTACACAATACATTCTTGTTACGTTTTCTGTCGTTTTCATGAAACGGTATGAAAGTTTCTGCGTTTACGTTAATTATAATCATTAATTATATTCCGACAAGCTCTTAATTGCTTTAATAAAAAATCAATAAATTTCAGAAAATCGATCGTTTTGACACGCGTGCATTATATAGTATAGATCTATATAATGAGTAAAGTGGTATTTGATTGTTTCGATGGGCCGCTGTTGATTTATTGCGACCTCGTATTTTACTGCGAAGTTTTCGTTTTCGTTTTCCGGGCAAATCAGCAAAACGCGCATTGAGCATGTTACAAGTACGGTATAATATTTAGTATTCAGTCGAGGCCAAGTCAGTTTGGTGATTAGTCAGACGGTTAGTTGTATATTTGAAGGGTCGTGTATAAAATGACTATTGCTTCAGAGTCATTATTTATCTAGTTGTCATGACAAGGAATAGTTAGTGTTATGAGGTGGAATATTTTTTTAGATTTATGTAAGTATTCGTTATTGCTATTCGATTTTAAAATCCAATTCAATTACTGGTAAAATTGTTCGATAAAATAAATCAAGCGTGAATATATGCATGGTGGAGTAATATTATTGAAATAAATCTACTGACTCGATTGAACACAAAAATTTGTAATTTTGAATGTATCGAATAAATTTTATTGGTTACATTGGCTAAAACATCTACAATAAGACCTATTTTCGTATTGATTAATACTCAGTTAAATAGTGTCCTGTATTTGAGACAACACATACATTGGTATACTACAATGAAGTTAAATATATTGTTGGATTCAGTATAATTAAAATACAATTAGTAAAATACTGTGTTCTTTAAAATGCATTTTTAAAATTGGATAAACATGCACATGTATATATTTTTAAGAGGACCAGTACAAATATATACGATAAGATAAGACTTTACTGTATGAAAATGAATATTATTTTCATTAATGTTTTTAATATGCTAAAATTTAGTGTTTTACTAAATGGGTAGTTTTGTTTACTACCTGGAGACACAATCATGATAATACGCATTAATTGTATGCTTCACTATTAAGTTCATGCACCTATTATAAAATATATGTGTTCAGATAGTGACATTATATATGAACTTAATGGATATTAAATAGTTCGACATGATGCATCCGTTATACCTTTACCAAAATAATACATCGTGTAATAACTAATGTACAGGGTGTCTAAAAAAACGGGGACCTACCTTAAACACTTATTACGCATTCATATTTAGATGAATTAGGCTGATATTTTGTGAAAGTGTATGTAAGGGATCCCCACTTCTAAGAAGGGCACTTGTTGAAATATGGTGCTTCAAAACTGGAAGTGAGTTCATCATTTTCACTATAGCAACATTTCACGTTATTTTTGCTTAATCAAATGAACAGGTGCATTATGAGAAAAGGACATTTGTGTCAGGGCACTAATTGTTAGAAAACAACATAGAAAGTCAAAGGGGTGATCAAAGTATTGTGAAAATAAAACAAATATGACAAGAAATAGCAAAATATAGGAAAACGTGGCAAGTTAACTGACCAAAGGGGAAGTGGAAATCCTTCCAAAAATATCATCAACAATCATTCAATGATTAAAAACATAAATATTGCCAAGCACTATTACAAAAAGAAGCTCAGACTATAGAAAGAAGCAAAAATTGAAGTTTTATCTAAGCGAACATTCCATAGATATATTTTGGAGTTACTGCGTATGTCAGAAATCATAAAACAGCACCATATGCTAGCAGAAAACACTTCTTGTAGCAAAATCAGGTTATGTTTGCGAAATAGTACTGGTATCTAACCTCGTATCACAGGCCATATGACCTAAAAATTACTCAAATTTGATCCAAATAGTGAACATGTTTGCTATACATAATGAACTAATGTATCACAAACCATATATAATGATTTGGAGCATACGAGAAGAAGTTTGAGGTCTGCATGGAAATATATCTCATTGAATTCTGAAATCCCTGTTTCACTTTATGGCATTTTACTGAAACTTGCGATTGTAAACATGGGAGGTAACTCTGGGTATTGAACTAAATAATCATGACATTGATACTAGTATTGTGAACTGTGTTCTTCCCGTATTGTTTTGGCATATCAATAGTGTGATATGTATAATAGAGAAAAAAGTTACAACTGTTTATCCCAGGTCCCCATTTTTTTGGACACCTTGTATATAATTATATAATACATATTATTTTTAAATATGTGACATAAATGTGCTTAGATGACGGTCATTCTGTACATATTGATACTTCCATGCTTCCATAGACATTTGACGTACAAGCCTATCGTTCCCGTTACATAGTTAACATAAGTATGCATGAACTATATTTAGATAGCTCCGCTAAATTTTAATGCTAACTAACATCTCGGAATTGTTTAGCTTCGTATGATTTTTTACATTTAGAATAATATTAGAATTAGCATTCATAAAGTATGGTGTTCCATAGAAATACATGAACAATACAAACTCAATGACATTTATACTCAGTCTGATAGGTACATGTAGCCTGTATTATCATAGAAAACGTTAACCCATATTTAGTTTTGAAGACCATCTAAATTTGCATAACTATATTTAAAGCATTTTTCAACGCATTGGCTATCAGTCTACTATGCTCTCTATTAATTGTTTTAATACCACCCATCAGACCAAATCCTGTATTAAACCACGGGGTAATGTCACAAACCATACTCTTCATGTCTTGGTTGAACACACATGGCTGAGAAAAGTTCTAGAACGTTTATTACCCATTTAAAGTACCGCTTTGATCCTACAAAATTGATCGTTTTCTTAAAAATCTGCCTTATCAATGTAAAGTACATGTAAAAATTGGTGTACCCGTCACGCATGCATGTCATACGTCTACAGTAGCACAACATTGCATCATTTATAGAATAACCATCGACTTATCAACTGAAATACATATATCATTTTATTACCGATGCTATTATAAATACAGATTAAGTTATACATTATTTCGATATCGAACACTCTTCTTGTAAACAAAACAGCAACAAACGACAACAAACAGTAAACGAGGTTTCTGTCTTTAACCCGTTGTTTTGTGTCTGAGGTAGCTGTTGTCGGACAAATGGTTGCTCTTGAATGTTACACTGTCTCTTAGGGACTGTACGCTCATATTTTTCTCTGGGTGATTTACTGTTATGTGGGGCTGATTGTTGCATTGCTGTGGGTTACTGTTTCTATGTATGACTGGGTGTTGCTCTAGAATGGTTGTATAGTTTCTGTGGTACTAAACGTTGCTCTGGAATGGCCACATTGTATCTGCATTACTGATGGTTGCTCTGGGTCACTGTATGGTTTCAGTGGGACGGAGTGTTGCTTTGGGATGGCTGTACTGTCTCTGTGGTAATTAGTGTTGCTCTGTATGCATTTTGTTGTCTTTTGATAAGTGGGTGTTGCTTTGGAATGGTTTATATTGTACTTTCTCTGTAGTGTTATGTGATGTTCGGTTTGGCTGGTATATTAACTAATCAGTAGTGTTTTGTGGGAATTTATACTTTTAGTTGCTCCGGAATGGCTGTACTGTCTCTGAGTGAATTATAAATGTTGTACTGTCTCTAAGGGACTTTGTGTTGCTCTGGTGTTATTTACTGTTTCTGTTTGGTTGTGAGTTGCTTTGCACTGGTTTTCTGTTTCTATAGAGACTGTGTGTTGCGCTGAAGTGGTTGTGCTGTCTATATAGGACTGGGTGTTACTCTGAAGTGGTTGTGCTGTCTATGTAGGACTGGGTGTTGCTCTGAAGTGGTTGTGCTGTCTATGTAGGACTGGGTGTTGCTCTTGAACGGTTGTAATGTCTATGTGGGAATCGGTGTTGCTCTAGAATGGTTGTGCTGTCTATGTAGGACTGGGTGTTTATCTGAAGTGGTTGTGCTGTCTATGTAGGACTGGGTGTTTCTCTGAAGTGGTTGTGCTGTCTATGTAGGACTGGGTGTTTCTCTGAAGTGGTTGTGCTGTCTATGTAGGACTGGGTGTTGCTCTTGAACGGTTGTAATGTCTATGTAGGACTGGGTGTTTCTCTAGAATGGTTGTGCTGTCTATGTAGGACTGGGTGTTTCTCTGAAGTGGTTGTGCTGTCTATGTAGGACTGTGTGTTTATCTGAAGTGGTTGTGCTGTCTATGTAGGACTAGGTGTTTATCTGAAGTGGTTGTGCTGTCTATGTAGGACTGGGAGTTTCTCTGGAATGGTTGTATTATCTATGTTGGACTGGGTATTGCTCTAGAATGGTTGTGCTGTCTATGTAGGACTAGGTGTTTCTCTGAAGTGGTTGTGCTGTCTATGTAGGACTGTGTGTTTCTCTGAAGTGGTTGTGCTGTCTATGTAGGACTAGGTGTTTATCTGAAGTGGTTGTGCTGTCTATGTAGGACTGGGTGTTTCTCTGAAGTGGTTGTGCTGTCTATGTAGGACTGTGTGTTTATCTGAAGTGGTTGTGCTGTTTATGTAGGACTAGGTGTTTATCTGAAGTGGTTGTGCTGTCTATGTAGGAATAGGTGTTTATCTGAAGTGGTTGTGCTGTTTATGTAGGACTAGGTGTTTATCTGAAGTGGTTGTGCTGTCTATGTAGGACTAGGTGTTTATCTGAAGTGGTTGTGCTGTCTATGTAGGACTGGGTGTTTATCTGGAATTGTTGTAATGTCTGTGTAGGGCTGTGTGTTGCGCTGAAGTGGTTGTGCTGTCTATGTAGGACTAGGTGTTTCTCTGAAGTGGTTGTGCTGAATATGTAGGACTGGGAGTTTATCTGAAGTGGTTGTGCTGTCTATGTAGGACTAGGTGTTTATCTGAAATGGTTGTGCTGTCTATGTAGGACTAGGTGTTTATCTGAAGTGGTTGTGCTGTCTATGTAGGACTGGGTGTTTATCTGGAATTGTTGTAATGTCTGTGTAGGGCTGTGTGTTGCGCTGAAGTGGTTGTGCTGTCTATGTAGGACTGGGTGTTTCTCTGAAGTGGTTGTGCTGTCTATGTAGGACTGGGTGTTTCTCTGAAGTGGTTGTGCTGTCTATGTAGGACTAGGTGTTTATCTGAAGTGGTTGTGCTGTCTATGTAGGACTGGGTGTTTCTCTGGAATGGTTGTGCTGTCTATGTAGGACTGGGTGTTTCTCTGAAGTGGCTGTGCTGTCTATGTAGGACTAGGTGTTTATCTGAAGTGGTTGTGCTGTCTATGTAGGACTGGGTGTTTCTCTGAAGTGGTTGTGCTGTCTATGTAGGACTGGGTGTTTCTCTGGAATGGTTGTGCTGTCTATGTAGGACTGGGTGTTTCTCTGAAGTGGTTGTGCTGTCTATGTAGGACTGGGTGTTTATCTGGAATTGTTGTAATGTCTGTGTAGGGCTAGGTGTTGCTCTGGAATGGCCACATTGTATCTGCATTACTGATGGTTGCTCTGG
This sequence comes from Spisula subtruncata, assembly GCA_963678985.1. NCBI lineage: Eukaryota > Metazoa > Mollusca > Bivalvia > Venerida > Mactridae > Spisula > Spisula subtruncata. Next base: position 26,340,693 of record OY787665.1, read on the forward strand.
GTCACTGTATTGTTGCAGTGGGACGCAGGGTTGCTTTGGAATGACTGTACTGTCTCTGTGGTACTCAGTGTTGCCATGTATGCATTTTGTTGTCTTTGTGATAAGTGAGTGTTGCTATGGATTGACTGTACTGTATCTGTGGGACGGTTTGTTGCATGGAATGTTGGTACGTTCTCTGTAATGTTAAATCATGTTCGGTGTGTTGGAATCAGTACTGGGTTTGGTAGTTAAATATCTATAAAAACGAAAGTGTACAGGATATAGCATACGTAAGTTTGTTGTTATCAAATTTGAATTGCTATGGTAGAAATGATGGTAGTTAAAGCCAAAGACATATAGTTATAATATTCAAGCATGTGCCATTTATAAATGTTTTGAAAGAAGTAGGCTAACACAAGTTTTATATTGTTTCAGGAAGCTTCTAGCATTTTACACGATACTATTCGTGGTTGGGGTGCTGTCTCAAGGCAACAATGTCAACAAACAAAGGCGTAATGTGGCTACCTTGATACCTCAATGTTTCCATGAAGGACGATGGTTCCCTGGTGGGACTATCATTACAGCCGGTAGATCCCTTGATTGGTGCTTCGGCTCATTCTGTGATATGAATGGAAAGATTAAACACTGGGACGATTATAATTGCCCACCGCCAAATAGAGACCATCCATTTTCAATTATTCTGTCTCAGCAGAAAAAGCCGACGACAACGACGATGACAACAACAACAACACCAATGCCGGTAACCAGACCGCCTACTACAACGCCACCTGTGCGGACTACAGCGCCACACCTGCGGGCAACAGCGCCACCTGTACGAGCGACAACGCCACCTTCATTCTGGTTTCCATCAACCACACAAGAACCTTTCTTTAATAGTTTTTCGGATATTGGCTGCTTCTATCGTGGGAAATTTTACTGGGCAGGACAAGATATTGAGAACAAACAACGTGGTCGGCGCTGTTTTGGCACATATTGTGACTTTAATGGACGTATCCAGCATTGGCAAGATGATTGTTTATTCACAATGTCACCTCTTGTACCCTTACTTAGCTCCGCGGATCAGACGTGATCTGACACCCGGAAGTGACTTGTCCCGTGATGCTTATTGTGTTCCTACATATTGCTGACTTCTATTGACTGGCTTAAAGGAATAAGGTCCCAAGTGCAAACACATGTTTTGAGAGAACAAGAGAAAACTGTCCGAACACTTCTCTTTTCCAGGCGAAAAGAAGTCTTACTTCCGTTTGGTCTTTGTACGACGATGCTCCAGAGCGGGCCATGTACAGTACGGGAAGAAGAAGGTCAACATGATCTATTCTGATTTTCGTGAAAATAGGTTTATGAGATATACGCTGCGATGAAGTCTCCAAATACAAAATGTATGTATTTGTCTAATAATGCAATTAGTAGCACTTACGACCTTATCCGGATAAGCCAGCACATTAAATATGGAGTCTTTAAAGCCATGTTAGCCATAATTGATGAAATCGTAATACCGGTACATGTATGTTACAGTTTTTCCAAGAGGGGTAAAACGAAATGTGTCTGTCTTCACATATATTTTTTTATTAAAAGCTGATTACCTGTTTCGCTTTGACCACCTTGGTTATACGTGCCTGAAGCAATAGTTTCACATATATTTATTTATTTTTATTTTTGTGTTCCATCATTTGCCCTGGTTCGGCATCATTTAGTGTTATACATATATCATCACCAAACTACATGTGCATTTTACTTTGACTTATATGCAGCTAGATTTTACAATTGAGTTTGTCCTATCCTATTCCCTGGGCCGATCTTCCGAAGCATCTTAAGCAGAATTCTCATCTCAAATTGAGATTTTGTCCAAATCAGAGTCTGAATTTCTAATAATTATGAAGTAAGAACTCATAACAAATTACTGGGGAAAAAACAAAGAATAAGAGTTGCTGTTTTGATGCTAATTTTGAGTTCATCCTCTTCTGAAAATTTGGCAATATTTCAGTTGAGATTTATCTCAAAATTCATATATGTTTCGGGAGATCGGGACCTGGCGTCATTTTGTGATGTCTAACGAACAAAACTAGTCACAAAGAACACAAACGCTTACATACCCATCCACACCATCCAGATGGTATTTATGTATTAACACTGCAGGCCAATCATCTTACAAAGCGAACAGACATGCTTTGCAAAAAGTCTCAAGTTAGTAATTTCATCTGCCCATGGGTATAAAAAATTAAGAATAATATTTGTTTTAACGACAGATATCTCCGAAACAAGCATGGTGGTCTATAATTTTGTGCTTATTTTCTTAAACATGCTACTCTGTCTTGGTGCAATGCTAGAACTGGTTGGCAACCCAGTGGTAGTCTAGCGTGCATCGGTGCTATACACCGGCCACGTGAAAGAACCAAGGAATCTATTCAAACCGAACTACTAGGGTATCGCACCCGCATTCCTTGTATCTCAACTCTATCTCTAAAATTTGCGAAGAAAGAAAGAATGCATTTTTGCCGCATCTCTCATACGAGAAACAAGTTTTCGTTTCATCACGCGAAGTGCAGGTTAAACACTAGGATTTACTAAGAAATATGTACATGTATCTTCATTAAGTGCAGCTTAATTAGTTAAAGTGTCTACTAAACCACGTTTAACACTAATTTATAGTTATGTACAGGTGTAAGTAATGCAGGGGGTGTTCGAAAAGTTTCGCGACAAGAGTCTTTATACATGTTTTTTCTTGATATTTATTCAATAAAATGTTAGAAGCAAATGGTATCTACATGTATATATTTAGTTTATTACTTAGATGTATGAACAATTATACAATTCCAACAGGGGGATTTATTCTGCTGTGATAGATACGTCAGGAGGGGGGGGGGGGGCTAATTGTCCAAAAAACGAAACGCATTTGTCAGCAAACTTTTCGAACGTCCCTTGTAATATCCTTTATCTGTCGCGATACATGCGACAAAATGCATTGAAGTAGATACACGTGCAACGAGGGTATTTGTTCGTATATCGTCCGATTAATGAGGAAGTTGTCAAGATGTATGTGGACTAGTTAAGTATTAGATCGTCACCTAGAAACACTGACATGTCAACATCTCGTCCTATATATCTGAACTATATACACTTCTATCGTCAAAAGTACTGCTACCTTCGTTTCTCTCCTATGTACTTTAATGGATTTCTAATTGACTTTCTAATTAGTCATCCTATATAAAATTAATATTACATAGCACAAAACCGTAGCCAGACGTAAATATATGGCGAGGCAGCCGATTTCAGCTTTGAGTGGTGTATTGAGAAGATTCCATTGAATAAATTTGATCGACAGTCAAAGGTTTAGACTGCCAAGGGAACAAGACACATAGTTTGTTAGTGATATTTAAAAGTAAATATTCCCACATACGATGTCGTAGAGTGTGCGCCGACCCGACTTATAGCTGTTACGACAAATTTACATACTGTTTCTATTATTTTATATGTCACCTTCAATCTTTGCAATTGGAGTGTCAACATATAGCTGAATAAGACTGTGAAGGCCAATTGCTAATATAGTTGGAATAAGTATAGTAAAAACCAATGTTCGCGACTTTCGCGGACAACCCTCGTACTAGTATCCTTACACAATAATTATTATACCATAATACCCTGAAACGCATGTAACAAATTAATTAATCACATCATGTTTTCGATTTATCAACCTTTCGCTACCATAACCACCCATGAATGTCATTTTTCTAGATTTGAAAATGCATGCTAAGACTAGCGGTCTTAATACAGACTTGTGGTTTTCAGACAATTCCCATATTCAGACCATCGAACCTTTAAAATAATAAATCTTTAGACTAGCCGTACTTCAGATTACATACTTCGTACAAGCACCACGCAAGCGAACAATTATTGAGACTTTAATTCCACGCACATTTAGGCTTATGGACTTGCATCTCTAGCTTTTGACAAGCATTGATTCAAACTAGTTAGCGAACCTTGTAAACGAACATTCCTTCATACCATAGGTTTTAGACTTGCAAACTTATGACAAGCACACATGCAAATAAGCATACTAGTGAATTCACGAATATTTTGACTTGCCTGCCTTTCGACTTGCTGGCCATCAGACAAGAATGCATTCACACGAGCGAACCTTAAAACTAGTACATGTAGATTCATAGGCCGTCAAAAGAACGAACAATCCATCGGTTGGTAGCCGTAAAGACCTACTGACGTTTTGGTATGTTCTGATAATGGCTTGACACTGATGTATTGAATCAATTATAGGTGATATGCATAACCATAAATCAGCAATAATTGATATCGTAATGACTACTCGAATGTCAACTCATCATATTGTTGCAAGGGAAAGTGATTCAAAGTCCAGCAATGGTAACACGACCAGGTTTGCTCGTAATTTGGTCATGAATTTGCTATATGCGCGTACAGACAGTACATTTTGGTGTTTAGTCCCGTATGTACGTTTCAAGCACATACAGTTTTGTGCATTTCCCTCATATAGACACTTGGTAACAATGGAGATGTATATGTATTAGATACAGTACTAGTTTTCGTTCAAAAGTGTCTTCTTACAAGCGTTATTGTACAGTTTTGGAAGGACAAACAACATAATTGTCCGAGGCGAAGCCGAGGATAATTTGTTGTTCGTCCTTCCGAAACTGTACAATAACACTTGTAAGAAGACACTTTTGAGCGAAAACAAGTTCTGTATCTGACTTATACTCCGACAAAAAGCAAAATGATCCCCAGAGAGACCATGGTTATCCAAAAGTTCCTTCAACAATCCATGAACAGAGCATCATTCGCAGCATAGAAAATATAGTTCTAATGTAAAAATGTGCTTGGCCTATAATGTACCAAAGGGATTAAGTTAACTGTCCAAAAATGTCCATTCATAGGTTTAATTAGCTTGTGATTAAAATTCACACAAGTGTCAATGTGTTTATACACCTTATAAGTGCTTATAATACACTTGCATCTAGTTTTCTTCATTCATTGATAAAGGACTTAGTGCACAAAGGTAGAAATTTATGTATCTTATTTTCACAATTGTCATATTTCTATGAAAATATTGGTATTGTTTAATTTATAATACACATAACAAGGTTATATTCGTACTGTCCATGTTGACACTCACAGTCATATTAATATATAGAATAAAGTTCACCTGATAGACAATTATAGTAACTATTTGTATTCTGTATATATTCAGGTTTCTTGTACATGTAATTAATTGCACAATGAATTTTTACAGCTAAATCTTAAATTCGCTTAAATTGTTACAAATACTTTAAAAAATACTGTAAAAGCACTGCTTTTCTTGGGAATAATAAGAAAATAAATTTTGCTTGGTATGAATATTCTGTAACTTTGCTTCAATTGCTATAATTAATTTCTACTTTTCTTGGTCATTGCAATGATAAAAAGTTTGCTCCCCATTTTGCGGTTTACAAAACAATAAACAATTTCTCTTGAATTTGTTCTGGCCTAAATAAATCAAGAATATTGGAATTCATGATTTAGTTATCTACACTATTGATTCGAGTAAAAGCCACAAATAAGATGGTTTTACAGTAGTACAGTCTAATATTGCACTATCTTTGGGTGGACTTACAATTTTCAAGCTACATGTTTTTGACGAGTAAAAATAATTAAATTTCAATGTGACAAAATTTCGTGGAAAGTTCAATATAATTTAAAGGATTTTCGTGGTTGAAATCATCCACAAAATTAACGAAATTAAATGGCCCTCTAATATTATTGATTTTACAGTATTTCATTTATTTAACTGTTCATGTAGTTATAAGTGGATTTGTCATGAATGACCAATTATTTTCTGAGTAAATGTTTTGTACAAACAACTTTCTTAAAAATCAAAAAGTGTACACTTACGAAAATAATGTACACTTTATCAATGGAGTCACAGGGTGTATCGGAGTATAACTCCAGAAAATGTATGGTAAAAGCGTACTACACGTAACTTCACAGTGCAACAAAATGTACACATCAAAATGCTCTGTCTGTGCGCGCCTTAAAAGAATTTGGATATCGGACTGTAGGACTACAAAATAACATTTGAACATAATGTTATTATGAAAAGATGTGTGTATTTTGTATCTCCATAATGAGGTAAAACATAGGGCCCACTGAGCAATAATTACCACGGCTATAAATGAATGTACTTCGGGGGGCATTGGGAACAGTCATTGCATTCACAAATCGTCTAATGACTTCCCCCGAAGCTTTCCGTAGACCATGGTGACCCTTTTCCCGATGCTTCCCGAAGCTCATTTATCAAATCGGGAGTACATCGCCGAGGCAAAACTGGGACATAGGCTTCAGGTACGTTTAATCCTCATGACAATTAGTATTAATAATTAATAAGTATACGAAAAAGCCACAAGGTATGATATTCTCATGACGAAACTTTACTCTAGTAACCCTTTGTTACAATGACATACATAACTCAATGTGCGACAAAGTGTGTCTTTGTACAAATTGCCATCAAGCAGAAATGACATTATCTGGTCATTAATTAGTAATTTAGCAGGTGTTTTATTTCCGTATTATGATACACATTGCAAGGACATTAGCACACGCACTTGTAAATCACATGAATTGTGGGTTTCGTTTGCAGATCGATCGATTGATGTTTTATTGATTTCAATACTCGTCTAGTACACAATTAAACGTAATTGTTAGGAAGCGTATCCTTCCGTTCGTACGTTTGTACACCAGTCCGTCCGTCTGTGTGCGAGCGTGTGTGCGTCTTGTTGCACGTATGAGTAGAAAGGGTATGTGCATCTAATTGCACATATGAGCATATATGATAGGTTCTTCTAATTGCACGTACGAGCAGATATGATAGGTGTGTCTAATTACACGTACGAGCAGATATGGTAAATGCGTCTTATTGCACGTACGAGCAGATATGATAGGTGCGTCTAATTGCACGTACGAGCAGATATGATAGGTTCGTCTTATTGTACGTACGAGCAGATATGATAGGTGTGTCTAATTGCACGTACGAGTAGACAGTGTATGTGCGTCTAATTGCACGTACGAGCAGATATGGTAAATGCGTCTAATTGCACGTACGAGCAGAAATGATAGGTTCGTCTAATTGCACGTACGAGCAGATATGATAGGTGGGTCTTATTGCACGTACGAGTAGACAGTGTATGTGTGTCTAATTGCACGTACGAGTAGACAGTGTTTGTGCGTCTAATTGCACGTACGAGCAGATATGGTAGGTGCGTCTTATTGCACGTACGAGCAGATATGGTAGGTTCGTCTAATTGCACGTACGAGCAGATATGGTAGGGACGTTTAATTGCACGTACCAGTAGACAGTGTATGTGCGTCTAATTGCTAGTACGAGCAGATATGGTAAGTGCGTCTCGTTGCACGTACGAGCAGATATGATAGGGGCGTCTAATTGCACATACAGCAGATATGATAGGTTCGTCTTATTGCACGTACGAGCAGATATGATAGGTGCGTCTTATTGCACGTACGAGCAGATATGGTTGGGGCGTCTAATTGCACGTACCAGCAGATATGGTAGGTGCGTCTTATTGCACGAACGAGCAGATATGGTAGGTGCGTCTAATTGCACGTACGAGCAGATATGGTAGGGGCGTCTTATTGCACGTACGAGCAGATATGGTAGGTGCGTCTTATTGCACGTACGAGCAGATATGGTAGGGGCGTCTTATTGCACGTACCAGCAGATATGGTAGGTGCGTCTTATTGCACGAACGAGCAGATATGGTAGGTGCGTCAAATTGCACGTACGAGCAGATATGGTAGGTGCGTCAAATTGCACGTACGAGTAGATATGGTAGGGGCGTCTTATTACACGTACTAGCAGATAGGGTAGGGGCGTCTAATTGCATGTACGATTAGAAAATTAATTTAATGGTTGGCGCATCTAAATGTGCGTGCGAGCAGATATGGTAGGTGCGTCAAATTGTGTGTTTTAAAATGGTAAGGGGCTTCAAATTGTGTCTTCTTTTATTGTAAGCTTAATATGGTCAGTACTTAATGCTTGATATTCTAAATACAAATATATCTATATCTATATCAAGCCGGATTGGTCGCACCAACCCTCTGACAAGTGCAGTAGTTGATCCTATTTGTATTTCTTCCTTTTTTCTTTTGCATTACCACTCATTTTACTGGACCGCTTCTATCTTACACTTTCGTGTTTTTCTGCTTTCTGTTTTCTTGCGCACCGTTGTATAATGGTCAAGTCTGACAGTACAACGTATAATGTAGATATAGATAAATACAAGTACATTTTAGAAACAGGAAATCGTGTAACAAGCTCCGTGTACGTCACAAGTATTAAACTAACAGCTATTTATTAGTAACGAGGAAACATTGTTCACTTGTCTACATATATAATAACTGATATCAAAGTTGACAAACTTAAAAGAACATATTTCATTTAAAGTGACAACCGGGTCAAGAGGTAAAGGTTTTCATATTTCGGGGACAGATGTGTAGTAGTAGTTAAACAACAATCAAACGTGTTGTAGTGAACCTGAATGAATAACTAGGCATACAGTGTAACTGCTCTATAAACATACGTGCTTGACGCTCGACTTTCTTTTGCCAGTAACAAGGGAAGATAACTCTAATAAATATCGGTCACAGGATTATCAGCTGTGTCAGTATGGACTCCTCTTGTGAAAGGGAATACGCGTGCTAGGTTCCAAGTGGATATCTTTTATAGTGTTTGAGGAAATGGCTGACAATGAATTTAACCAACGCAAACGCAGAGGATCCCGTCACAACAACAGCTCAACTTTTCCATCGAAAAGTCGAGCTTATATAATTAATAAGCTTTATTGCATGCCATCCCCAACTTTTTTAACCATCCGATATTGTAAACCCGATAGCCGTTTACATATAGAAGTAAGAAGGCTATAATTAAATAAATCGCTGTAACTTGTTTAACGTTTAACACACAAAATTTGTTACTATCACTAATGTTTATTTAATTTATCTACATTCTTATGAATATTTTTTCATTAATTTAAAATAATGAATCAATGGTCCTACATAAGTTTAAAAACTGCAACTCTTCATTTTTATAACGGCCTTTACTTTCTATTGAAAACCCGATAAAAATGCTAAATTTTGGTATTTTTGTTTCGTTTTGTTTCAAATTTACACTATTTTGTTAAAATGTCACAATAAATGTTACTAGGACATTGTCTTGGTAATTTATTTTTCTTTCAAGATATATAAAAATAATTATGTTTAATAGCTATCTTTGCGGTCCTATGTAACTTTTAGTCAACTGACGTGTTAATTTAAGAGATACTTTCAGAGCATTCAGTGCTTTGATTTTTTTCTCTGGGGTCATTTTGTTAATATTCGCATTGTTTCTTATAAGTATAAATAGAATAGGCCTTTAGTCTGTTTTATCCAGGAACTAAATATCTTATACTCGTAGTTGTACGAACAAGTAAAATGCATTACATGCCAGTATTTGCCACAAACAACCTATACATGTACAAAAATGTATATTTGCTACAATAAAAAATAAACTAAGGTAACGCTATAGAACACATGCATACATGTACATAAATATTATGTGCGGAAAGTGACTTGTCACATATTGATATCTCCCAGATCTCAACTCAAGTTAATTGTAATTGTAGACCATGTGACAACTGATGACATGTATATACTCATCTAATGTCCAGTTAACTATCTCTATCGAGGATTGAAAAACAAAACAAATAATTATGAATATAATCAGGAACAATTAAACAGATCTGCATTATAATGTACCATTCATGTTTACCGCATTATGACGTTTGTAGTGCCGCTAATTAATTACCGTGCTTGTAATTAGGCAAAAAATAACCATAAAACACGGATGTCATGTCTATATTTTTTATCTTCATATACGTGACAAAACGCATAATTTAAATGTGCAGTATATGCATGGTTGTGGTTGTTTTTATAAGTCATGACAATGAGTATGACTTTAGACTAAGGTTAAACTATTACTAATGAACCGTAATATGCAACAAATGTCAAATCTTGAAAGGTCGACATCCTTACAAACATAATAACATTACAAGCGAATAATCAGTCCTGCCAGCTTGATTGTGAGGTCCTGCCAATAACTTCTACGAGGATGAGTGACCGGGTGCCGCATATTGTTGTTTGAGACGTGATGTTTGTAGTCTATCATACTTGATTGTTACGTAGCTATACTGTATATTATTATGCATATTGCCATATATGTACAATATATAATGCACGTAATGTAGTCCATGTGTTATAAAAAGAAGCATTTAAATGGTTGTGGCGACAGATCGACTTGTATACTAACTTATACCAAATAGAAGAAACTAGACGCTCAAAATACAAGGGAACATGGAGTATCTTATCCCATATCCTCGCAGCAATGGATAACATCAAGAACGAGGTATTGATAGTGATTATATAAGTTAGAACAACTTTTCCCTATCGATCTAAATAAATAAGTCTAGTATTTTAGTATAAGTATTATCAACTAGAAGAAAAGTTAGTTCTGTCGCGGGGGCCGCCAGAACCGGGGCCAGATCGAGACAGTATCAACTGAGTGAAGAACGACATACTAGGCAGAAATGAGACACCATATAGATAGAAGAAGAACTCCACTGTTGCTATAGGCCTACCCCAAGTTATATGTCCTAGATATTGACTGTTACAAAACCAAAGCCACGTAACACTGCAATTGTCTTTGTTCGGGGAAATGCAACGAGAAATGTGCATTTTACACGGTTGTCAAGGAGCATGCTTGACAACGCCTTGACAGAACAAAAATATAAACTGATTTATTCTCACCAATTAAAATACAATTATTGTCTGTAGCATGTAGGCGGGGACATTACCACATCTGCAGTCCATAAATCACTGCACTAGATATGTGCAGTTTAAACAGAATCGAGTAAGGGGAAGCTTCGGGGAAGTCATGAGACACTTTGTGACATCTAAGGTTTTGGTGGGCCTCCCTGTATACTCCTGACACCATCATTCCTTGGCCATTCCTGAGCACATTTTGCCTCGGGGATAACCTCTCGATGGGAATCAATGGACCGATTTTCATAAATCATTATGTCACATGTGTTATATTGTAAATGAAGAAAGATAGTTTAAAATTTGATGCCAATATGCTGATAAGCACAATATGGGTCTTATAATATCTTGCTTCATATATTTTTACCAATGTGATACCAGATGATGTGCTTTATCCCTAAGTGACACTAGATGATGATGTGCTTTATCCCTAAGTGACACTAGATGATGAAGAGCTTTATGCCTAAGTGACACTAGATGATGATGTGCTTTATGCCTAAGTGACACTAGATGATGAAGAGCTTTATGCCTATGTGACACTAGATGATGAAGAGCTTTATGCCTAAGTGACACTATATGATGATGTGCTTTATCCCTGAGTGACACTAGATGATGAAGAGCTTTATCCCTAAGTGACACTAGATGATGAAGAGCTTTATCCCTAAGTGACACTAGATGATGAAGAGCTTTATGCCTATGTGACACAAGATGATGAAAAGCTTTATCCCTAAGTGACACTAGATGATGAAGAGCTTTATCCCTAAGTGACACTAGATGATGAAGAGCTTTATGCCTAAGTGACACTAGATGATGAAGAGCTTTATCCCTAAGTGACACTAGATGATGAAGAGCTTTATCCCTAAGTGACACTAGATGATGAAGAGCTTTATCCCTAAGTGACACTAGATGATGAAGAGCTTTATCCCTAAGTGACACTAGATGATGAAGAGCTTTATGCCTATGTGACACCAGATGATGAAGAGCTTTATCCCTAAGTGACACTAGATGATGAAGAGCTTTATCCCTACGTGACACTAGATGATGAAGAGCTTTATGCCTAAGTGACACTAGATGATGAAGAGCTTTATCCCTAAGTGACACTAGATGATGAAGAGCTTTATCCCTAAGTGACACTAGATGATGAAGAGCTTTATCCCTAAGTGACACTAGATGATGAAGAGCTTTATGCCTATGTGACATCCGGTGACAGTTGTGATTTAACCTACCTGACACAGAACACTTATTGTTGTCTTTCAAAGGCTAAATGTCACAAGTACTGCATCAACAAATGCAAATCTGTATCTGATAGTAAGACCCCTACTTGGGGGGGATTATTATAACACTGAAGTCAAGATGAAATGAAAACAACTTTTAATGAATATCTTTTAAGACATTACCATAATTTAATGTGACAATATGGAATGACGTTCAACCAATAACAACACAGATAATTATAATGCTTTCTTTGGACAGATAAAATTTTATATACAAAATATGAGCAATAATCACAATACATACAATGGGGGTAAAATAATCAACATCTGTATAGTGCATACACTTATCACAAACTTGTCATGCTGCGGAAACAGTGGGAATAGATGTACCAGTCTTTACAATTGACATAATGCCACAACAGAGATTGCTCCACCTTAATGCTCAAGGAAGGATGTTTGGGAAAGCGTATCCATTGAACTATGATTGTGCTGGAATTTACCGTTGTCAATTTGATGTGCAAAATGAATCAGGTTCCAGACAATAATTTTTTTGGGGACTGTTTCAATTAAGCCAAGGAATATTACCAAATTTCTCATTACCTTGGGTAAGCAGGCCTACAGTTTTCCGCAGCAAACTATTGTAATAAGTATAATTCTGAATACAGACTGAAGATTTTACCCCCTTAACAGTAAGAAGCACCGCTTACTTACACTGTACAACATCACTGTACAAATCTACATAGATGTACACAAATCTACATAGATGTACACAAATCTACATAATTATATGTACACAAATCTACATAGATGTACCTACATAGATGTACCGGTACACAAATCTACATAGATGTACACAAATCTATCTGCACCATTATATACACAAATCTACATAGATGCACCCAAATCTACATAGATGTTAACAAATCTACATTAATGTTCACAAATCTACATAGATGTACACAAATCTACAAAGATGTACACAAATCTACAAAGATGTACACAAATCTACATAGATGTACACAAATCTACATAAATGTACACTCATCAACATAGATGTACACAAATCTACATTACACAAATATGTGATACTGTCAAGAAATATGTGTAATGTATGTACAAGTTTGGGTCCACAGAATGAATATCTCCCAATAACATTCTCAATGAATATTCTATGATTTGCCTATGATAACAGTAGCCTTATTTACAAATGAAACAAAAACGAATTTATGCCTTTATGGTGCTGGTATTTCTTGGATCACATTATGCATAACTGCTTTCAAAGCTTACAATCTTTAACATGACCCTTCAAACAAGCAGCTATTGGACCATATTGTGCTTATATTGTCAATCTTTGTGCCCAAGGCTAGAATGGTCAAAATAAGGGACAACTGTGAATAAAATGCTCTAAAGAACGCCATGCACCAGATATCTTAAGTCTAGACATATGATAAAGGCACAGATGAAAGGTTGAATGAACTCATAAACAGGACATAACCAACATCACACAATTAAATGATACAATTTGGCTTCATGGTCAAATACTCAATTATATACAAGTATACATATGATATATGGATCAACTGTATGTCAACAAACTTGTTTACCAGAAAGCAACATGCACAAACATAGGAGATGCATTACACAAGATTAATTAAAAGAAAGGCCTAAAATAAATTATTGTTTGCTTTCCCTTCGGTAACTGACCTGCCTTTTTTTTCATAGAGAAATAAAAAAAATTTAAGGGAGATAAAATAAGTGAAAGTCATTCAATATTACAATGCACTTCTAAGAAATATATAGAATTGTCAGTTTCCAACCAACCTTTTCAACCATAAATGACATGAGCAGTGGGATGGGGGAAACAAAGAATATTTATTTTAGGCCTTACTGGATTTCTTACAATTAATTAAACAATTAATGGATTTTGAAATTGTACATTTATATAATTAGCGAAGTATATTGTTGTTATATACTAGAACTGTTGTTGTTGGTGGTGTTACTGCTGTTGTTGTTGTAGTTGAGATGAAGCAGGAAGAGGTATACAGTGACAGATTGTCGGTTTTCTAACATATAACACCATGCCAGATATTTAAAGTTATCCCAGAGGCTATCAGATGTAACTCGAGACAGACTGTCATTAATTACCTGGATATACAAGAGAAATGCTGGTCATTTGTCAGCATCACAAAGTTGTGTACAAGACAAACAGCTAGAATGTACCTATTCTTGTTCTAATTCTGTGTTTTAAGTAACAAACAACACCAACAACCCACGAGTGCACTTAAAATGACCAACATGCTATAGTTTCATCATAAGTAATGTATAAGACTTAAAGAAAAGTGTACTTAGAAAGACTAATATTTGTGTTTTCTTCACAAGTTACCTTCAAGACTAACAAACTAAGCGCACTTAGAACAACTGATATTCTGTGTAATTAATGCAAAAAGAAGATATAGACCAAGGCTTAATTTAGTGTTTATCATGTTTGTATCGTTGAGAACAATGTTGACCGTACAAGCACTCACACATGCAGGAAACATAGAACATGACAGTCAACACGAACCCCCAGGACGATACATCATGCATGGACAACGATGGTACATCCAATACAGTTCTGTAGGTCTATTTTAACAGAAAAGTTTATTTATAACCCCAGTTACAAGAATTTTTATAAGTGGGGAGTATCACAAAGCCTCACAAGGTAGTAATACAAACACAAATCTAAAGGACAATTATTGTACAATTTGCTTGCGGACATATATTGCAGGTATATTCAATGCAAGAACCTTGCAATAAAGGTCAGGATTAAGCCAAATTCTCAGTACTACAAAGCATATTCTGTGAAATATCATATTTTCCCTGATTACTTAAAGTACAAAGTTTTGTCATTTTCTGATTTTCTAATTTACATATTTTTAGGATAATATATTCAATTACCTAACCGATTGATGTAAAGTATGTGTAGATGTCACAAGCTATAAACTATCTTACCAGAATCATAGAGGAGGGTGACTAAATGAGTCTGGGTGAGTACAACTAGCTCATAAATTATTAACAATCTCCGGACATAAAGCCATTTATACTCATCACTCAAGGTGTAACTATATAAATACTCAGTGATATTATATGTTATATAACATACACATACATGTACATGACAAGTTTGTGAACAAGTTGACAACTGAAGGTGAGAAAACTTACACCTAGGTATAATAGCATATTACAACTTGACATGTTTCAGATAGTTTCTCTACAACCCTGACTGTCAACCAAGATTGCCACATTGTACGAGTATCCCTACACTCCAGACTGTCAGAATGTGTATGGGTAATTATGGCAAGACATAACCAGACTAGTCTAGGCCCTAGTCAACTGGGCCCTAGTCCAGACCCTTTGATTATAAACATGGGACAACAAACATCGTACTCAAACTCATACTTTGTACTCCAATTGGAGCCAACATGTTCTTAGCTACAATAACTGCTTTAACTTCTTTATTACAGAATGGAAACATATCATTATTGGGGTTCATTATCTTAATTGGATCATTTAGTTGCTACAAGTTGGTGTTAGGTTTGATGCCAAATTCTAAAAACTTTTTTTCAAGTTTTTAAGATTTTTTTCAAGTTCATAGAGTTTGGGTATAAGGAGACGTTTGAGTATAATCCACGGACCAACCTATCTAACTGAAATAAATAAATAAGTGGAAACTATCACAAAGTCATAAGACTGACAACTGCAATAACATAATGCCCTGTCTTTAAGGAATAAAAGCATAAAATAAAAAGTTCTAAGTAAAACATTGTCTAATGACTAGCACATGAATGTATTGGATCAACAATACAGAACATAACATCACAAAGATTATAAAACAGTTCAATGAGACTCAGTCGGTTAAACAACACAAACATACAACCAGGTACTGTTTTATCAAATCCTATACTTATATAAAAATTTAAGTTCTCTTCATTCTTTCTTTTAATAGATGTATTTACTTTAATACTTTAAACACTGCAACTTTGGGACAGATTATGGTTTGTAAGGGTCCATTAACTGAATCTGTATGAGTAAAGCAGACACATATTTATTACACTTTATAGTTCTAAATTGCATTAATTTTAAAAAATATATAAATTTGATTGTGTGTTTAAAATTTCTATTAATACTTTGATAAAACAGTTCTCTGTTGCTTGGTCTCAATCTATAAAACTTAACTTCCCGTAATATAATTATACTATAAATTATTTCTCTATACATGTATTTACAATTTAAGAATAATAATTAAAATATATACATTTATCATGTTTAATATAAATTATGTAATATCAAATAATGATTAAAATAAAAATGGGTTTTCCTTCAAGTCTTAAAATATTAGTAGGTATGTCAAAGACTATTCGGGTATTGGAATATCTATATTCATATCATATAAAACATCAACACTTAATGTTGGGTTCTATTCATTGGGTAAGATAAAAATAATTTTGAAAATCAGGAAAAATTGTCAATTTACATAGGACAAGAGGGCCTGAAAGGCCCTAGGTCGCTATCCTGTTGCACATTGGTCTAGGTATCAGTACAACCTACATTCTGACCATATTTCATGACGATTGGATCAAAACAGTGACCCCTGGAGTGGAAAAAATGTTTTTCTAAGATTTGACGTAGTGACCTAGTTTTTGACCCCACATGACCCAGTTTCAAACTAGGTCTAGATTTCATATGGAACAACATTCTGACCAAGTTTCATGAAGATCGCATCAAAATGGTGACCTCTGGAGTGAACACTAGGTTTTTCTAAGATTTGAACTAGTGACCTAGTTTTTGACCCTACATGACCCAGTTTTGAATTTGGCCTAGATTTCATAGAGAACAACATTGTGACCAAGTTTCATGAAGATTGGATCAAAATTGTGACCTCTGGTTTTTTGTAAGATTTGACATAGTGACCTAGTTTTTGACCCCACATGACCCAGTTTCAAACTTGGTCTAGATTTCATAGAGAACAACATTTTGATCAAGTTTCATGATGATTGTATCAAAACCACGACCTCTGGAGTGAATACAAGGTTTTTCTAAGGTTTAACCAAGTGACCTAGTTATTGACCTCACATGACCCAGGTTTGAACATGGCCTAGATTCCGTATAGAACAACATTCTGACCCAGTTTCATGAAGATTGGATCAAAAAGGTGACCAGTGGAGTGAACACAAGGTTTTTCTAAGATTTGACCTAGTTACCTAGTTTTTGACCCCACATGACCCAGTTTCAAACTTGGCCTAGATTTTATCGAGAACAACATTTTGACCAAGTTTAATGAAGATTGTATCATAATAGTGACCTCTTGAGTGAACACAAGGTTTTTCTATGATTTGACCTAGTGACCTAGTTTTTGACTCCACATGACCCAGTTTCGAACTTGGTCTAGATTTTATAGAGAACAACATTCTGACCAAGTTTCATGAAGATTGGATCAAAACTGTTGCCTCTACAGTGAACACAAGCAAATTGTTGACGGACTAACGGACGACAGACAGAGAGTGATCACAAAAGCTCACCTTGTCACTATGTGACAGGTGAGCTAAACCCCCCCCCCCCCGACTTTTTGAACACTATAAGATCCTAAAAAGTTCACTAAAATTCATGAAAGATAGTTTTCATGAAGAAACTTAGTTGAGTTATAGTGTTATTTTGTCAAAGCTACAATTGAATATTCAAAAACCCATTGCCATTTGTTGACATTCATACTAACAACATAATATACATGCACCATAAATGCATGCTTGAATTGCACAAATCACCTTAATATAATATATAAAATTTAAATTTTGATTAAATACAGTCTAAGAGATCATAGCCATTGAAACAGAGGCACATCTCTTATCTAAGGGGAGTAATTCCAACGATCAATTCAGATTTTACCAGCAGTAAACCGTTACCTCTCCAAATAAAACACATTTTCAAGATGACTGTCAATATTATTTGATCAAAGGGAAGTAATTAAAATGCAAAATTCAGATTTGGATAGCAGTTACCTCCCCTCTTGGATTTTTCAAGAATGGCTGGTGAAAAAAAATATGTATATTTTAACAACTATTAGTGCTAATTACATTTAATTTATAATATCAGTATATTTTATAACATCAGGTATTTTTGTATAAGTTGCTGTATAGTAGGGCTGTAACGGTATACCGCGGTATACGAAATACCGCGGACTTCAGTCCCGCACGGTTCACGATACAAGACTTCTAAATTTCGGTACGGTTCGGTATAACCTTTTTTATGAGCAAAATAATATTCAGACAACAAAAACGCCTGCCAGCCTTCTTATTATGTATAATTACCATGTATCACTCATTGTAATCATATTGAGATATGCTTCGTATTGTCTAAATTCACTTAAAATAGTTGATATGCACATAATAATTGCTGTTATAGAAACATCAAATTTATTATCACTTAAAAAGTGAAGTATTTAAGCTGCTATTAGAGAATA
Source organism: Spisula subtruncata (assembly GCA_963678985.1). NCBI lineage: Eukaryota > Metazoa > Mollusca > Bivalvia > Venerida > Mactridae > Spisula > Spisula subtruncata. The sequence goes on from OY787665.1 coordinate 26,359,272, forward strand.
TTGTATCATACCGAAAAATACCGAACCGTTACAAAAATTGACGGTACGTATCATATCGTGAGGTGAGCGTACCGTTACACCCCTACTGTAAAGGAACAGGCCATGCATGATTTTCTCCCCGAGAGCAATACAAGTACTGTGTAATAAGCTGTGTATTGCACTCACATTACATGAATTCAGGATAATATTATTACATTAATTTACATTTATTTTATATAAACAACAGCTATTTCCCCTGATTAATAAATCAGTCTATGTACAGTAATTTCCCTTTAATTTTCTTTTTAGGTACATTGAGACCCACAGATATGTATGATCATATCCAAGGGTCTATATGTAAAAGCATTCCTTCAAAATCGAACTGTTACATATAACAGCCAAGTACAAAAATATAACATAGATCTATGATAATATTTTTCTGACAATATTGAGATTTAATTATTTACTAAAGACACAAGATCTATAGACATTAACCTATTACTCCATAGGGAGCTAATACACCATCTCCATACTCATTACTGGTTTGATGTATATTTTATTCATTTCTGCATTCAACAATACTGTTGTAGTACATGACCATTCAGTCATATCCCTGCCTAGTTGTTCAATGACATTCCACATTGAAAGAAGAGTCAGAAAGTCTGTGTGCTACCAAGAATCGGAGAGTGCTGCCCTAGCTCTTTCTGATCAGAGTCCTTGGTTCTCTTAACATTCCCGGTGTATAGCATCCTACTTTTACCATACTTTCTATAAGACCATGCACTTAATCGTACACCAAATGTTTGGGCATAATTTAAAATTTGAGCATGAAATTGAATGGAGCATGAAAAGCATTTTTAATCACATATTGAGAAACCGTGTGGCTATGGAGTAATGGGTTCAAGCTTTCTTATATTTTAACCATGGATGGAACTATTAAATCTGAGCATAATATGGGACAACATCTGAAGGCTACGACAGTTGAAGGCACCTAGCCAAGCATAAACATCAGTATCATACTTAACATTACTGTACAATCACATATTTTCATGGGCATTCATTTTCGTAGATTTAGGTAAAATGCAATTTCATGAGATGCTCAATTTAAAGATCGCTAAACAGGAGAGGAAACCCTATTACAATATTCAAGCGGTCCATTAATTTGTGGAAAGTATATTTTGTGGTCAAATTCAATCATGAAATCAACGAAAATTGAACCCCCCACAAAAAACAATGATTCTACAGTATATTGTGTTGTACAAGTTTGGACCGAAAAAAATGTAAATAATATTGGACAATGCTAACAACAGATTGTATGAAGAAATCAACAAAATTACAGAATCTGAAATCATTTACATAAGTTTACATAAAAATATACATAAAATAGACTACCGGTATTAACATAAATATGCATATATTAAATTAATATCTATCAATTCATAAAATAACAGATGAAAACATCCACATGACTTCAGAAATGCAACAACACCAAAACATTCTTTACAAGAGTACAACCTACAAGTGCTAGACGCCCTCATTTCTCGTTCACATAGTAACCTTACTCAACTGTGAGTGAAAATTCTAAGAGTAACAAGGGCAGATAATACAATAAATACAGGTTACAGGGTTATCAGCCTGGGCAATATGGACTCCCCTTGTGTTTGTGAATGATTATGTTGAGTTTTTCAAGAAGATACCTTTGATAGTATTTGAGAAAATGACTCTGACAATAACCATAACCAACATACACGCAGATGATCCCGTCACGATGATAGCTTGGGTTTTTCTGCGAAAAGTCTCGCTAACAAATATTTAACCTGCAACAATTCACTGTAAGCTGATTGGTAGAATTAATCAACAATCAGCAGATATTAATGAAGCACATGTATATCAGTGATAAGAAAATATCAATTCTGTAAATGGGCCTACACTAGTATCAGGTTCTCTCACATCTATAGACACATTTCAGTATGACGAAACTATTCATATGCTAATCGCTACCAATGTTCCACCAGAAATCTATTGGCTGAATAAACAATACAAACAAGTCACTGACCAATAACTCATCGTATACCAATTTGCATATGAATGCCCGGGTATGTAAACATGAAATGTGTCTATACAGTTTGTTTATCAACAAACAACCACCTTCATGAAACAAAACATAAATACGGTCTTTTACCCCTATATACACACTAATCCCAGGGTTCTCAATTTAGACCAGCTGAAAATGAAAAAATTATACACAATTTGAAGAAGTGTTGGTAAGCATTATGACCTGCTAGGTTAAAATCTATTGAGAACCCTGTACACCAAGTCACCGTCTAGAACACACAAATACTACCCTAGCCATATTCCTGTATACACAAATACTGCTCTAGCTACATTCATGTACACAAATACTGCTCTAGCCACATTCATGTACACAAATACTGCTCTAGCCACAGTCAAGTACACAAATACTGCTCTAGCCACAGTCAAGTACACAAATACTGCTCTAGCCACAGTCAAGTACACAAATACTGCTCTAGCCACAGACCAGTACATAAATACTGCTCTAGCCACCGTCCTGTACACAAATACTGCTCTAGCCACAGTCCTGTACACAAATACTGCTCTAGCCACCGTCCAGTACACAAATACCGCTCTAGCCACAGTCCTATACACAAATACTGCTCTAGCCACAGTCCAGTACACAAATACTGCTCTAGCGACTGTCCGGTACACAAATACTGCTCTTGCCACGGTCCTGTACACAAATACTGCTCTAGCCAAAGTCCTGAACACAAATACTGCTCTTGCCACAGTCCTGTACAAAAATAATGCTCTAGCCAGTCATGTACATAAATACTGTTCTAGCCACACTCCTATAGACGAATACCGCTCAAGCCACAGTCCTATACACAAATACTGTTTTAGCCACAGTCCTGTACACAAATACTGCTTGTGCCACAGTCTTGTACACAAAGACATTCTCTTATTCCTTTCATACATTTCTTTAGCTGTCTGGCTCATTCATATCACCAATACAAAAGTATTCAGTCATAACAATTGTCTATTTCACCAGAAAAAATGTACTCAGTGTATCAATTAGTGAACTTTTGTAATGAAGCCTCAGGGGCATCAGATAGAGATAAATAAACCTCGGCATCTTGGGGAAGCATCGGGAACGGTAGAACAGGTGACTGATTCACCATCACATTATGCATCGGCACCATCACAGGATTATCCTGCTGTTCTGCTGATTGTCTATGTTGTGGCATTGCCTGCTGTTGTTGTTGTTGCTGCTGTTGTTGTTGTTGTGAGGGACCTTGTTGTTGTTGTCTATGAGGGGTTGGTGGAGACTGTATGGATTGTTCTCCACCCATGACTGCCGCCATATTATCTAAAAGGTCAAAAATTTAAATACATTTTAAAACTTCTAAAATCATCGACAACATTAAACTAACAGGGGTGTCAATGGAGCTAAATTTAAAATCAGGAAAACAATATGCAGTCAACCATTTTTTACAAACAGAAGGCATTCAACCACATTGTTTCCATCAGTTATAACTTTGCTATTTCTCAAGAAATTTTCATCAAATAAGTTATTTTGGTCAGAAATCATGGTTCTTTCAGGATCTGTAAAATCCAATTCTGGATTTATCCAGAAAATGGAAACTCTGAACTAAGCAAATTCAGACTTCAAAATTTTTTTTTGTAAATTTACATCAGCATATAAACAATGGACGTTTAATTTACATTTCATGCAAATAAATTGGTTGATCATATCTGATAATTCAGCTTACGATATGCAAATGACAATAACCTTTGTCAATACTTAGTTTTTTCATGAAATATGTCTTATCTTTAGATTAATTTGTAAGTTCTTAGAAAAATTTACTTACTGGAATTCGAGTTTATCATACTAGGCATACTCCCTTCGGCAAATAAAATCTGTTCATGGATTTTTCTCAATTCTTCTTGTTGCCTTAAAATAGCGTCTTGAACTTGATTAGCTTTTTTACGTAACTGTTCATGTAACTGCCTCTGTATCGGGGTCATATATACATTGACTGAAGGTGACGCAGCCTGTAACACGAACAATAATACTGTGACATAAAAACATGTCTTTCACAAATGTCCATAAGTCTGACAAAATCATCAGACCTTAGATTCCTGGCAAATGGCACAGCTTGGCTTGGTAAAAAATATTCATGTGAAGTTTCACTGAAATCCAACAAATGATTAAAGAGTACTTGACAAACTCTGTAAAATCCATACATTTATACTGACGGTATAATATCGATGGCTTAGAACCAGAAGGTCGTAACTCCTACTTGTGACCTTATAAGACTCATACATATTTGAAATCTGCTTCACAAGGCGCTTCTTATGAGCCTATTTTCATGAAAATCTGAAATTGTCATGTTAACCAAAATGAAGTTTTAAAAACGTGTTTTCCCATAGGTAATGAGTAAATTACAGACAGTTTTCTCTTGTTTTCTCAATATATCGATTTTTTAGTAACGACCTTCTGGTTCTAAGCCAGCGATATGTCTTCCCCTTATACATGTTCCCTTATACAAGTTTTCTATGAAGGAAACATATATTTGCAGTCTATAACCCAACAAACAATCAATAACTGATACTCTTTGCTACAATCACCGATCATGTCCTTGCAACTTAACTTCACAATTGCCAGCATAAAATAACAAAAATACTTTTCATAAAATCAAGTGAAATTTGCTGTTGACAACAGCGAATTTCATTTGATTTTATGAGAAGTATTTTTGTTATTTTATGCCTGTTATTAAGTTTGTTATATCATAAGCCTCGTTTTGACAGGATATTAAGTGTGGACCGTAGAGAGTATGTATACATACCACATTGATAGGTGAAATTGTCATCATACTTGGAGTAGATGTGTTTATAGCAATAGAATTACTAGGTTCTGTTGTACACCGGGTAGCTGTCATCTGCTGTAATACAAGATATCCATAATAGTATGATTTCTATTTGCTCTGTTCGTTATATATATAATATGCAATGTTGTAAGGTTTGTGGGGGATGATTCTCCGACCCCCATAAAACCATTGGACAGGGAAAACAATTGGGGTTACCCTTCTTGGGCCCAAAAAAAAACAAAAAAAAAACAATATCCATTTTCACTGAATTCATTGTTTTCAACAGTTTTGGAAACATTTTATGTATATGTAGGTAAGGCTGCTTATCTAGATCACCAAGTTGTTACAATGAAATGTTAGTCATACAATTTTTATTTTACAATAAAATAAAAAAAAACATGCCTAGTTTAATACCTTGATGCACAAACAATTTCAGAATTGTTTGAAATTAAAATATTGCATGACGAAACAAGAACATCCTGACGTGCAAACCTACCTCTTAAGATAACTGAAGACTGAAGGTCATATAACATGGTGTTAACTCCTTCCCCCAATATTACTGGGTAACCCCTCGACAATAAAGACTATCATAATTTATTATACTTACGGGAATACCACCAGCAGGTTGACTCGTGCTTGGTGCAATAGCTGTTTGTGGTAATATGCGTACATACGGGGATGATTCCTGTGGTTTCTGTTGTTGTTGTCGGCCATGTACAACATGTTGTATAGGCATGGAAGTATACGATGATGTAACCGTCGTAGTCTGTAACAATTGAGATACAACAGTACATGGCGGCTGAGACTGTTGCTGCTGCTGCTGCTGTTGTTGCTGTTGTTGTTGTTGTAAATGACGATGCAGAAATTGTTGAAGTTGTTGAGATACGGTACGAGATCGTACTTGTGACGTTGATGTTGGATGCTGGGAAATATCGCTATTGTCCTTGTCTGATATTGCACAAACTGTAAAAATAAACAGTCATGTATTCAGTATAACAAGAAAGTGGAGCGTACCCAATTAATCACCAATACTTTTTTATCTTCAGAATCCAAGATACTTTTTGAATAAGCATGTTTTGCGGCATTGTTGGCATTGAAAAATTACATAAGTTAACAAGTCTAAAATACGTTTTTTTAGGAAAGCTTGCATATTTTCCCAATGTTTGCTTCCGAGTCTTGTGAAGCTATGTTGAAATCCAAGCACCCATGCCCTACCTCCCGAAGCATCTCAAGCTGAATACTCAGCTAAAATTACAAGTTTTCTCAAGTTAAAGTTAGAATGGAATTAAATCATAAGTTCAAGCCCTTGAAGAACAGTACAGTTATAAACTCACCTAGCCTTCTATTGAAATTAACTCAAAGATACATGACAATATTTGAGATGAGGTTTATCTCAGATTGAGATGTTTAAGGAGATCAGGCCTGTATATTAAGTAAATGTTGAGATAAACACATTGTAAGTATAAATCAAACCATAGAAGACAATAGAGAGAGAGAGATGCAATCATGCAATCATTTCAAATCATATTTGTCGAGACAATTTAACCCATCAATTATTTCAAGGATGTAGTACATGCGTAAATGGAGGAGAAAAGTCTGCGGTCAGGGTTTTCATAATTCACTGATTGACGTCAGAAATTTCCTAGTTAAGGTAACGTAAACCAATTTACTTTCCCAAATAGTCACTATATTTCACGTTTTGACGATTGTCGGTATATTCGCGAAGACAAACCTTCGCGTTTTTAAGTCTCATGCAATGTCCATACTATGTTTTAAGCACTTTTCCAGCTACTTAATTTCACAAATTTCTACCACTTGCGTACTACGCAAAATTAAATCTTCAAAAATAATTTCTTAGTTTACAGTATGTTTCAATTGGTGGTTGTTTTGCAAAACTGTAACCATTATAAATAATGAAAATCCTGTCAGCCGTATAAACCAGGCATAAAACCTATATTTCATTCTTTTGTGTGATTCTAATGACAGAATTTGAAACTTCATTGAAAATGTCAATTCCGAAGGAAACATCATTCAGTCACATTAAATACCAGACAATTGGTATCAAATGACAATGTCGGTCATCATGTACAGTTGGAGAGATATAATATGAAAAGAAGGAAATATGATCTTACAACTTGACTCGGATCTTCCCCCGGACGTCACAGATCCTACAGAGGGGCTAGGTGACATGTTAAACATTGGTCGGAAATTATCTTGGTCCACCGTAGATGGTTCTTCTTCATCTATTCCTAAATCTTTCCGCTTCTGTGAACGTACATCAGCATAGCTGGAAATTTCAAATATAAAAAGTTAAATCCAGGAACAGATGTAGCTCTAGTCTTCAAAATTATCATCGTAACAAACCTACGAGTACAAAAACTCAAAAGATATTTGCTAAAACAGAATATTACAATTTAACAAGTCAAATACCAGATACATATCTGGCAATAAAGTCTGAAAATTTAGACTATTATGAAATAGACCTACTCCGGATCTCCACAAATCTGTAGGTACAAATAGATTTTTAACGTTATAATCCTTGTGTCACTTGAATATTCCTACCTGGACAATATAGTTGGGGTCAATGGTGTTTGATATGAATACAAAACCAGTCTAACTAGGCCAGATTTGTTTGTACCTACATGTAAATTAAGGGGACACCCACCTTACACAAAGTTCCGGATATCAACTATTGTAAGACCCCTAAATTATGATATAAGACAAAGAAAAACAATTTGAAATGAAAAACAATGTACAATACCTGACAACTGTATTGGTACAATTAATAAATTCTGGTTTCGAGTTCCACTGATGATATGTAATATAAAATCTAGTTTTTAGCCATATCCACTGTTGTCCTTTGGTCAAGAATCTGTAATAACATGATGTTCCTTCTCCAGTTTTCATTACTGAAAAGAACAAAATATGACTTCAGTTACTGTAAAATCATTCAATTTCAATGGGATAAAATTTTGAATTTTTTTTTCTATTTCGTGGGGACTTAATTTCAAGGATACATTATTCACTAAGTCAATTACAGTAACTATAGAATCATTAATATTAATTTTGTGGTTTTAATTTTGTGGTTCAAGTCATCGACAAAATCAAAGCAATCAAATCCCCCACAAAGCGATGGCTTAGAACCAGAAGGTCGTAACTACCACTTACGACCTTATAAGACTCATACATATTTGAAATCTGCTTCACAAGGCGCTTCTTATGAGCCTATTTTTATGAAAATTAGAAATTGTCATGTTGACCAAAATGAAGTTTTAAAAACTGTTTTCCCATAGGTATAGAGTAAACTAAAGACAGTTTTCTCTTGTTTTCTCAATATATCGATTTGATAGTTACGACCTTCTTGTTCTAAGCCAGCGAAATATTGATGATTTTACAGTACAATGAAACTTTGGTGTAAAAGTTAATCTACGGTACTCTGTAGAGCAATACCCATTGAGAGCACCTAGTTGTAAATATTGGACATTGTTTAGAGCTTGTATTTTTACAGGGGTTAAATTTATAGTAAATATCGACTTTGGGACATTTTGATGATTTTGTTAAAGAGATACTATTGCTCTAAAGAGTGCCACCCTTGAGCGGTTGTACTATACTCAAATGTGTATCAGTAAGTTTTTATCCAGTGTCCATGCGTAATATTCCAGATGACTAATAAAATCCTTTTAGTTCAAAAGAATTATATAGTCATGTAATATTCTGTTACCATAACAACACGTTTCCATATGAATAATTGAATTAGCATGTAATTTACATTATTTACATTATTCTATTGTTTTACATAAAATTATCAAATTAATTTTTTCACACAATGTTTAGATGATGCATGGAATCACAAGTACCAAAATACTTTGGCTTAGCACAAAAAAAATGCAATACAAACCCAACATAAAATCTCCTTAACTCATCACAGCTGATTTTTTTTAATTTAGGAGCTAACATTTTAAATTATGTTAAATATTTGATATACACACAAAATGTTTATAAGAAATATGTCACATGCATCTATGCATACCAAAATTTTACTCCAAAATATTTTAAATGCACATATTCATACCATGTTTCACTCCGAAATATTTCAAATGCACACATTCATAGAGATTGTGTACGATAAACTACTTCCACCTAACAAAAGAGAAATAGGAAGTGACGTCCACATGCTAACTACAAATTGATAACCAGCAGGATGTTGCCAGGAAACCGTTTCTCTGCAGAGAGTTTTTTAAAATGGATTTCAAATAATACTAGATCTAGAACTTAATACTGTCAAATCATTGTTGTTGAATAGCGGATGAATTTTCAAGGATTCTTTGAATGAAGTAAACTATAAAACGTAGCCTCCACATCATAAATCAAGTGGTTTTTTTCAATGTTTCTCTTGACAACTAAATGTCGTATTTTACAAAAAATGCTATTTTGAGAAAATAAAAAAAGCCGGATAAATTCTCCTTACATATGGAAAAACAAGCTTCCGCTCGGCCAACGTGACTTGTCTCAATTTTAATGAGAATAGGCTCATAAGAAGCGCCCGGCGCCACCTGATGCAGATTTGATTCTAAGTCAGTGATATACACAGGTATGAGAGAAGTATGACATTACAGAGTATATAGCCTACTTACGTTGTTCATGCGAGACAGTTACTCCATCTAGATCATCCGGATGATAGTAATCATAACCTGACGTCCCTAATACTTCAAATGGTAGATAACCAATAATGGGAGGTGCTCTGAAAACAAAATACAAAGTTACATACAGTGTCATGTGAGTGCTACTAACATCCGAGCAGTTTTTTTTGGTGAATTTTCCCTTCCATCAAACCCTCCAAATAATAGCCCCAAAAAAAATCACAGGGGTCTTACTGAGACATAAATGCCCAATTCTGAAAATTAGACACCATTCTATTTAGGGCACTATTAGCACATATCCCTGCGTTTAAACACTGCTTCACCTTATTATACATTGCTCTTACGTTAATTTCAGCCCATCTTAGCTGAGTCAGCAAGGCCTTTTTTCATCACAAATTTTATTTTGTGTAGATAGTTCATTCTTTCCAGTGCAGCAAATTTTTTTCAATAATTGTAGGGCCGCTGTACAAGCTATTAACATATGGGGATTTTGCAAAAGAACAAGGGGGTCACTGGTCCTTGCACTCCTTTTTGTAAATATTGTTTTATATACCACTGACAAGTTAAATGTGTGAAAGTATTTTGCCCTCAGCTGGAGGTCATTGTCCATTAGCAGGGAAAAACCTACAACTCTCTCAGTCAATCACAAACATACAACAGACAGTATTTATATCACATGACTTTCCTTGTATCCGGGTTAGTATAGCGGTTATGTATATTCTAATACTACACATGTGTGATATAAAGTAATACTACATGGGCGTCTTTTTCCAATAGAATGTTGTGTACATGGGTAAAAGTTCAAAATTTTCAAAATACTGAAAACTTCTTGTTAATATACTGAACTTGATGATTTTCATGTAAATTACGTTGTGCATTTTTTCTAAAAATACTGAAATCAGTATTTATACTGAAAACTTTTACCCCTGTGTGTATTCTGTATTATTTGTGTCATACTGATATATCTTAGATTAAATGTAAAACAATATCTACACTCAAGTCACCTAGTTCCTTTAAATGCTATTCTTCATCACAACCAAGAAAACAAGAGACATCTTATTGACTATTATATAATTATGGCCTTGTAAGGTGAGCTTCTTATTGACTTTCTTAGAGCGCAGATACTGTAAGATTTGTCTGGGTGAAACTTGATATTGAATAATCTACTGTTTTTATTATTGTTAATTATTACACGATACATTCAATTAAATCATGCTTGTTGCTCTACGAACACCTGAGCTAACCAACATGGCCGGAGGTTCATCCAGTACTCAAAGAAACAAGAAGCGGTCAAAAACAGCCTTATCCCCCTGAAGAGAAGATAATCAACAAAGGACCATATCTCATACGAATATAGTCAAAATCACAAAATCATGATAAAGGCGCTGAAGGTCCTCACAGTACTTATTCTGTGAAATTTTGGTCAAAATCCCTTAAGAAATTAAGGAGTAGTTGCACACAGAAGCTTAGATCCATGGAAGTCTTGGACTGATGGACAGAATAACGCCAATCATTACCATATCCCCTTCATTTAAGCGGAGGATAATTAAGCTGAACCTCTTAAAGCCTATTAGCATAACTATTATTACTAAACAATCAACATATTCAACATATTCAACATATTGCCAGACAGAGTTAGAGTGGAGTTTTAAAAGATGTAGATGTACCAATTAACCCAGGGCCAGTATTTCATAAAGCATCAGAGTAGAAAACTAAGACATTTCTTAAAAATCTCCTTTTAATTATAGTATCAGCTAAATAATACAACCAAGCATATTAATTACTAACATTGTTTTAAGTAATTATGTCGAGAGCTACATTAATCACTAAAGAAACATAAGTTAGTCTTCAATTTGTGGAAAATATGCACATCGCAAATCTTTACTTAAGCCAAAATATTGAAGATTTGGCTATGATGTTCCGTTAAAATAAAATAAATATACAAGTTTAAAGATTGTAAACATTTACAAGTATGCATTCATTAACCTAGTAATTATCCAACACATTTGAACATGTAATTTACATATAAAGGACTTCAGAAATTTGGTATGATAATAATACAATATGAACTATGAGAAAAACTGCTACAATAAATGCAAAGTATTTGATTTTACCAAGTATAAATAATAACGCAGAGCTTAACCATTACGACTTTTATGCCAAATGGTGTCTGTACCAGAAAGGTAGAAAAAGAACCAACCATAGTCCTAATCCATATAATTAACCACTATAGTGAAAACACATCCAGGCACACACAAACAAACACACACAGTGTCACTCACCTATGATCAAGGAACAAGAATTTCCACTCGAGACTGTGTCTGGAAGTAAACTCTCTATTGTTATCCACTATTGACATCTCACGTACCAGCTGAGATGTCTGTAATCGTACGGTACATAGGAAGTAGACTTGGTCCTCATTGCACAAGTTAGCAGACGGTACACCCTCATCTGGGAAAAATACCAAAATAATCAAAACACTAGTAATATAGCAGAGATCATTTTCTTCTGAAAACATACCGAAATAAGCATACTGTAAAATCATTAATTTTCATGGGGGATTAAATTTTGTGGATTTCGTGGTTCACCTTCAACCACCAAATCAAATCCCATTGAGCAATAATTTTGACCCTAGTATTTATAACCTAAAAAGTAAAATCCATAATTTAACGTCCCATTGAAATGGTAATTAGCAGTCATTCTTAAGCCTGAAATCATGGCTATAAGTATAATATAGACATACCTGTAGATGATGGAGTATGTCTGAAGTTGCCTCTAACAGTAACTGGCTCATATTGTACATTTTCCCGCGGATCTATAGCTCCTCGGCGGAAATTACATTCAAAACACAACTGGCCCTCCTCTGTAAAATAAATAAAAACATTTAAAATCAAAATTCTCAAAAGAAGAAAAAACCGTACAATACAACCTTTCCAAAGCAGCCCTCTGTAGAGAAACAACCTCCCTCTCATAACCACTGTTTCAAAATTACCCTAAGCTGATATTTAATACAAATTTAACCTCTGTAGAGCAACCACCTCTTAACAGAGGCCAATACTTGCAGCTCCCATAGGGTGTTTCTGTACAGAGGTTGTACTGTATTATGTAAAGCAAATGGTTGTTGAATGGAGGGTGTAACTGTTTTGAGGTAATAAATTGTAACAATTGTTTTCCTGCGAGATTAACATTTAAGCATACAATCATGTAGTCTTTGATACAGAATTAATACAAAATAAAAATAAATAAATTCTCAATTATTATACAGAATTAATGGCATTCATCAAAGTTAGAGTTGCCTTCTGGTGCATATATCAAAATAAACTTCAAAAGAAACTCATGGCACTCTTTCTTGGTTAACATATTCAATTCAATTAGCGAGGCAACATTAATTGAGCATAGCATTACATACATTTACATTTAAAGGCATTATAACAGCAATCAAGGCAATTTGCCACTAATAGTAAAGTTACTGTTGCAAAGTCATTGACTTTTTTAGCACCAGTAAATGTCAAATACTAACAAACAACAATTAATAATTCCTAACTAGAAAGTTGTTGACATAAAACAGTTATTTCAACTTTAGTAACGATGGTTATTTCTTCCTGTAAGCATAGTTCATACCAAAATTTATTTTATATGATTTGTTTTACTGCAAACAACCTATCTGCAACCATTTCAATTACCAGAATATGAGCATCAAGAATATAAATTAACACCCAAGCAAAATGTGCAAATCTGAATATAAATTAAAACCCAAGCAAAATGTGCAATTCTGAATATAAATTAACACCCAAGCAAAATGTGCAATTCTGAATATAAATTAACACCCAAGCAAAATGTGCAATCCTGAATATAAATTAACACCCAAGCAAAATGTGCAATTCTGAATATAAATTAACACCCAAGCAAAATGTGCAATTCTATCATTTAGTATTCAGCCAGGTCATGATAAAATGGTACTCAAAATATCATTGTAACAAAAATGGTATAGCTTGGCCAATTTGACAAGAGTCTGACCTTTTGATTAGCATTATTTAACAGTCGATATATTGCCTATGTTTACAACATCGATTGTATGTTTTCATAATCGGGGAGTATCACGAAGACGCTCAAGTTGTAATAGAAACACAAATCTTAAATGCCGATATTGCACAATTTGATTGCGGAAATTGATATAATCAAAGCAAGAACCTTGTAATATATTCTTGCATAAAGGTTAGGCTCAGGTTAAGGTCAAAATAGCCAAGCTATATGTCTGCATCATTTTATACTGAATCGATACAAAGAATCATTAAAACAAGACTGTGTTCAGTTAACCTTAAATGCCCCGGTGGAAGCTTTGTCCATAACAAATCTATGTAGCTAAGTCATTTAGGGGCCATAATTCTGTTGAAATGTTTGATAGGGTTACATGACTTTGATAATGTGATGTGTTTATGATGGTAACCAGGTTTACCAGTATGTCAAGTTTGAAAGCAATGCATTGATGGACTTCAAAACTATTTGAGTATCAACGTTTGGAAACAGACAAATGGACGGACGAACGGACAGGTGCATCGCTACAGGTATATGCCTCCACCATCAGTACAAGTAGATATGTAAAATTGTCCCCTTAAAAAGATTTCAAAGAGGTATGTGAATATGCCTGTATAGTGTGTCACTGTATCTCATTGTATCAAGACATGATAGCAATTTTAAATGGGTTTCAAATATTGAGGCGATTATTCTCCAATATTTAAAGTCTTTCTTGTAAACTGCTTGGTGAGATTTCAGACAGAACGATATACGAGACCAATCTACGTGCAAAAAGAGCACAATAAGGAAAGCCTTGGAATATATTGGATATTCAGTGTACACACAGTTCATGGACACCAAGCACAGTGAAGTTTCACCGACAAACAGTATTGATTTGTTAAAATACAAGGGAAAACAAAGTATAACATTTCATCTTCAGTTCCCGTGAAATACCTGCAGTTGATTTCAAAAGATATACAAACTTGTGCTCTAGGAAATAAGATTCCTATGACTGAAGGAATGTAACAAATGCTGTAAAATCATTCATTCGTGGAAGATTAAATTTCGAGGATTTCGTGGTTCACAACCAATCGAACAATAATTGTGACCATCGTATTTATTAATTAACCTAAAATGCAAAATCCACGAAATATCATCCCATCAAAATGGTCTTTTTTACCAAAACCAATCAAAATTAAATGATTTTACAGTAGCATGCCTAGCAATTGTGAACAGATCGTGTGATGATCAAAATGTCAGCGGACAAATTGGTGTTGTTGGTATTGCCTAGTGACCCAGGTGGGGATTCAAAATATCTTCCCATAACAATTGTCTTAACAAGTGAGCCATATGACCCTATAGCACTTGATTACTCCTGAGAACATTACAATTCTGGTTGGACCAAGTTTTTAATTTCATGTCCTAAGTATCGATCATAGCCTAGATTTTACTTCACTGTCTACACTACAACTGTCACTACCAGTCTGCTCATTGCGCTATAGGAAGCAGTATCCTTGTGAGGTCACCCACCTTGCGTTAGTCTATTTAGAACTAACTAGAGCTATCACAGGAGTGATGAATCATACCCCGCAGCACCGCCTCGACACAGAAATATTATTTAAAATTATAGTCTTAACAACACATTTGATGGAAATCTGCTGCTATACAGATTGAAAAACACCATGATTGAAATTTCATGACTTTGTACCAAGCAATATTAAAATCCAGTAAGAAATGACAAAGTTACAGAGCAGACACAATTTGCATGACTATATAACCTTTGACCTCTAAGTGTGACCTTGACCTTTGAGATAGGGACCTGGGTCTTGCGCATGACACACTGTCTTGATATGGTGAACATTTGTACCAAGCAATTTTAAAATCCTTTAAGAAATGACAAAGTTACAGAGCGGACACAATTTGCATGACTATATAACCTTTGACCTGTAAGTGTGACCTTGACCTTTGAGGTAGGGACCTGGGTCTTGCGCATGACACACTGTCTTGATGTGGTGAACATTTGTACCAAGCAATTTTAAAATCCATTAAGAAATGACAAAGTTACAGAGCAGACACGATTTGCATGAACATATAACCTTTGACCTGTAAGTGTGACCTTGACCTTTGAGATAGGGACCTGGGTCTTGCGCATGACACACCGTCTTGATGTGGTGAACATTTGTACCAAGCAATTTTAAAATCCAGTAAGAAATGACAATGTTACAGAGCGGACACGATGCTAACGTAACGACAGACCAACAGACTGACAGACCAACAGACCGACAGACCAACATGGTGACTCCAGTATACGGGGTATAATGATCTAGAGTGGTTGAAACTGGCCATATAGTAACACTTTCTTGTATACTGAGGTCATCCACCTTGCGATAGTCAATTTAGAACTAATGATCTAGAGTGGTTGAAACTGGCCAGATAGTATAGCTAGTTTGCGATAGAAAAAAATCGTGTTTTTTAAAGATTTCTGAAAATCTATTTATCAGATTTTGGTAAAAAATTACCCACTACTACAATAACTTCCTACCTACTCCTATTTTGAATTGCATAATTTTTAGTTACCAATTTAAAGACATTTATTCTTTATTGCACATTGAAATTACATGCGTATTTGCAGTTTAACGCAGGGAGGTAATCTGGCATTCCATTGATGATTTACTATCAATTATTTAACCGTTACAATCCGTGATCGGCGAGATTAAGATTGCTGTTATAAAGAAAAGACTTAGGAGGCCCTTGTGATTCGGGCTATTTAGGTGTATCACCTATAAACAATGTACAGCAATAAAATGTACTTCGTCATATTCACAGACGGGCCTCGCATGTGTTAAATCAAGTAGGTTGCAAATACGCAAATATACCGTTAGGAGTATCACATGACCGTAAAATTGGCTGTTGCAAGTATTAAGTCTTCTAACTTGATATTTCATACAAAACTACAAATATGTTTCATAGAACTTATGAACAAAAGTTTTTTAACTGAATTCTGATGTTGCTGAAATTTCAGTGTGTATTAGGTAGATATATTTCATTTATTCGTGCAAAATTTCATACATGTAGGTTAAGTAATTATAGAGAAATGTTTAAAAAACACGATTTTTTTCTATCGCAAACTAGCTATAACACTTTCTTGTATACTAAGTGCATACAGGTGGCACTGTCAGAGAATGTGCTCTGTTGTCTGATCTGACATACGACATGAGCAAATTGGTGTTTAGGATAGCATCAGTTTTTCATACATGGGTGTTGGACCTGTTGTAAATGGCCTGAGCAAAGTCTGAATATTACCACTTATTCCCATCTTTCAAAAGTCAGTGATACCATTACTGCACCTAACACATAACATTTCTTCTAAAACTTCTTGTTCAACATGACATGCAATAATCAGCCATCAATCTGATATTGTAGTATAAAATGCTATCTTACCATTCTCATAATCAGGCACAGCATTTCCTGAGACAACTCTATAATTGTATAGAATATTGTGTAGGTTAGCAGACTCAGTCTTGCCAACATAAGCGTATATAGATCTGTTTACCATATCAGACTGAAAATATAAAATATACAAGTAAATAATAACAGTTACTTTATTTATTGTGGAGTAGAAATTTCACAATAATACCAAGTTTCAAAATGATAAACTGAAAATAAAAAGAGACAAACAACCCTCATCCGACCAATGGTCAAGGAGATCACAACCCTCATCCGACCAATAGTCAAGGAGATCACAACCCTCATCCGACCAATGGTCAAGGAGATCAAAACCCTCATCCGACCAATGGTCAAGGAGATCAAAACCCTCATCCGACCAATGGTCAAGGAGATCACAACCCTCATCCGACCAATGGTCAACGAGATCACAACCCTCATCCGACCAATGGTCAAGGAGAACAAGTGTGATCAAACTTTGTGACATCCATCAATACATTAAAACCAACATCTCAGCAGACGTCCTGCACAAAAGCAATATGCCTTCCCCATCTACTGATGGGGACATAACAAGAAGACAAAGGCAGTACGGCAGATTCAATTTACAATCAGGATTCAAACAATGAGTGGGGCATTTATAAACCATTCAATGCTGTAAAATCACTTATTTTACAGGCATTTAATTTAGTGGATTTTGGTAAAATGCAATTGCATATGGATGTAAATTTGTATGAAAGTGTAATTAGGAGATGTCATGTTTAATTTCTCAGGAAATCAATATCATGAAAGAATTGTGAGAATACAGTCAAACTTCGATGCCTCGAACTACCTTCGGACCGGAAAAATAGTTCGAGCCATCTACCGGTTCTAGGCATCGGGGGTACGAGTATATATGCACTCACATTGTGAAATCATAAGCATACTCATAATATAACATGCTATTGTTTGACAAAATTGACTTGAAATCGACCGCTAGCTCTTCAAATATTCACATTTGTAAAGTTCCCTGTTCTATTACTAGCTCCGCACCGTAGCCTATTTAATCAGCGTTTTATTATAAACTAGCGATTCATACGTCAAGTTTGTCCATCAATAAATAACATGATAGCGAAAAACAGAAATATACGTTTGAGTTATTATTTTATTGCAATATAAATCGAGTTAAGTTTGTTTGAAAGAATGCAAACATTTAAATTTAATGAAAAATAAATCAGTTATAATTTTCTTCATTAAGTAATTAATTTTTTTCACAAACATACAAGTTACAATACAGCCGTAAACAGTACAATAATTGTCACAAGGTGTTAATAACACCTTTCACCAACTTCCCCTGAACAAACAATGGATTTCACCCATCAATGAAAGGTGCGAAAATTTGCATTGTTTGAGTCATGTACTGGTAAATCATAGCAAGGGACCAGCAAGTCAGTTCAAGTGTTCGACCCTCGTACTGTTCGAGTCATCTATGGTTTTTCTATATGAATAAAGAAGGGATTTTGATGGGACCGGAGAACGTGTTCGGGGCATCTGGGGTGTTCGAGGCAAGTACTGTTCGAGGCATCGAAGTTCGACTGTAGTCAACAGTAGCAGTAAGTTTCTCAGCGTATGTATATTTATTGTAGAAAGTATAGGAAAAGGGGATCACTGTCCTGTACTAATTTTGTAAGCTTACAGAATCCTTGCAAGTGCTTACTTCTCCTGTTTGTGAATGTCTGTAAACAAGAGCAGTCCTCGAACAGCGCACTCAACTATTCTCAGTACCATACTATAACGATAGTATAATAATCAAAGCAACAAAAGTAATAAGCTTTGTAAAAAATAACTCTGAACAAGTATGCAAAGTATCAAGGCAATATGTCAAAGGACTTACATAGGAAAATATAAGAGATTAAACAAATGTACCAAAACTTTAATGTAAGCATGACGTCGACGCTCGGGTGACTACAACAGCTCCACTATTTCTTGAAGTGGAGCTAAAAATGTGGATTTAATGGTAAAATAACGGTAACCCTCTGTAATATGACTACTAATAAGGTATACAGTGCAACCTTTCAAGAGCAGACCTCTGTAGAGCAACTAACTCACTTATATATAACATCTTCAAAATTTCTCTTAGCTAACATTTACTTTAAATATAACCTATATAGAACAACAACCTCCATACAATATCTAATATTTGCAACTCTCAATAGGGGTTTCTCAATAGAATGTTGTGCTATATATAGAGAATACCTACCGGTAAATGTCCTAGTAGTGATGTGACACTCTCTGAAGCATATAGCACCATACCATGTTGTGTGAACACCAACATAAAACTGTCACATGCCTGAAATCATACAACAATAATCAATGAAACATGACCATCATAAAAATTTGGACATATATATCAGCACAAACCTAAGTGTTCAACTAATGGAAAACAAAATGCTGGTAAATTTGAGTACAAATTGTGCTACATTCTACAGGATGAATCAAATAGGCAATTAATCAGTTCTGTTTCAGTATAAACCTGACCATATCTGTTCACTTAAATAAATTGTTAAACCAATTTTGCGAAATTAGACCAAACTGATTCATGCCTGTACACATACCCGTAACATAATCCTGGGCTAACTATATGTATAAACAGCTGAAGAGATTTAATGAAGCATGGAATAAGTTTAATATCTGAAAGCTGAATCATCAATCATACCTCAAGCATCAGGTGCATGAATTCATCATTGGATAGAAATGAAGGTTTCCAGTCTTCCTTGATTTCATGTTCATGTGCTTGGTCTGTGGTCTCTGTAAATATACAATATAGTACTATAGGTTAGAAACCACCAAATAGATTTGCTCTATAGCTCAATGTAAATTGGCCATAGTAGGCCCCAATTTTCAACTTTTTTAGTCTATGGCCACCTGGACCACATATATCATTGTAAAGAGGGGCATTTAAGCTTCAAAATAATGAAATAAAAAAGGGGGGTCATGTATCTTCTAAGAAAGTTTTTGTCCTTCAAACACGGTCTATCCGTTTTTACGCATGTCCGGATATATGAGTTCTGGGTGTTAGCCTAGTCTACTTTCACTTTGGTATCAAGAACAAAATAGTGAAATAATACAAATATTTCAGTTTTACTACACCACATGCATATTTACCAACCATTTAAACTCAATTTCATCATTCAACTCCACATTTGTCAAGAAATATCTCCATTTACAGGCAAACCAAAGTTTTTTTAAGGACTACTTGAGTGTATCACCACTTGGTCCGCGGAGGCATTTAGTGGTTCTTTACCTATAATTATTATATTGCTGGTATGGATAAGTTGAAAATACAAAATTTCAAGGGCTGTTTTCAGCTGTTCAGCTCTTTAACCACTTAATGACATTTTAACTGAGTCTCCCTGTAGAGACTATTTCTCTCTTGTGTGTGGCAGTCAACATCGATCTGTGGCGCCAGGAATAGACACTGTCCTTACAGATACCAATTTACATATTGGTCGAGTGGAGCATGTAGATTATTCTTGCACAGAGAAATTAACCAGTGGTCCAGACAAGGGTTGAACCTGGGACCTTCCTATCCTGAAGTTTGCCCTATCTCTAGGCCGTCTCCCATTCCATGCATATGCTCGTTGTTTTCTCCATGCAAAAACAAGCAACCATTTCAAAGCTTCAACAATTTTGTCAATTTACCTCTCGAAATTTTGTTTCGAACTATAGTTTTAGTGCAATCATTTATTCATGTATCCCAATTTTTTTTACACCACAGCTCATTTCAACCATACATTAGACAATGCTCAAACATATATAATTATTTTAACCATCGACTATATTATGTCTAAGACATTTATCTGTATTATGATACAAACATGGCCTAAGCCGCCTATTGTTTAAGCAATAATGTCAGACTGAGTTAGGTTCAGCAGATTGCCAGAACTAAGTGTTCAAGGGAGGAAACCCTGACTAAAAATTAATACCAGTAAACCAGGGTTACTCTCCATTGTTTTCATACAATGAGCACTGTAGCACTTGAGCTAAGAAATGGACTACAGGAAGTGCCAAACTCTTGAAATTTGCTTGGATTGCTATAATAGTTTAAGAATGAGTCATATTGCTGGCTTAGAATGAGAAAGAGGTTAGTACAAAATTTATATTTTGAGTCTGAGAAAACAAAAAAAAACTGTCTGTCTTGTCAGTCAAACCCTGCAAGGGGACTTAGTGAGGACTTAGAATTAATCATCAAGCTTTTTAAACTTCACTTTGGTCATCATGATAAGTTCCGATTTTCTTGATAATGGGCTCATAAGAAGTGCCATATGATGCAAATGTCAAATATGTATCAGTCTTATATTATGACCTTCTCATTTTAAGCCTGCGATATACATGTATGGTTTCTGATTGACCTAACCAGTTTACCTTCACTTTATCTAGTACTAACTTACACCTTATCATATAAATATCACAACGCAGTGAGAGTGGCTGAATAGAGAAACTCAATAACACCAGAGGCAAAGACGTCACAAGGTGATATTCTGGCAGCATGCCGAGCCGAGCATAGCCTTTATTTGCTTTATTTCTACTGAAACATGGCAGGCAAGTATTTGTACCTCCACCCATATCTGAACCGGGATCGCCAGACTAGACGGCAAGCGCACTAACCACTGAGCTAGGGAGGCACATTGACAGCATCATGAAATGTTAAACCTGACAGGGGTGTCAACAAAGCCAAACTTAAAATCAGGGAAATTTTAATCAGCCGAACACTTTTGCCAAACCAGAGGCTTTCAATGATTTTATTTCCATATTTAACTCAATTAGTATCAAAGAAATCTTTCAGAGCTGATTAAATTTTACGGTAACTTTGCCATTTCTCGAGATGTAATTTTCATCAAATAATTTTTATTTTGATCAGAAGCTATTGTTCTATTTGGAATTCTGAATCAATCAGGAAAATTGACACCCCTGAAACTATTTTCATCTGTGATCTTTCTGTATTTACCTTGATGGTCCTTTAGAAATGATATAGTTGACTTTAACACCGTTGATTTATCCATCTTTTTATTGGTTGTGGACACCATGGTACATAACTCATTGACCAACATGTTGAACTGATCACGTCTCTTCTTCTCACTTAAATTTCGATTCATTCTGAAAAACACAACACCATATCAATAAATTAATAACAAGAATATAAACATTTTAGACGTTATTTTAGAGGTTAAAGTTGCAATGTATGAAAAATTAATTATGAAAAAAAAACACAACACAAAGTCAAGTTTCATTATAAACAAATTATATTTTGATGTTAGTTTGAAAATGTCATTCTCAAAAAAAATCAGTAAGTGTAATATTTATGGCAGTAATCTTGAACAATTCAATCTGACATTAAATCAGACAACGTAAAGTCCTGTAAATTTAAGATTATTGTGAATACTAACTTTCACGGTTACATTACGTTGACTACAAATTTTCATGTCATTAAGTTTCCAAGAATGTCCATATTAATGTTTCGTGGCTAATTAAGTTAATAAATTTCTACTACTCGCAAACTCCGCGAAATTCAATCATGTGAAATAATTTCATTGTTTACAGTAGTGTGATATTTTATGGATCAGAAGTTACAGAACATTTTATATACTTCAATGTTACTTGTATATACATACTTGTCTTTTCCTCCACCTGCTCGTTTATGGCTTCTTTCATCGTCGTAATCTTCACCAATTGCACTGTCACTGTCAAAGAAATACAAAATTATACAAATGTCTCATAATAAAACATTGCTAAATTATCATTATTTTTTAATTTTAAAGTTCATTATATAATTTTTTATAAATGTTGCAGTTCATTTGTACATTTAATTCAAGAATTTTCCTTTCTATTAGACAGTTACAGCAGTTGTTGTTGTTCAATTCTTACATCTTAAGTTCTATTTTTAAATTCTATAAATTTCAAGAATTTTCCTAAAGTTTAATTTAAAATATTGATTATTTCTGCACATTGCCATGGCTGCACATAGACTTGACAACAGCCCTTATAAAATTCAAGAAGGTTACACTCCCTATTTTTAAAATGTTGCTAAGTACATATTTAAAACTGATAATAGAAATGCACAGAAAATGATATTTAAAAGTGACTGCAAAATTGCAAGTGTATGTAAGATCACATCATTCACAGGGTATCAAAAATTTATCTTTCTTTTCAATTATTTTTATTTTATGTGAATAACTGACCAGACAAATGTTGTGGTGCAATTTGTTTTTAATATTTTGTGGATTAGTACATGTATGTTAATTGACACTGTTTAATGTTCAAACTGAACAAAAATACAATTTAACGTTCAGCTAATTTTAGTGTTAAGATAGGATAATTTTGGACTTTTATAGTGAATACATGTATATGGTAAAACACACCATATGGAAGCATTTATAAATCTGTCGGTGACAAGGAACAATCATTGGAATGCTATTAACTGGACAGGGTCAACGCCACGTCAGCCTACCCGTCTCTTGTCTTTTGTGGTACAGTTGAAGAGGTACCTGGGCTCTGTTGTTGAGCCCTTCCAAGGAAAACTGTTATGACAGTTAGATTTTCTACATTACTATGGTGGTTCAAACGTCTTAAAAGTTGGATGCTTACTATGTATCTATGTTTTCGCATTTTTGAACAAACTCTTACAAACAGGCTTCAGGCTGTCAATAGTCTTGCTCATAGACCAGCTTTTTGCCCACCATTAACCCCTATTGGACCTTAATGTTCAGACGGATAAATTATGTTCTGTGGAACCCTAAAACATTCTGTTAAGACAGACTCCGGTCTGTTCTATTCTTAGGTGAATCAAAGTCATGTGTTCACGATTTCCTTCAATGACCCGTGGTGATTGGATTTTGTTTATTGGGGGATGCACACAGAGAATTTTCCAAGCGTCAAATGGAGTATTTTGCAAAACTCGAGCGACACTGCGTCAAAACCAGAAAGCTACAATTCAAATGAAAACTCTGCTTCATGGTGTACACATTGCACAACAACCTTGTAAACGATAATTTTGTTTGTCACAATGCAGCAGAGTGGATGCTACCATCAGTCCGTGGTATCCACACACCCCTTTCCCCAATGATGGGCAGGGATTTTTTACTTCTGGATTGTTTAAACCCCTACCATTCCCCTGCCATGCGGATGTATTCAAATGGAACGAGTAATTTCCCTACATTCTTCCTTCTTTGCTTCTGGTCCAGAACTTTATAGAGGGATCAGCATGATGCCAGCATTGTGCCAGCATGAGATCACTATCAGTGATTATCTGGGGTCATAAAACACTGTAACTGGTCAGTGTAAGGGATCAGAGGCCCATATAGCTACTGATAATCAATAATGTGCTACTGTAATATGTACCCTTGAAAATATGTGTTACCATTGTGTGTTTGTTTAATTTGTATAATTAGATATATTTCTTTGATTTTTGTTTCCATCTGGTTTAAGTGTGTAAAAACTATTTGTCAAAATATTTACTATTTTAGTTATTAATATTTCCTAAGAGTTATTTTAATAAATACACACCCAAACCAGAAACTAATAAAACTAAGCAACTATACCAAAGAGGTACACAATATCAATTCTGATTGTATGTCTGTGAATATACCTTTTTTATAAATATAAGATAACATACTCATAGATCTAGTTAATATTTTTTTTTTTAATTCAAAACATCAAAACAAAACCAACATCAAAAATAACATTTTTATATCTTATGAATAATATCAATTCACTCATTTCATTGAATACATTATTAAGAAATGTTAATCATGAGGCTTACAGCTACCGGTATATAAGTTATATATGTTCAGATTTTTTAAACACTTTTATAATTGTGCATTAATTTGCATGCATTTGTGTATAATCTCACGACAGTCATTTTCAAGCAACACAAACAAAAGTATGTCAATCTTGATGGTTCAGGTTTTTTTTCACAATAAAATATTACAAAAACTTATATATCAATTTAATTTTACTATAGGCCTACAGATATTTTATAACTTCCTGTCATAAAGGGAACTCTTGTTGTCTCTTATCTCATACAAGGGCCTCTTGTAAACTAATTAACATGCTGTGCATTGTTGCATAATATTATGTAATAGGGTACAATATGGTCAGATATCTTAAAAATCAGTAACCACATGCTGAGAAAACTACGACCAAATTTGGTTGGCCCAGTGCCAAAATGCAGGTCTTTAATATACCCCCCCCTGGATGGGCATTATAAAGGTAAAAACCTGGGGTTACCCAGGTATATTACCTTTCTGTTGTGGTATTCCAGTCAGTATTAATTAAATATAATATCGTTGCTTAATTAATAATAATACTATTACTAATTACTATCTTAGAATGTACTGTAGTGTTTAATTGCTGGTAATATGGAAACACCGAAAAAAAGGTGTCATTTGGGGACTTTCACAGAATTTTGAAATCTGTTTAAATATGTGGATTATTGTGGGATTATGCTGTAAGATGTGTATGGTAAGCATTGCATATGTTTGATATCAATCCCCGGTAACTGTCTAAACTGGGTTTCTAATTGTCAGATAATGTTTGAACGGGAGCTTCAATGTTGGCGGAGATGGTAGGGCTACTTTTGCTTTCATTCCTGCTATTATTTATATGGGTTTTGTCAGTAACGGGGTATTGGATAGTGTTTTGGTGCCATTTATATAAATATCAGGTTCCTCTGGTGAGACAGATGACCTAAAAATCAGTCCATTTGATTTTGACATTTGCCAATTAATTTATAATTTGTTAAATTGACTAGACAAGTCTGGTGAAAGTTTAATAGTATCCGGAAACAAAACTTCACCTAGTGACAGCTGAGAACAACCCTGAAATGATCTGTCAAAGGCAGAATATGGTTTATTATTGTTCTTGATTGGTCCACAGCAGGTGACCAACGAAACAATTAGAAATATGGCAACTATTTACCTGTCCGTCAACGCAGCAGTCCGAGACAGAGCAATCCTCTTTCCGTAATTCATATCGATAAGATCGTCACCCTGGTCCATCTTGTAGAGCCAGAAAATGAGCGTTTTCCATAACAAAATTAATCATTTTCACAGGTAAAGACGGTGTCAGCCATTAAATATTTGGACCAATCAAAATCGCGGAAACTATCGACACGGCCTAACGTCAGTTCGACCATCTTTCGATACGGCCCAATAATTATCGTAATCATGGTATATATATAAGAAAATGACATTAAAACTGTATTAACTAAAATTATTGTAAAACAAACTGACGCCCATAAAATAATATAGCTTTTATTTGTTTTGACTTTGCCATGTTAATCAAAGACTCAACATTTTTTATGTACCAATATATAATAATATTAACAAAGGGCCATAACTCTAGTTAGTTTAAACTCTAGTTGAGAGGGACATTGTGCAAAAGTCCATCGTAAAACTTTTCCCATGTTCCTATCAACTTCAGCATGCTGCAACTTGATTTGCTCCAGTACTGTACTGTGCAACACTTAAATAATTTTAATAATAAGAAATATTACCATGCTTTATATCTATTCCTGCTGTTCTTGTTTTCCTAGGCGCTCTATAACAGATTGTTTTCTTTATAAATCTGCATATATTAGTTCATGTCGATGACCATATGGGCCTAACTCTGAAATCAAACTTGATACTATTACTTAAATAATAAGGCTACCAATATAATTATAACAAGAGGACCCAAAGGGTCATGGGTCGCTCACCTGTCATAGTATGCACTTATCATGCTTATGGTGACCTTAGAAATAATTTACACCTTCTAAAAACCAAGACTAGATGATGCTGCATATTAAAGAAGCTCTAGGCCTTGAAGTTTAAGACAAGAACATTTATACATGTTATCCCTACATTAGTCTACGTAAAATTTGTGGTCCATAGGTTGGCGCTACCTTCCAAATTAGAATTTCATAATTACCATTTTATGTTTGACTGACTCATGACAAATTCTTCCACAGTGATAAAACATGTACATAATTCATCCTGGATCCATGTCAAATAATTTAAAACTGTTATGTATTACCATGCCTCTTTCCTTTTCCAAGGGACATAACTCTGCTGTCACTGGCCTTCAAACCCTAAATATCACGCATGCTTACCAACATTCCTTTGAAGTTTTCACAATTCTTGATAAAAAATCTTGGTTACGAACACAAGTTCCATATACTAAGGCATGTTTTCTTTATTAAAGTACATTAAATAAAGTTAAACAGGATATCCAATTTGCTACAGTCATGACAAGAATTTGTTTTCCAAACTGTTGTGAGAAACAACAACAAAGAGACGGAAACTATCAATTGGTTTGCCTACCATTTCTGAGGGAAGAGACAACATCTCCATGTGTGAAGGAACGTCTGTATTATCCAATCCATTATTAAAAGGCACACTAATCACTGGACCATGGCAGACAACAATCTATATGCCACTGTTCCCTACAATGGATGGAACCCAGAAGTGACCTATCAAAACATTTTCTTAGTACAATAAATGAAGCAGTTATATTTTCCAGTCTTTACAACTTCTTTGCTTTGTACTGGGAAAAGTTGATATGCAGCCTGTGTGAACTGTAGACATCTTCAACTAACAATCAAAGTTTTGATAATTAATACTTTATTTATCTAAAGATAACAAACACGTCTTTACAACATCACAATAGCATCATACCTAATGTACAACATTCTTCACCATGACTGTATGTGTAAAACTGGTTTATGACCGTTTATCTAGGGCAGTCATCTGTTTACATAAAATTGCTGATACCAGGCCTGCTTGATGCAAAGGGTTTTGACACAACTTAAATATCGATCACTTTACATGTAAATAGTGATTTTAGTCATGCCAAACCCCTTTAATAGATGGATTAAAATGGCATGTCTTGAGAACAAAGTCAGCGAAAAAAGAAGGTCATAGTTCAACAGTTTATCATCACACATGACTGAAGTTAAAAGAAATTGAAATTTATCCATAAAAGATAAAACTGAATCCAATAACAAGAGGGTCCAAAGGGCCCTGGGTCGCTCACCTGTTTGGCCTAGTGACCTAGATTTTGGCCCAAATGACACAGTATCCAACTTGACCTAGATTTTATAGAGATAAACATTGTGACCAAGTTTCATAAAGATAGAGTCAAAATTGTGACCTCTAGTGTGTTCACAAGATTTTTCAATGATTTGGCCTCGTGACCTAGTTTTTGACCCCAGATGACCCAATATCGAACTTGACCTAAATTTTATAATGATGATCATTGTGATCAAGCTTCATAAAGATAAGGTTAAAATTGTGACCTCTAGTGTGTTCACAAGCTTTTTCAATGATTTGGCCTCGTGACCTAGTTTTTGACTCCGGATGACCCAATATCGAACTTGACCAAAATTTTATAGTGATGATCAGTGTGATCAAGTTTCATAAAGATTAGGCTCAAATTGTGACCTCTAGTGTGTTCACAAGCTTTTTCAATGATTTGGCCTTCAAAGGCTTGTGAACTAGTTTTTGACCCCGGATGACCCAATATCGAACTTGACGTAGATTTTAAAGAGATGATCATTGTGATCAATTTTCATAAAGATTAGTCCTCAAATTGTGACCTCTAGTGTGTTCACAAGCTTTTTCAATGATTTGGCCTTGTGACCTAGTTTTTGACCCCAGATGACCCAATATCCAACTTGACCTAGATTTTATAGAGATGATCATTGTGATCAATTTTCATAAAGATTAGTCACAAATTGTGACCTCTAGTGTGTTCACAAGCTTTTTCAATGATTTGGCCTCGTGACCTAGTTTTTGACTCCGGATGACCCAATATCGAACTTGACCAAAATTTTATAGTGATGATCAGTGTGATCAAGTTTCATAAAGATTAGGCTCAAATTGTGACCTCTAGTGTGTTCTCAGGCTTTTTCAATGATTTGGCCTTCAAAGGCTTGTGACCTAGTTTTTGACCCCGGATGACCCAATATCGAACTTGACGTAGATTTTATAGAGATGATCATTGTGATCAATTTTCATAAAGATTAGTCACAAATTGTGACCTCTACTGTGTTCACAAGGTTTTTCAATGATTTGGCCTAGTGACCTAGTTTTTGACCCCAGAAGACCCAATGTCGAACTTGACCTAGATTTTACAGAGATGATCATTGTGATCAAGTTTCATAAAGATTAGGCTCAAATTGTGACCTCTAATGTGTTCACAAGGTTTTCCTTTGATTTGACCTAGTGACCTAGTTTTTGACCCCAGATGACCCAATATCGAACTTGACCTAGATTTTATGGAGATGATCATTGTGATCAAGTTTCATAATGATCAGGCTCAAATTGTGACCTCTAATGTGTTCACAAGGTTTTCCTTTGATTTGACCTAGTGACCTAGTTTTTGACCCCAGATGACCCAATATCGAACTTGACCTAGATTTTATGTAGATGATCATTGTGATCAAGTTTCATAATGATCAGGCTCAAATTGTGACCTCTAATGTGTTCACAAGGTTTTCCTTTGATTTGACCTAGTGACCTAGTTTTTGACACCAGATGACCCAATATCGAACTTGACCTAGATTTTACAGAGATGATCATTGTGATCAAGTTTCATAAAGATTAGGCTCAAATTGTGACCTCTAATGTGTTCACAAGGTTTTCCTTTGATTTGACCTAGTGACCTAGTTTTTAACCCCAGATGACCCAATATCGAACTTGACCTAGATTTTATAGAGATGATCATTGTGATTAAGTTTCGTAATGATCAGGCTCAAATTGTGACCTCTAATGTGTTCACAAGGTTTTCCTTTGATTTGACCTAGTGACCTAGTTTTTGACCCCAGATGACCCAATATCGAACTTGACCTAGATTTTACAGAGATGATCATTGTGATCAAGTTTCATAAAGATTAGGCTCAAATTGTGACCTCTAATGTGTTCACAAGGTTTTCCTTTGATTTGACCTAGTGACCTAGTTTTTGACCCCAGATGACCCAATATCGAACTTGACCTAGATTTTATGGAGATGATCATTGTGATCAAGTTTCATAATGATCAGGCTCAAATTGTGACCTTTAATGTGTTCACAAGGTTTTCCTTTGATTTGACCTAGTGACCTAGTTTTTGACCCCAGATGACCCAATATCGAACTTGACCTAGATTTTATGGAGATGATCATTGTGATCAAGTTTCATAATGATCAGGCTCAAATTGTGACCTCTAATGTGTTCACAAGGTTTTCCTTTGATTTGACCTAGTATTTGACCCCAGATGACCCAATATCGAACTTGACCTAGATTTTATGGAGATGATCATTGTGATCAAGTTTCATAATGATCAGGCTCAAATTGTGACCTCTAATGTGTTCACAAGGTTTTCCTTTGATTTGACCTAGTGACCTAGTTTTTGACCCCAGATGACCCAATATCGAACTTGACCTAGATTTTATGGAGATGATCATTGTGATCAAGTTTCATAATGATCAGGCTAAATTTGTGACCTCTAGTGTGTTCACAAGCAATTGTGAACGGACGGACGGACGGACGGACGACGGACGAAGAGCGATCACAAAAGCTCACCTTGTCACTTTGTGACAGGTGAGCTAAAAACACAAGTATAGTAATTTACTAAAACTTCTCATACACTATATAACAGAATGTTCTTCAAGTATGGAAGAATAGAATATTATGTCCTCCGAGTGTGGTACAATCAAATATGTCCTTGGAGTGTGGAATAATACAACAATAATGTTCTGTAATAGAATATCATATCTTAGATTGTGGAACAATGCAACATGATGGAGTGATAGAATATCATATCCTTCGAATGGGGAATAAGATATGTCCTCCGAGCATGGAACAATACAAAATGATGACCTCCATACACTTAACATGAATTAATCTGTGAGATATTTATATCTGTGTAGGACATCTTGTTCACCATATTTTCTAACCAGCTGTACAGCATGAGGGTCATCCATCAATATAGTATCATCATCCTCACACCATGGGGGTAACACTGTAATGTTAAACATCAACAAATAAGCCAAACATCAATTTTATCATAATCCAGTAGTCTGTGAAATCAGCACTTGTCGGTTGTCGGGGACAAGTAATTGTAGATTCGGGCGAGTAACTTTTGGAGTCAGGCAAGCAACTTTTACAGTAATTATGCATACAGTATAATAGGGAATAGATTATAGGGAAAAAATACAGGAGCAGATACAATAAGGGGTGATGTTGGCCCAAGAATTTAGAAAAAATCAAAATGACTATGTTGTGTTGTTCTTTGTATATTATAGACTTACAAAATTCGGGTAAGTAGTTTAAAATTCACAGACTGATCCAGCCTGACACATTTTTGTCTACCAGCCTAACTTGACTTACCACTGATGTATGAGGATGGTTGTGAAAAAAACACAAAACAAAGGGGAAAACAGGATTTCATTTAAGATTAATGGAACATGTTCAAGGCTGGTCAGTTTGTAGCAACAAGTAACTTATGATTATATTAAATTACAACTTAATATTATTTATAAAAGTAGTGTGCTCAATGCAAATTAAATCAAACATTGTTTAAAGTCCAATTGTTAAGTATCATCAGTCTGCGATCAGACTAGATTTGTGACCAGTGTAGTAACTAGTTGGACAAGAATTTACTATTGAAGTATATGTAGTCAATTAAGCAGCTTTCATACTTGGTGAGTATGGTCCTAACATAATGTAAGCTTCTAAACGACGTTGATCACCACAACACTGCATCAGTAGTTTTATCACAAAGTCTACATTGAGTCCATATTCAACAGCAAGTTTCTGAAATATGAGAAAAACACCAATAAGTATATTGTACATTTCTATTTTACAAAATTCAACAGGATTAGAACATGAACATATTTAGTTATTGAGTATTTAAAGTCAGTTTCACATGTTCTAAACATTGAATGTAAAGCCTATTATCTTTGTGGCAGAGGCATATATATTTTTTGCAGGGTTCATACATTACGACATTTAAGTAACAGAATCATCAGAGCTAAAGGCTCTTGCTAGGGTCAAATTTTGGGGAGAAATTACTTCTTCCTGAGCTGAAATTAGGGAGAAGTGAGGAGACTTTAGGGGAAAATTAAGCTTAGTTTCATTTCACCTAGTATTGAGACCGCTGGAGTCCTAAAGTTATCTACACAATAGCTTACCTTACATAGACTGGTACATCTATCTATCTCTCTCCTCTCTTCAACACTCACATCATCATCTGAAGTAAGCAAAAATCTGAGAGTTGATAATAACAGGCTTTTACTCATAACAGCTAATAGCAGGCACATAACCCCCATACTACACAATACAATAGAATCAATCATTAATCAGGGTGGCCACAGAAAATGAAGGACGAAACTCCCAAGATAATTCCCTGAGGGTAAGGGGATTTTTCATGATTGTTTGGAGTGTTTGCAGCTCAGATACAGCTGAAAATATGGTCACCAACTACCCCCTATATCCATACCTTTACCACCAAGACATCTATAATGTTTTATCATAATGCAGCAAAAAGTTCTAACATATGAATATCAAATCCAAATTTGCTGGATATAATTTAAAAATTCTAAAACACCTTTTTAACAGGGGCCCTTCTTATACATACCGCCTAATGAAAATTCAATTTACTATGATAACTTAGTGAGTCAATACTTAGAAATAAATTGCCACCAAATTCATAACTATTATTTTCATAACAGTTCATTTTTCCTAGAGCAGAAAATTCTGATTTTTCGATATGTTTTGTCCAGATTTTTAGAATCCCTGATTAAACAGTTAAAAAGCTAGTTACCTTCATTATTTGTTGGTTTAGAACTATAATCTTTCATATTTTCCAATGTTTTATCATCTTGTTTTTCTCTGACATTGTCTCCATGTTCACCAACATAGCCATGTAATATTCCATCAAAACTATCATGCTCTGAAAGTCCATCCTTATCTTGTTTCTTTTTAGTTGTATCACCTTTTCCTTTGACACAGTCTGCATTTTCACCAACATAGTCTTTTAATATTCCATCGAAACTGTCATGCTCCGAAATACGGTCACTTTTTCCTGATCTTTTGTCCACTTGATCCGTAACAGTTTGAACACCGTCTACATTGTCAGTATCAGGTTGTACATAATCGATCAACATCTGATCAAAGCTATCTTCGCCCGGAGAATTACCTAACGCTAAATCCGATGAAGAAGATACAGTATTACAACAAATCAGTTCTGAGCTTGGCGGCTGAGTTTCAGCATCACTATTTTGCAGGTTATTGTAAGCATTGTTGATATTTATATTGAGAACAGCTTGTGTTTTATTGCTCAACGTCTGAAGTTTCTGATTGGGGTGTTGGGTGGTTCTTTTCATCTCAGGATAATGTGCTACTACAGTGTCTAATACTTCATAAACTTTCTCTTTACACTTAGCCATGAAACTAGAATCTAGTTCCATGTCTTCTAGGTCACTGTTCTTACTAAACTCTGCATTTTGTGTCAAAGTTCCATCCTCCATTTCAAATATGTCACTCGGAGATCGGCAATGATCAGAATCTACCGATACATCCTTTTTTCTACCTTTTGTAGTTTCATCTTCAATTGAATCATCAGCTGTATTCCAAGCATCAATCTCAGATTGAGATGTGAAGTCATACACAGAGTCTTGCTCCATCGGCTTTCCGCCAAGTTTTGCCGATTTTATTTGAACAGTTTCATCATTAGCAGTATGCCAAGATGATTGAGAACATGTAGCAATCACTGAATCAGCGTTCTCCTCTTCTTCACCAACATTAAGTCTTTCTATACTTACAGTACAGTACTTTGATCCAGTTAAATCAATTGTAGGACTAGTTGTTTGTTTCTGATTATGTTTATTAACTTGTTCACTTGAGCATGATTGATCAGCTTTGAAGAATTTCTTTATAGCCGGTTCGTTTCTTTCCACGGGTCGTTTTCTGTTGACAGTAAACAAGGCATCCACAGCTGAAAGTATAGAAAAAGTTCAAACATACTAACAGAAAGCTCTAATGTTGAATATTTAAAATGTACTTTCTTCGTCTATTCGGGATATAACAATGTTACGAAACAATTTCATCTTTGGCTGCCAATTTTCCTCACCAGTTTTCCCAGACTGTATCCTAACCAGTGCAGATAAGGAACTGCACCAGCATCTACACCATGAGGAAAATCAACATTTAATGTTCTCAGATTTTCATTGAAGGACTTACCCTACGGTGACCAGGAATCATCTGACAGATCGCCATTAAAAATCTAGGACAATAACCACTGGACCATTAACATGGCTTTTAAGCACCTACATCGATGGTCAATGGTACGCAAATAAAATTTTACCCTGAATTTGTAATCCTTTTAGTAAAGAATTGCAATCTTAGAACCAAAATGACCAAAAACATGTCCCAAATAAGCTGTTAAAGAATTATTTAGAATTAAAGTTTTCACATACAAAAATGATAATCTCTAACGTATGAGCAGTCAGATTGTTGTTAGTGTTCATTAACAGAAACAGGCAAAACAAATTGTTAGCAGTTAACCTATCTCTCCACCAACATGGTTAAATAAGAATAAGCAGTAAAAACTTTATTAGCTTTGCACAAAGATCCCCATGGAAACTGGAACACAGGTTTCCATAGGTAACCCAATGTCAAAGGGTGGTTCAACGACTTAACTGCTGAAAACGGTCCTCGGAAATCGGGAACTCTACTTTTTAATTTAAGGATGAAACAAAACTATTAGAGAAAATAAATACAATTACAGAATTCTGGTTCCTTGTCTTTGACAGGAACTCCTCCAGTAAGCCGCGTTAGCCAACGTGGTTCTATATCATACTTGTAATTCTCTATATTAGGTATAATACATTTTCTATATCTGGTATTCATCGATGAAGCTGTATGACCAGTTACCTGAAATCATCAATGTCAACTTTCTATTATACTTTCCAGGGCTTTTTTTCCTTCTATAGCATTGGCCGTTTACAGACACCTTCCCTCAGGAAAATTCTTTGAAATCATGCAGTTTTCCCTTAAATTCAACTTACATCAGGTTTTTTTCTTCCCTTTTGCAAAAATTATATGCTATTTTCCCCCCAAATTTAAAGAAAATGCCCCTTCCCCAGTTGTTGAAAACAGCCCTGCTTCCAGAAGAAACATTTTAATATTCAGGGATAAAACCGGATATCCATGCACATACAGCTGTCTCAGTAGAACGAAAACAAACACACTATACTTATTTAAGACGATATGTCACGGACAGTCATGCCTGACTGAACTTTCAAGGTTATCAATAAGATTTGGTAACTTTGGGTAAGCAATATAAAAACAGACAAAACAAGACTGCGTTCAATAAACGCTTATGCCCCCGTGGAAGCCATGTCCATAAAAAGCTAAGTCAATCAGGGGCCATTATTCAGTTAAAATGTTTGATAGTGTTACATGACTTTGAACTATAAGGGGCTTATGATGGTAAACGAATAATGCCACATTTGAAAGCAGTGCCTTGATCGACTTTATGTGTGATCTGGTGATACAGATGTTATGGTTCTTTGTCACTGCGCTTCTCCAAGTTGCCATCTATTCATATACCAAGTTTCAAGTCAATATCTTAAACACTTTTGAAGATACACTCCTGTCAAAATTTGATTCTGAAAATACTAATGGGGAGATATTTCAAAATTTAAGACAGACAGAGTTATGGTTCTTGGTCATTGCACTTCTCCAAGTTGCCATCTATTTATATTCCAAGTTTCAAGTCAATATGTTTAATAGTTTTGAAGATATACTCAGAGCAAAATTTGACTATAAAAAAACACTAAAGGGGAGATAATTCAAAATTTAAGACAGACAGAGTTATGGTTCTTTGTCAATGCACTTCTCCAAGTTGCCATCTATTTATATTTTAAGTTTCAAGTCAATACGTTAAATAGTTTTGAAGATACGCTCCTGTCAAAATTTGATTCTGAAAATACTTAAGGGGAGATAATTCAAAATTTAAGACAGACAGAGTTATGGTTTTTGGTCATTGCACTTCTCCAAGTTGCCATCTATTTATATTCCAAGTTTCAAGTCAATATGTTTAATAGTTTTGAAGATATACTCAGAGCAAAATTTGACTATAAAAAAACACTAAAGGGGAGATAATTCAAAATTTAAGACAGACAGAGTTATGGTTCTTTGTCAATGCACTTTTCCAAGTTGCCATCTATTTATATTTCAAGTTTCAAGTCAATACGTTAAATAGTTTTGAAGATACGCTCCTGTCAAAATTTGATTCTGAAAATACTTAAGGGGAGATAATTCAAAATTTAAGACAGACAGAGTTATGGTTCTTGGTCATTGCACTTCTCCAAGTTGCCATCTATTTATATTCCACGTTTCAAGTCAATATGTTTAATAGTTTTGAAGATATACTCAGAGCAAAATTTGACTATAAAAAAACACTAAAGGGGAGATAATTCAAAATTAAAGACAGACAGAGTTATGGTTCTTTGTCAATGCACTTCTCCAAGTTGCCATCTATTTATATTTCAAGTTTCAAGTCAATACGTTAAATTGTTTTGAAGATACGCTCCAGACAAAATTTTATTGTAAAAATACTAAAGGGGAGATAAGTCTAAGTCCAAAATTAGGTCAAGGTGAAGGTCAAAATGGAGTCGGGTGATACAGGCGTGTGGAGAGTGGTCATATACAACATCCATGCAAGTATGAAAGCTTTGTAACAAGCCATTTTAATGCTAGAAGAAACGGTCAATTTGGGTTAACCAAGAATTTTACCTTTCAATAAGTCTAAGTCCAAAATTAGGTCAAGGTGAAGGTCAAAATGGAGTCAGGTGATACAGGCGCGTGGAGAGTGGTCATATACAACATCCATGCAAGTTTGAAAACTTTGTAGCAAGCCATTTTAATGCTAGACGAAACGGTCAATTTGGGTTAACCTGGCCGGACGGACGAACGGACGGACGAACGGACAGAAGGACGGACGGACAGACGGACGGACGGACAGGTGAATTACTATATGCCTCCCGATCTATCGATACGGGGGCATAAAAAGCATCCTTAAAATTGTATATAAATTTCACTTTTTCAGCCGTCCCGAAATGATTTTTAAGCTGTCCATTTATTGTAGCCAGCTGTTATTGAGAACCCTAAATCTTAGACTCATAGTCCCCACCAGTGGTCTCATCTATTGACCTACTTTAAGTATCTCCATATCTTTGAACACCCTAATACCCGATGCTTCAGCGTATCGTCTCTGTTCTATCAGGTAGTTGAGTATAGCTAGGTCATCTTCTTTGGTGTATTTAGTTCTTCTGTAATACAAGGTGGAAACATTCAATGCTCATTACACAAAGTTACACTTGAATGACACAACTGTGAATGTTGAAAATAATACAGAGATATGCTAATAGTAAAGTTAGTAAACCAAGAAATTATTTTGCACAATTGCACAATTTAATTTTGCTGAATTCGCAAGTGGCAGGAATTCGGGAAACTAAATAACCTCGAAAGTGTTCAAAACATTTATAGGAACATCACAAGAGACTTAAATTTGCAAGTTTGTAGTACCGAATATGCACAAATGGCAAAACGCGAAAGTAAGTATTTGCGAAAGTAAATGGGTTTACAGTATTGCATAAAATGTTTCACTCATTTCTGAAATATTTTCAAAAAGCTTCATTCCAGAAACCTGGAATAGCCGTTGATGCACTGAAATTAGCAAGATCTTGATGAGCTCTATAACATGGTGTGTTAAGGAATAAGTTACTAACTTTGCACAGCCAACAGGGGTTTCATTTACTGATACTGTAAAATGATTGATTTCTGTGGGGGATTAAATTTCATGGATTTTATATGAACAAACCCTTTTATATCTCGATGAGATTGAATTGCATCAGGTGCTGGTGACATGCTGTCACCGGAGTCAAAGCTTCGTATTGAGACATCAGAATTCCCCGAATGTGATCGAACTCTCGTGCCAACAGTTACTCTAAAATAGAAATAGACAAACACATACATACATGACTGAGGCCTGGTAATTAGCAATTATTCTCAAGTCTGAAATATATGTTTCAAAGCCTAAATTTGAAATTCCACTTCCCATTATAGAAAAAGAAGGAAATTGAAAGATTCAAAAACCTGAAGTCAGGCACAAGCCTGAAAAATACCAGGCCTGATGCATGAACATGAAATCAGAAGTTCCGGACATAGATGATTTAGTTTCTTTGAATTTTAGTTCATACCAATTAGTCAAATGTCCAATATTTTTTCTGACTGTTAAAAATGCTGTTGACTAAATATATGTCATTGGTTCTCTAGCTAGCATAGTCATAGTCATAGATCAAACCATATCTGAAAATAAAGTGCAAGCCTGAATAAAAATGATAAAACAAGACTGCGTTCAATAAACGCTTATGCCCCCGTGGAAGCCATGTCCATAAAAAGCTAAGACAATCAGGGGCCATTATTCAGTTAAAATGTTTGATAGTGTTACATGGCTTTGAACTATAAGGGGCTTATGATGGTAAACGAGTAATGCCACATTTGAAAGCAGTGCCTTGATCGACTTCATGTGTGATCTGGTGATACAGATGTTATGGTTCTTTGTCACTGCACTTCTCCAAGTTGCCATCTATTCATATACCAAGTTTCAAGTCAATATCTTAAACACTTTTGAAGATACACTCCTGTCAAAATTTGACTCTGAAAATACTAAAGGGGAGATAATTCAAAATTTAAGACAGACAGAGTTATGGTTCTTGGTCATTGCACTTCTCCAAGTTGCCATCTATTTATATTCCAAGTTTCAAGTCAATATGTTAAATAGTTTTGAAGATATACTCAGAGCAAAATTTGACTATAAAAAACACTAAAGGGGAGATAATTCAAAATTTAAGACAGACAGAGTTATGGTTCTTGGTCATTGCACTTCTCCAAGTTGCCATCTATTTATATTCCAAGTTTCAAGTCAATATGTTAAATAGTTTTGAAGATATACTCAGAGCAAAATTTGACTATAAACAAGACTGCGTTCAATAAACGCTTATGCCCCCGTGGAAGCCATGTCCATAAAAAGCTAAGTCAATCAGGGGCCATTATTCAGTTAAAATGTTTGATAGTGTTACATGGCTTTGAACTATAAGGGGCTTATGGTGGTAAACGAATAATGCCACATTTGAAAGCAGTGCCTTGATCAACTTCATGTGTGATCTGGTGATACAGATGTTATGGTTCTTTGTCACTGCACTTCTCCAAGTTGCCATCTATTCATATATCAAGTTTCAAGTCAATATCTTAAACACTTTTGAAGATACACTCCTGTCAAAATTTGATTCTGAAAATACTAAAGGGGAGATAATTCAAAATTTAAGACAGACAGAGTTATGGTTCTTAGTCATTGCACTTCTCCAAGTTGCCATCTATTTATATTCCAAGTTTCAAGTCAATATGTTTAATAGTTTTGAAGATATACTCAGAGCAAAATTTGACTATAAAAAAACACTAAAGGGGAGATAATTCAAAATTTAAGACAGACAGAGTTATGGTTCTTGGTCATTGCACTTCTCCAAGTTGCCATCTATTTATATTCCAAGTTTCAAGTCAATATGTTTAATAGTTTTGAAGATATACTCAGAGCAAAATTTGACTATAAAAAAAACACTAAAGGGGAGATTATTCAAAATTTATGACAGACAGAGTTATGGTTCTTTGTCAATGCACTTCTCCAAGTTGCCATCTATTCATATTTCAAGTTTCAAGTCAATATGTTTAATAGTTTTGAAGATATACTCAGAGCAAAATTTGACTATAAAAAACACTAAAGGGGAGATAATTCAAAATTTAAGACAGACAGAGTTATGGTTCTTGGTCATTGCACTTCTCCAAGTTGCCATCTATTTATATTCCAAGTTTCAAGTCAATATGTTTAATAGTTTTGAAGATATACTCAGAGCAAAATTTGACTATAAAAAAAACACTAAAGGGGAGATTATTCAAAATTTATGACAGACAGAGTTATGGTTCTTTTTCAATGCACTTTTTCAAGTTGCCATCTATTAATATTTCAAGTTTCAAGTCAATACGTTAAATAGTTTTGAAGATACACTCCAGACAAAATTTTATTGTAAAAATACTAAAGGGGAGATAAGTCTAAGTCCAAAATTAGGTCAAGGTGAAGGTCAAAATGGAGTCAGGTGATACAGGCGTGTGGAGGGTGGTCATATACAACATCCATGCAAGTATGAAAGCTTTGTAGCAAGCCATTTTAATGCTAGAAGAAACGGTCAATTTGGGTTAACCAAGAATTTTACCTTTCAATAAGTCTAAGCCCAAAATTAGGTCAAGGTGAAGGTCAAAATGGTGTCAGGTTATACAGGCGCGTGGAGAGTGGTCATATACAACATCCATGCAAGTTTGAAAACTTTGTAGCAAGCCATTTTAATGCTAGAAGAAACGGTCAATTTGGGTTAACCTGGTCGGACGGACGAACGGACGGAAGGACGGACGGACGGACAGACAGACGGACGGACGGACAGGTGAATTACTATATGCCTCCCGATCTATCGAAAAGGGGGCATAAAAAACACTAAAGGGGAGATAATTCAAAATTTAAGACAGACAGAGTTATGGTTCTTGGTCAATGCACTTCTCCATGTTGCCATCTATTTATATTTCAAGTTTCAAGTCAATACGTTAAATAGTTTTGAAGATACGCTCCAGACAAAATTTTATTGTAAAAATACTAAAGTGGAGATAAGTCTAAGTCCAAAATTAGGTCAAGGTGAATGTCAAAATGGAGTCAGGTGATACAGGCGTGTGGAGAGTGGTCATATACAACATCCATGCAAGTATGAAAGCTTTGCAGCAAGCCATTTTAATGCTAGAAGAAACGGTCAA
The DNA here is from genome assembly GCA_963678985.1 of Spisula subtruncata. Lineage (NCBI taxonomy): Eukaryota > Metazoa > Mollusca > Bivalvia > Venerida > Mactridae > Spisula > Spisula subtruncata. The sequence continues at coordinate 26,400,146 of OY787665.1, forward strand.
TTTGGGTTAACCTGGCCGGACGGACGAACGGACGGACGGACAGACAGGTGAATTACTATATGCCTCCCGATCTATCGATACGGGGGCATAAAAACATATAAAAGGATTAATCTTGTCTTTATTTTTCTTGTGTGAAACTACTCTTTCATTACATATGGTAAGCTCAGAAACTTAAAAACATTGCCAAACATTTCAGCTTTCAGCTGAAATATGGCAGGCATATGTGTGCCTCCACCTGGATTTGAACCTGGGTCGCACCAATAGGAGGCAAACACACTATATATAGTCACTAACCACTAATCTATGGAGACACACAGGTTACTATATGAATATTTACTTGTAGGGGTCTGTATCCAATAGTTTATTCTGTTCCAGACAATCTGTTATGAACTTTGTAGTGATATAACCCTCTGTGGACACCATACTCCCCTTTTCTGCCAACCTGAAAGTTTCAATTTATACAAGTTACAATACGGTGCAAGACACCATAATTTGATAAACATTGGAATTAGATAACTGAACAAGTCAAGTCATCCTGTACATGATATCGCTGACTTAGAATCAGAAAGTCATAAGACTGATACATTTCTAAAATCTGCATTACAATGCGCTACTTATGAGCCTATTTGTCATGTTGCGCAAACTAAAGTAGCAACAGCTTGTTTTACCATGAGTAAAGAGTTATTGTATGACAGTTTTTTTCTTTTTTTCTCAAAATAGCGATTTTGTGCAAGTAAGATTACAAGTCAACCTATTGATTCTAAGCCAAGGATATACAATGTAGCCAATGTTTTGTCCATATCAAACTGGCTAGGTATGGTGTAGTCACATTGATACTGGTTATTTGTTCAACTTATTATATCATGACATCGTTACTTTACTTTATACATATGTTCCGATCCGTAAGGGTGTAAAATTGTCTTCATGAAGCCATCTTATCTTCAAAGTAGGCAGTTTATTTTAAGGGAACGAAGAAGAAAATAAGTGAAAGAAGCTGACAAGCATGTTCGAATAGCCAGTGGATTTTACGCCTTCTGTCTCGTTTCTGAACCAACTTCTACTGGTATACAACTTACTAGGTATGCAATTTTGGATTCCAAAAGAAACAAACAACAGAAATCATAAAATACCGGTAAGATATATAACACTATATTCAAAGTATTTCAGTATTTGAACTTACTTTATACTGCCTTGTATCATCTTGGATGTGATTTTGCCACCACCATCCTGCAATAAAATAATGGATCTGATATATAATAATAATGTTTATATTCAGTTATTTTGATATAGACTAACACTTTAATAATACTAACACTAGATGACCATTGGCATAATGATGATGTTAATAATAATTGTTAATCTTATAAGTTATATCAGGTATGCACATGTTTAAACTTTAATTGCAACAAACTCTTTTTGAAATTACTGGGTAAGTCTATGCAAGTAGCAAAAAGTGCTTTCCCAGAAGTTTGTAACAAATTACTACAAGTGAACAGTTAGTTTTCGTAGCAAGCGTTCTGTGTGGACAATAGAGGGCATGCAGGGTCATTGGATTAAGGTTAAAAACAAGGACTATTCCCTGCTTTTCAACAGGGATTGGGGGGACAGGATTCAACCGACTCTTTCTCCATGTATTTTGCTAGGCCCACACTGAGGCTTTAGGATGCCATTATCACAAGTTTTAGTTACAGATGTGAGATAAGTGTAAGACATCAGGGTACAATACCCTAGATCGTTTCTACTAAGGGTGTAACGATATACCGTTGGATGGTATATCAAAATTGTTTGGTCACGGTTCGGTTCAACTTCAAGGTAGGATGCATAGAGTCCAGGCCCGGATCCACCGGGGGGGCACAGGGGGCCCGTGCCCCCCCCAGTCGGCCTCAGCGTGACCATTTTTTAAATCACTTAAATGTTAAAATCCTTAAAATATTACCAATCGATATGGCTATGGATCGATAATTTGTGACAATAACCCTGTATATTACATATTCCGGAAGCGAGGGCAATAAAATGTGCCCCCTGTTGTGTAATCTCCAGGTCCATGTGCCCCTATTGTGTTATCTCCAGCCAGATGTATGTTTTACAGCGTCTGAATGATGTGGATCAAGGTGTCTGTGCCCCTTGATCAATGTCACTACAGCGCTTGAATTAACATATAAAAAAATTGACATGAATTTGAAGAAAAAAAAAAGTTAAGTTACCAATTTTCTAGGGCTCTTTTCAGCTGTTAGGCCGCTCAAGCACCCTTTGACATTTTAACTCCCCTGGTCATTGGGCTACATATGGAAACCTACACTCGTGTCTCCCTGGGGAGACTATTTCTCTCCTGTGGTGTGGCAGCCAACATCGATCTGCGGCGCCCAGGAATAGACACTGCCCTCACAGGTACCATTTTACACCATGGTGGAGTGGAGCTGTGGGTCTTGCTCAGAGATTTTGACCAGTGGTCCAGAGGGGGATCGAACCCGGGACCTCTCGATCCCGAAGCGCGCGCCCTACCTCCAGGCCACCGCTTGAAAAAGTAAATTTATGATATGTTTATTTGTTATAACTGATTATTTAACACTACAATTTTGATAATATCAAGCCTGTCTGGTTTTCAAAGAAAAACGTTAAAAAAAGGATTTTCATTCAAAATTGAAAAAAAATCTTCACAAGGGGCACATTTAAATTGTCTATTTTTTGTAAGTTCAAATAGTTTTTCTAAAATGTAAGGTCGCAATAATTTGCAAGATTTTTATTATTAAAAAAATGATCTGAATCTGTGAACACTAGTCACTACTGTCTAAGATAAAACCATGCATGGCCTATGTAATACACCAACCACCCCGGGGATGGGCGATGGATAGCCGGGGGGAAACGACCGTACGTGTTTTAACCTTCCAGCTTTCCCCCCCCCCCACTGCCGGGGAAAGGTTGGGAATTTTTTCTCCGAACCAATTCCTCGGGGACAGTATTTAGTTGTAAGGGGACGGGGAAATACTGGAGATTTTACTATCAGCTGTCCCCGCAGGGCCGTGGAAGGGCGGGGATTTTGACAACTCAAAAGTAAAAATCCCGGTCCATCCCCGGGGTGGGGGTGGATGCATCGGACTGGTGCATAATTATTTCACTACTGGTCTTCAAAGTGAGTATTATTTACGGGTAGTCTGGAATATTTCTTCTAAGAATATTGTGTAATTCATGTTAGTTTTTGATGTTGTAGCAGTTCAAATTTATACGTTTACTTGATTTTAAAAGCTTAAAATGCAGGAAATTGCATGATTTTTATTCAAAAAGTGAAAAATTCGTCGCCGGGAGGGCACACCCCTCCCGCACCCACCCCAACTTAGTCTTCCAAAAATGTCTTGTGCCCCCCCAGTCCGAAATTTCTGGACCCGGGCCTGGAGTCTATGATAGACTGCTACAGAACGGTATGGAGTTTATCCATTCTTCAATTAAAACGAAGAAAAAATATGCATCATTCGCATGACATTACTTATGTCCCCACTCGAAAATGTCCCAAAAAGGGATATGTTGGAGTCAACTCGGACATGACCAGGTTTCAAATAGATTCCTTGTTTCTTTAACGTAACATGCAAGACTACTTCGGATTGCCTACCAGTCAGTTAACTGGTTAATATCAAGTTGGGTGGGAAATATTAAATAGCATTTCTGAAATGACCAAGTGCCTCGGCCAAAGACCTAATTTAGGGTTTGCCTCAGCCGAGAAAGGAGTAGATTCGATAACCATGCAATCTGGCCTAAAGAAATGGTAAAAAATAAAGTTCTATCATTCTTATATTTGTTTATATTTTTGATTAGCCAAGGCCTCCTAGCACCGAAATATGCACGTTTTGACATTCCTTGTATCCATGGTATCCAGCTAGAAGCTTCTAAAATCACTATGATCCCCGTATTTTTCGAGTTTTAGAGCATTTCTGGACTAACAACATCAAATTTCAACATGAGCGCAGCTGTCGACAATCGAGATAGTTTAGTCAGTCGTTGCGATGTCAAAACTCTATGAAATGACAAAATATCTCGATTGTCGACGACTGCGCTGTGGTCGAAATATATTCCCAACCTATCTGCATCTGATGCTGAATTTATATAGTTTCCAAAAGTTAGGTAACTGTGTCCTCTAGATTTTTTACTTTAAAAGAGATTTTACCTTGCCATTTTCAGATTAAACTGTTAAAGTGTCGAAAAACGTCCGGAATCGATATAGGTTTTATATAGTACCTGTAGTCATGACGCAATATTGTAAACAGTCTAAAAATAGAATACACTACTCACTAACGTAGCGGGTCGGTAAATATTCTTCAGCATATTGATCTAGATCTACACGAATTAACGGAAAAATAGTGAGTCGATATCGTTTTTTAGGTAATTGAGAGTCAAATTAAGGAAATTATCACAATAAGTATTTATTAAATTCATAACTTGATGCAAATTGTCGATGATTTATATAATATAATACCTCATTCCAACACCCCCTGGATGATGCACTTTAGCGTGACGATTTGTCTGTACAGTAGATCTACTGCTATTGGAAGTTTCTGACAGTAATTTACGAGGAGTTGAAAATATATCATATAAAATTAGCTTATAGGGTAGTCTAGTAGATTAAGATTAATAGAATAGTCATGTTTTAGGATTTACATTTTTGATTTAAAGTATCAACATGTACCGTCGTTTAGATCGAATGACTTGTGGCGTTGTGGAAAGACGTTCGCTCTCCATCTTGACGGTCACGGATCGATCCCCACGTGACCAATACTTTTTACTTATTTTATTTCATAACTTTAAACTGATTAATTGACATTTAAACAACTGCTGTACTTTTTTAAATATCTTTTTTACATCATGAGATACATTAAAATACTGAATTTGTTGACAACGGTAATGCTATATTCTCCATTTCTGTGGTCACCTACAGTAGTAGATCTAACAGGCAGTGCTAAACTAAAACTGTTGGTCCACGTGGCTGTTCATTTTCAAAAATGGTGCCGAGAGATGTTGAAAATGACATCTTCCTTGTTCCTTGGACATCAATACAGCAACTATAGGACATTCCACCCCAGTACTGTTAAATTATTATACAAATTATACACTCAACACCATCCACTCATCCTAGAAGTGTATACAAGTCCGTAAAACATCAAGTTCTTTAACATTTTGTTGTGTCGTCAGATGGTCGTCGAAATGCATTTTTACATACATTTAGGCTCATGTATCCAACGTAAAAAACACTAGTATTAGTGTTTTAAAACCATGTTTGTATCCAAAAGTTCTATGATGGGTAGATATGTTAAACTCGTTACATGTAATTATATAGTTCAACAGGTTTGACTGGACGGTTCAGGCAGGAATATGGCAATAAATAAAACATTTAGAAACATATAACTAAATATATAATTGTATACATTTTCAGCATCAAATGGTCAATTATAATATGTTTTGAGAACTTGAACCATTAATCAGTAACTTGGACCGAAACAATCCTACTATTGGGACAAGATCAACATCCCCTGAACAAACAAGATACTGACACTTTTGGTCTTTAGCAATATTGGTTCATAAACCATGTTATTAGAATTTGCTTGAAATCTCTGTCAGACTTGAACTTCAAAAACGTCAAGAGATCGTAAATACTGGTAGGTGAATACTTGCACTATTTAAGGACATGCTTGCACAGGGGAAACGTACGCATGTAGTCGTTTTATGGACGTTACTGTGGTCTTATTCCTTAATGTATTATCACAACTTCTAATCAACATGTTATTAGTACATGCATGTGTTGAACAAAACATAATTTATATCGTCGATCGGCAATATGGGCGACGGTAGGAGATAGACCGTCAGATGAACAACACAGAAGTTTGATGTCTATCCCAACTCATCATAGTACATTGTATACCCAAAAAACACACGAATACGACCTGGTAGACATATCCGTAAGGATGTCACTCATACTAGTATCTAGAGTCTCTACACGTCATAAAAAACTTACTGACTTACTCACTGAATTTTATTAATGGAACAGCGAATTGCTTACAGGTGTGTTAACTGATATGGGTTTGTGCAGATATTTCTGTTGTTATATATATGGTATTACAGTGCTTCCTCTGGCTTATATTTTTCTTGCGCCACCACTTTCGCCAAATGAAAAAAGTTGTCGCCACTTATGCGCCACTTTGACCAAAATTGAAATGATGTAAATGATGGACTTAATCTTGTATTTGTAATTTTTGTATATATTTCTGTTTTATGTGTATTTTGCTGTGTCCATGGTAATGCCTTAATTGCATTACTTATGTTCCTCTTCAGTGTGAACTTAGAAGTCATCATTGTTACAAATATATTTACAGCATTATTATAACAATTTATTTTTATTTTCTATGTTATTGACAATATGCTAACCATTCATCAGAGAATAGCATGCTTACAGCAGTGTCCAATAAATTTTTTATCTAGCTGGTTGCCCACTGGGCTACCAGAATTCTTTTCTGGTTGCCCAGAATTATTTATTTATTATCCTCACTGTGCAAAAATAAAAGCCAAGTAACATAGCATTCATGTACTTGTCATATGCTTGGTAAACATTGTGGCTGGTTACTGCCTTACGGGTAACCTGATACCCGGTATATTTTTTTGTAGTTGAACTGTTCATATACATTGTGGGCTTTCCCTTGCACCAGGCACAATTAGTAAATTCTTTATTCTTATAATATTCTTATAACTGAAGCTAAACTTATATTTGTGCTGGCTGACATTTTAATATCATAAGGCCTAGTAAAAATAATGTATTGCTAACATTTCAGTCCAGACTGTAGGCCTATGTGTATAACTATATTAAACTGTGTGTAACTATATTAAACTGTGTAAGTTTGACTCAAATTTCATGCATCCAGTGCTTTGATTCAGTATGCAAATGAATGTCAGTCAGAGCAGAGTTACCTCCCTTGTGGTCCATGCTACATATTTGCTACCATAATGGAGATTTGAAAGACAAAACTGTCTAGGAAGGGTAAAGAAACACACCTGTTGCTAATCAAACATCTGTTGATATGTATTGTAATGTTTCTGTTGACTACTGACATGTCAAATTCTTATTGTTGTAACAAAATCGTATGTGAAGGTCGCGAAAACATATGACATTTCAAATTGTCAACATTTTGAGTGATTTATAATGGCAAATTCTTTTTACTAAGACATGTTTATGTCTTGCAATGTTCAATTCTTTAATTAATGCCTTCCAATACAGCTTTTACGGTCCACAGAGTTCATAACCAATTTTGTTGACATCGCGGTCATTTAATGTGAAATTCCGGAATATAAGTACGGCCGAAAACAGTCTTTAACATCAACCCGATACGCATTTAAAACAAATTGTCGGCAAATTTTAACATCTTTGATGGGATTAACTGACTGATAGCAGCTCTAATTGATTGTTTATCGCAGTCTTCAGTATACATGACTGTATATTGTTGTCTTATCGAAAAATGGCCGATTTTTATGTTTGTCGCCAAATTGAATTATCTTGCGCCAAATTTTCATTTCTTGCGCAAATGGCGCCATTGGCGAACGCCAGCGGGAGCACTGGGTATTAGGACATAAACTAAGCGCGGGGAACACAATACCTGTTCTAGGTTTGCAACCGTGGAAATACTTGAATGAGTAATTCATATGTTGGTTTCTGTCTCTAGTAATTGCGTGCCATGTTGGTTTACGGGAGAATTCAATATGTGGCTTTGTTTGAATGCAATATTTGAATGCATTAGCAGGGGAAAAATGTAATAACAATTATGAAGGGTGAATCACATAGTGAACTATAGACTTTTAAATTGAAAATGAAAACAAACATACTCTAGTAAATCTGAACAATAGAAATGTAGAATATGTTTATGGTTGTTAATTAGATGTCATATTGATACTAGTAGATAATGAACATAGATGTACTTCAATATTTCATTAATGAAATTTATAGGAATCTGTATTTTCTGTATGTTGGTTAACTCAAGGCAATGCGAATAAGTGCAGTACACGCCATTGTCTTCGATTACAGTATTTTATCCATACGGAATATGTATATCAGCAGCTAATATGATCGGACACTTTTCAGCATAATTACATGAATCCATCTTATTTGTACCAATTAAAACACATGGAATAGCCTAATATCTTCGATTGTTTGTGTTGCCATAGCAACCACCTCTCATCAACTACAATGTATTGGCAATCGTAATATATATCTCCGTATATATTGGTCAAATAGTATGTACCTAACTCTATTAATTTGTGCGTTATGCCAAAATTTGTAAAAAATCAAATATCCTCCGTGTTTCTGTTGCCATAGTTACCACTAATGTTGTCAGATTGTTTCAAGAAAATGATTTTTATATTTTAATCATAGTCCTCTATCAATATGCTGATTTTTATAAGAATAGCTTGATTACTTTTTCAGTTAAGCCAAAATTCGTTAAACATGTTATATTTCCGCTGTTTTCGTTTCCATAGTAACGATAGAACATTTTGTTTTTGTCAAAATCAAAACATATCAAGACAGGCATATTCTCCTTATTTACATCTCCATACATACTTAGTATAATCGACCAATCTTGCAAAGTGTGTGAGTTATTGCATGTCCCAGTTTTATGTTGCTATTTTTGCGTGTTTTATACCGTTGCGTTGCCATAGTGACAATTTATGCTACCAAATAAGAAAAATACATAGATATTCACAACTCTCATAATGTGTTGAGACAACATAAAGCATTTTTATATGACTGGGTCGAGTCCTTTCGTCTGCATGCTGCAATCATTGTTTCTTGGAGATGGACAGATTGATTGAATACTGCCCGTTGCCATGGCAACATAGGAATACATTTATCAAATCAAAATATAATTTTCCATCATTTGACATCGATACTTGTAACTTGTCAAAATATAATTTATTTCCGTGGTTGGGCCATTTTTACCCCTTAGTTAACCTACTCCTTTAGGTCTTTGCCTCGACCGAGAAACGAACCAGGACTCGAACTCGAAGTGTCTAATCTACTCGACCACCCTGGTGCACAAACAGAAGGATTTACTATACAAAATATATTGAAATATTCAACGATATACTGAGCGCTATCTAGTGCTCAGAACTGACAGAAAATCGAACTCAAATTGGACCAAAATAATGGATCGCGAAATCTGGTGACATTTGACAAAGGAGATAATAACATGAAAATGATTAAGTACCCACCTGAATAATGGGTCGCAAATGTTGTCTTTCATTACACGGTCGCATGAAAAAGATAATACAAGAACCATCTTTTTGGGTAAATAATGTTTTGGAAATATTTGAGCGATCAAAAGTATCCGCCATTTTCACATTATGCGGAAAATCTCGCACTTGTTCGTTAGAAAAAGAAAGGATGGGTCTAAAGTTTTACGGATTTACTAACAACATAGATAAACAAAGAGATACAGTACTGTACCCGTTTGATCGGTTGAACAATGCGGAGATACTCTTTCGTGAATGGTCAGATAAGATAAGATAAAGTTTAATTCCAATCAAGGGTCATATAACATGACAAATGAATCAAAGATAAAACAAAATGGGTTGAAAATATAAACATAACAACAAAGAACTTTTAAGAACATGCTTTAAAGGAAGTCAAATTTAATGGAAACCACACTTTGAAGCCCTTGCAACAACAGAACACAACCTGTAAGCGATGCTTGATATAGTTCACTTCTGCCCAACCAAAGACAAAGTAACCTTCAAACCCCGAGAAGTCGGAAGTCCTTCCCATCAGAGGTACACCACCTGGCTCAGTCCACCTTGGGGACACCGCTGTCAAACAGTCGACTGAAATCAAGCATTTGGGAGTCGTCAGAACTCCAAAGAATGGCCTTAATACAGAAGAGAGATTGAAAACGGCTAGCAGAACGATATTTGCCCTCCCTGGCCCTGGCCTCCATGCAAGGCGAGGACTATCTCCACGTGTAGCCCTAAAGATGTGGAAATGTCATGCCCTACCGAGATTCTTATATGGAGCGGAAGTTCTGAAAATCTCCAAGGCTGATAAAGATTGCTGGGAGACACAGCAGAGAGCCATGCTCAAGCACTTTCAGAGCTTACCGCAACGTACCGCTACAACTGGAGTGTATGTCCTCATGGGTACTGAACCCATAGAGTCCGTGCTAGACCGCAGACACCTTTCTCACTTCATGAATATTGCCAGACTTGTTCATAGTGCAGAGCATAAGGTCCTTTCAAGACAACTTTAAATGGCACCTATTAATAGCCACTCACTCGCTTCAGTAATGAAAGAACTTCTCAATAAATACCTCCTGCCAGACGTGCGTGAACTCTTCAACAACCAAGTTGGAAAGTACAGATGGAAAAGAATGGTCAACGAGGCAATTAACAACCAGTGGGGTAGGTGGGAGACAGACATTCATTCCAAGTCATCACTCCAATACCTACAGATACAGGAGACACATACAAGAGGTTCCCACAATATATGGAAAGCCATTAAGCCCATTGACCATGAAGTCCGACAAGCTTAACTGAAGGCTAGACTTATAACAGAAACATATATCCTTCAAACTAACACGGCCAAATTCAACAAGGAAAGCGTAAATGGCACATGCCTTATGTGTAAAGAAGATGAGGAAACAATACCTCACTTCCTACTTGAATGCAGGTCGTTAGGTGAACAACGAAGGAAGGGGTTACAGATGATGGCTAATGTACTCAATGACATACATCATGCGGGTTTCACCCTAGTATCTAGAGAGAAGAAGCTCTTGCAGATGATACTCGACTGCACCCATCATAGCATCAGGACAACAATGGCACTGACCAAAAGAGACCAAGTTCGAGTTGAGCGTGCAAGCCAAAGCTTCATACAGCATCTCCATATGACTAGAGTGCAATTACTTACAACTGATCCCCTTAGCTAGCCCCATATACTTAACTGACCACTTACGCTTCATACCAATATGACATTTCAAATGTGACATTAGTATTATAATTGATATTAATAGACGCTAAGCCTAATGTATATATACCGAGCATATGTGAATAGACTTAACATACATAAACAATGAGCTGATGTGATATGTGTTGTATATAAATGTAAAAAGGCATGTGCATGTGTTTTGTAGAAATCCAGTTTATATTGTGATTAAATCTCGGATGAACTTTCTGAGAGTGCCACTATCTGACAGTGGGAATATTCAAGAAGAAAAGAAAAGAATTGGATATAAATTCGGGTCTTGGTTAGAAAATGTTCTCCATTTTCTAACCCAGGTCGGGTCTTATTTTATGATTCGTGCAAAAATGAAGAAAAAAATAAGGTATTTTACGACAACTTAGCTAGAACAGGAATGGGTTCTCTGGCTAGATCTAATATATATTTATGCATACACTGTAAATTTGGTCGTATTTTCGTGGTTCCCCTATTTACCCGAATATTGGATATAAACAGTTGCGCGTCCCATAAACACGAAATATACCTGTTTATATAAATAAGTGCACTATCACTTATCGCTCATAAAACTAAAAGTAGCTAAAAAATGAATAAACTAAATTTTGGCTTCAATTAAGTTGACCTCCTAGATAAGGGTACATTTTCTAATGCTTTTAGAGTATGTTACTTGCTAAATCTCCAGCAGCACAAGTATGTGTTATACATTACAGCTTGTGTTACATTGTCGTATACAGTTTGCAACATCTGTCTGAACATTTTGACAGGGTTTCTAACGGATGCGTGCCGTGGCACACAGAGCTGTTTGCATAAGATACTTTGGAAATAAGGGTAACCTGGTATAGACTCTTGAAGTTTAAAAATGAGAAAGTTTTTGGCCAATTTAATTTCGCTTATGTATTTACCCGATAAGCACATTTAATGAGAATAAGTCATAAACCAAATGTTGCTTTTATCACTCAGTTGCAGGCTGTAACCAGTATTGAAGTTTTAAACATTTTTATTCAAGTTCATAGTTAAGTGCCTCGGAAATATGAGGCACCTGTATCACAGATATAAATTTATATTCATCTCTATGCCTGTATACATAAACTTTATCATCAAATGAAGACATGTATTATATCTGCATTTTCACTTTTCAATCTTTGTTAAATGGCATATGTATATGTTATCATGGAATTAGATAGACACATATGTTTGTGTAGCCGGGTGTATATAATTTAATAACTAATATTAGAAAAACTGGAGAACTAGCTCATTCGGTAGGAGGAATCGAGGTTGAATTCTTCATAGCATAGTCGGGAGAGCTTTCGCCCTGTAAGCGAAGGGCCCCGGGTTCGAGCCCCGGTCTGGTTGCACATTTTTCTGTCTGTGACACTGAGAAAGAAAAGGATTTTTTAGGCTGTTTGACAGCTGTTACATATACTTCAAAGTTTTCTTTTTGACAGCTGAACTTTCAACTTTCAGCTTTCAACGGGAAAACGTTGAAGTTTTCTCGTTCAGTTGTGTGTTGGACATTGTACAATAATATTGTGGTCTGTGTTATTCCTGTTTTCTGTGCTTGGTTATTTCATTTAAGTGATATCTTCATAGTCTGTCCAATTTTTCGAGCTCTACCATATCACTTTAATCATGGAATTATTTCTTACCTACATTCCAGGATTCAATTTATGGATATTAAAAAATAATTCACATGTGTTCTCAATTGGCTCATTTGTGTTTAACAAGTCCCGTCTATTTCTTGTGTACTGAGCACCATTTGGGCATTGGATTGTATAAGACCTTTCATTTAATTTATCAACTACAACCCCAGGCTTCCAGGTTTTATCAAGCTGCTGTACTCTAGCAGACTGACCTATTTCTAAGGGCTTGAGTACTTTAGTTTGCCTATCATAATATTGCTTTTCCCTTTGTTTACTAGACTCGATATTCTGCTTAACCAAGTTAGAAGTTATAACCTTGGGCTTAAGATTTTCACGTGTGGTCGGTAGAATTGAGCGCAGCTGTCTACCCATAGACAGTTGTGCAGGGGATAACCCGCATTCAAGTGGTGTTGTCCTGTACTCTAATATTCCTAACAGCGCATCTGATTTGCTTTCTTTAGCCTTTGTGAGAATATTCTTGCATATAGAGACATATATTTCAGCAAGGCCATTTGACTGATTGTGATACGGTGACATTGGCTTCCACTCAAAATCATACAGTTTTGCAAAATCAGCAAATTCTTGTGACCTGTAACAAGGACCATTGTCCGAAATAACAGTCTCACTAATTCCCCATCTGGCCATGATACCTTTCATCTTATTAATGACTTCCTGACTGGTCTTTCTGTTCAACTGTTTGACCTCGAAGTATTTAGAGTAGTAATCTACAACTATTAGATAAGATTTACTATCCCAGGTAAACAAATCAGTACCAATAATTTGCCATGGATAATCAGGGATTTCAGTAGGAATCAAAGGTTCCTTTGAATTTGAAGATCTGTGTGTTAAACAGATGCTACATTTTGAGACCAAATCCTTAATTTGACTAGAAATTCCCGGCCAGTACATTACATCTCGGGCACGCCTAAGACATTTCTCTATTCCCATGTGACCTGAATGCACTTTGTCCAGCATTTGCTGTCTGAGTGATTCTGGGATAACAATTTTATTACCTTTCATTATTAACCCATCAAGATAAGCTAACTCATCTCTATAATTCCAGTACGGAATAAGTTCAGACGGACATTTACGTCTAGAATCAGGCCAACCTTGAAGAATTGTATCCCTTAACAGGACCATGTCTCTGTCTTTTTCAGTTAGGGATCTGATTTCTTTCAACTTTCTGTCAGTTACAGGTAAACTTGAGATAACCAAATGTACTTGCATATCCATTCCTACTGATAGTTCAGGAAATGTATTGCTGACAAATTTTTTTACTTAATGTGTCTGCAACTGGCACTTGTTTGGACGGATAGTGCTTAATATCAAGGTCATATTTCTGTAAATGCAGAAGCATCCGGGCAAGACGGGCAGGGGCATTGTTGATTGATTTCCTATATATGGAGATTATAGGTAAATGATCACACATGACATGTACCTTTCGGCCATAAACAAAATCATGAAATTTCCTGCACCCAAATAGAATTGCATACATTTCTTTCTCAATCTGAGCATAATTAACTTCAGATGGAGTAAGGGCTTTAGATGCGTATGCAACGGGTTTACCATCTTGCATTAATGTGGCTCCTAAACCGTATTTTGAAGCATCACACTGTAAAGTGACTGACTTTGACGCATCAAAAAATGCCAAAACTTGACCAGGTTTCGTGATGATTTGTTTCATCTTTTGAAACGCATTATTTTGTGGGGCATCCCAACTGAACTCTACATTATTTGCGAGTAACTGTCTCATGGGGGCTGTAACCTCGGACAGGTTGGGTGCGTAACGAGATAGGTAATTGACAGTACCTAATACAGTTTCAAGTTCTGCCTTATTTGTGGGTGGTTGCATTTGCTCAATGGCAATGACCTTGGCAGGAGAAGGTTTCAATCCACTGGAAGTAAGTAAGTGACCAAAGTACTCAACCTCCTCAACGCCTACTTCGAGTTTGTTTTCGTTGAACCGAATACCTTTTTCAAGTGACCTAGACAACACTGCCTTAAGGTTGTTGTCATGATCTTCCCTAGTTTTCCCATAACATAATATATCGTCAACAATTGTGACTACACCAGGTAACCCTTCAAGACATTCATCTATCTTGCGGACAAATAAATCACCACTGAGTTTTAACCCAAAAGGACATCTTAAGTACCTATAACGACCATGTATGGTGTTAAAACATGTGAGGAGTGAAGCTTCATCATCAAGTTTCAGGGCCCAATAGCCCGAACGAGCGTCAAGCTTGGTGAAATATTTTGCACCTGCGAGCTGTGGTAATATGTCATCAATCGTTCTCATGGGATAGTGAGGACGTTGTATGGCTTTGTTAAGGTCGCGGGGATCTAAGCAAATCCTGATTTCACCCGAACGCTTTTCACAGACCACCATTGAGCTGACCCAATCAGTTGGTTCAGTCACCTTGGTAATGACCCCAAATTCTTCCATTCTACACAACTCATTTTTGACCTTATCATGTAAAGCTACAGGGACTTTCCGGGGCGGGTGCACAACGGGTGGGACCGATGGATCAATATGAATTTTACATTCCCCTGGGAAGAGCCCTATGCCATTGAATACCTCAGAATGCTCCTGTAAAACAGAAGATTTTGTGAGTGACGTCTTGGGAGATCCAGACTCTACTGAGTATGCAAGCTTAATCAAACCAAATGCAATACTCGATTGAAGTCCAAACAATGGTGGTGACCTTGTATCCACGACATGAAAAACCACATCGCCATTTTGACCTGTGCGTGTGTGATTACACTTCAATGTAATGCATCCTAGCACATCAAGTGCATTTCCATTATAGGCAGAAAGCTTTGTCTTAGACGTTTGCAGAACAGCTTTTATGCCCAAATGCTGAAATACCTTATTTGGCAATATGTTGACCTGGCTACCAGTGTCTAATTTAAATTTAACATATCTTTTACAAGACCCTACCTCAAAATCAGCAAATACCTGCCCGTTGATCACAGCGGATTCAACACTGTCGACACATACGTCCTGCGCATCACTAATGATTTCATGAACATTAGTCCTACACATAGCACCAAAGTGGTTCCACTTTTTACACTTTACACACTGCTTGCCCTTTGCAGGACAAACTTCATATAGTTTGTGTCTTTGATAGCCACATTTCTGGCACTTGTCTTCTTTCGTATTTGATGTCGCAGCTTGCTGACGGCTTCTATCCCCCGACTGGCCTGAGGAGTTATGACCAGTATTCTGGCCTGAGGAGTTTTGACCAGATTTAAACTTCCTTCGTCCCTTCTGTCGTTTGCCAATGGCATTGACTGAGTTAGTTGTGCCTGTCTGGGACTGCATTTCCTGCAGTTGTGTTTGTGTATATTCCACAGACTGGCATATCTGGATTGACTTTTCTAGAGTCAATTTATTTCCTTCGTTTATGAGCTTTTCACGCATCTTTGATGATGCTATCCCAAACACAATCCTATCACGGATCATTTTATCCGTCTCCTTAAAGTCACAATCCTTTGCCATGACCTTAATTGTGGTTACGAATTCTTCGAATGTTCGCTGACCTTGGATTTCATTGTAAAATCTATACCTAGCAAACACTTCATTTATACTGGGTTGTAGGTGTATTCTTACAGCCTCACAAATGGTTTCAACTTTAGTCCTGTCTGCTATAACAAGCGTATCATATATTTCTCGTCCTTTTTCCCCCATCCACAATAACAAGTACGTCAACTTTATTGGTTCTTCTTTGTCGTTTAATGGACCGGTAAAAATCAAATCACAATGTTTTGTGAATTTCTTCCAAGCATCTGGAAGGTTTGTGCTCGTCCAGTTTATGGACGGCACAGGTACACCATTTAAATCCATTTTAAATCACGAAATTCTAACTTTAAAAATGTTACTTATTTATTTCCAAGAATGTTCGTAATTAATCCAAGTGAGTCGTGAGCACTTTATTCTGACACCATGTAATGTTATTTGTATTGCTCTAACGTATATACAGAACTACAAGACAGATGTGTTCTTACTATATATTTATTGAACGAATACTAACGATGTTAACTTTGTGAGTGTACTACTATAACTGATAAGCCAATGCTGGTGGCTATCTAATATAACTGATTAACTCAAGGGAGGCCACTAGGCTATCATGTTACATGAAATATGATATAATTATTCTTTTTTGTCGAGTAGCGTCAAAAAATTCTGTTTCTAGAAAAAAATTGAATCATTTGTATAGCCCTGAATCCCATTCTCGACCAGTGTTGATAAAAACTTCTTGGAGGGAATTCCGGTTCTCTGGCTTACAGAGGACCGGATCAGGTGGATATGGTATGAAAATGATTACATGTGAGGAAATCGAACAGGGAATGCAACACTCAACTTAACCAGTGGAGCACAGAACGCAATAACACCAATTCACAACACAGGAGCAATACCTTAATATACACGTAATTTGATTACCATTATCGTTTATCCAGGCTCATACACTAATCACATAAATATACGCTGAGTGCATTTGAGATAATTAAAAAATCTATGTAATTACTCCCTCTATACCAGTACTCAGTATACCTGTAGCTTAAATTATCTACATGCTGATGACGTCATTACTATCGCATCATATCACGTTTTAATTTACATGCAATTGTCCAAACTAAGCTTATTAGAAATTATATTAAACCATCTTAAGAGTAATCAATTCTAAATTTAAATGGAAATATGTTTACTCGATCCATTTGTAGAAGATATTATAGATAAAAAAAATCCCATTTATCCAACCACAAATATGGGATTTTTTGTAAGTCGTCAAATATTTTACCTGACCACATGTGGTTATCTCCCTTCAAACTTGGTTACAAGGTAAATAACTATATTTATTACCCGTTTATGCATTTACTGACTCGAACACTGCAGTTATGTTATATTTTATGAGTTGTGTTGTGTTTTTCCCATTGATTCCATCCCATATCGCTAGTCAATTTAGCGGTATTTGTTAAGTACGCACATTTCTGTAAGAGGCGTTGATTCGGACAAGGATCATTCGGATGTTTCACATGTATAGCGTATTGGTTATGCTTTAGTGGTTTGGCAGCATCAGAAAGGATAGTATATACATTCATGATTGTTATTTCTTGATAAAAAAGTGCAATATGGTCAATTTTCTGCTTTCAAAGCATTTTACATTATCTCTAGCCAAGTATTAAAAGTACTATCAATTAACCCTGATTAACGCATACAGTGCATGTAGTGTACATGTATGGTCAAAGGCATTTAACTTGCTGACTATAACAATAAAACTGTAAAACTGTATAAAATAGATAAAACTTCTTATTTCTTCTCATTTATCAAAATTTAGGACAGTTTGGTATTTTTTGTCATATGAAAACTGTGTCAGTCAATTATGATTAAATGAACATGTAAGTGGCATTTTGCATTTAGCAATAGCATATTTCGATATTTGCCCCATACTTTGGTATTGTCTTGGTAATACATTAACACCAGTAATACAATGTATGTGCCAAAAGGGGCACAGCTGAGTGTTAAAATTTAATGGGACAGACTTGGTTCCACTCTTGACCCCTCTTCCATCTGTTCATAATTTGCTTGTGTAGAACACAATGAATGTTTTTGGAAGCTAGTTAGTATTGTCAGTCATGATATTACATATTAAATATCTAATATTACATGCTATCAACCATGGGGTTATTGGCTCTCTCACAGGAAAAATATTGTAAACGTTATAAATAAATGGTGCAATTTCATTGGTTCCGCAGGAATTCCAGTGCAGAAGCTTATCGAATGAAATTACATGTTACATTCGGTCCAAGTTGTCTTTTTTTGGCTTTTAAATTCTTGATTTTATCTGCCAAGTTGTATTCAAAATATTTCACCTTGCTGCAGATTCCAGAGATAGAAAGTAACAAAACCCCTGTAATGTAGTATCAACGACTCACCACTCCAATTGAAGAGTATAATTGTTTGTAAGGAGTAATTTAAGCAGGGTTATGGGGACTCATTTCTCTTTGCGAAGTAAAATTAAAAATTGGTAGCTGATTGTCACATGGTACTTTTAGGTGTAGTTATAAGTACTGTGGGTATTCAATGATGTATATTGACTGAATGATATGATCTATTGAATACTAATATTGTTATAATACTTATATTATCAATTATACAATAACTAGTAGACTGTCAAGGATAATAATTAAAAAATAAACTCATAATGAAAAACCACTGTATAATCAGCCGATATACTACAGGGTTTTGAATATTTTATTTAGATTCTTACATGATTTAAGAGCACAAGTATCAAAGGATGGTGTTACTTTGCAAGAGTATGTTTTTTGTGTCACTTGTTTACCTGTATAGTCAATTCAGTAAGTAATCCTATTGAGGGTACTATCCCATTCCAAAGAATAGCAATGAATTCCGTTAACTCAGGTATACCTAGTTAAACCTAGATACACATAGTTTACCTGTTGGACAATTGTATATTTACAATTGTTCTCATTTGACTTTGAAAGGACTGTTTGACATCATAAAACAACGTGACCTCACTTCCATTGTATATCAGCCAATATACAATGATATGATTTGTTCTATGTCTATATAGGCAAACTTGCTGGTCGTGTTAGCATTTGGGATAACCAACAAGGACAATTAGGTGTATTAGTTGAGAAATATGCAGCGGTCCTGTAGTTAGGCCCCTACCAGTTTTCAACGGGAGGGGACTATAGGTTTGCCCTCTGTCCATCCGTCTGTCCGTCCAGAAAATCGGGAAAGGGACCAAGTTAAGGAGATTATGCACGTCTATTTAAAAAAAAATTCGGACAAAAATTGTGTTTGCTATGGAAACAGAAATGCTAAAAAATATTGAAAATACTTCAAAATCTGGATCCTGCCATAACTCGAAGAGTTTTCAAGCTATGTCTATGAAACTTGGCATGTGGATAGAAACGTATAAGGAGATTATGCACGTCTAATCATTTTAAAATTATTTTTTGATTTGGGCAAAAATCAAGGTTACCATGGCAACAGCAACATTGACAACCTGAAAACCAGGTAGGGGACTTTTGTATTGCTTGTCAATTCCTAATTACTTGTTTGTCATAGAATAAAATATAGTGATGAGGTTGGATATGTAAGTAATTAAATAACGAATGGTAGCCTGAGCCATTTATTTGAAGCAATTAAACAACTGACCAGCATACTTAATTATGGATGAAACACAGTTAAATAATATTTGTTATTTGATTCATACAAAAAAAAGTCTGCCTCTGCCTTTAACATTCTCATAAATCAGTGGTTAGTCTGCAAGTAATTGAAAAAAAATTGCTGGTTGAACGAGAATGGCCTTTAACAGCATGGCTTGACATGTTAGGTGTAGTAATGCATGCACTACCATACTTTCATTCCTTGAAATGTTAGGTTATTTGGTGTAGCATTGCTTTGATGTAACTTTTTACATACCTTTGCTTCCTTAGGTGCCAAGAGGTAAAGCGACTGGTTGTATTAGAATGAATTATAAATGTGGTGGCAAAACAATCAATTTTTGCTGGCTCATATGATAACGGTTTCACATCGTTGCTGATGCTTTGAAACAAAAGGTTCAGCAGAAATCAATAGTTCTAACTGTTCTATGGCCTGAAAACATTTAAAATGTAATAGATGCACATACAAAAAAGTTCAGCAGAAATCAATAGTTCTATGGCCTGAAATATTTAACATGAAATACTGATGCACATTAGCAATACAAACACAAGTTTTTATTAAAAGCTCTTTAATGGTGATATAGTCTATTAATGTACAGCATGTATTATTCATATATTGTTAGAATAGAACACTGACAGCAATACGACACTGAATGTAACCAGCTAATATGAACTAAGGCACCGCCTAAATGAGGGATTAAATACACATTGGATATCTGCTAAGCTATATTTCAGATAGAAACTGACTAAATATGAGTTGAATTTATATGTTATAAAATATACAAAGATAGTTATTGATCAGCAACTGATCACTTTTCCTCTTTAAATTTAAGACCAGAAATAATAATTATTCAAAATTTTAGATTGGCTATGTATGTGTGGTTTATGTTTGGAATAAGTGTAGGCATCCCCAACCTGGAGTTTTACCTGTATTATACTGATTTGTTATACATTGCAACGTAACGTCATGAGTCTATTTGGCATACTTTTGGTATGACGTCATTTCCTGTTATTTGTGACGTCATGACATCACGTCTTGTATTGGCGCCGTGTATCCAGTACAGTAGCGTATTTCTTACTTCCCTGTGTTTTTTTAAATAGTTTGTTTTATTTATTGAATATTTTTAAAGATGGTTATAATTCGAAAGAAAATGATAGGGGGCAACCGTTTACAGATTACTATTTTTTTATTTTCAAAGGACCATTCACCTCGGAAAACTGCTTGAAATTTTTGACCGGAAATTACTTTTTCTGAAAGCATTAGTACCGGCAGGCCTCGACGAAGATACACACGTGGACATTATTGGTATGGGTATTTACAATAGCCAGCTTTGCTGGCTATTTAATCCCCTATTAGTGTATTTACTCTAAGGCTAGTGGTTCTTCATGGACTTACTTTTCTTTTGTTTTATAAATGTCATTTGTTGCATACGCTGAGTATCAAAATGGTGAGTATGACATCATACAAGGACTCAGGTGTATCTATTTATAAATATAATTATACTTTCACACATTTGCCATTTATTCGTAGCAAATAGGCATATAAATACACCTTTAGCCATTTACATAGAAAAAATATGGCCTAGGTAAAGATAGACACATATAAACAGCAAAACCAGCTTCAATATAATTATAAATAACAATTAATTATACTATCACCAAAAGATTGTTAGACAAAAACACAATGGGTGCTAATGAGCATAATTATGCAACCTTGGTATAGTATGTGATGGACACATTTCGTATAGTCTATAATGGACATGTACATTTCCGCCTGTCATAAGTTGCTTTCCCATAAGAAAATGCTTGTACGTTATTAAATATTTGTTATATGGTAAAATGTTTTGATCAGATCAGATGTTGGAGAAAGTTGACATAATTATAGCATTATAATTATATCATACATATTTTATATTTTTCATTAATTATTAATATTTTTTTTCCTTTGATGTAACAATACACTTAATCATGCCTTATAATTTAAGGCAACACATTTTTCATAATTTCTCTCCTATTTATATAGGGATTTGGAATACCACCAAGTAATCTGAATTCGTGACTGGAGTGGTTTTCAATATTGATCTTATTCAATTGGAGAATAAGGATAGCCAATCATATTGACCTTTACAGATGAATAGTTTTATATGGTGTGATCTGATTAGCTGTTCCCTATATTCTTAAATGAAGTTAGTTCAATATTGAATACCACCCCCAGTTTACCATACTGGACATTCCTATGGTTCTCTCTTAATAACCCATCGAATCATAGACTCGTGTATAGTGTGCCCAGGATAACATAAAAGGCAGGAAAATTGGGTACAGCCCACATAGGTGGTTTAACCAAGCGTGCACAATTTATCAGTGTTATTTTAGCAAGAAGTGAAGGTATTTGTTCACATAAAGGGGAGCGGTGGCCTAGAGGTAGGACGCGCGCTTCGGGATCGAGAGGTCCCAGGTTCGATCCCCCTCTGGAACACTGGTTAATTTCTCTGTGCAAGACCCACAGCTCAACTCCACCATGGTGTAAAATGGTACCTGTGAGGGCAGTGTCTATTCCTGGGCGCCGCAGATCGATGTTTGCTGCCACACCACAGGAGAGAAATAGTTTCCCCAGGGAGACACAAGTGTAGGTTTCCATATGTAGCCCAATGACCAGGGGAAGTTTAAATGTCAAAGAATGCCTGAGCGGCCTAACAGCTGAAAAGAGCCCTAGAAAATTGGTAACTTAACTTTAAAAAAAAAATATATATTCCACAGTTACTGAGGCAACTCTGCCACATGTGGTCAATGTTTTAAAATGTCACATTATCCTCAGGGCACACTGTATTGTGATTCAATGAAACTGAAACTGTAACATTGTATTCACTTTTGTATGTGTGAAGTTGGTAATGATACAAATATACTTCTCAACAGGTGATTAATTAATGAAATATTGATTAGTCTAATATTTATCTATTCTCTGTATGGAAAAGTCATGTATAAGTATTGATTTTATTGTTGATCTAACAGTCATGAAGCAGTATACCTGTATACCCTCTGTCCAAATTATTTGATCCATTATATTTAACATGATCAAGGAAGGATAAACGTGTTCATTATACGTTATATAGTTCTAAGTTAATCAATCAGTGCTCATGGTGCTAAAATTAGGATATGAATAGAAGTCAAGTTATGTTATTAACAAAAATCAATACTCATGTTTTCTAGCCTAGGATGTAAAGCTTATCTGTATACAGCTTTTTATACTGTTGATTAGATAGCTGACAACGTAATACCCTGATAATGTTAGAACCATAGCCTACATTTAGAAATATCATGGGGTTTCATACCTGTTTTTAACTCATTGTCGGAATCCAAAGCTTTGATTATGATGTCAAAAAACAGTTAGACAGGTTAGTTAGAAATAAGGACTATGAATAATAAAAATACAAAATTAATGTTTTGGATCCATAACAAATCTAGACTCATTCCACATGTTGTAAACAACCAATTAACCAGTAAATTTTGTGTGTATTTCAGAATGACATTATTACCTTGAAGTTGAGTGGGGTACATGTCCAGCTAGCATAATGGAAGCGTCCCCTCAATCTGACGAGTCCCGGGTCGTTAGTGGACAACTCCGTGCTATTCATGCTGTTGGTACTATAAAGCATAGAAGGAATAAACGGAAACGAAGGCAGTCAAAATTTGAGCGTAAATACTCGGCGCTAGGACCGTTGTTAAAACCAGAACGGAAGAGAATTGATTACATACTTGTGCAGAAAATACGAACTCCTGATGATTCGGACACGGACGATAAGAAAAAGTCATTGGAAAGAAAGCGTGATTTAATGGAAAGATTTGAGAAAGCTGTCGCTACGGAGGGTATCACATTAAAAGAGGAAATCATTGATGGATATATTTATAAGAAGCTACATTGTCCGTTTAAGAGATTGTGTAAAGAAGCCGAAACTGTTAAGTTGGAGATGCCACTGAAAGGGGTTTGTATATATATACTTATATACGTGTATAGCTGTAGCTGTTTTGTATCTTCCCAGTATCTTAGTTGACTGACTGTACCTTTCTCAGTTCATCACCTAACAAAATTAATATAGATCACGCAAATATGAAGTGATTTACGGTATGTCTTACATCCTTATACAAGTGGTAAAATGTTTGGACTTTTTTTCAGCAGACAAATTGTTAAAGGGTGAATTCTATTAAGTGAACATTGACAAGCTGTTCTACCTGATCTTAAGTATTTGTTCTTTGTTAGTCCCCTAATGGTTTTCAACTGAAAGGGGTCTATAGGTTTGCCCTCTGTCAGTCAGTCAGTTTGTCTGTCTGTCAATAAAATCTGGATCCTGCCATAACTCAAACAGTTTTCAAGCTAGGATAATGAAACTTGGTATTAGGAGATGATACATACCTAATTATTTATTTATTTGGACAAGCATGTGATTGCCATAGAAAACCTGGTAGGGGACTTCTGTATTGCTTGCAATAACTAATTACTTTTTTATCATAAATTCCATTGTGAATAATTTATAGTGGGTGAATATAATTTTAGAACAGTTTGCCAACGGTTATAATATTAACCTTGTTTACCAATAAAGATTCATGGTATAGCTTGACCAGATTTAGTGGGGACTCATTAAACTTCGGAAGCTTGTATTATTTTCCGTAAGCGTAGTCGGTACTTATCGGAAATCTTGCCTACTAAATCTTTTATAAGCATAACACATAGTATTTCATGATCCATGTCGGCCCTATAATATAATACAATATATACCTGATATGCTAAGGTATTGAATTTCAGTTGGAAACATAAATAGCTAGTATGTAACTTTGTTGAACTCTAGTCTTAAGCACTCAGAATAGTATAATTATAAAATAACCTACTTATGAAATTATAGCTGCTTGCACATTTAGTGTCTGGTAATTTGATCCTGTTATTTGATCCTATTATTGGTACTCTTTTTGCACTTAATAGGTTTTTGTATGAAATTATGTAGTCATTGTATTTTGTTGTAAATTAGTGCATACCAAGGTTAAGGAAAGTAAAGTCTGAGGTATTGTATACCGTATACTGTTTACTGCATATGGTCAACAAGTATTGGAATTTTACCTTTAAGTGTTTTGTTTTCATATGATTATACAAATGTATTATATTGCTTTTTGAATATCTTACACTTGTTCCTTTGGTGCAACAAGGTTATATCTCACTATATGCTATATTGAGAGTAACAGCCTTTTTGCGCCAAAGGGACCATTTGCTAACCATTCAATATTGTATGCCTTCATGAACATTGAAGTTAACGATTCTGGGCCAATAATTCTATAAAACCAATAAAGTGCTGGTCAATTGGTCTTTAATTTATGGCTGCAAATAAATGAAATAATTGATTTTTCTCAAGTATTCACTTCTTACTTCCAACTAGCCATAAACACTGTGCTAGCCAACAAAGCACATGTATGGTACATATTAAGACATTGTCATTTATTATGATTTGATTATGATATTAGAATTTATGAGAATGTAATAGATATATTAACATTCCCACTGTGTACATGTCAACTTAAGTCAAGAGCTGAGTTTTATAACTTTGTAAATCATTTTGTTATCTTAGATCTGGTAAAACAATCACTGTTTTACAATTTGTTTGTTAAATATACTTATACATAAACATTAATCAAAGGTTTAGGTATTGGAGCATTAAATTTTGTAAGTGACTGAGCATACATTCATGCCTTTATGATTAAGCATTGGTTAATGTTTGAGCGTGTCTAGGTGACTGAACATATGTAGATGACTGTGCATTGGTACCAGTAAGTGACTGAACATGGATAGGTGAAAGCATATGTGCCTTAGAATGTATAAGTGACTATAGATGTATAGTGCGTTAGCGACTAAGCTGGACCCCCATAAACCTTAAATATCTTTAAATTTAAAATAATTATGCAATTTTATTGAAATTTGGCATAGTTCATTAAATTACCTTTACCAACTCTGTGTTTAAATTGCAGATTTTTTTACTATCTAATTAATGTTTTCCCCATTGGCTATAATGTATTATTTTTGGTATTTTTATCAACAAATAGCTAGGGAGTAAAATAAGCTATTACGATCAGCTAGTTAGAATAATGCTATTGCATTGTGTAACAACTATGGGATTAATATATAACTTCGACCAAAATTTGTCTGGTCATCAATGTGTATATAGTTGAGGCCCATCTTCTGATTGTAATGATCATTTGTACAAACATGATATACAATGTTTTTCTTGCAATTATTTGTACAAAGTTGCTCCAGTTGTACAGGCTAAGATAAACGTTCATGTATGGGCCTCATTATATATTTTCAACAGTCACTGGTGTGTGACTTAATGTACAGTTATACTGGACCAAATTGTTGATCTTTGCTGTTCCGGTCACTTCTATCACCCATACGTATTCCCCCTGTTTTAGACTTAAAATTTTGCATTAGGCGTCTATGCAAAGTACATTTTTCTGTGGACTGAAAATTCTGTTTTATTTTATGGGAGTTGGTAAGGGTGTTTTACGAAGATATACCAATTTTTGTTCTCATCAGCATTG
Organism: Spisula subtruncata; assembly: GCA_963678985.1. Lineage (NCBI taxonomy): Eukaryota > Metazoa > Mollusca > Bivalvia > Venerida > Mactridae > Spisula > Spisula subtruncata. The sequence goes on from OY787665.1 coordinate 26,426,531, forward strand.
TACTTTTTAAGATATTTAAGGTTTATAGGGGTCCAGCTTAGTCGCTAACGCACTATACAGCAATCTTCGAGGCGTGACTAGTAAACACTTAGTGTTCTTTTTCTATAGAGGTCACGCCTCAACAAGTGTTGTAGATCTATAAGCATACATTAGCAACTGAGCATAGCAAGCCGACTGACCCTACATTATACACATGTAGATGGTGAGCATACAAAGTGACTGAGCATATGTAGCGAACATTTATTAGTGAGCAATAGAATACCATTTCACAGCTAATATACAGTATATAAGCCCTATTTAGTGAAACCGAAGCAATTTAAAGTAAAAAAAAAATGCTACTTTTTCTAGATGTGCAAAATAAGGTTTTCCAGGCATTTATTCTAATTTTTCTAGTGCACAACAATATAACATTTTTTCTTAGAAGTTTAATTGTTTTGTAATACATTGTACATGTACTTAATTGTGCTAACCATTGCCAGTGAGCTTACAATTCCAGGTATATTTGATATGTTCAATGTATGGTTCAATTTAATAATTTGATAGAAGTTCACAGGGAAGTCTGGGCTTGCCCGACTCTATCTTGCCTCTTTAAAGCAAGTTGCTATTATTTTATGATTCTTATGATGTATAATATTATAGGTGGCGGTAGAGGTGAGTAGGTCTATGTACATGGACTGTAGCTTCGTGTGACCTCTATAATCAGTCCCTACAACTTGCATGTGCTACTTTATATGGACAGCTTTTGTTTATTTTCCGCTCACCTGGGCACAAAGTGTTCACAATGTGAGTGATTGTGATTACTTGATGTCTGGTGTCAGTTGTGCCTTACCCATCTTTGTCAACAAAGACTGTTCATATTTTTTATTATAGGTTCCTTTTCACTTGGTATTTAAAGGGCCTGTGTCACGTTTAGGCTTATTGCAAAAATAAAATAAAATTGTCAAATATTTACTTAATTGCGGTATAGATACTTGTATATCTCATTAACAAGCACCCTGATATTAAATATAACTTGCAAAACATCAGTAATTAGTAATTAGTAAGGGAAAAACACACTGGAAAAAAAATTCCCATCCATCTGTGACACAGTCCCTTTAAATCTAATGTCTGGGTATTTTGGGGGGTAAAAAACTAGGTCATTTCTCATTAGTACTTATCAAATAAAACCTCTGACGTTACAGTTTTGACAAAATCTTTATGAAACTTGGTTAAAATACTTGTCTCTTTAAAATCATGGCCAAGTTTGCAATTTGGTCATCTGGGGTAAAAATCTAGGTCACCACCTGAACCAAAGAAAACACTCTACAATGTGTGTTTCTGTAAAAGCTATGGCTAGTTTGCGATTGGGTTGTCTAGTGTCATAGACCAAGGTCACTATAGGCTATATAAGAGTAACACTGCTTAGGTCATAGTTGTGGCCTCTTAGCTCAGTCGGTAAAGCAGAAAAATTTCTGACCTCTGTTTGTGGTTCAAATCCAGGGCTGACCGACTCAATTTACTAATAGTCTTTCAGATGAGACTTTAAACCTAGGTCCCATGTATGGGTGCTATATGCCTGGCTTGAAACAAAAACAGCTGCATCTCTGGAACGATTGCACCTCCTATATCTACACTCTCCAGAAACCTAAAATGATTAAACTCTTCTCATGGGAGTCTTGCCCATATGGAATATCTGGTGGGGAGGATAAATTAAATCAAATAAACATAGTTGTGATATAATCTTCATTACCTTCAAGTTTGCAATGGTGTCATCTGGTCAAATACTTGGTAATAGCATGAAAATGTAAAAAAAGTTTCAAATCCTCAGATGAGCGCTTTCAAGCCTATGACCCTTTTGCTTATATGCCCCCTGCTGAATTGTGTGACAATTTCTATTATGTACCAGTAGTTCATGATGTCTTGAGGAGTTTTGTGGACATAATTAATAGCTCACATTTGGAGTTTCCTAGCTCAACCTTATGTTCTATACTCAAGTTAACAGTTATGTTTGTTATTGTTTTAGTTTGACATGTTTAAACTTTATGTTCTGTTTCATCTGTATGTTATGTTACAGGCATGCCTACATCTGTGTTTAAGTTTGTAAAATCTAATGATACCCCATAAGTAATAATATGTCCCTCATTTGATCAGGCTTTACTATTGTTTTAATTTAAACCACTTAAATTGCATTTGCTTGCATTACGGTTAATTTTATGACCATGTCAGGATACTCAACATGATAGCAAATAGTAATTATAGCGTTCTCATAAGTATGCTCCTGTCTGTATGCAATTACTGCATTTAACATAAATGGCTATATAATGTTTCTGCTCTGTGTGAGTTTTGGCCCTTGGAGTGCCTGTGTTGCATAACAATGTTTCTCTGAGATTAGTGTGTAGGTTGTTTACAGAAAACTAATTATAGTTCTATATCTCTGATAAATTATTATGCCCCTCCCCCATCATTGATTAGGAGATGCATTACTTTGCTCATGTCTGTCGGTTTGTATGTCTATCTGTCTGTCGTTAGACACCAAAGGATTTTCGTTCGATGACTCAAGGACGCTTTGCCCTAGGATCGTCAAACTTTACTTGAAAATTTGTCTGCAAAAGTAGATGACCAATATTTATTTCATGGTCATTAGGTCAAAGGTCAAGGTCACTGTGACCTTTACTATTTTTGACTATTTGGTTGCTTGATGGGGTGTAGTCGTGTTTACAAACATTATTTGTATCGGCTAGTATAACAGACAACCAACATTCAGCTGTTTGGTATTGTATTAAAATATACTGGTAAATTGTTTAATATATATACCCGGTATTTTATTTTCAGTGTGAAAAATACCCAGTAGAGAGGACCTCATTTATAACAGAATTCATGGATAAATATCTAGAAACAGATGATGAAGGTATAGTACTAGAACAATGTTTATTCTTGTACATTTCTAAATTAGGTTTTACTTGCACTAGCAAATGTTTGGAGCTTTCACGGGATTGGTAATTCAGTTTTCAATTCCCAGTTGCGATGGGTCATGTCTGTTCTTATAAGAGAACAAGCTAAATCGGTCTTCATCTATAGCTGAAGAATGTTTGAGAAAACAATTCATTGACAAATAAACAACACAATGTAGATTTTGGACCTTCGCTTGTACAAGACTTCAAGTTTGTCCATCATTTTCACATTTTGAAATTGGAGTCCCTATTGATATACAAAGACAATGTTTAAATATAACATTGTTCTACAATTCAAGATTCAAGCTTCTATTGATATTGTACTTGATTTCCACTTGTTTATCAAAAATACTTTCATGTTTCTTTGACAGTTGATTTTATCAGCGCACCATTCAAAATGAACAAGATAGATCTGTTTGAAGGTTACGACAATCCTACATTCTTCTTTCGACCAGCATTACGATCATTTCTGGTAAGTTATGCTGCCTCTCAGTCATTTTTAGCAAGACTTTCCAAGAAAAAAGTTGACGGAATCGTGAGCATTTACTTGTGCATTGGTTAAGTTTACTGTCAGAGTGATTTTCTCAAAGAGTATCTAAGGTATCTGCTTGAAACGCAACATACCGGTAGTTTATTATAAACCATATCCATATTACTATTATGTTACTCGTGGAATTTTCACTCATGGATGAGTAAGGGTTACCTATCAAGAACAAGAAAGTCCAGCATCCAGCACTCAATGACAGTGTTCTTGTTGAGCTTAATTATATGTATAACATAGTATGTTGTCCATCAACTACCATTTGTTTGTTAAAACACTAAGGGTCACAATTTTGACTTAATCTGAATCAAACTTGGTCCCAAATGGGACTATTAGCCCACTTGTTGGTATGGTATGTTGGTTACTACAAGATAATTTCTGAAAATAAGTTATGGCCATCAGTTAATAATGGAAGCATTCATTTACATTTACGAATTGATGAATATTGATTATAACCAAATGAATATGGTTTTGGTGATGAAGAGTTTGCTTTTTGTTGTTTTTTTTGAACTTTGTTTAATTTTAATGTAACCTATTTACAGATACATCATATCTTAAAGAACATTGATATTCGAGATCGATCCAGACAGAGTGAAAGGCTAGAGAAACGAATGGAGAAAGGTAGGTGTGTCTGATGAGATAGCTGGAATAGTAACAAAAGGCTCTGCTGTATGTTATTTCTATTATTATCATTACATCTACCCTCGAAGCAGAAGGTCATTGGCTGATTAGGCATGGATTTAACCGATTGGGCACAGACTATGACTGTCTCAAAACTACTCCAGACTACTTTAAAATAAAAACAACTTAATGAGAAATTAATGTTTGTTATATCAAATATGAAAATTTATGTTCCTGAGATAAGCAATGGCGATAAAACACATAACATGGTTCTTTCTGAGGTAAGTTTTACAACTTCCATACTTCAGAATTGCAAGTTTGCAAAATTTTCACATTGCAGAAATATTATTTTTATTCCCCGGCATCTACTGATCGGAGGCTTATAGCGTTGCACCTGTCTTTTGGTTCATCCATTACAAAATGATGAAAGTCCATCAGTGCATTGCTTTTAAACTTGGCATACTTTTTTACCATCATAAACGCATTACATTATTAAAGCCAGATAACACTTTCAAATAGTTCAACAGAATTATGGCCCCTGAATGACTTAACTGTTTGTTATGGACAACTTCACAGTTAGTCTGGCTTCCACAGGGACAAAAGCGTTTACGGAATGCAGTCTTGTTCTGTGTAATGTTTGTTTATCTAACGTATAGCGTTTACTGAACAAAGTCTTGTTCTGTGTAATGCTTGTTTATCTTATTATATTTATTTTGGGTTATGGTTATCATAGTTAAAGCTGATGTATGTTTTGTTATGCTAGCTGAGGAAGAAGAGGAGAATGCTAACATTATAGAACATCAGTTACAAGTGGTGGAAGGTTGTATAACTGACTTCTGTGGATGTTGTCCTTGCTATCCCAAGGATTCTGAAAACCCTGATAATGTTATATTATCTAAAATGGGTAAGTGACTACATCTACATTGTATTATATAAATGGTAAAAATTGTATACATGTATATCGCTGGCTTAGAATGAGAAGGTTGTAAGTACAAAATCGATAATTTGAAAAAAACAAGAAAAAAACTGTCCGAAAAGTGCTCTTTACTTTATGGTAAAATTTAACAAGCTGTTTTAACTTAAGTTTGGTCAACATAACAAGTTTGGAATGTCATGAAAATAGGCTCATAAGAAGCGCATTGTGATGCTGATTTTAAATATGTATGAATCTTATAAGGTTGTGACCTTCTCATTCTAAGCCAGCAATATAGAGGATACTACATATTTATTAAGTGTTTTGCAATTTTGAAGTTATTCAAGTTCAATAAAATGATAAAATGTGAGGCTGTGCAGGTTTGACAAACACAATGTGAAAGTTACAAAATTAAAGGCATATATTTTTCATCAAATAAATTTTTTGATAGAAACATCAAATACTGTACTTTCTTTAATCACTACTTTAAGCAGGTCAACTAGACAACGTTTCCTATATTTGTATGATGTCACATGACATGATAAACGATACCTGTAATTTTATACCAAACAAAAAGTGACAAGCATAGTAGAACAATATATAGCACAATGATTGTCATGCAAGTTCGATTGTATTGTATTATTAGACTTTTTTACATAGGTAATCTTATCATTCTGCAGTGACCAATTTTCTCATTGGTAAGTTTTTTGACAGGTTTACCATACATGCTGTTGAAGGAAGTGTATGTAGATGCTTTCGTGCTGCACGAGGATTCCGAGCTGAGTACAATCAAAGAATTCCAGAATAAGGAAAAGGATGAGACTGAACCCGATGATGACAAACGTCCATTACTTGACGACCCTCGTAAAAAGTTAGACGAAACGTGGACTAAATTTTACAAGTTTCAGCCAGTCTGGAAGATCAGGAATTATTTTGGTGAAAAGATTGCCCTGTATTTTGCCTGGGCAGGATTGTTGATTTCCAGCCTTTGGATTCCGACTTTATTTGGAATGGCATGCTTCTTCTATGGTCTCACTGTCAGGTAATCAATACTTCCATGTTGAATATCTATCTAGAAATCTATATAAATACATTAGAGAAATTTTGTTGCTATGGAAAGTAACCCTTAAAGAACATCAACTCTTTGCTAGTGGTTGTTTTATCCAATTGTTGATGATATTATGATTAAGTTTATCATAATTTATTATAGGACGTTTTTGAAACAAGTTTTTTTCAAACTATATATTAACTCTCAAATACATATTCCTGATGTTATCCATGACCACAATGTATCAGAGAATTACATACTGGTAATGTGGATGTATGCCACTACATTAAAAACTTATTTAGTTATTTAGTTAGCATTATGTGATGTTATATAATATAGTTTTAGTAACTACTAACAATGATTTGTTGTAAGGTATGTGTGGGATGACCTCGACCCACACATATCAAATGACGAGGAAAATAAAAGTATCTCCTAAAAAAAAAAACCCCAAAAAAACAAAACAAAACAATGTATCAGAGAAGAGAAGATACTAGTTTCCTTTATAATTAATAGTATGCTGAGCATCTTAGAAGGGTATTTGTCTTTGGGATGTTGTATATATAGCTAAATGTGGATATAATATTGAACTACTGTAAATACTCGGCCATAAGTCGGACGAAAACAGTCCCAAAAAAAGTTAAAAAGTCACCCCGCGACTTATAGAAGAGTTTACTACACTACTACCGATTTTGTCAGAAAATCATTACATTACTCCTGACTTTATCTGAAACTGACCGCATCTCCCTGACTTTATTTGAAAATGACCACATTCCCATCAACTTTGTTTGAAAATTACTACACTCCTCCATATTCTGTCTGAAAATCACCACATTCCTCCCAACTTTAGCTGAAAATCACCACATTTCCTTCGACACTTGACACTGAGCACATGATTTCAGCTTTCACAAAAATGGAAAACTATACATGCGACCTATGAAAGGGTTTAGACAAAAACCTTGATTTTTTATTCATAAGTCCCCCTGCGACTTATGGCTGCATGTGACTTATGGCTGTGTATTTACGGTAATAAAACCATGTTATTTTATACAGTGCTGAAAGAAGCAAAGAGTATGAAGAAATGCCAAAAAATCTCACAGGTCAAGAAGAGTATGTATAATACTAATTACATAATAAATGTTTTAATGTTTGTATAGTATAGTGCTTGATAATTATCAATTTAATAAGGCCTTAATCTTACAATTTTGTTCCTTATGTAACTGTTACATCTGTTGAACAGAAATTTTACATAGAATTATGTTGGATTTGTGACCCTGGAATAAAGGATCAAACTTCCAGGTACAGTTGGTCATATCCTTCAATGAAAATTTGACAACAATGTCAAGTGTCAATGTCAAGTGTCCTCCTCTAGGGAGAAGTTGTTGGTTCCTTGTGGAAGGATAAGTTAGTATGCAAACTAGTTACTATATACTAGGTGAATCAGCTGCTGTTTTTAACTGAAGATTTGTTTATAAATTTAGATTAACCATATTTTATTGCATGAATTTTTACAACATTTAAAAGGGTTTGCATGTATACAATTAATAACAACTAATAGAAGCATATAAATCATAAATTTAAACCAAAGAAACTTTTACAATGTAATATTCATTACAAAAGGATTGGGTCACAAGTTATTTCAACATTAGATATTAGCCCTCTCCAAAATTTATAAAGGACATCAAACATAAGAGAGAAATGTTACACCTGGTTTGCTATTTATAGAACCTTTTGTGCTGACTCTTGCTCTATTCTTTCAAAGAAAGATTTCAGAATTGGGAACTAATATATTATACTGATAACTTTCTATGTGACATTGAAGCACACTTACTACTTATTGTCAATTTTCCTATTTTCTGACTTTCAGAATTAAGTGGCGTATGGGACAGTTGTATAACACAATCAGCGGATCATTTGATAATGATGTCACACCTTTCTTTGCCCTAGTCATATGTTTATGGGGTAAGACGACTGTGGATCAATTTGCAACTTATTTTAGGGATAACATGTATGAATTTGCTGTCAAATATTCCAACATTGGTCTTCAAGCTCTGAAAATATATTTGCATGGATGGATGAATTGATTAAGAACTGAATCTAGGAATAATGTTAAGAAGAATGTTTGCAAATAATGCTCTGCAGCAGAATTAAGGGTAACCATTCTCATTTTCATTAATTAGTTAATTCATAAACACTGAGTAGATGAGTAAATGGCAAAAATATAATTTCTTTATATTAATCTTTCTACTTTTCAAAATAGTTGTGGCGTAAATATCTTGTACAATTGCAGGTACAGTATTTCTGGAGTTCTGGAAACGTTACAATGCCAGGTTAGCATATGAATGGGATGTTGACCAGTTTGAACAGAATGAACCTGACAGACCCGAATTTTTTGGTACTAAAGTGAAAAAGGTAAAACTAGGGGCTTCTACATACTTAGATTCTCTACTATATATAGTCCTTACCACAGGTAACTGAATCATTGATAAAGAATACAAAAGGTTTACAGAAATTTATTCATATATCAGAAGATGTGTTTCATGGGCACTTGGATGAAAGAATCAAGTATCAAAGTGTGGCTAATAAAAAATATCATGGCCAGTGCTGTGGTCCAGTGCTTCAGTGCTTAGTGGAAAGAATTTATTAGCAGGTGATCCATGTTTGATTCCTGGTCAAGGCAAGTTATACTCTTCCATGAAAATTGACAATCAACTGTATTCATCTTCCTCCTCATGTGGAGAAGTTGCTGGTTCCTTGTGAAGGGTAAGTCAGAATACAGGAAAACTGGTTACTAATGATGATAGTGCAATAGCTACTATATTTACACCATATACAATTTTTTTTCCGAAATGGCGTTAAGTCTTAATACACAAAAAAAAGTTACATTATTCATCTAGCTTAATTACATTATTAATCATGAGCAGCACAGTGGTCGATCAGGACGTAGTGGCAAGGACAAAACTTGGTGGATTGCGGCTTTAGTCTCCCAATTAGGGAACCATGTTAGCGGACATGTAAATAGAATAGACATTGTTGATCTATCTCGAAACTTGTTCAGTTTGTTTTATATCTCAATAATATAATGATTGAAATCCAACTATTACATGTATACATGTATACCTGTTTTGTTTCCAACAATATTTGTATAATTGTTGTGTTTTATTGTATCGTACAGTTGTCGTTTGTCTTTTTATGCCCCCGTATCGGGATAGATTGGGAGGCATGTAGTGATTCACCTGTCCAATTGTCCGTCAATTTGTCCGTCTGGCCGGCCTGGTTAACCCAAATTGACTGTTTCTTCTAGCATTAATAGGGTTGCTACAAATCTTTCATACTTGCATGGATGTTGTATATGACCACTCTCCACACGTCTGTATCACCTGACTCCATTTTGACCTTCACCTTGACCTAATTTTGGACTTAGACTTATTTAAATGGCTTCCACGGGGGCATAAGCGTTTATTGAACGCAGTCTTGTTACTTGTATGTATTGATCATGTCCTGTCGACACCAGCCACAGTCACACAGTTAGTTTTAGGACTCAACAGTATAATAGTAAATAGTAAAACATCTTGCAGTAAAATATGCGATATGAGAATATTACAAATTTTCTTAGTTTAATTTTGCAATATTCTATAAGGCTCAGTAAGAATTTTCAAACTTTCTATGGCATTATATCTTATTTCAGCATGCTCATTATACATTTGCATGTGAACTTTGTCATGTGGTGTTTATTTTGTTTGTTTCTCTTTGAAAATTGGTATTAACCATCTAATATTTAATCCATAATAAATAAAATTGTCCTTTAAATTGTTACTGTCACTCTTCGATAACAGATTATTTGTTTTAAAATATGTTCATAAACCGTCCATGTTTGTACATTAATGTTTCACAAAGTATCTGATATTATTCAAGTAGAGTCTATAAAACGGTCTTTGTCTTCATGAAATTTGAAACGGATAATTCGTGGTTCGATTTGTGAATCGCTAGCCCCGACTTGTGGATGGAATTGCATTGGCTCTTACATGTCAATCAACAACACTACTAGTATAAAGTCCATGACAGTTGACCAGAACTATTTCCTGTGTCCCAATGATTGGCAGTTCAAGTTAAAATTATTTTCTTATTCTTTATCAATGATACAGTTACCTCTTATTCATAAACCTTCTAACAAATATTTTCATTTGACTGAAATAGTTGCACAGCCAATCAGTTTTATCACTGCCTAATTGACCAAGGACCTCCATCTAGTTGGGTGGACACTGAGAAACACTGAATAGCGTTTCTGAAATTTGTAGTGCTCTGATCGTGATGTGAATTGTAATGCATGAGTTTCCTGTCACTTTTACATACATGAACATGTACTATTTTATTGATTGTAGGATCCTGTCACACAGAAGCATGATTGGTTCTACTCAGGGAAAAGACAGTTCCTCAAATTTTGTATATCAGCATCTTCACTTATTTTTATGGTAAGTATATATTGCTTAGCAACCTTTTCATCAGTCCCAATCTAACGCATCATTCCGGCAAGTATAGTTAGGCACAATCATGCTATATACGAAATTTCAAGATGGTTTGGTAATTTTGAAGTCACAAATTATTTGCCAAAATCCACCACAGGCAATCTATAGATCGTGAAAAACTCTTGGAGAAAACCTCCTGTATCCAAGTATTATTTGGTGATTCATAAATCAATATACAAATGTATGTTATACTGTACCTTTTGCCTTTCGATTAAATTTTAGAACAAGAACATGTTCTACTTTTTTGCCCCAGAATTTTCAACCATTTTGATATAATTATGGTTATCATGACCAGTATTACTGATATTCTCTATATTTCAGATCTGTCTAGTATTTGTGAGTTTAGCGGGTGTGGTTGTATATAGAGTGATTATTAGTGTGGATGTCTGTGGATCTATGAGTTCTGTTAACTGCCTTATTACATCATCTGTCGTCTCAGCATTACTGAATGCTACCTCCATTCTCATACTGGGCAGGGTAAGTTCCAACTTTCATGTCTAGACTTTGTTAGGTTCTGTTTTTAGAAGTTGATTAACTTCCTGACTATTTCTGTTATTATGCACTTTGATTTGAAGGGTTTAGAAGCTTAATTGTAAGTTATGTTTACGATTCTGGATAAACTTTCATATGTTCAGCATACATTGTTGTTTTGCTTTGTAGTGTGACTATGCAATTTAACTTATAGTGCACCCAGGATAATGTGATGTTTACAAACATTGACGGGATGGGTCACTTGTGGCAAAATTGGTTACTTAAATAAACACAAATTGTCAACTATATACTAAATTAATACTGATAAATAATTGTGCATGCTTGATTTCTCCACATATGTGGCCTGTTCTATATTTTCCTGCCTTTCTTGTTATCCTGGGCACACTATACTTCATGTGACTCTCTGTTTAATAGTCAACATTTTGTTTCAGATATATGACATTGTAGCCTGGAAGTTGACAGAGTGGGGTAAGATTTTCCTGGATTATGTCTATATAAAATGCCATTGCTTATTAGCAGAGCCATACACTCAATGTTTGGTGTTTAACAATTTTCAATTTATCATTTACACAAAGCTGTTTAGTGACTAGCCAGTGTATGGAGCAACATAGAGTAGTGACCCTGTGTCTGGTATTGAATGACTTTTAACTACAATCACTGTAGTGATCTTGTTTAAATCAAGGCAACTGCTTCGTTATTTCAAATAAATTTTAATTTTCATATTCTTGTTGTATCAGCTTTTGTCAAAATTTAATTATAGACAAGATATATATTATTGAATATTAAATTGAACTATTAAAAGGTATGAAGGCCATGTCAATTTGATATCTAAATCAATGATAAAAACATTGTGTGCCAGACAGTTTGTCATAAATTGATCCACAAGTATGATTGGTTTTCTTTCATGATTTGGTGTATCAACATTTAGTGTACCGTGTTACCCTATATTTCAGAGAATCACCGTACACAGACACAGTTCAATGATGCACTCATCATCAAATTGTTTGCATTCTCATTTGCCAACAGCTACGCCTCATGTTTATACATAGCATTCTTTAGAGGGGTAAGAGTTTAGTAAACTTTTCTTATCTATATGTTTTGCTTGTAATAAGTTAACTTCCATAGTGTATGACTTGTGTAGCATGCAGCAATCAATGTCCGAATTTGTCGTTGTTGGCCAAGTTATTATAAATTTGATGGTCTGGTCTAGCACAATAACACATTAGATGTCCTTGTAATCAACTAATAATGCATATTTAAATCTAGAATTGGGTTTGCACCTTAAAAGTTGCAGTATGCTCCACTCCATGAAGGACAGATTCAGGATGAATTGGTCTGTGGATATATTGCTTTACATATATGCTGGTCAGTCCGCCTGATGGTTGGTCAGTAGACTAAATGGTTTCCATTCAATTACTCAGGGTTTGTGTGCCCTACGATCTTCAAACTTTACATGGAGGTGGACCACTAAAAGTAGATGACCCCTATTTTTATTCAGTAGGTCAAAGGTTGTATATTATATGTTTTACAAACATCTCTTGTATAACAGAGGTTTGATGGTATGTTTGACCAGTATTGCGCTTAGCCATAAATATGGTTTCTATTCAATTTATACTTTTTGCCCTAGGATCTTCAAACTTTACATAGAGGTTGGCCAAGGTCACTGTGACCTTTACGATTTCTGACTGTTGAACTGCCATGGCGCATATATGTTTTACAAACATCTCTTGTGTTACAGAGGTTTGGTGGTATATTTGGTCTACCAGAGGAGTACAATGATGAGTGTGAGGGAGATAGCTGTATGTCTCAATTATCCTTTCAAGTGTTCATTCTCATGTTAGCCAAACCATTCCCTAAATTTCTCAAGGATATTATTCTACCGTAAGTTTTTATCTAATTTTACAAAAAAGTTTTTATAATTATAGTTAAATTTTCACTCTATTCACGAGTAAGTGTGCTCCTGGAATTAAAATTCCACACTAAACAGAAAAATATAGTTTTTCATACTATGTGTAAATTAAGCCTCAATAACTACTTCAGAATGAGACAATTCACAATATTGTTGCCTTTGCAGAAAGGTAAAAATATTTTATTTTTAATTACTGTTTCAATTTTGTTTTTCATGAGTTGCAGTTTTTGGACAGATTTTGCTCTAAGACTCTATAAAGTCAGTGAAGGACTTGAAATTCTATAATCCGTCATGTTTTATTGCATTTGAAAGAAACTTTTCAAAGGGTTATAGCTGTTCTCCATGTTAAAGAATCTTAAAATAACACATTTTCAAGCTTGGTACCTTATTATTTTATGCATGTTATTGGTAAAAAATATTGAGGCCTTATATGAATTACTTAATTCTCTCTGTTTGGTAACCGTTTAAAAAAAGACTGGATGTATCAATTTATTTTTCAGATTTTTCAAGAAATTGTGGCGTACCAGACCAGACTGTTGTTGTAAGAATGGTTGTTGTTGTTGTAGTAACAATAAGGTTAGCGGTGATGAGAAGGCACGCCTTGATAGCGAGTCAGATACTATCAGCATTAAACGTAATAAAGCATTTATAAAGAAGGAGAGATATAAACCTGAGCTAGGAGACTTCACGCTCGGGGAATACACAGAGAAAGTAATTGTGTATGGCTTCTTGATGGTAAGTTTGAGATTTTTACAAACACATCACGGGTAAGGGCTTATGCCCAATGTGATGGCAATGATATTGTGTCTGTTGCCTTCACAAAATGCTACCTCCCGTTCAATTAAATATAGAAGGCATATGTTTTATGTTGAAAGCACTTAGGCAATGGAAACCATGTGTTAAAGGCTTTGTTTGAACTCCGAGGTCTGTGGATTTACGTCTGTATTGTAAATATTACTTAATATATTTATATATTTGATATTGTATAGAGTTGGGTTTTGTAATGATATACATATATGATGGTAATGCATGTGTGATATATGGGTGGCATGGTGGTCGAGTGGTAAGACGCTTGACTCCTGATCGAGAGGTCCCGGGCTCGATTCTCGGCCGGAACACTTGGTCCTTTCAGAAACGCTATTTATAGTGTTTCCCACCCAACTAGAGATGATCCTGGTTGGTAACCCAGGGGTAGTCTCGCGTGTATCGGTGCTTTACAACGGGCACGTTAAAGAACCAAGGAATCTATTCTGAACGTGCTAGGGTATCGCACCCGGTTTCCTTGTATCTCACCTCTGTCTCTTACATTTGCGATAATGCCCCAGAGTGGGCCCTGCAAATTACATGGTAGAACTAGAACTATCAATCCATTAAAACACCTTTTTGTCAATTTTCGTTTAAATGCCATGTTGTTTTGATTTTATGATATATTTCAGTTATTTGCTGCATCATTCCCACTAGCACCACTTATTGCATTGATTATATTGTTTGTGGACAAACATATTGATGCTAAAAGATTACTCTGGTTAAACAGACGTCCTGTAGCATTTATTGCTCAAGATTTGGGTAAGTTCCTTGTACTGGTGATAGTCACTATGATTATTTCTCCATCTTTGATGAGGGAGTATATTGCTTTGTTAATGTCTGTCAGTCTGTCTGTCCGTTGTTCGGTAGACCAAATGGTTTCTGTTTAATAACTCGAGAACGCTTTGCCCTAGGATCTTCAAACTTTACATGGATGTTGGTCAGCTTCACAATCAAAGCACAGTTATCATGATTTTATTAAAGGCCGATGTTTTGGCTTACGCCAAGTCTTGATCATTGATTGGTGGATTGGAAAATGACAATACATCTATTTTGTGTCAAAAATGTTCATGAAGGTATAGTGTTTGAATGTTAACATTTGTTGAATGACACCTAGCTGATGCTATTCCTTATATCAGTAAGTTCCTTCAGTACATGTACCTTGTGTTTTTATTAGCTCACCTGAGCACGAAGTGCTCACTGGTGAGCTTTTACGATAGGTGGCTGTCCGGCGTCCGTCGTCGTTGTCCGTCGTCCGTCGTCCGTCGTCCGTCGTCCGTCAACAATTCCTTTAAATGACTTCTTCTCCTAAACCAATTGATGGAATTTAACCAAATTTCACAGGAATGATCCTTGGGTGGTCCTCTTTCAAAGTTGTTAAAAAATTTCCGGTCTGTCGCATAACTAGGTCACACAGGGGCCCTTAGTTTTACATAGAGTTATATAGGGGAAACCTTAAAAAATCTTCTTCTCCGAAACCGCTTGGCCCAGGGCTTTCATATTTGGTATGTAGACTCAGCTAAAGATCCTCTACAAAGATTGTTCAAATTATGCCACCAGGGTCAAAATTGGCCCCGCCCCGGGGGCCCTTAGTTTTACATAGAGTTATATAGAGAAAACCTTAAAAAATCTTCTTCTCCGAAATTGCTTGGCCCAGGGCTTTCATATTTGGTATATAGACTCAGCTAGAGGTCCTCTACAAAGATTGTTCAAATTATTCCCCTCGGGTCAAAATTGGCCCCACCCTGGGGGTCACCATTTTACCTAGACTTATATAGGGAAAACATATAAAAATCTTCTTGTCTATAACTAAAATGCCTAAGAGTTTTGATATTTGGTATGTAGCATCATGTAGTGGTCCCCTACCAAGATTGTGCAAATTATGCCCCTGGGGTCAAAATTGGCCCAACCCCCGGGGTCACCGTTTTACATAGACTTATATAGGGAAAACATATAAAAATCTTCTTGTCTAAAACAACACTGCATAGAGCTTTGATATTTGGTATGTAGCATCATCTAGTGGTCCTCTACCAAGATTTTTCAAATTATGCCCCTGGGGTCAAAATTGGCCCTACTTGGGGGTCACCATTTTACATAGACTTATATATAGGGAAAACATATTAATATCTTCTTGCTTAAAACTACACTGCCTAGAATTTTGATTATTGGTATGTAGCATCATCTTGTGGTTTCCTACCAAGATGTTCAAATTATTCCTTTGGGTGAAAATTGTGCAGGGTTTATAATCAGGTGAGCGATATAGGGCCATCATGGCCCTCTTGTTTACTTTAGTTTTGCCATTGGCTGTTTACCGGGGGGCCGTTGCCTAGTATGCATAATGCTACCAAACCCCTTCATTCAGTTACCTCCTGTTACTTCAAATATCAGAACATGGATTACCTCCCATAGAAAACGCTTTGCTAAGGCAACATACACCTGGACAAACTGAAACATTGTAATCATGAAAAATAAACCTGTTGTTGATATTTCTATGGCAAACAATTACAGGTATGTGGTATGGTATATTGAACTTTGTCAATCTGATTGGTGTCGTATCTAATGGATTCCTGATAGCATTTACATCTAGCTGGGGACTCCAGTATAGTATGCAGACTAGACTGTGGATCTGTATCGGATTTGAGGTATGATAGAATGAATATAAGATGGAAATATGATAAAAAAATTATGTCATGCACAATTAGACATATTGTTTTTGTGCTGTAAGTTTGTCTGGAAGGGTTGTCACACCAGTATTCCTTAACCAATTCAATGAAACTTCCCATGAATCATTAGAATAAAGTCCAAGGTATAGTTGTTAGAAGAATGACCAGTTTTTACATACAACTCAACAATCAGTCTGTTTATACAGACCAAATCTAGTTTTCTTTCTATGCCACCACTGCAAAGAAAGTAAACCGGTCAGCCACAGTAACTTCCATTGATGCATGGATTCTTAGTATGAGCACCATAACTCTTCCTGCCTTTTCATGTGCAGTATGCAGACTTGTCTCGTTGCTGATACCCGTAAACATCTCATGTCCTAAAAACTCATCTCATACACATATTCTTGTAACTATGAACTGTCTTACTATTCTTGACCCAAATATTTTCAAATAACTTTTATCTATGGTGTGTATACTTTCAGCATATTGTGTTTGGACTCAAGTTTTTACTGGCCTACCTGATACCTGATGTACCGAAGGATGTACGACTTGCTATAAGACGGGTAAGAGCTTGTCAAATTACACTTCCAGCTCAAATAGCTTGAAAAATCCCAGTTAAGACTAAATCTCAACCCCAGAATCATCACATATTGATGATATTTTGTTAACATTTAGGTTTAATTAATTTACGTGTTTCGTGATAGGTCTTTATGCTGAAGTATATTTACACAGAGTTATGAATTGATGAAAACTAGTTTTGTGAATTAGGTATATTTGTAAATTGATTGTATGCATTTGAGTGGAACTCACAAATAGTACCTGATGTATAGTAGCTCATTGTTGCATATTTTTATTTAATAAAATTATGTTCTTTTAGGGTACTAGCTTTATAGTTTAATATTGTAGGAAAAATATCAAGTTGCTAAAAAGTTTGAAGATAAGGGAACCAGAACTGATTATTACTCGGACTTGACACCGGCAGCTACGTTTGATGATACGTAAGTTGAACATCACATTCTCTCCTACTCTTTATTTAGAAGTTAAACCTTGTCTTTACTTTAGTCATGATTGAGCACAATTTTCACATTATAGAAGTTTTGGTGTTTTATATACAGTAACTGTAGGGTTAGTGGGAAATTCTATATTCTATAATTATAGCATTATACAGTAGTCATAGTCCTTGTTTTGTGGTTCTTTTGAAAAAAATGTTAGTTTTATATATCACATGACTTTCCTTGTATTCAGGTTAGTATAGCGATTATGTATAATAACATGTGAAGTATAAAGTTTAAATACATGGGTGAGTTTTCCAATAAATCAATGCATATTTTGCATTTTTTTAGTGTAATATGATATTAAGAATCAATCACTCATTGTCAATTGATATATTTATATTAAACTCATTACTGGCAAAGGAGTGATGACCGGCCGCTAGCAATTACCGGACAAACGGTCTCCTCGTTTTGTTTAGTATAATAAATCGTATATTTTTGTATAATAACACTCAGAATCATGTTTAAAAGGATTCTAGTAGAAAAAAAATTATCAAAATCAACAAAGCGTTACTTATTTATCAAAAATATCGTCCGCTGCTGCGATGTTGACATTAGCAGCGCCGGGGAAAATAATTTGTGTGTGCGCATGTGCGAAAGAGCGCGTGCGCCAATAATTTTCTATACTCAAATTATTAAATTAGATATTTCATGTTGAGACCGTGGCCGAGTGGTTAACGATGTAGGAAATATTTTCCAAATTGCACTTTGAAGGCACGGGTTCGAATCTCCTCGGCGGCAGATTTTTTTAAATTTTTTTTTATTTTTTTAAATTTCAATCCAACACTAATTTTACCGCAATTGATAAAATGTGTTCTCGGATATCGGAAAATTAAACATTTTAATATCATGTCGATACATTTTGAAGACTTTCAAGTCGTTTGAAAATATTTTTCTCGATATTTTGGTCAATAAACACGGTACGGTATATTATTGATTTTAGCCTGTCTCAGAACGCCCCCTATCAGGAAAACATTGTGTGTCACGTGTTGTTATATCGTAAATCATGAATATTTTTGCATGCATGCGAAATAAGGACACTGTTCTAAACATTCCTGGCCATATTTTTCAAAATATTAATCGAGAAATATTCGTAACAGACTGTCCGGTAATTACTTCTGTACATCGTTGAAAAGGGCGGCAAAAGTGCACATGTTTCGGCCCCGAATTTGGTAGTTCATGTGACGTCATATTTTTGGGTAATCTATTTTTAGCAACGACCTTGAACACAGGTATGTGTCAACACAAATGTTTTTGAGGAAAAGTCGATTTTTAAGTTCATACGACGTATTTTAGGCCAATTGTGTCCGGTAATCACTCCTTTGCCAGTATGGAAATACTATTTAGCTCGCAAAAGGCTCACTTAATAAAATTTCCAAAACTTGTTTAATATAAAGTAAATCAATTGACAACTCACATATCCTCTTTATACCACCTACCGACTGTATTCCCTCAAGTATTGCTTGCTATATTGTCATTCATATTGAAGAATTAAAAAAAGGTTTTTATCAGTATCAGCACCATCTTCATCAATCAGTGGTTAGTCAAGTACCTTTAAGTTAGTAGACTGTATTTCAGATGAAAAAAAACTGCTGGTTGAACGAGAATGTATCGGCACTAAAATTTCAATATATTTATCAAAACTGCAAAATATTGAATATGTTTAAATGCATAATTTCGACATTTATAACAAGTAAATTGGTAAATATTACATGTATGTTAAACCTGAATACCAGTAGAATAATCACTGGTATGTACCTTAATGCTTGACTTTAAAAAGGTTTTTAGAATATTTTAATAATTGTTCACAATTTTATATCTGCAGAGTTTGGTATGAGAAATATTTGTTTATTTATGTTCTGCATGACCCTATGAATATATTAATCCTGTTCTATTGAATACTTCCTGTTTCCTTAGGTTCAGAGTCCTACTTTAATATTTCACCTGCTTAATATGTTTAGATAGTTTAGGTATGTTGAATTACCTGGACCACCTTAAGTTATTGATTTCCCTGTCAAATTGTTTTAGGTAGTTTTGGCCCATCCTTAATATTTTACTTTTCAAATAGTATTACATAAATTTGTAGGTGTAGTAAGTTATGTCTTGGTTAGTTTTCTGTCACATAACATGCAGGTAGTTATAGGTATAACCTTAATATTTTACCCATCAAATGTATGTATCTTTATAGTTTTCCTGCCTCATACTTATAGATATGATTTCCTACCTTAATATTTTGATAAATAAACAGAAATAGGTAGTTACTGTCAAATACTTTTATTAAGGTATAAGCGACTGTGGCTGAGTGGTTAGGGCGTCCACCTTCGGAGCCGGAGGTCAAAAGTTCGAATCCCAACGGAAGCTGGGAGCTAGGAGTGTCTCTTAAGTCAAATTGGCTGGCCCTTTCAATAGGGGTGACACTAAAATAAACTAACACTTTACCTTTACCGTTTATAAGGTAGTTGCATGTCCTTATTTGATAGTTACATACCAATTACCTCCATGTATTAGTAAACAATACATTAAACTGTGAATTGATTGAGCCTAAAGGTTAAAGCTTTGCCCTCAAAATACTTACCGGTATATCGTTAGTTCAACTAAAACCTTAATAGAATTATAAACATGAACAAATATGGATAAGCAGTTATAGGTCCTTATTTGTAGGTAGTTAGAGTAGTTCATGTTTTACCAAATGCTTTTATTGTTCGTTTGAATTACTACCGGTTCTTTAATCTTTTACTGGATGAAACTTTTCAAAATATTTTAACATTTTTTCCACTTTCTCTCTTCAGATTTGGGTATACAACTATTTTGTTTGTACAATTATGTCCCTACCTGATCAATATATTCACGTATTGTAATTTCTGGTTCAAATATACAATGTATTATATTATGTTTGTTTTTTTGTTGAACATATCACTCGTAGTAGATTAGTTGTATTTTGTGGTTACCATCTACACGATCGTGCCAATGAAAATAGATTATAAAAATATAAAAACATGTAACATTTACAGGGAAATAAAATTGGAACTTTTCTTAATTCATCTTTGATGAGGGGGTATATTGCTTTGCTCATATTTGTTTGTCTGTCTGTTGGTAGGGCAAATCCATTCAATAACTCAAGAACACTTTGTCCTAAGATCTTCAAACTTCGTGGACGTTGGTCAGCAGCAGTAAATGAGCCTATTGATTTTGAGGTCAGTCTTTTAAAGGTCATGGTCACAGTGACCTTTACCGAGTTTTGAGACCAATTTTATAATGGTTTATGTTCAATTACTCCGATAACTTGCCATAAGGTCAACAAACTTTATATGGAGGTTGGTCAGCAACTAAAGACATAACCCCTTTTGATTTTGAGGTCAGTAGATCGAAGGTCAAGGTTAATGCAACCTTAACCATTTTCGTCTTTTGGGCTGCTATGGGCATACGAGGGTTGTCCGCGAAATACGCGAACATTGGTTGCTACTATATTTCTTCAAATTATGTTAGGAATTGGCATACATAGTCTTATACAGCGATATGTTAACACTACAAATGCAAAGTTTGTAGGTGGTGTCTCAAATGATAGAACGAGCAAATAATTGTATCGTAACTGCTATAAGTCAGGTCGGCGCACACTCTACGACGTCAATGACGTTACGGTTGACTGTGTGACTTCGTCTTTAGATTTCCAAAAGCCACTACACGTTTGACATTTCTTCGGTAGATAAAACTCGCGGGACTCATCTCGCAGATATATGCCTAAAATCATGCCTATTGTTTTCTGATGATATATTATGTGCAATGGTTTTACATATACCAACCTTAGTCGCTGCACCCGTAATTTCCTGACGCCTGTCGTTGTCGAAGACGTTTTAACTCTCTAAATTAGTGCTGCCTTGATCTTGTTCGGCCTTCCAGTATTTACATTTGGTTAAACCCCTCTTAAAACGTTTGTGCAATGTATAAGCGAGAGTCCGGGTCACGCAACTTTGAAAATTTGCAATGACTATGTCTCTTTTGTTTGTGCGGTATGTTACACCGCTATCAACACAGTATTTTATAATAACTCACTGCGCCGCACATGTCCGCGACGTCGCCATTTTCAAAAAACGTGAAAACTTCGATACTATGAATAAATTCACAACGTTGTTATTATTGACACCATCGACGTAAAAACTAAAACAATTACGAGGAAAACATTGACATTGAAGCCTATATAATTTGTAAGACTTATAATTCAAATTGCTTTAAAAAAGACGGTCTTGAATAAACACCATTTCATTTTTATTCAAAACTATTGAGTGTGCGCCGACCCTACCCAATCGGCATCAGTTAATCAGGTTTTGTAGCAAAAATGCATCAGGAAATATATTCTAAGAACTAGATAAATGTTATAAATGAATTGACCAAAATTGTGTTAAAAGATTTAAGGAAAATAACTAGAAGCGTCTAAATGGGAGATAATGTTCGCGACTTTCGCGGACAACCCTCGTACATGGTTTACAAACATCTCTTGTTTTGGTAATTTCACTGTTTTCAACAGTGAAAAAAATCAAATCTATGCATGCTCTTTATATATAATATTGTAAAGTTATAATGTTCCATCTCATTTTCTGTGCATGCTTTTATAGATAGTTTTATATTTGGTTTAAATTGTTTACTTTCGAACTACTATTTCACTGTCATGTAGAAATTTGGTTATTGCTCAGACTGCCATTCTCAGTAAATCATACACATGTTTGCCCCTGTATAAAGATGAGGTTTTGTCGTGACTGAGGTTTCTAGTGTGTTCAAGGCGAAATTGTTTTAGTTAGTTTATAATTAATTAACCAAAATAATTTAGTTGAAATTTCTTACAGTGTTTTTAAAGCATCTCCAGCTAGGTAGGTCTAGATCCCACCATAGTAAAATATGATTTGCTTTGTGTGACATAGAAATAACATGATCATTATATTATGACACACAGATTATTTGGACTTATTTATCAAGACAAGAACATTGAATCTGTGGTATGCAAGCTATCAGACTATCAGTGGCTTGTTCTATTAACATTACACACAATTTTATTGCTGAAAAATACTCAGAATAGATATGACAGGTTCAGAATGAATGAAAATCGAATATATTGTAAATTGAAAGTGTTTCAGTGTTGGTAAATAATGCCTCATATTTGTGATTTTTCATGTATTCTCCTTAGGCAAAACCTTATATACATGAAAACAAATTGTTTTGTATTTACCAGCCTACACAGAGTTCTCAAAATTGCTTCATATATTCACAAATATTTCAGAATCATTTTGTGGTAATTTAAGTGCGACCCATGTACTCTTTTATTCAAAATCAACCATTCAGGATCTATATATACTACTCCAAATTTCTGTTAGCACATCCAACTGTCGGCCAGCACACCTAACTCCTCGGTAGAACACCTAATATCCAACCAATCACTAGCACATCTACTCACCCATCATGGCAACTTACAGCCAGCAGCTCATTTAATCACCCATGGTTACACTTCACAGAGTTAACTCAACTGCACATCTGAAAGACATTCTAATTTTGTCCAATTCCCAGTCAGACATGGTGACTCTCTCTCTCTCTCTCGGTGTTTGTTAGAAATGATACACATTTACTTATCATTTTGTGCCCTGTCTGACTCTTCTGATTATATTTTGTTAGAGTTCGTTTTTAGCAGAAGCACATGGTAGAATGATGAAACATGGCAGAAAAAAATGAAATTGACTGTCCATATTCAATTGTATTTTTGTACAATATTAGTATCATATTTTATTTACAGATATCATGTTTGCTTTTCATGTACTTGTTCGGT
Source organism: Spisula subtruncata (assembly GCA_963678985.1). NCBI lineage: Eukaryota > Metazoa > Mollusca > Bivalvia > Venerida > Mactridae > Spisula > Spisula subtruncata. The sequence continues at coordinate 26,449,836 of OY787665.1, forward strand.
GTTTAATAAATATAGTACTTGTGTTGATTTAGGTACTGTTGTTTAGCATAATGGAAGACAAAGTATAAATCTGTGCCTTTTTAGCTTGGCCAAAGCAAAAAAGCTATTCTAGGTCTTCTCATGCATGTCCACTGTTGTAAGCACCTCACTTTGGTTAATGTTTTGCCAAAGCACAGTTAATCTACTGCATGTTTTTTTTTAAAAATAGGACACCAAATATTGTGTTATTTTCGCTTGAACCTAATTTTTTTACTTTATTCACATCCAAAAGAAATTGCTTATATTTAAAGAGCAAAAATTTAAAATAAGAAATTTGCAATATATTTTTGTTCAGATACTTCAAGACACTCACTCTGTGACTTATTTTATGTTTTATTGTTTCAGTGTGCGACCAGACTCGGCTAACTATGACAATTTTCCGACGATGCTTGTAGATGATGATGACGATGATGATGATGTTGGTATGTACGGCAACGTGCTGAAACCACCACTACCCACAGTATCCGAGATACAGGAAGATAAACAATTATCACTTAAAGGCTCAGTGTATGTATCTAGTACTATTATTTCACTTATGTTCGTATGATTTTATCTATCCTCACCACCTGATATTCCATATGGGTGAGGCCCCCTGAAGAGTTTAGTCATTTAAGGTTTCGAGGATAGTGTAGATACAGAAGCTGTACTCGTTTCAGAATCTGAGACACCACTGGTTCTTTTACATGCTAGGTGTATTGCACTTATACATGGGACCTAGGTTTGAAGTCTCATCTGAAAGACTACTAGTAAATTTGAGTTGGTCAGCCCGGTATAATTTCAGTTATCTATTTATTACATACAATTTATACTGTCTAATACTGTATTGCACTGGTACAATCCAAAGCCACACAGACACAGTGGAAGCTCTCAGCCTTCCACACAGGCATAGAATGAGCCATTCATATTTCATAATTGGGTTTTTCAAGCAAGCCTATATAATCAACATGCAATGAATGGCATACTGTGGACTTTGAATTTCAATGACATGTCGATTTCCTCATTCTGGTCTTAGTTGTCAAAAATGAGGGTCAAACACGCATCATTTTCTATTCCTTCATACCACAAAACTTGATACCAAAACCAAGTTACACTCTTTGGTTGCAGCTGTATACTTAAATGATTTTTTTTTACAATGAACTCTGAATAGAAGATGTGACGCAACAGGTAATGCTGCACTATGTCGCTATTGCTGTAAAGTTAAGCAAAACACGATAAAGAAAAAAAAGATCAAGAACAGATGTGGGCATAATTCTATTTTATTCTCCTTATCTCTTAGTCCTGTGCTTATTAAAAAACAAATCAAAGATAATAACCTAGCTGTGATTTATCATACAATTTTCTAGTTGCCATGGTAACCTTTTTTAGTTGCCAAGGTAACCATTTTGGTTTAACTTGTATATTATGTAATTTTGCAGTAGACTTTACAGTAGTGAGGACAGAGAATGGTATGAATGTGCTCCCAATGATCAGTTTAGGTATTCAACACATGCAACATGATGTAGTAGTATCATAAACATATTGTTTCCTTATTTGATTTTAATTATTATGTACATAGGCTATCATATAATGCATGATATTGTTTTTTGTGCACCATGGATACATATTGTGTGCAATATTGTTAATCACACTTTTATAGGTCTATAATGTAAATTTGTTAATTTACCAGTTTGTTCAGTTGACTGCCCTCATATCAGTGTCCCTTTTGAAAATTAATTGGTGCCCCATTTGGGATGCAGTCGGTGCCTTTGGGGATTCAATCAAGTGAAGATGTGCATGCAGCTCTTGTTATTTTGGTTATGTAACGGTGGAGTAATGTCCCTTTATTCTGCAAAAATTGAAGTTTGTGGAGCCTGCCTGATCTATGAAACTATTATTTAAAGAAAGATCTTAATTTATATGTTGCTTTATATGTATTTTTTTAAGCTTTCACTCTTTAAATTATGTCTATTACTAGTACTACCCGATGAGATGGCAAGCTCACTAACCACTGAACTAAGGAGGCACACTGTTTAAAAATGTTTAGACTAGGTCTAATATATCTGGGAGCTGCAAGTATTGGCCATTGTATAGAGGGTGTTGCTCTACAGAGGTTGTGATAGATTAATTGTAGAAATCGACTTGTTGAATTTTGTAGTCGATGTTGCTCTACAGAGGGTCACTCTGGTGAGGTTGTACTGTAATTGGAATAATGATATATTTTACAGTAAAGTAAATAAGGAATGGTATGAGATAGATAGTAACAATGATGATGACTTCAGGTATAAAATATAGGCATTATAACTAGACAGTATGCTAGGCTTTCCTTGCATGACCACTTTTAGCTCAACTTTATGCTACTTCTCGTATAGAGAGGTTGTTGCTCTACCGAGGGTTGCTCTGGTAAGGTTGTACCATAATTAGCATGATGATATATTTTATAGTAAGTAGACAGTAAGCTAGGCTTTCGTCGCATGTCCACTTAAGCTCATCTAACACTAACTTCTCAAAGTGTTAGTTAATGCATTGAGCTACTAATGCTTATTTAAAGTATTTGTTTGTACATGATATCCTTTATTGATTAGTTATAGTAACTGCTTCTTGTTGTAAAATCTGTTGTAAATGTTGCTATGGTGATGTTTTTAGTCTAGAAATGGTGGATCTTTTGAGTTTTGACACAATCATATTGTATGAAGCCTCTGCAATTAAATCTTCTTGTTGCACTTGGCTTGAAGTGTATATGCTGACATATAATAATCTTGTATTATGGCTGGTATATCTGATTACTTGGACCTCCCTCTTTCTTGCTCGGCAAGTTCTGCTTGCTTCAGGCCCGCTTTATGTGTACATTGGAAAGAGAAATTGCTAGCCACCTGTCAGAGTGACTCAGGTTTCAATACTGTGTTGGGCAGGTTATATTCTTCCTTGATCATTAATTCCTTTTCTCGAGAAACAAGAAACTTATTACGTAATAGTAAGACTGGTTCAGGTTGTTCGTTCAAAATGCTTCCTTTAATTTGTGTAACTATGCCCAACTGAGGCATTAGCCCACTGCATTGATATGTAATCACGTGCTCCTCCACAGCAAAAAAGTTGACTATAACCTGTTGCGTCATGTGCCGCGGGTACTACAAATTGTAACATCCAACTTAAAAAAAATAATGATGCAGTTTTAGACTAGCTGTATTTGACTGCTTTGAGTGTGAGAGGTCTTGTTTTTCACTCGAACACCAGTCAGTGACATACCAAAGTTGTTAAAATGGTACTGGTAAATCTCCCCTGCTTATAGCCCAGTATAATTATAGTTCCAGCTAGCTGTTACAGTCTATTAGTCGCCCGTTGTCAGGATAATGTGACTGGGTACCGTACTCTCCGTATGACTGGGGTTTCTGTATGACATGATAGTCCAGCATATGTTGCATGCAATTATAGATGCACTAAATAGATGCTAGTCAACAACAGTTACTAGGCATAGAAATTCCATATTTGCATGCTATTTTGATATGAGGGTGTCCATATTGTCCTGTCTATCTCATTTCATGAAACATATAACAAATTATGTTGTTAATATGGGATTTAAAAAAATTGTTACAAAACAATTTTGGTTCAAAAGTTGTATTAAACTATAAACCAGTTGATTTCTACCTTAAAGGTTTAGGAAATGGGTTTTCAAAGGTTTCTAAAAAAGATGCAAAAATTATATACAATCAACGTTCAGTATAATGTTTTCCTGAACAGTATTCAATGAACATTTGTTTAGCATTCATGATACAATATTTACTAATGAAAATGTACATCTTTCATTGCATGATTCTTATTATCTAGGTATCTACTCTTCCTCTTGTTCTGCTATACTGGAATATTCATAGTAAATAAAGAATGTGTTAGTATTATTATATTACAGTCATGGCATGACTAGTCTGAAGGGTGTTAATCCAGAGGGAAGTCAGTTAGGCATGAAACCAGTCGTTGTTCCCAATAGCAACAACAAAATATCAAAAGGTTCACCAACAAAGAAGTTCCCGCCTCCTGGAGTACCACAATACCACCCTGAAGATCTGGAACCTACACAATCGGAGGATTCAGATAGTATGTATATATACTGCCATCTGTTTACCTTTGTCACCTCTCTGTAATCATTTCTTCGTTGATCATGCCGTCATTTATTATCTATCCTTCATTCATTATGCCATCCTTCAGTATGCCATCCTTAAGTATGCAATCATTCAGTATATTACTAAGTCCTTAATCATAGATTTCTTAATCATCTGTCCTTCATGATGCCATACTACACCATGCCATCATTCATCATTCATCATATCTTTATTCATGGTGCCTTCATTTGTCATGCCATTCTTCATCATGTCATCCTACTCCATGTCTTTCTTCATTATTTGATTCTTCATCATCTATCCTTCTATCATGGCATTATTATTCATGTGATTCATCATCTTTGTCATTCTTCATCATCAACCTTTCATAATTTCTTCATAAATGTCAACCTTTAATCCTTCTTCAAACTTGTCATCCTTCATAATCTGAAGTGTTAACTTTTGCCTGTTGTATCTGGCTACCAATGGCACTGGGGCCTTATTCACCAACGTTGTAAGTCTAAAACATAGACTTAGACTTTAAATTGTCAAATATTCTATTCGCTCTCATGTTGTTATAGATGAACCGATTTTGATATGAATTGGTCAGATGAAATTTCACATGGTTAAAACGAATTTCAAAGAAATGCCAGTGATTATGAATAATGGCATTTTAAGTCTTAGTCTGATTTTAGACTTACAACGTTGGTGAACAAGGCCCCTGGGCACTGTTTTATAAAGCATTTACGCTAGCGTAAACCTAAGTTTTCCTTAAATATTGCGTACGTCGATAATAGTTGCGTAAATGCGTTTACAAAGATATTTGAGTTCACTTTCTGCCGCAAGTTTTGGCTTATTTCTACGCCAAGGCTGGGCAACCCTAAATGGCAAATATGAACGTAAGTGAAGAGTTTTTAACACGCACTGAAGATTTTTGACCGTCGCATGTTATTTTAGACCGTCGTTTGTTGTTTTAGACCGTCACTTGTTGTTGTAGGCGTGATTAATCATCAAATCTTGACGCATATTTATTCATTCTGGTACCTGTTATATTTGTTATATTGGTTATATTGTGTCCCTAATTACATTCAATCTTCAATATTTTTTGCGTTAATGTATGCAAGTACTTGCGATTGTTTAGTAAAACACACTGACGAGTGTGTGTAAGGTAGATATCTATGTGTAAATATACTTTACATTTACGCATTGTTAGTAAAACAGTGCCCTGATGTATAAAGCTATATTGTTGTGTGCACCATCTAGATAAATGGTGTGTAATGATGATCACCAATACAAAAGCAATATTATACAACCCTGTAACACTGTACTGAATGTTATTCTCAAACTGTTTGTAACTATTTGTTTCTTCCAGCTTATACTAGATAGATAGAATAAAAATGCTGATACAATGATAAAAGCTGAAAAAAATGTATAAGTTTTTTATTCGCCCATTCAATACTAGCAACATGCACATGTTTTCATTCTCACTGTAACTCATTCCAAGGTGTTGAATTAATAAATCACATTCAAATTAGCACAATTTTAAATATTCATATGGCATTGAATTAATATTTGGTTTTGTGTGTTTAGGTTAGTTATGCACCATAGGTCTGCATGGGTATTGAATGGAAAAGTGCTGCCAAAATATATTGCAAAATAAAATTAATTAGGCCTTGTATTGAGATCTATTGCAATATTGCAAACATTCTTTGACGAAGAAATTCTCTTAGTACAATGATGTTGACAAATAATAAGTCTGAGGACATTTTCTTTGCTTGGAAGACTGGTTTTACCTTCCAAAGCTTATAGAATTGTGTATATTGGGTATGTTGAAAATCTGTTTCGATAGACTAAGTCTGATTTGTCATGGTATTTTATAGAAGCTGAGATATATGTTCACATAATACAGAGTTTCTACTGTGCAGTATATCTGGTCACTGTACCTTGACACACCTTACAATCTGCTTTCTTTCTGCTTCACAGCTACGGACACTATAAGTGAAATGGATTGTAAGTTCTTGCCCTGCTGTCTGTCTGTCTGTCTGTCTGTCTGTATGAGTTATCTAGTTTGTTGCATGCTAGTGCCTTCAGACAATGTGCATGACACAGGGGCCTGTCTCTGCCACATCAGATTACTGGATTCCTGTAAAATATCTATGGGAGTCACACAAATAGTTATGTTTAGCCTTTTTTCACTTGACACTGCTGGCAGGCATCCCACCGGGGCCCGACATGGTGCTTGGATGGTATATAATGCTTGACTGTGACCAAGAATGACATTCCAGCCGAAGACTTGTATGGTGTGTGACAGTATATATACAAAATACAAGTCTTCGACTGAGGAGCATATTGTCCTCTGTCGGGCATTCAATCTTTCATGTTACTCCTTTAGACATTGTCAGACGTCTAATTCTCATGTGACATATATGGGACCCTGTGATGGGGCTGTTAGGGAATCTCTACATCTATCGTTCTATTCTATTCGGTTCATTATGTTGCTTGATTTCTTCTGCATATCTGCGTATCTTTGTATCTCTCTCACGGTTAAGTTGATGATGATTGTTTTACTAACATGCTTGTGTTTGTGCATACTCATGCTACAATGGTTTCCATGATTAGCTTTGGTTATGGTTAAACCATCTGCCTTGGTAGCAACTGGTCGAAGGTTTGAATCTTTTCACGTTTCCATTCTGATAAAGCCCCTTGCCGGTGAGCTGTCAGACAATGGTTGTCTGGTGCTTACGTACCTGGGGTCTTACATTTAAAGGGGTTGGAGTCGGGAAAGAAATTTACTTTGAATTATATCTCATAATCTCGTTTAGCTGACAAACTTTAAAAATGGGGGACACTATAATTTAAAGTATGGCATCATAACCTAATATAAACTAAATCTTAGACTTTCACAACATATTAAGTATGTTAGTAAAACAATTCCATAGTAACTGTTGTATTTTTGTGCATTAAGATATTCAGTTGTCCATATAGATGATCCTTGTGCACGCCTGTACTGTGTTTTGTTAAAATCTGCATTCCAGTTATACCTGTTGTCCATTTCCAAAGCTAAGCACTACTGTCGAGCACCTTCATTCAGTTACCTCTTGTTCAATTAAATATAAAAGGCATGGATAACCTCCCATGGAAAGTGCTTCGTAGTGCTTCATTTAGGAAACGGACACCTGTGTGCGAGTATTTGTCAGAGTTTTAATTCACAATCTGGTTAAATAATGTTACAAGCATGGACTCTGAGTATGTAAATGGACATAGAATAGATAAATAGAATAACAAGTTAAAGTAATTAAAAAAAAAGATAAATATTAATAGTTTGTAGCTAATTAATTTTCATTTTTAGAGTTGTATATTACATCATCATGTTATTCTTAGTTGTATAAGTCTTTCTTTGTAGTCTTGTTAATCCAGCATTCTGTAACATAATTCCCTGGCTAAGAATGAGAAGGTCGTAAGTAGAAAATCGATATTTCAAGAAAACAGAAAAAAATGTCTGAAAACAACTCCTTACTTATAGAGAAACCAACTGTTTGGACTTCAGTTGGTCAACTTGACGAGTTCAGATTATTATTAAAATAGTCTCATAAGATTGTCGCCTTGTAATGCAGACATCAAATATGCGGTTGTACTTACGATCTTCTAATTCTAAGCCAGCGAATTATGCTGATTCCGTTTATAAAACAATATCTATGTATTAAATAGGCTCAATATATGTCTCTATACTGTATCCTAGTTCTAGACTATCAGCTCATATTGCTTGAGGTCTGGGGTTTGCTCCATGACCAGTTCATAAAGGTTTTAAATATAATACCAGAATAGGCTTTTCCCGAAACTAAGTTGTCTCCCTTGAATGATCATGGATTAGGTCCCTTGATTTCAAATAATCTACTTCCGGGGGGTTTCCAATAAGATCTCATAAGAGCTGCATATAGTGAAGTAGTGGAAAATGATGTTTGCATTTTGACAGTAAAACTGACAGTTTCATCATTGCAGTTAAATTATCAACTGGGATGACACCCTGTTTCGTAAATGTATCTTGACTCATCTAAAAATGATTCACGGCTGGGTGTGGGAGTTTAAAACCAAGTGCATACAGTAGTGTATAATTATAATCCTATATTTATTGCAGGAGTTGGCATTGCTGATGTTTGTCACAATCCTTATTCTGTAGTTTGTATGTATACTTTAGCACATGTTTATGTTATATTATATAAACTGTAGATAATGCACAGCTAGACAAACTTGTATTGATATTTAAAGGATTTCATATAATAATCAGATTGAGCTTATGATGAGGGGCCTTTGATAATCTAATGGCAACAGTAATTTGGTTATATTGGAAACCCCCTAACATGGAACCAGAAATGTTTGTTTGTGACCTTCTTTGTGTATGTACACTAATAAATTAATTGGCTGCAAACTGCACTGCACTTTACGAAAGTACCTGGTTGTACATTGATGCTACAAACCAAAGTGCCTGTGGGTGCTTTACTATGTATTTGATTAACTACAGTCTATTAGAACATTTCCTATGTAAAATATATCCATTGAGTGTACTAAGGACTGGTAACTATCCAAGGGATGCACTGTTGTCACTGGTAACTTATCAAAAGCTCCTGTTTATAAACTAGATTTATACCTTTTGGATATTGATCGTAGTTCAAACATTTTATAAGAATTCTTATTTTCTTCCGCAAGCCACTTATATATGATGTGGTCAAGTTTAGTCTACAGCAATATTTATTTCAGCTAGTTTAAACATTTAATTCTACTAACTTTTTTGTACATAGTCACTGATGTGCTCATATTTTGGCTAGGCAACTTTAGTATAGTCCAGAGAATTTGACATGACCCTTGACCTTCTATTAGCATAATTTACCAGCTGATATCGAATCTAAATTTATAACCTTGGATGTATGTTTTCATATGCAGGGATTATCATGAAGATGCCTTAGGTGTAACAATACCAACACAAAATAAAATTAATACAGATCAATATGCACAATTGGCTTGTGAAAATTTAAACATTCATTGCAAGAAACTTGTAAGATATTCATGCGAGAAGTTTAGGATTAGGTCAAATTCTCCATACTAGACTGACCGCCTTATACATGAGATTTGCTTATGGTATTTAGTGCATGTGGTGGAAGCTGCATTATTCTTACATGTGTATTTATATTTTGATTGAATTGTAATTTGTTACCAAGTCTTAGAATACTAAACAAGTGTGGAGAGAATAATTTATCATATATCACAGTTAGAGCTGTCATTGATTCAATCAGAGGCATATCCACAATTCTCATAATTATATCTGAAGACTATAACCCCCATTGGTGGCACCCGTGTCCCATGGGCACATTTCTAGTTCGCCAATTTGGTTGCTTTGCTCTGTGTTTGTATGTCAGGTACATGTATAAGTTCAGACTTTGAAAGTAGCAGCTTGGGTTTTAGTTTAAACTCAATTTGACAATTAAACTGTCAACGTCCTTGTTACCAAGGAAAACATCTCGTGCAAGAACAATTAGGATTTTGGGTGGCTCCTTTCAATTACTGATGCATCTGTATTTCAAAATGTGAAAAGATAATTGATCGACTAAATTATTAATGTTTCATCAATATCGCTTCTTAGTAATAATCAATGACAGCTCTATAAATCATAGTACACAATCATGTGCCTCATTTATTGTTCAACTTCACCTCAAAACCTACACTCAATTAATCGTTTTAATCATGCTTCTATGTACTAATTTTATGTTGCAAGATGCATTGGTGAAAGTTTTCAGTTTTTCTTACAAATTGTCAAATTTATGAGGATTCAAGTTTTACGAATATTACGCTTTTGCACCCATAAATAGTTACTAGCAGAAATGTCTTTGCTTTGTACAAATTATTAGTTGATATTTGTCATGAGTTACTGCTTGTGTTGTTACAATTTCATGAATGGTCTTTGTCATAATATTATGTGTCCGCATTGTCCATGGACAAAAACAATTTTTAATATAGGATGACTACATGAAGTTAACCTTTCTCTATTTTCTTCCGTATGTTACTATAATTGCTACCTTATTTCTTCAAAAAAGGTATAATTTATATGTTTTTTCTGTAGAATTGTAGTTGCCACATTTTTAGATTGTTTGAATATCATTCTGTAAAATTTAGGTTTGATTCTGTTCTCTAATTTTCAAGATATTCTTTAATGCATTAAAATTAGAAAATCTTAATTCTCAAAATTATTATGTTCAATTTTGTTAACTTGATCACTCTATATTTCAGGTGCTTCCGACTTACACACAGGACCTGATGCAGGCAAGGATACTCATGAAACCGTGTGCTGATATGTAACTGGCTGGGATTTATAGATAATCTTATATTTTTACACAATTTTGTGCTGAAATGCTCAGTCAGATGTGGACAATGCAGTTTTTGAGATTTTGTTACCATGGTAACACATTTAATTATACAATATTACTCTGTTAGCTTTATAATTCCGTCCATTTTATTACCCTTATTGCCTTATGATGAAATACCCGGTTCTAAAATATAACTGACCGACCATGAGCTGTAAACACTCAAATAAAAAATTTAGATAGTTACAGTAAACTTGACTGTGTGAAAGTGTACAGCAATGTTTTTTAGAATGTGTAAAATTGTGTACCTGTGTTTTAGTTTTTGTTGAAACCCAGTTTTCAGCTATGGTACACTGGCCATGTTATGTATGATATTTCTATGTTTCGCAGCAGAGAACTATGGGACATCATAGGAATGGCATTATGTTTCTTGTTATATTACATTTATAAATGATTGTGCTATACAAATTTAACTGTGATATTGTTAAATAAATGTCTCTTTTATTTGTTTTTATGACAATTTAATCATTTTGTATTTAATTCTTAAATTATTTATTAGGTAGCCATATTTATGTCAATTACTTACAAAGAAATCCATGTTTTTTGTGTGTCAGTACTGCTTGAAATGTATTGAATCTCCATTTGAGAATGGATATAGTTGGAGAATTTGACACAATCCTGACAGTTATGTAGGAATATATTACAAAGGTTCTTGTTTTGAGTATATGAAGTTCCACGAGTAAATGATGCAATATAGGTTCTTTGGATTTGTGTTGGTATTACACCTTGAGCGACTTCGTGATACTTCATGCTAAATTATGAAAACGTAACCGGGGTTATAAACAAAGACAGTTAAGATATCAGTTGTAAAATTATGCTAATATAAGTTCAAGAGTCATGTCAAATTCTCAAAGCTGTACCAGTTATCAACTCTATTGCACTAACAAATTTGGATTGTGGTAGTGTATAACAGTGGTATGATTTTTGTCGAAAAGTCAAGCATCTGCACTGGTTGAGTGTTGTTTTTTATGTGTAACTGTGATGCAGTGTTGTTTTATGTGTAACTGTGATGCAATCAAATTTCCTGTATAATTATATAAATTATGAACATAGGGTGATATTCAATTTGATCTAATTTAATTTGAGAATGAGGATAGCCAATCATATTGCCTATTACAGACCTAGAGTTTCATATGGTGTGATCCAATTGGTTGTCCCTATCCTCAAAGTGGATAGAGCTATATCAGAAGATATTTTTTTAAAAGCTTCAAAAACAGAAAAACAATTATGCTTTCATATCCATTAGATCATATTTCGCTTCAGTTTTAACAGAAACTCTCTCTGTGATTTATTGGACATGCAAACTGTCCGTTTTCATACGAAAGTGTTCTAGAACACCCTATGAAACTATAAGAATTGTCTATTTTTTGACGATTGAATCAAAGTACACGGAACCCATCCAAAGTTTTTATTTGCAATTAAGGTAGTCTAGTACCATACTAAAAACGATGCAAGTAATTATTTTGACATTGAATGACTGTTAAAATATAGCTCTATACACTTTAAGTCAAGTTGAAGAAAAATCAATATTGATTACCAATATATTGGTATATCAGGTTATAACATATGTCTAATCTCATTAGAATCAGCTCCTTGCACTGCTTTGCTATCAATTTGTACTTTTATAGTTTTAGTCAGATTGACATGTTTTTGGATGTAAATGGCCTTGTATTTTTTATATTTGCATTTTTATATTTTTTAAATGTACATGAGCCCACTTGAGCTATTGTGATCACCTTTGTTACATTTGTAGTTTTAAACAATTTTGAAATGATTAATATTCCAGGAGACACTGTTTTCACTGAAACTTTATGAATCTAGATTACAATGTGTGTCACAGTTTGTCAAAATGGCGTTGCATTGAGTGATCGCTGGGCACATGACCTTATTTGTTTATATTTTTGTAGATGTTTTATGAAAGTATTTGCTCATATCATACTTATTTTTTAATCTATGTACAATTCTTGTTCTTAATTGATCTTCTCAGTGTATATAAAGTGCTTGTTAGCTCCACTATTCGAAGAATATGGGAGCTATTGCAGTCACCCGAGCATCGGAGTCGGTGTCCACGTCGGCGTAATGCTAATGTTAAAATTTACATACCACCTCAAATATTTCCAAAGTCCATTGACATATTGGTTTTGAACCTTGGCACACTTGTTCACCATCATGACTCCAATCTTTACCCAAGAGGAGGTAACTCTATCAAGCAGTTTGACCAAATTATGCCCCTTTTCGACTTAGAAAATGGAAATAAAATTTACAATATCAAAGGATGTGACTGAGAATAGTGAAGCGCGCTGTTCACTGACAGCTCTTGTAACAGTTGTAAGTTGTTATTCAGTATGTCTGTTATGTCTATGATAAATGTTCTATAAATTATGTTAGTTATGTAGTGTAGTACATAGTACAATCATCTAGGCGTTCATGTATTGTATAATATTTGTATATCTTTGTGTAGCTGTCCACCGATCATTACTGCATCGTAATTCTACCTCATATGTACTTGTTAGTGATCATTTCTGTTCTTGTTTCCTACTGCTGTAACTAGTTGCATTATGTGAAGTATCCACTTGTATGCTCAAAATTATGCCATTTATTTCATGTTTTCCTGTGGTTTACTCTGTAGAATTTTTAAAATTGTAATCTCATACACTAGTGATGGCCTTTCTGTCACCTGTTGTCCAACTAACCCCACCTTTACTGAGTTTCAAAGGGAATTTAATTTCTACCTATCTGATTAAAGGGAGGTAATCTACTAGTGTCACCTCTTTAAACAACGGAGGTCTGTCAATACTAATCAATGGACGTTATCTATATTAGCACCATCCATACCAGAGGTTATCCACGAGTGTTACCTCTACTAATCAAGGGAGGTAATCTAAAAGGCCCACCTCTACTTATTAAGAGAGGTAATCTAAAATACCTACTCAAGTAATAAAGAGTAGCAATCAACAAGACTTTAGTGCTATCTCCAATAATCAAGGGACATAATCCACTAGGACCACCTTTACTAATCAAGTGAGGTTATTCACTAGACTAAGTATCAACTTTATAGTCATGAGGGTCATCTCTACTAGTGAGTTTATGGCTGTGTTGAATGATTAAAATGATATTTATGTGATTTCATAGTAAATTTGCATTTTATTTATGCTTTTTTGTAGTATCTTTGTATTTTGTATTGATAGAATACTTTTACTATATTTGATATTTTGCTCTAAATCCGTCCATGTCTACCAAATTTACATATCATACATTACATTGTAAACAAATATCTAGTATGTACCGGTAACAATTTTGCTTATTTTATATTTGAAAATTAACTGCCTTCAAAATGCAACATATTTTATTATCAATCATCTAAATAGTGTGAATCTGCGACAGCGATCTGATACTAAAGCAATCGAGTAGCTCAACTAATCTACATGCTCATTTATATTTTTGTGATTTTCTACCAGGTGTCTGTTGCCTTAGCAATACTGAGTGCCTTTACCCAGTTCCCCCCTTCATAAAAATATAGAAGGCATTAATTACCTCCCGTGGAAAGCGCTATGTAGCTCTTTGCTTAGGAAACAGACACACCAGCTCTGTGATAGTGTTGTTTTATGTGAACAAATTTTGTTACGGTGGAAAGTGATACTATTACGTATAGCTGTAGTTTATACATGTTGCTTTAGTAACCTCATATAAACTAATCTAACTCTCACTGCATTCATGGTAGTTATTCCGATACACATCATCTCAGTTCTGTCCGTGAATTATACTATTTTCATAATATTATGGCTCTCAAGCAACTGAAAACGGATGTAAAACTGATGGATCTTACAGGGGTGCCAACAGCCAAATTTAAAATACTGTAAAATCATTTAATTTCGTTGGTAAAAAAGACAATTTCGTTGGCACTTGAATTCGTGGATTTTGCATTTCAGGTAACAAAACAAGGGTCAAAATCCATGTTCGTTGGGATTAAAGTTCGTGGTTGAATTGATCCACGAAATTTAATCCCCCATGAAAATTAATGATTTTACAGTATGGAAAATCATAATTTTATGCACTCAACCATTTTTACAAACAAGGGGTCTTCAACCACATTGTTTCCATATTTCAATCACTTTTTATTAAGAACTTACTCAAAACAGAGTGAATTGACCATAACTTTGCCATTTCTCAAGACATTTTCATCAAATAACTCATATTTTGGTCCAAAATCATGGCTCTTACAGGATTTTTAAATCCAGAGTTTAAAATTGACACCTCTGAACTCGGGACATCAGAGTTGCTTTCAAGCATTACATAAGACTTTAGCTCCATCCAAGCAATATGAAACAGTACAATTTCCTTGTGGAACTGAGAAGCAGTGTATCGGGATACGTTTCATGTTCCTATTTGAAACATTTCACAGTCACATGATAGGGCCAAGCTTTATTGAATATACTGACTGGTCGATGTCTTATCAAAGGACAAACTGTATTGTGTTTTGGTGTATGTTACATTTGATGAAATGTTTAATATATTAAATGCTAGCAACATGTTTTCCTGTGTTGTTTTTGTTGAATTCTAAATGAAAGAATGAAAACCTCTTGAATTATCATTCACTGGTGTCTGTGAATATTTTGATATTAATTGACAGTTACATAAAATATGTGTAAGTAAGATTCCTATTCCGAAAGTATATTATGCATTGGCAAGTTATCTATACAAATCCAATCTTCATGTGTTCGTAAAATGTCATCCTGGAGGGTGACGCCTTATCATAGAGACAAATACAAAAGCATCAGAGGTATTTTATTCTGTAGCAAATTAATGCACCATAGTTAAAATACTGGGTCACCAGAAGTTAATGGAGCTACGGATATACATCGTTGTTTGAATTTGCGATTGTCCTCATTCATTTACCGGTACCTTAGAAGACAGTTACTGTAGTAGACTGCTAGACATTTATGTTCAGTACTGTACACCTAGTGTGTTCTACTGATTATAAGTCTGTAACAGTTCCAAGAAGAATTAGAGAAAATCAGATGCAAGACTTGAACCTATTCCATGTGGATATCAGGTGTCTGTATTCTAAGGAAACTGCTACAGAGCGCTTTCATTCAGTCTCTCCTGTTCAATTTAATACAGAAGGCAATGATTACCTCCCTACGTAGAACCTTGCTTAGGAAATGAGACACCTGTCGGGCGCTTTTATATCTCTACAACTTGGTATTCCTGATCTTTCTTTATGAAACTTCAAAAATGAATTTGCAGCCGAGCAGAAGTTTGATTAGCAGCTGGTCATACCCTACCATGAATATGTTGTTTACCTTACTGGTTATGTGAATTAGCTGCCTAGTGTTTATCTGAAAACTTGTTGAGAAATGGCGTTAAGCATGAATAAACAAGCATAAATTATACATATTTTTTTCAGATATTAATACAACTGGGTTAAATCAGAAAATCTGATATTTCAAAAACAGACCAGAGCAACTCCACTTTTTTGGGGGTACTTGGCATATACATGTTTAAAAACAACAAACCAAATAATGCTTTAAATCGTCTTTTTTCTTTGTTTGTATATAAAATATACACTATGTTACATATAAATAACTGACTTATACTACAAATATACACTGTTAGGTTAAAATATAATTGATGCATTCATGTACTGGGAGCATCCAGTAACAAACAATGCAGGAAGCTATTATTGATATATGTACAAGGTCCATCTACTCAAAGTAAACAATTTGAAACTGAAATTAAAATATTTAGTCAGAAGTTGCTTCAAAACAATGTCTTTGTTGCTAAGTTGCAATTGGGAGGTTGCTAAGTTGCATTTGGGAGGTTGCTAAGTAACAGTTTGGTAGGTTGTTTAGGGACAATGAGGATGTTGCTAAGGAATAGTGCTGGTTGCTAAGAAACAATTGGAGGGTTGCTAAGAAACAGGCATTTAAATAAAAAGACAATTTAAGAAGTTATAACTATCGTAAATGTATGTACAGACCGGAAGACTAGACAAGACCTACAAAATTAAACAGAAAACATAAGCTATGCATGTAGGTTGCCAAGAAGTTGCTTAAGTAGTTTGGAACATTGCGGAGGCTAATAACTTAACAAGGTGCATATAAGCATGTAAGTATAAATAGCAAATCCTGCACAGGATATTATATTGACTAAGCAAGTAACAACCTACAAAATAAATAACTAGCATTCACAAAACACAGATCTATTGTACGTTCATAGTTTATATATCAAGGTGAAGACTGTATCTAGTCTAGGAGCTAGTACTCTGTTGTCAAATATTACTAAAACTAACATTCTTAAGGTGTATATAAATAACTGCAGTACAACAAATACATGACAATGGATTTAATGGTTTTGTAAAAATTACAAATTACGAAATTTGAAAATGCAGAAGTCGAATTTCCCAACCTTCCCAGGGAAACAGTTTTTTGTTAAGGTCAGATTCCTGCGAGAACGATAGAGATCTGCGAGAACTTGTGTTAGGACGAGATTGGAAAGGACTTCCTACATGTGTATGCAGGTATTATATGACACATGTTATATAATGGTGCAGATACATGAAGCCACTAGGCTAAGTCTTGTTGGAGATATCTATTTGAATACATATTTGATAAGGAATGAAGTTATGAAAATTGGACGGATATTTGTTTATCAGCTACCTATGAAGGGATGAATGAATGGAAATGCTTGTAATGATAAATGCACAGTAAAATGTTGATGTAATAAATGTAATAATAAACAGTATAAAGCTTTATGTATCCCGTGTTACAAACTACAATAATATCAATGAAAGAGGACCTTTCACAAAATTTATGTGTGTTCAAAACCGTCTATGTTGTATGTCACAAAGCATACATACAGGAAACTTATTTTTATTGACTCGGGACCAATGTTCATAGATTTTGTCTACCATGATAACACCCATGTAGTATTTTCAAATATCCACTAGTGAAATGACGAAGTGTGACATTACAACAAAATAACGACCCTGCTAACTGTTCTTTAACAGCAAACTACAAACTTGAGTGGCAAAGAAGTCTCACAAATTTAAATGGTTATACAGTATCATATAAATAGAGAGACCAGAGATTTACGAAACATAGATCTGTAAGACAGATTCTAATGTGTAAAATAGTTAAAATATGTATTATATCAATTCAAAGGGCAACAACTCTTTTTAAGTCGAAATTAGTTAAAATTGATCTAAGCAATAAGATGCTGCTGAAATGCACAATGGAGCTAGATGCTAATGTGTCTTGTTAAGCATAGCTGAAATTTGATTAAATGGATACCGAAAAATAGGAAAGATAAATTTAAAATATGAACTTTATCAATCCAAGGGGCTATTACTCTTCAATTGGTACAAACGAGTCTTTGAAGTTTGGTTGAAAATAATTAATGATAACTGCAGTTAAAAGCAGACAGATGGACCAAAATAAGAACCTTAGACATCCAGCAAGGGCCATAACTCTTCAGCCATCCTGATGCAGCAAACAATTTTGGAGATTCATAAGACAAAAAAAGTTGATGCTAAGTATGGCAAATAAATGAATAACAGAAATTATTATTAGCATCAGACACAAACATTTCAAGATGAGGGAATAACATTAACACAACAGGACACATTGACATGGGGTCACATGATATGAGGAAACATTGACATGGGGTCACATGACATGGGGAAACATTGACATAGGGTCACATGACATGGGGTCACATGACATGGGTCAAGGACACAGGGAGACACTGGCATTGGGTCACATGACATGGGGAAACATTGACATCGGGTCAAAAGACATGACACATGAATATCTCAATGACTAGAGGGTGAAATTATGCTTCATGGAATTCATGTAATTCACTTATTGGAAAGGACAAAGATTGAAAAACAATTATCATGGTTACCGTAGTTAATATGAATTACAACTCACAGGGTATTGAATATGCGTCAATACACAGGAGGGTATTGAATATGCATCAATACCCTGTGTTAGAAAATATTACCATTGTTAATGCCTATATTGATAAGTTAATGCTACTATTTTGTCTATTTATGAAATTAAGTTTTGAGAGTAAAATGAGAAATATAACAACAGAACGACATAAAACAGATGAGACATGAAAAACATGACTTCTCAAATCTTAAACTAGAAAAAACATTATTATGTTACTTCCATTTACATAGTAACAATTACCTTTCTAAAAGCTATGTCATGATCATAATCTCCCCTACAATACCACTGGCTTAGAATGAAAAGGTCTTAAGTACAAAATTATTATTTTGAGAAAACAAGACAAAACTGTCTTAAAATAACTCTTTAATTATGGTGAAACAAGCTGTTTCAACTTCAGTTTGGTCAACATGACACGTTTTGATTTTCATAAAAATATGCTCATAAGAAGTGCCTTGAGGTGTTGATTTCAAATATGTATCAGTTGTATAAGGTCGTAAGTAGTAGTTACAACCTACTCATTCTAAGCCAGCGATATATTGGAGACATCAATATGTAACTAAACAGAAATAATATCAGAGATGTGGGTGAGAGCTAACAAGTGAAGTTCAAATAAAGCAATAATATACAAAATACCCTAGCATAACAACAAACCAATCTTTTGCTGACTTTCAAATGAAAAAAATGAAGTGAATATTTAGCACTTAAAACTTCAGATGATCTTCGATAAAAGATACATAAAAAATGAAAATTCGGCACAAACTATCTTAACTTGACTTTTGTTAAGATTCTGACGCAAACTTTTTTAACCTAATAATATCTAATTTGCAACAATTCATAACAAAAACAAAGTTTTTCTATACAAGCGCTTGGCACATCAACATTTAAAGTGACATTTTACACTATTGGTTACCATAGCAACTACAGAAATATCACAACAAACTTCTCCTTTAATAAACTCATCTTACTTAACAAAATATACAAGACTGCATTCAGTAAACGCTTATGCCCTGATGAAAGCCTTGTCCATAACAAAAATCTAAGTCATTCAGGGGCAATAATTCTGTAAAAATGTTTGATAGTGTTTAATGGACTTTTCTTATAAAAATGTTTGAATTTCAACATTTTGTAACAAACAAACAGATAAACGAACGGACAGGACAATCACTATATACCTCCGGCATCAGTTAATGCCAGGGCATTAAAAGCATTTAAGATATCTACATAAATTGGCACTAACAATGCTATGAGAATTTTGAGGAGAATATTTTTGCAATTCTTTTCGTTTCTTCTGCAGTGGGTAGGCGAGACTTGGAGTTGAGTTGAGCAAATTTATCTTTCACATTTAAACGTGAGACCATCTCTGACGCAGCAGCCGCTTTCTCGGACGCTTGTGCTGGATCAGACTGAAATATTATACGTATATATAAGAATAACTATTAACTTCATCAATAAATCATACTAGTACCTATCTAATGGCATGATGGCCATCTCTGTGTTCAAACAGACATGGTAAACTTAAAATATTTTTGAATTTGAGTGCAAATGTATTAAATTTGTATGTATTGATATACTCTAGGGTCCAATATTAAACAGACAATATTTTGCACAATAAGTTAAAATGTCTCCCACACTTCTGTAAACCAAGAAATCATTTCACGCAATATAAGTTCGCAGAGTTCGCGAGTTGTAGAAATTTGCAATATTATATAGCCGCAAAAATATTCAAAACATTAAGATGGACTTTTGTAGTCATGCATATGCTGACAAGTCATTATCCTATGAAATTTAGCCAAAGTAAATTGGTTTATAGTTTATACTTACGGGAGATATAACTAGTTACACACATACCTTATCTGAAGCCATCTGTAGTGTTTTCAGTGACTGTTCTAGATGTTGTACTGGCATGAAGAAGTTAGGGACTTGTTTCTGCGACCTTGAACTATTAGGTTGTGATGTAACATTTTCCAAGTTATCTTCAAAGTCATCATCAGCATCACTATCAATATCCGCCAGTCCATTATGACCACTGAATCTATCTATATAATCATTAGCCTCTCTGTCAACACCATCATCACTGTCTCTGGATGATTCACTATCACTACGTACATGGTTTGTCACATGACCTGACCTTTGATCAACCTCATGAAAAAAATCCTCCAGTTCTTCAGTCCGAGCCGAAGCTGGCTGACTGACAATAGGTTCTAGTTCAGTCCTAGCATAGTTTTGTTCCTCCTTTTCATCGAATGATTCAGAAGGTTCTGATGATTTTTGTGTTCGTCGACTCCCCGCTGAAGATATTCTAGAATGAGCAGGATCATACCTCAATCCAAAACTACCACCCGTAGATTCAAGTTCAACATTTGAAAGAAGTCTATTTTTCATTTTTTCAGTGAAAGCATGATCCTCACTATCTCTTTGTTCCCAGTGTTCATGTTCATGTAATCTCGACATATCTGTCTCAGAATTGGTACCACCCGCACTCGGTGTCAGATAACTTTCAGATATATTATCACGAGAACTGTAGCCTGTGTCAGAGTCCTGTCGCTGATGTTTATGTTTCATTAAATGCCCCTGATGTTGTATATACTGGTACCCGATCATTAAGTCCCCCCTTTCTGGTTCCTTGTCTGAATCGGACAACCAACTATCCTTCTCATCAAACACAACTTCTTCTTGATTCTCCACACATATTTCATCATTATTTCTAGGTGTCATGTCATGGTCTAATTCTTCATCTTCGGAAACAACTTCATCTTCTCTTGGACCGCTTTTTATACTATGTTCAGATCTAGGTGAATTCATACTACGTCCGGACCTGGGTGTCTTTTCACTACGTCCGGACCTGGGTGTCTTTTCACTATGTCCAGATCTTGGTGTATTTTCACTATGTTCAGATCTATGTGTGTTCACACTACGTCCGGACCTAAGAGTCCTTTCACTATGTTGCGATCTTGGTGTATTTTCATTATGTTCGGACCTTGGAGTGTTTTTACGATGTACAGATCTCGGCGTGTGCACACTACGTTGAGACCTTGGAGAGTTTTCACTATGTCCTGATCTTGGTGTGTTCACACTACAAGCAGACCTCGGTGTGCTTTCCGAAGGTTCAGTCGACCTATGAGAGGGAAGGGAGGTAAATCCATATGGCACTGATTTAGTAATATCATCACTGAGCATTATTATCTCCCCTGTCGGAGTGAACTTTCCCGACACATCGTTAATCCTCCTCGGAACAATGATTTCTCCTTCGTCTTCCTCATCCTCCTCGTCGGCGTCACCTTCCTCCTTATCCAGTAAATCCCGATACTGATGGTAGTACCGATTATCACCTTCATCTTCTGAACCACTTTTATCATTTTCAGAATATTCCTGTATTATACTCATTTGTTTTTGGTCACTTTTAGACACCTTTTCTTCACCGTTAATATTAACGATAACAAAAGATGCTCTAGCCGTGCCGTTATCCACATGGTGTCCATTTAATGAATTCTCCCAATCTCCACCCGAGGGTCGTGTATCTCGCGGAGTGTGTACAGAATCACGTGTTCGAAAACTAAATCCACCTGATTCTGAATATTCATCCTTCTTCTCGTCGGATGAATCTCTAGGAGATGCAGTAAGCCAAAGATTTTGTTCAATATCTTCAACATGAGAATTATTGTTAGTATGATTTATCCCACTGTCAAGAAAATCTCTAGGTGTAACCCCAGACCTTAACGTGTCCAAACGATCACTGCAGCTCCTCTGTGAAACAGGAGCCGAATCACCATCATACTTATCTGCGGACTGTTCCGCGGAGAACTGTCCGGAATCGCCGGCAGTTCTAGAAGATTCTGCACCATGTGACCCAGTATTACCAAGGTCATCTCTAGGTGTTTCACCTTGACTTCTGGGAAAGTTTGATAGCGTGAATGAAGATTGGGTTGATGTAAGAGGATACTGGCCAGACTGTGAAGTTACTGGAACATCAAAGTCAGGAAATTTATTCACCGACGTCGATGACGAGATATTCGATGGTCCACAAGTTAACTTGCTACGTAGATTACATGTAATATCATCAAGGTCCTGCATTTGTTTCCTGAAATTTAAGTTATAAAAACATTAAAATCAAGTATGAATACTTAGATGTCGTAAGTTGATGCCAAAATATGAAATATACCAGTACATGTACAATCTACAGTGTAGATTTCAATTCAGTATCAAACAATCTTGAATAAATCATTTAAAAGATTTTAAAATGGGTATGTGATTTATATTTTATTATTATAAATACTGATATTAATGACATCCTAAGATACAGTTGACTCAACTGGAGAGGCTATACCATACTTTAAACCCAATTGCATAGCATGGCTCTCCATATTGCTTTTAAAATTGATCATAAGGAACATAACAACTTATATAACAAATTGAATGTGAAACAACACAAATCAATGGTTTAGCTCTCTACAAGCACAACGGCCATCCCTAAACCTTAACTAGATTTCAATCATTGTTTTATTGTAAAAATTCAAATTACAGAACTTCAAATGAACATAACTTTGTCAATTCTTTAATTTTGTACAGGATAATTCTTTCCAATGTAGCCAAACTAGATTTCAGGATTATTTCATAATTGTCTCTGATTACCAAAAGTAATCAAAAATTCAAGTTGTGAAAAAGCCTTTAATAGACTAAGAGTAAGACATAACTTGCAGCATACCTGAGAGAAGAGAACAGGTAAGATCTGGAAGATGAATCATCATTCAATGATTCAGGTAAAGTTGGTCTCCAGTGTATGGATGGTTCCCTGGCATACATAGATGGTTCCCTGTTGTACATCGAGGTACCAGGCAGTTCCCTAGCATACATGGAGGAACCAGGAAGCGATGTTACAGGATCTGACAAGCCGTAACTTTCTGCAGAGTTTGGTAGACAGTCAGACTGCGGTCTCTGGTTCTCTTCCTGTTGTCGCAGAAACTGTTGTATATGTTCCTGTAGTTGATGTTGTAAATGTTCATGATGGACCCGCACTTGATCATAGTGTTGCTGAAAGTGGGGTAGATCGTCTGATGGTAGCGACAGGCTCCAGGGACTGGACAATGGTCCCTGTGCACCTACAGGAGGTACCGAGAGGAAACCTGCACCAGCAGGGTAGGAGTAGGGGTCTGAGCCTTGTTCAGGGATCAGACTTTCTCCAGATATCACAGATTCTTGAGGTATCACATTAATCTGAAAGTTTATAAACAGAAACTGGTGTTAATTCTTTGCATATAGATCGAAGCAAAGCAATGAGTTGAGACAGTAATTTAGCAGTAGACTTAAACAGTAAATTGTTTAAAGTCAGGGCTTGGAGTCTATCTATACATAGATCATTTTCCAGTGATGTATATCTTCAGAAATTGCATAGTCCCGGTATCAAAACATAAACTACAAATATTTCGGTACACTTCTAATGAATTTTCAACACTCTAAAATTGAATGGTTTTGGATGGTTAATGGCAATCAGGTATTAGATCAACATGTGTACATTACTTTCAATACAGGTTTATATAATTACATCTTCAGAACCATATAAGCTAATAAATTCCCAGTATATGACATGTATAAGAAGATCCTGAGCCCTCGCTGACAACAAACCTCATTGATGAAAATCACATCATTCAAATCAACAGAGGGTACATATGTGCAAAACGCTTGGTAGGTTTTAAGTTATTGTGTACCACTGAAAATCAGAAAGGTAAGAAAATTTGGTATATTTCACAAACTTTAAGGCGGATTACTCAGACCATATAAGTTTACTTTTAGTTGTGAACCAATTTGGTAAAAGTTTGATAAATTATCCTGGTCACACTATAGTTAATACAGATAAACCACTAATTGATAGCAGTAAATATATGTAAATATACAAACCTTAATCTGACCTTTGACTTGGCCATTAAAATCCATTATATTGTACCAGCCAGATATTTGTCGTAGACCACTACATAAAGGTGTCAGATCAACCGAGACAAATCCTAGAACTCTATCAGTCAACTTATCTACAAAACATGGAGTAATATTGATTTCTGTTTAACAAGTTAAGTACTAATTACGCAATAAAACTATACTTTATGTTTTCACTGTGCTTTTGAGGAATTGTTTGTTATATTCATGTCAAGTTTAAAAATTGTGAATTATCTAACAGTACTGGCTTGCTGTTCCGTAAGCAACTTACAACTTATTCAAGGCATAATGGAATGAATTATGTTATGGTGTTTTACAACAGTATGTCAGTAAACTATGTAGTGCCACATACTTTGGCTATCAACCATAGTTGTAAATGTACGAACAGATTACATGTATATTTATTATTATAGTTACCTGGACTTTTAGGAGCTCCATCAGGCTTATGCCAAACTTTGAATACTAGATGTTTGTTTTCTTGTTGCAACATTTCTGTACTTAGTTTGGTCTCATGTTCATGGTCCCATACAGGATTATCAGAATTATGAAACACATTAGTATACGATGGTATGGTGGTCTCTGATGTAGGGTAGGACACATATGTGTTAGCCATGTAGTCCTGGTTTCTTAAATAGAATGATATAGCATTTAATAATATTGTATTTTTCATTTCACTAATTATAATGACTTTTTGCAACAGTTACTATGAAACACTGATAAGTACATTACTTTAAAAAGGGGACTGACAAAATAAACAACCTAGAGGTCGTCTACCAGTAATGGACACAGCAAACCTGCATAAGATCCTAGGCCAACCAAAGTTAAAATCAATGGACGCAAGGTAATATTCTTTAAGAGGGGATTAAACCATATATTAAAATGAATCAAGAGCACTTACTTTTGTTTATCATGCATATGAGGAAGGTGAAGAGCTCGCTCTATTTGTATCATCACGGAAAATGTTGATTGTGTTTCAGATTCACTACTCTCCACAGCCTTGTTTACCTCCTTCACTGGAGAGTTAGAGCGTGATTTCTCTGCTGGTTTATGACTCAATATTTGATGAAAGCTGTCGTCAGGATCGTAGTCAACATCAATTTCATCACCTTCAAGAGTTATCAACCCTTCTTGTCGCTCAGACTGGAAATGTACAAAATGAAGTGAATAGATCAGATTTTTTAAAGCCCAAATTTGAATTAAAAGTTAGATATTTCAAATAATTTCCATGGAAAATTACTCTTTGCACACTAAGGAAACTCTATATAAGAACAATCACCTGCTCATTTTTGGGGCAAATTACTCTCAAGTCAGTTTTTTCTGTTGTTTGGGTTTAACACAGTTTCTCAACCATATTCCAGTTATATAGAGTAGCTGATATGCCGACACTGCAAAACCTAAGCAGTACTTACCCTTCCACAAGGAACCAGTTACTCCATCACATGTGGAGGAAAATAAAAATAGTTGTAAAATTTTCATAGAAAGATTTAACTGCAACTGAAAATCGAACCAGCATTGCTAGGATACAAATAAAGTGAACTAATCACTGGACCAAAGATGATAGTTTCTCCTTAAAGACTATATTGTGGCGTCTAATCTATTAAACTCACTTACCTGATCATTGCGTCCAAACTGAGGTTTAGCAGATATATGAGCCCTGATATATGCACCACCAAGGTTACATGTTCCCTGCTTGAATAGAGGGTACAAACCACTGAAAGGAAAAGACAGAAATGTTTGGTGATAAATACATAAACAAACTACAGCAAGTCCCTCCGCCCTTAAAACCCACAACTTAAGCATAAACTCAATAAGGGTAGCACGAGCAAAGACAGAAAGGTCGAACAATACCACAGAAAGGACGGCAGTACTAGAGCACAAAAATTCCTGAGTATGTTTATGCTTTGCATATCAGAATAGTATTAAGTGTTTGAAACTTATCTTATGTAAATTATTAAAAGAAAACATTGGTTATTTGTACTGCATATTTTAATGAAACCACAAGTGAAATTTATACCTGACTCGATGTTGTTTGCGTCTTTGATCACAGAGTGTTTCCATGGGAACATAAGCTGAACCAATCAACTTATCTCTATGTTTGGGTCTCTGTAGGTCTTCCTTCCTAGAACCATATGTAACCCAGACCTGAATCTCCAGGTATTCCTCTCGTAAATACCTACAATATATATCATTACGTCATGAACATATTATACTGGCCTGTGATTTCTCAATGAGATAACAAGGCTGAAAAACCTTACACCCATCCCCACATCCTAGAAAAACATCATTGTTCAGTAAGTCAGACTGATAGAAAGAATCACAGGCCTCATTAAATGATGATGCAAGACTTGGATTGCTGAATCTGAGCTATTCATACATCTGCCTTGGGATTGGGACTTCAAATGTATCAATCCTAACAGAGGAACAGAATGAATTGCCCAGTGGTGAGTTGCCAGAAAGGCAAGTATTGGTTATAATTTTCCTATCTATATGTATTCATTGATCAATCCTTTAAATAAATGTCGCACAATAAATCATAATAATAACTAACCCTTTTCCTATACATTAATAAACTACATTTAGCAACCAAATTCTGCTCACTCAGGAAAAGAAATTCCATTAAACGCCAGGATTTAAAAGAGTCATGCATGAACAGCATTTTTTGAAGATGCATTATGGATATCACTCACCAATACATTTTCATAAATAGAATGGAGATGGTGTACACAATAAAAGCAGTCTTTTATCAAGACAGACAATGGTTCTATGGAGTAAAAGATTAAAGCTTACCATCGGAACATAGAACTATCAGGTAGCTGTACCTCATGTCTGTTACGGGGTTGACAGGTTATATGGAGTATAAATGTATACAGAGTAAATGATTTAAGCTTACCATCGGAACATAGAACTATCAGGTAGCTGTAACTCGTGTCTGTTATGGGGTTGAGAGGTTATATGGAGTACAAATGTATACAGAGTAAATGATTTAAGCTTACCATCGGAACATAGAGCTATCAGGTAGCTGTAACTCATGTTTGTTTCGAGGTTGAGAGGTTATATGACCGCTACTATTCACATGTACATCAGCAAACTTGCTCATCACAGCAGCTGTAAACAATACAAATAAAGAAAACTGTACTAAGTTATACAGAACAACTGTTAGATACAAAATTTGAATTTTGAGTTATATAGCAGGCACGTAGCCACGCTGAAAATTTGAGGAATTTCCAAAATATGCATATTTTTTTATAAGAAAACTATGACTAAAATCATACAAATAGTCACAAGAAAATATTTGCCTTGGTGCATTTTGGCTTCTGGATACCACCCTGAATAGAATCATTGTTGTATACAGAGGTATGATACTGAATCTGTATAACTTTAAGTCTTTTAGACTTACAATAAGCACTGAGGTGCCAGTGGTTTTTCTCACTTATGACACAATTTGAAAAATGAGCAAAAATAACTTACCTTTATCATAAAACTTGTATCTAACATAACACTTGGCTGATTTATCTAGTGTATTCTGACCGGCAATAAGTGCACTATGTAGAGGAAAGTTAACATGATCGATAGTGATGTTGATATGGTGATATCTGTTACTATCCTCATCTGAAACAATATATTTAACACAAGGTAAAACATCAAGCCTTCACAATGCGGTCTTACTAACCGCATCATGGCCAAGTGGTTAGGGCGTCCGCCTTGAAATTGGGATTGTTGAAGGTTCGATTCTCAGCAGAAGCCGTGGTAGAACTGAAGTAACCTGTTGGTGAGCCACCAGCTAGTTAAATAAATGGTTACCATTGGCCGATCTCTGTCAGGCGACCGACAATACGAGAAGGGATTTGGGATGCTACTGTAAGTATGAATGATAAGTGTATCATAACTCAAATTGACAGGCCC
Organism: Spisula subtruncata; assembly: GCA_963678985.1. Lineage (NCBI taxonomy): Eukaryota > Metazoa > Mollusca > Bivalvia > Venerida > Mactridae > Spisula > Spisula subtruncata. Next base: position 26,478,138 of record OY787665.1, read on the forward strand.
TTTCAATAGGGGTGACACTATAATACATTACCTATATTCAATGACAAGGAATGATTGTGAATTTAAAATTAATAGTACCCTACTCCAGGTAGAATAACCTACCTTCACTTTCCCAGTCTCCTTGCTCAATATCAAGGTCAACAGGGGACCAGCCTACACCTCTAGCAGCGTGAATAACTCTCTCCCTGTCCTCATGATGTGCAAACTTTATAGATAAATCCAGACCCCCACCCACTCTCTGCAAACCATCATTCTGACATTTACTTCCTTCACCAGCTTGATCCCGGCTTTCTGTAGTATTTGATGTCCACGCTGATACTGGTATATTCACTGGGAACCAGCCATTGATTCCTACAATGTATATAATGTATAGTGAATATGCTGACAAGCATTACAACATAGGGAAACAAGACTGCCTTCAGTAAACGCCTGTACCCCAGTGAAGCACTTCACCATAACAAATAGCTAATTTATTCAGGGGTCATAATTCTGCTGAAATGTTGGAAAGTGTTACATGGCTTTGACAGTACAATGTGCTTATGATTGAAAACAATGCCTTGATGGGACTTCAAAAATATTTGAGGTTCAACATTTTGTGACGGACGGACGGACGAACGGACAGGACAATCACTATGTGCCTCAGAAGAATAAGATGCTGGGTCATAAAAAAGTCAGCAAACTGATCAACAGGATAACTATTGGATGTTTTATTACAGCTTATCAGTATCTAATGGAATGTAGACAATAAACATCTATAAGTCATGTACAAAAGACGTTGATGTAAGCTTGAACCAGCTACCTACCTGTTCGTTGTGACAATAATTTCACCAGTGGTATAGTGGTAGAGCCCAGTAAAACATCACATGTTTTCTCTACAATCTGTCGACCATTAGCACCATCAGCAGATAGTGAATTTAACTGTCTATCTAAATCTGTAACATAAATAATACAATTCTAGTAATGGAAATACAGTACAATGATCAGCAAAACACGACAGTTTTCCCAAAAGTAAATTGGTTTACAGTAGTCCGAAAGCTCCAAGCTTAATTTTTGGTTTGATTTGTCAACCTAATATAAATTATAATGCACTAGAAAAACACAAACCTTTGTTTCTTGAGTACAATCTACTTGTACATTGCTTATGCTATTTAATGAATTAATACTACTTAAAATATTGTCCTATTTTAAAACAGAAAATCCAGCGATGCTAGTGTGTATAATTATATAAGTAATTGTAATTCCTTATACCTGATGATAAACCGGGCACCTGGTGCCACACTTCAAAGATGGCTTCAGCTGACTCCAACATTTCTGCGAGACACAGAGAATCAGAACTAGCTTCAGTCCACAACAGTGGACATGGGAAGTCCATGAAGTGTGAGTACTCCGGTGAGAACGATCTCGCAACAGTTCTTGTGATTCTCTCCCCTTCATTTCCAAGGAAAGATAACTGTACCCTGACATATGAGTTGACACCAACTTCTGCTGGGTATTGCATACCTTGGTCTAGATAGGCAGCACTCTCAGCAGCCGACTGTAACAACAGGAAAACATATGTAAATAAATATGCAAGTTTAATGTCAATTCATAACACTTCCAGCTTTATAAGAAAACATACAACTTAGTTAAATATAGGCAATCAAACAGCTGTTAAAGATAAGCTGATATGTATGAACTATAAATGTATATAATGAAGAGTATGCTCACCTTTAATCCACAAGCTCTGTTCACACCGACAGATATACAGACTTGAGCTCCTGTAAGATTCTTATTGGCAGCAGCTACACCCGTCTCAGACTGGAAACAAGAAATAAATGACATATCAATTCTTTGGTATCATTCAATCTTGACTCTTCATCAGAAATAGAGATACATACAACAAACAGTGCTTTATGTTAGGCAGATAACAATGTCAGGTATAAAGAACTATTCAGGGTTAAATGATTAACAAACTTGTGCGAATAAAAAATTATTACAAGAATAAGTCTATGCTCCGTTCAATAGACCCCCAAACATTTTACAAGCGTACATTACACTTTACAACCTCTGTAAAGCAACACCCTTTATATGACCGGACAACAGACTGGCAATTTGGGATCTTTGCAAAGACCCATTGTGAGCGAAGGCCCCTACTAAATGTGTCCATACAGTGCATATAACACACTAACCTGCATAGTTTGATGTTTATAATGTATGGTGATATCCATCAGTCCAGCATCCATAGACTTGGCTTTATTCTCAGCTTGTTCACTGTGTATGGGAACCAGTGGGAAGTTAAATGTCTGTACAGATGGTTCCCCTCTCTTCTGCATAGTTATCATAGCACATAACTTGGCTAGTGGAAGATTCGCCTAAATATAGAAAGAAAACGTGGCAGCGTTCCAACCAAACTGTAAACTCTACACAATATCTAACAATTACTATATAATAGTTTAATAATATTTTATTGGGTATTTTATATACAAAGGGATTGGGCAGTTATTTCAACATTATTGATGCCCTGTTTATGTTTGGAAAGAAGCCAACATGGAATTTTCTTATTGATGTTGGTTACAGAGCTGTGCAGGGAGTTTGCAGTAACTTTCCTTTTTAAGTTGGTAGCATAAGCAGGGTATTAAGCCCGCTAAACTGAGAACTCATATTGAATTTATTCATTGTTAGGAAAGAAAATAAGACATGTTTGAGTCAGTAGAATAGTAGATAGTAATACATACCTTTGCTATACACTGATCTCTGACATTAGGATGGTAATATCTACACCATAGTTCTACTGGTATACCACCTGAACTGTTCCCAGCGTTAGCACTTGCTGTAAACATAGATTTATCAGTTTGTTTAAACAATAGCACATCGATACATCTCAACAAACAATCAAATAACAGTCCAGTATAAACTTCTTTCAATAACCTTATTTTGAGAAAATTGGCAGTGATCTCTCAACTGTTTCTACAAAAGTTTTCTAGCAAATTGGTTACCAAATCTAACGTTGTTCTAGAAAATGTTTTTCAGTATTTCCCACCCAACATATTCTTAACCCAGATGTAGCCTCACTAGTATCGGTGCTATACATCAGGAACATTAAAGAACCAAGGAATCTATTTGAAAAGAGCTGGCCTAGGCTAGCTTGACTACTTAAATAACATACATGTCTGTTCCCTCAAAGCTGGGGGTCATTGGCAAAAGAGGCAGGGATAAAACCAAATGACCACACCCTATGACTGCCTCAGTTGAACACAAAAATTCCTCAAGATCAGTGTACCTCATGGTAAAGTTTAGAAACAAGTGTAGATGTATAATGTTACCTGTAAGAAGTTCCCTCTGTACAGGTGATCCCTGAGGTAGCAGTAATCTATGTCGTGTAACATCATGGAATGTAGGATCTGAGATACATAATGTGGTCGCTGTACGAAACACCTTCATAGTCGGAACAGCTGAAATAAACATGTACACGTTCCTATCATTTCATGTAACGTATGACACAGTTTCCCAATTTAAGAGCCATTCAAGGCCACAACTCTGTTAAAACCAGCAGAATCAGAAATCAAAATATCTACTAGGTGCAGTTGCGCACAACTACACCTGCTGACTAATATTCCTTTGAAATTTTACGACTTTAGCTTAAAATTTGCACATTTTGAAGTTATTGCCAATTTCTTTTAATGTGATGTTTACTTAGAATAACTTCTGTTGTAGTTGTATTTCACTTCACATCAGTCAGTTTTGGGAATCATTGTGGGAAAACAGACAAGGGCAGATAAATAGGCCTTTCTCCAATACATGCAAGGGGTATATAAAATACAGATAAGACAATTAACTCACCATGTCTGATGACAGGTGCTCCTGGTGCTGTAGTCTGTTGCTGGGTGGGGAACTGATATTGTACAAAACAATCAGCCTCTCCCCAGATCATGTTCTCAAACGTTGTCAGTCCTCGTACTCCCTCTATCACAATCTCAAATATATGCTCCACTACAAATATAAAACCATACAATGTGTGATGGAATATTGGTGCAGTGTAAGATAGAAAGAAGCTTCATTAAAGACGATTTCTATAGTTTTTTTGCGACAACGAAACTTTTTTTAACTCACCTTTTCTTATGTGAAATTTTATGCTCAAGACAAAAGGCTAAATAATAAAGAGGGTCGGCGAACTTGATTTTTCACAAACTGGGTTTTTGCAACATCACTTTTCTATAAAAATGACAAAAATAATGAAATTTTACCTATTCTGATTTTTTAGCATTAAATTCACATTTTTTTCATCAGAAATTATTATTTTTTGTTCAGATGTACAAAAACATATTAGTCAAACATACCTATGCACAATTACAACTCTTAATAACATTCATATAGATTTTAACAAGAAATGAATTTTCAAAATTTTCAATAATTTACTATTTGAAATTAATAAAAAGACACATTATTGACCCAAAAAAAACAACTGAACAGCGAATGTTTTTTGTTTGTGCAAATGATGTTGATAAAAGTGTAGTCTATCAGAATAATAAGAAAAAAATATAGGTCAGCGCGCATCTTCTTGCGCTATCAGGCAAGAATTGTCCCCCTTTTTGATGAAAATGGCGCAAAAACGACTCAAAATGATACTCTACAGGGTGATAAAAAATATCTGAACAGTAAAACTTATTCCTTTTTATAAATGATGTTGATATTAGTGTACTCGATCAGAACAATAACAAAAAACATAGGTCAGTGCGCTTCTTTTTACGCGTTCAGGCCAGAATTATCCCCCTTTTGGATGAAAATGGCGCAAAAACGACTCAAAATGATACTCTACTGGCTGATAAAAAATATCTGAACAGTGAATCTTTTTTATTTTTGCAAATGATGTTGATATTATTGTTCTCTATTGGAACGATGAGAAAAAAACACAGGTCAGCGCACTTTTTTTTCGCTATCAGGCCAAAACTGTCTCCCTTTTCGATGAAAATGGCGCAAAAACGCCTCAAAATGGTACTCTACATGCTGATAAAAAATATCTGAACAGTAAAACTTGTTCCTTTTTGCAAATGATGTGGATATAAGTGTACTCTATCAGAATAATAAGAAAAAACATAGGTCAGGGCGCATCTTTTTGCGCTATCAGGCCAGAATTGTCCCCCTTTTTGATGAAAATGGCACAAAAATGACATAAAATGGTACTCTACAGGCTGAAAATAAATATCTGAACAGTAAAACTTGTCCAATTTTGTAAATGATGTTGATATTAGTGTACTCTATCAGAATAGTAACAAAAACATAGGTCAGTGTGCTTCTTTTTGTGCTATCAGACCAGAATTGTCCCCCTTCAATGAAAATGGCGCGAAAATGACTCAAAATAGTACTCTACAAGCTAATTAAAAATATTAAAAAAAAAACAGTAAAACTTGTTCCTTTTTGCAAATGATGTGGATATTAGTGTACTCTATCAGAATAATAAGAAAAACATAGGTCAGGGCGCTTCTTTTTGCGCTATCAGGCCAGAATTGTCCCCCTTTTGATGAAAATGGCGCGAAAATGACATAAAATGGTACTCTACAGGCTGATAATAAATATCTGAACAGTAAAACTTGTCAAGTTTTGTAAATGATGTTGATATTAGTGACTTCTATCAGAATAGTAACAAAAACATAGGTCAGTGTGCTTCTTTTTGTGCTATCAGACCAGAATTGCCCCCCTTTTCAATTAAAATGGCGCAAAAATGACTCAAAATAGTACTCTACAAGCTAATAAAGAATATCGGAACTGTGAATTTTTTTTATTTTTGCAAATGATGTTGATATTAGTGTACTCTTTCAGAATAATAAGATAAAAACATAGGGCAGCATGCTTCTAGTTGCGCTATAAGGCCAGAATTTTCCCCCTTTTCGGTGAAAATGGCCGAAAATGACTCAAAATGATACTTTACAGGCTGATAAAAAAATATCTGAACAGTGAATTTTTTTTATTTTTGCAAATGATGTTAATAATAGTGTACTCTACCAGAATAGAAACAAAAACCATAGGTCAGTATGCTTCTTTTTTGCTATCAGACCAGAATTGTCCCCCTTTTCAATGAAAATGGTGCGAAAAACACTCAAAATAGTACTCTACAAGCCTAAAAATGAATTATAGCATTACAAATTTTTGCAAATCATGTTAATCAGTGTTTTTTTTTGGATAAAACCAGTGGTCATGATGCTTCTGTTCATGCTAAAACAGAACATTTGTCTCCCTTTTTATTAAAACAGCATTGAAATGAGTTATTAGCCTGTAGCCTTACAGTTCTTTGATATACTTTTAACATACTTTATCAAAAGTTACTGTAAACAAAATTACTTTCGTGAACACTCACTTGCCCATTTTGAAGGTCATAGGCATATTTGCGACTACAATTTTTAACATTTTTAAGCCTTCCGCGATGTCCATAATAGTTATTTTATCTTTTACCCGTCTACTTAATTTCATGAATTTCTACCATTCACAAACGCCGCAAACTCAAATCGCACGAAATAATTTCTTCATTTACAGTAAGTAATAACCTCTGGTCATATATCTCTCTTATTGTACTATACCATGTTAATTGTCTCCCTTTGACATAGGAAAAATTATTCTGGCAAATTTCACCAAACTGGCCAAACGGTTTGAGGAGATGTTGTTTGAAAGTGTGGACACACAACAGACGGACGGACATCATGACGGACAACGAGTGATCACAATAACTCACATTGAGCACTTTCTGCTCAGGTGAGCTAAAAAGATACTTGATTTACTGTATCTGAACCAGTACTTACTTTCTCTACCACAGGGAATCATCAACTTATCCACATGTGGAGGAAAATAATTGCTGACAAATGTTCACAGAATTGCATAACGTGAAGGAATTGAAGTGACATTGTGGGTTTACAAATCAAAGCCCGGGATAGTTGAGAGGTCCCATGTTCGATCCTTAGCTGGGGCACTTGGTCATTTCAGAAGCATTTTCTGTGTTTCCCAACCAACTAAAGATGACCTGGTTGGCAATCCAGAGGTAGTTTAGCGTGTATTGGCACTGTACCATACACATTTAAGAACCAAGGCGACTCTTTGGAACAAGCTAGGAGATACCTTGAATCACCCCACTTGCTGTCCGTTCAGCAAAAACACAGGAACCCATTGGAAAAATATGCTTGCACTTTTATCGGCTATCCTTGAAATTGTTACAGTATGAAATATTTTTCTCTGCAAAAATTTGAACTTAGATGGGTTGACAAGTTTTAATGATTCCCAAAATTAATGTTCAAGTACAATGAATAATCAAATACAAATGACATGTTCAGCTTCCACCCTCCTTCTTTTAGACATTCACAACCTGAAAGAAAACAAAACTAAATTAAGATATAGTCATTTTCCAACATAAATGCATATGCACATCAATTTATATTGAAATTTTATCAAGACAAGGCCAATTTCACGTTTTATGGCAACTCAAGGGCCATAATCCAATAAGGACTGTGCAATCAATATCTGAAGTCAAGGATGAAAATACACCAAATATGCCTAATATAAAATTATAACCATAAACAGATTCTCTGAAGTTAACAATTCTTATTTGAGATAAATGTTCCATAGTTGCAAAAAAATTGGGAGGAGTGCTGTTTAATCCTGACCTATTAATGGAAAAGTAAAATGATAATGTAGGCAATATTCAACATACGATATTGCTCCTGAGGGGTGTGTTAGCAAAGAGCCCTGTGGGTAAGCATCACAACATTGAACAAGGTACAGTATATGTGGATATACTAGTAGATCTTCAACTCATGAACTGCAAGGCCATCAATTTAAAACCCCTTGGTTTTGGTCTACAAAGAAAGAAATACAATAATGTTAGTCACACAAGTCTAACTTGAAATAAGATGTATAATCTAGTTTATCATTACATGTTTGTAAAAGGGACAAAAAAATGTGCAACCAGACTGGGGGTCGGGCTTGAACCCCGGACCTTCAGCTTACGGGCAATGCTCTACAAACTTAGCTAGCCTGGGAGCAACTCACTAAAGTTTCTCCAATATTAGTATAATAAAACCTTGTACACCTACATACATTTCACCCCTTCTTTGAAGATTAATCATGAAACCTCTATGGGATGTTCTTAGGGTGAAAGGTGGGTAAAAACTGCTGAGCACAAAATGTAATGCACCAGTCAATTGCATTCATGACAACACCAACCCTGGGGACAGGGCGGTAAAAAGCGCTATATCATTGCCGAAGAAATGTTGAGGATATATTCCCCACACTCATATCTGCGAACACTATAGATTTGTCAGGGGGGGGGGGGGGGGGAGGGAAATACCAAAGATTTTACCACCAGCTGTCCACTGCTGGGCGGGGGGGGTTGTCAACCAAAAAGTTAAAATCCCCGCCATTCCCCAGAGGTGGAGGGCCATGGATGCAACTGACTGGTGCATAACAGGGTAAAAAATATGTGTCCAGACCAGGGTTCGAACCCGGGACCCTTCATTTACAGGGCACATGCTCTTGATGACTGAGATAGCCGGATGCTTACATAAGTTTCTTCCCTAATAGGCTATTACGCACCGGTCACTTGCATTCACCCCAAACCCCAGGAGACCCATGGGGGATAGCCGGGGTTCAGTCATGTTTTTACCTCCCGGCTTCTTCCGCACGTCAAGGGATATGGGATTTTTTCCAAAAACAATACACGGGAATAATATTTAATAGTCAAAAGGCCGGGCGAAATACCAAAAATTTTATATCATCTGCCTCTGCAGGGCCATGGTTTTGGACAACCCGAAAGTATAAATCCAGGCCCATCCCAGGTGGTGGGTGGCCGCTGATGCAACTGACTAGTGTATTAATACTATGGTATCCAGTGAGAACGTCCCCACTCGAAAACGTCATCACTCGAAAATGTCCCCAAAAAATCGAAAACGTCCCCAATCCCCCAGTTATTTTTTCAATTATCGAAAACGTCCCCATATATTGTTAATTTGTGTTGCTTTTAACCATGTTTTCCTTTTGTTTTCGTGTGGGGATGTTGTAACTGTAAAGCTAATACTATTAGTAATCAAATCTGATACCGACAATTAAATCTACATGTACACTTGAATTGTGACTTCAATTTACTGCCAAACAAACTGACATAACCTGATAACTTACTTCCAACAGTCCAAAACGAAAGCTGGCCTGCCTGTCTACTCTGCCACTATTTCTTATGTCTAACGTCGGATTCATTGGTCTTGCCACAACTGTAGCTGTTTGGATCTTTATTCCATGTTCTGCTCGATTTATAGTGACCATTAAATGTCCAATAATTGGATGGCATAAATTGATAATGCTATGACATATTTCTAGCCGATCCGTAGTCGACTGTCCGAAATACGGCAACTTGTTCTGTTGTAATTAACCCAACGGACAGTAAAACGCGTTAATTAGCGCAAAGATATCTTGAACCTCCATCGGACAATTTCAGGTGGGCCTCACGAAGACTAAATTGTTGATAAGGCCTACTAATCCGATGGCATGAACTATAGATGATTGACAGATTGAATTGTTTAGTTTCGCGCAATTCTCCTCCGTGAAGAGTAACACTTGCGCAGAAAGATGCGCAGAAATTACTACCGAAATCGTCCTTAAGCAAACCACTGGAAGAATATTGGCAGGATTGACATAGTTCCAGAAGTCCTGATGTTGAAAACTGGAAGTGGACTTATAACTACCATGACACAAATAAATTGATTGGGTGAGCTGTAACTAAATATTAGAACTTGCGGCTCAATCCATTTGATTTATAACATGGCAATGAATAAGTTTAAACTTTAACTCTATAACATACATGTTTGTAGTGATATGAAATAAATCATGTAACTTACCAACAGACTCAGTTCCTATCTGAGCAGGAATACTCTCCCCTTGATGTAACAAATCTTGTCTGAAACAAAAACACAATTCATAGTAAGTATATGTATCCTTCACACATATTTAAAATTATAGTAAACATGCATGATCTTTCTTAAAGTTTCTTTCCTCAAAACTGTGGTAATATTTACAGTGAATGCCAATAATATGGTAAAACGACGAGTGTGATTTCTATTACATGTAACTATGATATTTCAATACTATGTACATCAACTATTTATAGTAGACCAATAAGCAAAATTTGATTCATAAAATGTTCTTAAATAATGCAGTTATCACTATAAGGATAATGCTAAGACAATGACCAGACATAAACATTATAAACTTATGATTTTTTTTATTTATAGTTAGACAAATGCCCAGCCCATTGAGCCAATCAGGCGGTTAAAAACAAACACACTTTACCTGGAAATGCGCAAGGTAAACAAATAGGTACATATGATATACATGGTCTTACCTTTCTAGATAATGCTGAGGTCTTTCCGGCATTGAAACAGCAGACATACCTTCTGTTTTCAACCTTACAAGATGTGAAACCTGCAAAATACATGTAATCAAGGTAATTGACCAGATACTACATGTTTACATACGTAAATTGAGAATTGAGTCGATAATTGAAAGAATGAAATTTTTGTTATAAAACATTGAACATATTGCACATGCTTGCAAACTTTGATGGATTCGCTTGATGACTTTCACCAACTTAAGTATACAGTAAGAACAGAATTTACCAACAAAAATTTCAACACAGTCTCAAAGTTATTAACATGAAAATGTAGAGTTGCATCAGAGTTTAAAACTTGCATACACTTGACACAGTTATTTTTGCAACCATGGATACAACAATATGGTAAATGTAACTCAGACATGTACAATGGCAACCACAAAAAATCTTTTAACATTTTTACCTGTTCTGCTGATCCCATGGCAAGAAGAACATTGAGCTGGCCATATTGTGTACCACTAAATACATCAACAACTGGTAGGTAATTCTCTATGGCAATAACTGGATACTGAAATATCAATGATGTCATACTTATATCATCTCTTCCCCTACGTTTATTGATGAAGAACATTATGCACTTTTCATGATTGACATTTAGCATAACTCCTTGGGTATGGACAATTTTAACAAAAACCGTACTAAGGGACAATTGGTGCAAAGAGAATTAGAATAAAACCTTACACATTGGATCATTGGTTTGCATCTTACACATACGCTCAATTAATGTATACCATATTTTGAATCTATTATGCTTTAAATCTCAATTCATTTATACATGTACTAGATTCATGAATTAAAATAGTATCTTATAATGAACCGGTATCAGAAAAGAATGTTTGTAATGATCGACAGAAACACAAATCAATTCTAGACAATTGTTTAGCTCCTTACCTGAGATTTGAGCAATGCAGCAGAGATACGTTTATCCCTGAACGACATGTAAAACTGGTGTAAACTTAACTTTACAATTCCCACAAGCTGAAATAGAAATGAAATTTGTGTGTATATAATTTATAATAGGTTATTAAATGGACCAGAAAATACAGCTTTTCCATAGAACATTAATATTCTTAACATAACAATTTTAACATACAAATCAATGAGAATCAGGAATATTTTCATATCAGATTGTCCAATTCTTCTGAAAAGAGTGATGACACCTTTTGAGCCTGTCACAATCACTATCAGTTATTCTTGTTTCCCATTTGGTCTTTGTAGCCCAGCAACAATGCCACGCATATCCGTTACTTGCCAGTCAGCTTTCAGTTGAAATATGGCAGGCATATGTTTCTGAGTTTCTCCATCTGGATTTGAACCAGAGTCGCCAGATTAGGTGGCAAGCGCCGTAACCACTGAGCTACAGAGGCACAAAATTCACTGTGTAATAGTTTATCCCACCATGAGTTTGGCATTATGTTATACAGCACTTTGTTGGTAGGAAAATAGAAGTTTGGAATATTTAGAGGATTATATAATCACATACCTTATCATGTTCAGCTGACGTCTTTTTGTCCCAAACTTCTATGATCATAAAATTATTCTTCAATCTTTCAAGCAGAGAATTTGACATCAATACAGGAGCAACCTGGCAATCAAAATAAAACGTTCAAATCAGTTTACCTCAATCGAGCAATAATGTCATTTTCAACTTTTAACAAAATTAAGCCTTATAAACAACAAGTTTCAGGATTTGCTAACATACTTATGCCATTCAATATACAATGTACCCCATATTTCTTTAAATAGGAATTTGTGGGGACAGTTAAAGGACCTGGAGATAGACAAATGCAATAATGCATTTATAGGCTTAAGCAATGTAAAATGTATCCCCAATTTCGTATCCCCAAAGAGTGGGAGAGGGCATTACAAATGTGGGTGCATGATATATATATTACCTGTTGAAACTTGTATTGTGGATCATTGGTACCCCAACATACAGCACTGTGTACAGCTTCCTCACACCAAAACATCTTACATACCAGGTACGTGTTCCTTACAGACATATCTCGTCCATGTGAACCTGTAAATAATGTTATCATAGAGTATTGAGTCATTTCATTCTGTTTATTCCGGTTTAAGGTCATTCCTGGACTGCATCCTAACCAGTAGTGACTAACCCATCCACACGGAACTGGTAACTTCTCCACATGTGGAGGAAAATCAACATTGTTCACAAAAATACAAGTCAATCTACTTCTGTGATCCACTTTAACCAAACATGCAGTATATGCTCAGTGGTAAGTGTGATTGCCGTCTTATTTGGTGATCTGGGTTAAAATCCTGGAGGCGGCACTTATATATATATGCCTGCCATATTTCAGCAGAAAGCTGACTGGAAAATGAAGGCTATGCTTGGCATTTTTTAAAATAAAATAAGTGTTTATTAAGTGTTTACTGAGACTTACTTCTAACAAAATGCAACTAAAATTTGACCATTATATACAAATTTACCAATAACACGAACTTCAGTCTGTAAAAATTAAGTAAATAACTATGCTTACCAGCTTGTAAGAAGACTGGATGCCGTTTAGCAGCTTGTAATGATGGTATACCCTGTGTGAAGATACATTTACCATCTGGTATCAATATCAATGCATGTAGAGTGGTTACCTGAAAGGAAAACATTTTTCATGAAAACTCAATCTCGCCACAATCACTTAGTTATCTATAAATTAAATTTCATAAAGCATACTTTTCATTTTTCTCTATAAAAAGTTTGACCAAGTTTTACAGTTGAAGTTTCAGTGTGTAATAAATAGAATTGACCCGTCATGATGCCTTACCTCCGCTTCATGTTGCTGTGGAATGCTGGGATAATGTAGAACTACTTGATCACCCTGGAAATGCTGTACAGATACTGGAACTTGGTGAGCGGAGACACTCTCTACACTGGAGGATTGCTGACTTGATTTCTGTTTTGGTGCCGGTGAGCGAGACCTACTTCGACCTTCTACAAGAAAATGAATATTTTTTTACATTTTTCCGCAGAATTTTAATAACATATACAAAAAGTTATACATGTATCAATGAAAGCTGTATATAAACCAGCACATTCAATTTGTGTAAAAGTTTATCATTCTGCGACTTGTAAGTCTTTTATTCGAGAAATGAATCATATAGAAAATTAGTAATCTTTTCTTTATTGCCTTTATTTGTAGCTTGAAATTTACTTTTCCATCCAAAACTCAATTTCCATGATATTTTAAGGTTGGTGAAGAGTAAACATTGACACATACCTTTACCTCTAGGGAATCCCCTTTCTGGTTCAGAGACCCTGACAGTAGCAGCAGGAGGGACGGGAGGTTTAGGGGCCGCTACAGGAGGCGGTGGGTCAGGTGGCTGTGGGGTCTGGGCAATAGGAACAATCTTAGCCTTCCCAGTCATCTCTGCCAGCTTAGTTCTTGCAAGCTGTGTGGGAAACTCTTTACTGTCAGATGCTAGCTCAATGATTATCTGAAAGATAGACAGGAGAATTCAGTCTGCGAAATTAGCACTTGTCCAGTTTTCCTTTCCAGGATAAGAAATTGTTGATTTGAGCAAGTAACTACTGTCGTAATTATAAAAAGAGTATATAGGAAAATTATTCAACTTCGCCAAGTCAGAAGGGCAAGTAGTTTAAAATGAAAATATTCCTAAAATTAATTGTAAGTTTTACAATCACAAATCGTGTCAGTATTCAAGATATTGGACTTCAGCCAACACCCACTTCGATGAGTTCAGTGTTAACATTTTTATCATAATTTTGAATTAAATGTTGGCAGGGATGAAACGTATCTTACAGTCAATGAAAACCAAAGACACAAACGGTGATGTTATAGCAGTGACACTCACCTTAAGAGCACCAAGCAATCCATCAGGACCTAACTTGGAACCATTTAATGAAGAATTCCGGGACTTTTCTGTATTCCTCACTTCTATATCTCTACCTATGTACAAGCTCTCTGATTTCAGTATGGACTTCAATGGTATACCACAACTACCTATCAACGATGGCTGCAATAATAAGACAAATAGTGTTTTAAATTTACAGATACAAGACCTGGTAATTAGCAATAACTTTCAAGCTTGAAAATCCATCTTTCAAAAGCCTAAAACTAAACTTTTCAGCATAGACAAAGAAGGAAAGTTCAAAAACCTGAAATCCCACACAAGCCTGAAAAATAATTTCTTCGTTTACAGTTACTGTACTTGTTCTTGAGCAATCGATTACAAACCATTTGGTCTACCAATCCATTAATTTACAGTACATGCTATGTAGTTAGCAGCTCTTGCTTCTTTATGTTACAATCAGATTCAAGGAGCTGCATTTCAGCAGCACCTTGTACCTATGAACAAAGAAATCAAGCATTTAGCCTTACCACTTTCTGACCTGCTGTTCGTGAATACAGTTTAAATACCAGAGCTGACTTCCACCATTTTTCTACAGCCGTACCATCAAACATCACAGGAAATACAGACCGATGATTGAAAGTTACAACTGAAACAAGATAACACTAGTAAAACAGTGACCAAAACACAATTAACACACAACCAAGACAAAATTTGACCTTAACTTACCAATCAGAATCACTCATCTGATAAAAATAAGCAAGGTATTAAAGTCACAATAGACCTATTACATGTATATAGTAAGATGACCCCCATTTCAACTATTCTAGATTGAACACCAACAAAATATGGTAAACAAAGTTCATGAACATTTTATTTATATTCTTGAAAAGCCTAAAGACATATTAAGGGCTTGGTGCAAAACTATGGTAACTAAATCAAAGTATAAAGGCATGGAACGTACTATAGTTTTGCACTGAAGGTTTCAGAGTGAAAGGTAAAGCAGTGATCAATCAGAACAAACAAAATATATTTCAACTCAATTTTACCTCCATTTTTTATGTTCCTAGACACGACTCTCATCACTTCTGTTGCCATGGCATTTGGTGAATATTTATCTCTAGAGGTAGCTACCACAGGAAATTGGTACTCAATGAAATATGTACTGAAATAGATGGAAATTATAAGCGAAGACATTCAGTATACTCAATATCTATTACATTTTATTGGGAATAAATTCCTATTGAAATTCAAATTAAATCCTCAACAAGTAATATTTAAAGTTAATTCTCTTTAGAAATTTGTACTGTATCATTTGACAAGCTACAATGTTCTTACCATGATTTCTTTCCTTTGGGTGAGGGTTTTGAAGACTTGATGCCATACTTTGACTTCACTTTAGGCTTACTGCTTGAAGTATCTAGGTCTAGTCCAGTCAATGATAACTGGTCTATAGTAACCCGTGCAACATGAACACGACCAAGCAAGGTTAAACGTTCCACACTTAAACCATCAACCTTCTCACTTTTATGTCTTCTAGTTGGCTCATCTGTATTACAATACAATACATTTAGCAATATAATACAATACAATGCAATCCACCACATTTTAGCAATATAATTATTTATTTTGTAATGGTTAAATATGTTATAATTAGCATGAAGAGCAGTAAAGACGAATCAATAAGAAGGCATTCAAACATTTATCAGTCACCTAACTTCCAAATTGTTCTGACTATTTTAAAAATCTTATTCAATGTTATCATGCTTTGAATGAGTTTACTGTCACAAACCTTTTGTTTCTGGCTCATCAATATCTGAGGGAACCATATCGAATGAGACTCGAGATGATTCAGACCTTGGTGTACTGGCTGTACTTAAAGCGTCACTATCACTGAAGTCGCTGCAGCTTGCACCACGAGATTTTGATGATTTGCGTTTTTTACTTCCTTTACGACGTAATTTAATTCTTGATTTACGCTTCGGTGTTCTAGGTGGTGTTTTAGATTTCTTTTTCGGTGCCGGATCAGGAGGGAAGGCAAGATTGAGACTTGATACAGATGAACTGCGGGAAGGTGGACGCTAAAAATACAAAGTACTTGTTGGCAATATTTGAATAACAAACAAACTCATTTATTAATCTTGTCATCAATTTAATGCTACAGTGAGTGCGATTTACACATAATTATTATGATCCACTTGAAGCATAAAGATGTTTTGTATACAACTAAAAAATAACATCAAAATCAAATGAAACATTTGCGTCCAAAATGGGTAATTAATTCTATTTTTCTTCAACCATACTTTTTATACTTATACAAAATAAGCTTATAACTTCACAAGGCATTACTTTGTACATGTATACAAATCATGGCTTCTTTGTCCGAAAGGTATTACATGCAACATTTATTCTACCATTACAGTTGGTATGTTATATATTATTAAGCAAACTAAAGTTGTTTTATCTTATTGTTAAGAAACGAGGAATAACCTTAATTTGTATTCATTTGATATCAGTTCATGATCAGACGATAAGCAACAAGAATACCAACTTGTTTAAAGAATATTGTTAGAGTATGCATACCATGTTAGCTTCATCATCGAGGTGTTTGTGTTTATTTGAGGCAGCTTCATCCCCGCTGATGTCACGGTATTCACCATGTGTCGACGTTGCTGATGTTTTATAGAAGAGTTCATTAAGTAATGATTCACTGTGTATAGGATCCTCGTAGTCACTGATGATATCATCATCTCCAGATATACTGTCATCAGCATGGCCCTCTAGATTCTTCAACATCTGATATATATAAACATATCTCTCAATAAGGATTCAAATAAGTCAGACTCGACACTAACACAGGTCTGCTGGCTCGAGATAATTAATTCAACATTTCCATAAATTAAGTATGTTACCAAAATTCATAAAGGTTACAAACCACTAAATGCCTCCGCGAACCAAAATAGGATACACTCAAATAGTCCCTAAATAAACTTGTGATTGTGTTTAAATGGTAGCATGCTTTGACAAGGTGGAACTGGAATCATCTAATTGGGTTTACAGGCTTTGTATACATGTATGTGATGTATTGAAACTGTTTTATTTTACATATTTTGAGATTTTGGCCAAAATACCAAAGCGAAAGTAGGGTAGGGTAAAACCCGGATTTGGTCGGTCCGCGCGCCTGTAAAAATATGTTCACCGCGTTGGACGGACAAAGTTTTTCTTATATGATACGTGACCCCCTGTTTTTTTTGTATTTTCTTAAAGCTGGTAGCCCCTTCTTTTCATTGATATATGTCTGCCACCTGGCCATAGACTTTAACATGTATCAACCTGGGACTGACTATTGTAACTTTACATTGAGCTAAAGAACAAATTTATTTAGTGGTTTGTGACCTAAAACACAGAATAAGTCAATAAATTAACGATACATCTTAATTTATACGTGTTTGGTGGTTAATTTTCTTAACCAAAATTCATGAAATAAAGGCCATTTGAAGATATTAATGGGGCTCCATTTGAGTCTGGAATAGGGGTTTTGGCCCTTCAAATTGCTACATTTTGACTGTCAAGATTTTTGTTTTAAGAGTCATTTTCTCTATAAATTAAGGTTGTTTTGCCTAAACAAAAATTAAATGGTAGAATTCAGTCCAAAGTTTCCAAACGACCCTTCGGGTTCTGAAGCCAGTGGAACCTCTGAGACTCATAAATAAACAAATATGAAAACTGTATGTTACCCTTATATCATCAGTGAGTTGATTTCCAAACACAAGATCAACAGCTGCATCATCTATATTTACATCTTCACTAGCTCCATAGTATTGTTCAGCTTTCATTATCTCACGTAGGAAACTTCCATCATTGCTCCTGTAACATAGTATCAATCATTTAATACAGGAAGGGTTTTCTCCCACAATAGAGGACCATTGGACTTAAAATTCCTTATGATATGCACTACTAAAATAACAAATATTCATCTTGTTCATCTCAGCTGGTATTCAAATGTGGAACCAACTACCGGATTACATCGCCCCAGCCAAGCACAGCCCTTTGAAGTGTTCATGCAGGGGCTAGGGCCCAATGATTTAATAACAAACATATTCATAACCCCAGATGACTCAGTAACAAAATATTGTACAGAAGTTGCAGACACAAATACTATCACCAAGTTTCATAAGTCACAATAGTGAGCAAAAATTTGAACAATTGATATACTGTAAAATAATTTAATTTTGATCGGACAAAATTTTGTGGTTTTGGTAAAGAAGACCATTTTGATGGGACGTTAATTTGTGGATTTCACGTTTCAGGTAATAAATACAAGGGTAAAAATTCAATGAGATTTAATTTTGTGGTTAAAGGCGAACCACAAAATTTGACCCCCCACGAAAATTAATTATTTTACAGTACTATATATTGATATAAACTTTACTTGTAATGGAATTAAACTAACCTCATAGACAAATCAACACCTTGATTAGCAGGAACAAAGTTAGCTAGATGTGATGTAGAAGGCTCCATGTCCGTATGTTGTCCAAATTTAGACTTAGACTCTAATGAAGATATTATCATCTGTTCACGTAATTTATTCCCTTTGTCCAATAAAACCGACAGTAAATCACTGTCAGCTTGTTTCGGTGCTGGTACCTCCATTGATATATTTTCTGGAAAAGAAAGTCAGAAGTACTGTGTAAGTGGATGATTCAGCAGGTCAAAAAGTTAGAGAATTTCCGATATTTAGCATGAAAAAATATTAGCAAATTTGAAGTTTTCTTTTTGGAATTCCATGTTTACTGTTTAGTCTTGGCAAGTTACTATTCCCTGTATGTAATGGTAGCAAAGTTGGTAAATTAACACAATTTACCAATATGTCCATATGTAATACATACCTTTATTGATGTCTCGTCGCTGGAGAGGTTGTCGCTTGGGTGAAAGAGCATTCTGTGTCATACGCTGAGGTTCTGTTCCGTTCTGAGTTCTTGAACTTCCTTCTTGATCATAATGTAAGTGTTGACGTAGATCTTCAGCATAACCGTTCATCATTCTACCTTCAGTGTTCTGTAAAATATAAGCCAAAATTGTGATGAAAATCGATACTGTAAACCAATTCACTTTTGCAAATACGAACTTTAGATTGGCAATATACCAATAGTCAGAAATGGTAAAGGTCACAGTGACTTCAAAATTAATAAGAGTCATCTACTGCTGGTGGCCAGCCTCCATATAAAGTTTGAAGATCCTAGGGCCAAGTGTACTCCAGTTAGTGAACCGAAACCATTAAAATATTTTGGCCTACCAACCAGCATGTAAAGCAATATATCTCCTTATCAAAGTTGGGAGCATAATTAATACAAAACCTTTAGAAAACACACTATATTAGCTTCATGATAAAATAAAAGATTACCTGATGAGAGGCTGGAGATATGAATGGATCATCTACTGGTTTACTGGGTTGATCAGTATGTGGGACTGGATGGGATTGTTTGGGAAATGTTGATTCCTGAGTAACATGTGATGAATATGTCTCCATACTCACATCTGTCGTAGGGATTGAACTCATACCATCATATGTATCTGTGGTAAACATAAAACAAATACAATATGATAAACAATATTACCATTTTAACTTTACTAGTAGTACCATAAATTGGAAGTGTATTATGTTCTGAACTTTCAGTAACAAAGAATTTTGTAAGTGGATACACATAGTGACATTTAACCGGAGTCAAATACTTACTGGTCTGTTGATCAAGTATCTAAAGTAACCAGTAAGCAAGGGAGGTAATCAGACTAAACCCTGACTTTCAATGTGAAATTACACAACAACAGAATCAAATTTCCATAGCTAAAATCAATTTAGTACACTAGTTTTCTAGGTGAAAAAGTACCATATTTCAAAAATCATATATAAATTTGGCAATTGCACCAACAGTCATATTCTACATACCTACAAGAGGCTCCAACACAACAGAGACATGTACTTCTCCAATCTTCTCCTCAGTGGGTGAGATAATTGCAAACATGTCATTAATTGACTTGCTTGGAGCTAGCTCTCCTAGGCTCGGTACTTCAACTGTACCTATCGGAACTTGCATTGGACCACTCAACACATCCATAACTAAACTAGACATATCAGCTAAGTATGCAGAGAACTGCTTAGGACCAGATCTTACTGGAAACCTAGCTGTTGTCTTAGCTTGTCCAGCCATGCCACATTTCATGTCAACAGGCCTGAAAGTGAAAGATTAAATTATTTACAGTCAAATTTTGCATACATGTACACATCAGTATCTTGTTAATACTTGGCATGGTACACCCAATATTACTTATTATATTATTATTATAAAAAAAAACTTTGACCAAAGACAAGCATTGTTATAGAACAACAAAAGCTGACTATAATGTTGCCAGTTGCCAGTGTTAAAATAAGAGCGTTTTCCCCATATTTAATTATAATACAACCCGTGCATGTAACAATTTCAGCATGCAAATCTTGTTATTGAGTTATATTACAGATCTGAAAGTACATCAGCCAGAAAGTATTTTTCAAAGGTGATGAAGCCTAGGTTTAAGTTTATAATCAGGTGGTTAAGCAAAGGCAGGCAAAATACAAATATACCTGGCCTGGAACTGTCAAACAGTCAGTGAGTCAGGTTCTGTAAAAACTTCCACACTGCCTATTTGTTGTAAAATGTGTATTGCATCAATTAATTGCAGAGTTACCAAAAATAACAGTAAATAATTGTACCTGAACATAATTCCATTTCCTGGCTCTCCCCACCATTTGAGGTTGATAAATGTAACCTCTGGCGTGTTTGGAACATCCCAAGTTATTTGAGTGACAGACACTCGACAAAAGCATCGCAGTTGTCCCTCCACTTGAGGAGGTAGGCCTGTATTTACTTGAACATCTTCATGTTGCCACTTTGTCTCTAAAAATGTATAAGTTCAAATAGGCATTCCATTTACAAAATGTCACATGATGCATGTTAATCATGCCTTATTTAAATTGTCATTACGCAAGCTGTCAATAAACTAATTTAATACATTATACTTAATTATATATAAACATCGATAATTGAAAAGGGACTGACGCTCATAGAGCACTCAAATTGTGGCATAGTGACAGTAATAGTGTACTATGACATAGTTAATTATTTAATTAAATATAAATTACTATTAAACTTTCCAAATGCAAATTAATTATTATGTAATGCAACAAGCAATACATCCTTTCCCAAGCCGAAATTCAAACCGGAGATCTTTGGAAGTTTGGAATGGCCTACTAACGTAAAGGAGTAGGAGTTCTAAGCCATAATAAATATATTAAAGCACCAGCCACTTTAAAGCCTGGCCCCGAACCCTTTGGAAGGGATTTTTACAATACTTTATAAATTATGTTTTTAACCCCGGGTAAATTCCTTGCCCACCAGAGCCATGCCAAAGGTAAACCCCTACAAATCGCCCCAACCCCCCTCACGAGTCCCTAAATAACTTATACTTTTTTTATAGCAAGGTGCAATCAAGCACTCGGTTGCGCTATACTAATTAACAGCTTGCGCTACATAGTGGACGAAGCAAAAAATTATACGCCTGCTACTAGCATTCGTTAGGTAGAATTTTAAGCGCTATTGAGCGGACCCGCAGCGGCCCATTGCATATGATTCATTAAATATAAATGAAAGCACTCTGTAGCGCTCGCCTTACAACAGTATGCTATCGGCGAACAGGTTCTCTGATCGCATTGCATATACAGTAAAGCACAACTAAATAGCACTTGATAGCGCCTTGGCTATGCAACATGCTCCAGTGAAATGTCACAGCAGTGATAGCTGTATTTGAAAGATTATTTCTTGCTATTTTGACGCAAATCAAAAGCCCCAAACTCACCCGGCAGAGCAGGGATATCAGAAAGGGACAGGCCATGGTTTAATTGAGTCATTATATTGGCATGCTGCATAAACTGTAGACGAAAATGTCCAGATGACAACTGGAGTCAGTGAAGAGAGATCTATATATGAAGATGCCCTTGTGACGTTGAAGAACCAACACTACAGGTACTGAATAAGGTTTTCAACTTTCCCAAAACCATTCGGATGAAAACTCATATAAAACCATACATTATTTAAAGAAGCAATGCTTGAAGTTTGACATAACAGGTAACACTGGCCGACTGGGTGGGGGTCAATGTTTTGAAACTTTAAATCCTCACAAAGCAAATGTCATTTGTACGAATTGCACAAATGAAATTGAGCAAAAAGCGTCCTAATTTATTTCAGTTATGTGGGTAGTAAAGGCTGCTTGTGCAAAAACATTACATGTATGCAAAAACAATATTAAATGCACAGCTTTGCACTTGGCAGGTGTTGGAAAACATGTATGAACTTGGTTCCGCAAATAATTAAGACGATAAAAACATTACGCACCACGTCTTTTCGGCTTTTGTGATGTTTTCACTTTCTTCTTAACCATTTCTATTAAATCGGATCCAAAATCATATTTCTAAAGGGTCAATGAATCTACATGCTGGCATTTATTCGCGTTACTAATCAAACCAAAATCCGAACAAGTCCGCCATTTATTTACATCGCAGAATAACCTCGTTGAAAATCGATAATTATAACAAAAATAAAATGATTTGCAAATTACAACTTCTAGAAGTAATTGTTAAATAAAAAGTTACTACAGTCCTACATGTTTTACGTATTAATTGCTTTTTGAAATAATATTAATCTACTAGCTTCGTTCAAAGGGCTTAGAGATTATCTGGAGTGTGAAGTATGTCGTTTCTTCAAAGACAGGCGATAAAACAGAGAATTGGCGGTGGACTGCCTCCTATGCATCCCCCGGGTGTTGGGTAACGAAAAATCTTGTCATTTAACATGTTTTCAGTTATTTTTGAGTTTATAAAATATTTGATAATTTAATGTGTCACAGTAAATTTCGCCTCGTTCAGTTTATCCCACCTGTCAAATAACTAAATTGTTTGCATACATAATTGAAGCTTCTTTTGTACAGTAACATTGCAATCTATTAACATGCATATGGCGTGTCAGACGTTGCAAAATTCAATAACTGTCTATGTTTGTGGTATATTCGTATATATGTGTTATATAAACTCATATATACATTGTAAAATGTTATATATATATGGTATTTTATCATATATATGTTCCATAAAGTTATATATATTTGGCAAAAACCATATGTATGTGGTATATTTCTATATATATGTTGTATAAAGTTATTTATATTGTAAATTAGCGTATGTATATTCTATAAAGGCGTATTTATTGTAAAAGTTTTCATATATATATTTTTATTCATATATATATGAGCCGCGATCTGAGAAAAGGGCCCTTAATGACATTGGCATCAAATTGAGAAAATTGAGTTTAAAGTTACGACATCATTTTCTGCGAATTTCAGAACGAGGCAAAAAATGCACAAAAATGTTTTATGTTGTATCCTGCCACATACTTGTTGCCTTGTAATATACTTAATATGAAGTTCTATAGTAACACATGAAGCCTATATTTTTGGGTTAAAACATGACAAATTACAAACAAAAGTGAGGATTTTTGGAATCGGCAGACCACATGGTCATTTATAGTCGTATTTTATTAAAGATCACTGCAATATCATGAGTGTAGTATCTTGTAGTGTTATAAAGCATACAAAATTATCAGTTATTGATCAAGATACGATATTTTGGGGTAAAATCCTTCAAAATATAAACACAAATGGTGATTTTTGGAATCGATTGACTGTAATGCCAATTATTATGTTATATGATTATAAATCAGTATGCTCGACACATGTTGTCTGCCTGCATAAGATATTGCTAATTTGATGTCATAAATGTTGTCCATTTTCAGACATTTTTGGGCAAAAACATTGCAAAATTAAACAAAAGTGAGGATTTTTGGAATCGATTGACCACATTGACATTTATAATCATATTATATCTAAAACAACTACAATTGGTTTGTAGTAAGTTAAAGTATTATATATCGAATAATACATTATCCATTTGGATCACTATATGATATTTTGGGGTAAAATCATACAAATTATAAACTAAAATGGTGAATTTTGGAATCGGTTTACTACAATGCCATTAATCACACCATTTAGTAATAAACCACTAAGGTAGACACATGATGACTTTCCGCTTAAGATATGTATACTCTAGTATCAAAGTGATACGCGTCTGGGGCTACTTTTGGGGTAAAACAGTCCAAAATATTAACAAAAGTGAGGATTTTAGGAATCAATTGACCACATTGACATTTATAATCGTATTATATCTTAAACAACTACAATTGGTTTGTAGTAAGTTAAAGTATAATATATCAAATAATACATTATCCATTTGGATCACTATATGATATTTTGGGGTAAAATCATACAAATTATAAACTAAAATGGTGATATTTGGAATCAGTTTACTACAATGCCATTAATCACATCATTTAGTAATAAACCACTAAGATAGGTACATGATGAATTTCCGCTTAAGATATTTAAAATCTAGTTTCAAAGTGATACGCGTCTTGAGCTACTTTTGGGGTAAAACAGTCCAAAATATGAACAAAAGTGAGGATGTTTGGAACCAACTGATCACAATGTTATTCATAATCATATTTTATTAATAATTATATTTTGTAATAACTTGTAGTATAATATATAGTAAGAAATTGTTAACTTAAAGCTTTTGTTGAAGATACTATGTTTTGGGATAAAATGTTACAAAATATAAACTTAATTGATGATTTCTGGAATCTGTTTAACCATAACACCACAAACTGTACTATTTGAAAATTAAACAATACGAATAGACACATGTATTAATAATCTATTCTAAAAAGTTGTTCATTATGTGAAATTTTTGGGGTAAAACATTTCAAAATATAAACATCAGGTAAGTAATTTTGAATCACAAGACCACATCATTATTAATAATAGCTTACTTTGTTTGGTTGGTGGTAACAATTTGCTTAATACATCAAAACATTTCTGTATTAAGTGTGTAAAGTGTGTAAAATGCGATATTTTGATGATAAAACACAAAAAAATGTAAACCAAAAACCTGTTTATTGGAATCTGCTAACTACAAGGGTGTTAATAATTTAATTTCGATATAAAGCCTGTAATATGTACATATTGATTGGCATTTACAGCGTCTGAACTTAAGTAACAGACAATCAAGACAATAAGACCTTTGGTTGTTACACGAAGTCAGATATAAACAAAAAGTGAGGAATTTTGGAATCGACAGACCACAAAACCATTAATTATTATGCGTGATTATTAGCAATGTAACGGGTTAGCACTCTCTTATAGTACATTTTTGAGTAACATATAAAAACATCAGTTATCTTCATTTCGTAGAAATGTAGTATTGAAAAGTCAAAATTTTGAGGTAAATCCTAACATAATATATTTTTGGAACCGCGTTGCCATTAATGATGTTATGAAATAAATATCAATAATTTCGGATTCAATTTGCCATCATATAGCATCATTTGCCGGAATTGGTTTATATAAGTAAAACTATTGGAGAAAACCAGACAATGAAGAACATGAAGTTGAACAATAACACGCCACTTAATATTGCAGCAAAACAGAGGCCAACATGTTTGAATCCACGACCCTATGTATCATGTTTTATATCTATGTTGCCATGACAACCATTTAATTTGTCAGAATTAAACAATATTCAAGCGTAAATGTTATCATTATTTGTATTTTTCTTCAAATTCCATATACAAAATTTCATGCACATAGATTGGAAATTCTTTGAGTTATGACAGGATTCCAGATTTTGAAGTATTTTCACTATTGCGGTTTCCATAGCAACCACATTTGTTGTTAAAATGAAATTATATTTGGATATCCATACTCTTTTTATTGTCACCAGCCTAAATACCAGGTTTCATAAACCTAGCAAGGAAACTGTATGAGTAATTTTAGGATTTAGTAATTATTTACATATTTTCACTATTTTGGTATCCATAGCAACCCATTTTTTTTGTTAAAATGAAATTGTATTTGAATATTCATACTTTTCTTATTGTCACCTACCTACATACCTGGTTTCATAAACCTAGCATGGAGACTGTATGAGTAATTTTAGGATCTAGTCTTTTTGTACATATTTTCACCATTTCGGTCTCCATAGCAACCACAATTTCAGACACAATAAAAAAAAGATGCCCATAATTCCCTTTATTGCCCCTTATCCACGGACCAAATTTGCTAAACAAAACTTGAAAGATGTTTTAGTTACGTCAGGATCCAGAGTTTTGACGAACTAACTCAGCAACGAACTGACTGACCGACTGAGGGAAAACCAATAGGCCCCGTTTGAAAACCAGTTGGGGATTTATTTTACATACATACCCTGAACTAAAGTAACTTCTGTATTCAGTATTACTGTTCTGCTATAAACGTAGACTGTATTTATTTAATACAAAGCCCATATATTGCAGTTGTAATATTTTCCTGATCATTAGTAGTAAACCAGAGAATTTTGCATATTTTAGTAATTGAATAAATGGTTGCTATGGCAACAAAAATAAGATAAAGGCATATTTTTACACACAAATGTTACTCCTCACAAATAAGTATCATTATTCAAATGATAAATTCAATTCGAGCAGATTAACAGCAGTGTGAAAATACCACTTAAACACCAAACAATAACAAAATATGTCCATGTTGAGATACCCGTGTTTTGCCAAAAATGTCCATGTCATTGGTTCCTTTAAAAGGTCATAAAAATGGTAATATTTGAAAAATTGACAAAAATCTTTCTTTCTTGTACACAGGAAAGATATATTCTTCGGAAAATGCAAAAAAATGAAAATCGAAAATTTTTCATTAAGGGCCCTTTTCTCAGATCGCGGCTCATATATAAAAATTGTTCATATATAATTTTTTTGGTCGGATATATATGTTCTATAATTGCATATATAATTTTTTTTGATCGTATTCAGAGGGTATTACACTAGAGAGGTTGTACTGTAATCTCACAGAGGGTGTTACACTAGAGAGGTTGTACTGTAATCTCACAGAGGGTGTTACACTAGATAGGTTGTACTGTAATCTCACAGAGGGTGTTACACTAGAGTGGTTGTACTGTAATCTCACAGAGGGTGTTACACTAGATAGGTTGTACTGTAATCTCACAGAGGGTGTTACACTAGAGTGGTTGTACTGTAATCTCACAGAGAGTGTTACACTAGATAGGTTGTACTGTAATCTCCTATAAGGTTTTACACTAGAGAGGTTGTACTGTAATCTCACAGAGGGTATTACACTACAGAGGTTGTACTGTAATCTCACAGAGGGTGTTACACTAGATAGGTTGTACTGTAATCTCACAGAGGGTGTTACACTAGAGTGGTTGTACTGTAATCTCACAGAGAGTGTTACACTAGATAGGTTGTACTGTAATCTCCTAGAGGGTGTTACACTAGAGAGGTTGTACTGTAATCTCACAGAGGGTGTTACACTAGAGAGGTTGTACTTTAATCTCACAAAGAATGTTACACTAGAGAGGTTGTTCTGTAATCTCACAGAGAATGTTACACTAGATAGGTTGTACTGTAATCTCACAGAGAGTGTTACACTAGATAGGTTGTACTGTAATCTCACAGAGGGTGTTACACTAGAGAGGTTGTTCTGTAATCTCACAGAGGGTGTTACACTAGATAGGTTGTACTGTAATCTCACAGAGAATGTTACACTAGAGAGGTTGTACTGTAATCTCACAGAGGATGTTACACTAGAGAGGTTGTACTGTAATCGCACAGAGGATGTTACACTAGAGAGGTTGTACTGTAATCTCATAGAGGGTGTTACACTAGAGAGGTTGTACTGTAATCTCACAGAGGGTGTTACACTAGAGAGGTTGTACTGTAATCTCACAGAGAGTGTTACACTAGAAAGGTTTTACTGGTATCACTTCCCAAGATGCAATTATAGAACATATATATACGATCAAAAAAAATTATATATGCAATTATAGAACATATATATACGACCAAAAAAATTATATATGAACAATTTTTATATATATATATGAATAAAAATATATATATGAAAACTTTTACAATAAATACGCCTTTATAGAATATACATACGCTAATTTACAATATAAATAACTTTATACAACATATATATAGAAATATACCACATACATATGGTTTTTGCCAAATATATATAACTTTATGGAACATATATATAATAAAATACCATATATATATAACATTTTACAATGTATATATGAGTTTATATAACATATATATACGAATATACCACAAACATAGACAGTTATTGAATTTTGCAACGTCTGACACGCCATACATGCACACAATAATTTTATAGCGATGTGATGTTAGACTGTCACCTGGTAGCACAGAGAGTCTTAAAACTTAAAAAACCAATTAAAACTTAGCAGTGGCTACGGAACCGGAATCGGTTCCCTAGCCAATCACACTAGCGAACCGGAATCGGTTCCCTAGACAATCCTCATCAGATTGTCTAGGGAACCGTCATTGGCTTTCTATATGTTTTACCGTATATATTTTGCTGATAATCAAATTACAAGTTCAAAATAAAAATATATATTACTATACCGTAATATTTAAAGATGTTAAATGTGAGATAAAAGGATTATTTATACTAATATTTGTTCCGCTGCGAAGCCGCTGTCCGCCATGTTGGTATAGTAGAATATCGACGGCGAATATATGGATTATCGTTATCGGCTATCGACGGCGAATAAATGGATTAATAAATCGTTATCGTCACCAATAGTGTCGTTGTGATTAATGGACAGTAAAAGGTTAAGTATAGTACGTGACGTGTTAGTAAAGAGCAATCAGTTGTGACAGGATGTTTTCTTAAACAATTATATGAGACTAAAACTAATTAGCTAAGATCTCGGTTTTTATTCGTACCTGTAACAAACAATGTATATAAGGCAATATTCCTATTTGTAATTACTAGGCATATAAGCCGCTTGTTATAATAATTAGAGTGAATGATGCCCGTATCAAACATGCATTGTTAAATTTAATTTATTGGCATATGAACATAAAGCGTGTTAGAACATAAATTAACGATTTCGAAACTGTAAATTATACTCTATTTTTTCGCATTTGTTTCAATTCAACATTCAATTCAATAGTCCTTATGTCATAAGAGAACACTCTTTTCAAGTGACGATAGCGATAACTCATTTGTCCGCTAATTATTAAAATGTCGGATAGCCGCTTCGACATGTTGTGGTACGTACCGATAATAAATAGGTAAAGTACACATTAACCCGGTCTCAATAATCTCTAACTATTACAGTATAGTAATATATACTTTTACTTTGAACTTGTAATATGATAATCAGCAACACATATACTGTAAAACATATAGAAAATCAATGACGGTTCCCTAGACAATCCGATGAGGATTGTCTAGGGAACCGATAGTGTAATTGAAACTCAAAAACTGATCAGTAAAGCGCATAATGGGTCTTGACTAAGAAGTGAATACTCTAAGTCGAGATTGTTTGACTACCAAATCCTAATCCTATGTCCCAGCACTGCATGCCAGGTGATAGTGTCAGGATTTTGTGCGACACCAAAACAGTGGGACATAGTAACATATAGCTGGGTCTAGGTTTCTCTGGTTTAATACGGGGACAATTTGGTGGGAAGGGCAGGGATTTTGACTTATGCTTTTTCAAACCCTGATTAAAATCCCTGTCCCCTCGCACGACCATGATGCAGAAGGTAAAATCCCTGCCAAATTGCCCCACCCTATACCAGGAAAAAATAGATTAGTCCTGATCGATATCATATCGTTCCTGCTAATTTTGCAATGAACTAACATGCTCTTAGTGACTTAAATAACACATCAGTACTGGGACACTGGAAACATAAATCCCAGTTCCTTTTCTCTGCCCCTCCTAGGGTAGAGGGGGTCAATTGACTGGTGCATATCAGTAATAAATAACACTTTCTAAATTTGTATACTATTTTCAACTATTTTGTGAAAAGAATACATTGGTACATGTTATTTTTACTATCTAGTGAGTCAGCACAATATGCACTTTTCCAGTTACAAAAGGGATTCCATTTTACTGATAAGGCCAGTATAGTTTCATATCGGATTATCCTAAGTTCACTAATAAATAAAAAATATTAATTAAAATTATATTAATTAACTGGTAAACCTTATTATTTCAGAGGTGGTAAGAAGAAACCTATTGGTAGAAAGAGAGACTACACCCCGGTCTATTGGGACAAATACTTTGAGAAGATGCATGATGTGCAAGTCAGGGAAAATGTATCCTTATTTTTGTGTGGCGTTTACCGCCACACATTAAGTAATAACCGTTTTTTCAGCTTTACTACCAATTTAACGCATTTATGCCTACGCCAATTTATGACCTAATTATGTTGCTTACAAACATTAATGCTATAAATAGAAACAGCATGTTTTCACTGGTGGCGGGAAGCTTAAATAGCTCTACGTAGATTTCAAGCATGAGAACGGCTAGTCGTGAAGACAAAATATAGTGCTAAAAACCCGTACCGTACCTTACCGGGACGTATGTTATATTGCTAAAACCTGTCCCGTGCTGGGACATACATAAATTCTGAAAACGGTACACACGGTACTTACATAAAAGTATTTATCTTGCAGTTAATATTTATTTAAGTATGCTCCGACCGTGATAATCACTTTATGAGCTCTGTTTGATCATACAAGTAATAACAAACACATGGTTATGATTGAAATTTGTCAATAGGGTGGCAACTTTTCATTTACGCTGAGTATGGTCCAAAAGTCTGTTTGTAAGTTTAGTTATGTTACTCCAAAAAATATTTCTGCTCTTGATCCGGCGGGAGTATGGACAACCTTCATATCAGTAGTCATTAGCCCTTAGCACTGGAGCACTTTTTCTCCTAAATTCAATTGATCGACTTTAAATATACATGTATATGTATATGGCATCTAGGAGAAGTGCTGTGACATAAAAACATAATTCTATCTGGTTCCATTCTTGAATTATTTCCTTCAACCAAAAGAAGTCATGATATAATTTTCTTATATTTTCCTTCTATTGAACTCTGGTTTATTTTATTAATTACCTTCCTTTATTTTATTTTCCTAACATATTTCTACCTAGCTAGTCCTGTTTCCATAGCAGGGGATGGCCATCTCGTTTGTTGTGTTTTAATTTCCACTGTATTCAGTTGTATGGAGACTACCCAGTCACTCATCTTGACACCGGCGCTTGGTTTCTTGAGAGCAGCACAAACATTCGAGTGAGTCTGGGCTTATCAGAGCTCTGACACAGCATTTTGATGCAGCCTTTATTTGATTGGTTATAATGACATCAGTAAGCCACACATCAGTACTTTCAGTGCTTTGAATTATCATGGCTTTTATTGTTGTTTTTCCTGAATTTCTGCCATTGTTCGTTAAAAGAGGTCTTAAGTTCTATTAGAGCCATAGGAGAACAGTACATTTGTCTAATGGAAATGAGAAGCAGTGTATTGGGACATTACAGTGAATTCACAATTTTGGGAATGTTCAAGTGTTATAAAATACTTGTCAAAGATTTTTTAAGTTCAAACAAAACCATTTACATTGCTTTTCTCTTAATAATTTCAAATTGCTAAAATTAGATATTTTTTATATTAATGGCCTCCGTAGCTCAGTGGTTAGAGCGCTTGCCGTCTAATTGGTGACCCGGTGTTCAAATCTGGATGGAGGCACACATATGCCTGCCATATTCAGCAGAAAGCTGACTGGCAAATTAAGGCTATGCTCAGCATTTTCGAAAAACAAAAATTCATATTATTATTAAGTCAATATTTTATTTGAGTATTAATTTGTGTTTTTAAAGTATAAATGTTTTTGAACTTTATTTACCTTAACCTGATGTAGACATTCCGTGTGTATGAATGTGGTACCGAGGGACCTGTTATACTGTTTCTTCATGGGGGAGGATTTTCTGCATTATCATGGTCTCTTCTATCAGTAAGTTAAGTTTGAGATTCTGTGGACTTCTAGCCGATGGTCAAAGTGACTATTTGTTCAGTTATGCAAGACTAGGTGCTATAATTCCAGTGATAACAAAAAAGTTAACATTGAACAGGGGCTCCATTTGACTCAGGACTACTCTTGACCTGGGCATTTAAAAAAAGATGCTGAAATGACACTGGGTAATTCACAGTGACCCTGAGAATTTTCCAAAACAAAAAAATTGTGCAACATCAATTTGGTTGATGCCCCTCATAGTTGTCTCTTTAGCAGTCTATGTTGAACTTCTGGAGTTGGGCACCTCATGCCACACTAAGGTGTATTTTCCAATTGCAATCCTTATTCTAGAACAACGTTTTATGCATTTTATGCATGCCATCTGCCTGCCATATATACATGCTGGTATCACTGAACCATTGTTAACAAGGAGCTTAAAATGAAAATTAACAACAACTTGATAACAAAAAGTTATTTACTGTATGATTCTCATTAGTTATTACAAATGAATGACATAATATAATCTGTTTTGTTAACAAAAAGTTATTTACTGCATGATGCTCATTAGTTATTACAAATGACATAATATAATCTGTTTATGTTTCATCTGCAATGCATATAAGTTAAAGTAAATAATTATGCTTATTTTAATGTTTGTGTATGTAGATGTTGTTGTGCACATTATGATATGTGATTTATTTCAGAAAAATCTCTCTCAGCTTGTGACTTGTCGTTGTGCAGCTGTTGATCTTCGGGGACATGGTAAAATCACTATATTTCATGTAGTTACTGACAGTACAGTCTACTGTTGTATTCATTATTACATATAATGATGAATTAACTAAATGCAACATCAGAAATTAACTGTCAAGAGTTCTTTCCCCTTGGTCATATTCTGATGAGGGGGTATATTGATTTGCACATGTTGGTTACCGTTAGTCTTGCGGTCGGTAAACCTGGCTAAACCAAATGGTAAAAATGGTTTTCGTTTAATGACTCAAGAATGCTTTGCCCTTAACTATGTAGAATTTGTCATGTTTTAAATTTCACTATTGTTCGAGTTCATAATCCTACCTAAATATAGTCTCATAACAATCTTTGACCTCAAAATAAAAAATCTTTGAAAAATGTCTGATACTGAACTTTATGAAATGAAGATCACCCAAATCATAAATTAGTAACAGAATAATTGAGATACTCTGCGGTAATTTGTTGATTTTGGTGTGTTTCACTGTTACATTCTCTGATAAATCTCTATTTATCCTTTTATAAGTAGCAAATAACAGATAGATATTTTAAAATGCTTTACATTATAACAGGTGACAGTGTATCTACTGATGATGAGACACTATCAGCAGAGGTTATGGCAACTGATGTAGGCGAGATTGTACATGAATTATATGGTGAAAGTCTACCTCCTATTATACTCATAGGACACAGGTATGTTTGTACTTTCTTGGACATAATTAGTAAAGTCAAAGTATTATAAAAAAAGATAATCAGACAGGAGGCAGCACTCAACTCAACTAACCGATCACAGCAAACATCACAAAACACAAATACACAGCATAATGCCTACGCATAACCAAACAAGAAAATGAAATACCCAAATCCCAGCTGTCAAAAAGCAGAAGACTTACAAGCCTTAAAGTACTTCTTGACCATTGTAATTGATCTGTGGTTATTCAAGCTCATAGACCAACAATGCATACCGAATAAGCGGGTGAAAGAAAATGGTCTTCACCAACATTTAAAAAATTGCTGACTTCATACCTAATCTATTCAATTTATTCTTTTATTCCTATGTAGAAGAATTTACATATGCTTATTATTATTCCAGATGCATTTTATTAGATCACTCTAGCCTTCTCGAGAAACAGTCTTTTTATGCCCCCGTATTGATAGATCGGGAGGCAAATAGTGATTCACCTGTCCGTCCGTTCGTCTGTCCAGCATGGTTAACCCAAATTGACCGTTACTTCTAGCATTAATACGGCTTGCTACAAAGCTTTCAAACTTGCATGGATGCATTATATGACCACTCTTTACACGCCTGTATCACTTGACTCCATTTTGACCTTCACCTTGACCAAATTTTGGACTTAGACTTATTGAAATGGATTCCACGGGGGCATAAGCGTTTATTGAATGCAGTCTTGTTTAAATTGTTCTGCACATTGTTTTCTTGTATAATCGAAAGAATAATATTGTTTGATATTTTTCTTTGCTCTTTGTCCAAGTATACTACAATGAATGTTATACTTTAAAATCATTCAATTTCGATGGGGCAAAATTTCATGGATTTGGTAAAAATACCATTTCGATGTGACGTTAATCCGTGGATTTGCATTTCAGGTAATAAATACAAGGTCAAAATATTTTTTTGATGGGTTTGATTTCATCGTTGACGGTGAACCACGAAATCCACGAAATTTTATTCCCAGTACATGTTTTTACTCTTCAGTATGGGAGGTGCTATAGCTGTACATACTGTTGTACGAGGCTTAATTCCATCTATTGCGGGTCTGGTTGTCATTGATGTTGTGGAAGGTACAGCGCTTGAAGCTTTATCAAGTATGCAAAGTTTTCTTCGAGGTCGACCAAAAGTTTTCTCATCTTTGGAACAATCTATAGAGTGGTGGTAAGTACTGTCTGCTTTCTCAAATATTAAGGATCTAAGACCAAACAGCAGTAGTGATGAGTATAGTATAATAATATATTGTGGACTGTGTTAACACTTGGAACATTAAGGTATGGTCTTTGTTGATAGGTGGTCTCTTTTGACAGGCTTAATATAATTGAGAATGGTCTGATGGGAGGTAGAAATGGGCCTCTTTGCAGATGCAGACAGGTCTTGTTAAAGCGGTCTTTGTTTGCAGACAGTTTTTAACACAGGCTTTACTGTATTTATTGTTTCAGTGTTAGAAGTGGTCAGATTAGGAACATAGATTCCGCCAAAGTTTCCATGGTGGGACAAGTCAAGCGGTATGTATAGTAGAGGTCACATTCTATTCCTTAAAAATATCTTTCAGACTGTCTAAAATAAAATAGTATTGCATTTGCAACAATTTGCAATGATTGATAGCCAAAATTGAAAAATCATTCCAAATAATACCCATTGAACAGTATTTCAAATTAATTAGACTGCAATAATATTGATATTATCTTTTCTTATTTTTGCTAATTTGGTACCTTTTAAAAACTATTACTGGTTCAGGTGTCTGTTGCCTCAGCAAAGCTCTTCCAAGCGCTTTCATACAGCTAGCTCCTGTTCAATTAAATATAGAAGGCATGGATTACCTTTCGTTGAAAGCGTTACGTAGCGCTTATCATAGGCAATGGACACAGACTTTGGGTTTATTTGTTTCTTTGTTAACAACATATTCCAGCATGGACACAAATGAAACAGCTTCTTCTGAGTTAGAACATCAGCATGAGACGGAAGTATCCCACAATGCAACAGATACAATAACTGAGGAAGAAGAAAATGCTGAGTCATCATCTCAATCCACCAATCAAAACATTGCTACAAGTTCAAATCCATCCAATCAGAGCACACCTCAACAAGTTTCAAATTGTGATGGAGAATTTAAAAAACCAGAGGTAAAAATGTGTAACGTTTTAGATAATAATGTTGTGTTCAGGAATTGTGTTGTGTTTGAAATATACAAAGGGATTGGGCACACATTTTTACGACACTCCCAGAATATTAATGGACTCCCTGCAAGAAAAGACATAATTATGACAAAGTACCTTTCAAATAAAGGTGAATATAAAGAACTAATACAAATGAAGTTGGTAAATTGTTTGAAAAGCAGAAGTCCAAATTTGATTATGATAAAGAGTACACACATATCTATTTGTCTCAAAAAGACAAAAGAAGCAATACTGAACTGCTCACAATCAAACCTCAAGTCATTGTACCTTTTGTTAGGATTTGGGGAATGCCTGTGAAAATGTTATTGGACCTTTCTTCTCTTTGCTTAAGTTTTATGAATTGTTGAAGCTAGTATGCTGTATCATTACCCCGGTAGTTGACCTGACATTCAAACATTTCAGAATAATAATTTTGATAAAGCAGGTCAAATAATTCAGATTTCTGTCTGTTTCTTATTTATGTTTTAAGCTACCAACGGTGCAATATACATGGAGAATAGATCTGAGTAAAACAGAAAAATATTGGAGAGAGTGGTTTGAAGGGTTGTCCAATAAGTTCCTATCATGTGATGTTCCAAAGTTATTATTGTTAGCAGGTAAGATCCATCTTGTCACCTTTATACACAAACATTTCTTACAATCAT
This sequence comes from Spisula subtruncata, assembly GCA_963678985.1. Classification (NCBI taxonomy): domain Eukaryota; kingdom Metazoa; phylum Mollusca; class Bivalvia; order Venerida; family Mactridae; genus Spisula; species Spisula subtruncata. The sequence continues at coordinate 26,514,723 of OY787665.1, forward strand.
CACAGTGTCTTTGATACAGTGGTTATTATGCTGAATTTGTTCCAGCAATCAGGAATATAATTCTCTGTTTAGGCATGCCGAATTATACCCCTAGATGAAATTTTGACAACAAATTAGGATTTTTCTCTACATGCAGAGAAGTTGAACTAGGTCATCTAGCTCTTTTACAGCAAGGACTTAGGCTTTTAATTATTTCGTTGGATTATGGGCATTGCACTGTGTAGTTGCATTGTGTTATGTTTTGTTGTTGCTGTTTTCTGTGCTCGGCTGGTTAAGTTGAATGCTACCTTCCATGTCCGATTTCCTCATATCATTTTTGCATGTTCCTTGTGGAAGGGTAATTTAGTACTGATCAGGATTCAGTCCAGGTAAACTGGTTACTAAGGTAGATGAATCGGCAATTGTATAAAATAGATTTTTTTTAAAAACAGCGTTGAACCACCCAGATAAACAAATATTCAGAATAAACAAAGTTTGTGACACATTTCATGGATATATAATGATGATGTTCTGGAATTATGTGTTCATACTAATCTAACTTATCTTCTCTATATTCAGGTGTTGATCGACTTGACAAAGATTTAACCATTGGTCAGATGCAAGGTATGTCATATTTATGTAGACCTTTTAATATGATAGTTTGACTGAAAATTTACTCAGTAAAAATTGGCAGGGAAAAATCAACCATATGGGTCATAAAAAATGAAATGGCCCGTCATATTTGTTGAGGAGACCCGTACTTTCTGATGACATTAAGTCCTGATTCCAAATGTCGGACAACTTGAAGATAGGAATCAGAGGTTGGCCTAAATATAACTAGCATGTGACTCAACCCCCAGTAATTTTATTTTAAGAACAAACCCTTGCCTGTATTCAAACATTTGACCTTGTGCTCCTAAGGCAATGCCCCACTAGGTCATCATTTAGATGGTGTCTTATGCTTGAGTTGTGTTATGGATATGCTGTTGCTTGGAAATATATAGTGTTAATGTCATATTCTCACATCATAGTTTTCTATTTTAGGTAAATTCCAAATGCAAGTGTTACCAAAAAGTGGCCATGCAGTACATGAGGATGTCCCTGAACAGGTATGTACCTAGTGCATTTGATGGGTAGAATTAATCACTGGAAGTTATTGTGGGCAATGAATTCATCTTATATTTTAGTTGAACTTATGGAGTTTCATCTCGGATTACTTAACAAAAAAGTTCTTGTCATACACTAGTGTGAAGATTTATGCCACTCCAGGGTCGTGTTTTGCTATCTATCTTTGCTACCTTTATATGTTTGGTGTTCAGTTAAGTAAGAAGTTACAATCAGTGGATGGTTAAGCCTGTACTGGTTAGAACAAAGTCCACTAAAAGAAAGGTGAATCTGCAGCTGCACTCTTTGATTGAAAAATTGTTGAGAAATGAAGTTGAATCCCAATGAAACGAGCAAATGACCGACGGACAGACATATAAGCATAGAAATCAATATAACTATGATCTTTGTTGAATATGACCTCCATGTATTTTGCTGTTAATGATCTGTATTTGCAGGTTGCTGAAGTATTAGCTACATTCTTAGTGCGCAATAAAATGGCTGCTCCAACGGAAGCTTTTCATCCGTAAGTATACTGTACATGAAGTATCCTCTAAAAAGTCACATATGTCAAGCACTTGTTTTGTGATTAAATGGCTTTTGTTGCAAAGTGGTTGCTGTTCGCAAAATTTGCAGTAATATCCCCTCACTGCTGCATATTAAAATGGCATGGAAGAAAAATACACTGTAACCCCCTTCTCCTTTTTCTCTTTGGACCAAAATAAAATTTAGTTAAGTTTGACATTACAACAACTATACAGCCATGTTCCAAACAAGTCATGTTATCTTGACTTCACGGCATTATATGAGTTATAATCACATTGTTTTGTTATTTCAGTATGTTACCAGTATGTTGATGTGACAGATGTATCAAAGACACCAGGAATGTTCTATAGTTGTGAATCGTGGATCCCGTCCATGTTGGTATCACTCGGCAACAGGTCAAGGTCATGGACAGTTCAAGGTCATTGATATTAACCTTGACTTTAGCAGTGTTCAGTGTGTTCCACGAGTTGACACTTATATAATCCTTCACGTAATTTAGTTCTTGCAACTACTGTGTTTTTTACGGGGAAGAGGATAAAATGTGACGGAATGTTTGTTTTGCAGTACAAGTTTGAAAGTATTTACTGTAAAAGCAAATTGTGTTTTATTGGTATACCTTTGAAATACAGAAACACGTTAGGTGAATCAGCTGCTGTGCAATGTCCAGAACAAAAACGACATGAAACCAGAATAAAAAATGAATCCTAATATATTAACTACTAGTAACTGCTAGGAAGTATGATGAAAGCAGTGGAATGTGGTTATTTAATGTGCTCTTGAATCCTTCAGAATATTGTCCCCGGATTTGCATGAATCTCAAGAAATGGTTTGGTTATGTATGAAGTAGTTGATACAATAATGAAAAAAAATGGTACAAAATTTTGAATTGAAACAACATTAATTGATAATCATTGTAAATACCATTGTTTTTAAATTATTACTGTATACTTATGATTAGAAACTCATGATTTACATTTTTTATTTATTTCTGTACTTACCTTGTTGTGTGTTTATGCAATTTATATATACATTAAATAATCACATTGCAATAGTATATATAGATGCTGTGTTTTGCTTCCGTCCTATTTGGGCTTGTCTATCTTTTGCCTAATAAGTATGTCTTTATATAAATACATGAACTAAGCACAAATGTTTGTCATATACTAGTATACAATTATCACAGACAAGAACAAGATTGTCATCTACAAGAATCGTGTCACACAAAGCTTACCTTTCGTTTAAACTGACAAGTGACAACTATAGTATGTAGGATATAAGTTTTATGTATACGAAATGTAATTAAAATATATTTGTTATCCATTTACACATAGAAGTAAATACACTCTTATAAAGATACAACACATATTAGGACAACGATTTTCATACAAATGTTAACATTCACCAATAATTAAAATGTCTTTTCATTTGCCTTGCTACAACATTCCAACCCTTTTGCATACAGAGCATACAAAATCTCCTTGTAATAAAGAATCATTTCTAGCCCTAGTTACACAAATAAAATCACATTTGTTCCCAGTTATATTTTAGAATAACTAAATGAACTACTGTATAAGGATACATTTTAATAGGCTTCGTTCTGTGATATATTGTTCTTTTATGTTGACATATTTGCTGATTATTAAAATTATTACTTTAATTGTAGATCTTTGTGTTATGGTTTCATCTTCCTTTCTGATGGCTTGCCAGTTGTTTTGTAGATTTAGTTGAGTTAAAGTGTGGACACAAATATAATAATGGACGTCATGGACTACACATCACACTAATTAAGATCTCATATTCTCTCCCATTTCTCAAATATGTACAAAAGAAAATATGTATCACTCCACAGCATGGTAAACAACATTGCAACTCAATACACTGCATGCAAATAATTCATTATGCACATCTAGCATGAGTGGGCAAGTTGGTTTGCTGATATCAGTCTGTCTGTTGGTCGGTCTGCGGAACAATTTGTATTTGAATAATAACACAAGCATACTTCCAGCTAGGAACATGACCAGCCGAAGACCCTTATATGTACAGTTGTAATTCTTTTAGGTTAGTGTATCCCAATTGTATTCATCAAGGCATTGTTTGATGTTCAATTAGACTTATGAAATGCTGTATAAACGTTAAAAAAGATCGACAGAAGAACTGCACACCTATCAACTTAAGAAAAGGACAATTACTGTAGTTGTATTCATTTCTGAAGAAGGGAGACTAACCAGAGTTCTGAATCATGGGAGACTACTGCTATGTACTATTATCAGTTTTGAATAAAGGGAGACCACCGTGATTATATAATTGTCAGTTTTGAATAAAGGGAGACCACTGTGGTTATATAATTATCAGTTGTGAATAAAGGGGGACCACTCTGATTATATAATTATCAGTTGTGAATAAAGGGAGACCACCGTGGTATATTATTATCAGTTATGAATAAAGGGAGATCAGTCTGATTATATAATTATCAGTTGTTAATAAAGGGAGACAACTGTGATTATATAACTGTCATTTCTGAATATTGGGAGACCACTGTGATTATAATTGTCATTTCTGTATAAAGAGAGACCACTGTGGTCATATAATGTGTGGTTCTATGTAAAGGGAGATATCTGCGTTGATCACAATTTCGTGCTAATCTGAACGCTGTATGATTGTTTGGAGCCTGAAATTAGAAAAATGACAATCATTTATAATTACACTAGGACTTGTTCTATAAATTGTCCTTGATTGCATCTACTATTATATGACATGTATACGATTTTGTGGATCAAGTTTTCATGTTTTATATCAAACAGACTATTATTATCCCAGGCTTTGACGCCAGTTAATGATAATTATCAAATAGATATATTTAACATTGCAATATATTCTAGTTACATAAAATGATAATGGTGGCGGAGAACCTGGTGATCTTAGTTATGAATGGTATCATGGAGGTAAATGATGGTCTATTTTCTTCCGTGGTGTTATATACGGTTTTACCACACCAAGAATAATTGTAATAACCTTAAACCTTTATAAAATAAGTATTAAAATTCCCTTTTTGAAACACTATTAATGAGAAAAATCACATACTTTCGATTGCTTCGTATGCTGGGTTATCTATACTTGCAACAGACGACGTTGTTGTGGCGTTTGATGGGTAATACGCCATGGCTTTCCTACTCTCTGACGATTTCCTGAAATTATCACAGAACAACGCTATCATGTATTGTCTATTGCTTACGTGCAAAGTACATTAAAGAGTTTTCTAGAATTCAATGCCTAATTCAGTTTACAGGAGTTCCTAGAAATATTGGTTTGGTCGACTAAATAGTGTAGACAACGTCGTTATGGTTCACCAAGGGAAGTCTATCACTGACGTTAGTGCATGTCCGTACGTGTTAAGGAGCACCTGCACATTGTATGCGTAAACATGGGGTGTCATAGAATGCCGTGTGGAATCTGAATGTACACAGACTTTTTGTGGACTTTAAATCACCTTTCCTGGGGAACATTTGTACATTATCGGCACTGAAAATTGGCAAATTGATATAGCTACAAGGTTATTTTGTCATTAAACAACCATACCTGCCCTTGCAGTATTTACAAGCTAACACAAGGATGACAAAGACCGCCAAACCACCGATTATTCCACCAACAATTGCACCAACGAGTACCGCAGTATTGTCATCACTCGTGTCTTCTCTGGTCTGTGCAGATTCTAGAATGAAACATGCAACATAATTATTCATTATTTTATAGACAAGGAGTAAGATAGAAGTAATGTTTTGTAAAAGAATAGTACTATGCAGCAGACGACGGGCTGACGGGTAATTAATGGTCTGTAGTACACAACGTTGCCTTAGATGAAATGCAGTTGGAGACTACAGAATAAAGAACATTGGCGTATTGGTTAAATATTCCATAGGTGTGGTGAGTACAAATTCACATATTATTATAACATATGTTCACAAAAAGTTACATGTACATTTAAGGTACTCGAATGTGACATTTAACTTACTGCTTGCACAAAGTGGTTCAACAAAACCATCCACACATCCAGCATCACAGTTGCCTGTGGCAGCATCACATATTGTATCATTCATACAGTTTCCACATGTTGATACACAATTCTCACCAAATGTTCCATTTGAACAACCTGTAATACACATATTGTATCATTCATACAGTGTTACCACACGTCGATACACAATTCTCACCAAATGTTCCATTTGAACAACCTGTAATACACATATTGCATCATTTATACAGTTACCACACGCCGATACACAATTCTAACCAAATGTTCCATTTGTACAACCTGTAATACACATATTGTATCATTTACACAGTCACCACATGTCGATACACAATTCTCCCCAAATGTTCCATTTGTACAACCTGTAATACACATATTGTATCATTTATGCAGTTACCACACGTTGATACACAATTCTCACCAAATGTTCCATTTGAACAACCTGTAATACATATATTGTATCATTTATACAGTTACCACATGTTGATACACAATTCTCACCAAATGTTCCATTTGAACAACCTGTAATACACATATTGTATAATTTATACAGTTACCACACGTTGATACACAATTCTCACCAAATGTTCCATTTGAACAACCTGTAATACACATATTGTATCATTTATACAGACACCACACACCGATACACAATTCTCACCAAATGTTCCATTTGAACAACCTGTAATACATATATTGTATCATTTATACAGTTACCACATGTTTATACACAATTCTCACCAAATGTTTCATTTGAACAACCTGTAATACACATATTGTATCATTTATACAGTTACCACATGTCGATACACAATTATCACCAAATGTTCAATTTGAACAACCTGTAATACACATATTGTATCATTTTACAGTTAACACACGTCGATACACAATTCTCACCAAATGTTCCATTTGAACAACCTGTAATACATATATTGTATCATTTATACAGTTTCCACATGTTGATACACAATTCTCACCAAATGTTCCATTTGAACAACCTGTAATACACATATTGTATCATTTATGCAGTTACCACATGTTGATACACAATTCTCACCAAATGTTCCATTTGTACAACCTGTAATACACATATTGTATTATTTACACAGTTACCACACGTCGATACACAATTCTCACCAAATGTTCCATTTGAACAACCTGTAATACATATAGTGTATCATTGATACAGTTACCACACGTCGATATACACAATTCTCACCAAATGTTCCATTTGTACAACCTGTAATACATATATTGTATCATTTATACAGTTACCACATGTTGATACACAATTCTCACCAAATGTTCCATTTGTACAACCTGTAATACACATATTGTATTATTTACACAGTTACCACACGTCGATACACAATTCTCACCAAATGTTCCATTTGTACAACCTGTAATACACATATTGTATCATTTATACAGTTACCACATGTTGATACACAATTCTCACCAAATGTTCCATTTGAACAGCCTGTAATACACATATTGTATCATTTATACAGTTACCACATGTTGATACACAATTCTCACCAAATGTTCCATTTGAACAACCTGTAACACACATTTTGTATTATTTTTACAGTTACCACATGTTGATACACAGTTCTCACCAAATGTTCCATTTGAACAACCTGTAATACACATATTGTATCATTTACACAGTCACCACATGTCGATACACAATTCTCCCCAAATGTTCCGTTTGAACAGCCTGTAATACACATATTGTATCATTTACAGTTAACACACGTCGATACACAATTCTCACCAAATGTTCCATTTGAACAACCTGCAATACACGTATTGTATCATTTATACAGTATTCACACGGCGATACACAATTCTCAGCAAATGTTCCATTTGAATAACCTGTAATACACATATTGTATCATTTACACAGTTTCTAAACGACAATACACAATTCTCGCCATAACTTTCGATCAACTAAGTACATATTTATGTTGTACGGTAACAACTTACTAAGCAACATGAATACGATACTTACTGTAAAACATAGAGAGAAATTAAGACGTCACATCATTAATACTAAATTAAATTTACATATACATTACGCCTAGGTATTCCTCGACTTCTGTGTTGATAATCAGTCCATTTCAAAATAAAGAAATACGCATTGAGTTATGACCAAGTTACATTCACAATGCTATGGCCAAGACAATGAAGTTGTATATCGACGGTGTCAAACCAAAACCCCGTAACTGCAATAAGACAACAGTTCAGGAGACGAAAAAAACGTATTTACTCCGTTGAAATAATACCGACGTCTTTTAACGAAATGATCCTATTTGGAACCAAAATCAACTCCGACATGTACAAGAATATGTTGACTTGTACTAAATCGGAGTTTGTACTGTCATATATACGGAATTTTCGACTAATCTTTTTGAATCCAATAAAAATACGGTATTTTGTCACTTGACTGAATTGAAGTAACGCGATAGGCTATTTAGATGGCGACTAGGCAGAAATGCGCGGGAAATCTAGCAGATGTTGCAAAAAACGTTTTTGCGCCGAAATTGAGTTACGGGGTTTTGGTTTGGCACCGTCGATATGTACATGTAGCTACCCATGTTACACTGAGATCCTGTCCATCCTGGTTGACAACCACCCACAGGACACTCTCCGCTCATTTCATTACATGCCAGACCGTCAGCACAATAACACTTGCCATCACATTGTTCACCGAATGTTCCAACAGGACATTCTGTAATTGAAACAATTTACATTAATCTATGGTGTAACAAAATACATGTAATCAACAAGCAGTATCCAATGTTAACTAAATATTAACACACAAACGAAGTAACGTGTTAAATGTATTAAATAAAAAATTGCTAGAAAAAAATTCAACTCTATTGAGTGGTAATCGATCATTATTCTAAGAGGATATTTTGTCTCAACATACCGGTATAACCATGAGCTTGAAATATTCGAACATATTCCGTTAATTTTCGATAAATGTACTTATCTAAACTAAAATTTAAAAGCTAAATGCTAAAAGAAGACCGGATAATACTAAACATGAAAACGATACAGAAGCTAAATCCACCGTTATTTTGGAGATGGAATAAATAAAAATAATATCAATTCGTTGGCTTAGAATAAGAAGGTCGTAAGCCTGGTAAGTACAAAATGGATATTTGGAGAAAACAAGAAGAAGAAAACACTGACTGAAATTTACTCTATACTTATGGTAAAACAAGCTTATACAACTTCAGTTTGGTCGACACGAAAATAGGCTCATAAGAAGCGCCTTGTGATGCATGCATTCTTCTTATAATGTCGTTAGAAGTAGTTACGAATTTCCCATTTTAAGCCAGCGATTTGTTAAGTATTTTTCACATACCTCCGAAAACCCTCACTTCACACAGACTCAACGAGCCTGTCGTGTCTAAAACTAAGTAAATATACCGAGCCAATATCACTTCATTCATTTCAGAGAAATTAGCTATATAGATTCCATCTCCATATTCCATACCGGTACTGTTGTAGACAGGTTCCTTCCCAGCAAAACCTGTCTCATTGGTGGCGTACATGTTAAACCCTTCAAGCTCTGCACTTGTTTCTATAAATAAAGTATTATCACCAAAGTAGTAATTAGAAAACATATAATAATTATGTACGATGGAAATCGATAGGAAATGGTTGTGACTAACAAAACAATAAATAACATGCTTTAAACACGTACCTGTCTTTCCATACACTACGACATAATCGATTCTTAATGTTGTTTCCATGTCGACAGACCAATCATGGGGTGATGGAAATAACGGGTTTGTAGCACTACATGTTCGGGTCAAGTCGGAGTTAGCTTGCTCAAAGTTTCCATCGACGGCAAGTCCAGGCGACCACAGGAAACCATTGCTAGACAGGACAGACGATTGAGTGGCAGTTTTATTCTTGGCTCGATTAAGGTCTGTAAGACAAAGATATCAGTATTACAATTCAAGTCTTCCAAAAGTTGACGTAATTACTGTGCAACAACTATACCAAATTAAGTTAGAACAGTCCAATTTACTTTACTACACTAACTAGTACTAGTTGAGTTTGATGACGCTTACACAACGAATTGTAAATGTAACCACACTTTATATGTTCCATGGAAAAGTCAGAACAAATGTATGCACAGTCGACTTTGTTTTTGAGATCACTTACGAACAAAGATCACTATTACAAAATACCGTAATGTCTACACAGACCACTGATTTTATTTCAAACTCTAGACAATTAGCAATAATATTTAAACTGTTATGAGACCATCCGTTAACGAAGTCCATCATTTAAATTTCCAATTTGCAGTCGAAACAAAAATATTTGACAGCTTAAGTCAGTTACTTACCGGCCTCACAGAATTCTCCAGAAAAGCCAACGTCACATTTAGCAGGACAAACTCCCGTTGTTTTGTTACAAGGAACTCTATCAGCACAATAACACATACTCTCACAGTTTGCTCCAAATGTTCCATCAGCACATTCTGAATATCAATATTAATTAGCCATTTTCGTTTATATTGACGAGGAATCTCACCCATGAAGCAAAATTCCCAAAAATAAGGTAAATGGTGTCTGTACATGCCTAAGTATAAACCATAAAAATACAACGAGGCGCATTCCGATATTAAGCATATACGACGATAACCTTAATCAACTGTCTTGTCTGATTGAGAACCTCCCTCATGTCAAATTGAGCTTTCAAATGACGAAGATGGTCTCACCTATGACACCATTGCCTATGTGAATCAGGGCTGTGGAGAGGATGTCAAGGGGATCTTGTATTGACAAAAAACAACCGGCTTCCCTAGATTGTTTACATACTATTATGGTAAAGTATTATAAAATGTTATTGTTACGGCAATTTTATCATGTTCTAACCACCATTTGTACTCGCAATGACAATACACAGGTGCAAAATTACTAATGATTTGGCGAATAACATACCTGCTTTACAGTCACCACCCCTCCAACCGACAGTACAACCATTCGGACACTTCCCAGTATTTCCATAACATGTGTCGGCATTTAGACAATTACCACATGTTTCCATGCAAGTGTCACCATACAAACCATTGGGACAAACTGTAATAGAAAATGGGTTACAGGAATAAACTATAATGTCAATGGAATCAAACGCGTTTATCGTTGCGTTTCCGAACTGATGCATCTATGACGGTTTACTGAATAACGCGACGATTCACGCGTAATTTGCATTGAAATCAATTTAGTAACGGATAACATGTGCTAGGATTTCTGAAGCTAAATTACTTTGACTTTTCAAAAAGTTAATTGTTCCATATCACCATACCAAATCTACATTTGTCAGTCGAACGCTTTACATAGTTTATTGTATTTTGTTATAACCGAATCTGACAATAAATTAATTTTGACTATTTTGACTTGACTTGTCTGATAAGTAAATATGCGTCACTGACCACGTAAATGTGCTCGTGGCACCAGTTAGTTCATACGCGTCGATGCATGAGAGTTTAATCGAAGACATTGACATTCAAGAAGAAGACAGGACAGAAGCGATAGCGAGTCTTCCGAACAATGTCGCACTTACAGACATGTAACGTTGATCAATATAATGATATTATATGTACCTTCAAATGCTTCAAATTCACAAATGGTAAGAGATTTAGAGACTGTGTCATTTCCCCGTCGTACTGTCATCATGTCGGTTTGTATTGGTGGATCTGTGTATATCTGAATCATGTCTGTGTAAGATTTTCCCTCATTTGTATATAAAAACTGTTTAAAGACACTTCCAAAATATATTTCGAAACCTGCCAGCTCGTCTGAAAACAAAACAACAAGTGAAAAACAACTGGTCGGTAACACATCTGGAATATATTGAGAAGCTTATCACACTATATTATAATAATTGAAGTAATAATTATAAACACCACAAAAAGAGTTATACAAAAGAAAAAAAGAAAAGAAATACAAACTACGACGAAATTGAGAGCTTCAAACGATTGATAATAATATATGAGTACCTTCAGCTTCAATCATTCCATATATTTGTATTTTGCCTACAGTTCGCTGCATTCCAAAGTCCACTGTCCATTCATTGTCATTGGCTGTCTGTGTCTTACTGCAGCATGTTGAATCTGCTTTCTGATTGGTACATCCATCGACAGCTCGATCTGCTGTCCAATCATTAAGCGTCGTTGTTTGTATTGCCGTCATATTCAGAGCAATGTTTTCTTCTGAAACAGGAATTCATTCTTTAATGAAAATGCTATTTCTTAATGAATTATATCAACATTTGTATGCATTATTGATGTTTATAGAAAATGATCTTCAGTGAATACATTAACTATATAACATAGTTCTTACTTTGTATACACGTTGCTCCGTACCATCCAGTCTCACAACCAGACGGACACTCTCCAGTAATTTTGTTACATGGTTCATTATTCATACACCATCCACATTGCTCTGAACAATCCTTTCCATAAGTGCCATCATGACAAACTGAAATGTGAAGAACGCTTATCAATATTCTGATAAAGTTGCATATCTGTGCGGATATAAGTGCACACAATCGTGTCAAAGTGACATTGCTGTACGATGACGCCATATCGTATTAGAATCTAATCAATCGGAATGAAAATATTTTTTGTCAAGATATTTAGCTACAAAGTGTTTCACGTACGCTGTATACATATTATGTATACATGTATATATATATACTTATTTATAATTGTTGATTTGAAGTTTAATATACTGACCTGATTTACAAATATCACCATGCCATCCTGGAGCACAACCATTGGGACACTTTCCAGTATTTCCAAAGCAGGTTTCACCATTAACACAGTTTCCACACGTTTCCTTGCATATATCACCATACAGACCATCGGAACAAACTGCAATACATATAGCATTGCTACATGAATTCAAATCACAGTGGAAAATACCCCACCACATATAGAATTTCTGAACTAAAACACGAGCCATTGCTAACCAAATAACGCGTTGATATTAAAAATACTCCGCGTTACTTCACTGGGCTTTTGAACCGAGTCATATTGTACTTTTTAGTGTATTTTTTAAAATTTTAACTACTAGTAAAACATGTTATATCAAAACTACGCACCTTACGGAGCAAATACATTTTGAATATCACAATATATAATTCAATATAACCATAATTCCATACCTGCTAAATGAATATTACTCACTGACCAAATACAAATGGTGTTCATGGTACCTAACTGGACACAAACACTTGATCGTTCTACTATGGTGTCCAGCGAAGACTGAATTTATGATAGAAAAATTATCAAACTTCGACAATACACCAGTCAGAAATTATATTTAAAAAATCGCACAGTCAGGCACAATGTTGAATACAATATAATACGTTACCTTCAAATGCTTCAAATTCACAAATCGTGAGAGATTTGGCGACTGTATCATTCCTCCGTCGTACTGTCATCATGCTTGTTTGTATTGGTGGATCGGTGTATATCTCAATCATATCTGTGTAGGGTTTATCCTCATTTGTGTATAAAAACTGTTTGAAGAAACTACCAAAATAAAGATCAAAACCTGCCAGCTCGTCTGCAAACAAAACGCCATTATAAATGGGTTGCATTGAATTTTAAAATTACAAGTTTTTAAAAAAGTTTGTCAGTATCAAATCTTAAAGACATTGTAAAGCTTATCCAACGATATTGTCAAAATTCAAATAATAGTTTATAAAGCAACAAAAACAATGTTACAAAATAAAAACAATACGAAGAAACTGAGAACTTCAAATGATTGTGATTGATAATTAAATAAGAATAAATAAACTAATACCTTCAGCCCCGATCATTCCGTATAGATGTATTTTGCCGACATTACGCTGCATTCCAAAATCCACTGTCCATGTGTTGTCGTTGGCTGGCTGTGTCTTACTGCAACATGTTGAATCTGCGCTCCAATTGGTACATCCATCGACAGCTCTACCTGCTGTCCAATCACTAAGCGTCGTTGTTTGCGTTGCTGTCATTTTCAGAGCAATGTTTTCTTCTGAAACCAAAAATTGTTTCTTGTTTGTTTTCCTTGATAATTCAAAGACTTTTATTGAAAACACCGCCCATCAAACGCAAGTCAACAGGCATTATATTCCACAAGTATTGTCACATATATTGCACAAAATGTACAAATCCTGATCAAACAATGTAGCTGTTCAAGAATTAAGTCAATTGTATCAATTGCTGATACCAATGTGTATCGATCTGCTTGAGAATATAAACTGTAAAGATTTTTAAAGTTTGTTGGGAATCGAACGATAACTACAAAACATTGTTTCTTAATAAATGTTATCGATATCTCTATGATGTTCCATTGAATGAGAATGACCAGCTGTTAATATATGAGTAGATATAATATTCTTACTCTGTTTACACATTGTACCGTACCACCCAGTCTCACAACCAGACGAACACTCTCCCGTAGTTGTGTGACACGACTCTTTATTCACACACCACCCACATTGGTCAGAACAATCGTCACCGTAGGTGCCATGGTCACAGACTGAAATGTGAAGCAGACATGTAATAGAATTAGCTGGACAAGGCTGCCTTTTGGTTCGAACTAACGTGCTATAGTGTTAGCTTCACGATGCTTAGCAAAGATACCGTACAATATTACATAACGCTTAAGTCAAATACGTGTTGAGCTATGTATGGAACACACGGTTTGACACGGCAGAAGATAGACGGACATATTGGCTTTGTAATATCAAAATATGGATGGATCGAGGTATACTTTATTGTGGTCCGGCAAGAACCGATAATCAAAATATTTTCTTGTAAAACTCGTACATAATTAAATGCTGTTTTAATATTACTGACCTGTTTTACAGTCATCACCCTTCCAACCGGCGGTACAACCATTCGGACACTTCCCGGTATTTCCATAGCACGTGTCAGTATTAATACAGTTACCACACGTCTCCATGCAAGCGTCGCCGTACAAACCATCAGGACACACTGTAATGTAAGCACTAGGTTATAGTAATGATAATGGAAATTATCAATCATTCATTATTTGTTGTTTGGAAAAGATTAGCATATCGGATACTGTGTTGCGGGACGCAGGATTTAGGTCCATATAACAACGGGTAAAGCATGTATACGTGTAACCTACCGTGTACAACTACGTACAACTGGTTGTTCGAGTGAGTGAGTAATTGTCATAGGAAACCAGACCAATCATGACAGAAGCACAATACAGTCAGGAGCAATGTTGAATAATAAATGTACATTAAGATACCTTCAAATGCTTCAAATTCACAAATGGTAAGAGATTTTGCGACTGTGTCATTCCTCCGTCGTACTGTGAACATGTCGGTTTGTATTGGTGGATCTGTGTATATCTCAATCATGTCTGTGTAAGGGTTTCCCTCGTTAGTGTATAACAATTGTTTGATAAAACTACCAACATATAGTTCAAAACCTGCCAACTCGTCTGAAAACAAAACATCAACAGTAATTGGTTACACAATCTTGAAGGAAAACAACTTACTATATATCTTCTCATTATCAACCCTTAAAACTGTTGGTCAATACCATACTAGTATTGTACTTTTTTCCAATATTAATACGAAACATAACGGAGTTATTAGTTCTGAAAACTTCAAATGATTGATAATCGAAATAAATGAAAATACCTTCTGCTCCAACCAATCCGTAGATTTGTATTTTGCCTACAGTACGCTGCATTCCGAATTCCACGGTCCATGTGTTGTCATTGGCTGGTTGTGTCCTAATGCAACATGTAGAATCTGCGTTCTGATTGGTGCATCCATCGACAGCTCGATCTGCTGTCCAATCACTAAGCGTCGTTGTTTGTGTTGCTGTCATATTAAAAGCGATGTTCTCTTCTGGAACATGAATTAATTCAATTATGTTTCTAATAATTTTATTTGGTGATCTTTATCAATCTTGATGAATCAATCTTCTTTTGAATGTAAACTGTTAAGCTGTTTGCAGTGTGTTGTGATTGGAACGATTACTACATAATTGTCCAAAATGAAAATACTATTTCTAGACAAATGCTATCAATATCTCAAGTGATGAGGAATGGTCCTATGGTCCATAGATCATGCATGATCAGCCATAAATAGTATATATACTCGTATATAGAATGTTCTTACTATGTTTACACATTGTTCCGTACCATCCAGTCTCACAGTCAGACATACATTCTCCAGTAGCTATGTTACATGGTTCATTATTCACACACCATCCACATTGCTCCCTACAACCATTACCATATGTTCCATCGGTACAAACTGAAGTGTGAAGTAAACAAAATATATTAATATCTAAACAAATCTGGCTGATATGCATTTTGTAAACTTCATCAACATAATCTGAAAAGCTATGTTGACGTCAGAAGTAACAATTGAATGGAATATATACACATGTACTTGCCTTACATTTTGGTTCAACAATTGACTTAAAGATACTAACCTGTTTTACAGACATCACCCCTCCAACCGACAATACAACCATTCGGACACTTTCCAGAATTTCCATAGCACGTTTCAGCATTTAGACAATTGCCACACGTTTCCGTACATGTGTCACCATACAAACCACTGGAGCAAACTGTAAATATGTTCAGGCCTTCATTAATACACACCGCGATGATAAATATTATACATTGGACCATTATATCTCTGAACTGATTCGTATGCCGTGTTCTTATCAAAATTGCAGACTGCATATATATATGTGTTTGCCTAATATTGGTTATTTTAAGATGCAAATAACAACAGGTAAAACATATTTACAAATTTATTAGATCCGAATGCGTAGATGTTGGAATTGTCCATAGATGGAATCCATTGTTTTTTTTTCAAATCACATATTCCATGATAAACAGCCAACGATATATTAATAATTGACATAGAGCAAATGATGTCCATGTCAGCTAACTGAGTTACTACCAAGTGTCGATCAAGAAAAATGATTTGCATCCAAGACAAGATCTATGTTGTGTTAGGAGGCAGGGATAGACCACGATAACTACAACTAGTACGACAATCAGACACAATAGAAGACGAAATCACAAATCCAAGCACACAAAGTTGATCGTAATATAAATATAATATTACCTTCAAATGCTTCAAATTCACAAATCGTGAGAGATTTTGCGACAGTGTCATTCCTCCGTCGTACTGTGAACATGTCGGTTTGTATTGGTGGATCTGTGTATATCTCAATCATGTCTGTGTAAGGTTTTCCTTCATTGGTGTATAAACGATTTTTGATGAAACTACCAAAATAAATTTCAAAACCTGCCAGCTCGTCTGAAAACAAAGCATCAATATGATCGTTTTCCTGAACGAAAGAAACTTTAATAAATTCAAATACCTGATCATTGTCAAATCTGGAAGCCTTTGTTGTAATATTAGAATTTTGTTTTTAAATAATTTTCGTACGAAATTTTCAAAAACTGACAATTTAATGAACGAATACCTTCTGCTCCAAACATTCCATATATTTGTATTTTCCCAACAGTAAGTTGCGTTCCAAACTCCACTGTCCATTCGTTGTCATTGGCTGGTTGTGTCCTACTGCAACATGTAGAATCTCCACTCTGATTGGTACATCCATCGACAGCTCGATCTGCTGTCCAATCACTAAGCGTCGTTGTTTGTGTTGCTGTCATATTAAAAGCGATGTTCTCTTCTGGAACATGAATTAATTTAATTATGTTTCTAATAATTTTATTTGGTAATATTTATCAATCTTAATGAATAAATCGTCTTTTCAATGTAAACTGTTAAGCTGTTTGAAGTGTGTTGTGATAAGAACGATTACTACATAATTGTCCAAAATGAGAATACTATTTCTAGACAAATGCTGAGGAATGGTCCTATGGTCCAAAGAACATGAATGATCAGCCATAAATAGTATATATACTATAATATAGAATGTTCTTACTATGTTTACACATTGTTCCGTACCATCCAGTCTCACAGTCAGACAGACATTCTCCAGTAGTTATGTTACATGGTTCATTATTCACACACCATCCACATTGCTCCATACAACCATTACCATATGTGCCTTCATCACAAACTGAAATGTGAATTAAACGAAATATATCAGGATCTAAACAAATCAGGTTTATGTGCATTTTGTTAACTACATCATCAGAATCTGAAAAAGCTATGTTGACTTCAGAAGTAACAATTGAATGGAATATAATATAATACACATGTGTGCCTTACATTTTGATTCAAAACAGATGACTTAAAGATACTGACCTGTTTTACAGACATCACCCCTCCAACCGGCAGTACAACCATTCGGACACTTTCCAGTATTTCCATAGCACGTTTCAGCATTTAGGCAATTGCCACACGTTTCCATGCAAGTGTCACCATACAAACCACTGGAACACACTGTAAATATATACTGGCCTTCATTAATACACACGGCGATGATAGATATTCTACATTGGACCATTATATGTCTGAACTGATTTGTATGTTGCGTCTTTATCAGAATTGCACACTGCATAGATATATGTGTTTGCCTAAACATTGGTTATTTTAAGATGCAACTAACAACAGGTAAAGCAAGTTTACAAATTTATTAGACCCAAATGCGTTTATGTTGTAATTGTCCATGGATTTAATCCCTTGGTCTTGTCCAAAACAAATGATTCATAATAAACAAGACAACAAGACAACGATTTATTAATAATTGACACAGAGCAAATGATGTTCATGTCAGGTAACGAGTTACTACCAAATGTCGATCAATGAAAATGATGTTCACCCAAAACAAGAAATATGGTGTATGTGGAGGCAGGGATAGACCACGAGCGTAAGACAATCAGACACAATAGAGGACGAAATCACACATCCAAGTACACAAAGTTGATCACAATATAAATGTACCTTCAAATGCTTCAAATTCACAAATGGTAAGAGATTTTGCGACTGTATCATTCCTCCGTCGTACTGTTAGCATGTCGGTTTGTATTAGTGGATCGGTGTATATCTCAATTATGTCTGTGTACGGTTTTCCCTCATTGGTGTATAAACGATTTTTAATAAAACTACCAAAATAAATTTCAAAACCTGCCAGCTCGTCTGAAAACAAAGCATCAATATCGTATACCTGACCAAAGAAACACAATTTATAAAAAAAACCTGATCATTTTCAAATCTGGAAGCCATTTTCTCATACCTTTTTTGTATATTGCAATGTTTTAGATTATATTGCTTTTTTCAAATAACTTTAGTACATGTACGATAATTTCAAACAACTGACAATTAAATTAATGAACGAATACCTTCTGCCCCAATCATTCCATTCCATTTTCAAATAATAAAACGAAACATAACGGGGTTACCAGTTCTGAAAACTTCAATTGATTAATAATGACAATAAATGAAAATACCTTCTGCTCCAAACATTCCATATATTTGTATTTTCCCAACAGTAAGTTGCGTTCCAAACTCCACTGTCCATTCGTTGTCATTGGCTGGTTGTGTCCTACTGCAACATGTAGAATCTCCACTCTGATTGGTACATCCATCGACAGCTCGATCTGCTGTCCAATCATTTAACGTCGTTGTTTGTGATGCTGTCATATTGGCAGCGATGTTTTCTTTTTCTGAAGTAGAAATTAATTCCAATTGACAACGGTATATCTACGTTTTCTATGAGAAACATTATGTTTTCCACGAGACAAATTGTGTATTGAATACATGTTTTATTTTGTTCGTCCATCGTTGTACGACGAGGACCTCGATTTTCTTCTAGGATATTGATTTGTTTCCTTGTGTCCGTAGTAGGACACTTGAAATCGGTTACTGTTTTTGAGGATCTGGCTGGCCTTGCCTTACGGAATACACGCTTCTATCTGTCTCTGGCAGCAACCTGACGAGATTCTTCAGATACTTTGACACCGACAGTGATAAGATGATGCCAGTGGGGACGGTCGAGAGCATGGTTTTCTCAAGTTTTCCAGTCGATGTTCATTTCCCTGGAGGAGTGTTTTAGTGTGTCTTTGTATCTCTTTTTCTGTCCATCCCCTGTCCTCTATAGATCCTGATTCAAGCTCACCATACAGGAGTTGTTTCGGAATTCTTGAATCAGACATTCTGTACAAATAGCCAGTCCATCTTGTTTGGCTGACTTTTAGGCAGTAACGTATACCTTGATGGCAAAGTTGTACGTTTAAGGACTTCAGTGTCTGGAACTTTGTCTTGCCATCTAATTTTGAACTATCGCATCATGACAAAAACATAAGATAAAATCATTGCATTAGTTGTGTAATACTACTTAAATGAGGTACTTAGTAAGCGAATGGGCCTTTTTTGTGAAGACCCATCTGAATGTATAGTATCATTCTTGATTGCGCAAATGTCTTAAAATTGTTTAAAAATGTCAAGTAGTGAATGTTTATGTTGATGTTTTGTTTTTATGCATTACAACAAATAGGAATTTTTAAAATAACTGACATAAAATTGGTTAAAATTTAATGAAAATCGGACAGAAAAGGTAGTAACCGGCGATAACAACCAAACACAGTCTTCAAATGTATCATTAAATGCCATTTTGACTGAGCCACTAATACAAGAGCTAGCAATGTGTACACTTATTCATTTGGCACGTTTTGTGCTTCGCTATTTCTGTTTAATTTAATGCTGCCCGTTCGGTTTAAAATTATCTTTAGAATATCGAACTATATTTTGATATACGTCGAATTCACGATTGATCTAGGTGAAATACAGTGATACAACTATTCGTAGGACTGTAAATGTTAAAGTGCAGATACTTGCGTTATTTCAATTGAAATTGTTGTACCATTAAATATTTTATTGGACTCTTCTTTGCTCATTCATGGCATTGATGTATTGGCACAATTCAAAATGTTTTAGGTATTATATAAAAAAGTTGACAATTTTCGGAAATGAAATCGCACCATAAATATTCGTACTCAAAAATGAAATAAATTTCGCGGAGGGGCACCAACCTTCAACCAGTCCACTTTTTGAGTCATGACACAATTTATAATAAAACTCATATATCGTATTTCATTGACTTTGTGTTTACTAAGCTTATAAACAGGAGATGTACTGTTATGTAAACCTATGTTTGTTCAATTGTGATTCAATAACATGTTTAATTATGCTTTCATTCGACGCCTTGATAACTAGAATGCTTATTAGAATACTAAAACTTCCATAGACATTTATCAGTTCTTTCAAAAGACGTAAAGCAAAACATACATTTCAACAATAAATCCAGAAATCCGTTTTAAAGCTCATTAGTCATTATAGAACATATTCTAGCGAATTAATACTAGCATTCTAATTCATAAATAATATTAAAACCATTTCTACCGTTTAAACCTGTAAGAAATCCATTAGTATAAGAACAAAAAATTAAAATCCAAATAAAAGAATGCACGTCCATCTTCGACTTTGGGCACTGCCCAATCTGACCTAACTTCTGATACTTGATTTACCGTAATTTGATAGGAGACCGGATTCATGGGCCTTTTTAATATCGTAGAACCCTCTTGACTTTATTATAAAAAAGATAAGATTTTAATGCCGGTGTTTTATTACCTGAATAAAGAATACGAACTTAAATTGCTTGCAAGTGATTTTCTCTTCCATTTTGTATACTACGATATTCTTGAAATTCCCTAAGGAAAACTGGACCAGCCGTGGTCCTAAATTATAACGCTTGGTATAAACGTGGTAAGTAAGCACATTTCTTACAAAACTGGGATTTCTAGCACATGGACAATTTTCGTTCTTGACGTTTTGCCTAGATTATATTAAGTTACCTATTTTCTTATAAACCACCACCATTAGTTAAAATTCATTGAAATTTCCGGATGTACTCCCGGCATAAAAATGAGATTCTGGAGGCTTGGAAGCTTCATGGAAGCCATCAGACATTTATTGACATCGCAAGTACATCCGGAAATTTCAATGTATTTTAACTAATGGTGGTGGTTTATTGACATACCGTGGCATAATAATACTGTTTCGTTCTATGGTGATTCTTTGAACAACACATCTACGTTATGCCATGTACCTCCTGTATTTTGATATTTTTAGCTCGAGTTCGCTTTCGCTACAATGTATCTGACACATTTGGACAAAACTTGATTCTAATGAAAGGTATTGTTATAATTATTATATGTATTTGTTATAATATTTTCATTGTTGTTTTGAATTGAGTTTTGAAATAGACTATACGTACGAGGGTCTGTCAAGAAAAACTGAGAGTTGGTGAATAATGATAAGGAGAATATGTGTTCGTATATTGTCTATACATTATCGTAAAATATGGTATATCACCGATGTTATGTCTCAATATCACACTACCAGTAATAGGTCATTTTGTAAAATGAAATATGTGTATGCAAATTTTGTACTTGAATGACCATAACCATAAACCAAAATTGTGCTAGGCGACTGAAGTGGTTTCTTGGATGTAATAATTTATTAGTTATTACACTTTTTTAAAAACACGCCTTGAAAAGATACTTTTATTGGTCGCTTATTTCTTGTCCATTTATAACCATGTTTCTGAGTGCTAGTTTTAATGGAGTTTATATGCTCATCGTGTCTGCGTGTATTATGCTTATACTCCTTTGTATGGTATATATTTCATCTTCATAAAACACAAAGTCCTTATTATATCATTCAAAACTGTTAACAACCCTAAACACTGTTTGAGCTTCATGTAAACATCTCATCAAAATGAAAAATTTAATATTTCGTCCAATAACAGCCGAAACGAGCTATCAGTACATAAAATAAGAAGGCTTATAAATCCCTTTTGCTGTCAATGGACGATTCGCATTACAGCGTTATGTATAGTGATCATATTATGCAAATGCGATGGCGGGTTAAAGTCCTTGATATTTTATGAGCTATTTTGTGGCGTTAGGGGATATTAATATCAGTGGAGACTTTCAAGCTTAGCATGTACACGTAAATATTTACACTTGTCAGACACTACGGGCATGACGGGGATGTACTAAATGAAGACTTTCAAGCTTAGCATGTACGCGTACGTAGGTACACTTGTCAGACACTACGGGCAGGACGGGGGCTGTACTTAATTAAGTCTTTCAAGCTTAGCATGTACACGTACGTATGTACAATTGTCAGACACTACGGGCATGACGGGGCTGTACTAAATGAATACTTTCAAGCTTAGCATATACACGTACGTAGGTACACTTGTCAGACACTACGGGCATGACGGGGGCTGTACTAAATGAAGATTTTCAAGCTTAGCATGTACACGTACGTATGTACACTTGTCATGTCAGACACTACGGGGCCTGTACTTGATGTATGACGCCACAATATTTTTTTTGTAACTTCAACGACGTCATTTTAACTATTTTACATTACCCTAGCTCTAGTTGTCATTAAAATATAGCATGTCACTAAGTGGGAAAACTTTGAAATGGTATTACTTTTTCATCTTACTACTCGTGAACAGTTCTATCAACATCGGGTTGGAAATCTCACAGCAGAGCTTATTTGCTTTTTCCTACACATCTATACACTGAATCAAGCTCTATCAATTCGTTTTGTAGTTGTTTTTGATGTTCTCGTTTCTGTTTTGTTTTTGTTTTTGCTGCAACTACTTCTGTTGCGGCTACTACCCATGTCCCTGTTGAGACTACATGCACCTTGCTGTTGCTTTTGCTGTATTTTGTTCTCCTAAAAGGGTCGTAAGTGGCACTTACGACCTTCTAATTGTAAGCCATCGACTTTTGCTGCTGATGCTCCTTCAGTGCCTGCTATATTTGGCTGTCTGTTTGTTACTGTTTCTGGATGTCCTTGTTACTTGTGGACGAAACGATAATATTACTGATGTTACTGATTCTGCTACGAATACCTTTCAGTTAGTACATGTATCAATTCGTAATAAGTAACTTATTATATTAAATACATGTTATTATTAATCAACTCGTGTGAGCGCCCTTCAACCAACTAGATTATAAATGGAAGAGCAACACACACCATTGACAGTTATTTTATTTAACAACGTTTCGACAGAATAAACTTCTTCAGGTTTAGATATCAAAATAACAAAACCGTAATGCAATAATTTTCTTGTCGGACAGACGTTTATGTTTTTGTCTTTATTATCCTTATTGTTATAATTATTGATTTAGAATTAATTGAATATCGATAAGGTTATTGACATCGACCGTGTACTAATTTGCAATGTTGTTTTTCGTCTTTGTGGCAAAAGTGTACACAGAAATACCACATGGCTTTGGACTAAAGACCCAAGACCAGATTTTCTGCACTTTGAAAACAGAATTAGCCGAAAGTATTTTATTTCTATACTGAAATATATGAAGCATAAACCAAGCTATGGGGAACTATGTAAGTCATCAACGAATGTAGGATCTCTGTTACAAATTTGGACATTTTGTCTAGCACACCTGTGAAATCTTTTGAAAAACTCGGATTGCAACTGTAGTCCGACATTCTGAATGTTTCACAGGGGTGAAAAAACGGCCCAATTACAGAGATACTGCCAATGTATCTTACGGGAAGCATGTTCTTCCCTTGCGTGGCGTGTATAACATAGAAATTGGCGAATAAATGAATACTTTCGGCAACTTATTGTTCCAAAGGGACACTCGTTGTCTTGGGTATGCATCCTAAAGTCACGTGGCGACGCCATGGTCCGAAAAGAAAAGCTTCAAAACTTCTAAGGATACACACAGGAATATTTCTTGACATGTTTTTTGCCACATTAAACGGAAAGTTGTCGAGAAAGATGTCATCACAAATATTCGACACGATAAATTGACGGATTGCCGGGTGTTCAATTTTCAGTAACCATATAAGGAATGAATTCGCTAAAGATAGGAAAGTTTTTCTTCAAAATGTGATGGTTAATCAATTAAATGGCGTCAGCGTATTGTAATTACCTTCGAAAATGACCCCTGCCGGGTTTAAAAATAGTTTTAATACTTTTTACAACAAACAAGTAATTCCCGATTCCAATGAGATCTCTTGCAGAAGGAGTAGAGTGTTCGCCCTCAAGAGAAACTATACTTGCCTCTTTAGGTCGCATAAGGTTAGGTCACTGTCCTTAGTTTTTTTAACTATGTCACGCCACGGGGTTGTTGTGCCTCATTTGGTCGCCGTTTTGGCATGGGTTTGTGTGGGTATTGCTCAGGGTAGTTGTGTCGTAGTGTTTTTGACTTCTGTGCGCGTTTGGTTAGGTTGAATGCTACCTTCACTGTACGATTTTCTGGGGTACCTTTTATTTGATTTCGTGCGACACAAATAATAACAACTTGATAGGTGAATGTAGTACTTATTCTGCTTTGACCAAGTTCCATTATCAGAGGTTATCAGTGATTGATTATGCTCGATGAATTAACCAGGGAGAATACAGGTAACTATATATGATATATACATATTATAAGGTCTGAAAAATAACAGGTACACGATCAGAATCAAGTTTAGATGTCGAAACTGTAGCGCGGGGATTCGTGTTAGGATGGGAAATAAAGACAAACTCTAATCATCAGACATTTTTATTATTACATATTTTATTATTATAAATGTCACACGTTCTTACATTATCTCGCACCCACATGTACACATATAGTTGATAAATAATCGTATGATACAAATACACTTTCTACTCACTTACACATTTCGCTAAAACTTAATTATGATGTAATAATTCTATTTTATTTTTAATATAAATGTTAAATCATACAGATGTTTGCCTAATGACAATGGCCTGGAATGATGCATAATTTATTTAAATGGCAAATAATACGGGTATTCTGACTGTTTGCTTGTTGACAATAAGCGGGAAGCATTTATAATACATTGTAATTCATTTATTTAGTTGGCAAATAGTACGGATGTTAAACAAACTTTTACTTGTTGACAATGTGCTGAAAAGAAGTATAATTTATTTCAATGGCAAAAAAAATGTGTGTTCAGAACTTTTGGCGGTTGACAAAGTGCTCGAAATATGTATAATGTATTAAAAAAGGCAAATTATACGGATGTTAAGACGTT
Organism: Spisula subtruncata; assembly: GCA_963678985.1. Lineage (NCBI taxonomy): Eukaryota > Metazoa > Mollusca > Bivalvia > Venerida > Mactridae > Spisula > Spisula subtruncata. Next base: position 26,540,482 of record OY787665.1, read on the forward strand.
TTTTTCTGTTGACCATGAGATGGAAAAAATAAAAATATTCAAATGGTATTCAGAACTTTTGCCTGTTGACAATCAGTTGGATGGCGATGAAGGAGATGACGACGATGTGGACATGCTGGTTGAAGATTTTGTGCAAACCGGAAGCACCTGATCCAGGACACGAACCAGTTACTGGGTTACACGCTTCATCAGTCGTACACTCGCAAACCTGATTACAACCTGGACCATACGAAGGGCTTACACATTCTGAAAGAAAAAGAAGCATCATCTTTATAGTAACTTTGCTTCAGAAAAGTGTTTTAAAATGTTAAATGACACGTCATGCATGTACGCTATGTTCTGATTGGCTGGACTAGATACAATTGACTAATGGAATGAATCGTTGCTTTGAAGGACACTCTAAAATGTATGGTATTCTTGTTTTCCGAGAAAATACAAATTATCAAACAAAAGTAAAATGATATTCACTAAGACCAAAACGATTTGATTTCACTTTACAACTGAGGAATATACCATTTAAAATGATTCTTCAACCTTTTGACGCTTGCAAGAAAATTGCCAAAAAACATCGTTCAACAACTGCACTTTTGTGAATCTGTGTTAATTTTGCTTGTGTCCTCCTGCAATTTCATGGTCCAGTGTAAGGCTGCTCTTTCAAAAATACTTGTACAATGTGTCTGTTGAGTGTTGTTATTTTGGTGTGTGAACATCATTTAGTCTGTTTTTGTCTTTCGGCTCTTACTTCGAATTTGTTTGACTGACTGAGGTGGCAGACTAGCGGATGTGCATTTCGTCGTGGTTTAATGTATTGACGTCCGAAGCATTGCCCATCATCACAGAGTGATATATCTCAAGTACGGTGTGATAACAGAATGTATTTCAAACCTTGGTCACACATGGTTCCTGAATATCCAGCTGCACACGATACACAACTTCCGGTCATAATGTTACACTGTGCACCATTGATACAGTTTCCACAAGTCATGTTGCAGTCATAACCATAGGTACCACCCGAACATTCTGAAATGTAGAAATGATTGAAGAGTTAACACGAGAAGAGACAGAAAAAATGTTAAATTAGAAAATACTATATATATATATAAATATCATAGAGAACAGAAAGGGAAGACACTGGAACGCACACAATTTTCACTGACGTTGACATTTGTTTATCAAAAGCTGCATGTTTTGTTTAAGTCCGATCAAGCAGAAGACACGGAAAGCTTCTAACGAAGAAACTTCAAGATTCACGTATAAGATCATTTTTGATATGTAATTAACAATTTAAGAACAAATTGTACATGCTATACAAATGTTCAGATTCAAGTTAGTAAAATGTTTCGATAAAATCGTCCTTTGAGACACATAGAAAAAATACATATTAAATACATGAAATGTCTTTGGCATAAGCAACTTTGAAAGACAATACATTACTTAATTTCGAGCTAGTGTAGGGAGTCAAACTAAAATACTACCTTCAGCACAGTTATCTCCAATATACCCGGGGTCACACCCGTCATTTCCACAACTACCGTTGACATTGTCACATATAGAATTGTTAAAACATGCACCACAATCGTTCATACAATTGGCTCCATATTTTCCGTCCACACAGGCTGAAGAAAAAGAAAATATTTTTTCCTTTACTATTATTTCTTCGTCAACCTTCTGTATTTCATAAAAAATTTAATTGAAATAGGATATTACGTTCTAATTTGTTCCGACGTCACTGGTATGTGAGTTTCTACAATATGCCAAATACCGATCGGACATTGTTGATGTATAATCGGCGTATAAGAAGCGATTTGACTCACTAAGATTGCCTCTTTTGGATATCAACGATGTGTTTCTAAATGAGTATTTACCAGCTACAAGCAGTTTCTGTATACGCTATAATAAAATAGTTTATGTTTTAATAAAGTCAAAATTAATTTATTTAATTGATTTGATTCAACTATTGTCACTATAATAAGACGACAAGGCCACAACAACTTTGAGAAAGTTAACAATTATTTGTTGGAACTAATCATGGACAAGTTATTTCCCCAAAATGCTGTAAGTGAGATATACCAAACTTTCCAAACTGTTAATTTAGTGCAGATGATATCAACGCATTTTGGCGTGATGCCAATACTGTATAATCTGAGAGTTCTGAAAATGTTCTTGTATATTCTTACAGTCACACATTGGACTAGACCATCCAGATTCGCAGACAGACGGACACTGTCCATTAATCCTGTTGCACGTTTCATTATTCCCACACCATCCACATTGCTCTAAACAATCATTTCCATATGTACCATTGTCACAAACTGAAATAATATATATGCAGTACCAATATCTGGTCAAATGTCAGTCCTAACTACTAGTAATCGGGTATTTCCATGATTAATCCAGAAAATGATTTGTTAGGAGAATTAATGTCCGAGGTGTCCCGATTGGACAAATGTGTCTTGCTCCTCTGCACGCAATTGTAGAAGCTCGTCCAATTCCATTTGTATCCGGTAAATATGATCATGCAATACAGAAAGGCCAAGGTTGTCAGCATGCCCTGAGCCTAACCAAAACGTCAACAAATGCATTAGTAAACACTTTGCCACTCACAAATATTTCTTGATCGATGTCCAGACGTTTGGTTGTTCGTGGGCACAGTAACTTACAACTTATAGTGTTCCAAGCTACGTGAAGAATGTTTCGGAGAATATTAAACATTAAATTATCCTTGTTTGGATTCGGAAGTACATTGATAAATATCATAACGTTCTATTTAAAAAATATGCCAATACATTAAACACTATCAGACATGAATTTAAATATAAATATCATCCCCACCGGTTCCTTATATCACTTGAACTATGAACAAATCTATCTCACATGACATTTGTTATCCCCTAAAAATACATACAAAATATTGGGATATCTGTCACTTGTTTTAGAAGAATAATCGTACTGAATGACAATTCATATAAAGAAAAATGAGTCTTTCACTAAACATTTGTTCTGTATTTCTATTAGTTTACATATATCTTAACTCTTTTCTCATAACACATTCTCGAGTAAATGTGTCCGTTGCAAAGCATTTACGCAGGGCTTTCCACGGAAGGTAATCCATGCTTTTGATATTTAATTAAATGAAAGGTATCTGAATCAAGGCGATCAGTAGAGCTTTGCTTCGGCTACGGATACCAGGGTTCAGGTCATTGTGAACATACAATTTGGAGCAAGTGGTTTCTAAGATTTATAAGTCAACAATAGTGCAATGCTATAAAGTCAATTAAAGATTCTTTTAACATCACCAAATTACCTTCGTACGCCTCGACTTCGCATATTACCAAAAACCCAGATCGTTCAATTCTTATCATAGACAATTCTCTTGCGGGTTCTATAGACATTTCAAATCTACCATCTACAGGATAATTTGTCCCTGGGTCTGTGTACACTAGATCGGCACTGGTACCCGGACCTTCAGCAGTTTGTGCGTACACCGTGAAACCATTCATCTGAGCACCAGCAACTGTAAATGAAACAAGACATTGTTCAAATGTTACAACACTCGACACCAGCGCGTTATGGATTTATATATAATTCATGTTTGTTCTGACGAAAGATTCGCTTAGCAGATTTTGAGCTAATTCTTAACCAATTTTAAAATTAAGATTTTAGTTCTTTTTTATCTCGTATTTTAGGCAAGATTGGGTCGGCGAATGCACCAACACACGACACTGTGCCTCCCCACACGCATCCTTGTGAAAATATTAGCAACTCATAAAACTGTGAAACAACACTATGAAGACAACATTTGTACATTGGAAACTCTTTTTTAAAATTGTGTTTTTTGTATAATTGTGTTATTTTGTATTTGTTTTTAATAAACGAAATTTAATAACAATTATTATTGTAATGAATAATTACCTGCTGTGTCCGTTCTACCGTATATAACGATCAGGCCAACATTATAGGTGTCATTGAGGTTGACTTGCCAGTAGTTGAGTGTACCATCAGTAGGGTTGTTTGTTGCGCTACAACATTTGGATACTTCAGCATTCACATTAGTACAACCATCTACAGCATAACTAGGATCCCATGTAAACACTCCATCATTGTATGTCTCAAACTGTGTGGCAGTTTTGTTGACAGCTACATTGGTATCTGTAAAGGCGAATATTTGCGATCCTTATTAATGTTGTTGTAGCACATTTTGTATCACCAGGTTAAATAAATAATCAGTTGATTGTACAAGTAGATTACAAATCATTAATCAAAATGTAAAAGAAACCAAGAAATACGCCCATCCATGTATACTTGTTTCAAATACGGAGCATTATGCCATAAATATCGTTTTAATATAATTACATAAAAGTTTAATAGGAAACTTAGTAATGATGTTATTGGAAAGCGGGGCTGAGAGTTTTAAGCCACTGAAGCTTAATTAATCCGCGAATAAGTTAATTACAACGATGAGTTAACCTTGTATAGCTAGTTTGCGATAGAAAAAAAATCGTGTTTTTTAAAGATTTCTAAAAATCTTTTCATCAGATTTTGGTAAAAAATTACACAGAACTACAATAACTTTCTACCTAGTCTCATTTTGAATTTCATAATTTTTAGTCACCAATTAAAAGATATTTATTCTTTATTACATATTGAATTACATGCGTATTTACAGTTTAACGCAGGGAGGTAATCTGGTATTCCATTGATGATTTAATATCAATTATTTAACCGTTACAATCCGTGATCAGCGGGATTGGAATTGCTGTTATAAAGACAAGACTTGGGAGGCCCTTGTTATTCGGTTTATTTAGGTGTGTCGCTTGTAAACAATGTACAGCAATAACATGTACTTCGTCATATTCACAGACGGGCCTCGCATGTGTTAAATTAAGTAGGTTGCAAATACGTAAATATACCGTTATGCGTATCATTTGACCGTAAATTGGCTGTTGCAAGTATCAAGTCTTCTAACTTGATTTTTCATACAAAACTACAAAAATGTTACATAGAACTTATGAACAAAACTTTTTTAACTCATTTCTGATGTTGCTGAAATTGCAGTGTGTATTAGGTAGATATATTTCATTTATTCGTGCCAAATTTCATACTTGTAGGTGTAGTAACTACAGAGAAATATTTAAAAAACACGATTTTTTTCTATCGCAAACTAGCTATACACTGTAAAATACGTAACGGCATGGTATTAAAAAGTTTAAAACATGCTTTGATAGTTTTTGTATATAGATCGCCGACGACAACTCTAGCTTTGTATATAAACAGACAATCTGTTTTATCAACACACCTCGGTCGACTGGATGCTTGTTTTCAGTGCAGATTGAAAGGGTGTATAATTTAAAGTAATTACACTCCAGATTGAACAAAAATGGACATCGGTATGCATTTAATTTCGATTTTCATTTGTAAACAAAGGCTAGAGTTATCATCGGCGGACTATATGTATACACGTATTATCACTTTTCTCCTATTATCGCGTATCAAAGGATTAAACTTATATATGCAATGGTACAGTATACACTTCCTTTTTATAAAAAGTAATATCCACGGTGCCAAACCAAAACCCCAGAACTCAATTTTAGCGCGAAAACATTTTTTGCAGCATCCGCATCTGCTAGACGTCCCGCACATTTCTGTCTTGTCGCCATCTAAGTAACGCGATTGGCTATTTAAATGGCGACAAGACAGAAATGCGCGGGACGTCTAGCAGATGTGGATGCTGCAAAGAAATTTTCGCGCCAAAATTGAGATACGGGGTTTTGGTTTGGCACCGTCGATATGCTGAATGTCCGATTATTATTATGTTACTTTTGTCAATAAAGAAATGGGGGTTGTTTCCCTTCATGGTAAAACGATTTTAAAATAGTCGGAAAAACCAAGGTTTACTAAATAGAACTCTATAACGATATTTCCAACTTGTTGTTTTTATGAAGACCAGGTAATATAAGAAAGTATGATACCAAAAGAGACAGGGTTATATTTGGTAAAATTTATACCTACTTTTTAGACCGATATTTAATCCATCAGAAAAACAAAATAAAGCAAAAACCCAAACAAATGAGTACACGTCCATCTTCGGCTTTGGTTCTGGCTTGTTTTGTTGCTGTCCATCAAATCCCGTATTGTGATATATTCGCATGTATATAAATTAATCACAATCTAGGTGGAGCCCTGATTTATGGCCCCTTTTATTGTCCCCTGTCCGTCTTAAATTTTATTATATAGTAATTATAATGATACTATTGTTTACCAGAAGTTTCAAGTGTTTAACCTTGTAAATAGTTTACGACATTCCCAAATTATGAGAACAAATCTTACCCACCATAAATGTACTGTCAGGTTTCTCTAGAAACTATTATTAGTTTCGTATCCCACAATATTGGTAAATTTATGTAGAGATTTGTGATATTAGTGAATGGACATAGCCTTGTTTTTTTTCTGCTTCTATAAATCGAATCACCGGCTTAGAATGAGATGGGCGTTGGTGCCACTTACGACCTTATAATACTTATGCATATTTGCAATCTACATAAAGCGCTTCTTATGAGCCTATTTTTATGAAAATCGGAACTTGTCATTTTGACTAAACTGAAGGTGGAAGGGCTTGTTTTACCATATTAAGTAAAGAGTGAATGTCAGACAGTTTTCTTGTATTCTCAAACTATTCATTTCGTAGTTACGACCTTCTCATTTTAAGCCAGCGAAATGTTCATGACCAACCCGTGATATAACCCCCCCTATATTCAGTAGCGAAAGGTATAGAAAGTAGTCATCTCATGTTATCTCGAATCTTTCAAACCTTGGAACATTATTCGGCTCAACGATGAGTCGACATTAACACAATAGGACGTTTTTTCACTAAACGAAAGCTCGAATACTCGAAGTCGGCAACACAAGAGTCGACTGTACATCGGTCAATAATTAACAATTAATTTTCAATCAACAAATGCCAAATTTTGTTATAGAAATTTAATTAAAACGATAAAAAATTACACAATTTGCACATCAATTACGAACACATACAAAAACACGGAAACATGAAACAATGCAGTAAATAGTGAAAATGCTTTAAAGGTACCGGTCTTAGCTGACATAAGCTTGAGCATTCTGTCGGAACATAATTATATAAAACAATTTATATATCACAAGTTCACATCACTAAGGTGTCCAGAACAAATATGACCAGTAAGCTAAGTTAAAGCAAAGAAACACCACAGGAAAAACAATTCTTGATACTCGATCTAGTGTTCTGGCTTTCTCTCGACGACTTGGTGCGAATACATTGAACCTTGGCTTCTTGATTTCGTAAACAACCTGTGAATGATAAATATACACAATAATTAAGTGACGATGTAGTCAACGGAAAAAAACGCTCACCGCCTCGACTCTCGACCGGGTCATTTCTGAAACGATTTTTAGTGTACCACACAATTATATCTTCCACAGAAGTCGGATGTGAATGGACTATATGGCACGGAATAAAAACCGAATAACCATACACTCGCAATGTTCTGTCTTCGAGTGGAACAAAATCATGATAATATAAGTAGCAAAATTCATTTTTTTTATTAATTTAATTCAATTATTTCTTATTTCGTTTTTTTTCAATTATAAAGTTGTTATTACTAAGATTAGAAACCATACATGCATTCTTTTAAACACCTTTGACAGTATCCAACTACCGCTATTGTTCTGATACTTTGGCCGATGTCTAAACAATTGTCAACCGGACTCATTCAAACCTGCAGTTCACACGAGTCATTCTCCTTCATATCAACAGTAACTTCCCTTGTATTATATACTGTGCAGAAGTTAACCTAGCTCCAATCCACAAGCTTGTGACACTAATATTTGTGACCCAAACTAATGCAATGTAAGCTTTTGGGACGAAGACAATACTGTGCAGATGTTTGCCATTATCTTTACACCAATCACCGCCCTTGGCGATAAGAAGCACATTGTGTAATTTAGAATTTTGATTAGCCAGAATGGAATTTGTATGTTAATAGTCCATTTCGATATGAGTACGGCGAATACAGTTTGTGAGCAAACATTTTGGATATACCTTTGGATCAGTGTCCAAATCTTTATTGTGTCCGTTTTCTTTCCTGGATAACGCAACTTCAAGTCTGCGACGATTTTGAACACGATAAAACACATTGACATACGCAAACTCGATGAGAGCAGAAAATACAAATATCAGACAAGTTGCCATCCAGACATCAAGACCTGAAACGATGGTTAAAATTTGAACAAGGTGGAACGTTTACACGTGACATAGCGGTTACGGTACAATTTATGTAATGTTGGCTATTTACCATGAGTTTTGTGTCAGAACACAAACACTAAAACGTTAAAAAGGCTAAAAAAGCATGTAAACACGGAAACACAGTCTCGTGAGCACGCAAACGCATTCCAATAGCCAAATACGTACTTACATGTCAGATCTAAACGCTTTCATGTGAGCATATAAACGCTTTCATGCGACCGCCTTAACGCTGTCAAGCGAATATGCAAATAATTACATTATGATATGTAATGCTTTTCGAGGTATAATGCAAATGCTTTCCCATTTGCTACCGAATGTTGGAAATCTTGCAAGCACTCAAATGCTTTCTTGTAAGTAGGCATACACATTCTTTGGGCATGAAATTGCTTCCTTGGTAGCACACAAATGCTGTCCTATGAGCACACAATTACTTTCCTGTGAGAACTCAAAAACTATTTTCTATGAGGACATATACGATATAACGATGGGCTACTTATCGCGTTCTTACGACCAAAGCGTTTTAGTCCTGACGCAAGAAAACATCCAACATATCATCTCCATGACGCTGTATATTGTGTAAGATATAATCAAAACTGAATGAAGCACTTATGTTGGTACATTGTATCTTAATGATAATGGAAATATGAATTATTGATAACGTCAACATGGAAATTAGAAACCTTTATGATGCATAGGAAATGTATTTTAACAGCATTTCAACAAATTACCACCCCTTATATTGCATTATCTTCACACGTGATGTATCGCACTCATGATTATGTGAAATCATCTAATGCTCTGTGCAATATCGGTCACTAGATTTGTGTTTAGTGTGCATATTATGTTTCAAAATGTCATATAGCAATACTTCCATCGACTGTGTACCCATATAACTCTAATAGTTAAATAATCGCATCCTCGACAGCCTAGTGGTTGATCGTGGTTCGATTCCAGACAATGACATACATGTACCAATTTACCAAAGACAAATGAAAATGGTACAAAAAATTCCTTTACGCTTAACATAAAGGAAAACTTTCTTCTCTTCTTTCCCTTGTTGGCGATGAAAAACGTCAGAAATTAGGTGTCGAGAGTAACATTAATACAAATTAAAAAAAACTTGTTTCATAATCAACCTAAGTATAAACTAAATACCCACGGAAAACAGTCGTGTAGTCTCTCGACCAGACCAGTCTACATTACCTTTCACATAAGACACTTTGGGTAGAGATGCCCTTGCACCGGAACTCTGTGTAGTCATGGTAAGTACGGTAAGGAGACCTAGAGATATCCGGGCAGGTACGGCATCTATATCTAACCAGAATGATACCCAGGACAATATGACTATCAGAATACTCGGTACGTAGACCTGTATCATATAATAGCCCAAACTTCTCTCTATCTTAAACTGTAGCTCCACAAACGAATAATTCACTGAAATAAAGAAAATGTGTAAAATATCATGTTTGTGCGTTGTGCGTTTGCGTTTATACTTACAGCCAAAATAAACTATGTAACAATAAAAGTTGTTCTAAACGACTTCTATCCAGTATGTACTTCAGCTTGTACTAAGGATCAGTGCATAAACGAGGCAGCTTCATGTTATCGCACTGAGTAATACTGGTTGAATTGTATGGTGTTCCGATAAGTCATACAGTGGTTTGGTTTTTACGCTGTGTATATTTCAACTGATGCACATGACATCAACAAAATATGAAAACTTCTATGAAGTATTAGTTCCGAGTATAATTTGTAATGTTATTTGACATACAGCTACACATACAGTAAGCATCAATTAATAAAATAGCCATGTTAAATAAAATGTTACGAAGTTGAATATTAACACCATATGGACAAACAAGCCCCGACTACTCAAAGCATCTCAATCTGAGCAGGATTCCATCTCAAATATAGGCATGTGACTTTATGTTTAGTTAAATGGTAGGCTGGACTCATGTATTCTAAAGTTTATGACAGTAAACTATCAAGACCTCGAACTTCAGATTTGCCTCACTTTCAAAATCTTTGTTAGGTATTTTGTCAATTTGAGTCGGATATCTACTCGAAATGCTTGGGAAGATTTGGGCCTGAAATGTGATTTTAAACTTCAACCAACTTATATACCATAAAAACCTACCATCGTTGTATTGTTTTTCGCCGATCAACGTTTGAAAACTTCCTAGATAGAACTGTGCCACCTGTAGTCGAGGATCTTTAATGATTGGATTATGTTGCCATCTAAACACCAGATTTTCTGTGCTGTATCCATCTAAACGAAAAACAGATTAACATTTTTTATCCCTCATTTATCCCTACATGTACGTATTATTTGATTATATATAAAAAGGCTCAGTGTAAAACTATGGTAACTACATCAATTTATAGAGGCATATACCATAATGTTGCGCTAAGCCACCGACATGTACTTTACTCTAGTAGGTGTTAGACAAGTTAATACAACATATTATAATAATCACAGTCGACACCTCATGTCAGATAGATATGTCTTCGTTATACTGGCGCGGCCATGAAAAAATCCTGAGTGCAAGCTGTAGTAACATGAGATATAATTATGTTCCTTCACCATTGACGGTCTCTAATGATACTCTGACATAATCAGTAACTGGAATATATGTAAATTCTGACGGGTGCAACTGTACCACAGAAGTTAACGAACTGTGTATTAGCATTAGCACTTCAGAAGATGAATGAAGATTTGATAATGTCATTTAGTCCCTCGGATATAACGAATGTCGACGTATTTGAATCGTATCAGTATTAGCTTCGGAATATTTAGACGGAATATTGGTGAATTTATGCTTATGGTAGAAACATCGCCATAAATACAAAAAAATGAAAATCGCTTATTACGGGAAATTCGCTCTAGGACTATATGATATTTCGCCAATCGAAACAAATGCATCAATTCCATCTCTCGTTTTCAAAATGAAAACTTTAATACCATTTTGATATTATCATAATTGTTTTATCAATATGCATGAATTGCGAGTACTATAGTGTAAATGAGGAATTCGACACTATGTTTACCGTTTGTACATGCGCTATATAGAAGAGCATATTATGCTAATATTGTTCCAGGAAAGTTGTGTCGTCAGAGAATGTCAATAGTTCGTTGAAACCGCTTTATTTATAAAATGTGGAAACTTTAATAATAAGAACTTTCAGGAGCAATTGAATGAAATATACATTTTTTATGAAGTGCAATGTATCGTAGCCCAGGTTTGACACGCGCCAAGAGAAACCCTCACACCGAGAAACCGAAGATATTTCTATTTCACCGAGGTGCTTCCACCCGAACTTGTCCACATGCGAATAAACTGTCAATGAAAAACATATCGTCTACGTCGTTGTTTTTTGTCGAGGGTAAACAAACATCTACTATCAAGAAAAAACTTACAGCTTTCCATGACAACTGAGCATCTCTGGGAATCTAGAGGATACTTGGTTAGATCCATATCACATTTCAATGTTGCCGATATTCTGTAATATACACAAATAACAAAATTTACACATACAAGTTATTACACAACGTTATGCCCCTCTGTTTGAAATATAATGCTTGTTAATAACCTCCATTAATCATGTTACATATTATTTTCCTTGTAACCACCATTATAAATCCCTTTACTTGCAGAACACATTATTGGCTTATTCATAGTAACGAGTTTAGGAGTTGCCTTACTAACATACGTATGCAGAATTAATGATAACCGTTTTATTCAAATCTTTCATAATCATTTTTCACTTACTGAACCCATTCACTCCTCAGTTGAAGAATCAACAGGTACTTATCTAAGATAATATTATTCTTTGTATTTTAAGACGTTAAGTTAAACCGTACTTATTAATGATTTTGGGTCGTTTCGCTACTTTGAGTAAATTAATAAACATGGTTTCGTAGAATTTGGACATACCTCACACTGTAATGAACTCTTCCTTCTGGATAGATATGCATGAGTTTGTTGGGTACGGTCACTGTGTGGAAATGTGCTGATTTTTCATTGGCTATGAACAAGTCGGGTACCCAAATTGTATCCATCAGTCTAGTATCCAATTCCAAAGAACGTAGATTAGGTAACTTATCGTATACCAATCTACTGTCGTTCCAAGTTTGTCTAAGAAACATCCCGATATTGAAATCCTTAAATATAAAAATAATGACATTTATTTACGCTAATTCGGTGTTCGTAATCTTGACTTGGTATTGCATGTTCGATCGCAGCTGATCACAATTTATGCTGTTTCCCAACGGTGGCGTTTTTTGTATTCGCCACGATTCGCCTTTGACAAGTTGAATAATATTTGAAAGTTGTCAGTCAACAATTTTAAATTGATTTATGTTCAGATTTCACAAACCATATCTCTGCCACTTTGATCATACATGTTATATTAGCATTTCACTCACCATGGCCGTTTCGCTAACATCATCAATATTTGTTATATGGACCTGAATCAGCGCTTGGACTGGGAAATCTGAAATATTACATGACAGTTGGAAACATGATGCTTTAATTGGAAGACCGTGTTAGTTGTACGTGAAAGTATCAGTACTTGGACCGGAAAATCTGAATTATTACATGACAGTTTAAAACATAATGCTTTAATTGCAGGATTTAGTTGCAATTGTACGTATCATTGCTTTGGCCAGAAAATCTGAAATGTTATACGACTGTTTGAAAAACGGTGTTTCGATTGCGATAATGTGTTGGTTACAGGCGTGAATATCAAGTATTAATTACGTTCTAGGATAACAACGTGTAAACAAGTGTGACAGTTAGTGATAACGTATTATATGGTTTTCAGTGTCTCGAATGATCTCTATTAGGAAGGGCATAATGGGTGCTATTGAAGTATATTTTTTGTAAATCAATACATGATTAAGCCGTACATCAATGGATGATCATGTGAAATCGTTTGAAGCATAGATTACACATTATTTATTTAGCGTTTGAAAGTGCAATGCAACACAATCGCAAGGACAACACGTTGTTCTGGTTTTGAACATCCATGATTTGTGTATGATGATATCTCTTAACAACTCTTTAATGATAAAGCAAGAGTCATCTGCATATAATAATTATGTTATGGTCTTTATTTCATATACGAGGGGTGATCAATATATTCGAGGACGTTCCTTCTCAATTTTGAAATATTTTAACTAGAGTAATGAAATTACAACCTAGTGTAGATCTATCAATTATCTCGCGATTTGTTTAATTTACTTTATGATAACGTCATTATTGACTTGATGACGTCACTTTTTGTAACCATGGTGAAGCACGCACCGTCGAGCATCTCGGACGTAACGTTACTTCAGAGTAACGACATGCTACGAAAATTAACGTGGGACTTGTAAAATCCTCGCGATATCTCCAAAATTACTTCACTAAATTGTGTATGGATTCTATGCGCTACCAATTGGTCATTTTCATATGATTCCGTTGTTTATGTGGTTGTTGAGGCTCTGTCAAACGGTTGAGTCGATAAAATAAGGATACACAGCAAAAATAACACCGCGTTAGGGACACTTTCAGTTAGATTCTGCGAAATAGGACGCACAGATCTCAACCAAATGTAACTGGCGAAAACGAAAACTAGTATAGGCTACAAAATGTTAAATCGTTGACTCCAAATCAAAAGGGTTATTTCGATATTGCGTCCTAAACCTGATAGGTCGTGTTTCATTCTTAATTGGAATAATCTAATTTTGTAAAGCCAACCGCCATTTTCCGAGTTTTGTTTCCAATAACGCATCGATACTCTTTTTATTCCATCTCACATTCCAGAACGGACTATTAACTACTTATTTCAGTAGTAAAAGAAAACCAGTCTCATACATGGGGCCGGGTATCAGTCCAGAAAGGAGCTATGTGCTGCTCCGACGGTGACGCTTGGAATGACGTCGCGCGACGTCCAACGTTACGCGCCCCTTGTAAGAATCAAATAATTTTATTAGTGCATTCGGTCGGACACATCTTACTATGAATGATGTTAAATGGCGTTGAGCCTAGCTGCCAATATGAAATTGCTAGATGAAAAGTCCTCGAATATATTGATCACCCCTCGTACATGTATATAATACACAACTTGGCCTTATAAGTTTTATTCAGATAGGAAAGTAAGAAAATAACATTATCATGATTATCATACCGTCTTCATAGTTGGGCGCTATTCGTGGATCATATTTCTCTAACAGGCGATCCAGCATCTTTTGTCTGAAAATTAATACTAAAATAAACAACATGAATATTGTGTTTGCAAGAGAACACAAGATACTATCGTTCATTGCAAGAGTAATACAAATATAACCACCGACACAAAATAACAACCAATAAGTCTCGTTCTCAATATAGCCGTCATCAGTAATAAACAAATTAACAATCAGTTGTGAGTATACTCAGCATATTATGACAGTCACACCACACGAGTAGCGATTATGCTCCTTATTATTATCTAACAAGTCAGTATTTATTACAGTACATAGTTTGTATTGAGTGATATATTAAACTGCCACCAAACCATTTTCGTTGTAAGCACAACAGACAGTGATCTGTTATTGTGCTCAGTTTTACACATATATAATATATATTATATAGCACCGCAACATTATGACATGAACGTCGTAATTACTATTTTAAATGTGCCATACAAATAAAAGTTGTCTATGTCAGATTTTGAAATATAAAGATACTTTGATTATTTGCCAATATCAAGATAGGCTACTCTTGTTTAGTTGAAAACCTTTAAAAATTTGGAACCGATCTCGGTGGCAGAATTACTGTTGTTAGAGCGCCGTCTCAGGAACGGAAGAATATGAGCTCGATACTAAAATCGTTAAATAGGGTACTGGAAGTATGGTAATTATTCTAGGGTCTCCCTTGCTTGACACTGAGCTGTTAAAGGTAAATCCACGTATAGCCATGTGACGTGAATTGTCCACCTTCATATAATCAGTGAATAATGTTGACTAGATTTTAGATGTTAGACTTTAAACAATATAAAGATGGAGAAATTTGAATTTTAATAGATCGAGCGAACCTGTCACCTATAGGCATATCCGCTGATGGTCCACGCAACGCCTGGACGTATGTTGAACTAATGGTCAACACACACCAGCATATTGAATACCACACCCAAACCATCGCAATACTCGCTGTATCAACTCTGAAAATAGAAATAGGAATAAAATAGATTATTGCCCTGATACAGTGATTCTCAGTTCTGCTTGTATGCATATGATATGAATTGACCTAGGGTTATGCTGTTTTAAAACGTGCGGACGGATCTGATTGGCGATGTATACTGAGTCTCGACCGAGGGTTATGTTGATTTTCCGATACCTTTTTTATATTGCTATGAGGAAAATCAACATAACCCTCGGTCGAGAAGGTAGCACACAACCCAACCAGCCGAGCACATAAATTAGAAACACCACGACACAACCACCCTGAGCAATGCCCACAAAAACCCATGCCAAAACGGCGACCAAATGAGCCACAGGCACAACAACCTCCGGGCAGAACTGAGAGACATCTCATGTTTATGTGGACTTCCCGGAAATCAGTGGGGGATCCAACAATATCATGTTCTAACACCTCAAGAACCAGAAATGATCGCCATAAACCGTTGCTTGCACCCTTAGGTCTAGATAGAGAAGTGTTACTGATTAAATGTTACATTGCCTTTTGGTTATCTACGGCTGACTATTACAACCAATATCCCACTGGGATAGCATGTACGTACGCTGCCATCTCTAATACAAAATAACACATCATTCAAAACTGTTTATAAATATGTTATCTAGAATGTTTTAAAATTTGATTGTATCAATATGTCTATGTCAGACATGTGTTGATGGGTATTGTATAAAATGCCGTCATATTTTGACAGACACATGATTAATTCATCGCTTATACTTTATGAATAATGCTGTGCCGGACAGAACAGATTACGATGTTATTGTGAACTGTTTTGTTATAGAGAAGGCGCTGGTATGACATAAATAGGCATTTTGAGGAACAATTAAAGTCGACCTCATGAATCTTCGAGAGGATTGGCATACTCCTTAGTATAGTTAAAAAAGTTATAGTTGTGAAAGAACAAAATATAATATGTGCTAACATAAATATAAGTAGACCAGCAAAACCGCATTTTCAACATTTAAGTCGGACCCAAAAAGTAAAATCAAGAGTTATACAGTATACGTAAATGTTCGAAAAAGTCTGGAGGTTATCAAACTACCAGCATGAATTGCAATTTTTTTTGAGTGGGTGCTAACATCCAAGATTGCGTCCATGTTAGCTGCCATCTAATTCAATAAGATGCTATTTTAGTGTAGTGGTTCTAGATTGTTCTGGTTAAAGGCGATGCTATCGATACTTCCACAAATATCGGACAGAGAAGAGAATGTTCGATAAAAAAGCCCAGCAGAACACGAAAGGTGCAAACACGAACACACAAAAAATAATAGCCACATACTTAAATTACAAGTCACCGGTGAAAGACTGAGCTATAAATGGAGTAGGAAATGAAAACTAAAAAACATACTCTGGTCAAATCACTTTCTAAATTATGTAGATTGGAACACTGAAATATAGATAAAGTGGAAAATGAAAAGTATAATTTTACTCGGGTCAGATTTACTTATATTTGATCTAGATTGACGATGTAGATTGCACTTTCATTATGGCCATTTAACTGCTCGTTACTACAATATCCAGTTGTAAATGTCATAAATAGTCAGACATCTTTGTGACTTTACATGCTTATCTCTGTAAATTTCTGACTTAAATGCATTTATGCCAAGATTAAATTCAGTTGATGGCAAACAAATGAATTTAGAATAAATAAGAACTATTATGAAGTGTTGTGTACAATATTTATTTACAATGTCGCCAAATGAGCAAATTATTATAGGTATATAATGGGTTTACACAGTTTTGCAGTTTATTTGTACTACATAAGACATTATGAACACGAGTGTGCAACTATGCTCGTTCCAAATTCTACATGACGTCGAAATAATTTGCCAAGCTATAAAATAATTCCTCTAACGTCATGATGGAAATTGGTAATTATTAATCATTGCATACAATTAACCAAGTGTTGCAATATTTTCCTAATGCCGAAGGGATTCGTAATTGTCGTAATTAGTTCTAACGACAACTGTCAATTGTTAATTACTTGATGTGATTAAAACATTGAAGTGTTACTACAAGTCATAGTGATTTGTTTAGTGTTCCCCGAAGTGTATTGTAAAATAGTAATCGTGAATGTTTACTAGTAGTAAGAAGAATTTGATTCTATCCTTGATCTTTTATAAGAATGATTTGAACAGCTGATAACGCTGGTTGTAAGTTTTGATATCTATGCATAAAGGTTAGGATCACGTTTTTAGGAGTTATACGTTGCAAGAGATGAAGCTTAATTAAATATCAACGGGAAACACAATTTCAAATGCCACACATTTATGCCAATTAACACGGTTAGTTCTTTACTATATATTCCGCTGAACTGTGTTACAATATTAGTTTACCTTTCATGCAAGGAGTCACTAAGGTAAGCAGTTGCACATCAATTGCATACAATTGATTATGTCACTTATATGCATCAAGGAATCTAAATTGCCTACATTCTAAAAGCCTACTCGGGATTCAGGATCTAGAGGCATGTGTACATAAAAGGTGTAAGAAAATCCGACAGGGAAGGTAGCACTCAACCTAACCAGCCGAGCACAGAAATCAGAAACACCACGACACAACTACCCTGAGCAATGTCAACACAAACCCATGCCAAAACGGCGACCAAATGAGGCCCAACAACTGTGGGGCGAGATCTAACGTTATGCGACCTCAAGAGGCACAACTACGACTTGACCTAGTTAAAATAATGAGCAAGGTAGGAATAGGGTTGGAAATAATATTAGATATTCCTAGCAACTACACTGAGCAATGCCCGCACATAAGCCGAAGAAACAATTAAAAATCCAAGTCCCCGCCGATAAAATGCAGAATGATCCACTTTCACAAAGAAATTATTTAATAGCGGTTATTGCCGAATGAAACGCAGCCAATACTCGACCAAGTTCCCCAAGGCCCCACTGCACAGCGAACCAAACGCACAAACCCGTGTCAAACCGGCGACCATATGAGGCACAACCACCCCCTGATCTAGTTTAAAACACCAAGGACAGTGACCTAACGTTAATACGTCTTAAAGAAGCATTTTGCGACTTGACCTAGTTTACAATAACGGGCAAAAAGAGGGCGAAAATATATATTCCGAAAACGTTTTTAACAGTGACCAAACAGCACAGTGACCTAATTAAAGTGTATCCCATCCAGTATATCCACAAGATACAAATGATGAATATGTTGGGGGCGGTGGTGGACTCTAAAAAGAGGGCAGAGAAAATTAAGTTCCAAGGACAATTGGAAACAAAAATACACCGACACTGCACAGTGCTGTAAAAAGGAGGGGGCTACTTGACCTAGTTTACCTAGCCAGTTTCGTTTGTTTATCAATAGTTACGAAATACTCAGGCAAACCAGACAAAGAACACTCATTTAACCTAACAAACAACTAAATATATGGAGGAAACACTTCCGTGATCTCCTAAATCTCTTTTTGGTTGTCTCGATTACTCGTGAGATTCAGATGTAGTTTATTGTCCTGTGAAATTTTGACATTATGCGTGACGCTTGATTCTGAGAAACATGCAACCACTCGTCTGAAAGATAAAACGCATTAGAGCACGTAATGTTCGCATATTTCTATGGCAGTATTAAAAGCCTGCCAATAATATTATGTCAACATTGAAATTGCCAATAGTGCATTAAATAATATCGACATATAATCTGAAGTCGACCTACATAACTGGAATTAGCTTCAGAAGCTTTTACAGATGACTTCATTATTACGCTGAGTCAACTTTAACCAAATTTGGACACTTTACAGCTTGACGCATCCGTGTGCACAGTGGTTTTTTTGTTGCACATGTGAGTTAATCTGTAAATAACTGATGCTTTCAATATTATGGTGAAGTTACAATTGATACGATAGCATTAGGATTCATTTATACAGCTATGAAATGTCACCAGGTATTGTCACGGAAAAGCAGATTGACCAAACCACTCCGTAAGTTCTCCAGTACAAGAAATTGCATTTGCCGTTCCTCAAGATGAAGCTGGCAAAGAACTGGAACTAGACATGCAACCAATTGCAGCAGTCATGATCTGTAGATGCACCATTAAGACCAAGCTCTTGGCCTAGATACCATCCACGAAGAGTCCTAAATGCAAACAGCAAGAAAGAAAACAATCGATATCATGCTAGTGCTCAACCAGCAAATACCGAGAAGATGTTCGTGGTGGTTGGAAATCGGGTATTATTGTGAAGCTTCACAAGAAGAGAGAATATTAGAATAATTAATACACCGCCTTCCCTAGCTTTTAAACCAAAATGTGATCACCCCTTTTAAATTGCTCAGAGACGATGCGAAAAATTTCAAATTGCTGAACGAAATCTTGATTATTTGATGATCTTTATTATTCAACGCCTACTTATATCAGAAACTCTAAATTCGTTGTCAACATAACGAAACGGTAAGGAATTGGCCATGCACTCAACACAGCCATAGTACTTTCCACCTCATTCTCCGACTGGAATCATCAAATGAAATAGAAAGAGGGAACGACCTGTCAAACAACAAAGAACAAACCACCTAAACTCGTCTCGTTGTTCTGGAATTAAGGAAAGCAAAAATTCAAGACATACTGAGATTGTGTTGAGTGGTGGGTGTCATAAATAATGTATTGTCAAATTGTCATGTACCCCCAGGAACTACGAAAGTGTGTTATTAACGTTAATATCTACTGAAACACACTGATCACCAATACACCAGTCTGCATTGGAAGAACTGTATAGCCAACATAAAACTCAAGGAACGCAGGAGAGTATATGAAATACGAATATAAATGTTTGCAGTTACCCTTTCATAGTTTTATATCAGCTAAACTGATTGCATAATTAAATTAATTATTGGTTTGGAAACTTTGCAAAATGAAGCAAAAATAATGGCTACATTCATTTGAAATTCAACTAATTATGGTTTTCCTCCTGCATAATTTAGCTGTTCATTGTGGATACACTCAGGTAACTTATGTCGATTTTAAAATTGCAAGTTATCGTGAAATTGAATACAATATCCAGATTACTATCACTATGCTTTTCACAATACGCATTACCGTGACCCTCTTGGATTTAATTCCTGATATGTGAGATTTGTGACAATACAATAGTGTTATCTAATTAAAACAGAAATGAATTAATAAACAGTGAAATTAATCTCGACCAGAGTTATGATTCACTATCAACAAACAATATGGAAGATATTTTATCATCCATACATCTAAACACAAATTATGCAAAATAGACGTTACGTCAATATTAACGACACCATTGGGAGCTGAGTATTAGTTTTAATGTTTGGTGTCGGTTAATGGCAATATTGTAAAAAAGTAACTTATCCGTTACCATTCTCGTTTAACCTGCATATTTTACATATGGAATCTGGGTACTTGACAAACCTCTTATTCATGAGGATGCCTTTTATGGTATATGGATGATTCGGTTCATGTTTAACTCTTTCATGGGTGGCTAGGTGTTGTCGCCGATTCTGAGTGGCTTTTGATAGTTTGTGCGCTACAATATTTATTGGAAACGTTTCTGTTTCAATTATTCAATAAACGGCCGATAGGTTTTGCTTGTCCTAAAATAATAAGCGGTTGGCATTGACGTTCCATGTTGCATGGTTATAAGTAAAAGCAGAACTTTAAAGTGTTCTAAGGATTAGCTATGCAACAATTTTCTAAAAACATTTTTATGCATGCAGTGTATCGCTTTTTTCGTCATTGTAGATCCACTATTATTATTCAATAGCCAGGACTGACTTTTCAAACCTAATCTTAGCAGCAGACACTCTTACATCATATTGAATATCTCTCATTTCAATGCACTTAATTAATCGTCAATCAGCAAAGTATCTGTATATTATTATGTATTTATGTAAGGTGTTACATATTTTTGCTGGGATTATCTAGAATTAACTATTACCAACTACA
This sequence comes from Spisula subtruncata, assembly GCA_963678985.1. Classification (NCBI taxonomy): domain Eukaryota; kingdom Metazoa; phylum Mollusca; class Bivalvia; order Venerida; family Mactridae; genus Spisula; species Spisula subtruncata. The sequence goes on from OY787665.1 coordinate 26,561,902, forward strand.
CGCCCTGTGCGTTAATTTTCTTAACGTAGTTTGTCTTTGTCGTACATACCAGATTCCTCAACGCAAAAGCTATCAGTTAGTTGAGGAATACACCTTTGAAAAGAACAAATGATGCATTTCACATTAAAAGGTTTCTGAAGTACATACAAAATTAATTAACATTTAAACGCGTACATGCATTTTAAGTATTGTATTATTGCAACAAAAGATCCGTAGTAACAACCCTAACATTTAACTGAAATTAAAAGAAGGGTAGGACATAATAGCTCATAAGCATTGTACACCGAAATAGAAACGAATGTTCGATACTAGATGAACATACAGAATGACTGTGATTGAGTACATTTGTTATCAATATCACAACATAAAAACCAATATGACGGTATATTGTCACTGTCTGTATGCTTGAAAATCATATATTCTAAAGATGAATCATACGTTTTACAAATGTCTTGCAAAATATACATACACTGACATCAATAAAGATATATTCGTGTTTTAATTGCTTTTTACAATACACGTCATCATGACTCACCTGGATTTAATTTGAGATAAGTGAGGATGATGATAATATAATAATGTTATCTAATTAAAACAGAAATGAATTAATTGAGTGTGAAATCAATCTTGACCGGGGCTATGCGCTTGTAGAAACAATATGTGAGGTATTTTATGATCCATACATCTAAAAGCAAATTATGCAAAATCTCCATTGCGTCAATATTAACGACACCATCGGGAGCTGAGTGTCAGCAATCAGTTTTAATGTATGGTGCCGGGTAATGACAATATTGTAAAAAAGTAATTTATCCTTTAATCATTCTCGTTCAACCGGCGCATTTTTCATGTGAAATCTTGGGACTGCACTAACCATTGATTCTTCAGAATACCTTTTTATGGGATATGGATGGTTCGGTTTATGCTTGACTGTTTCGTGTGTGGCTACCCGATGCCGCTGTTTCTGAGTGGCTTTTGCTAATTTTTTATTACAGTATTTATTGAAAATATTATCTGTTTTAATTAACTGACTATAGTTTTTAATTGTCGTAAAATATTAATAAGTTCGCATTGACGTCTCATGGCGCGCTTATCTAGAATTGATAAAATGTGTGTCAGTAAATGCAATACAATAAAGTGTTCTAAAGATTAGCTATGCCATACTTATCCAACAGCTTTTTATGCATGCAGTGTATCGTTTTCTTTTCATTTTAGAACCACTACTATAGTATTATTTAGCCTAAGTTGACTGTTCAAACATTATCTTTGCAACTGACACCCTGACAAAAATGGAATTCCATTCCTTTGAATGCATTTAAATCTAAAAAATACTAATTAGCAGCGTATCAGTATTTAATTATGTACTTATGTATGGTGTGGTGTACTAATTAATAATTTCCGTTTGATTCAAGTAAGCATGATAATAGGAAAACATATTGAAGAAAATACGTCCCTTCCGGTAAAGAATACGAGTGTGTATCCAGTTGGTATTTCAGAATTAACTATTTCCAACTACACGCCCAGTGTGTTAATTGTCTTCAAGAAGTTTGTCTTTTCGTTACTAACATATTATTCAGCGTAATACCTTATCAGTTCGTTGAACAAATGATGCACTTATCGTCTAGATGTGGACTGATAGACCTTGTTAACAGCCACTCAACACTGTAACGTGTCCAACCTTTTTTACCTACTAATGGGTGTTGTTAATAAAAATTGAAGTCTCGTGTTACTAAAAAACATTAGACTTGAACGCTCAAGGTCTTCAACTTATTTTTAACTCTATTAAACAAGGATTCGCGAACCCTCTCGCAGTGGATGTGATTTAAAAATTGAGGTTGCAGGTCGAAGGCATTTACGATCGCTGGTTTTCGTCTTTGGATTCGTGCGTTCGAAACTCAATCGTCTTAAGGAAGCGCACACCTGACTGAAATATCTACTGTACAGACATTCATATGACACATTATGATAAAAATGGCATACGAAAGTCGAGCGTTTTGGAAATGTTTTCAATGAACTTTACACTCGCGACTGAAGGAGAAAAATAGCATATGAAAATGGAATTGTTTGAAGCGACGTTTTTTCCGTTTTTTGCACTTAAACATGTTTTACTTATTTAGATTATTGAACTTTTATTTATTGTTTGGAAACGTTTTGAAATGAGACACTAATAATAACTTAAAAAAGTGTTACGAAAAAGAAGACATTAACGATTTCGTTTACCTGGTAAAATTTCCTGCGTATTTTGAAAGTATTTATATAGGTAAAATAGGTACTCTGCTTCAACTGTGTAAAACCGGCTACATTAAATTAACATCAACGCCCGAATAAATTACATTTTCACGATAGTACACTCACAAAATACGTGTACTTACATCAGTCAGATATCCTAATTCCCACAACACTGCTCTCCACTTTGTTTGTTAAATCTCCTGAATCACACGTAATGGTTGCCAAACTCAATGTTCAATGAAATCTGTCAGCTAGTAGGCTGTCAGTGCAGTATGAAACACGCAGCATATCAAACAGTTATCTTTTTTTGCAATTAAAAACCTCTTCACACAATGCAATAAAGTATGATAACATATTACATACAACACTAGTACACATCCAAATCAACTAGCATGCAATCCGTTTCTCAACAACACAGTTTGGTAGCTTTTTATAAGATATTATAATAACTATACCATTACAGTTTTAACAAGAAGGTCGTACAGCTTTCAATCGAATTCTCCTTCGGCAATCAAACAATACATCGTATTTGTTAGGACAAATGCTAAAACCAATACTTAACTCACAAACCACTCAATTATTATGCGAAATTTCCGATTATGAAAAATAATTAGTTTCACATTAATGCACATTGTTTTTATAGATTAGTAATTAAATATCAACAGTCAGCATTGTTTAATTTTCGCTGATAGTTTGAGGCTAATATCATTTGGAGATACTAGCAATAGCGTTTTCTACTCCGATTTCTCATCCTGGTTAATTAAGAGAGGCAGAGTAGGTGTCTTTTTCCTATCCAGCTGTGCTCAGAGGATGTCCCATTTGATGAGTGGAAACTGTCGCATCAGATAAGTGGTAATTGATGCATGCATGCATGATGTGTAAGTTGAATAATACCGATATTGATTAATGAAAGCACCATTGTCATTAATTGGCAACATTTGTTTGTTAACACTCTAACAGACAATGCTTGCTATGATTTATATTGTCATTTAGTTTTCGGTGCTATGGTATTGATAACAAATGTACTCAGTCACAAACAGTAATTCTGTATGATAAAAACATCCTGACGGAACTGAGAGGCGATATATCCCGTATTCCGACCGACGGTTAATATGTTGATTCTCCCCACATCAATATAAAAGGTTCTGGTGGAACTGAGAGGGGATATATCAATACAACTACATGTACCATGTAAAAATAATGTTTATGTGGACTTCCTGGAAACCAGTGGGAATCCTACAATATATGTTATAATCGAAATTAAAACAAGAAATTATCGACACAAACCGTTGTTTGCACCATTTGGTCTAGATAGAAATGTGTTGCTGGTTAAAATTTTACATTGCCTTTTAGTTATCTAGGGCTTATTATCACCACCAACCAATATCCCACTAGAATAGCATGTACGTACGCTGCCACCACTAGTACAACAAAACCCATCATTCTAAACTGTTTATAAATATGTTATCTAGAAGTTTTGAAAATTAGATTGTATCAATATGTCTATGTCAGGCATGTGTTGATGGATACTAGTATTATTTAAAATGCCGTAATATTTTGACAGACACATGCTTTATTCATCGTTTATACTTTATGAATAATGCTGTATCGGACAGAACAGATAACAATGTTATTGTGAGCAGTAAGTTAATGAGAAGGCGCTGGTATAAAATACGTTGGCATTTTTTGGCACATTGGCAACTGAAAGTCACGAATCTTCGAGGGGTTTCGTGCACTCACGAATCCTAGGAAATTTGTTCAAAGTAAATAAAGTTAATGTAACTGACGTAATTTATAGTTGCGAAAAATCAGAAATGTTCGTGTTAACATCATAGGCATTCGATTTCATGTGTGTGTAAACTAATTATTTTTCACCTTTTCTCTTCTTAGGGACATGTGGTGACTATGAAAAATAATTAATTTACGCACACTATAAATCAAATGACTATGGTAAACATATAACGAGCTGGGAAGACAACATTCTAAGACATCAGCTGTGCACGTAAGACATAAAAGTTAATCACAAAAAATATTCTTAAATTACAAGTAATCTGGAGAAGCACTGAAATAAAACTATAGTAGGAAATGAAAAGTTTAATTGTACTCAGGTCATATTGGTTTACTTCTAAATAATCACGGAAATGTCCGATATTTGATCCACATATAGATTAACGAAGTAGATTGCACTCTCATTATGACCATTTAACTGCTCCTTATTACAATATCTAGTTGTAAATGTCATAAATGGTCAGACACCTTTATAGATTATACATGCTTATCTCGGTAAATTTCAACATTGTATTCATAAAGGCGACTGAATTAAATGCATTTATACCAAGATTAAGTTCAGTTGATGGCAAACAAATAAATTTAGAATAAATAAGAACTATTATTAAGTTCTTATCAATTATTGTCCGAAAAAGTGTATCTGACACCCATCCATGTTTGTTTAGATTCATAAATCCTTAACATGTCACCATAACGAGAAAACTTTATATAATGACTGTAATAGTGTAGTTTGCAATACATAAGACATTATGCACATGAGTATGCAAATATGCTCGTTTCAATTTCTACATTCCATCTGGAAATAATTTACCAAGCATAAAATAATTCCATCAACGAGGTGGTGGAAATTGGTTATTATTAATCATTACATGCAATTAGACAAGTGTTGCAACAATTTCCTAATTCCAAAAGAGATTCGTAATTGTCGTATTTACAACTAACGACAGCTGTCAATTGTTAATTACTTGATGTGATTAAAACGTTGAAGTGGCGCTACACGTCATAGTGCTTTATTTACTGTTCCCCTATGTGCATTATAAAATAGTAGTCGTGACTGAATACTAGTAGTACGGAGAATTTGACTTTTATAAAAAAGATGGTAACAGCTGATAACTCTGGTTGTATGTTTTGACATCCATACATCAAGGTTAAGATAACTCATTTAGTTATTTGTCGATGTTTGTTCCAGGGATTGAGTTATATGTTGGAAGGAATGAAGCTTAATTGAATATCAATGGGAAACGCAATTTCAAATGTCACACATTTATTCCAATCAACACGGTTAGTTATTTCTTATATATGTCGCTGAAATTTGTTACAAAATTAGTTTTCCTTTCATAGATGATGTCCCTTGGGTTCTCAACTGCACATCGATTGCGTACACTTGATTATGCTAATTATATGCATCAAGAGATCTAAATTGCCTACATTCTAATAGCCGGCTCGGGATTCAAAAACTAGAGGCATGGTTACAAAACCCTAGTAACGAAATGTTGAAATTTTGCGTGAAGCTTGATTCTGAGAAATATTCCACCACTCGTCTGAAAGACAGAAAACATTAGAGCACGTAATGTTCGCATATTTCTTTGGCAGTATTAAAAGCCTGCCATCATCTGTCAACATGTTTTTTGTATAAACATCAATGAAATTGCCAATAGTGTATTAAATATTATCGACATATAATCTGAAGTCGACCTACATAACTTGAATTAGCTAAGAATCTTTTACAGTCGACTTAATTTACGCTGAGTCAACGTTATCCAAGTCTAGCCACTTTACAGCTTGACGCATCCGTGTACACAAAGGTGTTCATTTTCTCGCCCATATGAGTTAATCTGTAAACAACTGATACTTTCAATATTATGGCAAATGTATGATTGATAAGACAGCGTAATGATTCATTAATACAGCTCTGAAGTGTCACCAAGTATTGTCACGGAAAAGCAGATTGACCATACCACTCTGTGAGTTCCCTAGTACAAGATATTTTAGAAGTCGTTCCTTAAGATGAAGCTGGTAAAAAACTGGAACTAGACATGCAACATATTGCAGCTGATCTGATCTATAGATGCCCCATTAAGAAAAAGCTCTTGGCCTAGATAACATCAACGAAGTAGCCATGAAGTCAGACCGTAAGTCGATATAATGTAAAAGAGCAATCAGCATTATATCGAGAAGAGATTCATGATGGTTGGAAATCGTATAGCATTATGAAGCTTCACAAAAAGTGAGTAAAGGGGTATTATACACCCGTCGTCCCACAGAATTTATTACAAACTTTAAAAACACAATGTGATCTACTCCCACTAAATAACTCAACGACGATGCGTCATATCAAATTGCTGAACAAAATCTTCATTTTTCTAAACACCTACTTATATCAGAAACTCTAAATTCGTTGTCAATCAACATGACAAACGGTGATGGATTAGCCATACACTCACCAAAGCCCCACCCCTTTCCATCCCATTCACCGACTGGATTCATCAAAGGAAGTAGGAAGAGGGACAGGCCAGTCAAACAGCAATAAACAAACTACTTAAAGCCCTACATTTTACCTTCTTTGCTTCTGGTCCAGAACTTTATAGAGGGATCAGCATGATGCCAGCATTGTGTCAGCATGAGATCACTATCAGTGATTATCTGGGGTCATAAAAACTGTAACTGGTCATTGTAAGGGATCAGAGGCCCATATAGCTACTGATAATCAATAATGTGCTACTGTAATATGTACCCTTGAAAATATGTGTTACCATTGAGTGTTTGTTTAATTTGTATAATTAGATATATTTATTTGTTTTTTGTTTCCATCTGGTTTAAGTGTGTAAAAACTATTTGTCAAAATATTTTCTATTTTAGTTATTAATATTCCCTAAGAGTTATTTAAATAAATACACACCCAAACCAGATACAAATAAAACTAAGCAACTATACCAAAGAGGTACACAATATCAATTCTGATTGTATGTCTGTGAATATACCTTTTTTATAAATATAAGATAACATAATACTCATAGATCTAGTTAATAATTTTTTTTCAAAACATCAAAACAAAACCAACATCAAAAATAACACTTTTATATCTTATGAATAATATCTATTCACTCATTTCATTTAATACATTATTAAGAAATGTTAATCATGAGGCATACAGCAACCGGTATATATAAGTTATATATGTTCAGATTTTTATACACTTTTATAATTGTGCATTAATTTGCATGCATTTGTGTCTAATCTCACGACAGTCGTTTTCAAGCAACACAAACAAAATTATGTCAATCTTGATGGTTCAGGGGTCTTTTTACAATGAAATATTACAAAAACTTATATATCAATTTAATTTTACTATAGACCTACAGATATTTTATAACTTCCTGTCATAAAGGGAACTCTTGTTGTCTCTTATCTAATACTAGGGCCTCTTGTAAACTAATTAACATGCTGTGCAATGTTGCATTATATTATGTAATAGGGTCCAATATGGTCAGATATCTTAAACATCAGTAACCACATGCTGAGAAAGCTTTGACCAAATTTGGTTGGCCCAGTGCCAAAATCCAGGTCTTTAAACTCGTCTCTTTGTTCTTGAATTAAGGAAAGCTATAAATGCAAGGCATACTGAGATTGCGTTGAGTGGTGAGTGTCATAGATACATAGATACTTTATTGTCAAAATTGTAGGTACACTCAGGAACTACGATATTGTGTTTTAACGTTTGTGTCTGCTACTGAAACACATTGATCACCAATACACTAGTCTGCATTAAAAAAACTATAAAGTCAACATAAAACTCAAGAAAAGCAGGAAACTTTATGTATTACGAATATAAATATGTGCAGTTATCCTTTCATAGTTTTATATCAGTTAAAATGATTACATAATTAATATTAATTATTGGCTTGGAGACTTTGAAAAATGAAACAAAACGTATGGCTACATTCATTTGAAATTCAACTGATTATGGTTTTCCTCCTTCATAATTTAACTGTTCATCGTTGATACACTCAGGTAACTTTAGTCGATTTTAAAATTGCAAGTTATCGTGAGATTGAATACAATATCCAGATTACTATCACAATTCTTTTCACAATACGCATTACCATGTCCCTCATGGATTTAATTCCTGATATGTGAATTTGATGACTATACAATAGTGTTACCTAATTAAAACAGAAATGAATTAATAAACAGTGAAATTAATCTCGACTTGAGTTATGATCCACTATCAACAAACAATTAATATGGAAGATATTTTATCATCCATACTTTTAAAACAAATTATGCAAAATAGTTATCACGTCAGTATTAACGACACCATCGGGGGCAGAGTGTCAGCAATCAGTTTTAATGTATGGTGCCGGTTAATGGCAATATTGTAAAAATGTAACTTAACCTTTTATCATTCTCGTTCAACCTACGAATTTTATATGTGAAATCTTGGGACTTTACTAACCACTAATTCATGAGGATGCCTTTCATGGGATATGGCTGTCGGTTGATGTTCGACTCGTTCGTGAAAGAGATTTCTCATAGTTTGGTACTACAGTACTTTTTTTTTAAAACGCTATCTGTTTCAATTAACTGATGGTAGTGTTCACGAGTAGTAAAATAATAAGACGTTTGCATTGACATTCCATGGTGCGCTCATCTCGAATTGATGCACGGGTATATATAAAAGCAGTACTTATAGTCAAGTGTTCTAATGATTAGCTATGCCAAACTTGTCCGACAGCTTCTTTATGCATGCATCTTTTTATTGTCATTGTAAAACCACTATAATTATTCATTAGCCAGGACTGACTTCCAAACCTAATCTTGGCAACAGACAATCTTACATTAATTGAATAACCCTCCTTTCAATGCATGTAGACCTAATGAATCGCCAATCAGCAGCCTATCTGTATATTACGATCCCCTCGTATTATGTATTTATGCAAGGTGTTGCAGATTTTTGCTGGGATTATCTAGAATTAACCATTACCAACTACACGCCCAATGTGTTAATTTTCTTTATGTAGTTTGTCTTTGTCGTGAATAACAGATTCTTCTACGCAAAAGCTAATCAGTTAGTTGATGAGTACACCTTTAAAAAGAACAAATGATGCACTTAATGTTTCGGTATGGACTGATAAGCCTTGTTAACAGCATTTTTTCGAACCTTTCTTCCCTGCGAATGAATGATGGATGTTTGAATAAACATTGAGGTCTCACTTAACAAAAGAACCCACCAGACTTGCTTAGAAATATTTCGAAATGAATCCACTGATAATAACTTAAAAATGTGTATTACAAAAGCGAAGACATTTACAATTTCGTTTACCTGGTGAAAGAACATGTATAAAGATAAACGTTAAATAATTGCTCCACCTGCGTAAAAACCGCGTACATGTAATTAACAGTAACGCCCGAATAAATTTCATTTTCACGAAATGACATTCACACAACACGGGTACTTACATCAGTCAAATATCCTAATTGTCCAACAAACTTAACTCCACTGGGTTTGTATAATCTCCAGGATCACACGTAATGGTTGTAAAGCTCAGCATTATCTGTTAGTTACCAGACTGTGGGTGCAGTATGAAACACGCGGAATATCAAACAGTTATCATTTATTACAATTCAAAACCTCTTCACACAGTGCAATAAAGCATGATATCAGATTATATACAATACTACACATCCACCTTAGTCAATTAGCATGGAATCGGTTTCTCATCAACATGTTTTTATAAAGTTGGCTGATTATGTGATATTATAATTACTACACTCATTAAATGTTATAAGTACACCAACACAGTACATAGCGTTACTTGCAAATAATCGGTCGGTCGACATGCTGAATGGTTTTCCAACAATAACTCCAAAACGGGTGGACCTAGAAGTCTAAAATTTTAAGTGGAGATTATTCATCCTCCACAGACGGTCTGACTTAATTTCAAAGTCATTTGCATCAAAGGTCAAGCACACCATAACCTTTGAACACACGACAATCGCTGGTCCATACCATAAGAAATATAGGATCATAGATTGTAAAACTTTACAGAGAGGTTGCGAATCATTAGATGTAGGCTCCTACTAATTTTAAGGTCGATAGGTCAAAGGTCAAAGTCGTGGTGACCTTAACTACACTTGGCTATTTACTGCCATGAGATGTGTATGTTTCACAAACCTCTCTTGTACGGTCTGTGATTGTAATTCTTCCGATTTTGTGTTTTCCTGGTTCGGGTTTTGATGGACAATGTGTATGAAAAAATGAACATGATTATATGTATCATAAAAAATATATACGCATTACATGTTGGTGTACTTATAACATTCAACAAGTGTATATCATTACTGTTTTAACAAGCAGACTGTAAGTATTAATCAGCACAATGTTCAGTCTAATTCTCATTTTGGAATGAACTAATATTTTATATTTATTTGTTAATATGTCTGCCTTGGTGTGAACATTGTTAGGACCATTGCTAAAACCATACTTAAGTCACAAACCACACAGTCAATTATTCTGTAAATAAAAATAGTTAGTCTCACATTTATGCACAATGTTTTAATAGATTGACAATTAAACATGAACTGTCAACGTCGTATAATTTCCGTTGTTAAAAAAGGTATGTCGCGGTGCTAATTAGGGACAACGCGCCCCTTTGTAGCATCTGGATGCTTGTAAAACATGTATTCTAAAAATGAATCATACGTTTTACAAATGTCGTGCAAAATATACATACACTGACATCCAATAAAGATATATTCGTGTTTTAATTGCTTTTTACAATACACGTCATCATGACTCACCTGGATTTAATTTAAGATAAGTGAAGATGATGATAATATAATATTGTTATCTAATTAACACAGAAATGAATTAATAAGCTTTGAAATCAGTCTCGACTAGGGCTATGCGCTTGTAGAAAAAAATATGTGAGGTATTTTAAGATCCATACATGTAAAAGCAAATTATGCAAAATATCCATTGCGTCAGTATTAACGACACCATCGGGAGCTGAGTGTCAGCAATCAGTGTTAATGTATGGTGCCGGTTAATGGCAATATTGTAAAACGTAACTCATCCTTTAATCCTTCTCGTTCAACCAGCGTATTTTTCATGTAAAACCTGGGGACTTGACTAACGGCTGATTCACGAGGATGCCTTTGATGGAATATGAATGGTTCGGTTTATGTTGAACTCTTTCGTGTGTGGCGTGTGTGACTAGGCGAAGCCGCTATTTCTGAGTGACGTTTGGTAGTTTGATGTTACAGTAGTTATTGAAAACGTTATCTGTTTTAATTAACTGACAACAGTTTTTAATTGACGTAAAATAATAATAAGTTTGCATTGACGTCTCATGGCGCGCTTTTCTAGAATTGCTACATGTATATAAAGAAATTTATAGTTGTGATAGAACAAATCTATATTAGACGTTAACATGTTTTAGTAGAGCAGCAAAAACACATTTAAATTTCTACAATTAAGTCGGACCCAAAATGTAACATCACTAGTTATATACAATATGTTTTGGACAGTATGAAGACTATCACACTGTCGGCATAAATTGCAAGTGTTTGGTGTGGTTCCTAAAATTCAAGATTGCATCCATGATGGCCACCATAGAGAACACTCAAAAGAATAAACAGAAAACAAAAGGTCACAAAAGGAACTCGCCAAATTAAACGACACATATTTGAATTATAGGTAACCTGCAAAAAAAACTGGAATAAAGATAGAGTGGGAAATGGAAAGCACAATTTTACTCTGATCATATTAGGTTACTTTTTAAAATAAATACCGAATTGTCCGATATTTTATCTAGAATTATCTAGAAACACCGAACTAAAGATGAAGTGGTAAAGTGGTAAAGTCGAATATTTCTCAGGTCAGATTGGCTGACTTTCTAAACCATAACGGTTAGGTCCGATACTTTATCTAGATTAACGAAGTAGATTGCATCCTCATTATGACCATTAAACTGTTCGTTACTAACATATCCAGTTGTAAATGCCATAAATGGTCAGACACCTTTATAGATTTTACATGCTTATCTCGGTAAATTTCCAACATTGTACTCATAAAAGTGACTGACTTAAATGCATTTATGCCCAGATTAAATCCAGTTGTTGGAAAAAATGCATTTAGAATCAATAAGAGCTACTATGAAGTTGTTATCAATAATATTCCAGAAAAATGTAGTACCTGACACGCACTCGTGTTGTGTACAATGAATGTAGGATGAAAGTCCCTACGGACATAAGCTCCTACGCTCATTTTTATACACGAGGACATAAGCCCCTACACATTTTTTACACTAGGACATAAGCCCCTACATATTTGTTTACACTAGGACATAAGCCCCTTTGCATGTTTGTTTGCAACATGAACAACTCAGCCATCTACCAGAGTCTACAAGTTCAATTTTTTAAGTTGAATTAAATATCAAATGAGATACAACATAATAATAAAAAAATATAATATTTATAACAAGTATCTATGAACAAATAAGTGTTTTGGGACATGTTACAAACAGATAGTCACTAAAATAGAAGAAAACATAGAACAATACAAACAACACATGCATAGGGGCTTATGTCCTAGTGTAAAAATATGCGTAGGGGCTTATGTTCCAGTGTAAAAAAATGCGTAGGGGCTTATGTCCTCATGTATAAAAATGAGCGTAGGGGCTTATGGTCGTAGGGACTTATGTCCGTCCCCCGTGTACAATATTTGATCCTATCAATGTCGCAAAATGAGCAAATTATATGAGGTATATAATGACTTTACACAGCTTAACAGTTTATTTGTACTTCATAAGACATTATGAACACGAGTGTGCAACTATGCTCGTTTCAAATTCTACATTCCACCTCGAAATAATTTGCCAAGCTATAAAATAATTCCACTAACGTCGGAAATTGGTTATTATTAAACATTACATACAATTAACCAAGTGTTGCAACATTTTCCTAATGCCAAAGGGATTAGTATATCAATTTAACTGTCGTAATTAGAACTAACGACAGCTGTCAATTGTAATACGGGTTAGGATCGCGTTTTTATGAACTGTTTGTCGGTTTTTGTTCCGGGGAAAGAGTTATATGTTGCAAGGAATGAAGCTTAATTAAATATCAAGGGAAAACACATTTCCAAATGTCACATTTATTCCAATCAACGCGGTTATTTTTCTCTAATATACTCTGCTGAAAATGTTACAAAATTAGTTTATCTTTCATGCAAGAAGTCCCTAAGGTAAACACTTGAACATCGATCGCATTAAATTGATTATGCCAATTATATGCATCAATAGATCTAAATTGCCTACATTCTAATAGCCTGCTCGGGATTTGGAATCAAGAGGCAAGTATACATGACCCTAGCCAATGTCATTTATTTATCAACAGTTACGAAATACTCAGGCAAACCAAACAAAGAACACTCATTTGGCCGAATGAACAACTAAATATGTGGAGTGAGCACTTCCGTGATGTCTTAAATCTCTTTTTGGTTGTCTACATTACTCATGACATTCAGATGTAGTTTATTTTCCTGTAAAATGTTGTCATTTTGCGTGAAGCTTGATTCTGAGAAATATACAACCACTAGTCTGAAAAACAAAACACATTAAAGCACATAATGTTCGCATATCTCTATGACAGTATTAAAAGCCTGCCATTATCTGTCAACATGTTTTTGTATAAACATCAACGAAATTGCCTACAGTGTATTAAATATTATCTGAAGTCGACCTATATAACTGGAATTAGCTTCAGAAGCTATTACATGTGACCTAATTCTTAAAATGATTAAACTTTATCCAGGTCTAGACACTTTACAGATTGACGCATCCGTGTACACAGGGGTGTTCATTTTCTCGCCTATGTAAGAACAGTTGTAAATCATCATTGCTTTCAGAATGGCGAATGTAGATTTATACGATAGCGATAGAATTCATCAATGCAGCTCTGGAGTGACAACAGGTCCTGTCACGGAAAAGCAGCTTGACCATACCACTCCGTGAGTTCTCCAGTACAATAATTTCATAAGCCGTTTCTATAGATGAAGCTGGTGAAGAACTGGAACTAGACATGAAACCCATTGCAGCTGACATGATCTATAGATGCACCATAAAGACCAAGCTCTTATATTACACCCATGAAGAAGCCCTGAATACAGACATCAAGTCGATATCATGTAAGAGCACACTCAGCATATTTGGAGAATAGATTCGTGATGGGTGGAAATCGTGTAACATTAGGAATGTTCACTAGAAGATAAGAGATGTATTATATCATACCTTTTAAGCTTTGAACCCACAATATGATACCCACCCTCCTATGTAATAGATCAGAGACGATGCGACATTTCAAATTGCTGAACGAAATCTCCATTTTTTCTATGCACCTACATATATCAGAAACTCTAAATTCGTTGGCTATCAACATGGCAAACGGTGATGAATAGCATATACAGGCCACATCACTTTCCATCCCATTCACCGACTGGAATCATCAAAGGGAGTAGAATAAGGGAACGACCTGTCAAACAACAAAGAACAAACCATTTAAACTCGTATCTTTCTTCTGGAATTAAGGAAAAACACCAAATACAAGACATACCGATATTGCGTTGAGTGATAGGTGATATACAACATGTACGTAACGAAGAGGGCCAAGTACCACCAATAACTTCGATTTGTGTCTTCCACTGAAAACACTACACTAGTTTATAATAACTCTGCATTGACAAATACCCCAATAAATCCAACGAAAAACTCTGCCATAAGTTACATTTTAATAGTTTGATAATACATAGTGTTTGTTTTTAAATAATTTAAAAAAATGACAAACACTATTTTACTTGTTTAGAAATGTTGCAAATGAAACAAAAATCCGTTTGCGGTTTCCCTCCTGCATAATTTAACTGTTCATCGTTGATACATGTGACGTTCTATACAATATCCAGATTAATTAAATATCACAATTTGAATGGTGCATATCATGTTTAAAAGTTGATATATGGTGATATAGCTATGCCACACTTATCAAACAGCTTCTTTATGCATGCAGTGTATCGTTTTATTTTCATTTGAGAACCACAACTATATTATTTAGCCTGTGTTGACTGTTCAAACCTTATCTTTGCAACTGACAATCTGACAAAAATGGAATTCCATTCCTTTGACTGCATTTAGATATAATAAATACTAATTAGCAGCGTATCAGTATTTAATTATGTACTTATGCATGGTGTGGTGTACTAATTAATAATTTCCGATTGATTCAAGTAAGCTAGATAACAGGTAAACATATTAAAGAAAAATACGCCCCTTCCGGTAAAGAATACGAGTGAGTATCCAGTTTGGATTCCAGAATTAACAATTTCTAACTATACGCCCAGTGAGTTAATTTCCTTCAAGAAGTTTGTCTTTTCGTTACTAAAATATTCTTCAACGCAATACCTTAGCAGTTTGTTGAACAAATGATGCACTTAATGTCCAGTGTGGACGGATAAACCTTGTTAACAGTCACTCAACACATTTACTTGTTCAACATTTTTTACGTACTAATGGGTGTTGTTAATAAACATTGAAGTCTTATGTTATAAATTACATTAGACTTGAACGCTCAAGGTCTTCAAATTATTTTTAATTCTATTGAAAAAGGATTCGTGAACCAATCCCATTCAATGTGATGCAAACACGAGATTGCAAAGTCGACGACACTTATGATCGCTGGTTTTCGTCTTTGGGTTCGTACTTTCAAAACTGAATCGAATTAAGGAAGCGCACACCTGACTTGGAAATAGCTACTGTTTCAGACATTCATATGACACATTATGATAAAAATGGCATATGTAAGTAGAACGTATTGGAAATGTGTTCAATGAACTTAACACTCGCGACTGAAGGTGAAAAACAGCATGTGAAATTGGTATTTTTTGAAGCGATGTTTTTCCTTTTTGTGCACTTAAACATGTATTACTCTTTTAGATTATTGAACTTGTATTTATTGTTTGAAAATGTTTGGAAATGAAAACAGTGATAATAACTTAAAAATGCTTGTTACATAATCGAAGACATTAACGATTTCGTTTACCTGGTGAATTGTCCTGGGTATTTTGAAAATATTTTGATACGTAAAATAAGTACTCTGCTTCAACTGTGTAAAACCGCGTACATTTAATTAACGTTATCGTGCGAATAAATATTTCATTTGCACGATAGTACACTCACAAAACACATGTACTTACATCAGTCAGATATCCTAATTCTCCACAACACTTCACTCCACTTTGTTTGTATAATCTCCTGAATCACACGTAATGGTTGCCAAACTCAATGTTCAATGTTATCTGTCATCTAGCAGGCTGTCGGTGCAGTATGAAACACGCGGCATATCATACAGTTATCATTTTTTGCAATTCAAAACCTCTTCACACAATGCAATAAAGTATGATAACAGATTCCATACAATTCTCGTACACATCCAAATCAACTAGCATGCAATCCGTTTCTCAACAACACAGTTTAGTAGCTTTTTATATGATATTATAATAACTATACCATTACTGTTTTAACAAGCAGGCCGTACATCTTTCAGTCTAATTCTCCTTCGGCAATCAAACAATAAATCGTATTTGTTAGGACAAATGCTAAAACCAATACTTAACTCACAAACCACTCAATTATTCTGCGAAATATCCGATAGTGAAAAATAATTTGTCTCACATTTATGCACATTGTTTTTATAGATTAGTAATTAAACATCAACTGTCAACATGGTTTAATTTTCGCTGATATTTCGAGGCTAATATCATTTGGAGGTACTAGCATTAGCGTTTTCTACTCCGATTTCTCATTCTGCTTAATAAAGAGAGGCAGCGTAGGTATCTTTTTCCTATTCAGCTATCCTCAGAGGATGTCCCATTTGTAGATGAGTGGAAACTGTCGCATCAGATAAGTGGTTATTAATTAGCATGCATGATGTGTAAGTTGAATAATACCGATATTAATTAATGAAAGCACACTTGCCATTAATTTGCAACATTTGTTTGTTAACACTCTAACAGACAATGGTTTGTATGATTTATACTGTCATTGATCTTTCGGTGTTATGGTATTGATAACAAATGTACTCAGTCACAAGCAGTTATTCTGTATGATAAAAACGTCCTGACGGAACTGAGAGGCGATATGTCCTGTGTTCCGACCGACGGTTTTGTTGATTTCCCCCATATCAATATAAAACGTCCTGTTGGAACTGAGAGGGGATATATCAATATAACTACCATGTAAAAATAAAGTTGATGTTGACTTCCTGGAAATCAGTGGGTCTCCTACAATATCATGTTATAATCGAAATTAATACAAGAACTTGTCGACATAAACCGTTGCTTGCACCATTTGGTCTAGAAAGCGAAGTGCTACATTGCCTTTTGGTTATCTTGGGATGATCACCACAGCCAATCTCGCGCTGGGATAACACGTACGCACGCTGCCACCTCAAGTACAAAATAACACATAATTTAAAACTGTTTATTAATATGTTATCTAGAATTTTGGAACATTTGATTGTATCAATATGTTTATGTCAGACATCTGTTGGTGGATATTATATAAAATGCCGTCATATTTTGACAGACACATGCTTTATTCATCGTTTATACTTTATGAATAATGCTGTATCGGACAGAACCGATAACTATGTTATTGTGAGCAGTAAGTTAATGAGAAGGCGCTGGTATAAAATACGTTGGCATTTTGTGGCACAATGGCAACTGAAAGTCACGAATCTTCGAGGAGTTTCGTGCACTCACGAATCCTAGTAAATTTTGTCAAAGTAAATAAAGTTAATGTAACAGACGTAATTTATAGTTGCGAAAAATTAGAAACGTAGATGTTAACATCATAGACATTTGATTTCAAGAGTGCGTAAACTAATTATTTTTCACCTTTTCTCTTCTTAGGGACATGCGGTGACTATGACAAATAATAAATTTACGCCCACTATAAATCAAATGACTATGGTAAACATATAACGAGCAGGGAAGACAACATTCTAAAACATCATGGTACTGTTTTATCAAAGCATTTACGGAAATCTTAAACTTACGGTCAAATTTATATTCTTTATAATACTTTCACATCTATAAAGTGCGGTAAATGGAACTTCAATACCAATCAAGATTCAGGTAATGAAATCCTACAAATAATATCTGACCCCAATTTGCAGTTGTTACAAAATTATAAAGAATTTAAACTTGAACTTAAGTTTACGATTTCCGTAAGTTGTTTGATAAAACAGTGCCCAACAGTGCCCTGCTGTGCACGTAAGACATAAAAGTAAATCACAAAACATATTCTAAAATTACAAGTTATCAGGAGAAGCACTGAAATAAAACTATAGTAGGAAATGAAAAGTTCAATTTTACTCAGGTCATATTGGTTTACTTCTAAATAATCATGGAAATGTCCGATATTTGATCCACATGTAGATTAACGAAGTAGATTGCACTCTCATTATGACCATTTAATGGTTCTTATTACAATATCCAGTTGTAAATGTCATAAATGGCCAGACACCTTTATAGATTTTACATGCTTATCTCGGTAAATTTCAACATTGTACTCATAAAGGCGACTGAATTTAATGCATTTATGCCAAGATTAAGTTCAGTTGATGGCAAACAAATAAATTTAGAATAAATAAAACCTATTATTAACTTCTTATCAATTATTGTCCGAAAAAGTGTATCTGACACCCATCCATGTTTGTTTAGATTCATAAAGCCTTAACATGTCACCATAACGAGAAAACGTTTATATAATGACTGTAATAGTGTAGGTAGCAATACATAAGACATTATGCACATGAGTATGCAAATATGCTCGTTTCAATTTCTACATTCCATCTCGAAAGAATTTGCCAAGCTATAAATTAATTCCACCAACGAGGTGGTGAAAATTGGTTATTATTAATCATTACATACAATTAACAAGTGTTGCAACATTTCCCTAATGCTGAAGGGATTCGTAATTGTCGTAATTAGTTCTTACGACAGCTGTCAATTGTTAATTACTTAATGTTATTAAAACGTTGAAGTGATAATACAAGTCATAGTGCTTTGCAATTGTTTACTGTTCCCCGAAGAGTATTATCAAAAAAGTAGTCGTGAATGTATACTAGAAGCACGGAGCATTTGATTTGATCCCCGATCTTTCATAAGAACGATTTAACAGCTGATAACTCTGGTTGTAAGTTTTGATA
Organism: Spisula subtruncata; assembly: GCA_963678985.1. Classification (NCBI taxonomy): domain Eukaryota; kingdom Metazoa; phylum Mollusca; class Bivalvia; order Venerida; family Mactridae; genus Spisula; species Spisula subtruncata. The sequence goes on from OY787665.1 coordinate 26,581,180, forward strand.
TCCATGCATAAAGGTTAGGATTACGTTTTTAGGAGTTAATTGTCGGTGTTTGTTCCGGGGAATGAGTTGTACGTTGCAAGGAATGGAGCTTAATACAACATCAGCGGGAAACACAATTTCAAATGTCACACATTTATTCCAATCAACACGGTTAGTTTTTTACTATATTTCGCTGAACTTTGTCAAAAATTAATTCCTTTCATAGATGAAGTCCCTTGGGTACTCAACTGCACATCGATTGAGTGCAATTGATTATGTCACTTATATGCATCAAGAGAACTAAAATGCATTCATTTTAACTGCCTTCTCGGGATGCGGAATATAGAGGCATGGATACAAAATCCTAGTCAGCGTCGTTTATTTATCAAAAGTTAGAAATACTAATATAACGTACACTTATATGCAGGGCACTGTTTCATACGTACCATTGGTTTATTAGAAAAACTATTCGTTAGGAAAACTATCAACATATTTAATGTTAATCTTTACTTCATAACAGTTGAAAGATGTAGCGACATACACTAATGTTTATGCCGAGGGTTGTACCAGAATTACGTAGACTTTTGTCATCAAGTCCATACTATTCATCATACAAACAAATACTTTTGTGTGGAGTACGTGTAAGTATGTGCAATTTCAAAGCCGTATCTTATTTGTATCAAATTATACAGCTTCCGGTGATATATAGGGATACGGTATGCGGGATACGTCAACGGAACGTCACGACGTCGGCGGAACTTCCATGGTAAGTTAAGCTCTTAACTATGTACAGTGTAGCTATAAAGATGGGCAAAACCGTACACAAGACTTACGAATGTTCATTAACTACATTGAATGTGATAAACAGTTCCAAGATATTACCAGTAATGTTGCACATAACCCTCATCATAGAACGTCGATCCATGTCGATGTTGTCCTAGAAAACGCTTAGTCACGTCGCATTCGCCGTTGGTTTTCGCCCACCGGTCCACGTCGTTTTATTCAGTCTCGACCACGATTAGCGTGCTTGTGTCGTTTGAAAACCAGGTAAATCGATACAAGAGATTTGGTTTTAGCAGGTTCCAGCATTTAAAGCGTTTGTTCTGGCGTCTTTCCGAGGTTCACACAAAACTTCATGATGATATGATTTCCAGTGTATTCCGCTAACGTCATATTTTCATTGGTGACGCGCAGCAGCTGTTGCTAGGGTTGTACCTTAAATCAACAACGGAAACCTTCATTAAACCGAAATTTACGGCGTACGTTTCAATGATATTGCGCTTGTATGTCACGGAGTCGCGTAAAAATTAGACTTGTTCTCTGTGAGGTATGAGTAGTTGAATAATGCCAAAAATGTTTTTAATATACGTTGTCCCGCCTATCCAATTATTGGTTACTATGGCGACAGATTAAATGGCTTTCTAACATTCTCTTAGAATTTGTTTTTACCGATTCTTTCGAAATAGGTTTGAAGTTTTTCTACGGCAAACTTGGTGATAATACATGCCCAAATAAAAAAGATATGACAAAAGTCTACATAATTCTGGTAGACTAGATGATCCCCGGAGTGATAACAATCAAAACTGTTCAGGTGCCTCGTGTAGTTTGGCAGACATTTTCTTTTATGATTGATTTCTTTATGGTGTTGTAGATTTCACGTGAGATTCTGAGGTTATATTTTTTTCTGTCAAATATTAACATTTTACGTGAGGCTTTATAGCGAGACAATTTGAAAGACAAATGCATTAGAGCGCGTGATGTTCGCATATTTTATGACAGTGTTAAAAGTCTGCCATTATCTGTCAACTTGTTTTTGTATGAACATCAAAGAAATTGCCAATACTGTTTTGAAAATTATCGACATACTTGTATAATATGAAGTCGGCCTACATAACTGGACTAAGCTTCAGAAGCTTTTACAGACGACTTAATTCTTACGCTGAGTCAACGTGATCAAAGTCTAAACACTTTACAGCTTGACGCATCCGTGTACACAGTGGTTTCATTTTCTCGTCCGCGTGAGTACATTTGTAATTAACTGATGCTTTCAATATGGCGAATGTACGATTTATACGATAGCATTAGGACTCATTAATACAGCTCTGAAGTGTCACCAGGTATTGTCACGGACAAGCAGATTAACCATACCACTTCGTAAGTTCTCCAGTACCAGAAATTGTAGAAGCCTTTCCTTAAGATGAAGCAGGTAAGGAACTGGAACTAGGAATGGAACTCATTGTAGCTGGCATGATCTATAGGTGCACCATTAAGACAAAGCTCTTGGCCTAGATAACACCCACGAAGAAGTCCTAAAGGCAAACAGCAAGAAAGAAAACATTCGATATCATGCTAGAGCTCAACCAGCATATACATAGAAGAAGTTCATGATGGTTGGAAATCGTGTATTATTGTGAAGCTTCACTAGGAGAGAGAATATTAGTTTGATACACCAGCCTTCCCACAGAACCTTTTATTAGCTTTTAAACCACAATATGATCACCCCTTTTAAATAGCTCAGAGACGATGCGAAAAATATCAAATTGCTGAACGAAATTTTTTCTAAACACCTACTTATATCAGAAACTCTAAATTCGTTGTCAATCAACATGACAAAACGGTAATGCATTTGTCAAACAACAAACTAATGCATTTGTCAAACAACAAACAACAAACAACAAACCGCTTAACATCGTCTCTTTGTTCTGGAATTTAGGAAAGCCATAAATGCAATACATACGGAGATTGCGTTGAGTTGTGGGTGTCATAGATAATGTATTGTCAAATTGTCAGGCACACTCAGGAACTACGTGTGTTATTAACATTTGTGTCAACTACTGAAACATATTGATCACCAATACACTAGTCTGAATTGGAAGAACTACAAAGCCAACATAAAAATCTACACTAAGCAGGAATATATACAAGTGCATTTATGTAGTTATCATTACATCAGTTAGTGATTAAAATATAAAAAGATAATTAGTGGTTTAGAAACTTTGCAAACTCAAAACAAAAAGTATGACTAAATTCATTTGAAATTCAGCCGTTTGTGGTTTCTCTCCTGCATACTTTAACATCGTGTATACACTCAGGTAACATTACTCGATTAATTACTAGTTATTCACGAGATTGAATTCAATATCCAGATTAACATCACAACCTGGATGGTGCATATTATGTAATAGTTGATACAGGTTGTTGAACTGCTTTTGTACTATATGGTCAGATAGCAATGTGATTATCGACAACATTAGACCACTCGCCTATTCTATAACACCAAATAACCAGTACCAATGCATCTGCATCCTATAGGCCGCAACTGTTAAAATATCACTACGGAATCGTGTAAGTGATGTCATTGAGGCACTAGCCGACTTCCACGCACAAGTCATAAACATGCTGCACACATAATCAAATTGTTAAAAAGTGGAACAATAAAGTTCTCAATGAATTAAAACCATTACTAATTATTAACTTTTACTTCTTTATTTTGCAAAGAATAATTCATCTACACAAGTAAGTATTTATTGTTCATCTTCTTTTGCTACTGAATTTGTATTGACAATTAAGCGGACTGGAAGCATTTGGTAACTAGTTAAGTTGTCTGTGATGATTTACAAATTGCATGCTCTGTATCTGGATGCTTGTAAATCTGAAAGTGATGCGTATTTGCTACTTGATGTGCTAAATATGCATACAAACTAATTAAGATAATTTCTTGTTTTAATTGCTTTTCACAATACGCGTTATCATGACTCAGATGGATTTTGATCTCAGATAAGTTGATGACAATGAAATGAGATTAAATCAATCTAATTAAAACAGAAATAAATAAATCAACGTGCTCTTTTGTAGCATCACTTTTTAATGTCACCGTTTCACTGTCTGGATGCTTGTGAAACATATATTCTAAAGATGAATCATACGTTTTACAAATGTCGTGCAAAATATACATACACTGACATCCAATAAAGATATATTAGTGTTTTAATTGCTTTTTACAAAACACGTCATCATGACTCACCTGGATTTAATTTGAGATAAGTGAGGATGATGATAATATAATAATTAAAACAGAAATGAATTAATAAGCTGCGACTAGGGCTATGAGCTACTAGAAACAATATGTGAGGTATTTTATGACCCATACATCTAAAAGCAAATTATTCAAAATAGTTATTACGTCAGTTAGCCTGGAATGGCATTTCAACCCTTTATTTTTGCAATTTTGACAATCTGACACAAAGTTATTATCCTTCCTTTGAATGCACGTACTATATCAAATAAGTCACCAATTAGCAGCGTCTCAATATTTGAGCGTGTACCTGTGTAAGATGTGGTGTACTAATTATTTTCCGATTTATTCAAGTAAGCATGATAATAGAAACATATATTGAAGCAAATTACGTCCCTTTCCGGTAAGACTTCAAGTATGTATCCATAATTAAACAATTTCATCTACACGCCCAGTGCGGTTTTTCTTCTTAAACTATGTTCATTTACGTTCTTTAAATACTTACATATTCTTTGCGCAACAGATAATCAGTTAGTTGATGGAATGACTAACACATATACAATTCACTTGGTGCCTCGGTGTGGACTAGTAAACCTTGTTAACAGCCACTAAACGCATTTACGTTTCCAAGGTGTTGTTATCAACGAATTAGTGCTTTTATAAAAAAATGTTTTACCGTGTTAAAAATATCAGACTAAAGCACTCAAGACATTAGAGTTTTTAAAAACTACTTTAGAAGACGTTTGTGAACACACGCTTGCAACGACGACGGTATGTATGATCGGTGGTCTTACCAATTCAAAAGGCAGGGCACATCCTATTTTGACATACATTTTGTATCTAATGGGCTACCTACAGTTTAAGACAGTCATATAACATATGACCAAGATGACATATGGTAGTCCCAAGTCGTTGGCATGATTTCAATTAACTAAACACTCGCGGTTGAAGTTATCAATAAATTGGAAGTATCAGTATTTATGATTCAAGCGATGTTTTTCTTTAATGTGCAATTTAACATACCCGGCTTATTTTAGATTCTTGGGCTTGTATCTTATTTGGAAATGTTTCGAAATGAAGACATTGATAATAACTTTATAATTGAGTGATACACATACGACGACATTAACGATTTCGCTTACCTGCTGAAATTTCCTACGCATTTTGAAAATATTTAGATACGAACAAATCAATATGTCACCTGTGTGTAATTAACAAAAACATGCGAATACTTTTCATTTTTCACGATATTACAATCGCAAAACACGCGTACTTACATAAGTTAGATATCCAAAAATCCTACCAACACTTCACTTCAGTTTGTTTATATTTCAGCTATCAGACTGTGTGTTCAGCATGAAACACGCGGAATATCAAACAGTTATCATTTATTGCAATTCAAAACCTCTTCATACAGTGCTATAAAGCATAACAACAGATTGTATTCAATACTGTGCATGCACATTAGTCACTTAGCATGCAAACTGGTTCTCAACAACACGTAGTTTATCATTACTATTTTAACAAGCAGGCCGTCGGTAATAAACAGCACAGCTTTCAGTCTCATTCTCCTTCGGCAATGAAATAATAATTTATTTGTTTTAGTTACACTGTCGACGTTTATTTGAACATTTCAGGACCATTACTAAATTCTTACTTAACTCACAAACAACACATTTAATCTGCGAAATATCCGATAGAAAAAAATGTCTCACATTTATGCACATTGTTATTATAGATTCGTTATTAAACACGAACTGTCGACAACGGTTTTCCGCTGCTATTTCGTGGATCATAGCATTTTGAGGTTATCTGGTTAATAAAGAGAGGTCTAGTAGCGTAGGTATCGTTTTTCTTCACAGCTATGCCCAGAGAGGATGTCCCGTGTGTTGATGAGTTGATACCGTGACATCCGATAAGTGGATATTGATTGGCATTCATGGTGTGTTAAGTTGAATAATACCCATAGTAATTCCTGAATGCACCATTGTCATTAATTGATAATATTTTTGTATTATTATAACACTAGCAAACAATGGTTACTGTGAGTTATACCGCCATATTGGTTCTTGTGCTGTTCTATTGATTGTTGTATTCAATCACACTAGTCATATTATGCTTTTATAGTATCGAACCTCCGTTTGATATTTGTCAAAGCATTCTATTTTTCTGTATACGATGTTTGTATGCTCTTATAAATGACGTTTCTATATGTTTCAGGTTGATATTTGGGATTGTTCTTCTATTCTATTCTTTTATTGACATTGTTATTAACTGTGAAGTAATCGGTGAAATAAATCCTGTTACTTCATGGGTTATCACGAACTGCTGTGGCTAGCATTAATTCTTCCTTACGCTGACTTCTTCGCTCAACAAAAAAACTTCGGGAACATATCATGCGTATAATGATTTTTTCTTTGTTAGACCATTACCTACGAATTGGTATACAGTTTGATGCAAATTCTAAGAAAGATTGTTTTCAAATTGGCGGATTATGAATGGTGAAAGTATTAATTGACCTTTTCATTATAAACCGTAGTGGAAATTTGACATCAAACTCGGTACCGTGCTATATATGCATAGTTATATAATTATGATGAAATGTTCGACCGGGTTTTTATTGTTTTTTACATACACATTTTATTTAGACATGTGTGTTGGGCTTATAACAATACACTTTCGTGATATATTTTTAAACTGAAAAAAAACAAACAAAAAAAACAATAAAATCAATCTTAATAAGGACATTTACAATCTGAGAGATATTACGTGTTTCAAACATTTAATAATTAATCAGAATATAAAGTGATTACGACAGCAATAACGACACCATAGGGAGCTGGGTGTAAGTAATGAGTTTAAATGTGTGGCGCCGGTTAATGACAATCTTGTAAAACATAATTTATTAAAACTTATCAGTTTTAGTTACCTGACGGTAGGTTTCGCTCGCAGTAACATAATACGAGGACCGCATTCGAGTTTTGGTGGATGCATCGAATTCTGAGGTTCGAATATCTTTACAATGTATAGTGTTAAGTTAGTGTTTCGTTTTGGCAATATGTACCGGTATTCATTATAAGGATGTGAGGTATTTGACTTAAGACTTTCCGCTATTATGGCAGATGACTTACACCAGGAACTTTTTTTACATTGCAGCAAATTTTGTTTTGTTGAACACCAACCACTAACTACACATTAAAACTAAAATGATGTTTCCTATCAATGCCTGTAATTATTATCTATTTTAGAACCATTATTCGTCAACAATGTTAGTGGTTTTGAACCCAATTCTTGTACAATGTGCATATCTTGGAATTCATAAATAGTATATACATGCTCCAATTAGCATCGTCTCGGTATTTCATAATGTTATTATGTAAGATGTGGTTAAATGATTAATAATTACCGTTTTATGAAGTAATCATAATAGAAGGAACGTCTCTTTGAAGCATAATCCGTCGCTTCCGGCAATGAATTTAATGCAATCATTCCCACCTGCACGCCCAATCGTTTTACTATATACTAGTACTTACCATGTTTTGCTACTACATGTACAGCAATATTTTCAGGCGCAATAGCTGATTAGTGAGATGACTTAATCAACTTCTCAGTAAATAATACTTAACTCCATGCTGAATTATAAACATAATAACCGTCAAAACATGGATTCCCGTTTAATGTAAGTTGTCATGTTATCGTAAGATATATATCTTTATCGTTAACGTTATGAGACTAAACGTCTAAAATGTTTTACGATTGTTTTCAAAATTGCGTTAGAGAATCCTCATCCAGTGGGTTTTATTCGAGATTGCAAAGATGCTTTCATCATTGACTTTCCAAAAATACCAAGTTACCAAACACATTCATTGATTTTTGTTGTACAGACGTTATGACACATCTTGGCATGTAAAATGTTTCCTATGCACGTAACATCCACGCCTGATGCTATCAATAAATCGTGAATAACAACATATCAACATTTCATTATTACCGACATTTCTCTTTCATAAGACAAAATATTTATGCCGTTTATTCCATTTTTTGAAGAAATCAAAATAACTTTAGCGTTGTGTTAACAATTGACGATATATTAATCTGGTTCAATTATACGCACTTATTTAAGACTTATACTACATCAATTTATTCTATTTTATCTGCGTAGTAGAAGTGGCCGCGTGTACGTTCACTAGAATAAACTTCATTCACGATGATACAACAAAACATCGCACCAGTTAGCTATCTAAATATCCTACCCACACTTCACTTCACTTTGTATTATCTGCAGAATCACGTGTAATGATTGCTAAGCTCAATATTCAGACTGTAGATGCAGCATGAAGCACGCATTTATCATTAATCAAACATAATCGTTCAAAACCTTTTAACACTATACCGTAAAACATAATAATAGAGTTTTAAAGCGATACATATTTACTTTTATAATTGTCTCTAAGCATAGAATATGTTTCTCAATAACACATAGTTAACTAACCTATTATATGAATTAATAAAAACTATACCATTACCCTTCGTTTAAGTTATGTAACTGTTTTAACAAGCAGGCATTATGTCCTAATCTGTACCGTTTTTTCAGTCAAATGCTCCAACGCCAATCAAGAATCATTACATTTGATTATAGGTGATTCAGTAAATAACTGATATATGTACGAGCATTGGTTGGAATAAAAAAACAAATATGCTCAAAGCAAACACAACTAACGACCTCAAATGATTCCGCGAAATAACCCATGATAATTAATCAAACTATGTTACTGATTCAGAATTAAACACAAAATGTCACCAGGATCTAATTTCCCCTGATATCATCAGGTCAATTGCATTTGCAGAAGATCGATTTTCCAACTCAGTATTCTCCCTTTCATGTAAAAGTGACATGGGAGGGAAACGCTTTCATACCCGAGTGTTGGATACCCCGAATTTTAAAATGTTGATACTGTCCCATCAGATAAATGACTATTAATTGACATGAAGTTGAATAATACCGATATTAATAAATGAAAGTACCATTGTCAATAATTGTGAACATTTTTGTGTAATAACACTAACAAACAATGGTTGCTGTGAGTTATATCGTCATATTGGTTTTTTTGGGATATTATTAATAAATGGTCTCAGCCACTCACATGCATTATGTTCATCTAGTATCGAACGGCCATTTGATATCACGCAGAAAAAGCCATTCAATATTTCTGTATACAATGTTTATATTGATTTGACATCAAACTGGGCACCGTGCTATACATTCATAGTTACTTATAATTAAATATACGTCCGTGTTTTAGTTGCTTTTATCAACACGTAATCCCGCTCACGTTTTATTTAGAGCTCTGGGTGGGGCTGATGACAATACACGTTTGTGATCTAATTAAACAGGAATAAATTTATAAACAGTGAAATCAAGCTGGAGATCAGAACAGAAACAATCTGTAAGAGATGTATTGTTCCATACGTTTAATAATAAATTAGAAAATATTGTGATTACGACAGTATTTACGACACCGTAGGGAGCTAGTTTTCAGTAATGAGTTTAAATTAATGGCGCCGGTTAATGGCAATCTTGTAAAACGTAACTCATGTAAACATTATCAGATTCAAATAATGTAAAATTAGATGTTCGCATTCTAGTTTTGGCGGATGTAAATGAAATAATTCCTATGTTCGAGTGTCTTTATAATGCGTATAGTAAAAATATTTAGTGATTATCTGGTTAAGGACCTTCCTTATAAGTTTGTGGATGATTTTTTCCTATTTTGAAGTGTCCGGCAACGTAGGTACATAGGCATGCAGTAACTATTGTTTAATTAGCTGGCGACTCCCCAAACCGATAATAAGCAAACATGACAGACGGGATCCAACTCTAGACCTTCCGCTATATACATAACATTTACTGTTGTTTCCTTTAACACCAGTGACCCCACAATCAATTGTTGTTTTATCTAGTACCAGATACTAAACAAACTTCACATTTAATTGTTACTTTCATTCAAACGAGCAACTAACCATGTCTAACAACCAATAACGTCAGTTGCTTCGTTTAACGCCATCGCCTAACTACACACCACCAAATGATGTTTCATTCCTGTGTCAAAATTACTCAGTTCAAGACTGCTATTCGCCAGCAATGTTTAACCTAGTGTTGTCGAATTTAATCCTTCTACAAATGGTATATAATGTCTTTAAACACAAGCAGATCTTATTAATGGTATTATGTAAGGTGTTGCAAAGTAATTCTTAATTTCCTATGATTCAAGCTAACATAATATTGGGAAATTTTCTAAATTGTCTTTGATAATTTCGTCCCTTTCATTAATTCATATAATGCAACCATTCTTATCTGCACGCCTTGCCCTTACACTTTCTTTATATATTTTGCTATTATAGTTGCTACACTTTTTGCGATGCAATGGCTGATAGGTGAGTTGCTGGAATCATCTTTTGCGTGAAAAATATTTAGCTAGGTGCGGAATTATTAACCCTATAACAAGTCAACACACACATTCCCATTTTCACAGTAACATTTCGTTAAATGAATGATGCCATGATTTCGAAAGATTGATGTCATACGATTTAGAAAACTAATTCATTGACCTTATAAGACTAAATGCATGATGAAGAGTTTGATATATTTATCTCAAAATCGCAAACGCATTGACGAACCGTCATTCAGTGTGTTTGATTCGAGACTCCAACGATGGCGATTGTATGACCTCGTTTGGGTCGTGTGTTGGAATCTCAACCACAAAGTTGGGCTTATGTACGTATTTTAATAATTATAATAAGTATCTTCTCGGACCTGGTTTTCGGCGTACAATAAGCGGTTGTAATCCACAAACCTTGAACTCTACCATTGAACGGCAGGTGATGTTCTCTCTGTAGGAATTTCCACCACACAACTCTTCCACCAATGTCAATTTACCAAACACATGCATTCACGTTTGTTAACCAGAAATAATGACACCTCTTGAGATATGAAATATTTCCTATGAACTAAACATGCGCGCATGATGCTATTAACAAATTTTGAATACCATCAAGTCAATATTTCATTTTCAAACCATGTTTCTCTTTCAAGCAAAATACATTTAATACTGATTTTAGATGAGCAAGTATTTGGTTTTTATTATTATGTAAAGCATATTGTTACGATTGATTGTATCAGATTGAATTTGCAGCATTTATCTATAATATTTAAATATATTAAAACAGTTCGTTACGTTGCTTCAAGTGCGTAGTAGTATAATATAAACAGTTCACAAATCACACAAATGAATAACATTTTTGACGATCTAATAATCGTACAAAATGTGTACTTACATCACAGTTAGATATCCTAATTCCCCACAAACATTTTGTTTCTATAATCTCCAGAATCACACGTACTGTTTGCCAAGCACAGTGTTCAGTGCTATCTGTCTACAAGCTATCAGCAGATGCAGTTAGTAACATGTGGCATATCAAACCTTTATCGTTCATCTAAATTCAAAAGCTCCTCACACAATGCAATAAAGCATAATAACAGAGTGTATACAGCAATATGCTTCTCCTTTAGTCTCTTAGCAGGTAAAATGTTCCATTTATTAGATTGATGAAATAATAATACCATAACACCTAAGATTACTGTTTTGACAAGAAGGACTTAGGCCCAAAGCTGCATATATTTTAGTCTCATGCTCCTTCTGCTATGGAAGAATATATTTAATATTTTAGTTAACATATGGGCGATGTTATGAATATTGTTTGGAATACAATGCAATATATTCAAACCAAGCTATAAATATAACCACATAATAATTCAGAGAATTAACCGATAGTATATTAAAGTGAATTAGTGTCGCATTTAAGACAGCATTTTATAGACTCGGCAATCTTGTAAAACATAACTCATGGAAAGCGTTATTGGATTCATTTATCTGCTGATAGTTTTCACGCATCGTACAGTAATAAGAGTTTCGAATTATAGTTTCGGTGGATATCTGTAAGTCCCATTATCGAATATCATCACAATACATATAGTAAAAGTATTTTATCTTTTATCTGCTTAAAGGGTCTTCCTTATAAGTGGGAGGGAGTGTTAGCATTTTCGCCTATTTTGTTAGTGTCAGGGCAACGTACTAGGCTTATCAACATACAGAAACCATTATTAAACTAGCTGGCTACTCCTAAACCGATAATATAAGCTTAATCTTCTGTCGACATTCTGCTATATACAAAACACCAACTGTTATTTGGTTTAACATCGGTGACTAAACAATCAATTGTTCCTTAATTTAGCACCGGTGTCTAAGCAAACCTCACGTTAAATTGTTTTTCTTCCTTTAAAATGAACTACTCATCACAATCACTAGTTGCTTTGTTCAAGACCAATTACTAACTTTACCTTAAATTCTATACTGGCTTCATTAAACACCAGCGACTAACTACACCTAATAACCAAACTGTAACTAACTACCTAATGAAGTTTTAATTCAGTGTCTCTAATAGTTCATTTCGGAACCGCTATTCGCCAGCAATGTTAATGTTTTGAACATAATTCTTATACAAGGTGTATATCATGCCATTGAATCAATAACGATGTAATTAATGCTCCATTTAGCAATGTCTCGGTACATAATAAGGTTATTATGCAAGGTGTGGCAAAATACTTTGAAGCAAAGTCCGTCCCTTCCGGCTATGAATATAACGTAAAACTTCCCAAATGCACGCACAGACCTTTCTCTTCCTTCATATGTTCTGTTATTACGGTTACTACAATATTTTTGGGTGCAATAGCTAATTAGTGAGTTGATGGAATCGCCGTCAGGGCGAACGATACTTAAACTAAGCTTTTAGCCAGTCAACAAACGCATTCCCAGTTTCAGCCAAATTTTCGCTTAATGCGCGATGTAATATTTCTGTAAGTCTTACGGAATATCATTGATTTAATGCGTTAAATAGTTTCGATTACTGGTATACTTTGAAATTTGTTTGTAACCTTTAGCTAATGATTGGGTGTTATGCAAATGAATTTCATGTTTCACGATATTATAACAATAAAAAAATTACACTCACATCTCAGTCTCATATATCAAAATACCATACACACACTGTTCTGCACTTTGTTTGTGTAATCTCCAGAATCACATGTAATGGTTCTCAAGCTCAATCTACAATGTTATTTGTCAGCAAGCTATATGTTGGTGTATTATGAAACATGCGGTTTATGAAACATTTATCATTCACCAGACATTATAAATACCAACTTCTTCAGACAATACAATAAACATAATAACATTGCCTATACAATGATACATATCCCTTTTAGCCCCTCAGCAATGAATAAATTTCTCAACAATATATAGTTTTGTAACCTATTATATGATATGTGGTTAAGTAGAGTCCCGCCTACGGGGGTTAGTAGGTCCCGGCCTACTCGGTTAAGTAGAGCCCATGCTCCTCGGTTAAGTAGGGCACCGTCTACTGGGTTAAGTAGAGCCCCGCTTACTGGGGTTAGTAGGACGCACCTACTAGGTTTAGTAGGGCCCGGCCTACTGTGTTAAAAATATCCTAACTACTAGGTTTAGTAGGGCCCCGTCTACTGGGTTTAGTTGAGCCCCGCCTACTGGGTCAAGTAGTATTTTACCCACTTGCATAAATGAGTGGCAGATATGTGTTATATGTGATTTATAAATTTGTCCATATATATGTAAATTGTATATTGTTTAACCATGTATTTTAGTCATCCTTGTACAACACTTTTGAACGTGTGTATAAATGAAAAAAGGGCTATATAAATATGGTATGATAAAAAAAATAACTATGCCATTGTACAACATTAATGTAAATGTTTTAATATTTTACGAACGTTGTATTGAATAAAATACAATATTCTCAAACCAAGTTAAACTACCAACACAATTCCGCGAAATAATCAATAAAATAGGAATTAACTAGTCTCACATATATACCCATTTTTACTGATTTATAATTAAACACAAAATGTCACCATGATATAATTTCCCCTGATATTATTATGTCAAATTTCATTTGAAGGTGATTGATTTTCCTACTCATTATTCTCCCTTTCATGTTAAAAAGAGTGACATGGGAAGTAATAGTTTTCCTACCTAGTAATGCGAAGTGGGAGTCCCGAGTGTTGGCGAGTTGATACCATCACATCTGATAACTGACTATTGATGAGCATTCATGATGTGTTATGTTGACTATCACCAATATTGATCAATGAAAGCACCATTGTCATTTATTGTCAATACCAGTTTGTTATAAAAATGATGAATAGTGGTTGCTAGGAGCAATACCGTCAATGGAGTGTATATATTTTTGTTATATTTATGTGTATACACACAGAACGAATGCATCCACTTGCGAAACGTCAATTTTGCGTTAGTATAAATGTTTATTTACCAATATTCAACAATAAGTGGTCATTAGTACACGGTGAATAGCAATCAACAATCTTCAAGAAATGTTGTGCTACATAGTACGCCATTTAATGTGTGTAATATATAGTGATAATGGCAGTTGTTTCGTTTAACTACAACGATAATCTACACCCAACTGCTTTCATTCCAGTGTCTCTAATGGTACATTCAGAACTGCTTTTCGTGAGCAATGTTAGTGTTTTCGAGCTTAATTCTTTTAAAAAGTGCATATCATGGCTTTGAATACACGAATTACTAATTAATGCTCCGATTAACAACGTCGCGGTATGTCATAATGTTATTATGTAAGGTGTGGCCACATAATTATTAATTTCCGATGATTCAAGTAAACATAATAATAGGATATTGTCTTTGAAGTAAAATCCGTCCCTTTCATTAATACATATAATGCAACCATCCACAACTGTACATCCAATCTTTTTACTGTCTTTATATCTTTAGTTTTTACAGTTGCCATACTTTTTGTGATGCAATGGCTGATTATTGAGTTGATGGAATCACCTTCCGGGTAAACAATACTCACATTTACCTTTTAGTCAGTCAACAAACGCATTCTTGTTGTAAAGCATCTTTTCGCTAAATGTACGATGTAATGTTTCTGTAAGTATTACGGAATATGATTAATTAATATTATGGGGGAAACATTTGACCTGATACGCTAAATAGTTTCGATTACTGGTATACTTTGAAATGTGTTTGTGAAGCTTTACCAA
Source organism: Spisula subtruncata (assembly GCA_963678985.1). Classification (NCBI taxonomy): domain Eukaryota; kingdom Metazoa; phylum Mollusca; class Bivalvia; order Venerida; family Mactridae; genus Spisula; species Spisula subtruncata. The sequence continues at coordinate 26,596,347 of OY787665.1, forward strand.
ATGGTTGGATGTTGACTGTGTTTGTACATTAATCGTTTGCACTCAACATAAGGCATAGAGATAAGTTTTGTGTAATCCCCGACTAGGCCTGTGGGTGGTGGTACCAATGATCTGTTTCCTATGTCTACTTATCAACTACACACAACACTCTTAGTTACTAAACAAATAAATACCAAAAAACAAGCTTAATTTTAATGAAAAAAACAGATAGGTTTCGAACTCGCGCATATTGTTGCATGTATAAATAAAGTATCATTTTTGAACCAATGTCTTTCTTTTGTGCGATGAACCAGTACATTAGTTCCGTTTTTAGATGTGCATTTATTTGTTGTTTCGACATATGTCGAAATGAAACTAAAAGAATAGGACTTTACAACTGCATGTATCAATAACAATGATGACCTTTGCTGTTACTCAGTTATTCCTGCACAATATCTGCGTACACCATACGCGAATACATTGCATTTTTCATGATATTACCATCACAAAACACGTGTACTTACATCAGTCAGATATCCTTATTCCCCACCAACACTTCACTTTGTTTGTATAATCTCGTGAATCACATGTAATGGTTGTCAAGCTCAATGTTTAGTGTTGTCTGTCAGCCTGTTATCTGTTGATGTATTATGGAACATGCAGCATATCAAAGATTTATCATTCGTCAAACATCATTATTCCATCCTCTTCACACAATACTATAATAATAATAAAACATAATATTGTCTATACATATCAGCACTAGTCCCTCAGCATGGAATATATTTCTCAACAACATATAGTTAAGTTACCTGTGTACAGAGTGATCATTAATATATGGTAATAACTGTGTCAGTTTTTAAGATAATATTTGTTGTTATATGCCATAATTTAACATATGCATGTAAGTTTTATTCAGGACATAAATTATTTTCAAATGTTACATATTATTTTCTCAGCTGATATTTGAAGCGTTTTCCTTAATTCTGAAAAACGGCCAAAATCAGAAGCAAATGACGTCGTAAATTAATTATTGTATTATATGATATTATAATCACTGTACCATTGTACTTAATTAATTCGTGTAACTGTTTTAACAAGTAGCCTTAGGTTCACAGCTGCATAGCTTGCAGTCATTTCCTCCTTGGGCAATGAAAGAATAATAACATTTATTTATAGTTGATCAGAAAATAAGAGAACTATGTTATGAACGTTGGTTAAAGAAGCAATATGATCAAACCAAACTGAACTAAATAATTCCGCGAAATAACCGATAATAAATCGAAATGAATTAGTCTCACATTTATGTACATTTTTACTGATTTATAATTAAATTCAAAATGTCACAATGATGTATTTACCCCTGATATTATCATGACAAGTTACATTAATTTTGGAGGTGATCGAGTTTCCTACTCAGTATTCTCACTTTCATGTAAAAAGTCTGACAGGGATGTAATCGTTTTCCTACCCAGTGATACCAAGTGGAAGTCCCGAGTGTTGGCGAGTTGATACCATAACATCTGATAAGTGACTATTGATGAGCATTCACGATGTGGTATGCTGACTATCACCGATATTGATTAATTAAAGCACCATTGTCATTTATTGTCAATGCTAGTTTGTTATAAAAATGATAAATAGTGGTTGCTATGAGCAATACCGTCAATGGAGTGTATCTTTCTGTGTTATTGATACAAAACAAATGCATTCACTTGTCACTCGCGAAAAGCCAAGTTTGCGTTCATTTAGTATCGAGCCTTCGTTGGATGTCATGCAGAAAAAGACGAATGCGTCTGTACGAGGATATATGTGTATATGCTCATATTTTTAAACAGTAAGTGGTCTTAAATCGAGGTGATATGACTGCAGAAACGGTCCTTTTGATCATGGTGTCTGTGGCATGTTCCATTGTTAAACGTTTAAGTTCCGAGTGATATGTGTCACTGCTCGTATCAGAACGGCATGCTTAGAGTCCCCCTTTATCGTGCAATGTGTTGTCAACTTTCTACTGCCTTTTTATTACTTTAATTTATATAAGTAAAATTATAATGTGTCACAGTGACGTCTTGCTGAGCTTTGCGTGGTTCGTCAATTTATGTTCCTATTTAGTAGTGCAACAAACAATAGTCTGTTTATGTCTTTCAAATAAACATGTTTATTGTTTCTGCTGAATGTTGTTTTGTGAGTCGAAATCCTTGTGATTGGTTATAATTGTTCTTGCGTCGTTTGTGTTTGACTGACAGAGGCAACATATTGTCTGAATACCTTATCATCGTGGTAGTCAAATATAACCGATGCAAGTGTATACTCTTGATTTGTGTTGTCATCATGTTTTGTTGCTAGTCAGTTTTAATTGCATGGTATTTTTGTGTGTTCGTTTTGTGCCGCTGTTTGTGTTGAGTGCTACGTTCTCCTGGGCGATCTGTTAATAGTTGGGTTAATGGCGTCGGTTTTATTTACTGGCAGAGACAACATATAGCTATTCAGTTTTATGTGTGTTTTGTGCTGCTGTTTGCAATGAGTGTTGCATTCTACAGTCTGTTAGTGTTAAAATATGTCTTCTCGGTTCTTCAATCATACAAGACTTATAGTATTACTGGTACTAACTACTAGTAAATGTATAACGTACTGTGAAACACCAACACCGTGCATTTTCATTGAAAGTATACGCACAAAATAACTTTTAAATATTTCTCTTTAAAATGGATCAATAATTTCTAAAACATGAGTTTAACACAATGTTTCTTAGATCATCAATATTTTACAAGATCTAAACATTTTATTTCGTGTTCCATATCTTTTATTTAAATTTCCATCACAATTGTATTGTGTGTGCATCACTATAAGCTGTATAGCTCGTTAGCGACTAAGCTGGACCCCCATAAACCTTAAATATGTTTGAAAGTAACCATGCAATTTGATTGAAATTTGGCATAGTTCACTGAATAATCTTTACCAACTCTGTGTTTAAATTTCAAATTTTTGTACTCACTAATTAAGATTTTCCCCATTGTGTCTAATGCATTATTTTGGTATTTTAATCAACAAAGAGACAGGGAGTAAAATTAGCTATTACGATCAGTCAGTTAGAATAATGCTATTGTATTTTTAACAACTATAACGGGACACATATGGATAATTTTACCTAATTTCGTCTGGTCATCAATGTGTACATAGTTGAGGCCCATCTTCTGATTGGAATAATCAATTGTACAAACAGAATTACAATGTTTTTCTTGCAAATATTTCTACCCAGTTGCTCGAGTTATATTGATAACAAAAAATGTTCATGTATGGGCCTCATTATATATTTACAATGGTCACTGATGTGTAACTTAATGCACAGTTATATTGGATCAAATTGTTGATCTTTGCTGTTCCGTTCATTTCAATCACCCATACGTATTTACCCTATTTTAGACTTAAAGTTTTGCATTAGACGTGAATGCAAAGTACACTTTTCTGTGCACCAAAAATTCTTATTTAATTCATGAGAGTTGGTAAGAGTGTTTTATTAACACATACCAATTTTTGTTCTAATGGACACTGTATTTTAAAAGTTATTAAAGGTTTATGGGGGTCCAGCTTGGTCGCTAACGCACTATAAGTGCATGTGTCACAGACATTGCAAATATAACTTATATAAGTGAACAAATGTCGAATAAGTAATATGTGTAGCAGCATAACATTATTCCAGTATACCGAGATATCCGAATTACTTAAAATATGTAAGTCTAATTTTATCGTTCATTCCGAGATTGTGACGTCACGTGTACATTGAATGATAAACACACAAATAACTCACATGAACATTAGACAATAAACAATTACGAACAATAAACACTTGTCTGAGCAACAATAAACACTTAAATGTAGTGGAATTATATTGCAATAAATATCAATAACCCCTTGAACATTCTCGAAGCAGTTCGTTGGGTAGTATGTCATATATAAAAGGTTGGATTTTGACCTGACAAGTGCATTATATTCCAGGATCACCAACCCGCTAATCTGTCAAAAGCTACGAGGAAATTGGGCATGGAAGGTAGCCCTCAACTTAACCAGTCGAACACAGAAAACATATACTACATCATACGAATGAAATGCCCAAGTGCCCACTGTAAAAATCCTAGCTGGATAATATAGTTTCATAAAGGGATGCCAAAAGAGTGACCTCAAGTGATCAAATGAGGAGTTAGTCCTCTTCGTACTCTCTATCACATAAGGCATTATCTTTATTGGTCCAGTAAACATAGGTTGTATTTATCCACATCCTTACGTCGTAAATCTGGTGTAGGTTTTTGTGTTTTATTTGACTGGGTTGATATCCAGTGGCCAGTGCACACCACTCCGCCTTTCATATCCAGCCTTGGTATTACCAAAGCTGCAAGCTACTTACCATTGCATTTTGGTTTGTTGTGTTTGGTTCAAATTTTCATCCAAGAATAATTTGAATAAGTGTTCTGTTGTTTCAGATGGGACTTTGGTGAATATATTACGACATTCGTTATGTCATTAGCGCGAATGTTACTTGCAACGAACGTGTAGGTGCCCTGGAATTCGTAATTACCGGCGTTAACAGTTGACTACTAACTCCTCTCTCCAATTTCTTATGATCTATTACTGTATTTCCAACTGTAATACATGTAGTCCTTAATTGACGCCAACCAAGAAAATACTTTGCTAATAGTATGCTCTTTTGAAGAGAAATTACAACTACCATGTCACCACCCTTTTAGTACTTTATATTGAAGAGTATTTACTCAATTTATGGATGTAACCAGATCAAAGCGAGTCATATTGACACAGGGTGTAGCGTAGCTGTCCAGTTAACGTTATACACTGCGACAAATAACGACATGTAAATTATTTTGATGAATATTAGTACCGGTAATATATCGACATATGACGAAACTTCTAACGCCCCCATATTCGATATTGAATAATAATATTTCAATTATATTTTTCTACGTATTGGATAACAACACATTATTCTATACATGATTTATTTAAAATTATACCCAACACCGCTATAATCTAGCACGAACTTTGATACTTTATATTTTGGTTGCCTTATTTGTTCGGCTTTATCTAAAATATAATATATAAATTATTTCGAGTCAATGATTGCGATATATCGCTGGCTGAAAATGAGAAGGTGACCTTATAAGACTCATACATATTTAAAATCTGCATTAAAAATAGCTTATTATGAGCCTTCATGCATATTCATGAAAATTGCAACTTGTCATGTTGACCAAACTGTTTTCCAAAGAGTAGTTATTTTCATAAGTAAAGAGTAGTTGTCAGACAGTTTTTCTTGTTTTCTCAAAATCTTGACTATGAACTTAAGACATTCTCATTCTAAGCCAGCGATATGTGTGAATCATAGTGTTTTGAAAGATAATTACATTAAACATATTTGAACAAATACAGAAAAGGTGTAAATGATTTTAAAAATACTCATAACTTCCAAGTATTGATCAACACTTTGCTGAGGAATGTAATGGTTCAGCTTAATGGATAAAAAGGCAAATGATATAGTGACTATTGGTCTCTTCCAACAGCGTTGCTCTTAGTTAAGTGTTCTAATACTGATGTTTCTATAAATGCATAGTGTCCGTTTGCAGCGTCTGTCGTCCATGTTTAACTTTGGTCGATATTTATTATTTTTATCCGCTAGTTGTGTAATTTAGTGATTTAATGGTGAAGACGTGTACGTAGGTTAAGTAATCATATCGCGTTTGAACCTGTCTACCAGGGCCTTTATCAGGTCACCGCATTAGGGTCTGGTCGTCAATAAACAAACGGCTCCCATGAAATAAAATTAGATACTCACCTGAAACTTTATATAGATCTACACAAATCGCGGATTTATGATCAATTTACGATGCCCCTAAACAAGAGCAATTATCAAATTGGGATTTAACTGAACATTAATAGTGACTAGTGCTTGAGATTCAATTTACGATTTTAAAGCATAGTTTATGTATATAAAAATACGTGACGGTCAGTTGACATAGCCCGTATTTCTTACATACGAGTATCATCATGTTCATCAGAAACCGACGGACACGTTTAGAGATATGAAAACCATTATAGTTTTATGACCTATGTTTAATGATAGGAAGAACAAAACCCGTAACATTAGGTCGAGTAGATGTATAGTTCAATTTTGAACCCTGAGCCATGACCTTTTCTAAAGACAATTCTATTTGGGCGGGTAGCCCGTGATTTATTGATTTCAATAGTCATGGTTTAAAGATATGATATTTACTAATATGTGTAATTTATCAATTGGCAATTTAGCGCAGTTAGTCAATCCCGCAACAACCTTTAATCGGCGAATTTATTAAACTTTAAAAGTGCAGTCACGGCTCAATGCTCGAAATTGAACTATACATAATATTGATCAGATTTCTGTTCGACAATAATTCTAATTGAACAGTATAAATGTAAATATTAGAGTAAATGCACAAATTATCGACACCTTAAGCATCATCACATACAAAATCGTGGAGTATACTAAATTACGATTTATAGTCGAACGATTTCAATAATTATAACTACAAAATTATCTACTAACACAGCGGTGGTCGACCCCCTATTTTTGATAAGAAGGAATCCGATCAGCTTTTTTAAAAAGGTTAAAACGAGTTGATTTTCTTACAAGGGGGTTTCAAAACTGTGTACATGTTATACTAAAATCGAAATAATAAATAAATACGTAACTCTATTTATCTTTAAAATACACCCAGGGGATTAACCCATTCATAAACTCTCCATTATTTTTCAGGAATGGAGAGTTGTCTTAACAATAACTCTCCATTATTTCGTATACACATTTAATGTAATGTGTATACGAAATATAAGACAACTCTCCATTCCTGAAAAACATAACACACATATGTAGTGTTAACAAAAATGGAGAATTATTGTAAATAATGTATAATTATACACAAGCGAGTTGCATTCATTGCCCGCCGTCCCAAATACATGGGTCGGGAAATTTACTTTAGGGTTTTCAAAAGCCCATGCGGTGGGGGCTTTCAATTAAACATTGTCCCAAAGGTATTGGTTCGGTGAAAACAATTCCAACATTTCTCCGGCAGTGCGGTGGAAGCTGGAGGGTAAAACACCGCAGCCATACGCGGGGTTGGGGCGGTGGATACAACTGACTGATACATTACAATTTGCAGGAAAAGCGGCACTCTACTGAAAGAGCCGAACACAGAAAAAAGAAAACAAAAGACAGATAAAAATGCTCAAACCACAACGAAACTAGAAAATGAAATCAACCCGCTGTTACTAAAAAGCTTTTGACAATAATATATTTTCAGCTATTAAGGTGGTACACGCGCAAGAAATAAAGTAAATCAAGATGATGCTAGTGTTTTATGATATTAAATACCGTTAATTTGCAATTGCACTTTCGCGTGGTCATGACCATTCAATAAGTTCCAATTACACCTTTTATACATTCACAAGGGCCAACATTATCACTAAATCATGACACCCGTCTTCAGCATGATACTGAAAATGAAATAATCGACCTTGGTCTACATTAAAATGTCCATAAACATTGCAACTTAGGTTTTGAGTTTATCGGATGTAAACTGTTTGAATATAATAGTACGTAAAAAGCTAATTTCTAATTGTTTTTTGGTCATACAAGGCTCATAATCCATGAAGACATGTGCCGATTGGACTCCATAATTTGAATTAAAGAACAGGCAAAGTTTGTATACATTTTGGAGGGTAAGAAAAAAGTTAAGTTCCCAATTTACGAGGGCTGTTTTTTAACTGTCCAGCCGCTAAATCACTCTTTGACATTAACTTCCCCCCGATCATTGGGCTACCAAATGAAACACTTGAGTCTCACGGGGAGACTTTTTCTCTTCTGTGGGCAGCCAACATCGAACTGCGGCGCCTAGGAAGCGAGACTGCCCTTACAAGTATATATACCAATTTTTGAGAACATAAGTAATACTTTCATTAAAATGACTGTGCAAATACAGAGCTAGGCTTAATAACAACACGTTAAAACATTGAAATTATGTCCATCAAGTTGAATATCAATTAAAAATATCCATGTATAGTTTATGCACGGAAATATATCCTCTGACTGAAACAAAGTCTTTATAATGTCCACCGTGTTATAACATCAAGTGACACTGGGTAAATAACCATTGGTTGATCGTGTAACACATAACTCACAACATGTGTTTGCATGGACTACACACTATTATTAAAGTAATGGAGAGTTATTGTATTAGTTCACGGGTTTCATGAAAAAAGCATGATTTTCTCGCTCAGTCATGTTCATATTTTTAATCTTCTATAAATAAGAGGTACATCAGCGGAGACTTTTTTGGAAAAAAATGCATTTTCTTTCAATTTTGACATTTACAGCATCTTTTCAGAAAATCATATTTACATTTGACAGTATTGGTGTATTTTAAGTCAGAGAAAATCCGCGTATCTGTCATTTCCTGAGAAATAATGAAAACTCGGCCCTTTCGGGGCCTCGTCTCCATTATTTCGCAGGAATGGACAGTTACTTGGACTTTCTCCTTAACTTAAAATACACCCAGGGGATTAACCCATTCATAAACTCTCCATTATTTTTCAGGAATGGAGAGTTGTCTTTACAATAACTCTCCGTTATTTCGTATACACATTTAATTTAATGTGTATACGAAATAATGGAGAGTTATTGTTAAGACAACTCTCTAGGTCTGAAAAACATAACACACATATGTAGTGCTAACAAAAACTGGAGAATTATTTTTATTGAATGTATAAACAGGTAATGGAGAATTAATGACGTCATAGGATATACGAAGGCACACATTTCATTAAATATTTAATGCGTCACATCATGCTAGATATTAACTGGTCTGAAATGCAGAGGTTTACTCCTTTGTATCGTAGCTAAGCATAGATAGACATAGATCATCATCTCCTATCGAACATAGCACCTCTTTGTCCAACAATAAACTACAGAAGGCCATGACTAAATACTTCATGTTAGGAACAACAATACATCAGGTCATTTATATTAACGTTTATTCCATTCTCGCACCCCATGATTAAATTCTCCAGTCAACTCCATTATTGTTGCAGGTTATTTATTATCGCGGTTCCAAACTAATATTGGCAGACATTGTAGTAAGAACGACAGCGTTATGGGTCTTAATTCGTTGCTTCTTTTTCTCGATGATTTTTTTATGGATAAACACATGATGTGAGTGCCACTCTCTTGTACAGGCGACGTTCATTGTTATATCTTCTACATTGTAAATAATGTATGATTATACACCAGTGAGTTACATTTATTGCCCGCCATCCCAAAATAGATGGGTCGGGAAATTTACTTTTATGTTACATTGTCCCAAAGGTATTGGTTCGGTGAAAAAAATCCCAACATTTCGCCGGCAGTGCGGGGGAAGCTGGAGGGTAAAACACCGCAGCCATACGCAGGGGTTTAGGCCGTGGATGCAACAGACTGGTGCATTACAAAATGTATGTGTTCACATAAAGGGCAATACAATTTGCAGGAAAAACGGCACTCAACTGAAAGAGCGGAACACAGAAAAAAAAACCAAAAGACAGATAAAACTGCTCAAACCACAACGAAAGTAGAAAATGAAATCAACCCGTTGTTACTAAATAGCTTTTAACATTAATATAATTTCGGAATGAAAAATGAAGAATTAAAACATTGTAGTTATGTCCATCAAGTTGCATATCAATTATAAATATCCAGGTAAAGTTTATGCACGAAAATATATCCTCTGACTGAAACAAAGTCTTAATAATGTCCACCGTGTTATAACATCAAGTGACACTGGGTAAATGACCATTGATTGATCGTGTAACACATAACTCACAACATGTGTTTGTATGGACTACACACCATTTTAAAGTAATGGAGAGTAATTGTATTAGTTCACTGGTTTCATGAAAAAAGCATGATCTTCTCGCTCAGTCATGTTCATATTTTTAATCTTCTATTTATAAGAGGTACATCAGGGGAGACTTTTTTGGAAAAATGCATTTTCTTTCAATTTTGACATTAACAGCATCTTTTCAGAAAATCGAATTTACATTTTACAGTATTGGTGTATTTTAAGTCAGAGAAAATCCGCGTATCTGTCCATTCCTGAGAAATAATGAATACTCGGCCCCTTCAGTGCCTCGTCTCCATTATTTCTCAGGAATGGACAGTTACTTGAACTTTCTCCTTAACGTAATATAACAACGAATCGCCGCTCGTTCGTTCGGGTGTGTGTATATTAAATACGCTCTCGTGGTTAAATTACTTCGCATCTTTGCGCCTCACCATACCAAATTGTCTAATGAAACACAGGTACATTATTTATTATTCCTTAAATATTGATCTTCTGAAACAATTAAATAATGATAAAACCAAGCCCCATTCGGTCAAACCACAATAACCGACCCAAGGGTCATAAACAAGTTACCGACTGAAACACTTTAAATTAAGTTTTGTTTGTTTTGTCCTTCTGAAAAATATAAATAATCTTATCACTATAATAAAGTTAAGAGGGACAGTCGACAATAAAGGGACCATAAATCAGGGCTCCACCTAGATAATGATTAATTTATCGACCAGAATTTGGTCCGACATTTATGAACATCCAAGCCGAAGATGGACGTGTATTCATTTATTTGGATTTTAATTTTGTTTCATTTTTCTACTGGATTAAATATCGGTCTAAAAAGTAAGTCTATAATATTATGTATTAGCAATCCAACAAAATGATGATCCTTTCGTTGTATTGAACGGAACCAAATAAGAAGAAGTATATTGAATAGTGTGTTATTCAAACATTTTGGGCGTGTAAAAATAGACACTTGATTTGTAGCAAAACACAACATGCTTTAACAGATATGATTTTATGAAGTTATTGAAGCACATTCCTACAATTAATTCGTAGGACAAGCTTAAATATTCTGAATAACCCTCGAATGAAATGATAATACGTGTATTACTGTGAAAATCTTGGTTGCTTGTTTCAGAACTGAATATAATTTTAGACGGGTCTCTAAAATCTTAATATATCAACCAATATTGGCTTAAAATCTGTTTTTCTATTGTATGTTCATACGCCAAACCCTACGATACTAAACACCATACACACATTACACGTGTAATTGGAACAGGCAACTGACTATATGCAGTTGGATGAAAGTAATAAATTATTATAGTGAAGTTAATGTTTATCAAAATATGATACACTCACAGATACCAACATAGCTGCTGACAAAACTGCCACACAGGCTGCGACATACAATGATGGAACATTTACATGGGATCCTAGTTTAGCTGTAGATGGTCGCAATGATGTAAATGCCGAAACATCTCAATCTTGTAGCGCATCAGAAAATCCTACTGATGGTTCACTCAACTTCTGGCAAGTCAACCTTGCAGACATTTATACCATTGGTTTGATTGTCATTTATGGGAGAACGGACACAGCAAGTAAGTATATCAAACGCTTTTTCTTTTTTCTTCAGTTTAAGCGCTAGATCTTGTAGTAATGTAATAACCACGCATCTGAAACTAAAGGTTTTACTTAAACAACAGCATTTTATCTACTGTAATACGGTCCTATCAGGTTTTTGTCTTCACTAACTCTAGTCTTCAGACTGTTTAAGTAAAATTACTTTGATTTTAATTAATATTCTTTGCACACTAATCAAAGGCGATAGTATTAAGCTTGTCATTAAGAGAAGGATGACTTACTAGACTCTCTTATGGGTTGATTGTTGAAACATTTTAGTTATGTATTGTTTCACTAACAGACCTTGGTGCTCAGATGAATGGTTTCACGGTGTACGCAAAAACTGCTGAAGGTCCTGGTACCAGTGCCGAACTTGTGTACACAGACCCAGGGACAGATTATCCAATCGATGCTAGATTCGAATTATCTATAGAACCCGCAAGACAGACATCTGTGATAAGAATTGAAAGAACTGGATTTTTAGCAATATGCGAAGTGGAGGTATACGAAGGTAAGTTACTTGTGAATGTCAGCAATGATCGTGTTATATGCAACTTACAGGCGTCAATGATTATGCCCGTACCAAAACATGTGAGAAAATCGATCAGGGAAGGCAGCACTCAAGTTAACCAAGCCGATCACAGAATAAATAAACACACCGCTTTTAACACATATAAACGGCACAATGCCCATACTTAACCGAACGAGAAAAAGGCCCAAGTACTAGCTGTCAAAAAGTTGAATAGCCTAAAGTTTCATAAAGTTATGCCATGTTGCCAATCAATGTAGTGCTATGGTCAATAGTTATACCTGTTTTAAAATACCGTACCCGTTAAGTCTCAAATACCTAAACTTTTCTCATACTAAAGGGCTCTTTATGGACACAGGTTGGACATGTCATATATAAGGACACATGTCCAAGCTCACCATATTGATATTAAGAGATTGCTGCCGGTTTTGCTGTGCTAGTGATACGTTTTTCCAATAGGGAAAAAATGCTGGAATAAGTACACGTGCACTGTATCTACTGGACGTTTGTATACACAGTGACACCAACACCTAACCATGTTAAGGTGTTTTAAAGAAGACATATTTAATCTCGTACATAGCCCCTGCTACTCCATCAGCTATCTTATATACACCGCATAACAAACGTCTACAGTAAACGTATGGTAATACTATTATACTATTTACTTAACATTTCAGTTTGTGATGATGGCACATATGGAAATGATTGTTCAGAGCAATGTGGATGGTGTATGAATAATGACCCATGTAACAAAATTACTGGAGAATGTCCGTCTGGCTGTGAGACTGGGTGGTCGGGTGCTATGTGTGATATAAGTAAGCATATTATACTAACAATAATAATAACAATTTAATAGAAATAATTATATAATAAGTAATGAATACTGTAACAGCATCAGCCTGCTTCAACCCTACGAAAGTGGAACGTGCAAGGTATCTCACTTTCGATGAAAAAATTGACTCGATTAAATTTGAAGATTGCACGATTATAACGTTAAAGCGACTAGTAAGTATAAACCACAAACATATCTTGAGGAATAAACATGATATATTCCTAAATTTCAATTACATATTGCCGATATCAAAAACAAAAAGGCAAAGTCATCAGACGTGAAATAACTGTATCTTCCATTTGTACGCGTACCATTTCAGAAGAGAATATCGCTTTCAATATGACAGCATCGCAAACAACTACGCTTAGTGATTGGACGGCTGATCGAGCTGTCGATGGATGTACCAATCAAAGTGCAGATTCAACATGCTGCAGTAAGACACAGCAAGCCAATGACAACACATGGACCGTGGATTTTGGAATGCAGCGTACTGTTGGCAAAATTCAAATCTACGGATTGATAGGAGCAGAAGGTTGGTATGACTGAGCTAAGCATTTTGTGTACGACTACATTAACTACAGGATGATTTGTGTTGAAAGCCAAACTATAATAAACATTAAGTAGAACTATGACCAAACTCGTGTAAAAATCTTCATGACTTATACTGGTTTGCAGCTTACACTCGCCCGTTAGTTGTTTGACAATCGTGCACACTTTATTAATATAAAGTTGTACGATACTAGTACTCAACAGATCTCATTCATGTCGTCAGCTTAAGGATGTTAGATCGCAATGTACGAGGCTTCTTATAGAGCGAGTGTAATTCAAGTAATGATCATATAGGATCTAACATAAGACCAAAATTAAGAACACGCGTTGTTAACTCACAGTCCATCACGATAGGTGTGGCAGAGGTGTCCTATTTTAAGTCAATCCGTGTCTAGCACACACTGGCATACTCGAAAAGCTACCCATGTCATATTAAACCAACACATGTGCGACATAGGACCAACCTGGTCCTTTTAGAGTTAAGAAGCACGTGGACTATCACATTTAATTATGTCTTGTTTTTCAGACGAATTGGCAGGGTTTGAAATATACCATGGTAGTGAGCTTGTATATACAAATGAGGGAAAACCTTACACAGACATGATTGAGATATACACAGATCCACCAATTACAACAAGAATGTTAACAGTACGACGGAGGAATGATACAGTCGCACAATCTCTTACCATTTGTGAATTTGAAGCATTTGAAGGTAAAAACACGTTTTTGTTATCTTAATGAACGACGTTGGACTGATTGTCAAAATTAGCTTTGTTGTCTTTCTGATTGACCTTTCAGAATAGGCTTACCTCAATGATATATCACGTGCTTGTAATCTTCCCGACAACATACACTGTATATGTTATTTGATATTGTTTAATAATAAATGCATCTTCAGTTCAAAGTGAACTTGTGAGTATTCATACAAGGACATATTCTAGATTTGTAAACGACGAGCACATACCCCTTGTTGGCTTGTGGAACTACATGTAGGTCGGGTCTTAGTTGCACCCAATTCGGTCACTTGGGGTAATCGTCTTTTGGTATTTCTTTGTGAAACTAGGTCATCCTGCTTCTTTGCTTCGGGGACTTTGGCTTTTATTTTTTCGTTATGTATGTTAATTATGGTCATTGCTCCGTGAACTCGTGTTACGTTATGCTATTAATGTTTTCTGTGCTAGACTGGTTAAGTTGAGGACTGCCTTCCCTGTCCGATTTCTTCATATCTTCTTCATTCATTCTTAATAATGTTTCATAATCTATTTAAACAATTCAGTGTATTGTAACTATAAAAAGAAAATGCTACTCCATACTTACAATCACAAATCAAATGCTTATGATGCGTGCGATGATTTGAAATGCGATATGGAATATTGGCTGAGAATGTAGCGCACGCAATACTCATCCATTCAGAAACACGTTGTGCTCATACATGTTTTTCCCATTGTCATATGTAGTCACTACAACTGGTCTGTCCTCGTATTGCAGCGTGTTCCACTGGTTTGTATGGCGATACTTGCACGGAAACGTGTGGAAACTGTCTAAATAATGCGACATGTTATGATAATACAGGAAAATGTCCGAATGGTTGTGCTGCCGGTTGGAGCGGTGATGTCTGTAAAACAGGTAGGAAGCAATCAAGTTACCCGGTAAATATCTAATTAGAAATGCTAAAAACGCTGCATATGTGGTAATTACTTTTGTTCGATCGTCAGGCAACCAATTAGATGTGATATTTAATATCTGGAGAAAAACACACGTGTCGTACACACTCGTATATTTAACTATTTTTTACCTATCTTACACTACTCCATAGAAGTATTAGACACCATCTGAAAGTGTGCTAGGTTGGAATGCGTTGAAAGAGTAAAAATAAGACTAGGTCCAGTAAACTAGTAACATGGAGCACGTCCTGATGGTACATTTCATGTTTCAATTTTATCTAAAACCGTATCGCATACTTATGTTGTGATAGTTAAGTTGTTCTATGTTAGTTTTACTTCAAAGTTAGAATCTATCAAGTAAAGAATAAATAACTTTTATAATTGTTTCAGCATGTGACGACGGAGCGTATGGAAATAATTGCGAAAACGAATGTGGTGCATGTTTAAACAATGCAATATGCAACAAAGTCAATGGAAGTTGTCCTGGTGATTGCGAGGCAGGGTATATTGGAGACAATTGTGAAGAAGGTAAATAATATTTCATTAGTTTTAACGCAACCATGGTGAAGCCATATTCGTACGGCCAACAGGAATAATGAATATGTACCTATGTTTTATCTATAAATAGATAAGCATCCAAGTGCGTTATACAAATGCTTAAATGTACGCATTCGAACAATTGACAGTGCTTTATATTTATAGAGAGAATACAGGTACATATTCATTATTTCGATCCTTTCATAACCAATAACAGCATTTAATAACAACAAATCAGGACATAGTAACAACTTCACTTTTTCATCGGTAAGTTATCTCACAGAATTTGTGTTTATTTGCCAAAGCTGTGATTTATCGGTTATTTATGTACAATTCGATTTTCTTTATGTTTATATAGCTGAAACTGATAACTGTTTTTTTTTCATTTCCAGAATGTACAGGTGGTACTTATGGTAACAACTGTAATATGACCTGTGGAAACTGTATCAATGGTACACAGTGTAACATTACAACCGGAAGTTGTCTATCGTGTGCTGCTGGGTATTCAGGAATCATGTGTGATCAAGGTTTGATATGAATCATGTTACATAAGCATCAATGTATCATATAATCTAAAATCGTACATGTGTATAACCATAAGGCTTGTAGCCAATGCTTTTTGTAATCAGGGAATGCTACCTTTAAAATATTGTTTGTCCAAGCAATGTAATGTCTTCTCAAAACTATGTCCTTATCATTCTTGACAAATATATGTAAATAGGCAGGATAAGGCATGGAGGTATCTCCTTGGATAAGGCAACACAATTCATAGTCAATTCAATGCTTTATTTGTTGAGTTAGTGCAAAATCGTAAACACTATTGTGCAAGTGAATTTAAATATTCTTAGAGATGTCTTGGAGATGCGCTTAGTCTCACAAGAGGTTAATGCATTTTCGAGTGATCTCTGATCCTATTATGTGTTCTACAAACTTACCAACTCTTATGTTGAACAAATTATGTCATACTACATCAACTTGATCCAAACCTATGTAATTATCATTAACAAAATGCCATATAACGTGGACATGAGAATGATTAATTCTATCCATCTTTTCAGAATGTGCAAGTCCGTCATTTGGACCAGATTGCAGTGGAATATGTTATTGCGCTGATGATGCCGCGTGTAACAATATTACAGGTGAATGTCCGTCATCATGTGAAGCTGGATGGCAGGGGATGAGCTGCGACATGGGTAAGTTCATGCCTTTTTTAGAAAGTTTTTTTTCACACAAAATCAAGTTGTGACTTATCGGTAGGTGAATTCATGCCGTTTTCACACTAACTCAGTTCCCCTTGTACAATCGAAATATTGATTTACTGCTCACGATTATCACTGAGTGCTTTTGCTTCAGATGGCGACTCCATTTACAATGTTTATATAAAATTATTTTAGTCATCAATAACAACAGCTGAATGCTTGATTGAGACGTGGAACCAACCTATTATACACCTCGAATTCTGGTCTTGAGTTTGACAAATTGTGATATACAAGCTGCCAGATGAATCCTAGATTTAATTCGCTAATGGATTCATGATAAATACACGTATTAGTAACAGACGAACGTAAACTCCAAGAAGTTATACATGCGTAACACTATATAAACCATTTTTGCCATAAACCTCGTAATTCTTGCTATTTCAGCTTGTCAGAATTTCACGTACGGACCTAATTGTGCATCGGCATGTGGGAAATGTATGAATGATGAAGAGTGTGATAATACCAATGGTACATGCATGTCAGGTTGTGCTCCTGGCTGGTTACAAGATATCTGTAATGTCGGTTAGTATTGTATGGTTTTGTAAACTTACGTATGATTACTATAACATGCATATGTAATATTTAGTATACCTTTGTCTCGTAATTTCGTGCCTTCTCATGAAAACCGTGCTTAGTTGAATTCATCTCTTGTATATGTTCTACATAGTCATTTTGATAAAATTATCCAAAAAAATCATCCAACAAATATCCTACATCAATTGAGGCCATTATTTTGGACGTCACGCCATAGCTGTCACCTTGGCGACCAGGAACCATACACCTAGTAATTATTCCAACTGATATTTTTCAACGGTTGTTAATTTATTTTGCATCCCGTTTTCATTAGGCATTATTTTTATTACCTAAGGCTTTAATACTCAAACTGAAAACGCATTTTGATAAGCACTACTCCAAATTTATCTAATCTTACTACAAATTTGAAATTCTAACACGTTGGGCCCCAATACAGACCCGTTTTTACGGAGGCACGGATTTCATGGGAAACAGTCACCAGGATTCAGATCATCGACATAGACATAAAAAAGTTGTGATTTTACGAGTCTTCTTGATCATTTTTAAATTTTCTTTTTCTTATAAAATAAGTTAACATTTTTCCTTCCGAAAATGGTGAAAACAATTTTAAAACTTGTATGGGCTTGTGCGCATGCGACACTGAAACTGTAAAGGAGCACGGAGATACGAGACAACAGCATACTAGTTTATGGAAGCTCTAAGCGGTCAATGTCAAATAAATTCGAATATTTCTATGCATGTCGTCAAATATAATTTTAATTATTTTATTTACTTGCTACTTCTTCGAAATATCATTCGATTTAGCTTTTATATCGATCACTTTACATTAGTCGATTAGGTATTTATATCCGTCACTTTAGCTTTTATACATGTATATATATATCTCGCACGTCTATGTCAGACTCTGGCGTGGATGACAGCCATTGCAGCTTGTGTTTGGTCGTGTTAATTTTGTAACGTGTATGTTCTTCGTTTATGTGGATAGCTTGTGATGAAGGAACATATGGCGATGCATGTGCAGACGTGTGTGGTAACTGTCTGAATGGGGAAACGTGTAACTTCGAAACTGGACGATGTCCTCAAGGATGTGCTGCTGGATGGACCGATAACTTCTGTAAAACAGGTAATACTATCATTTTTAAATTAATACATTTATCCTCAATTAGTGTTTGTTTGTATTTAACAATTGGTAATGTACCATAATTTGATATACGCGTAAATGCTATAAATCTTCTTGACCAAAAGTAAAGTGTTTCTGTGACCGAAATATATATTTTGATATTTGTTTTAGGAAAATTGTTGTTACCGCCATTATAAGTTTTATGCAAATCCTTGTCAGGTTAAAATTTTATATCGGACATTTTTCTAGCCAAGGCTACATAATGACGAAATATGTCACAAAACAATGTAAATGAACAATCAGATACCTATGGTTTCAAGAGTAAATAGTATGCTTGTTTTCACGATGTGCATGTATTGCAATTATCAAAATATATCTACATTCTATCAAATCCATATATTGATACATGAAACATAATTGATATTTAGAATGTGCTGATGGAACATTTGGAGCAAATTGTGAGAGTATGTGTTATTGTGCTGATAGAGTTCCTTGTAACAAAACAACCGGACTTTGTCCTGCTGAATGTGACATTGGTATTTCTGGAGAATTTTGTCAGACCGGTAAGTTGAGAGTATGTATATGCCATTGCATACCGATAACAGGTTGTAAAGATTGGTTGGTTTGATCATTATATTCTATATTTACACTTATTAACTGACCATCGTTTGTAGAGCATATATGTTATTTTCAAGTTGCATTGGGACAATTATTACCAACAGCGGTGTATTATTTTTAATATTTCTGCAGCTCAATTAATATGTAGAAAGAAACTTCAAGTGACGACATAAAAAGTGGTATTATCCATGTATCAACCTCAGAATACTAGTTTGTTGTTATCTAGTCGCACTGATACTGATTATTTGCGCAACCTTCCACTGGTGCTGAATGTTCCAATTTGACAACAATGCTTTATTTCGATCTAGATGTTCAGATTTTTTGACTGGGCGAATCGTATCGACATTGACTATACCAATATCTTTCAGACCTAAATCGAGCTAAAAATAAAACTGCCAGACAATCGTCTGTTCTTTCAAGTAATGGTTTCCAGTGGTCAGCCAACCTTGCCGTCGATGGAAACTTTGAACAAGCCAATTCTACCATAACCCGAACATGCAGCGCTACTGACCCTACATCAGCATCTTCTACACCTCCAAATTGGTCTGTTGACATGACAACTATATCAAGAATAGATAATGTTGTAGTGTACGGAAAAGCAGGTATGAACATACTGTTTAAATACTCGTATAAACCATGGGACAATATAACATACCCTTAATGTGAGCTATTTCTGAATATTGAAAAACAGAGAATAAAGTTAGATACGCATAATTTGGCTATTGTTGTTGGTTTTTCAGCATTTTCGTCGCGTATGACAAATAAAACGACTGTAAAAGCAACACATGGTTCAAAAAGAATTACCTAAGTTATTTGACTTGTTTCATTATTTTATTTATATTTCATCCACAGATCTTTTGCCACTTTTATGTTTATGTTATTTTTATTTACAGACACAAGTGCTGAGCTTGAAGGGTTCAACATGTACGCGACAAACGATACAAATTTTGCTGGAAAGGAACCTGTTTATAACAGTACCGGTCTGGACTATGGAGATGGAATCTATATCGCTAATTTCTCTGGAATGAATGAAGTGATATTGGCTCGGTATATTTATATAGCTTTAGACACGACTGGCTCGCTGAGTCTGTGTGAAGTGAGGGTTTTCGGAGGTATGTGAAATATTCATCATAGTAATTAATTTCATTGTTTAAACTTGCCAAATGTATTTCTTTGCTTCATCCAATCTGCAAAGATAGCAACTAAGTGGTTTTTGACAGCTATATTTTTCTCGTGTTACAAACTTCCTTCGTCATTGTGTAGAATCATTTATTCTATGCAATTAGATGTATCATAATTTTTCTTTTCTTTATTGTGAATGTTTTTGTACTCTCGTGAGATTGGTGCGAATAGGTGAAATAAATCTATTATCGTCGCTTAAAACTCGGAAAAACTTAAGGGAAAACTAAATAATGTTATCTAATTCTCCGGTGGTGATAGATACAATCAGGAATTAATGTCTACAATAATCAATATTAGTTAAACAACGTGTTCCAAAAATCGACCTACGTATACCAGTAATACATAAGTATTGTAAAACTCCTCGACTGGTACATGTATTCATAAAGCATCATAAGGAAAAACTTGAGGGCTGCCTTCCCTGTCCGATGAGTTTAAGTTAAAATATCAAGCTGCACATATTTTCAATGAAACAAAGAATAACCAATGTTGTCTAATGTCATTATTGTAGCTCTTTACATAGCTTGTAAACAATGTAAACAATATAAACAATATGTTATTGTTTATCTTGATTTTTCAGTTTTGCGGATACACTTCAGGAGAATTTATGATTTATTGAATTTTTAAGTATTCCCTAAAGATGCTTTGTGAATACCAACCATCCAATGTATTTCGGTTGTCTATTTGTTTCTTCTTCATGACATTAATCGTCGATATAACGATGCTTGTAAACACAGTGTTTACTTAATGTGAGCTTTCGTTGTGAAACTGTGGTAAAGGTGAAGCTATATTGACTGCCTGCTTTGGCGACGAATGTAAAAAACATAGTTAAGGTTGCATCGGGTGCAAAATAGTATAATATAAGGTGCATGGAATTTGTCTTTACTTATCCAAGTATAAACCAGCGAATTGTAAAAGAACAAATATGTTTCGATTGCAGAATGTCCTGTAGGAACTTTCGGTGAACAATGTGATGGCAAGTGTTATTGTGCTGATGGTCTGGCATGTAATGAAGTGAGTGGAGAGTGTCCTGTTGGTGGTTGTCAACCTGGATGGATAGGATCGCAGTGCAACATGGGTGCGTAGATACTGCAGTGATAAAGTGCATGTACATAGTCCGTAGATTAGGCCTAAGCATTGGTTATTGTTGTTCATACATAGTTGAAGAAGTCTTCGAGAGAAATCAATTTCATTTATAAATAAGCACCAATTATATAAGCTTGGCAAACAGATAAGAAATATATGTTTAAATAAAGACCTACCTATAGACTTGTTCGTGACGTATATTTACAACGAGAACAGAACAAAAGGGCCCCTAACTCTTTTCGAATATAGAGCGAAAGTCGTTATGGCAATCTCTTGTGGCCTTCTGACGTTTATGTTGCTTTTTCGTTACGAAAATAGTGTTTTATTGTTTCTCACTCTATCGAGTGGTAGGGTCATTTTAAAATGGAAATTAATTATCACTGACTTTATATTTGGTGTTTTATAGCATGTGAAGATGACAGATATGGTAACGAGTGCAGCATGACCTGTGGATCTTGTTCAGGCAACGTAACATGTGACAAAACCACAGGAATGTGTGATGATGGTTGTACAGACGGATGGCTTACACAGTGGTGTAATGTGTGTAAGTATTATAGTCATCGCATTACATTATACTTATTGTGCAAATGTTAAAGTTGAAGTAAAATTTCTTATTTCGATAGAAGTCATATCCACTTAATGTTCAATGTTAACATTGTCTTTTTTGGGAAACATGACATACTGAAAGGATAAAATCAATGAATACACAATTGTATTACATTCCAGTAAAACAAATGAAAACTGTATAGTGCCGACTGAGAATGAACGTCCGTCCATTCGGATGACCATGCGTCCGCGCATGTGTTTGTATTTCTTATTGGGCATACTACCATGGTTGTTAAAATGACCATTTTACTAGAGCGAAATATAATTGGATGCGTATATTTTGTCCACATTTTCCACTATGAACTTTGTAGCTAGACGGAATTTTTAAACTGATACGAAAATTGATTCTGAGTAAAGTAAAAAGAGAGAATAATTTATGTTTTTTTAATATAAATTCTGCCATTTTTCCGGATAGCGTGTGCTTATGATAACTATGGTACGGACTGTAACATGACATGTGGACACTGTAAAGATAATGCAACATGTAATCATGTTACTGGCGAATGTACAGCTGGATGTGCTGCTGGTTTCCAAGGAACCATGTGTGATACAGGTCAGTTCTACTTCCGCATAGCTTTATTGTATCGTTATGACTATGACCAAACATATTACGTTGTATTCTTTTGTTGATTTAATGATTCATACTAAATGTTATGGAAGTGTCCGTAGGATCATTTTCAACATGACATATAACATGTATACACCTCATTGTCTCAGGAATTTATAAATTCATTCGCTTGTTATGAGAAACAAAACTGAAGAAAACTATAAAATAAAACGGCATTATCAGATCTACATTAAACTGTGGAGTATGGTTGGGGATGGAGTGCATTGCGAATTGGATTTCGGAGTTAGGTGAAGGAATCAAGCTTTTTTTAAAATTTGTTGAGCGAGATTTTATTTATTCGATAAGCATAGACTTTATAATTTTAACATTTGAAATGGTAATTGACTAAAACTATGTAGAAAAACCTAGTGCATCCAGATATGCATTAGTTATAGATGGTCATAGCTTTTTTCTAACATGGAACATAACTTTCAAAACGTGCCATGCGTATATATATTTTATAGTAACTGCAGTTTATTTTATACTCAACAGGTTGTTCAAATGGAACATTTAGTGAGAATTGTGTATCGACATGTGGTACCAGTGTAAATGATACAATATGTGTATTACAGGTTGTTTAAATGGAACTTTTGGTGAGAATTGTGTATCAACATGTGGTAACTGTATAAATGATACAATATGTGTATTACAGTTTGTACAAATGGAACATTTGGTGAGAATTGTGTATCGACGTGTGGTTCTGTATAAATGATACAATATGTGTATTACAGGTTGTTCAAATGGAACATTTGGTGAGAATTGTGTATCGACATGTGGTAACTGCGTGAATGATACAATATGTGATGCTGCCACAGGCAACTGTGATGCTGGATGTGTGGATGGTTTTGTAGAACCACTTTGTGCAAGCAGTAAGTTCAAGGGGGATTCTAACCCTACACTTTATCAATACAAATAAAGTATAATTAAATGTTCCCTATCGAGAAGTATAAATCCGCCAGTAGATTGTTTGTTCGTCCCTCATTCGTGTTCATTTCTTTTGCAAAGTAGCAACGATCATACGTTATTAGACTATATTAAATTAAGTTATTATTATGATTCTAACTATCTCGACAAGAACAGTCAATTAAGCAACCATTTATGTTCCAAATATATTAAAGCAATTTCCCTCAACACAATCGTTTATTACTGTACAATATTTGTAATGAAAGAATATTTTTATCTAAGTATACTAACGACGAGAAGTTTCACCATATACTGTTTGCCAGAAATGACCAGCGAATGATTGAAACGTCGTCACCTGGTTATCGTGGGTAGTAATGTAGTGAAGTTATTCCGTAAATACATTTACTTTCTAGCGTTACGCAGTATAGCGAGAAAGTATTGTCTTATTGTCACGGTCAGCTTGACCGCTTGGTGGTCAGTCAGCCATGTATGGGGTTTAGAGTCCAATGAAAAGATGTTATGTAGGATAATTAGCCAATGGAAGTAATGTTATGTGGTAAATGAATGTTTGGTTCTGATTGAAATCAGTTCTAGCGAGCACACCTAGTCGATAACATTAAAGCTTCTTATATTGTAAGGATTGAGTGTAAATGACATTGACATGTAAGTCTATATACACATTTGTTTCATGTGTATAGCTCAAGATAATGGTGACAGAAAATTTATTCAAATTTATCAACAGCAGCAAAATGAGCTTAAGTCTTAATGTAATAACTCGGGTGCAGTTTTCCAGAGCTTTTTACATTTCTCAGAATGAGATTTTATTTCTGGTTTTTACCCTGGCTTGATTTATTACAGTGACAAATAAGTTGGAAGAGAACTATTTAAAACATTTCTGGTCTTATAGATACATTTCTTTAGAAATGCTAAAGTATAACTTGTTATGTTTTGTTGGTAATTTTACACAAAAGCATACTGTCATATGTTTGTTATGATTTAACTATATTGGTGCATTGTTGTATTTTATATGTACTTGCAAGTATTGTCTATAATACATATTATACTATGAAAGCATTAACATGTATTCAAAATAAACGGTCCCTAGCTATGGTGCACGCTACAGGCCAAACAATATATATTGTTGTGTTGAGTAATTTGAGATTCAAATTGAGTGTAAACAAGACTTACTTGTCATTAACTTATGACAAGCACAGAAACTTGTAATATATCAATAAATCATGTCAAACTATACCAATAACATTGCTTCTATTAGTTGATGTCCAGAGGGGGGATTTACTACAAAAGCTCTATTGATAAAATACATTTATAACCGAAGTGTTTACCTATTAATTGTACTTATTGTTTATATATGTGTTTATTACATGACATGACTGTTAAATTTTAGCCTCGGCACAGAAGAGTGACGACTCAAGTGATGAAAACATCGGTGCAATTCTTGGTGGAATATTTGGAGGATTGGCAGTCATTATCATTATTGCTGTAGCTTGTAAATTGTGTAAGAATAGGTATGTGCCAAAACTGACACTATTTGATTTCAGAACTTCAGAACGTTTAATATTGTTGTAACTAGTGTTACATGTGGCTGTATCGTGAAGTGGGTATTTTAAGTATTACTAAAACAGCTACACCACCACGTTACCTTTTTATGTGTGGTTGGTTTCATAGAAAATTGTCCTCATATTATTTATGGATGGAACATCAAACTACATGTGTCATGCCATTGCAATCTAATAACAAACAAAGCAAACTTCTTACGACGTGTTTCTTTTAAAAGTAATGGTATCGGTTAAAATTCGTCATAACGGCAACGCTAGTTTGTTATACACTGGAACCATTCGGCTGCGAAGATTCGTAAAATGTCCCTTCGTATCAGTCAATCACACCATACACGTAACAAAAGAAACTAGTAATAAACACATTTTTCTTAATTTAATTTCAGGAAATTATCACAGAACAGGAAATCTATGGCATATTATCCATCAAACACCACGACAACCACATCATACCCGTCCAGTGCATATAATCTCGGGTATGAAGCAACTGAATGTACGTATATTTTCTCTTATCTTGATTCACAAGAGTTTCATTCGAAACTTTTTCACTAATGCACACCACATTGCAGTAAAGAAAATTGTCAAAATACTCTACTTCGATCCTCCATCCTTAGCCAGAAATAAGATAAAAAAAGTGTTTTTTGTTCAAACTTTCGTTAATACCCGCATATAAAAAAATTGTCAAATATTGTACCTGTATTTTATAGATTGAAACTCAACTGTTAAGTTGTCAGGTAGAGGAACGGCGATTTGTTTGTGTCATATTATCTTTCAGGTATACTGTCTCCATGTCATGTACGATTGTTAAATACATAAAACTACGAATTATTTTCCTTCACTATCCCCTGAAAGTGGTTTTTCATTTTTTAGTTTCAGGCTCCAGACAATCGTACAGTTTTCACAACAGCACCAAGTTATGATCAGCGGAGTAATTTCCCTTCTTTCTATACAAATATTATAACTCTGTATAGTAGTATTCTTTCATTCAGGACTAAAATACGTAATCATCATTCCTCACCAGTTACACAACTGGTTATATTATATAATTATAAGTTCTCCCCCTTTTTGCCATCCTCATAAATCCATGGTTAGTCAAGTCCCCAGACTACATTTTCGGATTAAAATACGCTGGTTAAAGAAGAATGTCGATTTTCCAAAAGGGCTATGCTTTTGTATATAAATCTGTCAGTGGTAGTTTTTTCCTGATGTCTCCTTTACAATTAAGGGAGAATGTTTTTCTGTACGAGCTAATTCATTGTGGTTTTCTTTTTTGTGTACGGCAAGGAATTATAACCGCGTAACTTGATTTTGTTGGTTTTTGAGTGATGCATATCTATATTGAATGTACTTGTCGGTGTCACTTAGAACTGAAAGCTAGCTTGCGATTTTTATGAGCTTTTCGTCGGATCTTTGAAACTACTGACATCTCATAGAACTGTGGAATGTGCAAATTGCTATGAAACTATTACTCTGGTAGATTTTCACTTGCTTAGGTTGGTAATAATCAGCCGAAAATAAGATGTCTTCATAATGATGTCGTACATTTTGTAAAGTGTATAGAGCTGTATTCCAACAGTCATTCAATGTCAAAATAATTACTTGCATCGTTTTTATACGCCCGTTGAAAAACGGGACGTATTATGTGAACACCCTTGGCGGGCGGGCGTGCGGGCGTGCGGGCGGGCGGGCGGCGGCGTCCAATATTTGTCTGTACTCTTACTCAAACAGATTTTGTCCGATCGTCTTCAAACTTGCTGACAATGCTTATGGGTGTAATATCTAGGCTAAGTTCGATTATAGGCCAAATCGGTGCAGGCCTTCTTGGGTTATGGTCCTTCTTTTACCAAAAAAATGTGGAATTGGCCTTGTCTGTACTCTAGCTCAAACAGTTTTTATCCGATCGTCTTCAAACTTGCTGACAATGCTAATGGGTGTAATATCTAGGCCAAGTTCGATTATAGGCCAAATCGGTGCAGGCCTTCTTGGGTTATGGTCCTTCTTTTACCAAAAACATGTGAAATTGGCCTTGTCTGTACTCTAGCTCAAACAGTTTTTATCCGATCGTCTTCAAACTTGCTGACAATGCTAATGGGTGTAATATCTAGGCCAAGTTCGATTATAGGCCAAATCGGTGCAGGCCTTCTTGGGTTATGGTCCTTCTTTTACCAAAAAAATGTGAAATTGGCCTTGTCTGTACTCTAGCTCAAACAGTTTTCATCCGATCTTCTTCAAACTTGCTGACAATGCTTATGGGTGTAATATCTAGGCCAAGTTCGATTATAGGCCAAATCGGTGCAGGCCTTCTTGGGTTATGGTCCTTCTTTTACCAAAAAAATGTGAAATTGGCCTTGTCTGTACTCTAGCTCAAACAGTTTTCATCCGATCTTCTTCAAACTTGCTGACAATGCTTATGGGTGTAATATCTAGGCCAAGTTCGATTATAGGCCAAATCGGTGCAGGCCTTCTTGGGTTATGGTCCTTCTTTTACCGAAAAAATGTGAAATTGGCCTTGTCTGTACTTTAGCTCAAACAGTTTTCATCCGATCATCTTCAAACTTGCTGACAATGCTTATGGGTGTAATATCTAGGCCAAGTTCGATTATAGGCCAAATCAGTGCAGGCCTTCTTGGGTTATGGTCCTTCTTTTACCGAAAAAATGTGAAATTGGCCTTGTCTGTACTCTAGCTCAAACAGTTTTCATCCGATCATCTTCAAACTTGCTGACAATGCTTATGGGTGTAATATCTAGGCCAAGTTCGATTATAGGCCAAATCGGTGCAGGCCTTCTTGGGTTATGGTCCTTCTTTTACCGAAAAAATGTGAAATTGGCCTTGTCTGTACTCTAGCTCAAACAGTTTTCATCCGATCATCTTCAAACTTGCTGACGATGCTTATGGGTGTAATATCTAGGCCAAGATAAGTTTCAAGATGATTGTTCAAAAATGTTTTGACATAATATGGGCTTTTATTTCATAATCAATATTTTTTTCACTAGCAATACCATGACGGGCGTATTTTGTGACATTTTGGCATCTTGTTAGTATGATACTTAACTACCTTAATTGCTAATTAAAAGTTTGGTTGTTTCCATGTAGTTTGATTCAATCGTCGCAAAAAAAGGACGATTCTTATAGTTTCATAGGGTGTTCCTCGTATGAAAATGGACAGTTCGCATGTACAATAAATCACAGAGAGAGAGTTTCTGTTAAAACTGAAGCGAAAAATGATCTAATGGATATGAAAGAATAATTGTTTTTCAGTTTTTGAAACTTTAAAAAAAATATCTTCCGATATAGCTCTATACACTTTAACATAAATAGTCTGTTTAAAAACGTTCTTATAGTTTATTTCATAATTATAACATCGCTTTGTAATAATATTTCATAAATAAATATATGCATCCATATATTATCGGTAATAAAAATGAATACTTGGCAATTACCATATAGGTCTTGACACAAATTAATATTCTTTATTTAACACCAACGTCTACCAATTACAATGGACGACTTGTTGGCAAACTAACAGTCAGGGGGGCATAAACATGCAGGTTCTATAAGGTAATTGTATCACAGGCAAGTTAACTAAAGAGATGGAGCTGAATGACGTGCGGTATCAATCATGCACGTCAGTTATTTGGCAATGATATCACATAATAGTAAATGACGTGGATAAATTATTTTGTGTCTACCCTCAACAAAATCATATAGCCACGTTTTTATTTCTTTATCAATAGCTTGCCAGTAACTTATTCTGTATAAAGTGTATGTTTAGAGGTGTTGTTCAGTGCAGTGACTATAGCACAATATAGACCAAACGCAGATGTCGAATGTCGTTGTCCTATGAAAAGTCATAGGAACCATTCTATGGTTTGCAAAATCTATTGGTTGCTTTATAACAATCGACAAACAAAAATCAAAGGAAGAATCATTCTTTACTTCGACATCTGCGTGGTCAGTTTGCTGCATTTATTTATAGTAAAATAAGAACGCATTAATTAATCACACAGAATAAAAAATATTGAAAAATGTAGACTGTGTAAAATAAGAACCTCCAATATAATTATATTATATTTTTGTAACTAGCTAAGATGTACATATTGTATGCAACATCATGTATATTGTGCGGAAATACAGTGTGTCCGTGTGATCTTTACAGGTGATAATACTATTTAGACGACATTCACTTGTCTCTTTTATAATGTCTACAGCCAGTTTATAAATACGTGTCTATTTACTTATGTGTTGGCTTAATTAGAAAATGCTTTTATATAGAAACTATTATAATATTATGTACATGTATCACGTTGAGAAATTGTAAAAAAAGAGAAAGTATAAGTACAAAATGTATGTGTAAATGGATAATAAACACCTAATTTGACATGATTTCTTTCATTGTTTCTTCATTGCTGTATCCGGGATAAGCTTACATACGCGTACATAAACGTCCGATCAGGGCTTTTATTCCATATTTTGTAATACATATCACAATACTGTACCAATAAGTATTCCAATGTAAGGGGAACTGATTTATAAATAAAATCACAATAACAAACCAGGCTGGGTAGCAATATTTTTCCGTAAAGTAGCACATGATAGGTACAAAGAAAGTGTACACATACACATATAAGGACAACAAGAACAAAACTGAACAATTACAAAATAAAACTGCATAACTCTTAATGTCCAGAGGTTCGTAGAGAAGATTGGGCAAACGCTTAATTATGTTGCCTGTATAAATATAGCCTTTATAAATTATTATTATAATTCCTTGTCCCCTTTATCAGTCTCTCAGAACCAGAAGACAAGGAGTGGTGTCATACCTTACAAGGATAACTAACATAGCAACAATCCACAATTAGAGTATGCATGCTTTTTTAAACAAGCATTTGAAAACTACTGGTGACTAGTTCGGTATATCTTACATTTTAATACACGCTGTCAGATTTATCATTATCGTGTTAAGTACGTATTTATATATCTGATATCGAACCGATCTACAAGGCAACGCTTACGCTAAGTAGATGGTTTTAAATCCCATTTCCGATCAAGAATGTACAGGATTCAAACTCTGTAAACACTTAAATGTCAAGCATCGTCTTATTTATACGACCTTGATCAATGACATTGACCTGATCAGTATTACATGTATATTTATCTCAGTTTGTTTACGAAAATCTTAATCAAATTAAGACCAAAATCAGATAAATATTTCTAACCATGCTTGTAAAATTCAATACACTTTAAATGTCCAAAATTGAACGGACTTGGTCATGGAGGGTATGTAACTTAAAAATCGGTTATTAAATTTTGAGTTGTTTGCCATGTCAAATAGATGTACTAAACTGATTAAGATTAAGAAAAAACCTTAGACTGAATTTAAGAACATACGTATAACAGAACTTCTGGTTATCAATACAAAATATTCTTGAACAAGCACATTTGCTACAAGTACTTATATATCACAAAATAGTTCGTTTTTTCACATACTTTGTTGACGTTGGAAAAATACGTTGATGTAAATTATACTCCGTTTATCAACGTTCCTTAAAGCTATCTTAAGTTGCACTGCGTTTGCTTAAACGCTTGTGGTGTCGGTGAATTTAGCCAAACATTTATTTTTGCGAAAGCTAAGTGAGGCCAATGGGTATCCGACGTAGTGAACGTGTTGGTAACGCAATGGCTGGCATCAGTGAAATGTCTCCAGAATAACGGATATTCTGAAGTAGACCAACGAGTCTCAAATGCAAGTAACACACACTAGCGATGAGCAAATGCATATCTTCCACTTTATACTTACTGTGTACAACTGATCCAGACTGTTCGTCAAAGACGGTCTGAGTTGGGGACCGCAGCACGTACGCTAACAAGCGTTGGCAAAAGTTCACACGCACATACTTCGTGGGTAACTAACGGGTCGATTCAAGGCACGGATTGGCTTACGTTACGTCAACCTGAAACAATCAACCAACCAACCGTCAGGCTAATTTGAATATTTCGTTTATAGACTGGGAGTGCAAAACGATATAACTGCAGGTTTTGTAAATAATTAAACTTTTAATAAACAGAATTGTTGTGCATGCATTATCAATATAAATCTCACGATTGAAAGTTCACGGAAGGTGATTAACGTACATCCTGTTTAATAAGTGGGAGAATGATATTAACATACTGACTGTGTGATCAGTCTACCCACGCAACACTGAACGACACATCCCTGGACGTGGCAAGACAGAACGTCGCTATACAGGGCCTGTCAAATCACTGAGGCTTATAGGAGATAATTCGGGTATTTATGTTTTATATTTTTAGTTTCATTTTTAATGTAAATTTGTATGAATGATTGATTCATTATAAGTCAGCGTTAATTAAATCAGTGCGAATGTAATTCTTTATTGTGTTTTTTTTTCTTATTAGTACAATGCAGTAATGCATCTAGCTATTTTATATTTTGTCTAAGACATCTTTTTTAAAACATTGTTCACCTTAAATTGTAAATTAATCAGTGAATATGCAAAAGTATACAGTAAGAAACAAATATACCAGTAATCCATAGGTTCCACCGAGCATATTTTGCATTGTGTGCGTGTGTACTCTAGGTGGAAATTGATAAGCTTCGGAAGGCGCCGATCGCATCCTTCCACTGCTCTGTCCTAAGGATCCAGTTCGGATGGTACGTTAATTGGCGTTCTGGAGGCGTCATGAATTGATAAAAGTCTACATAAGAATGTCATGATTTACACAACGATAATCCGCACAATAAGTATTATTCTAAACAAGCAATTTTCATAATTATGATGATCAACGTTTTACATTTCAGACCGACAACCATAACGATGGCGCCAGTAAGACGTTACTTGGTGCTAGCCATATTTATTGCCACGTGTTTTATACACGCCAATTGTAAAGCTGAACCATCCAAGTCCGATGATGATACACTTTACTTCCGTGAAAACCAGAAGACAAATGTGGACACAGGAGCCGATATCAATGCTAGCTTAGACGATGACGTCAAGAACGGTAATTTCAGGAATGCTGAGGCAGAAGTCTTTGCACGCGTTGACATTAAGCCGTATGGACGAGCAAACCGAATTCTACAAGTCCCATGGTGGTCAACATTCCTCGTGAGTTTGGTAAACAACTTCTATCGTCATCGTATGACAGGGAGAAGTCAGTTTGGTGTCCTCTTTATGGGGAATACGTACATACCGAACCAGAACCAGTTCCCGTTGAACTTTCACCCGAGTAACCAGGACGGTACTCCACTGATAAATAACCAGAATCCACTATCTCCCCCAAGCCGAAGTGACTATGTTAACTATGTCGCTGCTAGACCTCAAAACGTTCAGAATACCATGATCCACGCCGAGCAAGCAATACTGGATGAAATGAATTCGCTTTATAACAATTACCTGAATCATTATGGCCACCCACCTAATATGATGGTGTTGTATTCGTGGTTAATGCCATGTCCAGACTGCACCGATCGTATTATCAATCATTTCAGCCAGACCCCGTTTTCCAATGTACCTAACCGAGTAGTAGCCTACACAGCTGAGGGAACCAATTCGGGTCTGTCATACATGACACCAGACGGGAACCGAAACAGCCGACAGCGTTTGAACGCTAACAATATAACATATTGGAAACAACAGTGTCCACGCCCAGACGACTTGGTGAAGCCTGGTGCAGAATACTCCGTATCAAGAAGTACCGACTACCCCGTATGTGATGTAGACGAAACATTTCAGGGATGCTTAATGAAATGCCTGGGTCGTGATTTCTGCTGTTCATGCAAAGAATCGCAGAAATTGTCAATGAACGCTGCAATGATCAACGACTTTGCCAAAGACTGTGCAGCATCCGATATTAAAAGATGTGCCAAAACATGGTTACTGACGGCATTCTCTGAACATAATGGCGGTGCAAGTTCCTGCACTGATCTTGATTCTACACGTGCCAAGTTTCTCTCGTGCGTAGATACCTGCGTCGGACGCCCATTGTCAAATCCACTAAATCCGCTCAATCCCTCTAACTATCCTGGCTATTTGTCCACATTCTCAGAATTATCATTCTATCCACCAGCTTCCATTGCTGATTACTGTTCCGACATCAGAGCCGAAGGTTACCTTTGCTACAATTACGGCGCTAACAGCTTTACCGCCGGTAACTCGCTCTGCAGGAGTGGTTCAGTTTGCGACTACAAGGGCTACTCATACAAATGGTGCTATACCGACTTCAGTAACAACTGGGATTACTGTTGTACATCCGCATGTAGCCGCGACAAGACCAGCTATCTGTGGTGTCATAGTGGATCCACATGGCAGTACTGCGGTAATGCGGGGGATGTTTCAGTAAAAGATCGACACTGTATTGCAGAATATCCTTGTGGGATGCACCAAGAGAAAGGGAAAGAAGCTTATTACTGGTGTTATACTGATACAAACAAGAACTGGGGCTATTGTTGTCAGCCAGGTGATAAGTGCTCTAGAAAGGGTGAAAGCTACGATTGGTGTTGGACCGGTTATAAGCAGAAAACCAAATGGCAACATTGTAATACATAATGCGGAATGACTTATCCAGTCTGTCTAGAATATAGCGATGATCACGCACAACCATTACACAACAACCAGTAATAAAAATCAGACAAAAACTTTTTTTACGTAGTTTTAATCACAGGTCCATGAAAAGTGGCATAGGTCAACTTTATATACATGTACATAATATAATACTATGTATATAAGGATGCCCTAGGACACTTTCACGGATCTTAGGTTTTAATGGAAAAGGTAACAAGAAAATCTGTCAATCCCTGGCTTAGAATGACATGGTCGTGAAGCCCATACGTATTTGAAATTTGCATAACAAGACGCTTCTTATGAGCATATTTTCATGCAAATCGGAATGTCCTCTTGACCAAAAGCCGAAGTGGAAAAAACATAAATTAAAAGTTAAGTTGTTTCCTCAAATTAGCGTTTTGTACTTAATACGATCTTCTTCGTCGTCTTCTTCTAAGCCATGGGCTGGACACATTCTTGGTGTTACAACTCGGCATGTCTTCGCGACTCGCCGGCTGATAAAGAATACATTTCCTTATCACTCCTGCTTTTTATATATTGTCTCTCTTGTTAATCATTTATGAGTATTCGACCTACGATACAGACTAAGGAATGAGTAAATACGAAGACACTCGATCTAAACTTATTTTGAGATTCGAATTAACAGCTGAAGAATTTTACCTAGTATGCAACTTCAAAATGGATTGGTTTCTCAACTAATGAGAAAAATCCCGCCGACAAACACAAACATTACATTTTCATAATCTAAGCAACATTAAAAAATTGCTTAATCAGTTCTTCTTTGTGCAATAAAACTCATAAATCGAACATTACACATTCAGTTTTAGTGTATTTCGTAAGCTTTGAAACGTGTTAAATCTAACGGTAAGATCAACTTACGTATCGTCGTAAAAGTTACGAGCGGAATTTTATACCTGTATATCAGATACGAGCCCGTTCACCCAAGGTTGCTTAGTAGAATGCCTAGGATGTGATTCCGGCTGTTCATGCAAACCTTCGCGAAATATATCGATGTTTGCTTTCATAGTGAACGACTTTGTCGGAGATTGGCCAAATTTAACTACATCCGATGTAGAGACATGAATTCAATTTGTATTGGTCTCGACAAAATGTAAGAACAAAAATCTAAACTCCACTATCATATTTTTGAATAAACTATTGTATTCTTGTTGGTATTTCATTCTTATTAATTACATTTGGTCAAATACACGTTATCTTCCTGAAAGACTCAGGTCGTAGGGGGAACAATTTCTTTTGAAGAAAATATATTATGTCTGAATAGCATAACTTTCTTTGTGAAACATATAAGCCGGTCTCCATGAAAACCGGGGTTAGAGACAAAATTGTGAAAATGTTGATAATATACAATAAGAAAGACGAGACCCTTATGAGCAGTTTCTGAAAATTTAAACAAATTGTTCCATACACTTACAAAGTTAAAGACTTTTTAAACCAACCACTACCGCCTACTTTTTTAGTGACGTCACGAACGTCATTCTGTACGTTTTTTGAAGTAACGTCAACTGGCTTTTCAAAGATCCAGTATCTGATAGATTTTTGACCTAAACTTTTAAAATTGTGGCACATTTTAGCATCATATTTTTTAAATCAAACGTGTCCAAATTGTGAGTGTTTGCCTTCAGGGGAAAATAACAAGTGTTTTAGCCACTTAACCCTTGTTTTCCGTGGTATGAGTACTTTTTAGAAAATGATCACCATAGCAACGATAGAAAATTATTTTAACATAATTTGAAGGAAAACTTGAAGCAAATGGATATTACTATACCATCCAATTGCATAACTATGAAATCAAAAGTTTTCTCTCATTTTAGTTATTTTTCTAAATCTTATTGCATAATTACAATACAGTGTCATTAAGCCCGGTTTTCCTGGAGAACGGCTCATATATTTCGACTTCAGTTGGAACAACATAGCTGCTTTAGTTAGAATAGGTTCATAAGGTATGTCTTGTGATGCATATTTCGAATATGTACTATATACGGACTAATAAGATTGTAGGTAGCACATTTGTACGACCGATTTTGCTTAAGGAAATGATTTATTACTAGATTTTGCACCTGTCTATGTTTTGTTCGGGGAATGGTATATAGATGAGACTATAAGACGATTTGACATTTGATACACGAATCAACCACCAGGAATGGACCACTCGAAGTTATCTCATTTAGACAAAGTAGTACCAGTACTTACATTGCTTTACACATTCACCATAGAAGGGAAAAACGGCTACTTTCTATAATAGGACCATACCGTCACAAATAAGATGTCGAGAGCAATAAATGCAAGTTAATAAAGTAATTGTTTCACAAAAAAATAGAAAGGCAATACTTTTGTTCAATGTTTATCATGAAGAAAGTGTTATACAAAAGGGAGACAACATATACAATACGTACAGGCCATTGTACATAAGAGTGATGTCGCCAGTGAACTGAATGAATTAACATTACTACGCAAAATGTCTATACTGGTATCTAAGGCATTAAAGTTATGTAATTATATTGTAATCTTAGTAAAATATGCACGTGAGCAGGTACTAACCCATTTTGACAATTTTTGCAAATTTCTGCAAATCATTTTGTTCGTTCGTGGTGGGAAAGTACAATACAAGAATCATATGAATGGTCGAAATCATGTTTATTTGTCATGCCAATTATTCTACTTTCAAGATCAAAGCAATATGCTCCAATATGCTCCAAATAGAAGGGGCGAGTCAAACATGTTCAATTTACACCAAATGATTTGCGATAAAATAAAAATAAGTTTTCGAATTTGTTTAATTTCACCTTCACCAATTATTTTCGCATATTCACCTAATCAGTAGAAAATGCAACGAATAAGCAGTTTCATCATTTTCGTGTCTTTGACGTAACTTTACGCTGACGCAACAATACATACCTACCATAGTTAATCCATATTTTATTTTCATTGTACTGCTTCAACTTTATAATTGTGCAGCATTAGCGTGTAGTTTACCAGACAGCTATTAGTATAACAACATTGAGTTGAACGCTTTAAGTGTATTTATTTTATTGACTTTGGTGACCGTCTGTTTCCTTGACCAAACGACTTCCAAATGATTTATGTAACGCCGATTTCTTGCTACTGTTACAGGCTGCTATTTTTAGGAAATTGACTGTTTCGATATATTTTCATTATACTAATATGGCATCTACAATATTTGGCAGACGAGGGAAACAATTTATTTGCAATGTGTGGCCAATTTTGTACTTATAAGGATAATATGTTTTGTGGGGAAATATTTTCTGAGACAATTGTGTCGGACAAACAATAAATTAACTCTTTACAACGACTAATCAACAAAACAGTTGCCATATTGTTACATTGGTGTGTAGTATACAATGTACAGAACATTTGCAATATCATCCATTGTAATAACAAAACTTGCTTTTTTACAATATAAATGGGTATCTTTGACATGAAAGGCCGTCTCGTAACAAACCTGGAAATCAACAATTCAAATACCTTCATGTACACACGGTATAACCGGATGCGTGGTCGGCCGAGTGATGCGTTACGGCCGAGGTAAAAACCGATGACGGGTAAGTAGTGGGGTTATATTTCTTACCAGAACTTATCCATTTCGGCCTTTCTTTTGAATCTAGCGATTTGTAATTGACAGCGAATGTTTAAATGTACTATTCACTCAGCCTCGCATGATATCTTTGCGGAATAAATCTGATAGTGCCTGTTTATACGCGACAAACAGAAAATAGTGCTCAATTCTCACATACATTGCCCGAAATTAAACAGTTTGCGCTAGTTTTGAACTATGTAACCTCACAGATCTAACGAAAATTCATCTATGAACAATTCTGTAAAGTAACAACTCTGTCCGTGCCCTGAAACCAACGATTGACCCTTTCAAAGAGACCCTAGTATGCGCAAAAATGATGACGTTAACGGCCGAGGAGATTTTGTGATGATGACGTTTACGGCCGAGGACGAAAAATATGGATGACGTTTACGGCCGAGGAAATACTTACTAAAAACTGTCTTTTTTCGCAGTTTCAATGGTTTTCTAACTAGTTAGGTACGGACTATTCGCCAGTGTACATTCCAATGAACATTTCTTTACCAGAAAATGTTGGATATGATTGCCTTACACATATTGTATTCTAATATCTTAAATATAAAACGACGAAATGACTTTTCCGCTTATCCACTGCCCATCCCCGGGGATATGGGGCGTGGTTGCAACTGACTGGTGCACAACTCCGTGAAATATGATAAATACAAGAATGTGTGCAAGACACGTCCCGGTAAAGACAGTGAGCACAACGGTATTGACCGGTTCAGTAGAGTGTCATTTTCTGTATGCTGACTGGCGTTCTTCGTTGAGATCAAGTAGACTGTCAAATGCTTTTTCAAACAAACAAATACCTGTCTTGTAAAGTCATGGATCTCTAAAATGACGTTTTATATCAAATATATACGAATAAAATAAGTGTAAGGCAATCATCTCCAACATTTTCTGGTAAAGAAATGTTCATTGGAATGTACACTGGCGAATATTACATACTTTACCGGTGAGAAAACCATTGAAACTGCGAAAAATGACAGTTTTAGTAAGTATTTCCTCGGCCGTAAACGTCATCCATATTTTTCGTCCTCGGCCGTAAACGTCATCATCACAAAATCTCCTCGGCCGTTAACGTCATCATTTTTGCGCATACTAGGGTCTCTGTGAAAGGGTCAATCGTTGGTTTCAGGCATGGACAGACTTTACAGAATTGTACATAGATGAATTTTCGTTAGATCTGTGAGGTTACATAGTTCAATACTAGCGCAAACTGTTTAATTTCGAGCAATGTATGTGAGAATTGAGCATTATTTTCTGCTTGTCGTGTATAAACAGGCTCTATCAGATTTATTCCGCAAAGATATCATGCGAGGCTGAGTGAATAGTACATTTAAATATTCGTGGTAAATTGCAAATCGCTAGATTCAAAAGAAAGGCCGAAATGGATAAGTTCTGGTAAGAAATATAACCCCACTACTTACCCGTCATCGGTTTTTACCTCGGCCGTAACGCATCACTCGGCCGACCACGCATCCGGTTATACCGTGTGATGTACATAGCATCACACATTCGTAGCAACCAGACAAAAAATCAATAAAATATTACATTATTATGGTGTGGCTTTCTGATTCATATTGGAAGCGTAACTATATAATTTAAAGACGAATGATTGTGAGTCAACGATTTGTTTGTTGAGATTGATGTTAGCTTTTTCAGGTTAACACAAACACCATGTTGACTATACACTAAAAAAATGTGCTGTTGGGAGAAAAATCAAGCAAATAATCATTATTCGAATGTATGTTAATCTTGGGCCAGTTGCCATTTAAGACCCATTATGTTAAATAAAATGTTAACATTGTCAATGAATATACACACATTTACAAGGCTAAGACAGTAGAAAAGACTTCACAGCGACGACGAGCATCTCCATCCTCATTTATATTCTGACGGATTCTGAGTAGATTCATGTCATAGACCAATCATCTCATATCACGGTTGTCTGTATTGATTTACCGCGCAAATCTAAACGCAACTCTATTCATCTTCGGTTTGGATATCTACTTTGATGTCGTATGCTATAAATGAATCGTGAGTTATAACGTCCTAAATGTGTGTATAGTTCTATTGTTTGTTCACGTCTCTTAAGTTATCTGTTTAATGACATGCAGACAAAAACTTATATTTCAGTATGGATATCTATTTTGAGGCCTGATGCTATCAATGTATATTTAGTTGTCACGTCCTTGGTGCGTGTATATTTCTATTTTGAATGTTTGTTTACGTCGCTTGAATGGACACTGAGCGGCATTGAAAAAGCAACACTTACATAATATAGCATAAAACATTTAATACGTATGTAAGCATCACCACATTTTTTCATAGAATAGATATATGCATGTGGCACATTAATATCACTTCGAATCAGGAAAAGTGGTTTCGCAACATAGTTTTGTACCAGTTGACTTTGGGTCAGTGTAAAAAACAGAAAGTCGCCTGTTTTAATCTTTTTAAACGACCGTCTGGAGTGATGCACTTTGTGCATCTACGACGTATTAATCGTTTGAAACGTTCATGGAATGCTTGTGGGATGCTGTTCCATTCCTGCAGAAGGGCAATGTGGACTGCAAGTTCTTATTTGGGGCCTGTATACTGTTTCTCGCACGACTACTTAAGTACCAAAACATGCCCTATTAGAGCCATAACATATTTTATGATGAAAGGGAAATAACTCATGGAGTAATACATTGAGTTAAAAATGAACTTGCCAGTTTCTTTATAACACTGCTTCAAATTAGCTGCTCTAAAGGCATATTCTAAACTGCTCATTTTGAGATTAATTTAATTGTATTATATTTGTCCAAATGCCGGTGAAATGATTACCATTTGTTACTGGAAATAAATTGCATGAACGGTATAGGTATGCTTTAAAAACTGATTATTGCATTCAATGCGCTTTTAAAATGCGTGCACAATTTTCGTCTAAATATTAATGAACATCATTAAAAAGGTATGAGAAAATCCGACAGAAAACTTGAGCATGTAAACAAGTTCAGTAATATCAAATAATTCAAGTTAGTGTAAACTTGAATTAAAAACATTCTTACATCCTGCGATATCTAACGCATTTAATTTCTTCATTTTCTTCCTTTTTGTCCTTTTTATATTTTTAATAGATGTATATTCATTCAAACGTGAGAATGAAATAATGACTTCGGTGATTTAATTCAACGAAACTTTGATTTTTAGTACGGATACCCCTCATTTGAGAATACCGACCGACCTTTCGGAGTCTTCCTTTGACAGACACAACATGTTTTCTACTAGATTTTTTTGCCGACTAATCCATCTTTTTTTCAAAATGCTTGCCCAATATGTGAGCAAATCTCTAGCCACCCATCATCACACGGGATAATGCAGTTAAGGCTATTCCGCTATTGACGAGTAA
Source organism: Spisula subtruncata (assembly GCA_963678985.1). Taxonomy (NCBI): domain Eukaryota; kingdom Metazoa; phylum Mollusca; class Bivalvia; order Venerida; family Mactridae; genus Spisula; species Spisula subtruncata. Next base: position 26,637,045 of record OY787665.1, read on the forward strand.
TTCCTAAAGTATTTTCCTGGAAAAAGCTGAATTATGTAGATAATATATTACGCAGGGAGCATACAAAATTTCAAGTTTATAAGTTAACGAAATAGTTAAAATATTCAAGTTTAAAAATTGCCGCTCTGTGTAGTTTGATATGAATTACCAATTTCCTCCAATGTAATACATATCCTATACTGACACCATCTAACCTTGGAACATCAAAAACATCCTATGTATTGTGGATACATGTATAATACGCCAAGCTAATAATTCGTTTTAATCATATTGGCTATTTGTTTCTGCTCTTATTAGTGTCTAATCGTTTTATACTAAGACGCTTTAGTACACATTTACATAATCGGAGAAACGTTGGCTTATTACCATACTGTCATTAATTATCTCTCAAATATAGTAATTTCCTTGATGTTCTAGACGTTACATCGCTGGCTTAGAATGACAAAGTCGTAAGTGCCACAATCGACCTTTTAAGATTCATACATATTTAGAATAAGCTCCACAAGGCGCTTCTTATGAGCCCATTTTCATAAAATCTGAACTTGTTATGTTGACCAAAATGAAGTTGTTAAAGTTTGTTTCACCATGAATAAAGAGTAAATGTCAGAAAGTATTTCCGTGTTTTTCTCAAAATATCGATTTTGTATTTACGACCTTCTCATTCTAAGCCAACAACATGTTGATGCTCTCTGCGATGATGTGTTTATCATGTACTAATATTCAATTCATAATCCATTGTCCATAAGCATATACAATAAGAAACATTATATGCATATATAATTCCAAAAAAAACCATAAAATATGAATGACTTTGTAAAAGACGAAGTGGTTAATTTTATTAACACGATTCATACCAAGACATAAAATGTCGACTTTGCCAAGTAATGGGTCCTCACAAGAGGGATCATTCTTGTGACCAACGTCTTACGGTACGGCCACCTCGATGTACCTTTGTAGCACCAACACATACATTAGTTTATCATAAATTTTAAAAACAATATTCATGATATCATGACCAAGCTCTGCCACGAACAATGTCTTCCGAATGACCGATTTTATATAGATATAGATCTGACTGGTAAAAACAAGTTTGGCGAACTATTATTAACGACGCTGAATCTGATTCTCTATCTGCTTATGTCCCACAGGTACCAATCGTGTCACTTATCTGGAATACAGCAAGAGACATCCTACACTGATATTTTATGACCTTATGATAACTAGATTGTCATATAGCACGCATTGTCTGGGGTCTCGGGGATAAAGTAATCGCTGCATATGATAGAACATTATACAACACGTGTTACTGTTTACCTTTTCACTCAGAAATATACCACTTTGGAAGTATAAACTGTCATGTCTCATATACATGTATGCAACAACATTTAACTTGAAACAATATCACGAAGAACAGTTAATGATATAGATTCATTGTCAGAAAGTTGTCGGTGTCGTCTGGTTTAATGCAAAATTACACATTATTCTGTCTATGTTTTATTCAATTCCGGCATCAATTCAAATTTCATTGTATGTACACTTCAATATAATGAAGGTATGTATTTATTTCAAATTATTTACACGTTTGATATATCGAAATGTCGACACAATTGTTTCTACTTTGATGGTACAACTGTGATAAAAAGGCACTAAAATATGTGTCTAAAATTAAAACCAGAAATAAAATAACGAACAAGACAGCATTCAACATTAATGATGTATACAATCAGAACAGTGTAATTGTGTTACCCATAACCTTGAACAAACGTAATATTTTAGCCTGTCACATTATCAATGGCCAAATTTAATATTGTCTGCATCAACACTAAACTATAAACACTGACAACGAATGGACATGTAATAAAAGTCTTAATACTCGTGTGTGTATTTTATCTGTTTTTTTCTGTAAAACCTTACAATGACGTCATTATTTTCTTATTTAGTGATCAAATTTCGCGATAATTACGTTTCAATTATTCATCAAGAATCACTCACAATTTGATGTTAATAACAGTAAATTAAATGCCCCACGATGCAAATAATGGTTTTCAGACATAAATAATAGAACCAGCAAGTATGTTAGCACATTTCTGGTAAAGAATGTAGAAAACAAGAAAGCATACGAGCCTTCTGGGGGTTAAATATTGTTTGGCCTTTTGGGCAGCCCTTTGGGGCTTATATAGTGTTTAGCCTTTTGGGGCAGCCTATCGGGGCTGATATGTTGTTAAGCCTTTTTGGGCTATTTATTGGTGCCCTTTGGGGTATGCCTTTTGGGGCATTTACGGATTGCTGACAAAGGTCTCCCTTAACGACAATTTGTCCGGCATCCTGTTAACCTGTTGGGGTTAGCACGTTGAATGCGGGAGACACGCCCATTATTCCAAACTACAAACATTCGACCAGCCAATTTGCTCTAATATGATTTGAAACGTTGTTGTTGCACTTTATTTGTTTGAATGATATAAGTGAAAGTTGACTAAGTATTCATTGTTTATCGGGTCAATTGGATGTCGGGCAGCAGAGATCATGGACAAAAGCTGTAATTAATTTCTTAATAGCTTTATATCAGAAGCATTATTTCAAGTTTACTTTAGTTAGAAAATATAGTGAGTTTTTATCCATGTACTTGTTGCTTGCCGTCCTGTTATCCTCTGATCTCCCAATAATTACATATCTGCAAAATGTGTTGAATGTTTTGAATGTTTGATTATTTCAAATACGTCTTGTCTAACATGTACTAATATTCAATTGATGTAGAGACCAATGGCAAATACAATAAGACACACATGACAAATACAATCAGACACTCACACCATATACATGTATATATGAAACGTAAAGACAATCCAAATATTAACTAACTTGTAAAAGACAAAGTGATCAAATTAATATACACGATTCCTTCTTAGATATAAAATGTCAGTATTGCCAAATAATGGGATCTTTTTGAGCGATTCCACACGAGAGACCAAAATCTTACTCTCGCATGCGACATGCAGGCCTGAATTAGATATAAATAGGCTTGTACATCATATGAACTTCGCTTAAACTATTGTGTGACACTTTTTTAAATGTATTTAATTCTCATCATTCATCATTCAATGGTACAATGAAAGGTTGAACGTGATATTTGTACCAAATGATGCGTATTAGTTGATGTATAATTTTGTCTGAGCGAAACTGATCTTTGTATTTCGATTCGGATGAATTGACGTACGTTAATGAATCCCTACTAACACCAGCATGTAAAAAGTCCTGAGCTTGTTCATGATTGAACTGTATTTTTTATAAATGCTTCAAAACACCTTCATATTATGACATATCGATAACCAGAAACTGTCCCAGTAAAATGTTATTTTTAATACGACGCACATATTTCAGATTTGGTGTTAACGTAGTACTCGACTTCTTAGTGTGGTTATGTCTTCATAAAGTGTTGATGTGTATATTTACACACAATGTGAGCCCCGAATTATCGAACTGAAGACATATTTTCTATGAGAGCATGTGAGTGATACCTAGATGTACGACTTGATGAACTAAGATCCATGAGGCGTACACGGACGATATTGCAGTTAAGGAAATATTTGACTTTGTAATTTATATTACCTAATTTAATGTTTCATATATTGTCTTAAATGAACATACACTTTTATTCAAATAATGTTAGTATGGACATTACCATCTAGTTTACATTTGTAATTTAAATTTTTAATTATATAATGTTATTTTGTTATAGTTATATATGTATTAAGTTGATATGAAATTGTTAAATACCTTATGTATCATCGTGTTTAAGCATTGCTCAGTATAATGCACAGCCATTTGAGAATAAAATTTAACATTTGTCTACACGCACCATCAGCAACAATGTAAGTACATAAATTAATATATTCATTTATGCGTGTCCCTGAAGCATTCTATCATTGTCTGCTATATACTGACATAATATCTACCACTTGACAGCCAATCAGTGATGAGCTGATTAAACAGATCACACACATGCTTGTAATGTAGGGTAATCTGTACTTATGACATTACCAAGACGGAAACTCTAACCTTTTCCTGATTTCATTACGAGTCAAAATTGACGTAACATCCGACATCCGGTCATGATAAATTGCATAGATTAGTGATAGGAAAACGATTTTAAGGATGCGCCACGTTTTCGATACGTTTGTAATACACATACACTGGTCATTAACGTCTATGTCACAATTGTCTCAGGTCTTCGTAATGCAGATACGGTACTCAGTAACGTGATTTACAGTCCTCTTTCATTACGTCCGATTCATCTTAGTCGTGTTTCCTTTAATCTATGGTCTCGATTTTGTCTAGTCTGTCTTTGTCGATATGAAGAACGGTTACATGTGTATGCCACTTGTATACAAACCTTGCAATATAATGCATTTAACATAGGATTTTATTTATTAGTAAGCATCTTAATAGGAGACAAATGCAGATAAAAAAGTGCCTTATTCCGTAAACGACTTACTAATACACATACAGTACTATCTTTAAAATTTAGACATACATAACAAAAGGTACCATGTTTATGTACCCAATGTTATGTAAACAAATGACCGACCTAAATAAAGAATCAATTCTACATCAAATTGTCATTCTCATACGAGGGATAGGGTCGTAAATGTTCTACATGTAATAACTTTTTCTTTTTATGGATTTCAATTTGCTTGCTGCTCATCGGTCAGGTATTTGCCTAGAATGATATCCGCACGTCAGCACTTATTAAGAAATACATGAACTCATGGGGAAAGAGCATAATTTCATAATTGAACATCGGCTGTATTTCGTCATAATCGATTGGAACATAAGATACTTATTAACAATTGTTTATTGTAAGAACAATTTTTACAATCAAGAACTATTATTAATACTATAAAGAATAGTATACTTAATCCCTCTCTACGTATGTTCCTCGAGCACCAATCATGTCACTCATCGAGAATAAAGCTATTGGAATATCATACACTGGTATTTTATGACATAAGGAAAACTAGATTGTCATATGGCACACACTGTCTGGTGTCTAGGGGATACATTAGTCGTTGCACGTGATCTTACATTACACAATTCGTGTTACTGTAGACATTTACACTAAGAAATATACCACTTTGTAAGAATAAAATGTCAAGACTCGTATTAGCAATACTATTTTAACGTGAAATTATAACATGTGCAACAGTTAATTACATGTTTTAGTACAATGTTCGTGTTGTCTGCTTTTAGTGCAAAATTTAGTTTGGCTATATCGTATTCAATCTCAACACAAATTCACATTTCATTGCCGGGCACTTCATAACAATTAAAAACTATGAATTTAATTGAAATTCATTGTAGGTTTGGATATTTGTGTTTGTCTGAGACACCAATATGAGCACAATTTTATAAGCTGTATTCATGGTTTGAAGAAATATTTTTATTTCTTAAAATTGCTTCATGGTTTTGACTATTCAATAACATATACACTGTACTAATGAGCACGCCTGTAAACAGAGTAGACAGTCCGTAACGTCGGGGAACGTTAACGTCGAACGACGTCATGCTTTTTGCGTATGTCCGCTTTTTACTAAAAATCAATTTTGTCGAAAATAATGCGTGACGACCCCCTTTTTTATTTTTTGTACTTACTCTTTATTGTATCGGCATCATCATTGTGTGATTCGTTAGTTGATTGAATCGTGCCCCGAATAGGATAAAGTGTGGCAAATACGGCATATTATACTGACTTATTTTCGACATAAATCCTCTTTCATTGAATAATCGATATAAATTTTATATAAGCATATTCAACGGATGAAGGACTAACATATAGAGTTTTGAAAATTAATATAGGCCTTAAGTTGACGGAGAAACACGCTTAAACCCTAAGCGTTGCTAGGAAACGAAGCGATATTTTGAAAAAATAAACCTACAAGATACAGACAACATGTTAGAAAATATTTCTTGTGATTTTCCTGAAATTCGATGAAAAATTGATTTTTGGTCGGTGACGTCGCGCAATGGTAGTCTACATCCTTAATCACGTTCAAACATGTTTTGTGACCGTCTTAATTGGCTGCCATGCTTGTAAAAACAGTGACTTCCAGAATGTTGTATAATTTGTACGTGTAAATGATATGTTGACATTGAATGAACAGGGAAACTAAATTAAAATAAAAGTACAGTCGATTCTCATTTTCTCGAATACTTTAAATGGCACTTCGAAATGAAATACTGCCTGTGTCTTTGTTCAAAATGAATAGAAACTCCAGGGAAGTTAGGACTATCGACATAAACCAGTTAGATATAACTAATGAAGAATGTATTCATTGGTTCGCTGTTATGTAATGATAAGCTTTGTCAAGCTCTCTTTCGAATTGATTTGCCCCCTTTAATAAATAGTTATGGTCCTTACATTATCACAAAATGCCTTATTTAACCACAATGTTTTGTTTTTGTTAACAATTTATTTGTCACATAATTATGTTACAAATACATTCAAATTGTAAAATGATACTTTGCGCTGGTGATGCAGTCTTTTTTACACAAAATCGATCAACACATGTGTTGAGAGTACATTTAAAATCACAGGCCACGTTCGGTAAAAGAAGTCTAATAATCAAAGAACTTATCTATGTTTTAAATGTGCATCTACATGTATGCACAGGTAACAATATCGTAGAAAGAGTAAAAAATAGAAAAAATATGTTTTTTCTCGAAATTTATATAACCTTTAAGCTAATTTTTTACATTTTTAAAACATATTTTACTTTTTGTCGTTAGAACAGTTACCTGTGCATCTACATACCAACCAATAGGTGTTACTTTGCTGAAAGAGGTACCAAATAATGATACTCCAGTGAGATTGCTCTGTATCTCATGAAAGACGGATTTGTCCACACCGACTCTCTTACTTAGATACTGAAGGTTCTCTGACAACTGTTTACAGATTAAAACATCCACGTGTCACGGTAGATGATAAATTAATACGGATTAGAGGTAAAAGACACAGGATATCGTAGAAGTAAGAACATTGGTGATTGTTTGTCTTACTTAATGAAACTCTTCTCTCAGCGATGTTGATGATAATTAAACTTTTCCCCAGAATACTGCCCATATGCACTCTTGGTCATCAGTACGATATATCATTTGGATTGGTTCTAAGCTTACATTCAGTGGGTGATCAAATAGTTTTTGACGAGGAATAAAATATCGATGAAAAATAACAAACATACCTTTAATTTACGCATACAAGGAATCTTTATCGTACTTCGCAAACGCACTTGTTTATGGTATTACGTTCAAACAGTGTGTTTTAAACGTTTCTTATCTCGTTTAGGTGATGCCTGCCAAGTTTATCCTAGCGGGTGTTTAGAAACAACGACGTTTCCTCTCTTAGTTCGATGTCATGTTAAGTTAGTGCAAACATGGCCATACTGTGTGCATGACTGTGTCAGGGTAACCGAGCCGCGTCTTTCGGCTTCAAAGCCCTTTAGACTTAACCATAACCATAGTAATCAAATACTAATTGGTAGCTAATTATGATGAGGCAGTCTTTTAATCTAGTTTTTAGTATCTTTCTTGGATCTATATCTTACACTGTGAGTAAAGTTAATAACAAAACGAGATGATTTTACTATGTGTTAGTGAACGATTTGGCGCACCATTAAATGTTTAAATCCTTGTGGTATGTGTCATTGCCGGTACCAAGGTAAATTCCTTCATGCAAATAACTTTTTGGTTTGGTTTTGGTGAAGTGTGTTGATTCTGTACATGACCTTCTGATAATACATTATCTACTAGGTTTATTTGTACTGTTTGTTCTTATGAGTTCCTCTCGTTTGCTGAATCCTTCCCTGGATATGTGTGACCGACTGATGCGACAGACTGTTAGAGGGTTGTTTCGTGTTCTTGTAGTTGTTCGTTCAGTTTTCACTGTTTTCTTTTTTTCATTTTTACAGTTAACTTTGTGGCATTCACTTGTCATATCTTTCTTTTCTTTTATGTGTGTTTGTGGCTTTCGTACGGTACTGATTGTATTGAGCACTACATTCCTTGTGCTATTTGTTATCTTTTGAATTCTGAAGTTATCTGGCTGATCTGGCCCGGTGATTATAAACATGTTCTCATTCTCATACTCAAACTCCATGCTCAAAATTGAAAACAACCCACCTTTCTTTAGAATTTTTGATTCAAAACCAACTTGTAGCAAATGATCTAATGAAGATCATGAACCCCAATATAATATGTTTACATTTCAGTAATAAAGAACAGTTTCAGTAACTAAGAACATACCCCAATTTAAGTACTGAGTTTGAGCATGGCGTACGTTCTTCAATGTTTGTAATCGTGGGGCCTGATTCAGTTACTGCATGCAGGTTTGTAACCCAAACGGTATAACTAATCCCATCATATATTTTGTACATGTATGTTGTGCTATTTTGTGGAACGATTGGATCACGACTTGAGTTGTTATGCATAATTGATGAGCAAGCACTGGTTAATAATAAATTCAAGAAAAAAAACTGGTTAGATCAACTGCCACGTTATAAGACGTCATCAGTTTTTCTAGAAGCAAGTTATTACGGTTTGGTAATTAATTACAGGAAATCTGTTTTGATTAATTGTTAGACATTGAAGACGACCATACCTTTTGCAAGTGAAAGCGTTGCCATTGGTTGGCGTTTTGACGAGCAAGTAAGGGGTGGTTGGTAAATTATTAAAGGAAAACTCCTTTTCCACTGACCTATATTGGTCATGACTTAATCTGCTACAAGTGCAGAAGTAGTCCGTCGCTTGCGAATGAGCAAATTAGTACTGGAAAATTGTTAAGGCAAATTACTGGCCTCAAAACATGACTGAACTTTCGTTGATCAAAAGGTGATGACCCGATAAAAATGTTTCTTGACAATATCTGTCTCTGAAATCAAAATTTGGTTATTTCAAATAATGTATCAGACATGAAACGGACACTATTTCCTGAATAGAATCTAGGATTAATATAATTGATTAAATATAAATAATTATGGAAATAATTCATACAAAGGAAACTTCATATTCTAATTCGTCTAAGTCTTGCAACTCTTTCTGAATACGTCCTAAATCGGATTGTAACTTTCTAATTCTAGCTCTACGTTCATGCTCTATGATCGATCTCGCTCTCCGAACTCTCGGAACATTGTGACCGAAGTTTGTTGTCTCTACTTCTGATATGCGGCACGCCTCGTAACTATACGGCACATCAAGAGTGTTCCCGAACTTCTGCGCATGTGCGCGTTTAATATTTACACTGTCAGTATCTGCATCACAACCTGTTATATCAATCGGTGGGACTGATTGTTCTGAATGTTTATTTGTCACCGGAACATGAAAGGACACGGTGCAATGATCTTGTGGTGACTCCACAACGTCAGAGGTACGAGTGTCTGTTGTACGGGTTTCACATTTCTCAGAACTTTGTTTAGAATCAAGCGTATAAGTTACACTTTTCTTTACACCAACGGCTTCTTGTCTCAGTAGAACATGTGAGGATTTGCTCCGTTCTAAGGGAGGTCCCGGTGTGAACGATCCATCGGGAGATGTCGGGGAAGCATTAAGGTCTTCGTAATCATGTCGGAAATTAACACTCCCTACACTGAATCTTGGACGCAATTTACACAATTTACTGTACGCATAGTTTGTTGCATTACGTATACTCAATCGGGTTGAACGTCTGCGTATTGGTTTTGACGACCACTTTTGTTCGTCGGTGGTATCAATATCAGTTCTATCTTCCGACACACCCATTGATATATCGCCGGCGTCGGATATTGAGCAACATCTATGATAGAAAGCAAATGCTACAATTATACATACTTTATAAATGACAAGTATTCGGTCTTGATGACTTATCCGTAAACACCAGAATATGATTGTATTTCTACTAATACCAGGCCGACATTGTTTAGTGCATCAAACGATGCACATTAAAATTAATATAATGACAAACGATTGCAATATGGTACAAGTATCAAAATCAGATTTTTTAAAAGTAGTTCACATTTACTACAAGTGTTACATGTTCTATCGAAAAAGATCAAATTCTGACGTACTGAACCATGTATAATTATTTGCCGTGCTAAAAGACGACGGTTACTACGAAAGTCGAATACGAAATCGTTCCAAACGTCGGATATTTATCCGAAAGTCTTATTAAGAACAAAGCAAAAACGCAAATACAAATTAAGGGAACGCCTTGATATTGAAATGCATCTAATGAAAGCAACGGACTGTCGGACTAGTGCCAAGCATTGTCTTATAAATCACCCTTGTAACATATTCCCTTTACATAACACAAAGGCTTTTCTTGTATACTGAGCAAAACAGCTAACCGAACACTTTTTAAATTTGAATATTTCAGTATCCTGTACGTTCACATACTTAAAATTTTGCTTTGTTATTTCAATATAGATTGTGCACCTTATGCAGCTTACCACATGAAAATACATGCCAAAATCACTCATCCATGACGAAAAAGCTTCAAATCTCATTTTTGCAGGTTGTGATTGATTGCTCTCGAATTGCACGAGTTTTGTGTGTATGTTGTGTAGCATTGGGGTTTGTTAGTCGGAAAAACAAAATATCATGTCAAAAATATGGCGCATTTGTCAAAGGTAGGCCGCGGAAAAGCGGCAATTACGCTCCCTGGAGGGTATCAATCAGACAGATCAGTTTTACACCGCTTTAAATTATCACAAACATTATTTCCTTTTCTTTCACGTGTGTGTGAATACCAATGCACATAAAATTACCTAAAACAGTATATTGGGAATGACAGGAGCAAAGAAAACTAGCAAATTCAAGTGGGATAACTCTTGCATAATTTTACATCTTTTTAAGTTCATTCACTACATTTTACCATAAAATTGTATTGTCATGCCTAAGTGAAACTCGTTGACTTTAAAAAATAATAAATATTAGTCCTTAGGACTTTTTTGCATGTGTTTGAAAAAACGTGTTTTTCGCTCCATTCAGTATACAGGACACTTTTGAAGTGCGTTCATCAGGTGTTCGACAAACTGTAAATGCCCGCTTTGGTAATAAAGATTGTCTTAAGTGTATATTCTGATAACGAAAACAAAAATAAATATTAAAATACTGAAAATAAAACCAGAATTAAGTCAATAATTACCCTCATTTATCCACACAAAAGATATTCGACCAAATTACCTCCCCTTGACCATTGAAAATTATAATCATAATTTTGAAAAATTAAAAAATCCATGTTTTTGTGACCAAATCGCATGATATCGAGTTTGACTATTTGTTTTATTGATTTGGCGATTAGTCTTTTTAAAATGTGTATGGAATAATCCTAAAATCTTGTATTATTGAACGCTTATTCATGAATTTCAAGTTTATATGTCTGGTTCTGTTATTTCATGGTTCTGTGAACTTCCGTTTCGCATTTTTGAAAAAGAAACTACTTAAATCGCACCCCAAGATCGTAAATAACAAATACACAAACTTTCGTGCAAAAATATTCATAAATAAAAAAGTTGTACGGTAAAAACCGCTGCTCATTCATAAAATATGCTAATTACAGATTTTGTGAATTTCATCTTGATGGGTGATGTCATTAAATACATATTTTGAAGATGATGCAAATCAAATATTTTGACGAATTTTTACCACAAGCTTTCTAATGCTTTCATTATACTTCAGGCAAAGTTTCAGACAATTCCTATGGATAGTTCTATAAATATTCATAAAAAACATAAGCGTTCGGTTAGCTGTTTTGCTTAGTATATATATGTACATGTAGTACTAAAAAATATACACTTGTAGTAGTAAAACTTCTTAAAATACCTTTCCATCTCTTTGTGATGATTTCTGGAGAATGTAGGTGAGGGATCTACCCTGGACTCTGGCAGTAGAAACAACATGTCAGTAGTAAGCTTGGTATATGGTTGAACCGGAAGTTCGAGAAGTTGTTCTAACCGTAATATCTCCTGATCCAACTGAAAAATGAGTACATCTACACGTATATTTTATAACACAAGATTGTCTTACAATTGCGAGTGGAGTTTATCGCCGGTGCCGAACCAAAACCCCGTAACTCAATTTTGGCGCGAAAACTTTTTTTGCAGCATCCGCATCTGCTAGACGTCCCGCGCATTTTTGTCTTGTCGCCATCTACGTAACGCGATTGGCTATTTAAGTGGCGACAAGACAGAAATGCGCGGGACGTCTAGCAGATGCGGGTGCTGCAAAAAAGTTTTTCGTGCCAAAATTGAGTTACGGGGTTTTGGTTCGGCACCGTCGATATCTAGTTTGCGATAGAAAAAATCGTGTTTTTGTAACATTTCTGAAAATCTATTCATTAGATTTTTGTAAAACAATACACTGAACTGCAATAACTTCCTATCTACTCCCCTTCCGAATTCCATAATTTTTGGTCAGCTATTAAAAGACATTTATTCTTTATATATTGAAATTACATGCACATGGACAGTTTAACGCAGGGATGTTATCTGGTTTCCTTTCGCAAACTAGCTTTACATCCTTCTTATTTCAAACTTGATATTTTACAATGATTTTCAATTGAGCGTTATGCAAATCCTTGGACAAAGCACAGATAATAACCAAAGACATACCTAAGTGGAGAGATGCCATTGCAGCCTTATATCCCACTGGGGACGAAGAGAATTCAGATCAGTAATAAGTTATGCATAGCAAGCATGCAAGTTTACAGAGCATTTTTGACGATGTTTACATGTTGTTATTGTTTTTTGTTTATGTCTACAAGTCGCAGTTTGGTTACATATTCAATGCATTTTATTTTGTGCTATAATATTATGACATTGTGAATGTTGTCAACTTTTCCCTAAATAAAGACTAGTATAGTGTAATGCTAAACCCAACACTCAGAAGGAAATCTAGTTTTAAGTGACGAACGTTAATTAATATAGTTTTGTCATCAAAAAAGGAGATTCCGAATTACTTTTACAAATATAAAACTAAATGTTTTTGTGATCGGTACCTCAACAATTTCTCTTTTGTATGCCCTATTTTGAACCTCGGCACGATAAAATTGATCCTTGCGTTCATCAACAGCAAAACGTCGACAATTTCCAGCATCCACTGTTATACCAGACGCTGCTATCACAGGTTCCCCTTTGAAAGTCATAATGGCGTATATCTGTGAATAAAATATATTCACATACATGTATTAGAGCCATTGCAATTGGAGAGTTTCAAAAGGCAATGCCCACAAAGCTCAATCTGGATTAAGTATACGATCTTCCTGGCGGCAGGGTTGGTGATTTTAATCAGATTGTAAGCAAGATTTGAAATTGGAAAGTAAGTGAATACATTTCTTAGCAAAACTTATTTTACGAGCATGTTAATCCAAATGTAAGCTTTTATGTTGAGAACACAGTCGCCAAGGTATATGTGAATATCTGGTGTGACATTGATGGGATCGCATGGGTGATGTAACCAAATAAAGTCGAATACTACTGGTATAAAATGGTTTGGTTTACAAAAAAAACAAAGTGTAAATGGGATTTGTTAAGCCTAGGTCCCACCGAGGAAATCCTCATTCGCGACTACAAGTCAAAGTTCAATACATACATTGAAATTTCCAAATGTATTCGCTATGTCAATAAATACATCAATTATTCAACGAAGCTTCCCCATAGACCAGAGGACCCTGCTCGCGAAGACTCCAGGCGCATATCTATTTAAATCGGGAGGTAAAATCGCCGAGGCAAACAATGCTCATTGAGGCATACTGTTTTACACAAACGTGTTACTTACCTTTGGTACAAAGAGTAGACAGAGAGTTATTGTTGTTGATAGGAGCATGAAGGACGATTCCATTACATAAGCCAGGGTAGGCTGGTGTGATAGAATATTTGAGATCGACACAACAAGTACACTCATGATAACAACATTGTATACATTCATCCCTATATATCGTGAATCATTGAGCGCTGGTATATCAACATGGCGGGTTTCCCATGCCATATATACACCAAACACTAACAATAGTCCTTTATAGGCATACAGAATACCCGTCCATTTGTCCAGATGTTCTGAATAACAGTTTGTAAGTTGTGATATGTATAGTAAGTCTTCGTCATTATCTGACGCCTGAAAAGGAAACAACAGAAATAAACCCAGTTACCTTCAATACGCACCATGCATATACGATGTGTTACGAACGCATATGTACCAGACTTATTAGAACTAACATATCAAGCCGAAACATGGACTTTCAGTGGTGTAGTTTCATTTGATCGTTCAGTTGTGTGTTGGGCATTGTGTCGTGTTGTCTTTGTATATCTGTTCCTGTGCATGAGTGATTATTATAATATGGTAAATAATTATATACACTGTCCATGCTAAGAATGTAAACAATAGCCATGTCCTTCCACAACATCGTCAGGAAAACAACAGGTTAAAAATGAACGATGGACGATGATCTATTGTTGTGAAACTATGGTGTTATCGGCCGTGCATATGTATAAAACCAGAGAATAATAAACCAATTTGTAAAAATAATATGAACTAAGGCACAGCCTAAATGAGGGATTAAATACACATTGGATATTTGCTAAGCTATGTTTCAGATAGAAACTGACTAAATATGAGTTGAATTTAGATGTTATACAATATAAAAAGATAGTTATTGATCAGCAACTGATCACTTTTCCTCTTTAAGACCAGAAATAATAATTATTGAAAATTTTAGATTGGCTATGTATCTGTGGTTTATGTTTGGAATAAGTGTAGGCATCCCTAACCTGGAGTTGTAACTATATTATACTGATTTGTAATATAATGCAACGTAACGTCATGAGTCTATTTGGCGTACTTTTGGTATGACGTCATTTCCTGTTATTTGTGACGTCATGACATCACGTCTTGTATTGGCGCCGTGTATCCAGTACAGTAGCGTATTTCTTACTTCCCTTTCCTTGTTTAAATAGTTTGTTTTATTTATTGACTATTTTTAAAGATAGTTATAATTCGAAAGAAAATGGTAAGGGGCAACCGTTAACAGATAACTATTTTTTTATTTTCCAAGGACCATTCACCTCGGAAAACTGCCTGAAATTTTTGACCGGAAATAACTTTTTCTGAAAGCATTAGTACCTGCAGAGACTCGACGAAGATACGCACGTGGACATTATTGGTATGGGTATTTACAATAGCCAGCTTCGCTGGCTATTTAATCCCCTATAAATTAAAGTATTCAATTGTTACCTCAAACTGTTTGCTCTTAAGTATGTTTATCTAATATAAATACTTTTAGCAAAATGTCAGTACAAATCACATGCGCATCATGATAATGCGACAGGAAACGCATTTTATGGTAACAAGTTATTAGGAATATACATAAACCGTAGATTTAAAAGATTAGACTGTGTATATTTTATATCCTCGTCCAATACAAATGCCTCAGCCTTTTATACCAACTACTAATCCATCACTGTATATTGGCAATAAATGCCTAGGAACACATACACAACGTAATTTATCAGAGATGAAATTGTAAGCAAATCCATTTATTTATCTAAACTGATGCATGTGGGGTCACCTTTTGGGAATAACATTTTTCCATGAGATTGTGTGTGTCTCACAAACAAGTTCGTTAGATGAGCAGACACGTTGGAAATTGAATAGTCTCCACATAGGAACCTACGACCCCAAATTATTAAAAACGATAATGATGTCGCATGTAAAGCAATCCCGCTATGTTTGATTGAGTACATTTACGAGTACATCGCCATATATATGTACTAAATGATACTACAAACAGTACCCCTGTTATGCTCCTTCAGAGCAACATTGCATCGCTTCATTATCGATAATGCTATATGTCAAATGCTCATTCTGAGCAATATTGTGCATGGATTTACATCACACACGATACACACCCACCCTATCTCCTTCTATGTAATGCTTCATTTGGTACCTTTCTCATCACCAGACCCAATTAATTTCTAAATCTTTGTTATTTTTAAATGACCATTTATACTTATAGCTGCCAGTTCTATACTCTAGGCACATTAAGCTTGTCATAAATTTCACTTGCTTAATATGAAATTTACTAAACCGGTAGATAAGCATTTCCTTATATTAGTGTATATTATATTCGTATTAAAACATCGAGTAAAAACTTTGTTAATTTAAACAAAGCATAACAATATAATATTGAATAGAAACAATTAACCTCGGTTGTGAGATTGGTTACCCGTTTCTGCATGGGATCCACAATCCCCCAAATGAGCAAAATTATAGAATCAACTATCAACAATGCACCGACAATAGCAAGAAGTTGTTTGTCTCTCAGCAACTGAAAAAAATAATAATTAATAGAATATTACCTGATCAATCCTTATGTTTTAGCAGACGTAATCTATTATTCATTGTTAATTGCGCAACGATATACTCGTTCTTGTATATTCGGATTTAATATGTTCAAAACATGCTGCATGCTACTAATACAACTTTAAAAAAATGTACGCAATATTGTGATGTTAGCAAAATAACGACTATTTAATATTTCATCTTAGTTTTTAGTTTAAAAGTTGTCCAGATAAAAATGTTTGCAATATTGATACTATTTGTTATACCACATGTGTATTTGATAACTGTTTTTTTCAAATACGTATTCATATTTTACTACGTAAATTATTTTCGTAAAATACTTTCAAGTCACTAACTCCTACCTTGCTTTTAATAAGGCCTCTGTTAGCTCGAGTGAAGATCTGATGGACACGGTACGTCTTAGTGAACATTGATCCAAATGACAGAGAGAATCCAGCGGAAAATAGAAACACTCGTGTCTGAAAATAAACAATCAATCTAAAAGTAACGGTCATATTGGTCAGTGGTCAAATCATAACAAATTGCAGGCGAGATTAGTACTTTATTCACATTGGATTGAAACGAATGAATGACATTTTCATTTTCTTAAGTGGTATTACGGACGGCTCAGGGGAGAGAGATTGTGATATTGGACGCCAATAATTCCAAGAGTGACCGAATGTCACACCGTCAGACGTATGAGCAGTTCATTAATGTTTTCACATGATTTGTGGAAGAAGTAAGTATATTTATGTCGTTATTAATATACCAGAAATGACAGAAGAATTGTTAGAAGGGGAAAGTAACAACGATTGCCAAATACCGATGTTGACGGACAACAGAACCTCTGGGGAATCGGCCAGTCAGCAGTAAGTAATTAAAAAATTTAAGGGTATTCTCAAACACTCTTAGCCGATTGACCAGCCAGAGTGACAAACTTCTCATTCAATTGAAAACATTGAAGGGTAAAAAGGAGATATTACGTGTGAATGAGCGTCCATTTCATATTAGATTTATGGTATGAATTGAATAAAATACGAGACTCAATTGTAATAAATTCAACCTGAAAAATGACAGATGTTAGATTATTTTATTACATGATAGTTCTTCGACCGAAATTACAAAACTGCTACTTTATATAACTTCTAAACCCGCAAATTAGACAAACGTCACTAACAACGACGTAACGACAGAGCTATATTAGAGGTACTAGAGTACATTTGTCTATTAATTTGTGTAATAGTTATATCACACCCGTGACTTCAACATGTGATTCATGAACGTAAATAGGGTCATGCTTATTACATTTTGTATTTCGTATTTGTTTACGATTAATATTATTATTACATTAATATCATCCCCAAACTTCAACTTCAACGTTCCAAATCTACTATATTCAGAATCCCCAATTTTTTTGAAAATCAACACAATGCAGTCTTTCTTGTGCTGAAGTATTATTAAATTATTGTAATATGAGATAGGGTTTATTTCCTACAACGTTTTAATTACACTTGTGCATAAGCCTACCATTCCGCTTAAACGCTAAAAATGGGTAAGTGCATAAATAACATACGTATGTTATTAAACGCGCTTATTGTACCAATGCATTGGCATACCATTGACCTATAAGCGCGTCATTTCTTCTAACTACTATAAATGAGCCTACTAGAATGGCACTTAGATTAAATGACAAGTTAAATCAGGCATCAGAAGCGGTATTTCCTTAATGATAGCCTGTCTATCAGATCTAATCTGATGTAAAAACCGTCTTCCAGATATTGCTTCTCTATATAATACTGCTCATTTATTCTTCCGCTTCGGTGATATCGAAATCACATATTTTAGGCTAGGTGTCTCACAATATATCTTCATTTACTATCTAATGTGGTGAACGTTGTCTACAAAGTGACTTTTACAACGTGCTCAACAATTTCAATATGGAAATATACTCGTGTACGAACATCTTCGGTATAATGCATTATCCCCTTAATATACATCTTATCTCAAATATTGTCATGCATATCTAAGTTAATTTTCTGGACTCAAAATTGGAATCACAAAGCAGAAACATTTATACTACAGTACCATTTTGATGAGAATAAACTTCTGATTAATTTAAAATTAATACTCTGTTTTCAGTAAAAAATGTATGAGAAAATCCGACAGGGAAGGTAGCACACAACCCAACCAGCCGAGTACAGAAATAAGAAACACCACGACACAACTACCCTGAGCAATGCCTACAGAATCCCATGCCAAAACGGCGACCAAATGAGGCACAACAACCCCGGGGCGCGACATAGTTTAAAACACAAGGACAGTGACCTAACGTTATGCGACCTAAAGAGGCACAACTACGACTTGACCTAGTTAAAATACTGGGCTAGGTAGGAATGGGATGGGAAATAATATTACATATTCCTAGCAACTACATTGAACAATGTCCACACATAAGCCGAAGAAACAATAAAGATCCAAGCCCCAGCCGAAAATATGCAGGAAGAACCACATTCACAAAGAATGCCGAATTAAACCCAGCCAATACTCGACCACGTTCCCCATGGCCCCACTGCACGGCGAACCAACAACATAAACCCGTGCCAAAATGCGACTAAATGAGGCACAACCACCCCCTAAACTAGTTTAAAACACCAAGGACAGTGACATAACGTATTATAGAGGCATTTTGGGACTTGACCTAGTTTACTATAAAGAGCAAAAAGAGGGCGAAAATATATATGCTAAAAACATTTATCATAGTGACCAATCAGCACAGTGACCTAATTAAAAAGTATCTCATCCGGCGTCTCCGCAATATACTAATATACAAATGATGAAATTGGGGGAGGGGGGTTATGGGCGTCGGACTTTAAAAAAAGGGCAGAGGAAATTAACTTCCAAGGACAAGCGGAAACAAAAATAAACTGACACTGCACAGTGCTGTAAAAAGGAGAAAGTCTCCTTTGATTTGAGATAACAACTTCGGGAGAACGGGACCGAGAGTTTGAAGAATAATAATGGGATATGCTATAAGAAAATATTCCGAATTTATCTGAGAAAGTTCGGTGAGATTTACTGGATCATATTTCTAGTTTCCGTTAGGAGGATTAGTTTGGCCACGTATTATGTAGACATCTAACAGCCACGAACACTCCCTGAAATAATTCCCAGGCATTAATTAAGGTACGTATCAATAGCCATGTGTCTGTACATCTTTACATCGTTGCAAATACACATGGTTTAACATGTTTACACATTGAATGAGGTGTTATTGACGGTCACATAGCATATTAAGGTCTCAAAAGTATGGTCGACTGGGAATCTGTACGACATCACGACTTACAGGCAGGCGCTTTACAGACTGAACAGGGCTTTAATTAAAAGTCAAAATAACATTAAATAAACACTACATGTTCGAGAAACACTCACTCTTAATGAAAGTGTCCCATGCAAAACCTTAGCTGTCACTAAAGACGAAAAGGACACAATACTTTCGAAAATAAACTTACACTCACTTTACAACCCATTTGAGTTTTGAAATTTCGGTTCTCAAAGGTCATGCGCATTTGAAGAAGACCCTATGTGTATTTAAAAGTTTAAAGGAAACATGTATATTTACCGTGCATAAATATGGATAGTGCGATGCATACAGAGTCGTGGCATCATAACCCAACACAATAATACCAGCATACACCAACATACAACCAATCACAGCAACATTGTTTAACTTTGGACTTGACAGTTTGATATATCTGAAATCAAACAAGTGAACAAAGAGGTAGTGCACACTAAATTCTCCTTCTGAGCACCATTGCATCGCTTCATATCGCCATCGATTCGCACCTTATGCACCTTCTGAGCAACATTGCATCGCTTCATATGGCCACCGATTCGCACCTTATGCACCTTTACTTCTGGATAACTTTGCTTCGATTTACATGCCTTTATACAAACACAATTGAAAAAAGATAATCATGTTCTACATAAGTGAACTAGTAATTCATATTTAACTTTTCATTCATACATTCGTACACGAAGAGGTTAAACTGAACGCCATGCAGAACAATAACTGTACCACTGATGGTGATACCAATATACCGACTCTCAAAGTTTGCCTTGACACTGTCATTGTATCGTGTTTGGTAGCACTATCGAAGGTAATGTATAGGAAGTCCAAAATATGAAATTGACATGTTACAAACTATGTGTATAGTGGTAAGAATAATGATATAATTAAACCAGATCAGGTAATAGCGGATATTAATGCATCACAAAATATTTAGACACTAATTAAAAAATCATATATACTGAAACTGATTGTGCTGTTAGAAAACCGAGGGTATGAAAGGTCAAAAAAGTACATTCTGATTATAGAACAACCTCTACCCTATTGACGAAATGCATTCATTTTAGTAATGTAGTTATGCTCTTGAGTATATATGTATATGTTCCTTGAGAATGGTCTGGGCATACAGCCATGGACTCTTATATCTGATTTCGAAGGAAAATAGTCCATCACGCTTTCATCAATGAAATGTCATAAATTCATGTTCTTGATACGTGTATTATTGAATGAACTGCAATGAGCTATTTATTGTTGCGGACTAAGATGTGATTAAGTACCGATTCTTAGATTTGGAGTAATGGAGTATACATAACGACTGATTTGTACAATTGTATAGTCCACACAACATTACAGTTTCATATGCGTGCAAACGGCGGAATGATGGTTTCGAAGTGATGTAATCGGGATTTAGTTTGTACCTTCCTTGTTCGAGTGCATCATTCAAGCAATAACTGTACATGTAGATCACAAACACCAAATTGAAATGAAATTTAAGCATAGCCTTTTGCTCCGCCCCGATACCATTATGTAAAAGTAAATAATTTAATGGGTTTACTGTTCTGATGTATTACACGTATATTGCTTTTTAAAGAATAATGAATAATAAAGTGTAATGGTTACCTCAACCGTCTATGATAGAGGTTATACCCCAGGAAGAATACAGCCAGCACAAGGCCACCAACGCTCACAGAACTAACACACAAGTAAGCCACATAATGTATCTTTTTCTGTCTTGCTACCATTATAATCTTGTCACGTGGAGCTCGACCACCTACAAACATAATAACTCACATGGTCATTTACCTAACCAATATTCTGAATTTCTAATCAAATTCTCTTGCTTATTCATGTCTGATGATAATTTCACAAACATGTTGCTTTGCTGTTAGTAAATAATGTGAATAACGTAACGGGTTTGTTCATTTGATAGTTCTGTAATATTTGATGTAATCTACCTTGATTTATAATATTGGGAAATTTACATTTTTCTTAATTATCTGGAATATGTGTATTGTAAAAACCGTTATACAACAATCAAAGTTGACACCTTCTTCCTCATTGATGATATTGTAATATGGTAGTGCAACCAACGGGTCTATTTACGGTTTTATACGGCTCCTCAGCGTATAAACCAAATCACTGTATCACTCATCGGGATTATATATATAACACAGTTATATAATAATAATAACGACTTTATTTATTGTGGATTACATACGAGGGATGATCTAAAATAACGTGGATTTTTGCTATTGCGTCCAACAGAATCGTTATATTTTCAAAATATTTACATGGTTTACTATCGGAACATTTATTGCGTACGATAATTTGAATAAATTTCACTTTAGTATATTATAGCCAGCATACCGCGTGATTTTATAACCATAGTAACGTGTATGCAGCGCACAAACATTATGCGCCTTTTGTTAAATATATATGCAATGATATTATCTAATGAAATGAAAGTACGAAATGCGCTAAACTTTACCATTTTACGCCGGGATGTGCAAGTGACATCTTGTCAAAATTGGACTTCATTAGTACAGCGCGTTTTGAACATACATGTTATTCTTTTCGTGGTATTACCTGTGTTACTTACGTTAAAATGATGTTGTCAAACCGGCATGACTTATAATATAAAGGTCTGCCATTATCTCGAAAAATATACCAAAGATGGCGTTTAAAATGCTTGAGTAGACAGATAGAATATATCACCTGAGATGAGCTCTAATTTTTAATTGATATCGTGAATATGTTGACGGAGAAAGATAGGAGAGCGCAAGCATCGCGGATGAAATAGAAAATACGGCACGAAAACAGTGACGTTATCTGCGATACGTTGACGCTGGCCGACGATCGTCTATTAGAGAATAAGCTAGTCTCTGTGAATCCGTAAACGAATGGAAAATTCGCACAATTTAATGTCAAATGTTATCTTAAATATTTCAGTAAAAATTAACATCATTGTATGACATTTTAGATAAAATTGAGCATGTTTAAAACTGCTACAGTGACGATCATCGATAAACGACGTCATGAAACCAACGCTGACGTGCGTCGGGTAGCAGTTAGTGACCATTTTCTATTGCATACAACTTGGCACAGACTAATTATTCTTCTGGGTTTCGGGAATATGCCGGAAATATTCCGATTAATGTTGATATATGTTTCTAAATGATCAATCGACACATATGTGAGTTGTCCACGTAAGCAAAAGTCCGCGTTATTTTGGACCATCCCTCGTATTTGACAGTTTATATCAATTTTCAATAAGGTCCAGTGTATCACGCATTGCAATCAAAAGCACACGTAAAATCTGATCACTGTATAACTTTATGCCATACTATGTAATTCACAGTGTTTACATTATTACAATTGCCCTAAATTGACTTGTTTATTCACTGTGGGTTCAGCAAATAAGTTGCATCGAAACTCAAACCCATGTGCTTTGATCATATGAGCATTGACTTAATGCGTTAACTATAAATACCAGTAACTAACTTACCTAACCAAACAATCGGATGACATGTTCTACAAAAGAAATTCAGTTTCTCTTCATCAGGTTCGTACAGAGCTATCCGCTTCATCTGTCCTTCTATCAATACAATAATTAATATGTATACTTCTTAGAAATCAGAAAGCGATCGTCACAGATATGACATGGAGTCAATGTCAAACTATCACTGATCCGCTTTATAGTCAATACATACGAGCAAATCCTATAGTCATGGTCACTTCATAGTCAAGGTCGAGTAATGTAGCAATAACCATCACATATTTCGTCCGTCAATGTCCTTTGCATCACAGCGCATGCAATTCTGTAACTATGTCCCAATTCATTCTTAGCTGCTGATGGATGCCAAATGAGTAATACTAATTTTCTATCCCTTTATAACATTTTAGTACCATCGATTCCATTCTCTAAACCTCACAATTATAATCAAGTATTCTTTCCATAATAATTTTACTAAATTATCTTCAGAAATTCAAATTGCATTTGCTTTGACGAAGGGAATATACGCTAGTCATGTTGCGTCATAATCATGGCAATTGCATGGTTATAAAACAAGACCAATAAATGTCAAAACCATTTTAAAGCTATTGTTCATCGTAGCTGAGAAACAATTAAAATTCATTCCTTTAAACGTTTCAACATTTTACATCGATTTTAAATTTTTGCACCAGATATTTGCAATTGTTATAGAACATGTTGCATGTTCTTGCTATTTAAAGTTGAATTTGGTCGATATTTTATGTAAAATGATTGCTGTACATATATTTGTAGTATTTCATTCACAGTAAAATTATCGAAAACCGTTACTGGAAAAGTCGTTTACGTATGAATAACAATAGACATCTGAAACAATGCTACCGATATTTTTCAATCTGAACGAAGCCGGGAGGGCTAAAATGTACATATGCTAGTAAAATAAAACTTTTATCGCTTGGATTTGGTTATAAACAGAGAACACAGTTTGTGGGAAATACAAAAATGATTTATGTACGACTTCAAAGATGGCATCCAGAAATTAAGGAACTAAACGTATATACTATAAATAGTTTAATTATAGCTAGAAGGTGAAAAGTATGTTGAACTCGATATTCATATCGAATTCAAACACATTAATTCGAACTTACGATGTTCCATGCATAATTTACTGTTCGAAACTGGTAGACATAACAATACAGCATGCGTACACAGAATGTGCCGTTTGTCGCAGTCAATTATGAGGATGACGTTTATACTAAATCCCGAAAGGTTATACTTTCTTTGAATCTAAAAGTCGACTGTATACTTACTTTGGTTTTGGCTTATTACAGAGATTCCTTTACGGTCTGGTCCTTCGAATGAGATTGGTCCCTGAAATATTGTTAATTAATAACATTAATTATTAAGAACGGTAATTCTTTTTAAATGGAAATTTATGTTGGTAGTAACGAATAACACAGTACTAGTATGTATGAATTATTTGCTTGAATTTGATCCCTCTATCCAGAGTAGAATTGTACAACACGAGCTACATTGTTAAAAGAGTAATCCTGCGAGTGGAAGAGTTGTTAAGGTATCCGTCTACATGTTGTTCCTAACCACGATGTGTTTGATTCCTTCCTACCCAAGCGTTGTATTCGTATGTAAGCAACTTCTACTCGTAAAGGCACCCATGGTAACAGGTTTGTTTTAGAAATTGGTGCCTCTACCAAAGTATACACCATGTTAAAATATTTTCTAACTGGGCCATATGTTTAAAGACGTTTGATAAAATACTGGTATAATTATGATATGTCAAAATCATCGATTAATTATAACTGATGACAATAGTAACATATATTAGTAACTAGGCATAACTTGAAACGTTTCAAGTAATAGAAGATATACCGAAATCCCGAGAAATCCAAGATGCTGCATAATGTGAAAGAACGAGTGTCTTGTTTGTTCGCCATTCTTATAAGTGAAGTCTGCAAGCACGTCAGCTGCTACACTAGTGTTTTTATCCGAAAGTTCCAATACTTCTTTGAGTGTTAGAGATATTGTCCATACTGTATCGTACGTGCTTGTTGCATATGGTGACATTGGACGTGGACCTTTCTTGACGTCATAGTCTTTGAGAAACTGACGAACACTCTGAAAAAAGGACAAGGTGGTTGCCTTATTATTGTGACCAAAGTTCAAGTGTACAGAAATATATGTAACAAAATTTAAAAGTATGGCTCTTGAAGTTGGTAATCCTGGTGAGGAACAGTTTTAACCTACAGACTCAACCTTCGCACATAAACATGCAACTAGTTTTATTTACAAGTATACCGTTGTACAGGTTCTTAAGCTGACATTCTTTAATGAATTAAATGCAACATATTGTAAACGTTACGTATACTCGTATATTAAACATTGTTTTAAATCTAACTGACATATTTATTACTTACTATATTAACTGAAGACATATCGTCCTCACTGAGAGAGTTCAAACTATCAATTGTGAAATATCCTTCCGCAGCCAATCGGAGCTGTTCCTTTGAGCACGTGGTATCATTTGTTACCTCCCACCAGCGTTCCACATAGTCACCAATCAAAATCCATACATATCTTGGTCCAAACATCCCCAGGTTGTGTGCCTATATATAGATACATAAAGTCATAAGCACAAACAAAGTGGGTTTACTCTTCTAACTCGGATTGGAGCAATTTGTTACCAACCATCGTCACTCATTTTACCAACATAGTATGTAACATGACTGATAATGTAGATAGGTAATTTGCTGCAAGCTTTGTGCTGTTTGACCTGCATGTCCATGTGCATGTTCTTGCTTGTAACGTATTTCTATGCTATCGGCTATGATAAAGTCCTCCATAGTTATAGACGTTTGCAATTGATTGAGAAGAAGCGAAATGGTACCACCGAACAATAAATGAATTAGGTCAACTCAATGTGGTATGTATACGACTTTATTTGAGAAGGAAACGAATTTCTATTTTTTATAAATAGATTGTTATTTAATAGGTTAGAAAACTATTATCTTGTATAGGCAATCTACGACGAGCAACATTTAATGTAATAACGCTTTAAAATCAGAAAAATCATCACTCTGGCGATGAATGGAAACACGCAACGCCTGATAAAGACAGGAAGATTTACTTGTACTTTTGTATAGTGAATTACAATATTATACTGATTCAATTAGGTCAATGTGTTTGCTTCCATAGAAAACCTATCCCATATCTTATTACCGAGAGTTTTTTGAACTTTTGGGATTTTATAAGAAGCTTGATAATCATGACTTGAAAGAAAATACAGAAAACAAATTCTTACAGATGTTTAAGCCGTAATTCCCTAGACGGGTTTTTAATACATCCGTTAAGTCGCTTAAAGCTCGGCAAGAAAAGAACATTAGCTGATTGAATATTACGCTTAACAGTCTGCTGCAAATATATAGATGATGGTTATTAATGTACGATATTTGGTTGAAACATCCGATTGTGAGAAGTGCAGTTATTTTGGGAATCGTGGTCTTGGCATTACATTATGAGTTTGTCATTGGCATTACATTATGAGTTTGTCATTGGCATTACATTATGAGTTTGTCATTGACACTCACCATGAATAGTATATAATTATCATCTTATCATTTCAGTGGGTCATTTTGACAACATATTGGGTTTCAGTTGAATGTTTGTTGGTGCAACAATAAGTTATATTTTTCCTACGAATACAGAAAAGCTGGCTTAAGTTGGGTATGCAACGATAAATATGTATTATAATGCGCTAATCGTTAGCCATACGGTATCACAACGAGTAAATTAAACTCATGTGTCTATTTAAAGTTTGTTTAACGAATTGAATTGAACTTGGTTATCCCATATTTAAAAGAAAACAACGCTTTAAAGTAAATGACCGTGATAAGATTTCATGGCCTCCTAAATCTAGAAGTATTTGGACATTGTCAATTTCAAGATGTCATGTTGACTTATATCATGAACTATTATAACATTAAATCACCATTGCAAGGTGGGAAAACTCGTTGTTTGTTAGGCCATTTTAATGAAATTTGTTTGTCCCTGGAATCTGCACTTTGATATTCATTTCCTTATATGTCATGGATTATATGAATACGGCAACATCATTATTTTTCGTGGGGGATTAGATTTCCTGGATTTTGTGGTTCACTATTGGCCCTGGATTTATTACCTTTATTGCAAAATGCACGAATTAACGTCCCAGCGAAATGATCTTTTTTACCAAAACCTCGAATGCTTGTACAGTACTATGCATTTCCACTTTGCTGTATTCGAAATCTCATCTAGTTGGTGTTAAAGGTTATTACATTCATAGAACTTTCACATCACATCATTCCAACTAATTCGGTCAGATTAACTCTAAATTACGTCGCCACAGAGAAGCCACCAAACTGGGTTTTCATCGCATTATCTTGTCAGCAAGAAAAATTCTAGCTGAATTAAAATTCTGAACAGTTTAATTATAAGATCTCAGCTATGCTTCAACCGTTTCATTGTTAGTATCCGAATTGAGCGCTTTCCATTGCTGACAACAGACACTCTGACTGATTGGAAGGTTTAGAGGTTTAGCAAGGCTGTTTATTTTATAAAACATCATTCTTGTGGTTTTCCTTTTTGTTCGTAGAGTTGAGATGGCAACAAAAACGAAATAACATGCTAGGTGAGAATGGCAATTACTTTACATGCAAATTTTGCGATAGAACTTTTTGCACGAGTATTTTTCTGCGTTTGAATTTGTCTTAGAGGGCAATTTTAAGTAATGCGTTCAGTAGGGTAAACGCTTGAAGGCCAATTGCATTGAGATGTTTAGATGAAGGTTATTATCAACCAGGAATTAGTGTGTCTGTCTAAGAAAATGAAACATCTTGATAATTTTCTCCACAAGCAACTGCAAACCTCTCGAATTAAGAATGGCATCATCAGGGCTATGGTCATGTAACACTATAACTGGTCAGACCAAATACATTATTAGAACATGGTTAGCGATGTTCTATTCATGTGCTAACGGGGGCGTTGTGGTACTGTCTGAGAAACCTTTCTCCTTAACAAAATGATTTCAAATTTTCAAAAAGCATGTAGACTAACAGAAGTTAAACAAAAACAAGCCGGATAGTTCATGGTTTTGACATAAATATATATACGTATGATATCAACTCACACTTTACTCGCTCTCGAAACACCCTCAGTTATTCGAGATCTTCATATACTAATGTAAAATATTTGATCATTTTACGACGCTAGACAAATATCGCGCAGTAATTATTGGAGGTAAATGGACAGAAAACAGCCGTTTTGTTTCAATGTTACAGAAAATAAGAACTTCAGTCCAATTTAAACATTTAGAAACAAAACTGCATATATGTAAGTACGCTGTATTGATCTTTGCCGGTACTTAATTGCACATCCTAGACGATTCTGATCACCCCGGGCGTTATGCATTGCAATACTAACTTTACTGGAGAAGACAGATACATCCGATGTTTAGAGAGACTCAGTGCATCTGAGGCATGATTTGCAGAAGTATGCGAGGTTTTGTGATTGACATCATGTTAGTCTCAAATTTGGTCACAGTTTGCAGTTTTTTAGTTTGTCAATATTGCATGTGTTTGTCTGGTGGCAATAAATTAAGTGCAAGGTTAATGGATTTTGCCAACCACCTAAAAGCTCTCAACAGAAACTTCAAAAACAAAAAGCAGACAACAATTTGACACTAAAATGTCGAACATATCAGCTACCAACCTGACACAAAACGTTTCTAGCCGCCTTCTCAGAATATCCACCAATTATAATACGTGCATCATGTTTCTGAAATACAACATATCGAATACAATCAGCGATATTTCTTGAAATTAATACCACCTATGTCATTAAGTCCGTATAATTTCCAAGAAACTTTCTACAACGCATTTATAATTAAATTCTGCCGTAAAAATCATCAACAATGGTATGCGTGATGGATAGTGTCAGGTCTGCACATGTGTGGCGGTCATTTTGGATGATTAATGGCCGCCGTGCATGCGTCGTAATGACACTTTACCGTCACAAGCATTGCTATCATTCAGAAGATAGTCACAACTGTACTGTACATGTATATAGCGAAACCTAGATGATGATTCATGTAACACCATATAAAGTACATTGACAATAAAATTTTAGTTAGTTAAATAAAGATCAAATCACATAAATGCGCTAGATAAATGCGCTAGAAAAGTTCGTCCGATTTGAAGTTGTCTTTTGTTCCAAGTAAATAATTTGAAATAAATATACGATCGACTGGTGGTATCAGGAACTACCGT
Source organism: Spisula subtruncata (assembly GCA_963678985.1). Taxonomy (NCBI): domain Eukaryota; kingdom Metazoa; phylum Mollusca; class Bivalvia; order Venerida; family Mactridae; genus Spisula; species Spisula subtruncata. The sequence goes on from OY787665.1 coordinate 26,666,557, forward strand.
TTTATGGAGAACACTTACATATCAATTTACAAGTCTAAGATAAATCCATTTGATTCAGCAAGTTTAAAACAATGTTGGAAAAGCTGTCATTTATTTACCCAAATGAAAGCTATTATCTTGTCACAAGTTGAGACGGAAATAATGAGCAATTTTACACATCACCACTATCCAGACGAAATGTTTTTCGACAGGCCGGAAAATGTACGCTTAGTCTCTGATTTTAAGACTTACACAACGTTTATCAATGTCTGACTTCAGCTACTACAGTAACTACATTTTGTACACCACACTCGTTAATGATAGTCTCGCGGTTTATCTTGAAAGGTAGTCAGTGTCTTTTTAAAAAAATGTCATTTTTATTAATTTTTAGTGCAATAATATATGCAAGTTTGACACAAACACGCGTGAGATTTATAACGTCAAATCAGTCATTCAAAGAAAGGAATGAATTGCAATGATTGTGTTATCAGGGAAAATATAATTGGGGTCATTTATTGTCTTTGCAATATAATTCAAACTTACAAATTCTTGTGTACTTTAAAAAAAGAAATTTCCTAAATGACATTAAGGAAATTCAGAAACCATGAGGTATTCATTTGGCTAACCGAAAACTAGACTGACAGTGCTAGAGCCTACAATGGAATAAAATCATAACTTTTGATAAACTCCCCAAGACTAAAAGGAAATTCGCCTTCTTGTACGAGTGAGTTCGACATACCAATGGGGGAAATTGCTAGATTAAGTAATTATGGGCATTGCCCTGTAGAAATATTTTGATCGGGCAATACAAATGGTCAAGGTTTATTGTTTTGCCGATTAGGCTATGTATGAAGCAAAATTTCCAGATCGGACAAGTATTTACGGTAGGAAAATCCCATATTTGCCCAAATGTGAAACTCCTTTATTGCTTGCATGAATGTTTCTAGACTACCTTTATAGAGAGAAGATTTGCATTTATGTCATCATAACGACGGAATGATGTTGATATCCGGATTGTTATATTGTTCTGTTCAAACGTACTCCCCATCTCGTCCACGGCCTACAATGATAACAGATAGTAGGAACAACTCATAAAGAAAACATATACCGGAGTTTTGTATCTAATTGATTTGCAATGGGAATGTTAATATACTAACAAGACAATTAATTGTAAAAGTTTGCACACACTAGTTGAAGTTCTTTTTTTTTCAAATTCAAGTTAAAACTTGTTAGCAACTTAGCATACCGTACAACCATTAATTCAGTAGGATACGTGCGTATTCATTGTTGGATCGTTGTTCGTTGGTTTTCAGACTGACCACATCATGTTTAACTACTTTATTAATCAATACAAAATATGTGTAAATAGTGAATACACATGGTAGAGTTACCTATAGAATAGGGACATTATTCACCAACATTGGAAGACATAAGATCAGACTTAAACTTTAAATTGACAACATTTATAATTACTGCTATTGCTTTGCAATCAGATATAACCATGTAGAATTTTATCTGATTATTTGCTTGTACCCGCTGCACATGTATACCAATTTATATCAAAATTGGTATATTTATAACAAAATGAGATCGAATAGAACATAAGGCAATATAAAGTCTTAGTCCTAGTTTCAGACTTATAACCTTGGTGGATGAGGCCCCATATTGGTGTGGTTAGGGTGACTGAATACTCGATCAAGATGAAGGAACAATGGCGCCAGATTGTTACGATGTAACATAATTATAAGACATAATCATGCAACAAATCCATTCAGCATCTAGTCTAATAAACGATTCAGCGAAGAACTAGTTCACAGTTATGTATATCAACAAACGAAAGAACAATAAATGGCAAACAATTTAATAGATTGGTGACATAAGTCTGTTCCCGAAGCAAATAGTTCCTCAAAAAATGTTTGAATGTCCGTGCGTGTTAGATATAATTTGTTTCTGAACGCACTTTTTCAGTACTTTGTCAATCAAATTTGTATTTTATAGAAAGTCAGTTAGTAAGACTAGACAATTTGTGCTAATAATTCAAAAGCGGTCCATTTATTATTGAGGCTTTCAAAATAGTCGGATCCGTCTTAATAGCTACTGTTTTACTGCATTTGTGATTGTTAATAATATTAATAATACAACTATAAACATTCTGAAACACAGGCAACTGTATCATTGATGAAGAGTGAAAAGAATCATGTTTTGTATCATTTTTCTTCATAGATTTAAATAAAAATAAAAAAGGTAACTCTTATAATTGATAACTTCTGAACGTTCGAAAACACACATGAATGACTCACCAACGAATAGTCGCCATCGATTTCATATAGTGTAGCTACTGTGTCCCATCCAAAGTCTGTGATGAACATGGCACGTGGAACATTCTGTGAGGAATCAGCTGGAGCAAGTCGGAAGAAGGTAGAATATTTCTCTCGTTCACTCAGTGCAGGAGACGTGGAAGCGAATGAGACCTGTGGAACATTACATTATAATTAAATGTTTTTACATTGTTTATCAGCCGTTTTCCTGTCAATTAGAGACTATCCAGTGACAATTGTTGGTGTAAAGAAATTACCATTAACTTAAGGAAATTATAAGGTGCTGTTTTAAGCAATTGAAGCATTTCTTGCATGATGTGAAGTCCTAAAGAGTACCTCAGATTACATTTTGTTTAATCCTCGATTAAATCGTTTCAGTCAAGTTGTGGCAACCCAGTCACCATATTGGTGGTGAAAAAGAATCACCACTAACCAAAGGACATAATAAAGTGTTGTTCTAATCAATCATAAAGTTTCTTGCATGACGTAAAGTTCTAAAGTTAATATCATATTACATTGGTCTAAATGTTTTTGCGAAACCTCTATAATACCGGATACTGATTGTAGAAGATTTTTTTTTCAAAAATTGAAAAAGTGCAATTTCAAGTCAAAATTTTCTTTTTTTTCACTAAGAAGTTAAAATATTTGGGTTCGTTTGTAGCATGCTAGTTGTACTCGTTATGCACGTTGCAACTTTTTTCTGCTTGCATTTCATGTTTGTTTCAGTAAAAAGCGATGGTTTCCACTCAGTCTATTCCTGTATAGAATTAAAACTTCAGACCATTCACCATTTACGTTCAAAGAACCGTAGAAGAGGATATTTAACAGACAATGATGTTTCTCGTATTTCTGGCAGCAATCCATCAAACATGCAACAATGTCTTGAAAATGCAAGTATTTATTTAAATTTTAGACCAAATTACACCATTGGGACTACGATGATTTTCGCTGGCATAAATAACTTAAAAGGAACGCGTTCACTAGAAAACTAGACGGTTGTCTGAAAAGTGCTTTCAATCTATATAAAACAGTTGAAATAAGTATGCCATTACACAAAACTACACATGTTAGTCGTAAAATAGTACAGCTGTAGAACGTCTTAATGAAATTAATATAATATAATAAAAAAAAGATATATTATTTTAAACGAAAGCGTGCACCACAATGCTCGTAAAGCTGACATACGTGTATAAGTTAACACATCTCAGTCAACATTTATCGATTGGTAGGTCATTTCGATACAATTTACGATATAAAGCTTAATGGCTTTAGTTATACGATAACCACATATAAGTGCTAGTTATGTCATTAGTTTGTGATAATGATATTAGACTGGAAAGTAAGTTTTGACAAGTCAATAATGATAACAATACCATAAGTGATGTTAACAATGGTCATTATGAATATCCTGAACTTTACAGACGTTATAAGTGTAATGGAAGATGGTTGATTATATTGAAGATACTCTACATTCGAATGAATTATTACCGATAGAGAATTTAAAAGTAAAGTAACAAAATGATATTGATGATAATTGGGATGGCTATAATCAAGAAGATACTATCGATTACTAGTATAATACTTACGTACTTATTAAGTTTATGCTAATGAATATGGTTTTACATGTGATATTATTCAGTATGGTTTTAAAAACCTCAAAGACATTGAATATGTCTATAATTTAGCTAAGACGATGATTACAAACATTAATCTTAGAATATTCTATCATATGAAACCAATAATGCGTATCCGTACTCACCAAAATAAGATTCCAATAAGGCACTATTTCTGCAAGCGTTTTTGTGACCTCGGAACAAGCGCTTCCTATCACCATGACAATCTGTGGTTGACGATAGATGAAGTCATATAACGCATCCATACCCACACCCGGGTCACACTGTAATTATATCAAAGTCATGAAATTATAAACAATTTGCCTTACTCAGTTGGACATAGAATAATAATGATTTTAAAAGTGGCAAGGCGACTACTGTACAATCTTGGACACTCGTCAGCCCCAAAATGCATCACATTGTTCACCCACCAGTTCAAATTAACAACATAAATACACTGGGCGGCAATGAAAACGCTACACTTATTAAACTTGAATATAACCGTATTCCGACAACTTATTGACTTGAAATTTTGTATGCTCACTTCGATATATATTATCGATATATATTATCTATATACTTCAGCGTTTTCCATGAAAATACTTTAAGAATCACTCGTCCATAGCAGAAATAGCCTAAAACAGCATTTTCCCGCTTGATGATGGGTGGATAGAAATTTGCTCGCATATAGGGCAAGCATTTTGAAGAATATAGTCTTAAAAGCATACCTTTAGCGTTCATGCAATTTATTTCAGTGTTATAAAGAAACTGACAAATTCATTATTTATTCAATTTATTACTCCATGAGTTGCATCTCTTTCACCATAAAAATGTCATTGCTCTAAAGCATGTTTTGATACTTTAAGTGGTCGTGCGTGAGACAGTGTACAGGCCCCATATTATTACCTGACCTTCACATAGCCCTTCTGCAGAAACGGAACAGCATCACACAACATTCCTTGAACGTTTCATACGATTAATACGTCGTAGATGCACACAATGCGTCGCTCCAGACGGTGGTTATAAAAATGGCCTTTCTGTTTTGCACTGACCCAAACACAACTGGTTCAAAACTATGTTGCTAAACCACTTTTTCTGATTCGAAGTGATATTCATGTGCCACATGTTTTCATTACCGCTCAGTGTACAGTGAAAGGCTTTAACTGCGTGTACCACGATATATTATTTAAAGTTTTCCTCTTCTTTCTAGTGTTACAACCATGATATACTGACTGCTGTTCATTCATTGACAGACTGCTTGATGCACGTCTTATGAAGACAAAAACGGAAGATGATTTTCCTTTGTATCCAACAACCCATTATAGTTATGTTATTATAGTGTAACCTTAGTTAAGTAAGCATGTTAGTAGGTACATGAACACACACTACCACAAAACCAGAAAAATGTGTATAGATACAGATCTAACCAATTTTGACAATTTTGACAAGTGCAAACTACTTATACTATATAAAGCATGGGTGGCACTTAATCTATATCTGCTTATATGTCCATCGCGCAGCAATCATCTTCCGTATTCCTAAAACATCGACAGAAAATCCTTCACTGGTATTTTATGACCTTAGCAAAGCTAGATTGTGATATAGCACGCACTGTCTGGTGTCTTGGGGATACAGTAGTCGCTACCTGGGATCTAACATCACACAATACGTGTTACTGTAGATATTAACATTCAGAAATATACCACTTCGGTATCACGGACTGTCATGTCTTATACATACAACATCATTTTAACGTGGAATAATACCACGAGTAACAGTTAACGACATATTTTGGTACACCATTCGTGTCGTCTGCTTTTATTCAGAACTCCACATTATTTGGGCTATGTTTTATTCAATCTCGGCATAAATTCACATTACAGTGTCTGTGCTCTCAGAACAAATATGACATATCAATTTATTGCAAATTCATTTTTGAGCAATGAAGTTGAGTTTCGAAATATCGAACCCTTGTTTAGAAAACTGTCCAAAACTGGAACTGATGTCTCTAATATTAGAAAAATATCAAGATACATGGACTAAGAAAGGCAGCATTTAAATAAAACAACATTGCATGACGGGTACAAAAAGAACGGTGTACAAACTGCTACATTTGTAGCTTCAAGAATAGATTGGTCCTGAGCTGTTCCAAAAATTGTGTTGTCCTTACATTTGTAAGATTGAAGAGTCGTAAACTTTCTTTTTAGAATTGAGTCTAAGTTTTAAAATACTGTGTTCTATAGCCTGTATAGGCACACTAGCTATGTAAAACTTCTATTGCACATGTACGAATATTTTGCATACATATAGTTCGAATATTTTGACCTGGCATTTGTATATAAAAACGATAATGTGAGATTTGACTATGAATGATCGAATATATCAATACCTTAGCTGGTCCGGACCAACTTAAAATGCGTTTGGCTCTTTGTACCACCATTATGACCATGTCTACTATTGATTTGATTTCATTAGATATTAAATATTTATCTTTTTGCAACTTTGTATTTTTGTTACGGTTGCGACCTTCTCATTGATTATTTCTGTGACAAAATGGTTGTAGGATATTATTCCTCACTCTGTTTAAAAATCCAAGTTATTCTTAACCAACGACATAATTCCTCCTGAACCCATGTGTATATTCAGATTGTGATATTTCTAAACATACATCGGATTTATCAACCATTGTAAAATAGCTACATTAAGTCAAATTCATATTCAGAAACCAAAAAGTAATGGTACATAACTGAATATTTTTTACTACAGGTCGCAACGATTTTACCGCCTGTCACATTATCGATGACCGACTATAATATTGTATGCGTCAACACAAAACTGTCAACTTAATACCTGCCTTAAATAAAAAGTAATGGAAATATATTAAACGTCTCAATACTCTTGGGTGTATTTTGATATCTGTTTTGACGCATAGTTTGATCTGAAACTTTACAATGACGTCATGATTTTCTCATTTGCTGCTAACATTTCGGAGATTACGTTGCAGGTATTCACCAAGCATCACAAACAGTGAAATATCAATAACACTAAATAAAATGTCTGACGTTAGTGTGTGTATTATTTAAATATAAATTAAACAAACAGCGAGTTTGTTTGCACTTTCTGCAATTCAAACACAAGAAACATACGAATGGTTGAAATCATGTTTATTTATCATGCCAAGTATTTCAATGTCAAAACACGAATACGCCCCAAATAAATTAGGCGAGGCAAACATGTTCAATGCACACCAAATGACTTGTGATAACATAAGAATGTGTTTTCGAATTTGTTTAATTTCACGTTCACCAATTAGCATCGCATATTCACAAAATAAGTAAAAAATGCAACGCGTAAGCAGTTTCAACATTTTGCCTATTCGTGTCTTTGAGGTAACTCTACGCTGACGCAAATATATTACATACCTACCATCGTTAATCCATAGTTTATTTTCAGTGTACTACTTCAACTTTATAATTGTGGAGTATAAGCGTGTAGTTTACCAGACAGCTATTATTATAACAACATTGAGTTGAACGCTTTAAGTGTTTATATATTATGGACTTTGATGAACGTCTGTTTCCTTGACCAAACTACTTCCAACTGATTTATGTAACGCCGAGTTCTTGCTACAAGCTGCTTTAGGATATTGGCTGTTTTGATGTATTCTCATTATACTAAAATGACATCTGCAATATTTGGCAGACAAGTGAAACATTTTATTTGCAAAGAGTGGCCAATTGTGTACTTATCCGGATAATATGTTTTGTGGGGAAATATTTTCTGAGACAATTGTGTCGGAAAAACAATAAATTAACATTATGTCACGACCAATTAACAAAACAGTTGACATATTGTTACATGGGTGTATAGTATACAATTTACAGATCATTTGCAATATCATCCATTTAAATAACAGTATTTGCTTTTTTGCAACAAAAAACACCGGTTGCTTGTGACAGGAAAGGCTGTCTCGGAACGAACTTGGTTATCGACAATTCAAATACCTTCCTGTACATAGCATTACACATTCTGAGCCACCAGTCAACTATTACAGTATAAAGTTGTAGCTTTCTGATCCTTAGTGGAAGCGCAATTATATCATTAATAGACGTATGATTGTGAGTCAACGCTTTTTTCTTCATATTGATGTTTGCTTTTGCAGGTTAACACAAACACCATGTTCTCTATACACTAATGTGTTGCTGGTAGACATATCAAGACAATAATCATTCTTCGAATATATATTAATCTTGGGCCGGTTGCCGCTATGTTAAATAAAACATTAACATTGTCAATGAATATACACACATTTACAAGACTAAGACAGTAGAAAAAATTTCACAACGACGACGAGCATCTCCGTCCTCTTTTATATTCTGACGAATTCTGAGTAGATTCATGTCATAGACCAACAGTCTCATATCACGATTGTCTCTATTGATTTTCCGCGTGAATAATGGTGTGACTGAGTTACCTAATTCATTGTTATCCTGGTGTGATATTTGCTATATGTGTTTGGTCATCATAATCCGAATCAAATAAATGGCAATCTAGTCACAATGATAGACACTTTCCATCAGATACACATACTATCTAATTTTCAAACTAAAACTAACTGTTGAACCACATTGGCTTAGTTGTTGAAGCAACATTAAACGACTCTTCTAAAATCGGAATTTGCATGTCAGATTGCATTGCAGGAGCACATTATCATGAAAATCAGAAAAGGCCAAACTGACCAAATTTGAAGAAGATAAAGCTTGTATCCCCAACGTAAAGATTAAGTAGCAGACAGTTTTATTCCTTGTTTCCTCAAAAAAGCATTTTTATACCAAAGTTCTTATTCTTCGAAGCTAGCGATTAATTCTTTACACAGATCTTATTTACCTCAGCTTGGATATTTTGGTAAGCTCTTAGGCTAACAATGTCTCTATTAGTTATAATAGGGGTGTGTATTATTATGGTTTGTTTATGTCTGGTACGCAGACTAAAATTTGTTGATGTGTAATACCATAACCTTAAGTTTTCAAATTTAAACACAAAACTATATTCATCTTCAGTTCTGATCTACTTCGAGGTCGTATGCTATAAATGAATCGTGAGTTATTACGTCCTAAATGTGTGTATAAATCTATTGTTTGTTCATGTCTCTTACGTAATCTGTTTAATGGCACGCAGACAAAAACTTACAAGTCAGTTTGGATATCTATACTGAGGTCTGATATTATCAATGCATCTTAAGTTATCACGTCCTTGGTGTGTGTATGTTTCTATTATGTTTGTTTACGTAGCTTGAATGTAGTTCAATACGAATGACCCCTTTCCTTCAATGTATTACCATACTGACACTTTATAACCTTGATACTTCAAAAACATCCTTTGTATTGTGGATTCAAGTATAATACGCCAAGTTAATGATACGTTTTGATCAGAATGGCTGTTTGATTATGCATTTACAAAAATGTACCCGGTATTACTGCCTAATCGTTTTTATACTAAGACGCTTTAGTACACATTTAAATACAAACGTTGGCTTATTACCACACTATCATTAATTATGTCTCAAATATAGTAATTGTCTTGATGTTCTGGACGTCACATGTAAATGCTCTCAGAGATGACGTGTATATCATGTACTAATATTCAATCCATAATCCAGAGTCCGTAATCAAATACAATAAGAAACATTATATTGCATGAATATTACTAAAATAAAAATATAAATGACTTTGGTAATGACAAAGTGATAAATTTTATTAACACTATTTATACTGAGTAGGACATAAGATGACAACTTTGCCTTATAATTGGATCGGCATGGTGGGAGTTGCCACCCTTGTGATCAACGTCTTTCAGTACAGCCTAGTCGATGTAACTTAGTAGCACCTACACATGCATTGGATAAAGTACACACTCTCCCACCAACAATTCCTTTTGAATGATCAATTTTATATATATTTTGACAAGTCCGAACTACTGTTAATGACGCTTAATCAGATTCTCTATCTGCTTATGTCCTTCAAGTACCAATCCTGTCACTTATCCGGAATACGTCAAGTGAATCATCATAAACTGGTATTTAATCGATGGCCAAATTTAATATTGTCTGTATCAACACTAAACTATCAACACTGACAACTAATGGACATGTATTAAAAATCTTAATACTCTTCGGTGTACTTTTTGTTATCTGTTTTTCTGTATAACCTTACAATGACGTCATAATATTCTCATTTAGTGATAAAATTTCGCGATAATTTCGTTTTAATTATTCATCAAGAATCACTAACAATTTTATGTTAATAACAATAAATGAAATGACCCACGATGCAAAATAATGGTTTTCAGGCATAAATAATAGAAACAGCAAGTATGTTAGCTCACTTCTGGTAAATAATGTAGAAAACAAGAAAACATACGAATGGTCGAAATCGAAATCATGTTTATTTGTCATTTATTCGACTTTCAATGTCCATACACGAATCTACAGAAAATAGTAGAGGGCGAGTCCAACATGTTTAATTCTTGATATATCCCTATTATACTAAACTGTGTCTACAAGATTTGGCGGACAAGTGAAACCTTTGATTTGCAATGACTGGCCAATTGTGTTACCGATCATCTGACACGAAATACATTGACAGTCTAAAGTACTTATACTGACAATATGTTTTATGGAAAAATATTGTCTGAGGCAATTGTATCAGAATAAACAATAACTCAACACTTTACAACAAGCAATCTCCATAACAGTTGACAGATTGTTGCATTGTTGAGTTACTTTATTCTGTGAGTTCCAATCGCCTAGAGTGATATCTGTTATATGTGCTTTATACCAGCCAGAATATACAACAAGCATTCACCTTAACAGTAGACATATTACTACATTGATGTTTATCTTATATGTGATACGAACAATATATTCAACTTCAACAGATAACGCGATTAGTGACGACTTAACCAACCTAATGATCAACAGCCAAAATACATTTATCCTTCCAGGATAAATGATATTCCACTTTCCAGAGATTAGTAAAATTCAAATGTTTAACGATGAAGCTTTTTAAAAAATATAACATGGGTATTTAATCAATTTATTATGTGATCGTGAATACATTACATCTGTTGCTTGAAATGGGTGCTTGCTAAACACAAACACACTGTTGAGTGTACGCAAAATGCATTGTTGAGGAACACATCACGCAATACATCATTAATCGAATAGAAGCACAGTTATAAGGTTAAGGCAAAAGAAACGTTTGCACTCCGACGGATATCCTCATTTATATTCTGACGGATTCTGAGTGAAGTCATATCATTGAACAATCGTCTCATATCATCATTGTCTCTATTGATTTACTGTTTGAATAATGATGTGAATGGGTTACCTATTTCATTGTTATCCTGTCGCCTTGAGTGATCTTTGTTATATGTGTTTTGACCATCATAATCCGATTATAATAACTGTCAATCTTTTGACACTGAGAGAAGTTACAAATCTATCAGAAGTACATACCACGGTTATCAGACTATTTGGTACTAAAACTAACAATCTGTTGAAGAGGATACTGTAAAATTCCAAAATCTATAAATAGCTTGAGTCTCGATATTTGTTTCGAGCTCTTTAGCTTCCAATCTTTATGGGTTAATTTTTGTTCAGAATCTTTGTTCACACCGCTTGCATGACGTTTAATACGACTAACTTATTTCCTCAAATAAATTACTATGCATGTACACTACTGACACCATTCAACCTTGAAACATCAACAACTTCCTGTTTATTGAGAATTCTGGTATATTAAGTCAAGTTATTAATAAAGGAAAAATCAGTTTGCCTGTTCGCGTAAATACAAAATGTATCTATTCTGTTTCATACTAGGAAGTTTTGTATAAATTTACATAATTATTCGGATAAACGTTGGCTTATCACTATACTATCATTACATATCTGCAAAAATGCTTTGAATGTTTTGAATGTTTGATTATTTCACATGCGTTTTGTCTATTATGTACAAATATTCAATTGATATAGGAACCAATGTCAAATACAATAAGACACACCATATATATGTATATACACATGCATATATGGAACGTAAAGACAATCTAAATATTAACTAACTTGTAAAAGACAAAGTGATCAAAATAATATACACGATTACTACTTAGATATAAAATGCCAGTATTGCCAAATAATGGGATCTTCTTCAGCGATATCACACTGGAGACAAAAAACTAACTCTCGTATGCTACATGCAGGCCAATTAGATTTAAATAGACTTGTTCATTATATGTACTTCGCTTAAGCTATTGGGTGACATTTTTGGTTGAAAATATTTAATTCTCATCATCCACCATAATATGGTACAATGAAAGGTTGCACAAGATAATTGCAACACATTATGAGTATAGTTCGTGTCAATAACGTACCCAAGATTTATTACTGTATTTTCTGAGTTAATGTATATTACAGCACTGGCACAATCTGCTTACATTAGGAATTACTTTCGTTTGGTCTCAGTATTAATTTCTGTACAGAGCATGCATCGCAAATGTTATTTTGTCTAGCCCGCGTGTTATAGGGTATTACACTCAACCGCTTTAAAAACGCACCACTATTGAAAATAATCAAAATTTGTCAAAACTCATTTTTTGCTAGAATTAATAGTTTACATGGTATGTTCAGTTCATAAGTTTGACCTAATTAAAGAAAACGATTTTGTTTTCATTCGGAATACCCCGCCCAAAGAGCTTTTTTTATTTTGCATGTTTTGCACGTGCAGCTCGATCGCTTCGACTTATGTGGTCAATATTGACTTTAAACTGTACGCTATTGGTTTACTCATTGAAAAAACAACAGAAACAGTATTTGCTAATGGTATCTATATGCTGCGAATATCTCGAATATTTGTTCGGATGATTGTGCCTTCACTTCCAACTGAAAAGAGCATCGGTGCCTTAGCATGGCGGATCATCTGCCTCCACACAATGAGTGTTGGCTTAAAACATCGATTCCTAGCGAATGGCACAGTGAAAGACCGACCTAGGTGAAACCAGCTAAAGGTATTGAGCCCGAGCTGTGAGGAAACATGACACAGGTTGTGCCACTGTAATTGGTTCTGCATGGCTGCACACAGTGTCAAAAGCATGTCGGGTGTCAATAAACAAGCCAAAAGTACATTATTGCATTTTCATAACTATTCTACTCATAATTGTCAATAAAAAGGAAAATTATTTTAGTACACTTTTTAACGAGTTTTCTCCCGTTTAGTGCAGAATGTCCCAACTTTTTGTCTTCAAGCTCCTTCATAGTGTTGATTTGAGGTGCCATATAAGCACCACGAGAAATACCCTGACAGTCTGATGCTCATAACCAAGATTTCAAGTTTAAATAAGGCTTGAAATCAATCTTAGGTTCACATAATGCTCTTACCGGGACCGCACTCGGGCGTATTGTATTAACCAGACAGCCAAAGCCACATAACATTTAAAATTCAAGTCAAGCTTTGCTTGGATGGTTAGAAACATCACGTCTAACATAATTCTATTCTATTACGTAATTTATGTCATTCTTTAGGAAGAGAAGACCACGTAAATGCATCAATGTAGCGGGCTCTTATAATTGCTTTTGAAATTGTGACTTTCACTTTCATGGGTCACTGAGTTATCTATATCTTAATTTATTTTAAACTCGTAATAATGGCATAAAAATCACACAACTCGTTGTGTATAGACTGAAGATTATTAATCCGAAAATAAATAATCATAGATTGACGTTTTCATCACTAAAACCGATATTTCATAAGTGGTGCTTTTTTAAAGCGGTCGAGTGTATAAACTGTTATTACGTTGCAGTGGTTTACCTTGAAACATATTTCTCCCTTAGTAGATGTTTAATTTTGTCTGAGCGAAACTGATATACTTATGTCGATTCCGATGGATTTACGTATGTTAACAAATCCCTACGAACACCAACATTTAAAAAGTCCTGACCTTGTTCATGAGGGAACTGTATTTATTTATTTGTTATGAATGCTTCAACGAAACTTCATATTATGAGATTCCATAACCAGAAACTGTCCCAGTATAATGTTATATGTTTGATGTTGACGCATTTTTCGACTTCTTAGTGTGGTTATGTCTGTATAGTGTTGATGTATAGTTATATCATTGTGAGCCCCGAATTATCGAACCACAGACAGATTTTCTATGAGATTATGTGAGTAATACCTAGATGTACGACTTGATGAATTAAGAGCTTCCAGTCAATTCATTAGTTTACATTTGTAATTTCAATTTTAAATTATCTAATGTTATTTTTATAGTGATATATGTAATAAGTTGATATAAAAATTGTAGAATACCTTATAATGCATCATCATGTGCAAGCTTTGATCGATGTAATGTACTGCTTTGAAAGCGTAAAAGCCATTTGAGAATGAAATTAGACATTCGTCTACACACACCATCAGGAACAATGTAAGTACACAAATTAATATATTCATTTATGTATGCGCTGAAGCAATCTGTCATTGTCTGGTATAAACTGACATAATATCTGCCGATTGACAGCCGATCAGAGATGAACTGATTAGAGGGATCACACACATGCTTGTTATATAGGGTAATATGTACCTCTGACATAACCAAGACGGAACATCTAACCGTTTTGTTAATTTCATTACAAAGTTAACATTGACCTAACATCTGCAATGATTTCACGTCATGATCAATTGCATAGATCAGTCGTAGGAAAACGATTTAAATGATGCGCCACGTTTTCTATACTTATGTAATACAAAGACACTGGTCATTAACGTCTATGTTAGAAATGTCTCAGGTCTTCTTAAGGCAGATACGATAACTTGATTTACTGTCCACTTTCGATATGTTCAATACATTTCAGTCGGGGTTTTCTTTAATCGATGGTCTCGAGTTTTTCTATTCTTTCTTTGAAATAAAGTACAGTCCGTTTATTCAGTTATTCATTCACATTCGAGGTGAAGGCATCATGAATGATAATAACTTTCTATTTTTATGCTTTTTCAAATTGCTTGCTGCTAAACAGCCTCGAATGATATTTACATGGCAGCACTTATTCAGAAAAACATCAACTAATGGGGATAGAGCGCATTTTCATATTGGCTGTATTTCGTCATAATCGATTGAAACATGAGATACTTATTAACAATTGTTTAATGTAAGAACACTATTGACAATCAAGAACTACTATTAATACTAATATGAACTAAGGCATTGTCTATATGGGTATTTAATAAATATTAGATAACCGCTAGGCTATATTTGTAGATATAGACACGGACCCCAGTCGGACAGTTACTATGCATTATCCAAGGGAGATAACAAATGCATGCAATCATTGTGAATTGTAATCTTTATACAGCACACAAGTCAATCAATCAAATTGTCATAATTTGATTCCAATTCAATAAAATCAAATACGTACCTTGTTGTACTGTATTGTAGTATTGTAGGCCTACTTTAAGATGGTTTATTTATATTCCGAATAAAGATAATTTACAGCCTCCGATGTTTGTCTTTCGTCCTTATCCGCTTGGAAAATCGAAGATGTTATTACATATAAGCAACAACGTATGGACCCTCCTAGTACACAAGTTTGTCCACCACAAAAAATTAATGCACCAGTCAGTTGCATCCCCAGTTCCCCCGACCACAGGGATCCATGGCGAATAGCCAGGGAGACAGCCATGTTTTTACCATCCAGCTTCCCCCGCAAGGCAGGGGCAATTTAGGATTTATTCTGCGAAAACCAAAAGCCTAAAGACAATATTTACCGGTAGATGTCAGGGGAAATGCGGGAGATTTTACCATCAGCTTCCCCCGCTGGCCGTAGAAGGGCTGTTGATTTTGACAACTCAAAATTCCAGAGCGCGGCCTTCCCCCGGGGCTGGGGTGGTGTGGATGAAACTTACTGGTACATAAGTCTTATACACACTGACAGTAACAAAATAATCTCATAAACATTGCTTTGAAAAGCTATACATTGAGACATAGAATTGTTGAATAGCATTGTTCAGTTGTTGACATGGAACGAATTGTAGCCTACTTACGTTCAAGCATCTGGAATGATCTGAGAGTTGATATCATTGTAAAACTACGTAAAATGTCTATTAAAGACCAATTTCCTCGGAGATCGAGTACTGTCATGATAAATCGGCTATTTAAATGAAAATTTCACCTTTATTTTTGATGATTCTTAAAACATCTTCCGTGTGCATCGGGCGCATAGAAATCTCGCAAACGCTTGCAATGAATTGGCTAGTGACACGGTCCACGGTCATGGGGAGTAGAGGTATTTCTTACTTCCCTTTGTTTTTAAAAATAGTTTGTTTTATTTATTACACATTTTTTTAAAAATAATAATTAATTGAAAGTGAACGATAGGCTCAACCGTTTACAGCTTACTATTTTTTTTATATTCCAAGGACCATTCACCTCGGAAAACTGCCTGAAAATTTTGACCGGAAATAACTTTTTTTGAAAGCATTAGTACCTGCTGAGACTCAACGAAGATACGCATGTCACCCGTATTACCAGTCTGGGTATTTTCAATAGCCTGCGCTACGCGCAGGCAATTAAAACCCCTATAAAGGACAGTATGACACTTAATCCCTCTCTACGTATGTCCCTCGAGCACCAATCATGTCACTCATCCAGAATAAAGCTATTGAACTATCATACACTGGTAATTTATGACATTAGGAAAACTAGATGTCAAGTCTCATATAAACAATAACATTTTGACGTGAAATTATACCATGAGCAACAGTTAATGACATATTTCAGTACACTGTTCGTGTCGTGTGCTTTTAGTGCAAAACTACATATTATTATTTTGGATAAATCTAATTCAATCTCAGCGTAAATTCACATTTCATTGTCTGGGTACTTCAGAACAATTTGAAATTATGATTTTAATTCAAATTCATTGTAGGTTTTAGGATATTTTGTATGTTGTTTGAGACACCAAGATTACACACTTTTATCAGCTGTATTCATGATCTTTGACGAAATGTGTTCAGTTCTTAAACTTGCTTTGTTACCAAAATGTAATGAATTCTAACGCCGCCAAAAATACCACAAATGATTGACGGAAATATGTTAGACGACATCTTTGACATCATATAATCTGACAAATAACGTAACGTTCCTATGAAAGAAGTTCGATCTCGTTTTGTTATAAATTGCAGAGCATTTGCAAATTTAGAATCGAAATAATGAATAAAGCAGTGCTGTGTTGCGTAATAGCGTAATAAAATATAGGCACTTTCCATGCGCACTTGTGCATTAATTAGTAAGCATCCAAACTCGTGCCTATACTTTACTACGCAACAAAGCACAGCTACATATTCATTATTTCTTAAATAATTGTGTTTTTAAAGTTGTCTTATTTCACCTTTGACATTAAGCAAAGCATATTCGCCGTATAATAAGTAGAGACACTCAACAGATTGCCATTTTTTCGCGTATCCGTGTGCCTTTAATGTTACACAATGCTGACGCATATGCAATACATAGTTTCTTGTAAGTTCATAACTTTAACAATGTGTATAGCCTAATATTGAAGTACACCATTTAGATACGTTTAGTGTAACAACCTTTAGTTGAACGCTTTAAGTGCATACATTTTATGGTCATTGGCGGTCGTCAGGATGCTTGTCCGAATTTTTTATGACGCACAAGCGGCAGTGTTTAGGAAATGGACTGTCTAGATATATCCTGGTTATTCTATAATGTTTTCTACCATATTTGGCATACAAGTTATATTGTCCTATTTTGTAGAAGTTCTTATACGGACAATTTATATCTTTTATAACAAATATTTGCTGAGCTAATTGTGTCAGACAAACAAAAAATCAACACTTTCGAATGACCACTCACCATTACAGTAGACATATTGTTACATTGTTGTATATCATCGTTTTACAGTTTATTACCAATACCGTACATTGCAGCCTGATAATCAACAACCCTCATTCCTTTCCAAGACCAACCTGATAGAGTTTCACATATTCTAGGTCACTAGAGTAATAAAATAAGACAGCACTACGGTGTAAATTTCTAATACATATTGCAGGCGTATTTATATAATTTATAAATGAATGACTATAATTTAACGATTTGTTGCTTGATTTGGATGTTTGCTTTGTCAGGTTGGCACAAACATCATGTTGACTGGTCGCTAAGTGTTACTGGGACATCTATAAAACAATCATGATTCAATAGAAACATTGATCACGGTAAGACAATATACACTATTGCGCAATGACGTAAAACCTCTCCTTTCCTCATATATATTCTGACGGATTCTGACGGATCCTGACGGATTCTGAGTGAAATCAAATCATAGAACAATCGCCTTATATCACCATTGTCTATATTGGTAAAACGTGTGAATAGTGATGTGACTGAGTTACTTAATTCAATGTTATCGTGTCGCCTGGAGTGATCTATACGTGTTTTGACCATCATAATCTGCATCAAATAAATGTCAATCTATTAAGAGTGCCAGAAATTACAAATATATCAGATACAGACGTTATCGTATTCAATCTAGTGGTCTGCAGATGAAAACTTACTATTTTTCCCAACACAATGAAAACGAATGCTTAATTCCCTAGGCTACAGGCATGCTTATACACATAATATCCATACAATATGACATTTTATAAGAAACATTACAATGTTTATGCACTCAATGTTGTGTAAACAAGTGACATACCTAAATAATCAATACTGTATACTTCAAATTGTCATTCAAACTCAAGGGGCTTCATGCATGTTCTGGATACGTTTATGTAAACGTTTCTTCAATTTGCTTGCTGCCTATTCACAGTCCGGTATTTGCCTAGAATGATAGACAAAGCAAGTTCTTGTTGGGAAATGTATCAACTACTAGGAGTATAGCTCATAGAATTCCCCTGAGCATCGGCTATATTTCGTCATAACTGAGTAGTAGATAAGACATTTAGAGCACTGGAGAAATGATGCTGGCCGTTTTACCCACACATGACTTGACACGTGGTACGCAGTCATTAATGAAATATTAACAGTTTTTCTTCAAACATTATTATGCCCCCGTATCGATAGATCGGGAGGCATATAGTAATTCACCTGTCCGTTCGTCCGTTCGTCCGTTCGTCCGTTCGTTCGTCCGTCCGTCCGTCCGTTCGTCCGTTCGTCCGTCCGGCCTGGTTAACCCAAATTGACCGTTTCTTCTAGCGTTAATATGGCTTGCTACAAAGCTTTCATACTGGCATGGATGTTGTATATGACCACTCTCCACACGCCTGTAGTACCTGACTCCATTTTGACCTTCACCTTGACCTAATTTTGGACTTAGACTTATCTCCCCTTTAGTATTTTTACAATAAAATTTAGTTTTGAGCCTATTTCCAAAACTATTTAACATATTGACTTGAAACTTGAAATATAAATAAATGGCAACTTGGAGAAGTGCATTGACAAAGAACCATAACCCTGTCTGTCTTAAATATTGAATTATCTCCCCTTTAGTGGTTTTTATAGTCAAATTTTGCTCTGAGTATATCTTCAAAACTATTTAACATATTGACTTGAAACTTAGAATATAAATAGATGGCAACTTGGAGAAGTGCATGGACCAAGAACCATAACTCTGTCTGTTTTAAATTTTGAATAATCTCCCCTTTAGTATTTTCAGAATAAAATTTTGACCGGAGTGTATCTTCAAAAGTGTTTAAGATATTGCCTTAAAACTTGAAATATAAATAGATGGTAGTTTGTAGAAGTGCATGGACCAAGAACCATAACTCTGTCTGTCTTACATTTTGAATTATCTTTCCTTCTGTATTTTCATGATAATTGTTTGTCCGGAGCGTATCTTCAAAAGTATTTAAAATATTGACTTGTAACTTGGTATATGAATAGATGGCAACTTGGAGAAGTGTAGTGACAAAGAACCATAACACCTGTATCACCAGATCACACATGAAGTCAATGAAGGCACTGCTTTCAAATGTGGCATATTCGTTTACCATCATAAGCCCCTCATAGTTCAAAGCCATGTAACACTCTCAAACATTTTAACTGAATAATGGCCCCTGATTGACTTAGCTTTTTATGGACATGGCTTCCACGGGGGCATAAGCGTTTATTGAACGCAGTCTTGTAGTATGTATATTGGATTGCACATTCTCTGCCATCCACTACCATCTTCAAAGTACCAATTTTATTTATACATATATATGACCGATACGAATGATATGGATACGTACAAACTAAAAATACAATAAATAATAGTGTTACTTATATATAATAAGCTTTATCTGTTTATGTCCCTCGGACAGTTACTTAGCAGTCAGTATTGTCATTATCCAGAATACAGCTACAGAAATATCCTACTCTAGTATTTTATGACCTTATGAAAACTAGATTGTCATATGGCACGCGCTGTCTGATGTTTCGGTGATAAAGTAGTTGCTACATGTGATCGAACATTATACAAAACACGCTACTGTAGACATTAAGACTTATAAATATACCACCTCGGAAGCACAAACTGTCATGGCTCATATATAAAATAACATTGTAACAAACAATTATAAGCAAAAAGTTTGTGCCATATTTCAAAACAATGTTCGTTTCGTTTTCTTTTAATGTAGAACATCACAATATTTTGTCCATGTTTTATTCAATCTCGACTTAAGTTCACATTTCATTGTCTGTGTACTTCAAAAAAATAATTTATTTGAAAAGAAACAGTTTACAAATTGCAAGTTGGTCCTATATTTGTGTTACTCGTAAAGTTGAACATAAATTCTAAATGTCTAACTTTTGAAAGCGCCATTGTTATGCTTAGTGTTAACTAATCTTCACTTTGTTTGACTCAACTCGACAGTTAAGATTATTGCTAATTAGGGATATGCATATCATTGACAAATTTTAGCCTACCTTAAAATAATAATATTACCAATCATACACCCAGTATTTTAACGGTTCTAAATAGCTTTTTTAACAATTTCGTACAGTGATCGCATTTAGTCAATTTGTTATTTAGAAATCATATAGTTATTATGAAAAGTCGACTGACTGACACCAATTTTCCCGCTTCTTAAATTAATTGCCGACTTATAATCTCGTCTGCATCATCATAGAACTACAAACACACGACAGAAAACTTATGGAAACTTAATAAAAGTCTGAGTACTCTTGTGTGTATTTTATTTTGACGCATGATTTGATTTGAAATATTATCATGACTTCATGTTTTTCCTATTTATTGCTCAAATTTCATGAGATTAAGTGTCAGTAATTCAACAATTATCTCTAACAGTGAAACATCAATAACAAAAAACAAAGTGTCTGACTTTGAAAAATAGTGTTTTATTAAATATAAATGGAACAAGCAGCAAGTATGGCAGCACATTTCTGCTATTTCGCGTGCTAGTGTAAGGGCATGTAGAAAACAAGAAAATATACAAATGGTCGAAATCATATTCATTTGTTTATTGTTCGACTTTGAAGGTCAATATAGGACTATACTACAACTAGAACAGAGCGAGTCCAACATGTTATGTACTCACCGGCACCAAATGTGACGAAATAAGAGTGTTTTCGATTTTTTTTATTTCACCTTCACCAATTAGCTTCGCATACTCTCTTAATAAGTCGAATATTCAACGGATATGCAGTTTTAAACATTTTGCGTGCTTTTGTCATTGGCGTAACGTAGGAAATCCATAGGTTATTTTCCGTTTACAAAATGTTAGTGCTTACTTAAAAAAATATGCGACATAATAATGTAGTACACCAGACAACTATTCGTGTAATAACCTTTAGGTTAACGCTTTAAGTACATCTATTTTATGATCATTGGCGATCGACTGTGTTATTGACCGAAGTACATCCAAACATATTTATGTAACGTTGATGTTCTTGCTACAAGATGTAATGTTTGGGAAATGGACTGTCTGGATATTTCCTCATTATACTAAATTGGTTTCTACAACATTTGGCAGGCAAGTGAAACATTTGATTTGCAATGACTGGCCAATTTTGTACTTATACGGACAATATATTTTGTAGGACAATATTGTCTTAGACAATTGTGCCAGACAAACAATAAATCAACACAATACAACCACCAATGAACTTGCAATAGATATATTTGTATATTTTTGCATATCATACAGTTAAACAGTTTACTTGCTATATAAAAAAAAATGTAAATCGAAGACTAGAGGTTTAGTTCAACATATAACGCGGTGTTTTGGCATGCAAGGTTGTCTCGGGAAAAGCCTGGTATTCAATAATCCAAATACCTTTTCCAGAACCCGCTTCATATAGTACATGTATCACATAATCCTTTCCACCAGACAACAGATCAACCAAATTGGACATTATACAGTAGTATGCTTTCTTATACACCTTGAAGTTATTCAAATTATGGACGTCTGATTGTAATTTATCGTTTGTTGATTTTTTTTCAGGTTAACACAAAACCATGTTGACTGTTCACTAATGCGATGTTGGGAGATACATACATGATTCAAACTCGCTCACGTTAAAATGTCTAAGACATTAGAAACGACTGCAAAGCGACGGTGAAACCTCTCCTGTCCTCATTTATATTCTGATGGATTCTGGCGGATTATGAGTAACGTCATTTCATAGAACAATCGTCTCACATCATCGTTGTTTCTATTGATTTACTGTTTGAATAATGATGGGACTAGGTTACCTAATGCAATGTTATCCTGTCGCCTGGAGTGATATTTGTTATATGTGTTTTGACCATCATTATAATACGAATCAAATAAATGTCAATCTATCACATAGAAAAGCTAATAGTCAATCAGATACTGTTTTTATCGAAAAAGGTATCAGAAAATCAGACAGGAAAGGTAGCACTCAACCTAACCAGCCTAGAACAGAAATCAGAAACACCACAACACAACTACACTGAGCAATGCCCACACATAACGCCAAAGAAACAAATCAAAAATCAAAGTCCCCGCTGAAAAAAAAGCAAGACGACCCAATTTCACAAAGGAATTATAGAATATTGGTCATTGCAAGAGACCGAATGAAACGCGGCCAAGACTCGTTCAAGTT
This sequence comes from Spisula subtruncata, assembly GCA_963678985.1. Lineage (NCBI taxonomy): Eukaryota > Metazoa > Mollusca > Bivalvia > Venerida > Mactridae > Spisula > Spisula subtruncata. Next base: position 26,689,604 of record OY787665.1, read on the forward strand.
CCCTAAGGCCCCACTATATTTATCAATCTATCTGGTATGCACACTAATAGGACTAATAATCAGTTAATGCGCATACTACAGAATTGTCGATTCTGCTTCGGTATTTGTGTTGCGTTCTTATGGTAATGTCTATTGGATTATGAAGACATAACATGTGTGAAAGTTTTTATTCCGAGTGTTTATTCCCTCTGTTTGTACACGTTCAATACGACTGACTCATTTCCTCAATCGTATTACCATACTGACATCTTCCAACCTTGAAACGTCAACTACTTCCTATGAATTGTGAATTCATGTATATTAAGTCATGTTATTAATAAGGGATAGATCAGTTTTCAGGTTCGCGCTTCCGTTTTTATTAATTTCTAATCTGTTTTATACTAAGACGTTTTTGTTTAGATTTACATAAATTATTCAGATAAACGTTGGTTTATTACCATACCATTATTAAATATCTGCCAATGTATAGTAATTTCCTTAATGGTCTAAATGATTTCAAATACGCCTTGTCGAGCATGTTCACATATTCAATTGATATATCGAGGGGTGCCCGCAAGACTGTAGTTACTGCATATAATTAAAAAAGGACTTGCTACAGTCTTGCAGGCACCCCATCGATAAAGTACATTATCAAATACATTAAGAACCACTATACATATAACATGAAAATTAAAATATAAAACAACTTTTAAAGACAACTTAATGTTCAGGGCCGGTATTTATAAAGCATATTAAGTGAACAATTAGAATTTTCTTCAAATCTCAAATGTTCCTTAAGTGCATCAGCTAAACAGGAAAACTAATATTCGTTACAATTTACATTGTTTAGAAGCGTTATGTGAAGAGATACATTAATAATATAGAAAACATGAGCTATTTTTAATTTCTTGTGAAATCTGGACAGACCAATATTTTAACTTAAGTCAAAATATTTAAGTTTTCACTTAATATGCTTTATAAATACTAGCCCTGGAGTCATTATGTGAGATAAATGTCAGCATTGCCATGTCATGTGCTCATCTTGATTGGGTCCACACTGGATACCAATAAATTACTCTCCTATGCAACATTCTACCGCAAACTAATCAAATAGGCTTGTATATGATACATTCTACGTTTTCTTACCATCACACAGGCACAATACAGTTGCACAAAATAATTCTACCCAACGTTACGTAATGTTCGTGTCCATAACGTACTCAATTTGTATTGTCATTATCGGAATGTTCGAAATGATATGTGTCTCAGATTGGAGAAACCATTTGTGTATCTCTTGGCCATTGTAGACAAAATAATGCGACTGATTAATATAGATTACTGCTCTGACACAAGCTGCTTAAGTCTATGTTTGGTCTGGGTATTAATATCTGTGCCTGCCAATGCATTGTAAAGGTTAATTTGTCTATCTATTGCTTCACAAACGCTGTTATTACTTTGCAGTGGTTTATCTTGCACGGATTCATATTTCGCGCTTAGCCGATTGTTAAATTTCGTCTGAGCGAGCATTGTCTGTCGATTTACACAGTTTTATGTCAACCACGTTTGTATAGTGCGCACAGGATAGCAAGAACCCGTTATGTTGGTATATTTTTATTTCCCCCGTTTTCCAATTTTTGCAACCTCAAAATCAAAGGCAACGTAATTCTGAATTACAATAATACGACATTAACATTGTAATGAAATATACAAATCTCTGTTGCTCGTGGTATTATATCACGTCCACGTGTCGTATATATAAGACTTGATAGTTTGTGCTTCCGAAGTGGTATATTTCTGAGCGTTCTTGTCAACAGTAGCAGGCCTAGTGTAATGTTCGATCACATGCAGCGACTACTCTATCACCGACACACCAGACAGCGTATGATATATGACGATCTAGTGTTCCTTAGGTTATTAAACACCAGTGTAGGAAGGTTCTAGATTGGTACTTCTGGGACATGAGCAGATAGAGATTAAGTGTCATATTTTTTTTTATATTTGTGTCCCCTGTCAATGCAGTTTATGGTATAGTAAAGTGACAAACAAACAAAATGATTAAAAATGTCTGACAAACGAAAGACGATTTATTTTGAAAAACATCAAAGTGATATGTTTAAGCTATAACATAAAGTTAATTGAACATGTCTGACAAACGTCAGACAATTTATTTTGAAAAACATCAAAATAAAATATTTAAACTATATATCATAAATTCGGATATAACAAAGTCCAAAAACATCAAAATAATGTGTTTACACTATAACCTAAAGTTGGACATAACAAAGTCCACAAACCAGTCCCATGCTGCAAGTAAAAATTATTTTTTTTATATTATTTGTAGATTGTACTTATTCGAACTAGTTAGAACTATATCTATTTAGAAAGGAGATCGACTATAATCTGTCAGTGAAAGAATTTAACTCACACAGACAATATTGTAGGCAACGATTGATTTGACTTTGTTATTGGTATTACACCATGTAAATAGTTAGTAATATAAATGTATACTCTTTAATTGAACAAATCTTATTATTGCCGGTACTATTTAGTTCATGTTTGTATTTTTATTTCTTAAGTATTGTTTTGTTATAATGGTATATCGACTTAAAATAGTTGGGATAAGTTGAGATTAATATGGTATATTACCTCATGAATCATCTTGTGTATTCAATGATCCGTGTAATATTTGTACTACCTTGGAATCGTAAAAGCTATTTGAAAATAAAAACTATAAAATCGACTGCACACATCTTTAGCAAAGATTCAAGTACACACATTAAATTTTCATTTATGCTTGCCCCTAAAGCAATATATCATTGTCTGCTATATACTGACATAAGATCTGCCATTTGACAGCCAATCAGTGATGATCTGATTAGAGGGATCAAACACATGCTTGTAATGCGAGGTAATCTGTATCTCTGACATTCCCCAGACGGTGAGTCAAACCTTTTTCCTGATTTCATTACGAAGTCAAACAAAATTGACGTAATATCCGCCAATGATCTCAAGTCATGATAAATTACATAGATTAGCGATAAGAAAACGATTTAAATGTAATACCATCCGTGGAGATCGTGTGCAATGCACAGACACTGGTCATTAATGTCTTTGTTGGAAAATCGCATCCTTTCTTAATGCAGAAAACGTGCTATACAGGCCATTGTTGGTACGTTAAAATTCTCGAAAGTCTGGAATTTCGTTAAGTAGACGGTTTGACTGTTTCGATATTATCCTTCTTTGTCTATATGAAGTAGCACATTTATCTAATTGCCATTTAATCAATGTAAACATGTATTCTATAAGAAGTTCTGATTGTACATTGCTAGCTCTGTATTAATGAGAGAGAACCTTGTCTTTTAAAGATCAATATTTCAACTAGACGTTCAGAGTTATTTTTTTATTCTAATGTATAGAAACAAAAGTCAACAGTCAATTGACATCCATGTTGTACCAGATATACACAAAAATAATCAACAATTGTCTATATGTCTTAAATATTTCAGTCCAACGATATCATCAATGACACATATCTATCGGTCTGGGGAAATAACAAATAGTTATGATATAGTATTTACTCCATCTTAAACGCACTCAATCATAGCAGAGTGGCATTAAAATAATATCTTTTGATCGTCTTATACTAGTTGTACGTGATTTATAACGGCTATTTCTAACATTAAGTACGTCTAAAAATAGATAAGAAACAATAGGGTCACATTTTATTGTACATACTAGATGACAAAAACTCGACAAACAATACAATCTCTTGTGGGACAGAATTGACGAGACAAATTAACTCATCGAAGACAATCATGAAGGTTCTTAATTCTAACGATTGCTTCTGGTAATTATCTTATGTTGTTATACTAGGGCTCCTAAGTATAAAGAAGAAAGTTTGAATGATTTGGATTTTCAATAATTCGCTTGCTTAGAACCAGAATGTCGTAACTACCAAATCGATATATTAGGAAAACAAGAAAAAACTGTGTGTAATTTACTCTTTACCTTTAGGAAAACACGTTTTTAAAACTTCATTTTGGTCAACATGACAATTTCAGATTTCATGACAATATGCTCATAAGAAGCGCCTTGTGAAGCAGATTTCAAATATGAATGAGTCTTATAAGGTCGCAAGAGGTAGTTACGACCTTCTGGTTTCAAAGCCATCGAATTTTAGATGTGCAATTATTGATGACATGCATGCATACATGTATCCATACAATAAGGAATGAATCATCAGAGGCGCGAAACAAAGGTTTCATGTGATGTCTGTACACCACATACACTTGTAAATAATACTGTACGGTTCGCGACATGCAACACAAGAACGGGATGTACTATTGCAAATTGCGGATCCAGGGTAGACATATCAGGAGAGTTTTCGGCGTAATCGTAAAGTAAAATATGTCAACAAAAAGATAAATCAACCGTAAGTTACTTATTTCACGAGATATGTTCGACGCTCGAGAATGAGCACTACCAACACAGCTTTATTTGTTTCAACAGAAGGTCGCAGTCTATGCTCAACTGCTTTCCATTCGAATTTCGGAAACTACATGTGACATGAAACACAAAACTATGAAACTGCGTAGGTAGTGCTCATTCAAGGGTTGATCACCGAACTTATCTCGTGACAATCAGACAAAGACTACGATAAGGAAGTGTCATTTTAAGGTGTGTACTATTCAATTTTAGATAGTTTCTTAGTTAAAACATAACTATTATCGTTATTGATTCTTCCAAGAGAGATATAAAACGGTTTCTGATCGTTAGTACCTAATTCAGTATAAAATTACGCGGAGATCTTACAAAATAATTCGTCTACTCAGGATTAAGTCGTCAGACACATTTGTGCCGCTATTTTGGTAATAAATAGCGAAATAAAATTATTGTATAATAACACAGTTTTGGCTTGGCGACTTATAGATTTAAAGCGTTTAGATCTAACGGATATACTTCTTGATGACACTACTAAATGCAGGACGTAGATGACGAGTGACAAATTGCCGCTGACGGTAGGGACACTTTCAAATACCGTACATAGACAATTGGTCAGTCACCTTCTGCTGTATGTGGTCTTCAAATGAAAGAAGAAATAGAGTTGATCATCAAAACTTTGGGGATGTTTGTATACATGAAAATATATGTACTACAAGGTATCAAAAAGTTAGTATATAATCTTATTTTATGTGGCATTTTATTTTAACTAACATTTGACACTTTTATGACATATCAGCAACTACATTGACCTCCTTTGTTTATTTTAATATGACTCAAGTTGACCTGGCATGGAATATATAATATATGTATAACATATGTAAGGGTTTAATTGACTCGCGTGACAAAGCAAAATGTGGAACACGTCAAATGAGGTCAAAGCTTTAGGTACTCGATTTTTGTTAATGCGGTAGTCCATTATACTCAAGAGGTTTTCAATTTGAATTTGGTCGAGTGAGTTGCCTGATCATTCGTCTTTGGGTAAACATTATCATGAATGTATTTCCGTGTCCTTGCAGGGGTACTCGACAGGCAACTTCCTGTACAACATCAGTCGAATCTGGGTATAGGATGAGACGGATATTTGTGATGTCGCCATGGTAACCGCTTCTGGTCAGGGTAGGTTTTAGATTTTTGTAAGTATAATGTTTCACTATAGACAGATGTAACACTTTTACCAACCAAAATGATATTGAGCTTAGTGAAGACATAAATGTATATTGTTGATATAAACCAACGTTTTTCACGCTTCATTACGTTGCTCACCTATCATGGAATATTATCTTCCTAAGATCCCCGTACGACATCATTTTCTTTGTTTGGCTTGTGGAACAAATATTCAATAAAATTATCCTAGAAGACAAATATCTCCCAGTCATAAGCAGAAAAGTTCTTGCATTTTAGGGCAAAAGCCAGTATTTTCTTATAACACCTAACAGTCAGATACGGATGGACCACGAACCCGTGGGGTATTAAAGCGAATACCTTTTTTGTGTCTCAGCACAAATAACTCCATACAATTACATGACTCAAATCGTTTCCAGCATTTGCCAGTGCTTTTGCAACACTTCTGATATATTTACATCGTTTATTTTTATTTTTTTGTTACATTCTACCCCCTTGCTTGATCCCGTTGGGACGTCCAGAATGCGTACCACCCGAAGCACTACCCTCTTTCAAACCGCGGAAATTACCCATAATAATGGATATTTCATTTATTAAAAAGCTACGCAATATGAAACAATATTGAGCCTTTGTGGAGAAATGAATAGTTTTTCAACAACACCGCCTTTCGAAAAAGAAACTGCTTGTTTATTCGCTGTCCACAAAATCACGTAGGTTGACGCCATAACGTCACGCGCATAAATTCTTGCAGATACTAGCATTTAATTCACACAACATGGAGACAAGGAATAGGTCTACCACCGTACCAGGTTTTAAAAAGTGTATGTTGAATGGATTTGCATTTATTGCACATAATCAAGTGTCTACGAACTTTTTAAAACTCTGTAATGTTTTTTCCTCATTCTAGTTTCGCGTCATAGATCATCATGACAATCTGACAGAGTATAAGGCCATAAGAACAAGTTTGGCGTTTCCAATTTGGGTCAAGATTAAGCCGTCAATCAGGTCCGCGATAATGTTCTGATCCAGATGGCAGTGCTTTCTCATTATGTAAACCAGTCAACAACTAGAGTGCGTCTGTATTATATAAACTAATTTGCTAACAATTTATAATAAACTCTTCCAAAGTACTTAATAATTTGTTAATGCACTTCTACAATACGTTCAATTCAATGTGCGAATCTTAATTGGGCATTCATTTATTCTAGACATACATCTCTGGATTATTTGGAACTATTCACTCTCTGGCATTTTAGTTTATTTTCTTCCGTTTTAAAAAAACAAAAAAAAGTTTTTGACTCACTATTTTACAATTAATTTACTCTTGCACAATCTTGCAACTCATTTAACAAAATATCAGGTATTGGTAATTTAGTTAGTTACTTACCAAAGATCTAGACTAAGTATACACAGTAATTTTGCCCAGAAGTACAAATAAAACGTGAAAGGTTATCACGGTATTTCATGTGATCAGAATTATTGAGAATGAAAGTACGGATTAAAGATTGTGATTGTTGTGATATTTCTTCTTCTGGTTTTGTTTTTCTACTTGTGCCTTTCGTCCTCTGTTGAGTGCTGTGATTGCATTCCCTGTCAGAGTGCTTATCATAGTTTTGCAATTCTTCTCCACGTGAATACTGTGATCAATGAGTATGCATAATTACACATTTCGATACCAGAACCAGAAGGTCGTAACTCCTACTTACGACCTTATAAGACTCATACATTTTTTGAAATCTGCTTCACAAGGCGCTTCTTAAGAGCCTATTTTCATGAAAATCTGAAATTGTCATGTTGACCTAAATGAAGTTTTAAAAACGTGTTTTCGCAAAGGTAAAAAGTAAATTACAGACAGTTTTCTCTTGTTTTCTCAATATATCGATTTGGTAGTTACGACCTTCTGGTTCTAAGCCAGCGATTTATACATACGTATGAATGGTAAGTAGGTCTGTGCTTAGGGCAAAGTTACTAGACAGAGATAAGTTAATGGTCCATTTATTCTAGATATGGTAACAATTACTTGTATTTCTAGAAAAGCACATTATTTTATCAACGAAATATCGAAATGGATGGAAAGGAGGAATGAATAGCTATTATAGAAATTACTGCTATAAGTACCGAATATAATGGTGATATAGGAATGCTTTTTACAAGTTACATAGCGGTTAATACGCTGTCTTACTGAAATATGAGCTAACAATCAAGATCTAGATAAAATGATGATACGACTAGTGTTAGTATTAGCAGTCTTTCTCAATATCGTACATGTATCTGTTTTGTTCAGATAGTATTTTTGTTTGTCATTGTGTCTTGCATTTATGGTCTGCGTGTTTTGTGTTGATTTTTTTATTTGTCTGGTGTTTTGTGTTTTTGATGAGTTATGCTTTCCATGCTAATTTGTTATCAATTCATTGCTTTCATATATTTATATTATAGATGATTCATGATTGATAAATACATACACATAGCCAAATTATATAGAGCGTATAAGATTATAGCAACACTCCGTACAAACGTTGTAGTGCTGTCCCAATGCAGACCTAAAGTGTACAATTTCGTAAAAACGTCAAAGTACTGTCCCAATGATGTCCCACTGTGTATTAAGACAGACACAAAACGCCAATAACTGCAAACAAAAGGTCACCTCATTGTCACAGGAAATGGTTTGTTCTTACAGAAACTCGGAAAACAAAGTTTCGTATATCGCGTTCTATCAATTGAATTAATAAAACCTCACGGGAAATAATCATGTCCGAAATCAAATTAAATTGTTTAGCGAAAGAACTCGAAGGTATGTCAAATGATTAAGATTATGATAATGGTGTGTGTTTTCTTTGTAAATGCTATATGATATTCTAACTATCCGCCTAGATGATATATCTTATCAATTATATACGGTTGTATAACTTTTTCAATTTAAGCCAGATTTTATTCTGGGCTTAATCCTATTTTGAGGGTGCAACGGGAACTAATTTTAAGAGAATATAGTGGATTGAGGAGTTGTCTTTATAAACATAAGGTATGTTAGACAGACACTAGCTATCCGGAGAAATGATATGTATTACTTTTCAATTAAATTAAGTTAAATACAGTTATTTAAACAATGTTAAAATGTAATGATCTAAGTGTTAACATTTGATCATTAAATTGGATGTTTAACGCTGTTTATTCGTTTTTGGAGTCATGGGAGCAGTGTGCGATTTGAATAAATGGGAGGGGCGTGCGATTTGAATTAATGGAAGCGACGTGCTATTTCAATTAATGGGAGCGACGTGCGATATCAATTAATGGGAGCGACGTGCGATATCAATTAATGGGAGCGACGTGCGATATCAATTAATGGGAGCGACGTGCGATATCAATTAATGGAAGCGACGTGCGATATCAATTAATGGGAGCGACGTGCGATATCAATTAATGAAAGCGACGTGCGATATCAATTAATGGAAGCGACGTGCTATATCAATTAATGGGAGCGACGTGCGATATCAATTAATGGAAGCGACGTGCGATATCAATTTATGGAAGCGACGTGCGATATCAATTAATGGAAGCGACGTGCGATATCAATTAATGGAAGCGACGTGCGATATCAATTAATGGAAGCGACGAGTGATATCAATTAATGGGAGCGACGTGCGGTATCAATTAATGGGAGCGACGTGCGATATCAATTAATGGAAGCGACGTGCGATATCAATTAATGGGAGCGACATGCGATATCAATTAATGGGAGCGACGTGCTATATCAATTAATGGGAGCGACATGCGATATCAATTAATGGGAGCGACGTGCGATATCAATTAATGGGAGCGACATGCGATATCAATTAATGGAAGCGACGTGCGATATCAATTAATGGGAGCAACGTGCTATATCAATTAATGGGAGCGACGTGCTATATCAATTAATGGGAGCGACGTGCGATATCAATTAATGGAAGCGACGTGCGATATCAATTAATGGGAGCGACATGCGATTCGAATTGATTGGAGCGACGTGCGATTTCAGAATTCAAATTTAGGTGTCATCTTACTTAAATACCACAATTTTTGTAATATGTATTATGCAATAGCATATTATTTTCTCAACAGATGTTTGAAGCGTCTTCCTTAATTTTGAACAAGTTGCCAAAATCAACTTAATTTAAAACAAAATTTAAATGCGCTCTTCCGCGAAATGACTCCGGATTGCAGAATTTCATGGAATCACTGAAAATGTACGGCTTCATCGATGACAAAGTTATCAAAGTTATTTATGTTACCATATATTCATGATCACACTGTATAATAGAAATATAAGAAAGTAAATACAATAATGAACTCAATGCACTTGCTACGTTATGATTAACATAGTCGGATATACAATCTGCCTGTGTCCAATGATTTTGCACGAATCCATGGACATTGTATTAGCAGACAGTTTATCAAGTAGAAAAGAATAACGTCTGAGTGCATATATAAGAGTATGCATGTTATACATAGATCAATGAAACAATTTATGGTGTGGATTAGTCGATATTCAGAATCTACATTTTACTAACAAGATTACATCAAGCGAATATTTTTTACAGACTATAAATCTGTGCAACTGCATACACTAATAGAATTAAGCTTACTTCAGTGATATTATACAGTCTAGTAAAACCCTGTTATAGCCAATTATGATAGCTAACAGACATAGCTTTTATTATATACATAGTATTATTAATCTATGTTGATATAACTGGATAGCAAGATAATTTAGTTATTGAATAATTTGGCCAAGGATTGGACCTAACGTTTGCTAATTCCATATGATTACTTTGTAGGTTTTACTGTTGCTTTTATGACTTGAACAACAACGCACTGATGCACTTATCGTGTATGACCTGAAAGCACGAAATAATAAACAAAATCGAAACAAAACAGTCAATTTATATCCACTTAGTAAATGATAGACACAAAAAGTAATCAAGATTTGTATTGTCTATATGTCTTAATAAGTTAGTAAAACGAGGTCATGTATGACCCATATCTATCGGTCTGGGGAAATAACAAAATAATATCGTTATGATGTAGTGTTTTCTAAATCTTAAACGCACTCAATCATAGTATTGTGACATTATGGTAATATCGTTTGATCGTCTTATACTAGTTGTGCGTGATTTATAACGGCTATTTCTACATTTTTCATGCGAACATGAAGAAAGTACGTCTAAAAATAGATAAGAAACAAAAGGGTCAGATTTTATTGTAGATACTAGATGACAATAACTCTACAAACAATAAGATGACTGTGTGACAGAATTGACGAGACAAATAAAACTCTTTGAAGACAATCATAAATGTTCTTGATACTATCTGTTACTTATTTTATTATCTTTTGTTGTTGTACGAGGGCTCGCAATTATAACGAAGAAACCTTGATTATTTTTAATTTGAATTGCCCGTAATTATAGATTGATGAGAAATTACTAGTTACATGCATGTATGAATCATCAGAGGCACGATAAAAGGTTCAATGTTTTGTCTATACATCATAAACGCTTGCATAATATAATATAGAAGTGTACGGTTCGTGTATTTGTGTTATGACTTCTGTACTCGATTGGTTAATTCAGTAAGCACATGTTCTATGTTTTGGCGACGCTGCAAAATGTGCCACATAGATGACAAACCACTATTTGCTGAATGAAGACTTCTAGTAATAGTGCACATAGACTATTGGTCAGTCACTAACTGTTGTGTCATGTATGCCGTTATTTAATGAAAGTAGAATTGGACTTCTGGAGTTTTTGAAACAACCTTGCGATGTAGTTTATTTTCTACCGTGATACAAAATACATGAAACTGTTAGGCTGTTACAAGTAAAATGTATTTCTAGTTTTTGTACAATTTACTCGTGCCCAATTGTGAAATTGATTTAACAAAATATCAGGTATTGATAATTTACTAGTTCCTTGGCACATAGACACAAAATCTAGTGTACGTACATAATAATGATGCCCAGCATTACAAAGAAAACGTGAAAGGCTATCACGTCATTTACTTGTGTCCAGAATGTACAGACTAGATGTTGTGATGTGTGCAAGCCTAATGGTATGTGATATTCACTCTGTTTTGTTTCCAATCTTGTATTTCGTGATCTGTTGAATGCTGCGACGGAATTCCCGGTCCTGTTTGGTTATGTTTGTTAATAATATGCACCTTTTCTTCTAGATGATAACTGTGATCAATGAGCATACATAATTACACATTGAACATATTTATTTATGGAAAATACATCACTCTGTGCTATGGTAATGGTAAACAGAGATTAGTTAATTGTCCATTTATTCTAGATATTGTAACAATTACTTGTATTTCTAGAAAAGCACATTATTTTATCAACGAAATATCGAAATGGGTGGAAAGTAGGAATGGAAAGAGTAGCTATTATAGAGATAACTGCTTTAATTACTGAATATAATGGTGGTAAAAGAATGCTTTTACAAGTTATTCCTAATAATGCATTGCGATTTGAATTAATGGGGCGACATGCGATATGAATTGATGGGAGCGACGTGCGATTTGAGAATTCAGATTAAAGCGTCATCTTACTATATACCACAACGTGTGTTATATAATATTAATATAAGTAAAGAAATGCAATAACGAATGCAATGCACCTGCCACCTGCCACATTATGATCAACATAGACGGATATCCATTTGTGTCCAATGAATTTGCACGAATCCATGGACATTGAATCAGCAGACAATTTATCAACTAACAAAGACTAACGTCTGAGTGCATCATAAGAGTGTGCGTGTTATACATAAATAACTGAAACAATTTATGACGTTGATTAGTCGATATTCAGAATCTACCTTTCTGCTTACATAATTAGTTACATCAGGAAATAGTTAACCTAATACAGGTCTGTGAATCTGCATACAACAATTGAATTTCAGCTTAAACCAGTAATATTATACGAAGACTAGTAAAACTAGTAAAAGTTAATAGCGAATTACAATAACTCACAGACATGGCTTTTAGTTCATAATAAACATTATCGATCTCAATTGATAAAGCTGCAGGGCACTGTCATACGTAGATATTTGTATGTTTTACTGTTGATTTTATGACTTGAACAACAATTCTAACACTGTCTATTTTTAGCACCGTGTAAATGTATAGCACTGCACCGTGGTTAAATTTCCGGTATATCACAGTTTTTGCCGTACTACTTTTTGGCTGTTGAATTACCTCCCACGTATAAATTACGCTTTTTATTAATGGAATTTACGTCTTGTTTATCACATGACGTCATAAATTTATGACGTTAATTTGGCGTCAACGTAAACGTGACGTTGTGCGAACTTTTATTTGCGTAGCGTTCTTTCTTAATTTATTTAATCAAATCCGTAGTATTGCAACAGAAATTGCCTTTATCGATTCATTTTAGTTTTTATGTAATACATAGTTGGGAATGAGCTCTAGTTATGCCTTTGTTTAAATGAAATGAGAAAAAAAGATATTCCCGGGGTGGAGGTTTAATACTTTAAACAGCAGAAGTTGTCTATAGCAACACGACAAACAACAACGCGCCACTCTGCAATAAAAATGAGTCCATATGAAATTGCGCATATTACACGTGTTAGAATGCAAATAGATCTTAGTTTTCCGTGATATACCGGCCAATATATCACGGTTTGTCGATCACATGCATAGTTATTAATCACCCAGGCCTACGGCCTTCGTGATTAATGCCTACGCATGTGAACTCCATGATGATCCACGTACGCATCCTTATAGCACCAAATGTTTATTAACCGCCAAAACAATATTTTGAGTTTCAAAACCGCATTTCTTTAAAATTCACCAATCTCTTTCCGGAAATTCGAAGTAGTGATGACGTCAAAACATATACATGACGTCACAATGTACGTAAAGTTTCCCGTTATTACCGTTCAAATATATCCGTCTCGGCTCATCTTCGTTTTCAACATTGAATTAAATGTAATTGAAATACAGTCACTGTGTTGCACTATGTTTAGATGCTCATTTATTCTTAACCGCATCACTCAACTCAATTTTCTTTTCTCTTACGGGGAAGCGGGTCTAATATTTTTAGTTTTCTACATTTAAATGGCTTATTTTTTTATGTGATAAAACGAATCTTACTTTCGTGTCTTTCCACATTAAATTTAAAAAACTCGTTGGATAAAAGTAATGAATTACTCGACGGAGCCTCGTATTTTGTCACGTTTATCCACTTCGTTTAATAAAATCAATATGAAAAGACCCTCATGTTATATCCTCTACACAATACGAACGTGGAAACAAACACAATTATTAAAATGTATGGTCAAAATCAGTCTCAAAATTGAAATAAAAAACATTTTAGGAGTTGATAACAAATCCCAACTGATATTTCTATTTGGTAGCTTTGGGCGAAGAACAGCCGTTCCACCAATGATAACTCTAAAAAGTTGATGTTGCTGTACAATTACTAGTACCTCATCTTTTACAATTCCCAAATAAAATTTTGTCAAACGGGAATATTTTACAAGTCAATGCCATTGAGGGAGCACTTGATTCTATTAGGTAAACGCCTACTACCGAAATACTATGCTTCAAGCAACACTAGACAACCACCATACTAATAAAAGGTGAACCAGTCTAACAATCAAATGTATCGGAGTGCAAATATAGGTTTACGACAAATATAAACAAATGATGAACGTCTAAAGCTGTTTATTTTACCAATCAATCGGAGAAGCGCTACTAAGTACAATTGGATGCACATAAACACCCAGACTTGGTTTATCGGAGTGTGTTCAATTTATGGTGTTTAGTTACCTCCAGTGGCTGTCTACGTTTTGTTATGTTAACTTATTCGGAATCTCAGCAGAATAATTGACGATCGTGATCGCATTTGCCTCCACAATGAATAATGCTGCCACTTATCTATGGAGATTTACAGGCATTTTGAATAATCGTGCTTGAAAACGCAATGCTATATACACATATGCAATATCAACACGATATATCTGAATGTTACCGTATTAACTTCTGTCTAACTTGTAACTTGTAACATTTAATTATACCGTGCCTTACACTTAGCGGCACTTCTAACGCTGCCACTTATATATTTCAGTTTTCTTTAAAAGACCTCAATGAATCGTAATAAAATTTGGTATACTTGAACATCAATATTAGACACAGTTTCTGGTGAATTTGCTGTTCGATTCGACAATAGACTATTGCACAATACGTCTTCAACTGCCTGAATACTTATATTGAAAGTCGCATTTTTATCACTCAATATCGGCCATCTGGTTGTTATGTATGCGTGTAGATGTCCCTATTTCATGTAGATGTCTCTATTTCTCCGTACCAATAGCGAGTCTGTTGAGTAAATACGAATTTTGCGAGTAACGCAGGTTGCGCTCAACTTGAAATTTAAATTTAGGGTGACTAATTATTATATCAAACTGACTAAGTGCAACTCTACTGTGTACTATGAACATTCGTTATTCAGAAGAAATGTAAATTTTACCATTCAAGTAGCATTATTTGAGGTTAAACGTTTATTTTAAGCGCATCGGTTTTCTATTCAGATTATGGGCTGATTTTGAGGCGGTCTAAGCTTACCAACTGCTATTTGGTAACCTAGGAAATTGTAACGTAGATGAAATTTATGAATACTTTTATTGTGTACATTCATTATATAACACTTCAAGCTACGAAGAAATAAAATATTCAATCGACCCCTAATAAGTACGCTGTTTAATTTTGTGACTTTGTAATTGCGGGTGACGTAAATTACGCTTTTACCACGCATTTTCAATATACACCAAGTTCTGAATTAACACGTGCAGCAATATGCACATGCCTTAAACTAAAACAGGTGAAAATTTGATAAAGTTATCTCAAACGGTTTTCGAGATATCAAGAATACTAAAGTGGCAGCGTAAGAAGTGCCGCCGAGTGTATAACATCTTCAAATAATGAACTTAATTATTACGACTTAACCTAACAAGTACGATTTAAGACGATCCATTTAGTCATGTATACGAACCGTAAATGGCCGATTGTGATGACGTCACATTATAAGGTCACACTATCTGAGGTGAGAGTAAGAGATAATGTGCTTCTATTTATTGAAGATATTAACTATTTTATTTCAAACTAGTCTTGTCTGAAACCTATTTCACAAGAGACCCCAAGTGGACCGAATGAGGCCTTACTGTGATGTGACCTAGTTACCTAATAACATGCCGAAAACCGCGAAATCTAGCACCACAATTATTCCCTATGTAACAGATCACAAACACATGCACGTGCTGTTTCAAGCGCGGTTTAAAGTACATTCTTCTTAGAGTCCCGTCATGATATTCTCGTAAATGGAGCCAACTGGTAATTACTTAAAGCAAATATTGATGAAAGAAGGATATATTCCCACTCAACAGTTCCGCTTTATCAAATTATGTAGAAATGCAACAATAATCGTTTAATCCAGTATAATCGATTGCTACAGCATCGTCGTTATAGTTTTAATTTCACGAGCTTGAAGATTAAGTTTGCATTTTGTAACAAAATAAAGTGCAATATTCGATTAGGTGTTTTAAGATTTATCATATAAAATGCGAAATGGGGATGAACATATTATTGAATCAACTAACAGTATTTCTTAGGTTCGTGTTGAAAATGCATTAATACGAACATATGAAAAGAGCATTTTGAATAACCAATACCGTGAACCGAATATAAAATATCACTATGGACTTAGGTTCTAGGCGAATCTATTTACTATTGAATAATGTTAAAAGGATACACAGAAAACAAATTTGCATTTACAGTATTAATGAACGTGAAATAAGTAAGAGTTTGATAATAATAATATTATTTTATAATAAATCAGCCATACAAGTGTAAAACAACTCTTTTATATATCCAACAACAACCACAACGTTTTACTCAATGTAGTTCAACACAAAGTCATTACCTTTATAATAATGATTACTAGTATAATTATAACATAAAAGCAACAATTTTTAATTTAAAAAACACTTATGAGAAAAGAAGCAACAACAACTTTTTAATCAACGTGAAGACAAAGGAAGAAAATGCAATAACGAAATGAGCGCACTACCTTAACTACTGCATGATAAGTCTATATAATCATTGCGTGCTGTTTTTGATGCGTGAGGCTTTCGATACCGATTTTTATAGTGCCATTGCCCTCATGCCTATCTGTTATAGATGACTCACAGATACATACACACAGTCAAAATATATATAGAGTATTAGATTATCACAACAATCCGTAAAAACGTCAAAGTACTGTCCCAATGATGTCCCAATGTGTATAGGGACAGACACAAAAAGACAAATAAAGGCTAACAACAGCTCACATCATTGTCACAGGCAATAGTTTGTCCTCCCAGAAGCTCAGAAAACATGGTTTCATATATCGCGTTCTGTCAATTGAATTAATGAAAACTCACTGGAAATATTCATGTCCGAAATTAAATCAAATATTTTATCGACTAAACACCGATGTGCTGCAAATTACTAAGCTAATAGTCCATGTGACAGACCGAAATCCATTACCAAATTGGTGAACAGATCCAACAATGATTTTCGGTTAGCTTGATATCTAAGCTGTCCGAAATTGGTTGATGGACTTGCGGGACATTTTGCCAAATGTCCTTTTGGCGGCCATCTTTAAAGATGGCCGCCGTTATTTTAAGCAATCAGAGGGTTTAGGAAAACTTCGATTATTCCTCACTCTCATGGGCTATCGGATTGTTATATGTCTGAAAATGTTTGCAATTGAACCTTGCATGTGGTTATATATAAATATAAATATTATAATACAGTTATTAATTAATAATTATTGATTTTTTAAGGAAATTATGATATTTTTCGAATTTTGTCGTCAATTTTTCTCTTTCAAATCGGATCTGAGTGTGTATTCGACCATTTGTTGATTGTTATATGCAGAGATTGGTTCTAGGCGTCCATAATAAACACTTCATTGACAGATTTGTATTTAAAAATCCTTCCTGAGCCAGGAATATTGGATACCTAAAAGCTTAACAATAGTCCTTGTCTATAAATGGGATATTTAGGTTAGACCCATCATTGGATTGTATTGTAAATATTTTTTGGTTTTCTGTTAGGGAATATGTTGCAATTGAAGAATATGAATGATGACCAGCTGTCATCATTGAACATTTTGTGAAAATCAAGATGGCGTCCAAAATGGCCGCCAAATTCCGAAAAACAATCAGAGATGCCAGAAATTAGTTACAAATTTCTTTTTTGCCGATTGGTTGTAGTTAAAATGTTTTTAACACATGTATTTATATTTTACCTATCGTTATTCGTCGATTAAAATATTGTGGGATGGCATCCATGTCGGCTGAAATCAAAATTGCGGTTACAACGGCCGCAATAATTGACATATTGGTAAATTCTATTAAAACATTTATTTAAATGATTTTTGTTGATATCAGAGTTAAAATAGTTAACTAACATTCAAATAAAAGTTCGATTCACTCAATTGACCCGTTTTCTTATTCGAAATGGCGTCCAAGATGGCTACCAAAATCAGGAAATATGTCGGTGGTGCAAGAGATTAGTTACATAAATTACTATTGTTGCTAATTGGCAGTTGTGTAGATGTTAAACATAGTATCTATTCAATCATACCATAATTAATTGTTTGCAATTATTTAAGATAGCATACTTAGAAATCAACTACCGACTGTAATGGCCATCATAATTACTGAATACGCATATTTTATTAAAATCGTATAGTGTGTTCAAATAGTTTTTACTTGCATTGAACATTAAATTTATCAGGCATGCATTATGGTTTAACTTCAGAATGACAGCAAAGATGGCCACTTAACATTACATATTTGGGGAATAAATTGTAGATTATACTTTTTTCTGTATAGTAAATATGGTCGTCCTCTTGGGCATTGTCGTACCATTCATATTTAATTACAAGATCGTGTGAGCGGCGAGTCGTTTTTGTTAAAAAAAATAATTAATCATGATTATTCACTATAAATAAGACCCATCAAGAAGGCATAATCGCTGTGGACAATGCTCATGGATCTGGTTCTAGAGTTTCCAACCAAAGTCACCAGTGATCTGCCTGATGTTGCTTGTTGTTCTAAAGTACCGTTTGACGAATTGCGTCCAATATGCTGAACTGCCTCCAGATGACAACTATTTGCCCTGGTTGATCCTTTGCCGAATTTGCGTATTCAAGGATTGATTTGACATGTGTCTGGTAACATCGTACCCTGATCTGTTTCGATAGTTTGTCAAGTTTGTCCAGAAGAATGTGATGCTTTTGTTGGCTTTCCTCACAATGGTAGCAACATGGGTACTCATGGAGACCTCATCTGTATACGTATACTCCGATGTACTTATCTCTGCCACAACTTGTAACGTGCCATGCTTTTGGGATGAAAAACGGAGTTCTCTTCTTAGTGATGCGGGTAACCATATACTTGTAAGGATTAAATGACATCAACTATGGACCCTCTCATTCATTGCTGTAGTATGTCCATGATATCTTGTTAGGCTTAAGCATTTTATTTAGTAATTACCCTGTTCAAGAGGTTGTAGTCAGCAAGCAGATGGTGAGTAGATGTTGTATGAATTAGAAGGTGGTAGATATACATCAGAAAAAGGTGGTCCAATGGCGGATCCTTGAGGTACGCCTGGTGTGACTGGTGCTGTGTTGGTGGACTGTGCTCCGACCAATACATGTTGGTTTCTGGTTGAAAGAATTATGCTAGTACTATTCCTGCCCAGCAGGTTCAACTGATATTGTAATAATTCAGTTTGCTGGCTTGCATCTCCTTAGACCGAAGACTTTGTTGAAGTCCCGAATGACGGTCCAATCTGATCTCCACCCTCCAGGTAACAGTTGTAGTTGGTTATGGAGTGCAGCTGGCTCTCAGTGAATATCTTTCTGAACCAGGTTGTTAGTCAGCTAGTATCTAAAACGTGTCACGGAGGGCCATGATCCGGCTTTGAAGGAACGGTGGGTGCTCGACCTGTTCACTTCACGCAGACTTGATTGAGATGGACCAGTAGTTACTAGGTCGCTATAAATTGGTCTCCCGTTTTGATGATGGGTGTGACACTCTTGTCTGATGGGAGTATAGTATTCCAAAAACTTATGTGGATGTTGTTTGGAATCGTTGCTTCATGCGGACCGTGACCAGTTATATTCTTTCTCACATCCAGTTTGACCTCACCTCACCTCATCTCAGTCGTTCGTCCGACACTATCATCCAAGTGTCTGCGATGAACTTTCTGGTCTTCCGCAGATCATCAGCGTCTCCATAGAGCTTCTCTTGAAGAGTTGTGTCTGTGGGCCACGTTGCAGTTCGATCTCGGTTGTGTTTTCTGCATCTTTGGAGGACATGCTCGACAGTTTCTTCTTCTTCCCCGCATGGAAAGATCGGAGACGGCACCAATTTGCACTTCTGGTACATGTGATGGTTCAGCCTGTTTTTCCCTGCGGGTAATCGTACCATAATCACTTGTTCTGACATGTTAAGGCGATGCTAGGGATCATCGTCTTGTCTTGGTCTTGTGAAGTTCTTGATAATGGTAACTTTTTTCTTTATATCTCACATGTACGGGTGGTTGTGCTGACTGTGCTTCCAGTTTTGCCAATTCATCTGCTGTTTCATTTCCAGGCATTCCACTGTAGGGCTAGTTTGCAGTGAGTACTAAGGTTATGTAGTATTTTGGCTAGTTATGGTGTTTTGTTGTGAGCTTCGGTCTACGCTCTGCAGTGCTTCTCTGGGGCTATGTGATGTCTCTATTTGATGCTTGGTGTATATTGGATGAAGATTCCAGCAACTCCATCGTTGATAGCTTTGGTGGCTGAGCCATCAGTATAGACATGGGTCCATATCTCAGGAGGGTATTCTTGGCTTATCATGGCTAGATTCAGGCTCCTTCGAACACAATCATCTTCTTGCTTGCCTGGCTCGAGTTGAGGGACTTGGAATATCACAGTTACTGCAGACATATCATTTGCTAATGGGTTGACTATATGATCCCTGACAAGAGGTGTACTTGCTATGGTCAAATAAGGTGCAAATTATTTGTCTAACCTCTTGGTTCTGTGTAATAAGCTGCTTCGCTTGATCCTATTTTTGGTAGATCCAGCTAATCTTGTTGCCATTAGGTGGTTCGGTATTGATCTAAACTTCTCTGCTAGAAGCATGGCTTTGGCTTGCATTCGTTTGTATAAAGGCTGGATACCAGTGAACTTTTCCATGAATTCAATCGGTGTACACTTCGAAGCACCAGTCATTATGAGCAAAACACTTAGTTTTGGACCTTGTCGAGAGCTTGGCTGTTTGTATCGAGTTTGTCTATAATGAAGTTGTGCGAAATGTCCACTTTTTTATCATAGACGTTTGACTTTTCTGATTACTACTAACAATGGCTGAAAATACCTGGAATGGTATATGGGTTTATAATTTTATATGGTACGTTGGCATAGTCTCTGAAATAAAATTCATAATGTGTCAATAGCAGTGGTATGAGAAAAGTGCTAGGCAAGGTCAATGCTGATGCCCTTGAACATGCTTATGATTGTAATATCAGCCTTCTTCCACTAAAGTGTCGCTCTTGCCGGGGTATTCCATCTTGCCGGTGTGGTCCTCGCCACTATGAATACAGCGCTACGGTCGCTAACCCAAGATAGTGCTGTACTGGTTATAAAGAGGATACGTTTGTTTTTTAACCCTATCATGCAGTTGACAAATTGTTTCTTGAGCTTGTTTCTGTGACCGTTTCTATAAATATTGGGCAAGTATGGCGATGGTAGGTGTTGTCTGTAATCATGCCAGTTTCCAAGTCGATATCTGTTAAGTTGATATCGCATGTTAGCCATTTTGTTGATGTTGGGTAGACATGGCGGAAATGGTGAGCGGATCGCTTCCGTGGCATATTGATGGTGCTGTTGTGAATTCGGTGTATGCGTCGAGTTTGATGTATATGCAGATTAACTACTACTATTCCTTGACGGCAATGTGTAAAAAAACACGTGTAACTATGTATGAAGAATATCTTATACATATATCGTACCACGTTACCAACCCAACATACGTTAGACAATCAGTACCGGTGGTACACAATATTGATCGTACTTGACTTAAGGATTAGGCCAGCCAACCAGATAACACCATAGTAAACACTTGGTGAGTTACAGGCGATGTGACTTTGTGTCTATCCTTATTCTCCAATTAGATAAGATTAATATTGAATACCACTCCCATTTGAACATACATGGTTGGCAACCATCTTAGAAATCACATCAAATATACTGCACATAAGTGTTCTAATGTTACAGTAGATCTATATTGTAACCTATAGCAGTATTCACATAAACACATTCCATTACGATACATGTTTTGATGCAATGGTATAGTTTGACATACCTGTATGCGGCGGCCATATTGTCACAATTATTATTTCAGCCTACATTGATACCATTTTAAACGGAATAAGTCGATCACCAAATAGATATAATGTTATATTTTATACAGTGTATTTAAGTTGTAATTATGTTTGCAAAACTTACACCGCTACCAATCACAAACGTATTAATTTGTAACTTTCTTTGACCACCAACACAATATATAATTGATTCTGGAAGCCATTTTTTCCACCATTTTGAATCAGCTAATTGTTCAATGCTTAAAACTCAAAGATGTTTTGGAGCATTTATTACATATTACTGTTCAACAATTTATTTTACACCACTTCAACTTAAATTGTGATAAAAACAAATTATTTTCCTAACAGCTTGTCATTTTAGCCACCATGTTGATTCCAGCCATCACGGATGCCTTTTTACATTCACTAATTCAATCAATTATATTGAATATAAATAAATAATTATGTTTTAAACATTTAAACTACAACCAATCTGCAAAAACGAGATTTGATCCTAATTTCTGGCACCTCTGATTGTTATTCTGAATTTTGGCGGCCATCTTGGACGCCATCTTGATTTTCACAAAACGCTCAATGATGCCAGCTGGGCATTATTCATATTCTTCAATTACAACAAATTCCCTAACAGAAAACAAAAGAATATTTACTGTACAATCCAATGCCGGGTATAACCTAAATATCCTATTTATAGACTTGACTATTAATCAACTTTCAGTTATCCCATATTCCGGGCTAATGAAGGATTTTCAAATGAAAATCTGTCAATGTAATGTTTATTATGGACGCCTAGAACCAACCTCTGCATATAACAATCAACAAATGGTCAAATATACACTCAGATCCGATTTGAAAGAGAAAAAATAACGACAAAAATCGAAAAATATCATAATTTCCTTAAAAAATCAATAATTATTAATTAATAACCATATTATAATATTTCTATTTATATATCACCACATGCGGGGTTCAATTGCAAACATTTTAAGACATATAACAAGCCGATAGCCCATGTGAGTGAGGAATAATCGAAGTTTTCCTTAACCATCTGCCTGCTTAAAATAACGGCGGCCATCTTTAAAGATGGCCACCAAAAGGTCATTTGGCAAAATGTCCCGCAAGTCCATCAACTGATTTCGGACAGCTTAGATATCGAGCTAACCGAAAATCATTGTTGGATCTGTTCACCTCTTTGGTAATGGATCTTCAATTTTCAAGACCTGGGACATGGACTATAATAATGATTTTTGTGTTATCTTTGTACATGCTATATGGAAGTATGGTACATATTATAATAAACAAACAATCCCTATTATTTTGTATTAATATAATACACACATACAACACAAAATGATACAGTTCAATAGAAACATAAGAAACAATGATTGACATGTGATAATGTACGATCAGTCGTTCTCGTTCGAGCAAATAGATAAATACTCCTGATTCATTACATGATTCGACAACAATTACAATATTCTCAAAACGTAACAGTAACATACCGTGCATGATGTTGTGAAGTTTCTGGGATCTAGCACTACGTATTATTAGCACTATATATTAATAGCACTATATTAATAGCACTATAGTAGTAGAACTATATTATTAGATTTTATATTGGGTATTTTAGTGTACCCAGGCCTTTCTCTGCACTGCATAAATCAGTGGCCAGTCTATACAAATACCTTTACTATACTTCTGTAGAGGTTGGTGATCATATCAATTAGCACCCCAGGAGGTGTTAACTGGCCATCATAGATAATTATCAAGTTTAAGGGAGTTTAAATACCAATACACTCTTATACAGATATGCATATACAAATGTAGATAGATATGTCAAGCTTTAATTAGATTATATTGTGTATTGTGTTTAATAAATGCTTAAATAGTTAATTTCTTTATTATCAACAGAATATTGTCATGTTTAGTGTTGATTTATTCAGTATTTCATAAGTAATAAGATGGCAGTGCTAAAATGTAGATTTGAAGTCTAGTTTTATAGAAATTGTCTTTTATTTGTTTTGCTTACTCCAGTACATGTGCACTATGTTTTACATAAAAGTGTTAAATGGTCAAAATCTTTATTTTTATCAGAATGTGGTTATATTTGGTGTCTATTAAATCAGCATTTTGTAAGGAATATGATGGCATTGTTAGTTTGTTGATTGGAAGTTTAGTTTTATGGTAATTGCCTCTACAAAATATTAGTGTATTGAATGTTGTTGTTTTAATTGGCTTAGTGTGATGAGTCACTGGTAGACATTAGGCGGTGCTTATCAGTGTCTCAGAACTGTCAATCTTCAGAATACACTGACTGACCAGTTGACCAGAGGCTTATCAGCCAATCAAAATCTTTTATTAAACATTGTCCACTGACCAATTAGAGGTTATGTAAGATCACTATAAATAAGCTTGCAGCTGTTTTTTAGTCATTCTCTGCTGCCAAGGAAACTGGAAAAAGACTAAATCTGTGATTATCTACTGGTAATTAATTATTTAATTAATTATTTTTAAGACACTTAGGAAATTTCTGGAGTTTTGACAATTTGATGTAAAATTAGATTTATACTTAGGATATTTTAGTAGGAAAATATTTAGACACTTAGATTATTTTTGGACTTTAAGCATTTTGTCATAATTTGGGTTTATACTTAGAAGTTTAGAACAATTGTACACTTTGATAACACTTTTGATAAAAACTAGTATATTTTGTTGTTTGTGCAATTGTGAATATTTAATGATAGTTTCATCACTTATAAACCATGTGGTTTTTATTTCTCTTTGCACTTGTTTTTAACTTCGTAACTAACTGGGTTATATTTTTTACAATTATCTTGAGTTTTGGACTATACTTGTACTTATATTTTTCTCAAGAAACTTGTTCCTGCAGAGTTGTATGCAGAATATAGCTGTTGAACTAGGCTGATCGATAGGTGTATTCTGAATACTTGGCATATGTATATACTTGTACATTTTATTTTTCATTTTACTTTGGTATTTCGATCTTGTAAATACACTTTGATTTTTGTATCTTTGTAATTATTGCTTTAATGTTATCCCTTTTCCTGATTTACGACCAACATTCAGGCTGCAATATTTCGTTTGAACTATTTCGATCTTGTATATAATTAAAACCTGTTCAGTTAATTTGGCGTTTGTCGTACTTCTTTGATAATTTTGTTCTTATTGGGTTCTGGCTGACCCTAGATAGCCAGTGGTGTCATCCTGACGAGAGAACCGGCTCGAACGAACTAAGGACCCTGGGCGCTAAGTCCGGGTTCGCCACAAATTGGTGTCAGAAGCGGGATCTTAGGCACTGTTAATGTTTTAAAAAATATTGCCAATGTCATAAGATTATTTTTTAATTAAGGGCCAGTTCTAACAGCTATATTTGAATTTTGTAGGTTTTAAGCAATTATAATTCAGGTCTCAATATTTTGTCAGATTGTTGGGATTACTCATACTGTTTAATATATTTTCTGTGTCTATCTGAGGATTAGGGGCTGCTTTCCTTGACATTTTACTCAAATTTCCAGGGAAAATTATTCTTTAATTTATGTTAGAGGGTATGTAGATTTGGTAGTTAGTAGTTTTAATATGTTAGTAGTTTGTTAGTGTAGTAGTTTAATTAGTTTATGTTGTAAAGCTGTTGGTAGCGGAAGAAAGATACAAGTTTGAGTTGTGTGAGCATAATTTCTGTGCGTGCGTTTTGTTTGTTCAATTTTGCCGGATTTATTCAATTTTGCATGATTTGTTCATTTTACATGTTAGTGTTAAGATTTTATAGTTTAACTAACCAAAGTGGTTTTGAGTGCATTCTGCAAACTCCCACTGTACTAATTCTATTTCTTCTATCTAAGGCAATTTTGTTGTATTTTAGCGTTAAGATTTTGCATGGTGTTCTTACCGGTACCTGAATGTACCGTGCATGATTTTATATTTAACTAACCAAAGTGGTTTTGAGTGCATTCTGCAAACTCCCACTGTACTAATTCTCTTTCTTCTATCTAAGGCAATTTTGTTATATGTTAGGTTAAGATTTTGCATGGTGTTCTTATCAGTGCCTGAATGCACAGCATCCTACCGGTACCTGAATGTACCGTGCATGATTTTATATTTAACTAACCAAAGTGGTTTTGAGTGCATTCTGCAAACTCCCACTGTACTAATTCTCTTTCTTCTATCTAAGGCAATTTTGTTATACTTTAGCGTTAAGATTTTGCATGGTGTTCTTACCGGTACCTGTATGTACTGTGCATGATTTTATATTTAACTAACCAAAGTGGTTTTGAGTGCATTCTGCAAACTCCCACTATACTAATTCTATTTCTTCTATCTAAGGCAATTTTGTTACATGTTAGTGTTAAGATTTTATATTTTAACTAACCAAAGTGGTTTTGAGTGCATTCTGCAAACTCCCACTATACTAATTCTATTTCTTCTATCTAAGGCAATTTTGTTACATGTTAGTGTTAAGATTTTATATTTTAACTAACCAAAGTGGTTTTGAGTGCATTCTGCAAACTCCCACTGTACTAGTTCTCTTTCTTCTATCTAAGGCATTTTGTTATACGTTAGGTTAAGATTTTGCATGGTGTTCTTATCAGTGCCTGAATGCACAGCATCCTACCGGTACCTGAATGTACCGTGCATGATTTTATATTTAACTAACCAAAGTGGTTTGAGACTGCATTCTGCGAACTCCCACTGTACTAATTCTATTTTCTTCTATCTAAGGAAATTTTGTGAGATTGGTTCATTTTACATGTTTTAGTGTTATAAGATATTGCATGCACTAAATTAAGGAATGCGGAACTGTAACCTATCATTGGGTTGTGTCTGTATAGTGAGAATTTATGTATGCATCATAGTGGATGATAGATGTGTGTGTTCGTGTTTGGTATTCTTTTTCTAAGTAGTGTATATATTGTGTTTAAGATACCTGTATTGATAGTGTCTATATGTTTGTCATAATATATTATAAGTTAGATGTACATTTGAACTAGGTGTAGTAGAGCAGTTAGCTATACATAGTATTGCTGAACTAGGTAGTCATAGCAGTATCTGGTAACAAGTTAGCCGCAGTAATAGTTAGCAGTTAGCTGTTCAGCAGTTTGACCTTATTATCGGTAGAGGTAATAAAAGACAGATTGGGAAGGATCAGGTTTATAGTGTTCGGGTATAGGAAAGCAGGCCCTAAAACCGTATAACTGGGGTGGCTTACCCCAGGTATCTCATTTGGTAGTAGTTCGGGGGAATCGACAATAATTTTGGACTGCCCGGCAATTAAGGGCGCTAAGTATTGTCTATACTAATAGAGAATCAGGGATTGCTTTTGTGTATTATCAGTATCTGGCTAGACAATCTGACAGGTTGAGATTCGATTCTGGTGTCTTTTAATTTCCATGAACATTGCTGTGAAATTTAGCTTGCACTGAAATTAAGAGCATTAAGTTATTATCCATGTTATAATAGTGTCAGAACTCCAGAGATATCTATGTCTATGTTATTTTTAACAATCTTTGAGATTGTATAACTGCTATTTTGCCATAGCTCTGCATCTAGATGAGATTATTATAGATCACCTCCTCGGCATCGTGTGATACTGTGATTGCTATATTCATATCATCTTCAGAAGCTCGGCAAATAAGAGCACTGAAACTATAATTTTGAATAATCATGTCAATCTTAAAACTTTTTCTAAGTAATGCTATTTATATCACCGTAACATTTACTGTTTAAATACTGATATTACTTCAATTTGCTACATCTAGAGTGTTTTCAGAAAGCTCGGCAATTAAGAGCACTGAGAATATATCGTTAATATCCAAGTTATAACTAATATTTCTGTGCATTGTGGAGGCGTATCAGTACATAAGTTGTCTATACTGCGTCTATACAAAACCAAGAACGGCCTAACGTTAATTGAGGCTGTTTCAGAAAGCTCGGCAATTAAGAGCACTGGAACTCTCCTCGCATTATATTGGGCAACTTTATAACTTCTGTCTGATGCATATCATACAACATACGTAAATCCTAGGGGATTATACTAGTTATCCCCAATTGTTTGCATATAGGGGAAGCCATAATTATTGTTTTACCTCTAACTTAAATAAATTAGGTGGGTTTCAGAAAGCTCGGCAATTAAGGGCGCTGAAACCAGTTAACATTGGGAGTGCACCATAACATTCAGTTTAAACATTAGGACCGCTAGTAAATGGAATTGAGGTCTAGAACTTTACAAAACCCTCTTGAACGGGACCTGTCTGAATTAAATATGGCTGAAGCAGGGGATATGATGAACACCCAGGGTGTTGGTGCCGGTGGGTCAAACCATAGTACACCAAATTCAATCTTGAGTAATCGAACGCACTTGCCTGAAAGGGAACCACAGCAATTGTCTTTCCCTCCACCGCCCTGGATGGAAACCTCACATTTTGATGAGAGTATGCAACGGTATGTTGACCAATCACCGTTAATGAATAGGGACCACAGGTTAGAGGCGAGCTCGTTTGATCATGCATACACCCCGCACGTACGCCGACCAGACCCAACGTTTCCAGACCGACAGGTTCAGTTTG
This sequence comes from Spisula subtruncata, assembly GCA_963678985.1. NCBI lineage: Eukaryota > Metazoa > Mollusca > Bivalvia > Venerida > Mactridae > Spisula > Spisula subtruncata. The sequence goes on from OY787665.1 coordinate 26,718,268, forward strand.
CCAACATCAACCGTCGACCGGTATGCACACCTTCATCGGAAGAGTATGACGAGAGACCACCATGGCTGTCCGAGCGGCCCACTTATTCCGAGCCTCAAAGGGGAAGACCATGGACAGAACAACCGACTCGGCGTGGGAATAGATATGTTGCGAATACTATGCTAGATGGTGAAGACAGGTGTAGGCACCATGAAAACAATGTCTTCAAACCCAGAGCGCCGACATTTGAAGGCAAGCCAGACACCTGGGAACCATTCCTCATGCAGTTAAAGTTCATAAGCAAGGCATATAGGTGGTCAGAAGAAAAATTCAAGGAGCAGTTACTATTTTCATTACGTGGAGAAGCCCTGATGTTTGTAGCCAATCTTCAAACAACCGTACGTGACGACTCCTACAGACTAGTGAAAGCTCTCGAACAACGATTCGGTCAATGCCTCCTAGCTGAAACGCATCGTGCTAACTTGTACAATCTTCGTAAAAGCTCGAAAGAAACGATTAAGCAATATAGCGCGCGAGTTAGCCAACTGATGTCCCGTGCATATCCAGGGATGGAGGGTACAGATATGTACAACAATTTGGCAATTGAACATCTGCTGAAGGGGCTACCTGACCAACGACTAGCCTATGAGGTCCTTACAAGGAAACCTAGAGACCTCTCGGAGACGGTAGATATGATAACCTGGCACGAAGCATGTCGACAGTATACCTCCAAATCTTCAGGCGTGAGGAATATCCACGACAATGACCATGAGTCTGGAGCAGAATCAGATGCAGAGTCAACCTCTGAAATGCGTAGGGTGCATGGACGTAAGGCAGTCACTGAGGAGAGAATAAGCCAACTATGGCGTGAAATGCAGAACTACATGTCGCAGCAGTTGGCGAAGCTTGCAGATATCAGTTCCGAGAATGGGCATCGTGGAGAAGGTACTGAGACGAAATCAAACAGATACCCACGAAGAGACATTGTCTGTTATGCATGCAATGAGCGCGGACATATAGCTCCTAACTGTCCAAACAGGAATGGTAGTACTACCAGTAAGGGAAAGCCTGAAGAGAAACCGAAGGAAAGCGAAAGGGGGCTGTGCTAGAAGGCCGGGCTACAGCCCCATTAAAATGGAGAAAGAGGCCTACAGGAGAAAACCTAATGATGAAGATCCAACTCCAACCATGGAAAACATATGTCAATGTAATATAGCAACGGGTGTCCATGGAAGGGATACTACTAACAAACCATAGTGTGGACTATTCCTTTAATTTTACCTCTGTCGTATGGACATGTTAACCTATATCGTTGCCTCATTGTGGACTATTCATTTAATTTAACCTCTGTCGTATGGACATGTTAACATATATCGTTGCCTCATTGTGGACTATTCATATATCACTGTTGTGTGGACAGGTGATTACCATTGTGTAGACGCTTATTATGAACTATTCCAGTTCTTTTACACTATCCGTGTGAACCTTGAGCGAAGATACTGACGTTTAACCATGAACTATTCCAGTTCGTTCACACTATCCGTGTGAACCTTGGGCGAAGATACTGACGTTTAACCATGAACAATTTCAGACCTTTATTATATGTGTGCTCTGATAACATTTGACTTTTGCGGATATATCAAATACTATTTCAGAGTGTATAGCACAGACATTTGATAAGCTATAAGCACTTCAGACATTTCAATTTATTATTATAAGTATTACAGACTATTATGTTACATCATAGTTCTAGGAAGTGAACATTTTAGGACACTCTTGGCTTCCTAGGTTTTAACAGACTACCTAGGTATGTGCTATGTACTAGAGACACTGAGAAAGAATTGCCATAGATGATACTTGAACAGTTCCAGACTGTGTGACTGGGTTTAGAACACGTATTGCTATCGTTAGTATATATGAATAGAACGTTTATTCATGATAGTATGTGGGTGCATTTATAAGTTCATAGGGAGATTGGGTTAGTCTCTGCACTGTATGGACAACAGCGGGCTACATTCATAGTCACATCCAACAGTTATGTACTGTGTAACACGCTGATGTCCTGTCCAGTGACATGGTTGAGTGTTGTTTAATAGAGTTATTACGAGAGGTTTTTGTATAATGTTTCCAACAGTTAAGCATTCAATTTGTGTCTGGTCATAGGGGGGTCGAACACTTACCCCCCTGGTTTGAACATAGATTGGTAATACTCTGTTACGATTGATATATTGCACATTACTTAGGAAGTGTAGTAAAACACAAGAGGGTAGGAAATATGGAAATTTGAAAATGTATAAATTTAATTAGATATTGTCATATGCATTTAACGTCTCTCAGGTAACCATATCACTTCCTACTGCATTTTAACTTGTCGCATAGTAAATTTTAATGTACTCGCACATATTTTAATACACTGGTTGGAAAAACGGCTGTATAATATGTCTGACTTTACTGTTACTGTGGGAAGTTTTGCTAGTGAGCCAGTTCAGTGTACATATTATTATTGTTTTTGAGAAGTATTGATATTGTAAGCTATTGTGAGAGTACCATTGGGACTGCTCTTTTGAGCTCAGGGTAGCTAGTTGAGCATAGAGTGATATTTTGAGCATAGAGTTGCTAGTTGAGCATAGAGTTGCTAGTTTTGAGCATAGAGTTGCTAGTTTTGAGCATAAAGTTGCTATTTTTGGGCATAGAATTGTTATTTTTAGTAGACAATTGCTATTTTTGATTATGAAGTTATTTTGAAAGGGTTGCTATTTTTGAGAATATAGTTGTTATTTTGAACATTTGGCTATTTGCAGTATTAGTTCACTGCTGCATTTCATGTTGTTATTTTGATTTGTTTAAATAAGTTTTATTTTCGCAGTCATGCATTTTAGTATCTTGTGCATTACTGTTTTATCAGCTGATACTTTTGTGAGTGACTAGACCCCATTGAAACTGGAACAAGTATTTGTTTTTTAAATTCCGGGTCGGAATTGAATGCCTCTTAGTGAAGTGGCATTCTTTTTCAAGAAAGGGGGCAGTGTGAAGTTTCTGGGATCTAGCACTACGTATTATTAGCACTATATATTAATAGCACTATATTAATAGCACTATAGTAGTAGTACTATATTATTAGATTTTATATTGGGTATTTTAGTGTACCCAGGCCTTTCTCTGCACTGCATAAATCAGTGGCCAGTCTATACAAATACCTTTACTATACTTCTGTAGAGGTTGGTGATCATATCAATTAGCACCCCAGGAGGTGTTAACTGGCCATCATAGATAATTATCAAGTTTAAGGGAGTTTAAATACCAATACACTCTTATACAGATATGCATATACAAATGTAGATAGATATGTCAAGCTTTAATTAGATTATATTGTGTATTGTGTTTAATAAATGCTTAAATAGTTAATTTCTTTATTATCAACAGAATATTGTCATGTTTAGTGTTGATTTATTCAGTATTTCATAAGTAATAAGATGGCAGTGCTAAAATGTAGATTTGAAGTCTAGTTTTATAGAAATTGTCTTTTATTTGTTTTGCTTACTCCAGTACATGTGCACTATGTTTTACATAAAAGTGTTAAATGGTCAAAATCTTTATTTTTATCAGAATGTGGTTATATTTGGTGTCTATTAAATCAGCATTTTGTAAGGAATATGATGGCATTGTTAGTTTGTTGATTGGAAGTTTAGTTTTATGGTAATTGCCTCTACAAAATATTAGTGTATTGAATGTTGTTGTTTTAATTGGCTTAGTGTGATGAGTCACTGGTAGACATTAGGCGGTGCTTATCAGTGTCTCAGAACTGTCAATCTTCAGAATACACTGACTGACCAGTTGACCAGAGGCTTATCAGCCAATCAAAATCTTTTATTAAACATTGTCCACTGACCAATTAGAGGTTATGTAAGATCACTATAAATAAGCTTGCAGCTGTTTTTTAGTCATTCTCTGCTGCCAAGGAAACTGGAAAAAGACTAAATCTGTGATTATCTACTGGTAATTAATTATTTAATTAATTATTTTTAAGACACTTAGGAAATTTCTGGAGTTTTGACAATTTGATGTAAAATTAGATTTATACTTAGGATATTTTAGTAGGAAAATATTTAGACACTTAGATTATTTTTGGACTTTAAGCATTTTGTCATAATTTGGGTTTATACTTAGAAGTTTAGAACAATTGTACACTTTGATAACACTTTTGATAAATACTAGTATATTTTGTTGTTTGTGCAATTGTGAGTATTTAATGATAGTTTCATCACTTATAAACCATGTGGTTTTTATTTCTCTTTGCACTTGTTTTTAACTTCGTAACTAACTGGGTTATATTTTTTACAATTATCTTGAGTTTTGGACTATTCTTGTACTTATATTTTTCTCAAGAAACTTGTTCCTGCAGAGTTGTATGCAGAATATAGCTGTTGAACTAGGCTGATCGATAGGTGTATTCTGAATACTTGGCATATGTATATACTTGTACATTTTATTTTTCATTTTACTTTGGTATTTCGATCTTGTAAATACACTTTGATTTTTGTATCTTTGTAATTATTGCTTTAATGTTATCCCTTTTCCTGATTTACGACCAACATTCAGGCTGCAATATTTCGTTTGAACTATTTCGATCTTGTATATAATTAAAACCTGTTCAGTTTATTTGGCGTTTGTCGTACTTCTTTGATAATTTTGTTCTTATTGGGTTCTGGCTGACCCTAGATAGCCAGTGGTGTCATCCTGACGAGAGAACCGGCTCGAACGAACTAAGGACCCTGGGCGCTAAGTCCGGGTTCGCCACAATGTCAAATAAATAATTTATAGAATTTGTCTGAACTTAAAATAACAAATCCCTTTCCTTTGCAATTGTATTAAGTTAAAAACAGTTATTCAAACAAATTAAAAGTAATAAACATACTTTTACCATTCGATTACTAAATTGGTTGTTTAACCGTGTTTATTCGTATTGAATTCATGGGAGCGACATTCGATTTGAATTTATGGGAGTGACGTGCGATTTTAATAAATGGCAGCGGTGTGCAATTTAAATTAATGGATGGGACGTGCGATTTGAATTAAATAGAAGCGACGTGCGATATCAATTAATGGCAGCGACATGCGATTTTAATTGATGGGAGCAACGTGCGATTTGAGAAATCAGATTTAGGCGTCTAAATAGCACAATACATAATAAATTCAATGCAACGGCTACATTATGATCAACATTGACGGATAGCAATCTATTAGAATCCAATGATTTTGCACGAATCCATGGACTTTGCATAAGCAGACAATTTATCAAGTAATAATAACTAACGTCTGAGTGCATATAAGAGTATTCATAGATAAATGAATCAATTTAGCGATTGGATTTGTCGATATCCTGTATCGACCTTTTGCTTACAAGGTTACATGAAGCGAATACTTTAACAGTCTATAGATGTGCAAACAATAACTGAATTAAGCTAAAACAAGTGATATTATATAAAGACTAGTACAACTTGGTTAATAGCGAATTACAAAAACTTGCAGACATAGCTTTTAGTTCGTCATAAACATTATTGAATTCTGTTGATATAACTTGAGGGCCATTGAGGTATTGAATGTGTTGGCCGAGGATTGTATCTAGATTTTTCTACAACCATATAAGTTATTTGTAGGTTTTCTTGTTGCTTTTATGACTTGAACGACACATATGGTCCACGTGTCATCAAATGTTCATAGACCGTCCGTAAATACCAATGTGTTGTTTCCCTAGATGCTATGCTAACATAAGCTTTGTCATGATCGCCGTCTGAGCCGCATTTGGGCTAAAATGTTATCTGATACAATAGCGATTACTACATATCTATATGGTTATGTCCAATGATCTTCAGTCGGGTATTCGTTAAGAAGACGTTTTTGACTGTTTCGATATTATTCCTTCTTTGTCTATATGAAGTATTACATTCTATAAGAAGTTCTAATAACGGAGCAATAACAAGATTGGTAGCTCTGTATCAATGAAAGAGAATATTGTATTTAAAGATAAATATTTCCGCAAGACGTTCACAGCTAATGTTTAAATAAAATACAGTGAAACAAAAACTCGACCATTTCGATTGCTACGGTTGGATTCAAACAAGATATCGAACTTAGTTATCTTATAGATAAATACAAGTTGAAATGTATCCACGTTGCAATGTTGTTTCAAAACATTACGTTTGGTACTACATTCTATAAGTTATAAGACAAAGACATGTACACCGGATACGGCAGTGGATGGGACACATCTACATGTGGCTCAGAATTTGCAGTCACTGTCGGAAAAACAAGTCTGCACTTGGCGACAATAATCAATTCCATAAAGGTTGATTATATGAAGTGACCGTATATGACCTGAAAGCACGGAATAACAAACAAAATCGAAACAAAATGGTCAATTGACATCCATGTTACAACCGATAGACACAAAGAGTAATAACAATTGTATTGTATATTTGTCTGAAATAAGTTAGTAAAACGAGGTCATGAATGACCCATATATATCGGTCTGGGGAAATAACAACATAAGATCGTTATGATGTAGTGTTTTCTCAATCTTGAACGCACTCAATCATACTGTAGTATTGTGGCATTATAGTAATATCTTTTGATCGTCTTATACTAGTTGTACGTGATTTATAACGGCTATTACTTTATTTTCATGCGAACATAAAGATAAATTCGTCTAAAAATAGATAAGAAACAAGAGTGCCTCATTTTATTGTACATACTAGATGAAGTCTACAGCCAATAAAGTCTCTTGTCGGACAGCATACACGAGACAAATTAAATTCTTCGAAAACAGCCATGGGTGTTTTGATTCCATGATTCTAACTACTGCTTATTGTATTAGCTTTTGTTGTTATAACAGGGCTCTTAATAATAACGAAGTAGGTTTTAATGTTTTGAATTTGTTTTATTATTATTTTAGGTTTGATATAATCTAAAACAATCAAAACAATCATGTTATTTTATTTCCGTACAAAGTACTGAATCATACTTTGATATACACAACATTATGGAAGTGGTGTGTCAAAAGTATCCCTCAGGGCTCCAAAATCCCACGAGGCATGCATTCGATACAAAAAACCCATTGAAGTCAAATAGCATACTCCAGACTAATGTACACGCCTAGTTACTTATCAGAACTAAATATATGCTTATCTAAAGGAAACTATAAGTTATATTGAGCTTTAAGCAATATTGTGTTCGTGCATGTTTCGAAATATGTCTTTTTATTAAAAGGACGTGCCAAATTTAGGTGTCCCATAGAATGTTATTCAATCACAATGTCTCGCACATAAACATAATCATTATTGGTTTTTCTAAGAGAAAAATGGAACGCTTTCTGATCGTAAGTACCTAATTTAGTATAAAATTACTCGGTTAAATGGAGATCTTACAAAATAATTCGTCTGTTAAGATTAATTATATTCGTCTTTTAACTGAATCACACATATTGTCGCTCTAACGGAATTGAATTTTAGCATTTTAGACTGAGAAGTCTACGATTTTATATAGCGTAACATAATTTTGTAATGTCAAATTTTGAATCCAGGTTATTAGTAAACGACTCGGCAACACAAAATCCCAGTGTATAAGTCTTACTGATATGCTTCTGATATACACTTCTAAAATTAATGCACTACGTAGATGACAAGCCGAAAATTGCTGAATAAAGACGGTGGGTATTCTAAATACCCTACGTATACGATTGGTCAGTCACGTATTGCTGTACGTCGTCTTCCAATGAAAGTAGAAATAGAATTTTTATTCTGAATTTCTGGAATGTTTGTTTACATTAACATATAATATGTGCTAACGCATTTTTTTTTCATTCTAGTTTCTCGTTAAAGTTCATCATGACAACCTGACAGAGTATAATGCTATAAGAACAAGATTGGCGTATCCAATTTAAGTCGAGATTTTGCCGTCAATCAGCTCCGCTATAATGTTATGGTCCAAATGGCAGTGTATCCTCATTGTGTTAGCCATTCAACACATAGATTGCATTTGTATTATATGATATTGATTTGCTAATGATTTGCAACTCTTTAAAATACTTAATTTGCTAATGCACTTCTAAAACGTTAACAAATTAAATATAGTAAACCAACAAAGGTTGTTTACCTTAATATGGCATTCATTTATTCTAGTTATTCATCTATTAATGGAAATGTCTGGAGTATGTATTTGGAACTATCGGGTGGTTAAGTTATTTTTGTCCGCGATAAAAAAATACATAAGTCAGGCCTAGTATTTTATAAGTACAATGCAAAATTTCTTTCTACTTTTTGCCCTATTTACTCTTCCCCAATGATGAAATTGATTTAACAAAACATGAGGTATTGGTAATTAACTAGTTTAGTTCCTTGGCACATGGACCAAATTTCTAGTTATAAGTATACATAATAATTATGCCCAGCAGTACAAAGAAAACTCGAAAGGCTATCACGTCATTTACGTGTGTCAAGAATTTACAGACTGATGGTGTGATGTGTGCTAGCCTAGTGGTATGTGATATTCCTTCTGTTGTGTTTCTTCTTCTGTATTTCGTGATATGTTAAATGCTGCCACGGAATTCCCTGTCCGATTTGGTTATTTTCGTTATGCACTTTCTCTTCTGGATGATAACTGTGATCAATGAACATGCATAATTACACTTTGAACATAATTATTAATGGTAAGTACGTATGCGATATGGTAATGGCTAAAAAGAGATAAATAAATTGTCCATTTATTCTAGATATTGTGACAAATACTTGTATTTCTAAAAAAGCACACTATTTCATCAACGAAATATCGAAATGGCCAGAAAGTAGGAATGAAGAGAGTAGCCATTATAGAGATAACAGCTCAAATTAATAAATATAATAGTGATATAGGAATGCTTTTTACAAGTTTACATACCGACTAATGTTACTGAAAGAGGAACTTACATTCAAGATTCACATTGCATAACGATAATATACCATTGTTCTCAATAGTGAAAGTGTATCTGTTTTGTCCAAATACATTTTTTGTCTGTCATATTGCCATGTACTTATGGTCTGTGTGTTTTGTGTTGAATCCTTTATTTGCCTGGTGTGCTGTGTTGAGGAGTTATGCTTTCCATACCGATTTGGTATAATCTAATTGCTGTCATGCCTATCTGTTATAAATGACTCACGAATGATAAATACATTCAAAGAGTCAAATTATATATAGCGTATTAACTTATCGCAACAATCCGTACAAACGTTCTAGAGCTGTCACAATGTTGTCCAAGTGTGTATTGGGACAGACACAAAACCACCAATAAAGGCTAATAACCGTTCACCTCATTCCACAAGCAATGGTTTGTCCTCTCACAAACTCAGAAAACATGGTTTCGTATATCGCTTTCTATCAATTGAATTAATACAAACGCACTGGAAATATTCATGTCCGTAATTAAATCAAATAGTTTCATGAATAAACACCGATGCACTTCAGATTATTCAGCTGATAATGTTGTTTGTGTTATCTTACTTTATGGAAGAATATGGTACACAATACTTTGTTAGATTTATACACACAAAAACATACTTATCAATTAAAAGTTCTACGTTTACATATATACAGTTCAATAGAAACAGAGAAACAATACTCTACTTACGATAATATACGATTTTCGTCCGAGCAAAAATAGATAAATTATCCTGATTCCTAACTTGATCAGACAAAAGTTTCAAGATTAACAGTAACATTCAAATAAATACTTTATTAACTTTGTCTGGACTTAAAATGACAAAACCCTTTCCTTTGCAATGACATTAAGTTAAATACAGTTATTGAAATAAATTTAAAATGTTATGATTTAAATTTTAACATTTGATCATTACATTGGATGTTTAACCCTTTTTATTCGTATTTTAATTCATGGGAGCGACGTGCGATTTGAATAAATGGGAGCGAAGTGCGATTTGAATAAATGGGATCGACGTGCGATTTGAATAAATGGGAGCGACGTGTGATTTGAATAAATGGGTGCGAAGTGCGATTTGAATAAATGGCATCGACGTGCGATTTGAATAAATGGCATCGACGTGCGATTTAAATAAATGGGAGCGAAGTGCGATTTGAATAAATGGGAGCGACGTGTGATTTTAATTCATGGGAGTGACGTGTGACTAGAGAATTCAGATTTAGGCGTCATCTTACAAATACCTCACGTATGTAAAATAATAGAAATATACGTAAAGAAATGCAATAACGAACTCATGCACCTGCCACATTATTATTAACATAGACGGATGTGCAATCTATTTGTGTCCAATGATTTTGCACTAATCCATGGACATTGAATTAGCAGAAATTTATCAAGTAAGAATAACGAACGTCTGAGTGCATACAAGAGTATTTGTGCTACACATAGATAAATGAATCAATTTAGTGATTAAACTAGTCGATATTCGGAATCTACATATTTCTTACAGGGTTAAATCAAGCGAATATGTTACAGACTACAGATATGTGCAACTGCATACAACAGCAGCATTAAGCACAAGTCAGTGATGTTATACAAATAATAGTAAAACTCGGTTATAGCGAATTACAATAACCTACAGACATAGCTTTTAGTTCGTAATAAACATTATTGATCTCTGTTGATATAACAGGTCATTGAGGTATTGAATGTGTGCGCCAAGGATATGATCTAGATTTTGCTACACCCATTTTTGTTATTTGTAGGTTTTACTGATGTTTTTTATGACTTGAACAACACATATATGGTCCGCATACGTGCCTTTATAGCATCAAATATTCACTAAACCGACAATAACAATCCGTTTCTCTGAATAACATGCTTAACACAAGCTTTGTAAAGATCGACATCTGTGCCGCATTTTATAAGTACATATACATACATACAATACGGACATAGAAATCAACATAATTTTAAAATGTGCTCAATATCAGTCTCAGTATTGAAAACATGCTCAGAAGTTGATAGACAAAGCACGACTGATATTTCTATTTGGTAGCTTTAAGAGAATGAAATTATTTATGCAAATGCTTATTTTAAAGAGTTATTTGAACTGTACAATTGTTGCTGTTCGCTAGATAACCTCTTATGTTTCATTTCCTAAATAAAAATTGTCATTTTTTAACCGATCTTGTAATTTAGTCAGACGTGAATATTGAGGACGCCGGACGATTCGATTAATGCAATCTATTAACAGACAATTTTATGCATCTAGCTATATTTTACGCAACCATCACACTAAAAAGTTCAACCAGTCTAAGAATCAAAGATATCAAAGTGCAAATAGAGTTTTGCAACAAATAAAAACAAATAAAGAATGTCGTAAGCTGTTTAAATAACCAATCAAGCCGAGAAGCACAAAGAAATACATTTGGATGCATATAAACTCATAGACTGGGTTTAGTTGTGTTTGTTTTCCTCTACTGACTGTTTATTTTGTGTTACGTTAACTTATCCGGGATTCAGCAGAATAATTGACGATCGTGATCGCATTTTGCCTCGTCAATGAATAATACTAGTACTAATCTATGGAGATCTTGAATAATCGTGCATGAACACGCGATCCAAACTATGCACACCCAGCAGCAATAAAAAACATCTAAAATAAAGTCTAGAGCATTAAAGGGCATAATGAATCACTTGTGAAACTCGCAATTTATGTCACATCTGATCTCTCGAGCATATTGTATTGCCATAAAATAATGATAAAGCGCAACAAAGTACTTCATAGTACTTCATAGTTAAAAGCAAATGCTATCCATCTGTGTATATTATTTGGTTTGTTTTGTCACAAAATTAAAAGCATGAGTTTCCTTTTGACGTTCCTAATCATGCACAGGAACCATCGTTACAAATGAATACATTTTTATTTATTTTTTGCAATACATGTTATAACCATGTCCTCGCCATGTAGATTGATTTGTTACTAAAGATAAGTAAATACAATGGGCGCATTGTATATAACACTTACCTCCGCGTTACATCAACTGACAACATTAAAATTGGTCTAGATCTGAAACGACTATTTAAAGCTGTTTTTGGAAATTAAATTAAGTTGAAGATAGTGCTGAAATGAAATGAGCTTTGTTCGTCATTCCGTCATTGAATTGCCTATTTAACCGTTTAATTCTTACTCGAAGTTAATGGAAGCTACATGCGATTTGAGAATCAAAATTGAGTAGTAATCTTACGAAATAACAAAACCATTTTGATATAATAGAATTTTAAGCCAAAGGAAGAAAATGCAATAACGAAATGAGCGCACTACCTTAACATGATCAAAAAGTCGGATATACAATCTATTACAGTCTAATGTATCTTCATGAACTCATGGACATTGAATTAGCAACAACTTATCAAGTAAGAAAGATGGTCGCCTGAGTGCATATGATAGTACTTGTGTTATATATAGCTAACGGGTTTCATTTGTCGATATTGAGAAACTACATTTTCCTATCTATATTCCATCCAGCAGAATATTTGTATAGACTATAAATATGTGCAACTGCAAACAACAACAGAATGACGATTAAGTCAGCAATATAATTATGAGTCCAGTAACTCTCGGTTAAAGCCAAAACCATAACCGCTTACAGACATAACTTTTAGTTTATTATATCTGTCGATAACAAATTTCAATGACTTAAAACTCGATTTTCGAAAGGGCACGGTCATTATTTATTAAGTGGGTTTGCTGAGGATTTGACTTGAATTTATGTGTAATTTGTAGGATTTATAGTTGCCTTCACGACTTAAACAACGCGCGTAGATCGCAAACTTCTCTTTTTAGCATTAAAATTTGACTCAAAATTGAAAATAATTTTCAGAGGGTAATAAATGTAAAATTAATATAATTTACATTTGAGATGCTTATCCAAAATGAATGCAGCTCTGTCAAGTGCTGTACTAAATGTAATTCATCTTGATAGTTCGCATGTTGTTGAATTGATTCGATGAATGATTCGCAGTGCCATTTACTACAAGCATAATTTCGTTATCATTTTAAAACAATCGTGCAATTAAGTCAGGATAATTTAAGAAGTTAATACAATTAAAGACCCCCTAGGTCCTATAAACGAAATATACAAAACAGACAATACCACGCTGTGAGCTCCATACTACGCAACCATCACTCCGATAAAAAGTCAACCAGTCTAATAATCAAAGGTATCGAAGTGCAAATATGGTTTTGCAACAAATAAGAAACAAATAATGAACGTATTAAGCTGTTTATATTACCAATCAAGCCGCGAAGCACAAACAAATACACATGGGTGCACATCAACCCCCAGACTGGGTTTAGCTGAGTGTGTTCAGTTTTTGGTGTTTGTTTTCCATTATCGACTGTTTATATTATATGACCTTAACTTATCCAAAATCGCAGCAGACTAATTGGCGATCGTGATCGCATTTGGCCTAACAATGAATTATGCTAGAAGTAATCTGTGGAGATTTACTGCCTTCTAGAATAATCGTGCTTGAACATGCAATGCTATATACGCATATTCTAGTAGCAACAGAACATATCTGAATGTCACGGTGACCGTATATTTTAAGTTTCTCATAAAGCACTAAAATTGCAACGTTCCCCACAAAATCGTCAAATAATGACTTTTATCAAAACGACTAAACCTAATGTGACTTTCGACCGCCCGTTATATTTCTGATTTTGATGACGTCACACTACCAGGACGCAAACTTTGAGGTGAGAGTAAAAGGTAAAAGGTAATGTACTTCTTGTTACGATGAGCTTTATCATTTCAAACTAGTCTATTACAGAGATATTAAATTAAAATATGTCAAACAATATTGTTATTGATCATCATTGAATGGTTTTTAAATTTTTGTCGGTCATGCATTCATTAGGTCGTTAATTGCATTGTACTCGTGCGTTTCCGTTAATCGTGTGATTTCCATTGTCCGTTTCCAGCTTTTAATGCATTTAACGACTGCGTCTCGAGCAATGGCAGTTGGACGAATCGCATTACTGGATAACTGTCGGGTTACGTCTATTTACGCTTCCGAAAAGGTTTGACTGGACATTGTAGGTTGTACTCAGCTTCTGCAATGATTGTGCCGCTTCGATTTATCACTAGTCAGATTGTTCCGCTACTAGTATGTTTTGTAATTTGACAATACGACTGCGGTTCTTCAAGACCCATAAGTTTGAACCAAGGTCAGAGGAGTAAACTATCCATTCCTGGGAAATAACGGAAACGATTCCCGACTAGACAGCGTTCAAATAATTCATTGGAAGGGATATACGTATACGCAGACCTTTTCTGACTTTAAGTGATGTACGATCACAAGGATTGTGTAAACAGCCACGTTATAATAACCCTGTCGCGATGTCTAAATAAGTGAAAAACATTATTTAATAATAGTAAAAACAGTAAAAAAGAGAAGGCGATTCTTACTGAAGCATTACTCACCGGTTGTATCCATGTTTATGGAGTTGAGGTTGTGGACATAAGGCATGTCAATTTTGTATATGCAAAAAATCATTTACAACATGCCAATAATTAATTGTCATATAGACTCAAACAACTAAATAAATATAACAGACAGCATTGCTTCTTATCAAATTCAATAGTTGCAGTAATTTATCACATTTTTTTTAATTATACACAGACTGAAAATTCTATACTTTTTTACATTTCCAAACATTAAATTTAATGTCAAATATTTAGCTTAAATTGTTTTACATGTAAACTATACAAATACTAGTTATTTAAAGTTATTATATTTTGACATTACTTTGAAAATCCTCAAATGCAACATATCAAACGTAGGTTCATAAAAACCAAATATTGAACTGAAATTTTACATGACACTCAAGATGACGAATAAGATCATGCTGACCAAGCGGTAGACATATGTCCCATTTGTCAATGATTGAAATTTCTGTTGAGCATTTCAATTTCATTCCAATTGTGCAGTATTTATCTGGGTACATATCAACTAATCACTAATTGAGTCTCAATGGTATAAAATGTATTCTATAACGTTTATCGTTGGCATTGCGTCTTTGTTTACCACCACGTAAGTATACAGTCACCTTATACGTTTTGTAGCCTTTGAGAGTATTTTTTCTTAACTATTGTCGATTTCAGGTTATGTTAATTTTCATACAGTTAAATTCAAAAGACGACAGAGCTAGGATAAATGATCAGTCCTTAATAGATATGTGGCTTTTGGGCGTCACGATAGAATGCATCATGAATTGCCCGGTATTTATGTGGTTCAGACATGAAATAGACTGAATTATAAATGATTTGGTTTTACTGTACATTGTCACGTAAATTACATTTACCTATTATTAGACGAATGTCAAAAATTATTAACTCGTTCAGTCCGTACCACTATCGCCCAGCATTTAGTGCATTCCTTGACGTATATGTATGCAAATTAACACCATCATTTATACTTTAAATCAATAGATTGTTTGTAGGAAACATCAAAATTAGGTGTTTTGTACTTCTGATAGCAGAATTTGAGTATCATAGGTTAGCCTGGAATTTTAACAACATACAATTATATCTAATGTGTGTACAATGTAGTATTCATTTGTGAAAAAATATATAGTCTGAACGATAGCAACCAATTAATGGTACTGTCATACACGAATACCGTTATTGGAGGGCGTAAAGTAGCTATGACAGGCAATTGGCTAACAATTTGAGAATGTGTGTACATACACTTAAACGAATTTCTAATTGGCCACCCAATGAAATATTACATTATGCGATATATTCAATCAATATTTCTAAAAGTGTGCTTATTTTCATTCCATGCACTAATCTATCGATTTCAAGAGATAAATTACGCATGCATGTATACAATCATCCATGCAAAACAGTTTGTGCAAAATGGCTTACGTGCATGTGGTTCACATGCCCGACATGTTTGATTTTTGAAATTAGTCAAAATGTATTCTCTGTCTATTGGCTTAATAAAAAGCATTGATATTGGCAAGAACATGTAATATGCGGCGCGCTGATGCCATTTGAATAAAGAGTACCAGCACCAGAATCCGGACATGTACGTCAAAACGTCATTTTCAAAAAATAGATATTTATAATAACGTTGGGTTAAGTTCGAATTACAGCGAAAAACATATTTTCTATCAATTAAATTGGACAGTATCGGGGTTTCAATTATTTGTATTCTTCTAAAAGCAGTTTTTTTAATCTTATTTATAAAAACACGTGGCCAATCAGAAATTCGTTCAATCTATGCATGCATCTGACGTCATGAGCGCGTTCCACATGGATCATTCTCATAAATTATAGTGTTTTATGAAAATTCAATCTACAAGGAACAAATTCATGCCAAATACGATACAATTTCAAGCTGAGCACGAGGCCAACGTGCAAAATAGCAATTTCGCACCAACCGTTACGCATGGATGATTTTGTACATGGATACGCCATTTCTTTCCGGAAATCGATAAATAAGTGCGTGTAATGATCAAATAGCACAGCCTAAGATTCATTGATATAATATTTCAGATGATATGATATTTTTAGGGTGGCCAATTAGAAATTCGGTTAAGTGTATACATCAACATACAGAATAAGCAATTTTTGACGCAAGCATGTATCTTTTCCAAAGTAAAAACACTGATAATCAAGTTTATGATATGCAATTTTAGGAAAGAAATGATGTATTTTGTTGTGTGTGTTTTTATCAAATCGTAACATATTTTACATTTTTTAATTTGGTAACATTTAAAGATAATGTAAATTACTTCAGTTTGAGGGTGTCCTATTTATACCAATTTTTAAAAAAAAGGGAGTTTCATCTTCCTCGCGACCGGGCTATTATGCAAAACAAACCTTTTAAACTTCTCTTTTAGGTACGAACTTCTCATTCTAGGCCAACGATCTATCAATATGTTTCGTGTCCTAAAAATAATTAAGTAGAAACTAAAATGTATAAAACAATGTATGAGCATTGGTTTGATAAAACGTTATGTGATATAAAAAACAATATAACAGCTACATTTTGTATCGAGTGTCATCATGACTGGGATAAGCTGGAATAACATTGTATTTAATTATAATAACTGTCTATAGCAAAGGAAGTGCTATAGTCACATTACTGCAAGATATATAATTATTATTTAGGATTTATGCGGCGTGTATGTAGAAACATTGTTTATAGACATATTCATATTGCATTTATTCTTAGATTGTAGTGTGTGCCTTGCATAATATTGGTAAATATGTCAGATTTCACATACATGTACGCTACTTAAAATATATTCAGTAGGAGAATTGGCTTTGTGATTCGTATAGTTGATGAAGCATAATTTGTTTGAAAGAATTGCTTGATGTATACAATATCAGAATTTCATTTCAATACGATCGGTGATAGGTTTGATTAAAGTAGTTTTTATCTCAAATATATTAAATTTAAAAAGCCACAAACCCTAGTTACTGTCAATCTAACCTTTAATCATTTTGACTTAAAGTATTTTCTAAAAATACTTTCGAAGGAATTGAATATAAACAAAACAGCTACATTTTGTTATTTAACGACAGACACGCTGCGAGTGACATCTGATTGAAACGACGACTCCTGGGGAACAGCTCGTTCACCATGATCTATTTTAAAGTGTCGACCTTTTATCGTAATATTAATATGATTTGTCTGTATTGTCTAGAGAAATATTCAACAAATACGTGCATATTCATTTACGGAAACAAACCAAACAACGTGTAGATCAAATTATCATCATACATCATTGGTAAATCAAGCTCCTGACACATCCGGTTTTTTAAACTAATGTATACTGAGATTCAATCAGATTGAGGTTTATACAATTTACGACTACGGATGAATTAACTGTTACGGCTTAAATGTTTATAATAGGTTGATGAAATGCAAAGGACATATTTTACTAATAACTTATTGCAAACACCGTATTCGTAAGGTTTGTATGTGGGACAGATAGAACAGCGTGAAAATGCCTTTTAAAGTCCTACTTGTCATCCATAACGAATTCTTGACAATCTGATCAATATTAATCGCCGTGCTTGATTTCTTATACAAGTATTAAAACAATACGATAACAATAAAGGTATTCGATGCTAGAAATTTACGCGTGTTTCTTTATTAAAAATAACGCTTAGGTGAAGACAAAGTGTCGCTATTATTTAAACAATGGCAAAAAGAAAGCGATTTTAATTCTCGCAAGTGGCCTGGGCAGAGAAATCGACTAGGAAACATACGATGCCGAATGAGCAGAATTGCTCACATATGCACTTTACTATCCTAACTGAAAAATTGCGGACAGCAAAATTGATATGATTGGGTAAAGCACATTTGAATTTTTTACTCGATTAAAATATGATTAAACATTTCTTCTTTGCCATGTAGTCAACCAAATAAATGTGGCAGCAGTCGGCAACAATGTTAAAAAAGTAAGTGATGTTTTCAAACTCGGCTAAAATATATATTATTCTAACTGTCCAGTTGTGATAGTCTCGTAAATGGCGCCAAAAAGTTATTATGTAATGCAAATATTGTTGAAAGAGGAATATATTCTCACTCAATAGTTCCACTTTTAAATTATTAGATTCATCTAGTATTATGAATTGCTAAAACATCGTCGATATGGTTACAATTGCATGAGCTGTTGGATTTATTTTGCATTATTCGTAATACAATAATGTGCAATACTCGATTATGCGTTTAAAGTTTTGTCATAAAGAATGTAAAATGAAGAAAAAAATGATATTCAATCAACTAACATTATAACTTAAGATCGTGTTGAGCTCATATTAATACGAACTTTTACCAGGAACATTTTGTATCACCGATACTGTGAAACGACATTGAAGCATCACTCCGTTGTATTAAGTTAAATAAACTCTCTACAATAGACACAATGGTACACTGCTTAACTTCTTTGCGATTATTTGTATTTTGTGAAGAAAGTAAAAGAGACACAGAGTGAACGGTATGGCCTTTATAATATCAATCAACGACAGGACCTGAAAACAAATGCTTTATATCATCAACAAAAGATAACACACTATAGTAAAACAACGAATTTCTATACAACAATGACAACGTTTTAAAGGGCCTGCGTATTTTATGGACCAGTACGACGAAAGATAAAGACGCCTTTTCTTTTGTATGAAAAATGTTGGTCTTATTAAAATATGTTTATTGAAGGCAGAAAAACTAATGTTTGAAATAATGTTCCCCAAGTCCGTGTGTAAGTTGTATTCTTCAATTATTTACTTAATAATATTCAATTAATTGAGCCAATATAACCCGATTTAATCAGATATATGGCGTATTAATTACAAACCAATAACTATCTGGTTCATCATGCCCAAAATATTTAAGATTTATTAAAAGTAGTCCTACACAAATACATGTATCATTGATTGCAATTCGTGTTGATGCATTTATTTGTTCAACATAAATGAATTTAAACCATTTCAATTTTTAAAATAGTGCTGACATGACCTTGATCAAATCTCTGACAACTGATTTGTCTATTTTTTCTAATATTTTATCAACAAATAACAGTGACTGACATTTTTAAAAGTGTATACCAATTATATAATTATCTTTTTAAAATATATTTTAATAACCATCAGTTACAGGAAAAATATTCAGATAGACAGATAGTGTGAACTTAAAGCAACAAAACGGAGTATGATACGTCAGGGTTGTTCTGTAAAAAGGTAAATAATTCATTTAAGAAAAATACACACTTTTTTCTCTTCAAAGGAACCTTAATATAAACCTGAGACTGTGTGTAAATCTGGAAATTGGCATATTATGTAACGTCTGTGTTAAGTATATTGAATTTTTTACTTTATTTATTAAAACATAAAAGTGACTCATGTTGAACTAATTTCATATGCAATTATATAAAACTGATTATAAACTATATGTATTCTCTCGTTCGTTGACGCAAGCGATACAAACAAGACAAGTAAATGTAAGTTTTTGTTTGCCTTCCGGTGATGACATGGCTACATATCGACACTGCCAAACCAAAACCCCGTAACTCAATTTTGGCGCGAAAACTTTTTTTGCAGCATCCGCATCTGCTAGACCTCCTGTCTTGTCGCCATCTAAAAAGCCAATCGTGTTACTTAGAAGGCGACAAGACAGAAATGCGCGGGACGTCTAGCAGATGCGGATGCTGCAAAAAAAGTTATCGCGCCAAAATTGAGTTACAGGGTTTTGGGTTGGCACTGTCGATATACACTTATCATGTTGCTAGTTTACTTCCGGTCCCGTTGTTATTTATTATCCACGAGAAAAACCTATTATAGTATGCATTCTAATTATTATCAGTTTTCAATAAGACACAGCTCCATAACATGTTTGATATTGTGTTATTCGTAGATAGTGGCGTCAAAGGGACGTGATTTGAGCAACATGCATGATGTTTTTACTAATGCTCTGTCTATTATATTCAGATACGCGGGAAATTTAGTTAACCCAAATAATTATGAAACCAACGTTTAGCACTGCACTATGAGAAAATTAGCATAATTTTATAATATAGTTTGACCATACGATAAACTACCAGAAACCTTGTCTTACTTGTTTTAGTACACATGTTTAACAATATTAACCCTAAAAGAACATTATTATGGTATCTTTAAATAGTCATACAATTTATGATCGGTTTTATGTTCGTATATATCTCATCAATTATACCCAGAATACACGACTGCAGCCGAATGTATGGCTTATAATCAGTATAAATGCATAGGCATTACATTTGTCGAACCACAGACATATAACTAATACCATGACCGACCATGTTGCATTAATTTGTCCCGAGATTGGTTGTATTAATACATTCATAACTCTATAAGGAATTAATAAAGATATTCCTTGCATTCATAATTAAATGATTCGTTTTTGCATTTATAGGATATCTATTGCATGCATAGATTTTGATCACAATGGCAAAATATTTCGACGGTGCCAAACCAAAACCCCGTAACTCAATTTAGGCGCGAAAACTTTTTTTGCATCTGCTAGACGTCCCGCGCATTTATGTCTTGTCGTCATATACGGCACACGATTGGCTATTTAAATGGCGACTTTGTTACAACTGCTATTTAACGAATTGCGTTTCGAACTGCCAATAAGTGTTATTCATAAGATATAAACCATAGAGGCAATACGTGCTAATCAAATTATAGTGCTACATGAATTTCCTTTAGTGCAACGTACTCCGTCACAACAACTACATGTAAGTTCTGTTAAATATTAGAATTGTTGTAGCAATAATTCCTTTATTTCTGAGTACTGACATTAACCTCACGTTCAAATTTACATGTTTCTTCGTTATAACGTTGCTTACAGTTATCAAATGTGGCAAAATATTGATCAGTATCAATTATTATGAAGACAACGAGCTCCCATGCAACCAATATATTTCCCTAGTGTGTTAGTTTTCCGAATATTTACGAATTTAATTTTGAACGTAAAATTGAGCAAACTTAAGTAAACCAAAATTTAAAGCACACTGAATTTAAGCTTTGATGTACGTGTGTAGCAACGCTAAAAAATCTTGGCGACGCAATTGGACTGCAAAAACAAATGGTCAAGAGTTTATATTCGCTTTAACCATAGTTCGCAATATTGGTGTAACAAAATAACTACATCAGTAATAACAGTTATCTTATTGTAAAAATAGCTTCGTATTATTGATGACCTTCTAATCACGTGCAATTCAAATTCTCGATAAGAAGTTAAACTCGAAATTACGACGATTCCAGTATGTATGACTACGGTGTGTATTTACAAAAGTCGTCCATAGTTCTTATCAGATGAGTATTTGTGTCATCTTAAGGTCTTTTTCAAATGATGGATTGTCTGGGTTGTGGGATATAACAACCTTAGGTCAAGAGTGGGATATAAATCGCTACATATGTCAATAGTTTCAAGGAGTACATCAATGTTGCTTTGTGGAATATTGAGCACGTGAGACATTTGGTTGGCCTAGGATGATTAGATTATTCCAATAAAGAATGAAGCACGACCTATCAGGTTAAGGACGCAATATCGAAATAACCCTTTTGATTTGGAGTCAACGATTTATTGTTTTGTAGCCTATACTTGTCTTCGTTTTCCCCAGTTGCATTTGATTCAGATCTGTGTATCTTAATTTGCAGATGTTATTTTTGCTGTTTATCCCTATTTTATACACTCAACCGTTTGACTGAGACCCTACAATCACATAAACAACGGAATCATATGAAAATTGCCAATTGACAGCGCACAGAATCCATGGAAAATTTAGTCAGGTCATTTGGAGATATAGCGACAAGTTTCACGTTAATTTTTATAGCGTGTCGTTTCTCAGAAATACTAGTAATGTTACGCCCGAGATGCTTGACGGTGCGTGCTTCACTATGGTTACAAAAAGTGACTTCATGAAGTAAATAATGACGTTATCATAAAGTAAATTAAACAAAATCGTGAGATAATTGATTGATCTACATCAGTTTGTAATTTCATCACTTTAGTTCCAATATTTCATAATTGAGAAGGAAAGTACAAGTAGTACACAGTTAAATAGAAAACTATCACAATGTTTGCGAATAAATAATACAAACCAACCCACACAATCCTAGTTATAATGCAATCTACTCTTTACAAGGCAATATACAGTATGTTTAACCAGCGATACCGAGTTTTTATAGTTTCAAAAAGATACCGGTGTACACCGGGATTTAGTACTCGCCGATATATTTAAATAACTTCACTCTTGCGTACACTCAGTACTTGACGAAAATAAGCTCGGTGTGTATAAAAGTAAACAAAACATCTGAATGACAGGCAAGAATTTTCCATATTGTGTAAGTCAACTTATTTCCGTCAATCGTGTGATTTTCATTGTTCACTTCCAGCTTTTAATGCATTAAACGGCAACACAATGGCAGGGGGTAAAATGGCGTTACTGGATAATTGTCCGTTTCCAAGGTCGATAAAATATATATTCTTCTAACTGTCCCGTTGTGAAATTGTCGTATGGCGCTAACAAGTTATTATGTAATGCAAATATTGATGAAAGATGAATTTATTCTCACTCAATGGTTCCGCTTTATTAGATTTTGTAGTTCTACAAAAAACTATATCATCTAGTATTATGAATTGCTAAAACACCGTCGATATGGTTACAATTGCATGAGCTGTTGGATTTATTTTGCATTATTCGCAATACAATAGTGTGCAATACTCGATTATGCGTTTTAGGTTTTGTCATATAGAATGTAAAATGAAGAAGAAAATGATATTCAATCAACTAACATTATTACTTAAGATCGTGTTGAACTCATATTAATAAGAACTTTTGTCAGGAACAGTTTGTATCACCAGTACTGTGAAACGACATTGAAGCATCACTCCGTTGTATTGGGTTAAGTTAACGCTCTATAATAGACACAATGGCACAGTGCTTAGCTTCTCTGCGAATATGTGTATTTTGTGAAGAAAGTAAAAGAGACACAGAGTGAACGGTATGGCCTTTATAATATCAATCAACGTCAAGACTAGAAAACAAATGCTTTATATCATCAACAAAAGATAACACACAATCGTAAATCAACAAAATTTATATAACCGAAAACAACAACAACGTTTGAAGCAACACAGGTACACAAACAACAACACATTTAATAGTTTATAATTATTTTCAACAAACGTCAACACGAGCATTTAAAATGCTATATTTATGATCATTTATTGCTCGTACATGATTAGTAAACGTCGACACAAGTTGATAAAAATGTAACACCTTAATATCAACCAAGGTCAACACGTATAAATCATGATGTCAGAGTATGTGAGTGAATCTGAAAATTGGCATACTATGTAACGTGTGTACCAAGCAGCTGGATTGCCTCTTGTGGGATTTAAGATCTGCAGTATTGAAACATCAAACGATTTTAAAATATTTGAATTATCTCGTTCGTTGATGCAAACCATACAAACAATACAATTAAATGTATGCTTCTATTTACCTTCGCGCGATGGAACACATGCCTGCACGTGCACTTATCATGTTGCCAGTTAGATGTTTGGTTCACTGTAAAAGCTCCTGTTGTAATTTATTATCAACGAAAAAATAATTATGACTATTTTTAAGTTCATCTTTTGAATAAGGCTCAGCTCAATAACATATATGGTTGTGTGTTATTCGTAGATACATGTAGTGGCGTCAGAGGGACGTGAATTGAGCAGCATACAGGACGTTTCTTACTAAAACTCTATAAAATACTATAAAATTTGAGATACGTAGAAAATTTGGTTAACCCATATCTTTATGGAAGCAAATTTTAGCACAGCACTATGGGAATATCAACATAAGCTTCGAATATAAACTTGACCATACGTTACTTGAAATACCAGAGACTTTATCTTACTTGTTTGTAAAAAATGTTTAACATTATTGTCCATAAATAGAACATTATGAGGATTTTGTTAAATATATTCATTAACACAATTATCATTTTACTCAAAATACAAGCCAGTAGTGATACAAAATGTACCTATTCAACATAATGTCTAGACTATAATCAGTATAAACGCAGATGCATTGCATCTGTCGAACTACGGACATATTACTTATACCATGGCTGAGCATATTGCATTAATTTGTCTGATTGTATTAATACATGCATAACTCTATGAGGGATATAAATAGATGCATTCCAATAACGATAATTTGTTTATTAAATGTGCCCGCTTATAGTTTACATACTTATTATATATTTTTGAACAAATGTATTCAGCTCTATTTTAATGCAATTCAACCAGTTGCGTACGAATTGACGGTAAGAATTGTCCTTGTAATACATGTAACATAAATCATAGAGGCAATGCGTGTCAATTACATAACAGTGTTTCATGAATTCCTATTAGTGCAAAGTATTCCAACACAACAACTACATGTTAAGTTCTGTTAATACTGGAGTTGTTAGGGGTAGCATTTATTCTGATTACTGTTCTTCAGCCAACTTACTCTCAAATTTATATTTTAGTAGCTCTAAAATATGCGAAAATAATATTCAGAATCAATTATTATGCAGACAACGAGTTCCTATACAAACGATAATATCCCTAGTGTGTACGTGTTCCGAATATTCAATAAACTAAATTTGAACGTAAGTTTAGTAAACCAATATTTAAATTATACTGGTCATAAGCTTTGGTGGATGTGTATAGCAATGCTTAAACATCTCGGCGAGAAAATCAAATGGTCAAGAATTTTAATTCGCTTTTAGCATAATTCGCAATATTGGTGTAGCGAAAAACTATTCACGAAAGTCGTCGATAGTGCTTAACAAATGAGTATTTGTGTAATCTTGTTCCAGTGATGGATGGCCTGGATTGTGGGATATAACAGGGATAGGTCAAGAGTGGAATATAAATCGCTATATATGTCAATTGATTTAATGAGTATATCAATGTTGCTTTGTGGAATATTGAGCACGTGAGACATTTGGTTGTCGTAGAAGCATTGTCGGACAAAAATACAAACAAAGTGTTGAAATGGTAAACACTGTTTACGACTTTCAAACAGACCTCAAGCATAGGTCGAAAGGAGCCTATAGCTGATAGACACAATTTTGACACACTGCGATGTCATTATTACAAAATATTGCGTCCAATAATGGTTTCTGAGGAGTATTTTGCTATCTCAGACCACGACAAACCAAGATGTTTGGATAAGAAGTCTGGATAAAAAGCTTCAGATAACCCAAACGTGTTATACCAATTACACAGGACACTTTTTCCATCACATTAGTTCATTTTTTAGGTCTGTCATTAGCATAATACTAGTATTATGAACAGTTTTATATGATAAATATAGTAGTTTTAATCTATCCACATTTCAATTGGAAGAGTGCAATTAAAACTAATACTTTATTTTCTAGGCTGCTATAGTTAATATTTCTATTAGTTGGTAGGTCATGACTGGAAGGGATTCGGTCATTTTCATGTTGACTGTGTACGATAAAGGTTTCTGCATTGTGTTTACGCAACCAATCAGTGGGAAACGTAGCCAGAGGATATGGATTCGAACACAGAAAATGTAGGTTGAAATGCAAGGAATTATTGACTCAAATTAATGAAGACTAAAATTGTGTCACTGGTACAGGGTCAATAGTAATAAGAACTAGAAGCTAACATTACGCAAAATGTTAACAAGACAATTTGTATTACTTATGCTACTACGATAACTCACTTTTGTATCGTTATGAAGTAGTATCAATTCATATCCAGGAAGAGTATTTTCCATATTGACATGATCAACTGCAAGTTTGGCTGCAGTGAGTTCTGATCTACCCAAATTTTCACTACGTATTCCGCTAAATTCAAACAATCCACCTATATAAAGCGGTGTCCTATTTGATGAGAATGATACAGTTTCCGAAACACCCGAATGGAACGAAAACGATTCACAGTCTGATGAATTACGTATTATTCTAGATATGTTATTTGTATCCGCATTAGATTCCAATCCATCAGTGTTTAACTTAATCACATCCTGAACCTATATCATACGCCAACATAGAAAAATGTTTCCGTCGAGTAGCCTCGTTCGTTTTCATCCTGCATGGACAAGACGAGCGTCTGTAATAATCATATACCATTTCAATAATAGTTTGAGTTGTACGTGCCATTGATAAATCATAACAATATCACCAATAGTGATTAAAACATCGCGATACAGCAACAGGCTAGCCATTTAATACACTGTCTATGTTACTACTATACTGAGCAAAACAGCTAACCGAACGCTTTTTAAATTTGAATATTTCAGTGTACTGAAAGTGTACAAACCTAATATTTTGTATAGTTATTTCAATATAGATTGTGCACATAATACGGCTAACCACATGAACATACATGCCAAAATCACTCATCCATGACGAAAAAGCTTCAAATCACATTTTTGCACGTTGTGATCGATTGTTTTCGAATTGCACGAGTTTTTAGTGCATGTTGTGTAGCATGGGTGTTTGTTAGTTGGAAAAACAAAATATTTTGTCAATAACATGGCGCATTTGTCAAAGGTAGGCCGCGGAAGAGCGGCCATTACGCTCCCTGGAGGGTATCAATCAGACAGATCAGTTTTACACAGATTTTAATTATCACAAACATGAGTTCCTTTCATTTCACGTGTGTGTGAATACCAATGCACATAAAAATACCTAAAACAGAGAAGCGTCGACAATGTTATATGGTTCAAGATTTATATAAACAACTTGGTACAGTATTTACTTGGGAATAATGTTGTTAACGAAAGTATGGATCAACGAAACTCAAGCTAACATCTTCACATATTTCACATGGGTTGTTTAAAACAGCAAAAACAGTGATTACATTATAATTATAATAACGTATGAAGTTTGTTATATTTTTTAATTAAATCTAAAACTATCGAACACATTCCTAATTATTAGATCCGTTTTAACTATAGCACACATCTGCTTAAATAAGTTAGTTTGTAAATATGCGTCTAGTTTTTGTATGACTTCCTAATTTCAATCCTTAGCCAAGAAAACTGTCTTTGAAAACCATCACAAAATAATACAGAGAACGGAAAGAACATGAAATTGACATTTCACGTGGAGTAAATACATATTAAATCCTCGTTAAATATAAATCGTTTGTAACATCATTTCACTGAAGAATTTGAGATATCCATCGGAACCACATCATGTTGTGTACTATAGTTATTGATCCTTCCGTCAACTTTATTAAATCTAACATGAAAATATTATAGAACCTGTCCTGTAATTGATCTAGTTTCCAATAATATCATATTATTAATATGCAGTATTATTAAGTTTCCAAAGTAAACGCATGTTTTTGAAAGTCAAACGATTTCATATGTGTCTTAACGACCTACCACTAGTATAGTCTCTCAACAAATAGTTAAGATAATTAAAAATAGGGTTCCTTGGTCCTGGATATTTAAGATTCTTTCTTCCAATATTAATACAATACGATGAAAGTAAATACTACGCATTCGATGCTGGCAATTATCGCCTTTTGGCTTAATGATTAACAAGGAACTGCATGCCACGCGGAAGTCCCATACCTTGTTTTTCAGGCTGCCAATGTTTCTGTGCCATGGTGACCACAGTTTTTTTGCCCGAACCAAAACATAGCAAGACGTGCATTATCTCTTCATATACACATACCACGTTCCATAAACATTGCTTGGAAACTGTTTGAGTTTAGGGCAAACCTATAGTCCCATCCGGTTGAAAACCGCTAGGGGTCCAACATCAAATAAGGGCCAACTAGTCGCTGTAACTAACAAATAAGCCAACTGGAAGTAAATCATTAAGATGATAGAACATATTAATATGCAAAGTATGCCAAATGTGTGGAGTTGTGCGCAAAGGCAATTTCTTAGCCCAATCTTAAACGAAGAGGATATCAAACAAATTAAAAGCACATGTCATGTTAATGGCTTGATTAGAGTACCAGTAAGATAAAACATTTTCCTCTTTGAAATTTAGTCGACTTCTGCAGCAGTACACACATCAACGTTAAAAGTGCATGTGCTGTTTCAAGCTTGGATAAAAAATACATTTTTCATACAGTCCCGTCATGATATGCTCGTAAATGGCGCCAATAAGTTATCACGTAATGCAAATATTGATGGAATATGGATAAATTTGAACTCAATAAGTCCGCTTTATTAGATTTCGTAAAAGTGCAACAATAACCATTTCATCTAGTATAATGAATTACTGCAAAAACGTCGCTATGGCTACAATTTCATGAGCTGTTGGAATTATTTTGCATTTCTCTTAACAAAATAATGTGCAATACACGATTAGGTGTTTTAAGTTTTGTTATATATACTGCGAAATGAAGAAGAAAATTCAAATATTCAATCAACTTAACATTATATCTTAAGCTCGTGCCGAAATCGCATTAAAACGAACTTTTGTCAGAAGCATTTTGTATCACCAATTCTGTGAAACGATATAGAAACATCACTCTGTTGTATTGGGTCAAATACAGTCTCTCACGAAAGACACGATATCACAATGCTTAAATTCTGTACGAATATTGGATACTTATGAAGAAAACTAATGAATATACACAGTGGACAGTATGGCCTTTATATTATCAATGAACGTCAAGATAAGATAACAACTGTTTTTCATCACCAACAATATAACACACACTAAAAAACAATACATATTTATAATTATCAACAGTCACAACTTGTTTAGTAACGCGGGTACACATTAAAACAACACAGTACATATTTTATAATTATCATCAACGGACGTAAATAATATTATTGAACAAATATATTTACATGTTCAATATTCGTCGACACAAGTTGATAAATAAAATGTAACAGCTTAATATCAACCAATATCAAATGTACGATAATCCATGATGTCAGAGTCTGCGAGTTAACCTGTAAATTGGCATACTATGTAACGTGTGTACCAAGCAGCTGAAAAGCCCCTTATCGGATGTAAGATTTGAAGTATTGAAAAATCAAACGGTCTAAAATATATGAATTATCTTGTACGTTGGTGCAAACCATACAAGCAAGACAATTGAATCTAAGTTTTTATTTTCCTTCGCGTGATGGACCACATGCCTGCACGTGCTGTTATCAAGTTGATAATGAGAGATTTGGTTCACTTGAGTTCCTGTTGTAATTTATTAGCAACGAAAGAAACTCATTATATGTATTTATTTGAATTATTTTTACGTTTTTAATAAGAAACAGCTCAAACCGATGTTTTTCGTGGATGTTGGCGTCAGAGGGACGCGATTTGAGCAACATACAGAATGTTTCTTACTAATGTTTTGCCTATACACTAATACATATGTATTGAGATACGCGAGAAATTTGGTTTACCCATAGCATTATGGAACCAAATTTTAGCACGGTACTATGGGAAAATCAACATAAGTTTCGAAGTATGAACTTGATCAAACGTTACTTGAAATATCACAGACTTTATCTTACTTGTTTGTAAACAAGTGTTTAACATTAGTGTCCATTAAAATAATATTATTATGATATTGTTAAATATATTCGTATACATATCATTGTAGTTACTCAAAATACAAGACTGTATTGATACCTAGTCACCATAATGTCTAGACTATAATCAGTATAAACGCAGATGCATTGCATCTTTCGTACTGCTGACATATTACTTATACCATGACTGAGCATATTGCATTAAATTGTCTGATTGTATTAATACATGCATAACTCTCATGAGGGATACTTAAGATAGTTATGCATACATGATTAAATGATTAATTGTGTCCATTTATAGGATATCTATTGCAAAATATTCGTTGATGTTACCTAATGAACTTGTGTATTTTACGGTAGTATTCGATAGATGCATTATCATGTTGTCAATACTAGTCTCAAACGTATAAAACCTTTGTACTCCATACATACTATTATTAAAGTTTACTGCATTGGGAGTAAATTGTACATACGGAATATCAGTGCAGTGTGTTAATACATCGGGTCGAATTACCAAGAGTTCCTTGGGTAATGGCGTATCTTGCGAGAATGTTAGGTCGAGCGTGATACGATAAAACGCAAGCAACGAGAGGTAAACGAACAGACGTATCAACACACTGCAGTGATTTTCCTTTTATTATTTATCCATAAAGCGAAACAATCTATTTTACACGCGAAAATACTATCACTGTGTAAACATTGACGTTACGAGCGTCGGCACATTTTCGGCATATAACGCAACGTCCATTAAAAAGTAAATGTTTACTTCGTGGACGTTGGCATATTTTCGGCATAAAGAAAAATCTTACACGCCAGACATGCACGACACGGATTTGGAAAACCAGACATGCATGGTACAGAAAATGTGATCCGACATGCTGTATTCAACTGTGCGATACGTTCTGTATCTTAGACAATACACACATTGTAATATAATAAATAGATGTATTCCAATAACGATAATTTTTTATTGAATGTGGCCGCTTATAGTTCACGTAATTATTATATATTTTTGAACTAATTTATTCAACTTTATCTTAATGCAATTTAACCAGTTGCGTACGAATTGGCGGTAAGAAAGGTCCATGTATTACATGTAACATAAATCACAGAGGCAATACGTGTCAATTACATAACAGTGTTCCATGAATTTCTATTAGTGCTTAGTACTCCAACACAACAACTACATGTTAGGTTATGTTAATACTAGATTTGTTGGGCGTAGCATTTATTCTGATAACTGTTCTTCAGCCAACTTACACTCAAATTTACCTTTAAGCAGTTCTTAAATATGCGAAAATAATATTCAGAATCAATTATTATGCAGACAACGAGTTCCTATACAAACGATAATGTCCCTAGTGTGTACGTGTTCCGAATATTTAATAAACTAAATTTGAACGTAAGTTTAGTAAACTATAGTAAACCAATGTTTAGATCATACTGGCTTTGACGGATGTGTATAGCAAAGCTTAAACATCTCGGCGAGAAAATCAAATGGTCAAAAATTTAAAATCGCTTTTAGCATAATTCGCAATATTGGTGTAGCAAAATAATTATTCATGACAGTCGCCGATAGTGCTTAAGAAATGAGTATTTGTGTAATCTTAAGGTCTTATTCCAGTGATGGATGGCCTGGATTGTGGGATATAACAGCGTTAGGTCAAGAGTGGGATATAAATCGCTATATATGTCAATAGATTTAATGAGTATATCAATGTTGCTTTGTGGAATATTGAGAACGTGAGACATTTGGTTTTCGTAGAAGCATTGTCGGATAAAAAAACAAACAAAGTGTTCAAATGGTAAACAATGTTTGCGACTTTCAAACATACCTCAATCATGGGTAGAAAGGAACATATAGCTAATAGATACAATTTTGACACACTGTGATGTCATT
The DNA here is from genome assembly GCA_963678985.1 of Spisula subtruncata. Classification (NCBI taxonomy): domain Eukaryota; kingdom Metazoa; phylum Mollusca; class Bivalvia; order Venerida; family Mactridae; genus Spisula; species Spisula subtruncata. The sequence goes on from OY787665.1 coordinate 26,750,212, forward strand.
ATTACAAGATATTGCGTCCAATGATCTCTGATGAGTATGTTGCGTTGTCAGACCACGACAAACCAAAATGTTTGGATGAGAAGTCTGGATAAAAAGTTTCAGATGATAAAAACGGGTTATACCAATTATACAGGACACTTTTTGCATTACATTGGTTCAATGTTTAGGTTTGTCATTAGCATAATACTAGTATTATGAACAGTTTTATATAATAAATATAGTAGTTTTATTCTATTCCACATTTGAATTGGAAGAGGGCAATTAAAACTAATGCTTTATTTTCTAGGCTGCTATAGTTAATATTTCTATCAGTTGGTAGGTCATGACTGGAAGGGATGCGGTCATTTTCATTTTGACTGTGTGCGATAACGTTTCTAGATTATGTTTACGCAACCAATCTTTGGGAAACGTAGCCAGAGGATATGGATTCGAAAACAGAAACTGTAGGTTGAAATGCAAGGAATTATTGACTCAAATTAATGAAGACTAAAATTGTGTCACTGGTACAGGGTCAATAGTGAATAAGAACTAGAAGCTAACATTACGCAAAATGTTAACAAGACAATTTGTATTACTTATGCTACTACAATAACTCACCTTTGTATCGTTATGAAGAAGTATCAATTCATATCCAGGAAGTCAGAGTATTTTCCATATTGACGTGATCAACTGCAAGTTTGGCTGCAGTGAGTTCTGATCTACCCAAATTTTCACTACGTATTCCGCTTAATTCAAACAATCCACCTATATAAAGCGGTGTCCTATTTAATGAGAATGATACAGTTTCCGAAACTCCCGAATGGAACGAAAACGATTCACAGTCTGATGAATTACGTATTATTCTAGATATGTTATTTGTATCCGCATTAGATTCCCATCCATCAGTGTTTAACTTATAATCGCATTCTGAACATATATCCTCTCCATTTGTATTATCAAACTTTTCAAAACCTTTGTGAATTATATTTGGTGATCTTTCTATAGTTAATGAATCGTTATAAAAATTATTTCGCTTTGATGACCATTTCATTTTTTCACGTATCGAATTATTAAAATTACTTTCATTTCTTATTTTTGGATTAGTATTTGCATAATCGGTAATATTAAATCTAATATTAGTATCGTACGAATACTCGGAACTATCCTTGGTTGTATTTTCAAAAGTAATATTGATATCAGCCTGCACAAAAATACCGACTGTAAAATCTCTAATTATTGTTACCGATATATAATTAAGTGTAAGAAATAATCTCCATACTATCATACGCCAACATAGTAACATGTTTCCGTAGAGTAGCCTCATTCGTTTTCATCCTGCTTGGACAAGACGAGCGTCTGTAATAATATTATACCATTTCAATCATAGCTTGAGTTGTACGCGCCATTGATAACTCATAACAATATCACCAATAGTGATTAAAACATCGCGATACAGCAGCAGGCTAGCTATTTAATACACTGTCAATATAACTACTATTTAGACAAGCTATGATCACTTCGTTCATTCACAAGAGAAGCGTCGACAATATTATATGGTTCAAGATTTATATAAACAACTTGGTACAGTATTTACTTGGGAATAATGTTGTTAACGAAAGCAAAGATGAACGAAACTGTGGCTAACATCTTCACATGTTTTACTTGTGTGGTTTAAAAAAGCAATATCAGTGATTACGTTATAATTATACAATACATGCATGACTCTATGAGGGATACTTAAGATAGTTATGCATACTCAATTAAATGATTAATTTTGTCAATTTAGGATATCTATTGCAAAATATTTGTTGATTTTTACCTTATGAACATTTGTATTTTACAGTAGTATTCGATAGATGCATGATCATGTTGTCAATATTAGTCTCAATCGTATAAAATCGAACTCGATACATAATATTAGTTCATCACATTGAGTGCACATAGTCGTATTGCAATAATGATAATTTTTTAATGACTGTGCCCGCTTAAAGTTCACACACTTAGATATATTTTGAACGAATTCATTCAACTTTATATTAATGCTATTTTACCAGTTGCGTACGAATTGCCGATAAGATTACACAATAGTGTTCAAAGAATTACTATTAGTACGAAGTACTCCAACACAACAACTACATGCTTAAGTTCTGTGAATACTCGAGTTGTAAGGAGCAGCATTACTTCCTTGACTTCTGATAACTGTTCTTAAAATGGTTCAACTTACGTTCAATTTACATTTTAACAGTTTATAATGTGGGAAGTATTGTTTAGTCTCAATTATTATGCAGACACCGAGCTCTCATACAAAATTTATTATGTCCCTAGTGTATATGTTTTCCTGACATTTAAGAATTTAAATTTGTATGAAAGTTTAGTAAACTTAAGAAAACAAATATTTAAATCATACTGTTTATAAGCTTTGATGGGCGTGAATAGCAACGCCCAAGAAACTCGGCGATGTTATTGGGCTGCAAAAATCAAGTGGTCAAGAGTTAAATTCGCTTTAATCATACTTTGCAATTTTGGTATAGCAAAATAACTATTCACGAAATAACAAGTTATCTTATTGTAATAGCTTAACGTTCGTATTATTGAAAACTTTTCTGTCATGGGTAATTCGAATCCTCGGTAAGACTAAATACTAAAAATAATAATTCAAGTATTGTTTTAGTGTATAATTACAATAAGTCGTCCATAGTTCTTAACAAAGGAGTATTTGAGTCATCTTATGGTTTTATTCCAGTGATGGATGGCCTGGATTGTGGGATATAACAGGGATAGGGCAAGAGTGGGATATAAATCGTTATATTTGTCAATAGATTTAATGAGTATATCAATGTTGTTTTGTAGAATATTGAGCACGTGAGACATTATTTTGTTGGCATAGGAGGGTTGTCCGCTGAATAATACAAACATAGTGTTGAAATTGTAGACAATGTTTGCGACTTTAAAACAACCCTACACTTTAAGGAAAATTGAGCATATACCGCTGATAGATACAATTCTTACACACTACGATGTCATTATTACAATATAGTTTATCCAATTATGTTCGTTGGGGAGGATGTTGCTATCTCAGACCACGACAAACCTAAGTGTTTGGATAAGAAGTATGGATAAAAGCTCCAGATGACAACAACGCGTGAAGCCAATTATACAGACATTTTTTTCATCACTTTGGTTCCTTCTTGCCATATTATAAGCGATGTTAATAACATATAGTATATTTTCGTTTTAATCGGAAAAGGACAATGAAAACTGATATGTTATTTACTAACGTAAAGCTGCTACATTTAACATTCTATCAGTTAGTAATTCAGGGCTGGAATTCTGTCGTTTCATGTTAACCGTGTACGAGGGGCGATAACGTTTCTGGAAAAATTGAAATAAAGTCTTAATTACGCCAACAATATGCTGGAAACATAGTTATATATACGAATAGGTTGAAAAACAAAGCACAGTTGACTCACATTTAAAAAGGCAAAAGTTTTGTAATTGTTATATAGGGTCAATATTGAATCAGAACTAAAAGCTAACATATACAGTAAAATCATTAATTTTCGTGGAGGATTTAATTTCGTAGATTTCGTGGTTCATCTTTTACCACGACATTTAATCCCATCGAACAATTATTTTGACCCTTGTATTCATTACCTGAAATGCAAAATCCACAAATTAACGTCCCATTTTTTACAAAAACCACGAAATTTCGTCCCATCGAAATTAAATGATTTTACAGTATACTACCGAAAATGAACAAAGACAATTTGCAAACTTATACAACTAAGGAAACTCACCTTTGTATCGTTATGAAGAAGAATTAATTCATATCCAGGAAGTATATTTTCCATATTTACATGATCTACTGCCAGTTTGGCTGCAGTGAGTTCTGATCTACCCAAACTTTCACTACGTATTCCGCTTAATTCAAACAATCCACCTATATAAAGCGGTGTCCTATTTGATGAGAATGATAAAGTTTCCGAAACACCAGAAAACGATTCACAATCTGAGGAATTACGTATTAATCTAGTTATGTTAGTTGAATCCTCATTATATTCAAATCCGTTAGCACTATAAGAAGTGTTTAAGTTATAATCACATCTTGTATTTATATCATCTTCGTTTGTATTATCAAACTTTTCCAAACCACTGTGTGCTTTATCTGAAGATAGTTTTATACCAAAGGAATCATAACTGTAATTACTTCGCTTTTTTTGTAATTTCATTTTTTCATTAATTGAATTATTAAAATCACTTTCATTTTTAATTATTTTTATTACAGTATTTGCATCTTCGGTAAAATTATATCTAGAATGAGTATCGTGTGAATATTCAGAACTTTCCGTAGATATATTTTCAAAAGTCATATTGATATCAGCATGCACAAAAATACCGACTGTAAAATCTTTATTTATTGTTACTGATAAATAATTAAGTGTAAGAAATAATCTCCATAATATAAAACACCAACATAGTAACATTTTTCCGTCGTGTAGTCTCGTACGTTTTCATCCTGCTTGGACAAGACGAAAGTCTGTATTAATCCCAGACCATTTCAATACTAGCTAGTGTCGTCGTACGCGCCATTGATAACTCACAACAATATCACCAATAGTGATTTAAACATAGAGATACAGAGGCAGGCTAGCCATTTAATACACTGTCTTCTCGTATATAACTACGATACAAACACGCTTTGATCATTTCTTTCATTCACAAGAGAAGTATCGACAATCTTTATGGTTCAAAATTGTTATTTAAGGACATTCGTTCCTTTTGAATTTTTCTGTACAATATTTAAACCTGTTATTTTTATGAAGGTCAGATTAATGCCAATCATTTAGAAAATTTCCAACAGTTTGCCTCGGCTAGTTTTTAAGACATTCTTAGATTTAGGGGACAGTCCCTAAAAATGTTTATTATATACTTTGTAAGTTATTTGTATTTTTAAATACTATTTTAAAATATGTTGTTTTTTTAAAAATTGTTTAATGTGAAAAATCGTTGAATAACATACAGCTTTTTATATGCAACACGTACAGTTAAAATTATAGAAGTTTCATAGCAAATTTCATGACGATTGCTCGGCTAGATTTTTTCAAATTAACTTAGAGTGATTTCAAAAATGCTGAAATCAGGGGAGGTTACAAAACAATGAATCAATGTTTTGCATCCGTTTTCTATAGTTTTTGCAATAAAACGTGTTTAATAGATGTTTATAATAAAATATTTTAACAGTTTAATGGTTGTTTCTCCTGCATTTGCTAGTCAACACCCTTAAGCAATAAACGCAATAGATCCTTTTTCTAGATAGTTCGGGATGCGTAATAAAATATTAACTGGTTTTTTAATGATCGAGTGCATAGTACTAGGTTTGACAAACGTTGTTACAAATTAGTGTGAGTTAGTGTTTAAAACCATTTAGAATAAATCATTCGTAAGGTCTCATCAAAAGCTTCTTCGACATTCTTACCAATAATGTAAATTAGCACTTTTGAAATATTCAGAATTAATCTGGACTTTAAGACATGAAAATGAACAACAACATCAATTATACACTTTTGCATGCGTGTTTATCATGATAGTAAGATGCTTGAGGTACGTCTAAGGGACTATGACTTTCAACTCAACTGAAAAGAATCAAATATCCTTAAATAACTTGGTACATGTATATACTAAGTAAAACAGCTTACCGAACGTTTATGTTTTTATACATATTTATAGGATAGGAATTTTCTGAAACTTAGACTGATGTATAATCCGTACATTAGAAGGCTGGTGGTAAACTTTCGTCAAAATATTTAATTTGCATAATCATCAAAATATGTAATTAATGACATCACCCATCAAGATGACAAATGAACAATAAACATATTTAATAAATGTGCAGCGGTTTTTAACGTTTAACTTTTTTATTTATTAATATTTTTGCACGAAATTTTGTTTACTTGTTATTTACGATCTTGAGGTGCGAATTAAATAGTTTTATTTTCAAAATGCGAAACGGATGTTCACGGAACCATGAAATAACAGAACCAGACATCTAAACTTGAAATTCATGAATAAGCGTTAAAAAATGAAAGGTTTTAGGTTTATTCCATACACATTTTAAAAAGACTAATCGTCAAATCAATAAAGCAAATAGTCAAACTCAATATAATGCGATTTAATCACAAAAACATGGATTTTTTAATTCTTCAAAATTATGATTTTATTTTTCAATGGTCAAGGGGGGGGGGTAATTTGGTCGAATATCTTTAGTGTGGCTAAATGGGGGTAATTATCGACTTAATTTTGGTTTTATTCTCAGTGTTTTAATATTTATTGTTGTTTCCGTTAACAGAATATACACTAAAAACAAACTTTATTACCATAGCGGGCATATAGCTGCATTTACAATGTGTCGAATACCTGATGAACGCACTTCAAAGGTGTCCTTTATACTGAATGGAGAAAAAACACCTTTTTTCAAACAAATGTAAAAAAGCTATAGGGACTAATATGTATAAATTGATAAAGTCAACGTGTTTCACTAATGCATGACAATACAATTTTATGGAAAAATGTTTTGAATGAACTTAAAAAGAAGTAACATTATGCAAGAGTTATCCAACTTGAATTTATTATTTATATTTGCCCCTGTGATTCCCAATATACCGTTTTAGGTTGTATTATGTTCATTGGTAGGCACACACACACGAGAAATAATCAAAGTACTGAAAGTACTGACAGGCTGGCGAACTGCTAAGGAACAATAGCTTTTCAAGTGATATAACATCAAGTGGTTTTCTAAGTCGAAAGACAGGTAAGTGTTGGACTTAACAAAAAATAAAAAAATAAAATATTTTTTTTTTTAAAAATTGGTGCCGCCGTGATTCGATCGCTGGACCTTAGCACCTGAAAATTACTAACCACTCGACCACGATCTCGTTGGAGAACGTCGACCTAAATAATTTAACATAATAAAATTATTGATGCGCGCGCTATATCGCGTTCGTAACGCGTAATAATAATTATCAACGCCTTTAAACACCTTTTCTTTTAATTTCATACAATTTCCTACCATTTCAAGAACAAACTAATATATTACAATCGAACAGAATAAATGAAACAAGGAAAGTTGAATGTTCTTATCTTGCAAAACTGATTAACGAGGAGGAACTATTTGCATTGAGTATATAGATTCTGTGTTGTCAGTTTCGGGAGTAAATTCATCTTAGTGGATTTCATTTTTTAGGATTGTAATAGTCTGGCGCGAAATCGCCAGCCAAAAAAATAATGTTTGTGATAATTTAAATCTGTGTAAAGCTGATCTGTTTGATTGATAGCCTCCAGGGAACGTAATGGCCGCTCTTCCGCGGCCTTCCTTTGACAATCGCACCATGTTTTTGACAAAATATTTTGTTTTTCCGACTAACAAATACCCATGCCACACAACATGTACACGAAACTCGTGCAACCTAAGAGCAATCGATCACAACGTGCAAAAATGTGATTTGAATCTTTATCGTTATGGATGAGTGATTTTGGCATGTTTTTTCATGGGGTAAGCTGCATTAGGTGCACAATCTACATTAAAATAAACATGCAAAATTTTAGATTTTTACATTTAGAGGATACTGAAATATTCAAATTTAAAAAGCGTTCGGTTAGCTGTTTTGCTCAGTATAGTACGTATATCGTCTGTAAAGTTGTTCAGGATATTCATAATTAGCATTGCCAATATCACTAATGACATCGTCATATTTATTGACTTGCAAAAATGTACTTTTCAGTATAATATCATTATCACAAACTAATGACATCATTAGCACTAGCATGTGGTTATCGTATAACTAAAGCCATTAAGCTTTATATCAAGTAAATTGTATCATCTTGCCCTACCTATCGATAAACGTTTAAATGAGATGTGTCAACGTATATGTCTGCTCTATGAGTATTGTGATGCCCTATTCATATCACTTATTTAACATATAATCTATTAATTTCATAGAGACCTTCCACAGTTGTAAAATTGTACAGGCTAACATGAGTGGTTTTGTGTAATAGCATCGTTATTTCAACTTAACTGATTAGACAAAACTATTCATAGTTTCATACAAACTCCTCGTTTTCTAGTGAACGCGTTCATTTTAAGTTATTTATGCCAGCGAAAATCATCGTAGTCCCTAAGGTGTAATTTGGTCTAAAATGAAATAAATACTTGCATTTTCAAGACAGTGTTGCATGTTTGATGGATTGCTGCCAGAAATACGAGAAACATCATTGTCTGTTAAATATCCTCTTCTACGGTTCTTTGAACGTAAATGGTGAATGGTCTGAAGTTTTAATTCTATACAGGAATAGACAGAGTGGAAACCATCGCTTTTTACTGAAACAAACATGAAACGCAATCAGAAAAAAATTGCAAAGTACATGACAAGTACAACCAGCATGCTACAAACGAACAAAACTGTATTTTAACTTTTAAGTGAAAAAAAAGAAAATTCGAAAATTCTGACCTGAAATGACACTTCTTCAATTTGAAAAAAAAAATCTTCTACGAACAGTATAATAGAGGCTTTGCAAAACACTTGAAGAAAAGGTAATATGATATTAACTTTAGAACTTCACGTCATGCAAGAAATGTTATGATTGCTTCAAACAACACTTTATAATGACCTTTGGTTAGTGGTGATTCTTTTTCACCACCAATATGGTGACTGGTTTTCCTCAACTTGACTGAAACACTGCTGATAAAACTGTCGAAAGTTTTGACCTGAAATAACCTTTTTCATTTTTGAAAAAAAAAACAATCTTCCACAAACGATTTAATCGAGGACTAACCAACATGTAATCTGAGGTTCTCTTTAGCACTTCACATCATGCAAGAAATGATTCGATTGCTTAAAACAGCACTTTATAATTTCCCTTTAGTTAATGATGATTGCTTTACACCACCAATTGTCATTGGGTAGTCGCTTATTGCCGGGAAAACGACTGATAAACAATGTAAAAAACATATAATTATAATTTAATATTCCACATGTCTCATTCGCTTCCACGTCTCTTGCACTGAGTAAACGAGAGAAATATTCTACCTTTTTCCTACTTGCTCCAGCTGATTCCTCACATAATGTTCCACGTGCTATGTCCATCACATATTTTGGATGGGATACAGTAGCTACGCTTTATGAAATCGATGTTGACTGTTCGTTGGTAAGTCATTCATTTTTGTTTTCCAACATTCATAAATCATAAATTGTCAAATTAAATTTTTTATTTATATCAATATAGAAAAATATAATTATGTACTTTACAAAAAGAAAATTCGTTGCACTCTTTATCAAGGATACAGTTACCCGTGGTTCAGAATTGCTAAATGTTTATTTGTAATATTGTTTGCAATTGCAAATGCTGTAAAACAGAAGCTATTAAGACGGTTCCAGTTATATTAAAGAATGCGTCAAATGTTTATCAAAAATGGGCCGCTATTAAATTATTACCACAAATTGTCGAGTCTTATTAACTGATTTTCTATAAAATACAAATTCTATTTAATAAAACTCTGAAAACGTGCGTTCAGAAACAAATTATATCTAGCAGGCATGGACATTCAAACATTTTTTAGAAAGCATGTGCTTCGGGTACAGACTTATGTCACCGATTTATTAAATTGTATTCCTATTATGGGTCTTCCGTTTTGTTTGATGTACTTGACTATGAACTAGTTCTTCGTTAATTCATTTATTAGACTAGATGCTGAATGGATTTGTTGTATGAGAATGTCATATAATTATGTTACATCGTAACAATCTGGTGCCATTGTTTCTTTCATTTTGATCGAGCGTATAGTTACCCTTCCCACATCGTGCAACAATCTAAAATACTCGTATATGTAAATCTATCAGGTATATTCGCTATTTACACATATAATTAATAAAGCACTAAACGTGATGTGGTTAGTCTGAAAACCAACGAACACCGACCCAACAATGAATACCTACGTACCATAGTGCGTAGCTCGTGAATAAAACTCAAGGAGATGTCAGTGAATAGTGATAAAAGAGCTTCACTCTGAACAAATTGCCAATCCAATTTTAACGGTATAACCACATGGTCCAATGGATTAAGTTAAAAACCTTCGCCAAACTACCTTCGACAGACCACCAGGTGGACGATCTATGTTCTAATGTCAACTGTTTTCAATGTATGCTAACAAGTTTTTACTTGAATTTGAAAAAAAAAGAAATATGAAAAAGTGAAGAGTTTGAACTAATATTTGCAAACTTTTATCTTTTTACTCGTACATTCCCATAATAGCAAATCAAAGAGGTGCAGCACTTCTGGACTTCAGCATTTATTTTCTTTATTATAAAAATGTATGTCCTGCTACATGTATAATCTATCATTGTAGGCGGTGGACGAAATGGGGGGACATTTGAACAGAACAATATAACGATCCGGATATCCACCTCATTCCGGCGTTATGATGACATACATGCAAATCTTCAGACTATAAAGGTAGGCACGAAGCACTCATGCATACAGTAAACGAAGTTCACGTCTGGCAAATGATGGATTTCCCTATGGTAACTACACTGACATAGTACAGCATAACACATTTGATAAGCATGTAAGCATAACGAAATGTTGAATGTTGTCATAGAATAGATATATGCAAGTGACACATGAATATCACATCGAAAGAGAAAAAGTTCTTTAGCAACATAGTATTTTACCATTTGTTTTGGGGTCAGTATAAAACAGAAAGTCGCATTTTTTAATCTTTTAAAACCTCCACCAGGAGCGATCCATCATGAGCATCTACGATATTAATCGTTTGAAACGTTCATTGAATGCTAGTAGGATGCTGTTCCGTTGCTGCAGAAGGGCTATGTGAAGTTCAGGTACTTTTAAGGGGCCAGTACATTATTTCGCACACAACCACTTAATGATAAAAACAAAGTATATAACAGCCATGGTGTATTTTCTATTGTCAAAGGGAGATAATCTTGGAGTGATAAAATAATTAAATAATTAACTTGCCAGTTTCTTTATAACACTGCTACGAAACTTGCGCCTCTTAACGCATATTCGAAACTGCTCGTTTTGAAATTAATAAAATTGGTATTATATTTGTCCCAAGGATGATGAAAGTATCACCATTTGTAACTGAAAATAAATTGCATGAGCGCTATAGGTATTCTTTTAAGACTGATTATTGCACTCAATGGAGAAAAAATGCGCTTTTGAATTGTGTGCTTAATTTTCAAAACACAATTTACGTATAAATATTAAAGAACATCATAACTTGAGCATGTAGACTAGTTCAGTAATATCCAGTAAAACAATTTGGTGTAAAAGTTTGGTGATAAATAAAAAAGTGAGGATAATTATCGAAGAGTTATCGCACTTGACTTAAACATTTGTCACACATCCTATGATTTCGTATGCATTTTTATCTTTCTTAACAGGTGTATATGTATTCAAACTTGTGTTAAATGAATGAAATAATGACTTCGGTAATTTAAATCAATGAAACTTTGATTTTTGTACGGATACCCCACAATTGAGCATAACGACCGATCTTTCGAAGTCTTCCTTTGACATGTGCACCATGTTTTCTACTAGTTATTTTGTTTTTCCGACAAATCCATCCATATTCTTCAAAATATTCTAAAAAAATCTCTAGCCAACTATCAGCACGCGGGAAAATGCGGCTTAAGGCTATTCCGCTATGGACGAGTGCTTCTTTCAGTATTTCACGGAAAAGCTAAATTCTGTAGATAATATATATCGAAGTGAGCATACAAAATTTCAAGTTTATAAGTTAACAGATAACGGAAATGTTCATGTTTATAAAGTGTTGCGTTATCATTGCCACTCAGTGTACTTGGCCGATCTGGAAATTTTGCTGCAAATATAGCCTAAGCGGCAAAAGAATAAACATTGACCATTTTATTGCCCGATCTGCATAATCTGGCAATTTCCCCCATTGCTAGGTCGAACTCACTTTGTATACAAGAAGGCGAATTTCCGTTTAGTCGTAGGGAGTTTATCCAAAGTTCTGATTTTATTCCATTCATGTAGTAGTCTTTAGAACTGTCAATACGCATTTCGTTAAGCCATATGGATGCCTCATAATTTCTAAATTTCCTTAAGTGTCCTTTAAGATATTTCTTTTTTTAAGTACTCAATAAATAGTGCATTATATAGCAAAGACAATCTATGATCTTAATAGTATTTTTCCTTGGTAACACAGCCATTGAGATTCATTATCTTCTTTGAATGACTGATTTGACGTTATCTCACGCGTGTTTGTGTCAAATTTGCTCCCAATATTGCACTAAAAAATAATGAAAATGACCTTTTTTTCTAAAAGACACTAAACTACCTATCAAGATAAACCGCGAGATTAACATTGAGGATTGTGGTGGATAAAATGTACTTGCGAGAGTCAGACATTGACAAATGTTGTGTAAGTCTGAAAATCAGAGACTAAACGAACATTTTCCGGTCCGTCGAAAACATTTCGTCTGGATTGTGATGATGTGTAAAATTGTTCATTATTTCCGTCTCAACTCGTGACAATATAATAGCTTTCATTGGGTAAATAAATGACAGCTTTTCTAACATTGTTTTAAACGTGCTGAGTCTAATGTATTAATGTTGGACTTGTAAATTGACATGTAAGTTTACTACGTTAAACGATATTTCCTGATATCACCAGTCGAGCGTGTATTTATTTCAAATTATTTACTTCGCACAAAAGACAACTTCAAATCGGACGAACTTTTCTAATGCAGTTATCCAGTCCATGCTTGTTGGTCATTATTTAACCAACTGAATAAAATGTCATTTTCAATTTACTTATAGGGTGCATCATCTAGGTGTCGCTATATACAGTACAGTTGTGACTATTTTCTGAATGAAAGCAATACGTGTGACGGTTAAGTGTCATTACGACGCATATGTGGAGTCCATCCAAAATGTTAATCATCACGCATATCATCGTTGATCACTTATAACCACAGAAACTTCATTATAAATGCGATGCTGAAAATTGAATCTTGGAAAGTATACGGACTTAATGACATAGGTGGTATAGCTAGTTTGCGATAGAAAAAAAATCGTGTTTTTTTAAATATTTCTCTGTAATTACTACACCTACAAGAATGAAGTTTTGCACGAATAAATGAAATATATCTACCTAATACACACTGAAATTTCAGCAACATCAGAAATGAGTTAAAAAAGTTTTGTTCATAAGTTCTAAGTGACATTTTTGTAGTTTTGTATGAAAAAACAAGTTAGAAGACTTGATACTTGCAACAGCTAATTTACGGTCATATGATACGCATAACGGTATATTTACGTATTCGCAACCTACTTAATTTAACACATGCGAGGCCCATCTGTGAATATGACGAAGTACATGTTATTGCTGTACATTGTTTACAAGCGACACACCTAAATAACCCGAGTAACAAGGGCCATCCATGTCTTGTCTTTATAACAGCAATCTCAATCCCGCTGATCACGGATTGTAACGATTAAATAATTGATAGTAAATCATCAATGGAATACCAGATTACCTTCCTGTGTTAAACTGTAAATACGCATGTAATTTCAATATGTAATAAAGAATGAATATCTTTTAATTGGTGACTAAAAATTATGAAATTCAAAATGAGACTAGGTAGGAAGTTATTGTAGTTCTGTGTAATTTTTTACCAAAATCTGATGAATAGATTTTTAGAAATCTTAAAAAAAACACGATTTTTTTCTATCGCAAACTAGCTATATTAGTATCAAAAAATATCGCTGTTTGTATTCGATATGTTGTATTTCAGAAATATGATGCACGTATAATAATTGGTGGATACTCAGAAAAGGCGGCTAGAAACGTTCTGTGTCAGATTGGTGGCTGACATGGTCGATATTTTAGAGTCAAAATGTTGTCTGCTTCTGAGAGATGTTTTGTTTTTAAATTGTCTGTTGAGAGCTTTTAGGTTGTTGGCAAAATCCATTAACCTTGCATTTAATTCATTGCCACCAGACAAAGAAATGCAATATTGACAAAAGGCAAATTTAGACCGAATTTGAGATTCACATGATGCCAATCAGAAAACCTCGCATACTTCTGCAAATCATGGCTCAGATGCGCTGAGTCTCGCTAAACATTGGATGTATTTGTCTTCTCCAGTAAAGTTAGTGTAGCAATGTATAACGCCCGAGGTGATCAGAATCGTCTAGGATGTGCAATCAAGTACCGGCAAAGATGAATATATTATATATGCAGTTTTGTTTCCAAATGTTTAAATTGGCCTGAAGTTCTTATTTTCTGTAACATTGAAACAAAACGGCTGTTTTTCTGTACATTTACCTCCAAGAATTACTGCGCAATGTTTGTCTAGCGTCGTAAAATGATCGAGTATTTTAAATCTTGAATAACTGAGGGTGTTTTGAGAGCGAGTGGATTTCATATGCATATACATTTATGTCAAAAGCATGAACTATCCGACTTGTTTTCGTTCAACTTCTGTATGCCTACATGTTTCAACACCTTTTTGAAAATTTGAAATCATTTTATTAAGGAGAAAGGTTTCTCAAAAAGTATCACAACGCCCCCGTTAGCACATAAATAGAACATCATCAAGCTAACCATGTTCTTATCATTCATTGGATCTGACCAGTTATGGTGTTACATAGCTCTGATGATGCCATTCTTAATTGGAGAAATTTACAGTTGCTTGCAGAGAAATTTTTCAAGATGTTTCATTTTCTTTGACAGACACACTAATTCCTGCTGGATAATAACCTTCATCTAAACATTTCAAGCGTTCAAGCGTTTACCCTACTGAACGAATTACTTAACATTGCCCTCTAAGAAACATTCAAACGCTGGAAATTTCTCGGGCAAAAAGTTTTATTGCAAAATTTGCATGTAAAGTAATTGCCATTCTCACCTAGCATGTTATTTCGTTTTTGTTGCCATCTCAACTCTACGAACAAAAAGGAAAACTAAAAGAATGATGTTTTATAAAATAAACAGCCTTGCTAAACCTCTAAACCTTCCAATCAGTCAGAGTGTCTGTTGTCAGCAATGGAAAGCGCTCAATTCGGATACTAACAATGAAACGGTTAAAGCATAGCTGATATCTTATAATTAAACTGTTCAGAATTTTAATTCAGCTAGAATTCTTCTTGCTGACAAGATAATGCGATGAAAACCCAGTTAGGGGCTTCTCTCTGGCGACGTTATTTAGAATTAATTTGACCGAATTAGTTTGAATGGTGTGATGTGAAAGTTCTATGAAGGTAATAACCTATTAACACCAACTGGATGCGATCTCAAATAAAGCGCAGTGGAAATACTTAATATTCGTATACTACATGACACATAAAAAAATTGCAGATTCCAGGCACAAACAAATTTTAATCATTAAAATGGCCCATCGAACAACGAGTTTTTACCACATTGTGTTGGTTAATTAATGTCCAAATAGTTCTTAATATAAATCAACATAACAATATCCAAATACCTCTCAATTTAAGAGGACCCGGAACCTCATTATGGTCATTTACTTAATGCATGTATATAAACAGAACGTCTCAGATATGAAGTTGGCGTGTGTTTTTTTAAATATGGGCTAACAAAGTTCGATTTGTTTAACCAGCTTTGAATAAAACATTGGTTTCATTTCCTCTCTGTGATACCGTAAGGCAAACGGTTAGCGCTTTATTATGTATCGTTGTATCAGCCGTCGTCCAACTAAAACCAGATGTTCTTTATGACGTTGACCCAACAATAAAACATTTATCGCTTGGGATTCGTTGGTACAATATAACAGATTCTTGTACCAATAATCACCGAACTGTAACCCAATATGTTTCAAAATATTGTCTAAATGACCCCCTAAAATGATGAGATAATATATGCTATTCATGGTGAGTGTCAATGACAAACTCGTAATGCAACGTCAATGAACACGATTCCCAAAATAACGGCAATCCTCACATTAGGATGTTTCAACCAAATAACGTACATTAATAACCATCGTTTATATGTTTGCAGCAGACTGTTAAGCGTAATATTCAATCAGCTAATGTTATTTTCTTGCCGAGCTTTAAGCGACCTAACGGATGTATTTAAAACCCGTCTAGGGAATTACGGCTTAAACATTTTCAGAATTTCGTTTCTGTATTTTATTTCAAGTCATGATTATCAAGCTTCTTATAAAATCCCAAAAGTTCAAATAACTCTCGGTAATAAGATATGGGATAGGTTTTCTATGGAGGCAAACACATTGACCTAATTGAATCAGTATAATAATGTAATTCACTATACAAAAGTACAAGTAAATCTTCCTGCCTTTATCAGGCGTTGCGTGTTTCCATTCATCGCCAGTGTGATGATTATTCTGATTTTAAAGCTTTATTTGATTAAATATTGCTCGTCGTAGATTGCCTATACAAGACGATAGGTTTCTAACTTATTAAATAACAATTTATTTACAAAAAAAATAGAAATTCGTTTCCATCTCAAATAAAGTCGTATACATACCACATTGATTTGACCTAACTCGTTTATTGTTCGGTGGTACCATTTCGCTTCTTCTCAATCAATTTTAAACGTCTACAACTATTTAGGACTTTATCATAGCCAATGGCATAGAAATACGTTACAAGCACGAAAGTTGATTGCAAGTTTGTAACTAGCTAGTGGTTTGCCAGATCATCTGTGCTTACCAGTGCGGTGATGAAATGTTCCGTATCAATACTACTGATATCGTTTATATAACCATACATTGTGTGAAGAATTAGCTTTATGTGCAAATCAATTTAAATCGGTCATTTTTAATGAAATTATAAGCATTGGAAACACTTACTACACAAGTAGTACTCTAGATGCCATTACAGAATCCATTGCGAAACTGTTTGTTGTGTGTAAGAGTACAGATTAAAAAGTACATTACACTTTCCGGAATAATGTTAGATGGTTACCATCAGATAAATGGACATGCAGTTCAAACAGCCCAAAGCTTGCAGCAAATTACCGTTCTACATTATCAGTCATGTTACATACTATATTGGTAAAAGGAGTGACAATGGTTGGTAACAATGTGCTCCAATCTGAGTTAGAAGAGTAAATCCACTTTGTTTCTGCTTAAGACTTTATGTATCTATGTATACAGGCAGGCTTGACAGGCTTGGGCACCAACCGTCCCTCGGGACTCTGCAGATGTAATAGCACGAAAAACATGCGTTAACCCTACATTCGTGAATTTCTGAAGGCCTTGTTTTAAGTTGTACAGCAATTATTTTTTATTACCCATAAACTGTGTTCTCCGTGTATAATCAAATCCAAATTGGAGCAATAGAAGTTTGATTTTACTAGCACATGTATATTTTGGTCCTTCAGGCTTTGTTCAGATTGAAAAACGATCAGTACAATTGTTTTAGATGTGATTGTTATTCATACGTATACGACTTAGTCCGAGAGCCCATCGACTTTTATTGCAACGAAGGAGGCCAAAAGAAGTTTGTACATATTTTGAAAGACTTATGCATATCCTATCAGAAAACCCATTTCTTAAGTGTCAAAGCCGTGACTACCTAAGTTTTTCGTGCTATTGTTTACCATTAGGTCAATGAAAAATATTGACATTTGCTTAGGGGGTAGGGTT
Source organism: Spisula subtruncata (assembly GCA_963678985.1). NCBI lineage: Eukaryota > Metazoa > Mollusca > Bivalvia > Venerida > Mactridae > Spisula > Spisula subtruncata. The sequence continues at coordinate 26,767,866 of OY787665.1, forward strand.
GTGCTTATGGAAACAGAACAGACAAAAATAAACTTGAATGTGAAAAGTTTTGCGCAAAAGGTAGAATATATATTGGGGCATATGATAAAACTAAAAATCAAAGAATTGCACGCGCAGATAGGAACTAAATAGGGGTCAAAGGTCAATTAACTTAAAAAATCCATCATATTCATGAAATCTTGTCCGTACAGTTTTTATGAAAAATTCCGTGATTCTTTAAATTTGAAAATTTGCACATAATTTTAATCCTTTAGGCATACTTTATTGATAAAAATAAATAGTTGGTTCAAAAATCAGTCTAATTGCACGAGATATCGATTTTTTATCATACTGGTAGCATCTCAAAATGGCTACTTTGTCGAGGGCATGGTTACGCTTATAGCTACCATTCATTCACTTATCATTTTAGACAGATAATTTTTGCTCATTGGGTACATACATGACATGCCCTCTTGATGGTGCAATGTTGAACGTAAAGAAGTCAAGGCCAAATATGATATTAAGGTCAAAGGTCAAATACGTAAAAAACTACAAAAAATGTCTTTAAATGTGCAATAATTTAGTCATTTTACTTTGCTTTTCAATGCAAAAAGGCATGTTTTTGTCATCACTTGGTGATCAGCTTCTATATACAACAATAATATGGTAAGTAATTTATAATGCCCATCCCTATCTTTGAAGAGGAGGTATATTGCTTTGCACATGGCGGTCTGTCTGTCGGTCGATCAGTAGACCAAATGGTTTTCGTTCAACAACTTAAGAATGTTTTGTCCTAGGATCTTCAAACTTTTTATGGAGGTTACCCAGCAACAGTAGATGGCTCATAATGCTTTTAATGTCAGTAGGTCAAAGGTCAAGGTCACAGTGACATTTCAGTTTCCCGACCAGAGGGCTGCCATGAGGTAAAACAACGTGAAAATTCTCAAAAGTGTCTCTTTAGGAATGAGTATATTTATCAGTTTTGTTCTTTTTAAAGGCACAGCATGTATTTTTATTATCATATACATTTACTTAACTCTATAATAAGAATAAACATATTTTATTCAATAGAATCGTGAGTATTACTGCGTTTGAAGACTCTGCAAAGAGCCTTCGTTACTCATTCATAATATAACTAAGCAATGCATTTGTATACATATCAATGTTTATGTACTGATCATGTTTATCTTAAATTGTTTTTTTGAATTAACCTAGATTTTCATTAAGGTCAACCGGTCAAAGGTCAATGTCACTGTGACCTTTACTATTTCCGGTCATTGGTCTGTCATGGGAGCATACATGTTTTCCAAAACATCTTGTTGAAAACGAATAAATGAAAACATCCTTAAAATCCTCTGATTTGAGGGTATGTGTGCATGTTAACATTAAGTATTCATACATTTTCGTTATTTAATAAAAATAATGTACATTTATCCAGTAGATATTTCAGTGGCCTATGCATTTGTATGTCAGTAAAAAGAAGTGTCACCGACTAACCTACCCCAACAAAATTTTCATAAGTTATAGCCCATTGGTTACTGGCCGCTATGACGTAAAACAATATCAGTATCTTCATTTTGGTTTTTACGACATCATTTTAAAACAAAATACTATAGAAAGTGAAACAACACTGCTAATAACCGTGCAATACTTAACTTAGGTCACGAGGCACATTAATTCCGAAATACATTAGACACATAATAAGCACTAGCCACTACCAACCCTGGTCGTATTTGGTATTAACCACTCACATGTTCATATATTCCTTACCTCTATATGTACTCAAACTACTACTTACAGATATTCCAGTTCTAATTTAGTACACACTAACACCATGTATAATATTAATTACTTAGTGTTTTCCACATATTCTATCAGGTTAGTCAATTGTGCTTGCTCCAACCGGACATTCACAACTACCCGGCACAGCCATTTCTTGTCTTATTGACTACTCACCAGTATTTGCAAAATCCTTATAATGTGGGACAACAACCGGCAGCATGTAATTTCGATCTATTGACTATATACGTACATGTATAGTCTTCTGCACCTTGTAAAGTCATTCTTGGATTTACTGGGCACTTTTGGGACATCCATTCTTACACGTAGTCCTAGTTGGTTGGTACTCACGACCCCCTTTCTGGTCATATAGTATAGGTCATCAAGCACTTACAATATATGGACATTTCTGGTCATTTTGGGTACATTGCCACTACTTACTAATCCATTCCTAGTCCTGGTGAGTACCCATGACCACCCGTTATATGCGCTACTGATTTTTGTTGGTACTCAAAACTACTTTGTGCACACTTTCCTGGTCTTGTTGAGTGCATATAACTACAAGGTCCATATACTATGTGTCCATTTTAGTATTAAAACCACCTTGTTCAGACATTCCTGATCGTATTGGGTACTCTTAAGAGGAGTAAATACAGTCCCAGTCCTAGGTGGTACTTACGACCATCATGAACTGACATTAGTGGTTTGATTGAGTTATCACTTCAACCATGTACCTTCCTTCCACACAATTTTGGGGATTCAAAACCTTTGGAGTTTTTATCACCAGTAGGTACATCAAGTCCTAGTCCTAGTTGGGACTTGAAGCACCAGGTATATGCATTCGTTATTCTAGTTGTTATCCAAAACCTCCATGTACAGACAGTAGTAGTCTGTTTGGGAATATACAACCACTAGTTGTGACCATTTGTTGTCCTATGGGGTACTCAGAACCGCCTTGTATAGACAACATTGGTCTTATTAGATACTCATAACGAAATTGGTACATATATTCCTAGTCCTAATGGGATCCCACAGCTAACATGTTATGTATTACTGGTGTTATATGATACTTGAATCTACCATGTTCACACGTGAGTGGTTGTATTATGTACTCAATACCACTTGGTGTGGCCATTTGATTACCTTATCGGTCCTCACTTTCACAATGTACATACATTCCTGGTCTTATTGGGTACTCACAACACCAAGTGTACAATATAGCCCTTTCTGTCCTAGTGGGTCCTCAATACCACTGTGTACAGTCAGTCTTTATCTAATAAGGTATTATATAAACTACTAGGTACATACGTTCCCAGTCCCAGTGGGTATTTACCATCACCATGTTTATGCAATCCGGATCATACTTGATACTCACAACCACCATTTACATGCATAAGTAGTCTGAAATAGTACTCCCAGTTACTATACAGTCATTGCTTGTTCTTGAGGTGTTCACTGCCACTATACAAGTACATGTATGTACATGTATATGTTCCTGGTCGTATTGGGTACTCATAACGACCAAATTCCATCAGCATGTACACATATTGCTGGTCAAAATTAGCACTTCTCGTCCATTAGTTATATACATAACTGGTACTATTCATTACGGACAACTACCAGAAACATCTATTTCTCGTCCTAATGACTACTCCGTTATAACAAGAAGAGATATCACTGAACTTTATTGGCATCTAAAGCACTAAATACTAACATTTACAGTGCTTACGACCACCTTGTTCATATATTCCTAATCTTATAAGGTACATGTCACCAATAGGTACATCCAAATGCAAGTGGGTTCCCACAATCACAATTTATATTGGTTCCTAGCTGTAAATGGTCCCCATAGCTATAGGTGTATCTGTTTGTAGATTAACTTCATGAACTTGAATTCCTGGTATTAGGTCATACATTCGTTATCGTAAGGGTTATTATTTTGTTAATATTTATTACACTCTGTGTGGTCACAACAACATGTTGCATGCCGGTCCTATTGGATACTCACAGCCGTCATTTACAGCTATTTTCCAGTACATGCCCCATCTAAAACCTTTACAGCTACTCATAACCGACAGGTACAACCATGTCTGATTCTATCAAGTTCTCGCAAATATTGATGGATTTCTTATGTCCTGTCTGGGTGCGAAATTCTAAATACTACATCATGAATGTTTCCATAGGTCAACGGCTTGCTGTCACCAGCATATGTTACTAAACAGACTCGTACGGTTTGTCAAGCGATATCCATAGAGACAGGCATATCTGAATTTACTGGTACGGGGCCGAAATTAATAAGATGCAGTAGGACTTTGTATGTTAAAAGAGTGTATCGTTTCAAAGAATAAAATCCTGTTATTATGTCATACCTTAAGAAATAATGAAGAATTATTCAAAGAATTATTGACTCATATACTAGTACTATATGCAAGCATATATACTTCATCAGATACCGACTTGATATTTGTAATGAGTATATAGTAATATATTATTTTTCTATAAGAGTCTAACTTTTATATCTTATGTTTGACATTGGCCTTTAAAACAACCCTTTTTGTTTTCCTCTATTCGTTTTCAACAAGATATGTTGTAAAACAAGTATGATCCCATGACAGACCAATAACCGGAAATGGTAAATGTCATAGTGACCTTGACCGTTGAGATACTGACCTCAATCAAAGGCAAGGTTAATTCGAAATATATTTAAGATAAACATGTTGTATGATCAGTACACAATCATTAATATGTGTACACATGCATAGCTTAGCAATATCATGTATGAGTACCGAAGGCTCTTTGCAGAGTCTTCAAACGCAGTAATACTCACGTTTCTATTGAATAAAATATGTTTATTCTTACTATAATAGAGTTAAGTACATGTATATGATAACAAAAATACATGCTGTGCCTTTAAAAAGAACAAAACTGATAAATATACTCATTCCGAAAGAGACACTTTTGAGAATTTTCACGTTGTTTTACCTCATGGCAGCCCTCTGGTCGGGAAACTGAAAGGTCACTGTGACCTTGACCTTTGACCTACTGACATTAAAAGCATTATGAGCCATCTACTGTTGCTGGGTAACCTCCATAAAAAGTTTGAAGATCCTAGGACAAAGCATGCTTAAGTTATTGAACAAAAACCATTTAGTCTACCGATCGACCGACAGACAGACCACCATGTGCAAAGCAATATACTTCGTCTTCAAAGATGGGGATGGCCATTATAAATTACTTACCATATTATTGTTGTATATAGAAGCTGATCACCAAGTGATGACAAAAACATGCCTTTTTGCATTGAAAAGCGAAGTAAAATGACTAAATTATTGCAAATTTAAAGACATTTTTTTTTTTTTACGTATTTGACCTTTGACCTTAATATCATATTTGGTCTTGACTTCTTTACGTTCAACATTGCACCATCAAGAGAGCATGTCATGTATGTACCCATTGAGAAAAAATTATCGGTCTAAAATGATAAGTAAATGAATGGTAGCTATAAGCGTAACCATGCCCTCGACAAAGTAGCCATTTTGTGATGCTACCAGTATGATAAAAAATCGATATCTCGTGCAATTAGACTGATTTTTGAACCAAATATTTATTTTTATCAATAAAGTATGCCTAAAGGATTAAAATTATGTGCAAATTATCAAATTTCAAGAATCACGGAATTTTTCATAAAAACTGTACGGACAAGATTTCATGAATATGATGGATTTTTAAAGTTAATTGACCTTTGACCCCTATTTAGTTCCTATCTGCGCGTGCAATTCTTTGATTTTTAGTTTTATCATATGCCCCAATATATATTCTACCTTTTGCGCAAAACTTTTCACATTCAAGTTTATTTTTGTCTGCCCTGTTTCCATAAGCACAACCCTACCCCCCTCAGCAAATGTCAATATTTTTCATTGACCTAATGGTAAACAATAGCACGAAAAACTTAGGTAGTCACGGCTTTGACACTTAAGAAATGGGTTTTCTGATAGGATATGCGTAAGTCTTTCAAAATATGTACAAACTTCTTTTGGCCTCCTTCGTTGCAATAAAAGTCGATGGGCTCTCCATCCATCCAGTAACGGTTTTTGATACCGCGAACGAAATTCGACAAATATACAGCAACCATTTTTCATAAAATATCGACCACATTCAACTTTAAATAGCAAGAACATGCAACATGTTCTATAATAATTGCAAATATATCGTGCAAAAATGTTAAATCGATGTAAAATGTAGAAACGTTTGAAGGAATGGTTTTTAATTGTTTCTCAGCTATGATGAACAATAGCTTTTAACTGGTTTTGGCATTTATTGGTCTTGTTTTATAACCATGCAATTGCCATAATTATGACGCAACATGACAAGCGTATATTCCCTTCCGCCAGGAAAATGCAATTTGTTTTTCTAAAAAGTAATTGTAACAAAATTATGGCAATGCTGAATACTTGATTATGAATGTGAGATTTAGCGAATTCGATCTATGGTACCAAAATGTTATAACGGGATAGAACATCCTTATTGTGACTCTTTTGGCACCAACAACAGCCAATAATGAATCAGGACATATCAGTGGATATTATGGTATTCAATTGTATGAGGTGGGATGAAAAGAACATTGATACATTACTTGACATTGACGTTGAGATGACCATGGCTATAGAAAGCTCTCGTAAATTGACTATAAAGCCAATCAGTGTCCGTTGGACATTGACGACATGGAATTTCCGTGATAGTTGCTTTCTGATTTCTAACAAACATGACTATTTTCATTGTATTGATAAAAGGACAGATAAGGCGGACAGCTCTGTACGAACCAGATGAAGAGAAAATGATTTTTTTTTTGTAGAACATGTCATCCGATTGTTTGGTTAGGTAAGTTAGCTACCGCTGATTTTTATAGTAATCATGTAAGGTAAATGCGCATATGATAAAAGCAGATGGGTTTCATTTTGGATGAAAACAATTGGCTGAACGTGTAATATAATATATAATTATATAATCGTAAACAGACCCGTCTGTGGCACTACCATATCACAATATCATCGTGGCGATGCATACAATGAGGAAGAAGGTGTCAACGTTGATTGTTGTACAACGCTTTGCAAAATAGGCATATAAAAGACAAACGAGTACAGTGTAAAAGGCTCCAACATTATAAATCAAGTTCGATTACATCAAATGTTACACAACTACGAAATGAAAAAAAAACATTTGCATATATGTTTCCAACAACAAAGCAACATTGTTTTGTGAAATTCTCATCGGAAATGAATAAACAAATGAGTTAGATTTTGAGAAGTTGAATGTACACTGAGCGGCAACGAAAACGCAACACTTACACAGTATAACATAACACATTTGTATGTAGGTATTGCGAAATTTTGTCATAGAATATATATATGCAAGTGACACATGGATATCACTTCAAATCAGAAAAAGTTGTTTAGCAACATACTTTTGTACCAGTTGTTTTGGGGTCAGTATTAAACAGAAAGTCGCATTTTTTAATATTTTAAAACCACCGTCTGCAGCGATGCATCGTGTGCATCTACGACGTATTAATCGTATGAAACGTTCATGTAATGCTAGTGGGATGCTGTTCCGTTGTTGTAGAAGGGCTATTTGAAGTTCATGTACTTTTAATGGGCCTGTACATTATTTCGCGCACAGCCACTAACATAATAAAAACATGGCTATTATAACCATGGTGTTTTTTCCATGGTCAAAGGGAGATAATCGTGGAGTAATATATTGAGTAAGTAATTTACTAGTCAGTTTCTTTATAGCACTGCTTCAAATTTAGCGCCTCTAAACGCATATTTGAAACTGCTCGTTTTGAGATTAATATAATTGTATTAAATTTGTCCCAAAGATGTTGAAAAGATCACCATTTGTAACTAGAAATAAATTGCATGAATGCTTTTAAGACTGATTATTGCATTTAATGGAGAAAAAATGCGCTTTTGAATTGCGTGCTTAATTTTCAAAACACGGTGTACGTCTAAATATAAATGAACATCATTACTTGAGCATGTAGACTAGTTCAGTAATTTACAGTAATACAATTTAGTGTAAAAGTTTGGTGATTAATCTTAAAAAGTGACGATAATTATCCAAGAGTTATCGCACTTGACTTAAACATTTTTCTTATATCCTATGATATTTTATACATTTTTATCTTTCTTAACAGGTGTATATGTATTCAAACTTGTGTTTAATGAATGAAATAATGACTTCGGTAAATTAAATCAACGAAACTTTGATTTTTAGTACGGATACCCCACACTTGAGCATAATGACCGATCTTTCGCAGTCTTCCTTTGACATATGCTTTGATATATTCTGCTAGTTATTTTGTTTTTCCGACTTATCCATCCATATTCTTCAAAATTCTTGCACAGAATGCGAGCAAATCTCTAGCCACCCATCAGCATGCGGGAAAATGCGCTTTAAGGCTTTTCCGCTATGGACCAGTGATTCTTAAAGTATTTTTACGGAAAAAGCTGATTTATGTAGAAAATATATATCGAAGTGAGCATACCAAATTTCAAGTTCTAAGTCAAAGGATTGCGGAAATATTCAAGTTAAAAAAGTGTTGCGTTTTCATTGCCGCTCAGTGTAGAAGAAATTCAGGGCATATCTAAGAAAATGACGATATGAGTTAATATGTTTGTAGGTGGTCGAGCTCCACGTGATAAGGTTATAATGGTAGCAAGACAGAAGAAAATACATTATGTGGCATACTTGTGTTTTAGTTTTTTGAGTGTTGCTGGTTTAGTACTGGCTGTGTTCTACCTGATGTATAACCTCTATCATAGACAGTTGAGGTGTGTACTATTTTTTCTTTTTCTTTAGAAAGTACGTATGATATAAATATCGCACCGGTGAACCTATGAAAACCCATTCAAAAGTTATTGAACGTTTACGTATTTAGCATAAACATGGTTTGCGTATTGATGTCATTTCGGCCCGTCGATCGTTCCGCTAGCCCGTAATGCCACTAACAACGGTATTGGTGTGGAACAACATGCTATGCTAACATTCCATTCATGTCATACCGGTGTCTGTGCGGTACATACGTTGAATGATACACTCAAACAAAAAAGGTTCAAACTATAACCCGATAACATCTCTTCCCAAATATCATTCCGTCGTATGTACGCATAAGAAACTGATGTGGTGTGGACTATACAAATGTACTATCTACCCCTTATAAATGCTCCATTACTCCAAATCTAAGAATCAGTACGCTATCACATCTGAGTCCGCACAATAAATAGTTGCTTGCAGTTCATTTAATCATAAACGTATCATGAGCAGAAATGTATGGTATTTCATTGATAAAAAAAAGATATACTGCTTTCATTCCCAATCAGATATTAGAGTCTATGGCTGTATGCCAAGACCATTTTCAAGGAACATTTACTATTGTCAAGATCAGAACTACAATTCTGAAATGAATGCATTTCGTCAAAAGAGCGGATGCTTGCATATAAACTGAATGTACTTTCTTGACCTTTGATTCGCTCGGTTTTGCAACAACACCATCTGTATGTTTGATTCGTTGGATTAATTCCAAAATTTTTGAGATGAATTAGTATAGTCGCTCTATTATCCGGTCATTATTAAGATCCCTGCAATTTGCTGAAAAATATTGATACTAAGCCCAGTTGTGCATATTTGTAACATGCGATTCTTGACTCAAGTATCAATGAGTAATTGGAAGCATATGGTTATTAGGCTGGATTGTGCTGGCTATATTACAGGTTATCATTTTTACCACATTGACTTTCCATAGACATCCTGTATCCTATCGACGCCTTATTGTAGCCGTTCAATACAGTCCGTTCCTTTTTATTATGGTAGTGTCAACGCAAATTGTGAGAGTAGGTATTTAGGCATCACCATCTGTGGTATAGTTATTGTTTGTCATGTCATTCAAATGTATGAATGAAAAGAAAATTATTAATTACTAGTTCATGTCGAAAATGCTAATCTTTATCCCATTATGTTTGTATAAATGCATATAACAGATACATGCAGTATCAAACAAATGAATCGATGCAATGTTGTTCAGAAGGATCATAATGTGCGCTTCGAAGCGATATGAAGCGTGCAATGTTGATCAGAATGAGCATAAGGTGCACGTCGATGGCTATATGAATTGATGCAATGTTGCTCAGAAGGAGCATAATCTGCGCATCGATGGTGATATGAAGCGATGCAATGTTGTTCAGAAGGTGCATAAGGTGCGTATCTATGGTGATATGATAAGATGCAATGTTGTTCTTGCGGAGCATGTGATGCGTACTACTTCTTTCTTTATCGTGTTTGATTTCAGATATATTAAACTGTCAAGACCAAAGTTAAACATTGCTGCTGTGATTGGTTGTATATTGGTGTATGCCGGTATTATTGTGTTGGGTTATGATGCCACGACTCTGCATGCATCGCACTATCCGTACCTATGCACGGTAGATATACAAATATTTCCTTTAAACTTTTAAATACCCTACAAAAATGTATGACCATTGAGAACAGTAAATCCAAACCTAAATGGGTTATCAGAGATGTAAAAGATGAGTTTTCGAAAGAACTTGTATCCTTTTCCTCAGGATTGTCAGGATATACTTTGCATAGGACAAGACCAGTAAGAATGCTAGTTTCAAGAACATAATGTTTGTGTAATGTTATTTTGCATTAACTTACAAGCCAACTCGGCAACCTAGCTCGATCAGCACCTGTGTGTAAGTCTTGATATTGTTCAGATTCCAAGTCGGCCATGCTTTTGAGACCTCACCTAACTTTCTCAGATAAAGTCGAAAAATCTGCTTATAGCATATCACATTTAATTTCCATTTCAAATAATTCACAACCTCGGGCCCGATCTCCCAAAGTTGTAATCTCAAATCAAAAGAAGATAGTACTGAAAACGGAGAATGAGTTTTAGATTAATCAGAAGTTTATTCTCATGAAATTGTACTGTAGTATACTCCTAATGTTTCTGTTTGGTGATTCCAATTTGGAGTCCAGAAAATTAACTTAGATATGAATGACAATATTTGAGATAAGATGTATATTAAGGGGATAATGCTTTATATTGAAGATGTTTATACACGAGTATATTTCCATACTGAAATTATTGAACACGTTGTAAAATTCACTTACGTGAAGTTATCATATCACATGATACATTTTTCTGATTCAACCATGAAATGTATAACTTTTTTATTATCAATAACAATAAATGTATGTGAATAGAGTTTCGTCAATGTTTTACCGGTATGGTTACATTACGACTTTATTACACTCCTTTGACGTCAAACGTTATATAAAACGAGTTTCATTATACAATATACCAATAGAAAGCACTGCTTAAATACGAAGTAATTTCCTATGAAAATCATTTTTGCAGAGTTAAACTGTTAGCTAGTTTGTAGAAAACGTTCACCCCATCAGATAGCGAATGAGGATATATTGTGAGACACCTAGCCTAAAATATGTGATTTCGATATCACCGAAGCGGAAGAATAAATGAACAGTATTATATAGAGAAGATATATCTGGAAGAAGGTTTTTACATCAGATTACGTCTGATAGACAGGCTATCATTAAGGAAATATCGCTTCTGATGCCTGATTTAACTTGTCATTTAATCTAAGTGCCATTCTAGTGGGCTCATTTATAGTAGTTAGAAGAAATGGCAGGCTTATGGGTCAATGGTATCCCAACGCATTGGTACTATAAGAGCGTTTTACAATTATATGTTATATTCTCTAACCAATTTATAGTGTTTAGTCGGCTCGAGTGGTTGCTCATGCACAAGTGTAATTGCAACATTTTAGCAAATAAAACGTATCTAATCTTGCAATAAATTCTATAATACATTGACCATCTGAAAATCCTGGGATTGAATCAGTAGTTTCGTTACTTGGCAAAACCCTGACAGACACATTATACGTAATTACTATATCCGAGCCCAGCAGACTAAAGATTATGCTCGAGTTTTAAGGAAACATATTCTGTGATAGGGATAAACATAAATATATAGATAAAAGTAAGTGTAGTGTAGTGGATACGCAAACAACGGAATACAAAATATTATCATCATGACCCTAAGTTTGTTAATCACAAGTTGAAGTCACGTGAGTGATATACACATTAGCTATTACACAAAATCATAGTACAAATGACATAGCTTTGACGTAACGTCGTTGTAAGAGACGGTCATCTAATTGGCGTGTTTATAAGGTATAGAAAGTAGCAGCTTTGTTTATCCGGTCGTAAAACCATCATGAGATGAAAATAATCTTACTTTTGTGCATTTTTTAGTATTAATTACAATTTAACCTCGTATGTGCGCATGTCATTCAATTGGTATAATATAAATCTAATAAGAAATAGTCGTTCATTCAAGCGTTATATTCCGTTTTTACCCACCGATGTCTTCAATAGTATGACAAGTGTGTCACTCACGCTGGTCAATCGGCTAAGTGTGTTTGATAATACTAATTATTATTTAATTACTAACTGCTGACTGGCTAATTCCCCAGAGGTTCTGTTCTCCGTCAACATCGGTCTTTGGCAATATTTTTAACTTTCCCCTTCTAACAACTCTTTTTTGTCATTTCTTGTATATTAATAACGACATAAGTATACTTAATTCTTTCACAAATCATGTGAAAACACTAATGAACTTCTCAAACGTCTGACGGTGTGACATTCGGTCACTTTTGGAATTATTGGCGTCCGATATCACATTCTTTCCCTTGAGCCTTCCATACTACCACTTAAGAAAATGAAAATGTCATTCATTCTTTTCAATCCAATGAGAATAGAGCAATCATCTTGCCTACAATTTGTTATGATTTGACCACTGACCAATTTGACAGTTACTTTTTAGATTGATTGTGTACTGAAATGAGCTGAAAATTTGCAAATTAATTCAAAATACTTTGTTTAAAAGAATGTGTGACTTTTACTGAATTCGGTCGGCACAGTCCACGAACTTTTTGATACCCCCTTGTACAGTACCAAGACTTGTAGTGTGATACAGTAGATCACTTTGCAATGCAGTTTCATACCGAGTACCAAAAATGGTATGAGAAAATCAGACAGGGTGGTAGCACTCAACCTAACCAGCCCAGCACAGTAATCACTTACGTAATCCTCACCGTCCCTAGTGGGGCTGGTATCTCTCCACTTAGGTCTGTCTTTGGACATTCTCTGTGCTTCGCCCTAGGCTACTCCCTGTCGCAGAGTTTGCGATAGTTTTGTTCGGGGTAATAAGTGACATTGTTCTTTGTGTATGCTCCGTTACATTATAAATTTTTTTGATAAATACCATCATTATATCCGTGGCATGATGTAATATTGTCATTATATTTCGTACTGTAGTATGATCCGTCTACTCCGTTGTAGTATAAACATATTTCCGATAGTAACTTAAGTAGGTTGACATGTTTATTTGCGGTAACTTTGTTGTTATTGTATGTACTATTACAGTTTGCTCCGTCTGCTCTGTTCTTTCATAAACTTGTCATGTGTCATTTGCAGTATCACGAATATTACGAGTTGGTTTGGCGTGAAGCCTTATTATATATAGCGCCCTAACCATTGCCATGCGGCCCCCTGAACTTCATTAATATCTTTAATCAGACGGACACATGTCGTTTTAATTTGAACTGTGAATTTCATTTTGGGTGTAAAAATAATTATTTTTGTGAACTTAAAAAAGTGTGTTATTTGTAAAATTAAAATTTAAAAATTGAATATTCGAGTTGTTGTTTTGTAAGATTACTTCAGTGTGGAAAGAACCATCAGGGCGGACGTGAAAACTTCACCACACTCCCATATCAGATGATTCTATCAAGACGTGTTGTGCAGTACCATCTCGTTTCATACCGTGGTACAATACTATGTCATACAGTGTCATGTAGTACTGTTCAGTGAGGAGATGTGTTGTGTAATACATGTAGGCATGTATCACTGTTTTGTTACAGATGCTTGTGGGACAATGCAGACCGTGCCATACAAAACATGACCCTATCGTTCCACACCGAGCATTGTCAAACCGCAAAAGACCGAACCGTACCAAGTCATTTCATAAAGTTAATGACCTGCGCTTGTCTTCGTGTCGATCTACTTATAAATAAGTGATCATCACCGACGAATGGGTAACAATATGGCAAAAAAGTCTAATTCGATTAGAAATACTGAGAGAGTTTTATACGAACAATGAATTTATTCATTAATTCCAAAGAGGCTGTTTACTGGGAAGGCTAATAGTAATTAATTATCGTGGTCGTTAACAGGTTTCTGTTGGTATTAAAGTGTCACGCTGTGAGAAACTATTGCCATAAAGGACGGAATACACGAGGATAGTATTCACTCGTCCGATCCTTTAATCCTACTGTTTATGACTAATAACCCGTACGACTATTATTAGGAAGAGAACTTGGTTATTCTAAGGTCAGCACTTACTCACGTTCATACATGTTTTGATCGCTTTACTTGGCTGTCATACTTGTCAAACCCAATGACTTCTAGAATTTTGTCTAATTTGTTTGTGTAAATGATATGTCGACATTGAATGAATAGGGAAACTAAATTAAAATATAAGTACAGTTGACTCTCATTTCCTCGAATACTTTCAATGGCACTTCGACATGAAATACTGTGCGTTTCTTAGTACCCTCAAATTTGAATGTCACTTGTTTACACAACATTGAGTGCATAAACATTGTAATGTTTCTAATATAATGTCATATTGTATGGATAGTTTGTGTATTGGCATTGGTTTGCACTATGTTTGGACAAATATTATTGGTCTACGCATCAGATAGATTGAACACGATAAGATGTGTATCAGATCGATTTGCAACTTCTCTCATTCAGAATAGATTGACATTTATTTGATTCAGATTATGATGGTCAAAACACATACATGTATAACAAAGATCACACCAGGATAACAATGAATTAGGTAACTCAGTCACACCATTGTTCACGCGGTAAATCAATAGAGACAATGGTGATATATGACTATTTGACTATGATATGAATCTACTCAGAATCAGTCAGAATATAAATGAGGATAGAGATGCTCGTCGTCGCTGTGAAGTCTTTTCTTCTGTCTTAGCCTCGTAAATGTGTGTATATTCATTGACAATGTTAATGTTTTATTTAACAAAATGGGCCAAGATTAACACATATTTGAATAATGATTATTTTCTTGATTTTTTCTCCTAAAAGCATATTAGTGTATAGTCAACATGGTGTTTGTGTTAACCTGAAAAAGCTAACATCAATCTCAAGAAACAAATCGTTGACTCACAATCATGCATCTATAAGTTATATAATTACGCTTCCAATATGAATCAGAAAGCTACACCTTAATACTGTAATATTTGATTGATATTTTGTCTGGTGGCTACGAATGTGTGATACTATGTATAGGAAGGTATTTGAATTGTTGATTTCCAGGTTTGTTCCGAGACAGCCTTTCACGTCAAAGGTATCCGTTGTTTTCTTTTGTAAAAAAGCAAGTATTTTTATTACAATGGATGATATTACAAATGCTCTGTAAATTGTATACTTTACACCAATGTAACAATATGTCAACTGTTTTGTTGATAAGTCGTTGTATAGAGTCAATTTATCGTTTGTCCGACACAATCGTCTCAGCAAATATTTCCCCACAAAACACATTGTCCGTATAAGAACAAAATTGGCCACTCATTGCAAATAAAATGTTTCACTAGTTTGTCAAAAAGTGTAGATGCCATTTTAGTATAAAGAGAATATATCCAATTTGCTAAATATATCAGCTTGTAGCGGAGGCAAGAGCTCGGATTAACATAAATCATTTGGGAGTAGTTTGGTCAAAGAAACAGACGGTCACGAAAGTCCATAAAATAAATCACTTAAAGCGCTCAACACAAAGTTGTTATACTAGTAGCTGTCTGGTAAACTACACACTTCTTTATTTATTATACCATATTTATATAGACCTTTTTTCATGTAAATTACACGTTCAAAAGTGCATTACAATCATCACAATTTAGACATAAAGTAAAACAATATGCACTGCGTATAAAAAATGCTAGTAAAAATAATAATATGGGTAAGAAAATAACCAAGTATGAGCCGTTTTAAAAAAACAAAATGAACACATTCATCACTAATTTAAGCTGGAATATAGCTGGACATAATAGCTCAAACTATACAACCAAGCCATGGTCTGAAATCAAATCTAACTAATGCTGCAAAATTATAAAGTTGAAGTAGTAAACTGAAAATAAACTATGGATTAACTGTGGCAGGTATGTAGTTACGTCAGCGTAAAGTTACACCAAAGACACGAATGGGTAAAAAGTTGAAATTGCTTATTCGTTGCATGTTCTACTTATTATGTAAAGATGAAACGTTAAATGGTGAAGGTGAAATTAAACACATTCGAAAACACATTTTTATTTTATCACAGCACATTTGGTGTAAATTGAACATGTTTGACTCGACCCTTCTATTTGGAGCGTTTTTGTATTTTGACCTTGAAAGTCGAATAAGTGACATGACAAATAAACATGATTTTGACCATTCGTATGTTTTCTTGTTTTCTCTTTTCCCACCACGAACGAACAAAATGAATTGCATAAATGTGCCAACAAAATTGATGTTTCTTTCATTTATATTTAAAAAAACACACACACATTATGTTGCAACGTCAGTCATTTTATTTATA
Organism: Spisula subtruncata; assembly: GCA_963678985.1. Lineage (NCBI taxonomy): Eukaryota > Metazoa > Mollusca > Bivalvia > Venerida > Mactridae > Spisula > Spisula subtruncata. Next base: position 26,784,373 of record OY787665.1, read on the forward strand.
TTTTAAAAAAAACACACACACATTATGTGGCAACGTCATTCATTTTATTTATTGTTTTTGGTATTTCACTGTTAGTGATGCTTGGTGAATAACTGAAACGTAATCTCGCGAAATTTGAGCAGCAAATTGAGAAAATCATGACGTCATTGCAATGTTTCGAATCAAACTATGCGTCAAAACAGATATCAAAATACACCCAAGAGTACTGAGACTTTTAATAACTGTCCATTAGTTTTCATTGATGGCAGTTATTGTGTTGATAGTTTTATCTTGATGCAAACAAGATTATAGTCGGGCGTCGATTATATGAAAGGCCGTAAAATCGGTGTAACTTAATGTGGTAAAACTATTCAGTTATGTACCATTACTAAGTGGTTTTTTAATATGAAATTGACTAAATGTAGTAATTTAACAAATAAATCCGATGTATGTTTAGAAATATTACAATCTGAAATGCACACACGAGATCAAGGGTGATTGTATCATTGGTAAGAATAACTTGTTAAATAGCTTTTTAAACAGAGTGAGGATTAATATCTGACAACCACTTTGTCACAGAGATAAATATTGAGAAAGTGACAACCATTAATATTACGTTTGTTTAAGCTTATTAGTAAAAAATACACAAACACCTCAGGCCCATCTTTACTTGCACTTTGTATATCGTTTCTTTTTTGTATCAATCATGCAATGCTGTTTCTATTGAATGCTGCCTTCCCTGGTTTATGTAACTTTTCTTAATATTAGAAACATTAGTTCCAAGTGTCCACAGCTGTCAAAACAATTTCGAAGGGTTCGTTATTTTGAAACTCAACTTCATTGCTTAAAAATACATTTGAAATAAATCCATACTCTTATATTTGTTTCGAAGTGCGCAGACACAGAAATGTGAATTGATGTCGAGATTGAAAAGGCAGCCAAAATATTTTTTGGACTGCTGCATTAATATCAGACTGCACGAAGATTGTACTGAAATATGTCATTAACTGTTGCTCATGGTATAATTTCACGTCATAATGTTATTGCTTATATTAGACCTTGACATTTTATACTTTCAAAGCGGTATATGTCTGGGTGCAAATGTGTACAGTTACTGTAGCACAATTTGGAATAATTGAAAATATTACAGCTGTAGAACACAAGAAGATAAAGATTTTAAAAGAGTCATACTATTATTTATAGTTTTAGTATTTTGTACTTGTCAGAATTGTTCATCCTAGTGTGTATTATCACGTGCATACTATTTTTTTAGTACTACAAGTTCTTGTAAATACATATATCAAACTGTACTTTATTTATCTGGTAGTTTTCTTTGTAACTCTATGTTGAATATTAATGTCATAAACAATTATTTCGAATACATCGTCATCAATTTGAAGAAAAAAAGACTAAATGAGTGCATATTTTTGAATAATTTAAATGTTTGTTGTTCGTAAATGATATATATTGGAAAATGAAAGACAGGTTTGTCTGTATAATATTCTTTGAAGTTTTAATTCTATACAGGAATAGACTGAGTGGAAACCATCGCTTTTTACTGAAACTAACATGAAATGCAATCAGAGTACAACTAACATGCTGCAAACGAACAAAACTCTATTTTAACTTTTAAGTGAAAAAAAAACTAAATTCGAAAATTTTGACCTGAAATGACACTTCTTAAAAATCTTCTACAATCGGTTTTATAGAGGCTTTGCAAAACAAACATTATTTTGAAGAAACTGTAATATGATGTTAACTTTAGTACTTCACGTCATGCAAGAAATGTTATGATTGCTTCAAACAACACTTATACAATGTCCTTTGGTTAGTGGTAATTCTTTTTCACCACCAATATGATGACTGGGTTACCTCAACTTGACTGAAACACTGTTCATAAAACTGTCGAAAGTTTAAACCAGAAATGACATTTTCATTTTTGAAAAAAAAATCTTCTACAAAACGTTTTATCGAGGATTAAACAAAATTGAATCTGGGGTACTCTTAAGGACTTCATATCATGCAAGAAATGCTTCGATTGCTTAAAACAGCACTTTGTAATTTCCTTTAGTCAATAGTGATTGCTTAACACCACCAATCGTGATGGATTGTGTCTAATTGACGGGAAAACGGCTGATAAACAATGTAAAAAAAACATTTAATTATAATTTAATGTTCCACAGGTCTCATTTGCGGCCACGTCTCCAGCACTCAATGAACGAGAGAAGTATTCTACCTTCTCCAGACTTGCTCCAGCTGATTCCTCACAGAATGTTCCACGTGCTATGTTCATCACAGACTTTGGATGGGATACAGTAGCTACGCTATATGAAATTGATGGTGACTGTTCGTTGGTAAGCCATTCATGTATGTTTTCAAACGTTCAGAAATTATGAATTATAAAATTTATATTTTCATTTAAATATCAATATAGAAAAATATTTAATTTATTTACTTTTCACAAATGACTCGTTTTAATCTTTATCAATGATACAGTTACCTGTTTTTCTGAATTTTTAAATATGTATTTTGAATATTGATTGCAATAATACAGTAGCCGGCTCCAACCAATTTGAAAGCCTCAACTATTTAACAAAATATGGATTGCTATTAAATTATGACCGCAAATTGTCTAGTCGTATCAAATGATTTTCTATAAAATACAAATTCTATGTGCCAAGACACTGAAAAAGTGCGTTCAGAAACAAATTATATCTAACAGGCACGGACATTCAAACATTGTTTTTGAAAGCATGTGCTTCGGGAACAGACTTATGTCACCGATTTATTAACTTGTTTTCCACTTATGGGTATTCCGTTTTGTTTGATATACTTGACTTTAAACGAGTTTATTAGACTAGATTCTGAATGGATTTGTTGTATGAGTCTGTCCTATAATTACGTTATATCGTAACAATCAGGCGTCACTGTTGCTTCATATTGATCGAGTGTATATTCACCTTAACCACACCATGCAACCATTTAATTTATAGGTAACTCTTTCAGCAAATGTAAAAGCTCGGCCATTTCCGTTTGTCTCCGGTAAATACACCTAGTAAATAAGTGTAGAAATACACCAATATCGTTCGCCCTCTAAAGTCAGCTACATCCGCGAGAAAATAACACGTTAAGAATCCGTCAATACGAGGGTTATTTTATATGTTCTGGTCATGTTTCTTATTCCTACGGAATAGCAGGAAGTATCGCGAAGAAAATGTCAAATATCTTTGTAGAAAAATAATATCTAGCGCGCATTATGAATAGAATTTACGTCTTGTTTATCACATGACGTCAAGAATGATATGACGTTTATTTGGCGTCAACGTAAACGTGACGTTCTGCGAACTTTTATTTCGTAGCGTTCTTTCCTAGTTTATACAATCACATTTGTATTCTTGTTTTCAATTCTAGTATTTAGCAGCTGTCGTTCTCTTTCTCAAGTTTAAACTTTAACATATTTGTTGTCGTATTACGTGTACATGTTGTATAAATTAACTGGGGGAGCTGCGATTTTCGAACCATGCGACTAAAAGTAGTTCAAAATGTCGCCTTGTTATGTCAGAGGTATTTTCTATTGGATAAAAACCGAGGTGATCAGAATACTCTTTCAGATGTCGCTATTTACACATTTTTTCATATTTTATCAATTAATAAAACACTAAACATGATCTGTTCAGTCTGAAAACCACGGAACACAATGAATGCGCACTTACCCTACGTATATCGTGACAAAGCTGATAGAGCTGTCTATGTACAGTGCTCAATGACTTAACTCTGAACTCATTTTTGTACGGTATGCTAACAAGTCTTTCAAAAAGAAAATAAAAAAAGGAAAAGTGAAGGGTTTCAACTAGTATTTGCAAATTTTTTATTATATTTCAAGTTTCTTTAAATTCCCATTACAAATCAAAGTGGTGCAAGACTTCTGGACTTCAGTTTAGAGTCTATCATTTCTTTATTTATACTTCCTATACTTGTAGGCTGTGGACGAGATGGGGAGTACGTTTAAACAGAACAATATAACAATCCGGATATCCACATCATTCCGGCGTTATGATGACATAAATGCAAATCTTCTCTCTGTAAAGGTAGGCACGAAGCACGCGTGTAAAAAACTTAAAACAAACTATGTAGTAAAGGAATTTCAAGTCTGTACAAATGAGGGATTCCCCAAGGCAACTGCTATACTTGGCCGATCGGAAAATTTTGCTACAAACATAGCCTAATTGGCAAAAAAATTAACCATGGACCATTTTATTGCCCGATCAGGCGATTGCAAAAGGGAAATATCCAAGTCGTCAGCGGAATCCCGGAATTGCATAATCTGGCAATTATCCCCCATTGGTAGGTCGAACTCACTTATTATACAAGAGGACGAATATCCGTTTAGTCTTAGGCAGTTTATCCAAAGTTCTGATTTTATTGCATACATGTAGTAGTCTTTAGAACTGTCAATAGGCATTTCGTTAAGCCATATGGATACCTCATTATTTCTAAATTTCCTTAAGGGTCCTTTATGATATTTCTTTCTTTAAAGTACACAATAATTTGTAAGTTTGAATTATAATTACTGCAAAGACAATCGATGGCCCCAATAGTATTTTCCCTGATAACACAACCTTTGAGATTCATTATCTTCTTTGAATGACTGATTTGACGTTATCTCACGCGTGTTTGTGTCAAATTTTCACCCAGTGTTGCACTAAAAAATAATGAAAATGACCTTTTTTCTATAAGACACTAAACTACCTATCAAGATAAACGGCGAGAATAACATAAGGGATTGTGGTGTATAAAATGTACTTGCGAGAGTCGGACATTGACAAATGGTGTGTAAGTCTGGAAATCAAAGACTAAACGAACATTTTCTGGTCCGTCGAAAAGCATTTCGTCTGTATAGTGCTGATGTGTAAAATTGCTCATTATTTCCGTCTCAACTCGTGACAAGATAAAAGCTTTCATTGGGTAACTAAATGACAGCCTTTCCAACATTGTTTTAAACTTGCTGAATCTAATGGACAAATGTTTGACTTGAAATTGATATGTTAGTGTACTTCGTTAAACGGTAATTCATGACTACCATCAGTCTAGCGTATATTTATTTCAAATTTTTAACTTCGAACAAAAGACAACTTCAAACAGGACGAACTTTTCTAGCGGAGTTATACACCAGTCCATGCGTTTTAGTCTTTATTTAACTAACTAAAATTTATTGTCAATGTACTTTATATGGTGTTACATGAAGCATCATCAAGATTTTGCTAAATACATGTACAGTACAGTTGTGACTATCTTCTAAATGATAGCAATGCTAGTGACAGTAAAGTCTCATTACGACGCATGCACGGCAGCCATTTTTAATAACACTTTTGATGTCATCCAAAATGGCCACCACTCATGCGCAGGCCTGACACTATCCATCACGCATACCATCGTTGATGATTTTTACGGCAGAATTTAATTATAAATGCGATGTAGAAAATCGTATCTTGGAAATTATACGGACTTTATGATAAAGGTGGTATTAATTTCAAGAAATATCGCTCATTGTAATCGATATGTTGTATTTCAGAAACACGATGCACGTATAATAATTGGTGGTTATTCTGAAAAGGCGGCAAGAAATGCTTTGTGTCAGGTTGGTGGTTGATATGTTCGACATTTTAATGTCAAATTCTCGTCTGCTTTTAAGAATTGGTTTTTTTAATTATCGGTTAAGAGCTTTTAAGGTTGTTGTAAAAATCCATTAACCTTGCATTTAATTTATTGCCACTAGACAAACAAATGTAATATTGACAAAAGGCGAATTTAGACCGAATTTGAGATTCACATGATGTCAATCAGAATACCTCACATATTTCTGCAAATGATGCATCAAATGCACTCAGTCTCGTGAAACATAACATTATAGCTATGCATAACGCCCGAGGTTATCAGAATCGTCCAGGATGTGCAATCAATTACCGGCAAAAATGAAGGCAGTGTACCTGATTTACATATACTTAACAACTTTTCTAAGTCCTCATTTTCATTTATCCATAACTTTCTTATTATATATAGCAAAGTGGAAAAATTTCTTATGTGAAGTTAATACAATGAATTCATAATAATCCACGTAACGAATTGGTCGTAAGTCACGTGGTTTGTTCGTCACGAGGTTGACGTGCAGTTCATGCTTTATGGACGCCACGCGTTTATATACCCATGGAGTGTGTTTCAAATATCATCACTTTATGTCCAATCGTGTATGAAAAACAGTTTTAAAATGATTGAGATATCACAGTTATGCGTCAAATAATGTCATAAAATATTAAGTGACGTCAGTACGTAACATTTTGTGTCGAAATTCAAGAATTATTATCTTAGCATCCACGCCTGATTGAATTTTAACGTGTAAATGTCTATGAGTGTTTAATTCAAGGTAAACGTATAGTTTGCTAGTCGTATTTTGCTGATTGCGAAAGCGTTTAGTATTTATTGTTACTTAATTGTTACGTTATGACGTAAAATCGCTCTACGCCGAATGCGAATGCCAACTTTGAGTTCAGACGGTAAAGTTCAATGAGTCTTTTCGTTCAGCAATGCTTCCAACTTGCGTCCTTGACTGTCTATAGAAACGTCCGACTACATAGTGGTCATCACACATATCAAAATCTCTATTTGCGAATTTTACTTTCTTTTGTTCTTATGTTATATGCGTGTTCATGTCATACATTTTAATCAAACTCGACTTTTTGTTGTTCAATTCTACAAACCTATAACACACGCAAGTTATCTCCAAATTTCATTTCACTATAAGCGAGTTTGACAAAATTATCTTGAACAATATAAGTGTGGACTTAGAAAAGTTGCTAAGTATATATATGCAGTTTTGTTTGCAGTTAAAATACAAAAAGGCTATTATATTTCCGAATGTTTAAATTGACCTGAAGTTCTTATTTTCTGTAAAATTGAAACAAAACGGCTGTTTTCTGTACATTTACCTCCAAGAATTACTGCGCGAACTTTGTCTAGCGCCGTAAAATGATCAAGTATTTTACATTAGTCTATGAAGATCTTGTATAACTGAGGGTGTTTCGAGAGCGAGTTTAGTTTGGGTGGATTTCATACGCATATACATTAATGTCAAAACCATGAACTATCCGACTTGTTTTCGTTCAACTTCTGTTAGCCTACATGCTTCAACATCTTTTTGAAAATTTTAAATCATGTTATTAAGGTTTCGCATACAGAATTACAACGCCCCCGTTAGCACATAAATAGAACATCATCAAGTTAACCATGTTCTAATAATTCATTGGGACTGACCAGTTATGGTGTAAAATATCTATAGGCTCTGATCATGCCATTCTTAATTTGAGAGGTTTGCAGTTTCTTGCGGAGAAAATTATCAAGATTTTTAATTTCCTTTGACAGACACACTAATTCCTGGTGGATAATAACCTTCATCTAAACATCTTAATGCAATTGGCGTTCAAGCGTTTACCCTACTGAACGCATTACTTAATATTGCCCTCTTAGACACATTCAAACGCAGGAAATTACTCGAGCAAAAAGTTATATCGCAAAATTTGCATGTAAAGTAATTGCTATTTTCACCAGGCATGTTATTTCGTTTTTGTTGCTATCCCAACTCTACGAAAAAAAAAATAGGAAAACCAAAATAATGATGTTTTAATAAATAAAAAGCCTGGCTAAACCTCTAAACCTTCCAATCAGTCAGAGTACCTGTTGTCAGCAATGGAAAGCGCTCAATTCGGATACTAACAATGAAACGGTTGAAGCATAGCTGAGATCATATAATTAAACTGTTCAGAATTTTAATTTAGCTAGAATTCTAGTTGCTGACAAGATAATGCGATGAAAACCCAGTTAGGGGCTTCTCTGTGGCGACGTAATTTAGAATTAATCTGACCGAATTAGCTGGAATGGTGTGATGTGAAAGTTCTGTGAAGGTGATAGCATATTAACACCAACTAGATGAATACAGCACAGTGGAAATGCATAGTACTTTACAAGCATTTAATTTCGATGGGACGAAATTTCAAAGTTTTGGTAAAAAAGATCATTTTGCCGGGACGTTAATTCGTGAATTTCGCATTTAAGGTAATAACTCCAGGGTCAATAGCGAAATGAAATATAAAAGTGCAGATTCCAGGGACAAACAAATTTCATTAAAATGGCCTAACGAACAACGAGTTCTTACCACCTTGTAATGGTGAATTAATGTCAAAATAGTTCGTGATGTAAGTCAACATGACATTTTGAAATTGACAATATCCAAATACTACAAGATTGAAGAGACCATGAAATCTTATGACAGTCATTTACTTTAAAGCGGTTTTAATTAAATATGGGCTAACCAAGTTCAATTAAATTTGTTGAACCAACAAAGAGACACATGATTTTATTTGCTCGTTGTCATACCGTATGGCTAACGGTTAGCGCATTATAATTCATATTTATCGTAACATACGATCCGTTTCCTAACTAAAGCCAGCTTTTCTGACCCAACATCAATAAACGCATTTATTGCTGGCAATTCGTAGGCTAAATATGACTTATTGTTGCACCAACAAACACCTAACTGAAACCCAGTATGTTTCAAAATGTTGTCTTAATGACCCACTAAAATGATGAGATAATATATACTATTCATGGTGAGTGTCAATGACAAACCAATAATGTAATGCCAATGACCACGATTCCCAAAATAACTGCACTCCTCACAATATGATGTTTCAACCAAATAACGTAGATAAATAACCATCATCTATATGTTTGCAGCAGACAGTTAAGCGTAATATTCAATCAGCTAAATAGATGTTCTTTTCTTGCCGAGCTTTAAGCGACTTAACGGATGTATTTAAAACCCGTCTAGGGAATTACGGCTTAAACATCTCCAGAATATCTTTTCTGTATTTTCTTTCAAGTCATGATTATCAAGCTTCTTATAAACTCCCAAAAGTTCAAATACCTCTCGGTAATAAGATGTAGGATAGGGTTTCTATGGAAACAAATACATTGACCTAATTGAATCATTACGAGGGTTGTCCGCGAAAGTCGCGAACATTGTCTCCCATTTATACGCTACGTATTATTTTCCTTAAATATTTTAACGCATTTTTGGTCAATTCATTTATAACATATATTTAGTTCTTAGAAGTTATTTCCTGATTCATTTTTGCTACAAAACCTGATTAACTGATGCCGGTTGGGTAGGGTCGGCGCACACTCAATTGTTTTGAATAAAAATTAAATATTTGTTATTCAAGACCGTCTTATTCAAAGCAATTTGCATTATTTGTTTTAAAAATTATATAGGCTTCAACGTAAATGTTTTCCGCGTTATTGTGTTAGTTTATACATCGATGATGTCAATAACAACAACGCCGTGAACTTATTCATAGTATCGAAGTTTTAACGTTTTTTGAAAATGGCGACGTCGCGGAAATGTGCGGCGCAGTGAGTTATTATAAAATACTGTGTTGGTCGCGGTGTAACATCCCGCACAAACATAAAAAGACATAGTCAATGCACATTTTCAAAGTTGCGTGACCTGGACCCTTCGCTTATACATTACACAAACGTTTTAGGAGGGGTTTAACGAAATATAAATACTGGAAGGCCGAAAAAAGGCAAGTCAGCACTAATTAGCGAGTTAAAAACGTCGTCGACAACGACAGGCGTCAGGAAGTTACGGGTGTAGCGACTAAGGTCGGTATATGTAAAACCATTGCACATAATACATGTATACATCAGAAAAATATAGACATGTGTTCATGCATATATCTGCGAGATGAGTCCCGTAAGCATTATCTTCCGAAGAAATGTTAAGCGTGTAGTGGCTTTCGGGAAATCTAAATACGAAGTCACAGAGTTGAGCGTAACGTCATTGACGTTGTAGAGTGTGCGCCGACCTGACTTATAGCAGTTACGATAAAATTACATACTCGATCTATCATTTGAGATATCACGTTCAAACTTTGCAATTGTAGTGTTAACATATCGCTGTATAAGATTGAGTATGCCAATTGCTAATATAGTTTGAAGAAATATAGTAGCAACCAATGTTCGCGACTTTCGCGGACAACCCACGTATAATATTGTTATTCACTATACAAAAGTACAAGTAAAGCTTCCTGCCTTTATCAGGCGTTGCGTGTTACCATTCATCGCCAGTGTGATGATTATTCTGATGTTAAAGCGTTATAAGATTAAATGTTGCGCTTCGTAGATTGCCTATACAAGACTTTCTAACTTATTAAATTTCAATGTATTTATAAAAACAGAAATTCATTTCTATCTCAAATAAAGTCGTATACATACCACATTGAGTTGACCTAACTCATTTATTGTTCGGTGGTACCATTTCGCTTCTTCTCAATCAATTGCAAACGTCTACAACTCTGGAGGACCTTATCATAGCCAATGGCATAGAAATACGTAACAAGCACGAATGTTGATTGCAAGCTTGTGACAAGCTAGTGGTTTGCCAGATCATCTGTGCTTACCAGTGCGGGGGTGAAATATTCCGTATCAATACTACTGACATCGTTTATATAACCGTACATTGTGTAAAGAATTAGCATATTGTGCAAATCAATTTAAAACGGTCATTGGTATGAAATTATAAGCATTTTTGGAAACACTTACTACACAAGTAAGCTTTTAATTATCTGTACTACACAAGATGTCATTACAGAATACATTGCGGACTTTTTTGTTGTGCGTAAGAGTACGAAATTAAAAGTACATTACACCTTTCCAGAAAAATGTTAAGTGGTTGTCATCAGATATGTGGTCATGCAGGTCAAACAACCTATAGCTTACTGCAAATTGCCGTTATATGTTATAGTCAAATAACATACTCATTTGGTAAAAGGAGTGACGCTGGTTGGTAACAATTTGCTCAAATCTGAGTTAGAAGAGTACATCCACTTTGCTTGCGCTTAATACTTTATGTATCTATATATAGGCACACAACCTGTGGATGTTTGGACCAAGATATGTATGGATTTTTATTGGTGAATGTGTGAAACGCTGGTGGGAGGTAACAAATAATACCACGTGCTCAAAAGAACAGCTCCGATTGGCTGTGGAAGGATATTTCACCATTGATATTTTGAACTCTATCAGTGAGGACGATATGTCTTCAGTTACTATAGTGAGTTCTACATATTTCAGCTAGCTTTAATAATTACTTAATATCGGAAAGAATATATCTTAAATGTAACCGTACCTAGCGTGTACAATAGATGACATTTTTAAAATTCCTCAAATAAGGGTCGTTTTGCATGTACAACAGTATACATGTACTATATTGTATTTATAAATAAAAAAAACTAGATATAGGTTTAGGTTGAACGTGCAAATTTCCAGTCCAAAATTATGAAAATTGCAAAAGTATTTGCACCAGTCCGGTTAATTCAGGAGACCCATTATATATGTGTCTTTAATGAAAAAAGATCATACAGTGTATGATATCAGCATCGATAAAGAACATTGGAGCACATTAACACATTGTTCCTATTTTCAGAGTGTGCGTCAGTTTCTCAAAGACTATGACGTCAAGAAAGGGCCACGTCCGATGTCACCATATGCTACATGCACGTACGATACAGTATGGACAACAGCTCTAACACTCAAAGAAGTATTGGAACTTTCGGATAAAAACACTAGTGTAGCAGCTGACGTGCTTGCAGATTTCACTTATAAGAATGGCGAACAAACAAGACACTCGTTCTTTCACATCAGCAGGATCTTGGATTTCTCGTGATTTCGGTATATATTGTATCACTCAAAACGTTTCAAGTTATGCCTAGTTACCAATACATGTAACTATTGTAATCAGTTATATATAATCGATAACTTTGACATATCATAATTATACAAGTATTGTATCAAATGTCTTATGGCCCAGTAAGCAAATATTTTAACATAGTGGGTACTCTGGTAGATGCACCAATTTCTAAAATGTCTAAAATAAACCTGTTACCACAGGTCCCCTTACGAGTGTAAGTTACTTACATACGAATAAAACGCTTGGGTAGGAATCAAACACATTGTGGTAAGGGAAAACATGTAGCCGGATACCTAACTAACTCTTCCACTTGCGGAGTTACTCTTTTAACGTTGAACAATTCTACCCTGGATAGAGGGATCAAATTCAAGCAAATAATACATACATACGAATACTCTGATATTCCTTACTACCTACATCAATTTCCATAAATAATTACCTTCGTTAACAATTAATATTATTAATTAACAATATTTCAGGGACCAATCTTATTCGAAGGACCAGACCGTAAAGGAATCTCTGTAATCAGCCAAAACCAAAGTAAGTATACAGTCGACATTTTGATTCAAAGAAAGTAGATTTCTTTTTTGGAACCTTTCGACATTTAGTATAAACGTCATCTTCAATGACTGCGATAAACGGCGCATTCTGTCTACGCATGCTATCTTGTTATGTCTACCAGTTTCGAACAGTAAATTATGCATGGAACAGCGTAAGTTTATGTGTTTGAATTCAATATGAATATCGAGTTTAACATACTTTTCACCTTCTGGCTGTAATTAAACTACTAATAGTATATACGTGTAGTTTGTTAATTTCTAGATGCTTTGTTTTAAGTTGCACATAAGTATTTTTATTACCCACAAACAGAGTTCTCAATGAATGACCTTATCAAATTGGAGCAATAGAAGGTTTATTTTACTAGCGTATGTACAGTTTAGCCCTCCCGGCTACGTTCAGATTGAAAAACACTCGGTAACATTGTTTCAGATGTCTATTGTTATTCATACGTTAACCACTTATACAGTAACGGTTTTCGGTAAATTTACTGTGAATGAAATACAACAAATGTATAGCAATTATTATACATAAGAGCAAAACCATATTCAGCTTTGAGTAGCAAGAACATGCAACATGTTCTATAACAATTGCAAATATCTGGTGCAATATGTAAAATCGATGTAAAATGTCGAAACGTTTGAAAGAATGGTTTTTTATTGTTTCTCAGCTACGATGAACAATAGCTTTAAAATGATTTTGACATTTATTAGTCTTGTTTATAACCATGCGATTGCCATAATTATGACGCAACATGACAAGCGTATATTCTCTTCCGCCAGGAAAATGCAATTTGTTTTTCTAAAAAGTAAATGTAAAATAATTATAGCAAGGCTGAATACTAGATTATGAATGTGAGATTTAGCGAAATTGATCGATCATCATGGTACTAAAATGTTATAACGGGATAAAACATTCATATTGTGACTCATTTGGCACCAACCACATCGAATAATCAATCAGGACATATCAACTCAATTGCATGACCTTGGATAAAAAGGACATTGACGGACTCAAATGGTAATTGATACATTACTTGACATTGACTTTGAAGTGACAATGACTATAGAAAGTGCTCGTAAATTGACTATAAAGCCAATCAGTGTCAGTTGGACATTGACGACATGGAATTTCTGTGATTTCTAACAAACATGACTATTTTCATTGTATTGATAGAAGGACAGATGAAGCGGATAGTTCTGTACGAACCTGATGAAGAGAAACAGAATTTCTTTTGTAGGACATGTCATCCAATCGTTTGGTTAGGTAAGTTAGCTATCGCTGATTTTTATAGTTATTATGTAAGGTAAATGCACATACGATAAAAGCACATGGGTTTCATTTTGGATGAAAACCATTATCTGAACGTATAATACAATATATAATTATATAATCGTAAGCAGACCCGTCTGTGGCATTATCATATCACAATATTATCGTGGCGATGCATACAATGAGGAAGAAGGTGTCAACATTGATTGTTGTACAACGTTTTGCATAATAGACATATAAAAGACAAGCGAGTACAATGTAAAAGGCTCCAACATTATTAATAAAGGTCGATTACATCAAATGTTACACAACTACGCAATGAAAAAAACATTTACATATAAGTTTCCAACATTTAAAGCAACATTGTTTTGTGAAATTCTCATCAGAAATGAATAAATAGATGGGTTAGATTTTGAGAAGTTGAAGGAAGAAGAAATTGAGGGTATATCTAAGAAAAACGGCGATGTGAGTTAATTATGTTTGTAGGTGGTCGAGCTCCACGTGATAAGGTTTTAATGGTAGCAAAATTGAAGAAGATACACTATGTGGCCTACTTGTTTGCTAGCTCTGTGAGTGTTGGTGGCCTTGTGCTGGCTGTATTCTTCCTGGGGTATAACCTCTATCATAGACGCTTGAGGTATGTACTAATTTTTTTTTTGAAAGTATGATATAAATATCGCAACGATGAACCTATTAAAAAACATTCAAAAGTTATTGACCGTTTACATATTTAGCATAAACATGGTAAGCGTATTGATGTCATTTCGGTCCGTCGATCGTTCCGCCAGCCCGTAATTCCTCACACAACGGTATTGGTGTGGAACAACATGCTATGCTAACATTCCATTCATGTCATACCGGTTTTTGTGAGGTACATACGTTGAATGGTACACTTAAACAAAGAAGGTGCAAACTATAACCCGATAACATCTTCCCAAATAGCTTTCCGTCGTATGTACGCATAAGGAACTAATGTGGGTGTGGACTATAACAATTGTACAATCGGCCGTTATAAATGCTCCATTACTCCAAATCTAATAATCAGTACTCCATCACATCTGAGTCAGCAACGATAAATAGTTTCTTGCAGTTCATTCAATAATAAACGTATCATGAGCAGGAATTTATGACAATATATTGATGAAAATTTGATGGACTATTTTTAATCCCAATCAGATATTAGAGTCCATGGATGTATGCCAAGACCATTTTCAAGGAACATTTACCAATGTCAAGATCAGAACTACATTACTGAAATGAATGTATTTCGTCAAAAGAGCGAGTGTTTGCATATAAACTGAACCTTTGATACGCTCGGTTTTCAAACAACACAATCAGTTTCTGTATATTTGAGTTTTTAATTAGTGTCTAAATATTTTGTGATGCATTAATTTCCGCTATAACCTGATCTGGTTTAATTATATTTTTATTCGTTCCACTTTCCACATAGTTTTTAATCATGTCAATTTCATATTTTTGTCATCCTATACATTCCCTTCGATAGTGCTACCAAAAACGATACAATGACAGTGTCAAGGCAAAATCTTAGAGTCGGTATATTGGTATCACCGTCAGTGGTATAGTTATTGTTTGGCATGGCCTTCAGTTTAATCTCTCCGCGTACGAATGTATGAATGAAAAGTTAAATATGAATTACTAGTTCACGTATGTAGAACATGATTATCTTTATTCAATTGTGTTTGTATAAATGCATGTAAATCGAAGCAAAGTTATTCAGAAGGTGCATAAGGTGCGAATCGGTAGCCATATGATGCGATGCGATGTTGCTCAGAAGGTGCATAAGGTGCGAATCGATGACGATATGATGCGATACAATGTTGCTCAGAAGGAGAATTTGGTGTGCAACTACCTCTTTGTTCATTTGTTTGATTTCAGATCTATCAAATTGTCTAGTCCAAAGTTAAATAATGTTGCTGTGATTGGTTGTATGTTGGTGTATGCTGGTATTATTGTGTTGGGTTATGATGCCACGACTCTGCATGCATCGCACTATCCGTACCTATGCACGGTAAAAATGAACATATTACCTTTAAACTTTTAAATACCCATAGGGTCTTCAAAGGTGTATGCCCATTGAGAACAGTAAATTCAAAAATAACACGGGTTGTTAGATATGTACGAGTATAAGATGGATTATCGAAAGTATTTGTATCCTTTTCCTCGGTATTGTCAGGACATATTTTGCATAGGACATGATCAGTAAGAATAGTAGTTTTTAGAACATAGTGTTTGTGTAATGTTATTTTGCCTTAAATTACTATCAAACTCGGTCAGCTCAGTCTGATGAGCGCCTGAGTGTAAGTCTTGGTGTCGTATAGATTCCTAGTCGGCCATGATTTTGAGACCTCATGCTGACCGTCCATAGCATCTCATTCAATGTGTTAAAATTTTAAATCATGTGTATTTGTAAATATGTGCAGTAATTAATTTCAGGGAATAGTTCATGGATGTTAGAAGTCTACATGATACGTAGCCAAACTAATCGTTCTCACGAAAACTAGAAACATGATCCAGTAAATCTCACCTAACTTTCTCAGATAAAGTCGAATTAACTGCTTATACCATATTCCATTTAATTTCCATGTTAAATTCTTCAAAACCTCGGGCCCGACCTCCCGAAGTTGTAATCTCAAATCAAAGGGAGATTTTACTGAAAACATAGTATGAATTTTAGACTAATCAGTTTATTCTCATGATATTGTACTTTAGTATTCTCCTAACGTTTCTGTTTTGTGATTCCAATTTTGAGTCCAGAAAATTAACTTAGATATGCATGACAATATTTGAGATAATATGTATATTAAGGGGATAATGCATTACACTGAAGATGTGCGTACACGAATATATTTCCATATTGAAATTGTTGAACACGTTGTAAAAGTCACTTACATAAGGTTATTATATTACATGATACGTTTTTCTGAATTAACCATGAAATGCAAAACTTACTTTTACTATCAATAACGATACATGTATGTGAATGAAGTTACGTCAATGTTTTACCGGTATGTTTACATTAGGACTTTATTACACTCCTTTGACGTCAAAAGTTTTATAAAACAAATTTCATTATGCATTTACCAATAGAAAATACTGTTTAAAGTACGAAGTCCTTTCCCGTGTAAAGCATTTTAACCGAGTTAAATTGTTAGCTGTTTTGTAGACATCGTTCACCCCATTAGATAGCGAATGAAGACTTATTGTGAGACACCTAACCTAAAATATGTGATTTCGATATCACCGAAGCGGAAGAATAAATGGACAGTATTATATAGAGAAGCAATATCTGGAAGACGGTTTTACATCAGATTAGGTCTGATAGACAGGCTATCATTAAGGAAATATCGCTTCTGGTGGCTGATTTAACTTGTCATTTAATCTAAGTGCCATTCTGGTGGGCTCATTTATAGTAGTTAGAAGAAATGGCAGGCTTATGGGTCAATTGTTTCCTAACGCATTGGTACGATAAGAGCGTTTTACAAGTACATATTATATTCTCTAACCTATTTATAATGTTAAGTCGGCACAAGTGTAATTGCAACATTTTAGCAAATAAATCGTATCTAATCTTGCAATAAATTCTATAATACATTGACCATCTGAAAATCCGGGTATTGAATACAGTAGTTTTGTTACTTGGCAAAACCCTGACAGACACATTATACGTAATTACTTTATCCGAGCCACGCAGACTAAACATTATGCTAGAGTTTTGAAGATAGGGATAAACATTAGTATAATAATAAAAGTAAGTGTAGACATGGATACGCGAAAAACGGAATACAAAATATTATCATCATGACCCTAAGTTTGTTAATCACAAGTTGAAGTCACGAGAGTGATTTACACATGTAGATAATACACAAAATAATAGTACAAATGACGTAGCTTTGACGTAACGTCGTTCTTAGAAACGGTCATCTAATTGGCGTGTTTATAAGGTATAGAAAGTAGCAGTTTTATTTATTCGATCAAAAAGCGATCATTAGATGGAAATAATCTTACTTTTATGATTTTCGCAGTTGCATTTGTTACAATTGAGCCTCTTATGTGCGCATTTCATTCAACTCGTATCATCTAAATCTTATCAGAAATAGTCGCTCATTCAAGCGTTATATTTCGTTTTTACCCTCCGATGTCTTCAATTGTATGACAAGTGTGTCCATCAGGCTGGTCAATCGGCTAAGTGTGTTTGATAATACTTATATATATATAATTTTAATTACTTACTGCTGACTGGCTGATTCCCCAGAGCTTCTGTTGTCCGTCAACATCAGTCTTTGGCAATCATTTATACTTTCCCCTTCTAACAATTATTTTGTTATTTCTGGTATATTATTATACATACTTACTTCTTCCACGAATCATGTGAAAACACTAATGAACTTCTCATACGTCTGACGGTGTGACATTCGGTCACTCTTGGAATTATTGGCGTCCAATATCACAATCTTTCCCTTGAGCCTTTCGTAGTACCACTTAAGAAAATGAAAAATGTCATTCATTCTTCTCCAATGAGAATAGAGTACTAATCTCGCCTATCATTTGTTATGATTTGAGCACTGACCAATTTGACAGTTACTTTTAGATTGATTGTGTACGTTGAGACACGAGATTTTTATTTTCCGCTGGATTCTCTCTGTCATTTGGAGCAATGTTCACTAAGACAGACCGCGTCCATCGGATCTTCACTCGAGCTAACAGGGGCCTTATTAAAGGCAAAGTAGGCTTTGGTGACTTGAAAGTATTTTACGGAAGTGATTTACTTAGTAAAATAACAATACGCATTGGAAAAAAGCAGTTAATAAATACACATGTTGTATAACAAATAGTATCAATATAGCCAACATTCTATCTAGACAGTTTTTATACTATAAACTCAAATAAATATTTTATAGATAGAGCCATTATTTGGTAAGCATCCCAAGAGTGCGTGCCTTTTGTATATTAGTTAGTATGCAGCATGTTTTGAACATATTCAACCCAAATGTGCAATATCATTTTGCAATAAAGACAGAAAAATAGCCATACAAAGGACTACGGAGAAGATGTCCCTGTTAAAGAAATGCAAAGCTTTCATATCAGGCCGAAGCCGAAATACAAATGATTTTTTCTTCAAGATCTGGTAAATGAACACCAATTGTAATGCTCTTTTAAAATCTTGCCCATGGACAATAAAAAAGGTATTTATCCCATAATATTATAAATGATTTTTCAGTTGCTGAGAGACAAACAACTTTTAGCCATTTTCGGTGCATTGTTGATAGTTGATTCTTGAATATCGCTCATTTGGGGGATTGTGGATCCCATGCACTAACGGGCACAGGCACCCGTCATGTTATGCCCCCCCCCCCTGTAGACCCCAATACTACCCAGGTACCACCACCAACCCAAAATATACAACCCTAGTACATATTTAATACATATCACACCAAAGAAAATTGTTTTCAACAAAATATATTACACAACATGTGGTATAGTATGAGATAAAGAAAAGGTCTAGGACAAATGGCATCAGACGAGACACTAGTCTAGTTTCAGAAGGCCGTGAGCGCGTAATTTTCGCACCAGCACATCAAGCCCAGTCTTATTTGTCAACCAAATGATTGTTCTTTGTCATAGTATACTTTTTAATGCACACACTGAAGCGTACTATGAGCGGCGAGTCGTCAAAGTGGCGAAAAGGCCGTCTTTCCAGAATATGACCGAGGCGTGTTTACAAATTACCCCCAAATTTATCAGGGCTGTTAAACACTATCCGCTCGTGATCCCCGGCGCACATTGTCATGGACGTTAACCAATAAAACTAAATAACTACTCACCGTCAGCTGAATCCATCAGAATTAACTATGTTACACACTACGACACGTTTTCCGACAGAACCGACTTTTTCAAAGTAACTTGCAGCCATGATTTTACGTTGACCCGGAAGTACTTGGATAAAAGCCGCACCATTTCGTACAGGTCCGGAACGGTAAGTGTCGTCGATTGGTCCATAAAGTGGGTGGGTCGTTGGTTCCCGATTTTAGTATCATTTAAAGTTAATTGAGCCAGTATCAATCTTCCCGGTGTTTACATGTCAAAATGGAGATGAACACAAAACAACGTGTAGCTGTTGATTTCGTTACCAAAGGCCACAATTTGGTCATTATGGGTAAGGCAGGCACTGGAAAAACGTTAACCGTTAAAAACATTGTTTCTTTGTGCAATACACTTGGTAAGGCATGCGCTGTTACAGCAACAACAGGAATTGCTTGCAGTTTATATCCGCCTTGGATGAAAGCAATGACAATTCATCGCTGGTCTGAAATAAATGACGGGCGCTATTCTCCTCCTGAAATAAAAACAGTTGTATCAAATAATGTGAAACAAAAAGATGCACTTAATAGGATATTAAAAACTGAAGTTTTAATAATTGATGAGTTTTCAATGATGAGTCGACGATTTATGGAGTGCCTAAGTGCGGTGTGTTCATTGAAAGATGCAACACAAGTATTCGGTGGAATACAGATAATACTTGTAGGTGACATTCTTCAACTGCCTCCAGTTCCATGCGCTAGATATAATGAAGAATGGGCTTTCTGTTTTGAAAGTGATTTATTTCCTGTAGCTTTTCCCCACCGAATTAGCCTGGATGAAGTCTATCGCCAGACTGATATTCATCTACTGACAGCCATAGAGGAGATATCCCTAGGCTGTGTCACAGATGAAACATGTGAGCTGATGAGGGTATTGTCGCGCCCAATAGATTCTCTGTCATCATCAATAGTGAAACTGTTCTCGACTAATGATTTGGTTGATGATTATAACCGGGATCAAATTCTAGATCACCCAGGAACTTTACATGAGTTTAGATCAGTTGATAATGGAGAAAGAAAACACATGAAAGACACAAATGCAAGTAAAACATTGTGGTTGAAACTTGGAATTCCAATCATTTTAATCAAGAACTTGTCGGATCAGCTAGTAAATGGACTTCGGGGTACTGTGTACGATGTTCAGGAGGACCGGAAGATTGTGGTGGATTTTCCAACAATGAAGGAGAAAATAGTGATAACACCAGAAACATTTGAAGGTAACAGTAATTAATATCCTTTTATACCAAGGTTAAGTATATTTATATATTACAGTCAAACCTGGTAATGTCTTCCTAAAATACCACAATAACACATCCAATACTGCCAATTTTAACTTATAGCAGTTGCTTCACATAACCAGTTTTCCTGTGTCCTAACCAGTAGAAATTTTAACGCAAACAATGAAATAGCAATTTCTCCACATGTGGATGATGGATCAACATCAATTTCTAATATTTATGTACATTTCATACTCTGTGTTATTTCAGCATTATTAAAAATGTGTTACTTTCCATTCATATATACACCTTAAACTGTGACTTATGGAAAATTTAATCTGACATAGGAAATAAATTCTGTTTTTGCAGTGTTTGACCCCAGACGAAATGCTGTAGTGGCAGTAAGAACACAGATTCCATTACAACCAGCCTTTGCTTTAACAATCCATAAAAGTCAAGGCATGACTCTTGAAAGGTAAGAGATTAAGTGTTTTCTAAGTAATGATAAATAAATTCACATTCACTGAACTGAATGTATGTGTAAACAATCTATGACTCATTAAAACATATGTAAATTCTATGTATGCTTCATTTTCTCCTATCAATTTATTATTCTTCAAATTTCCCCTACAAAAGGGCCAGTGAGAACAATTGTACACATATTGGTTAAATTTGAATTGATGAGTAATGGGGGGAAATATTAAATACTATAATTTGAACTACAATGCTTTAATATAATTAAACATTGATTTTGTTAGTTCTATTAATATATAAATAGTAAAACTAGTATTGCTTTTTAGGATTGGTAATCAGTATTGAAATATATATACATATATGATTTTCAGAGTTCAAGTTGACTGCCAAGACATATTCAAACCCGGACAGCTTGGAGTAGCCATAGGTAGGGCTCGAACATTAGAAGGCCTGCGTGTAATCAATTTCTCAAACAGAGCATGTTTTAAACAACCAGAGAAAATCATTCAATTTTGGAGCGAGTGTGACAGTTTGAATATCGAAGAAGACAAAACCTGTTGTAATGGCTATAAAAGGTATGTTAGTTACAATGTTAATCATTTACTGCATAGAAATCTTTATTTTTATGTATAGTGTATCACTATCATAATACTTGTTTTCCGGGTTTCATACTTCAACATTTTTTTCCAAAAACATACTCCAGGTTGGTATCTTTACCATTACCAATTAACAATTCCACAAGGTGTAAGCACCCCTCCACATGTGGAGAAAATTGTACATTGATGTTAAAATGTCATAGAAGGGTAGACCCTGATAACTATTGACATTATTACATAAGGATTAAATTTTTGATATACATGTACTACCAAAGTGAATGTATACTTACTTTTTACTCAGTGCTTCAATTTTTTTGATGGGTAGTTTTTAATTGACATTTGGTACGGCATGGCGGCATCTCTTCCTTTCCCAGCATTGGCCTTTGTTGAAACAATGTTTTCTCCTATTATGATGCTATTTAACGAGCGCTTATATTGTAAAGCATTCGGGTTAGAGTTCGCCCCATTGTAAGTAGATCGCTGCTGGTTAAATATATTTTCTACCACATCAGAGTTCACAAGCCCGGGTGTCACAAATACATATTTACAAGTTTTTAACACTATTAGACAAAGTTCTACAAATCCTAGAGTGCATGACTGAATATCTTCATGACACTGGTACGACATAGAGAGTTTAGTATTTTTACTGTAGCATTTCCATGTATCAAACCATTGACTTATAGTTTGTAATTCTTCCAATCTTTCATCTTTTTCATCTGTTATTGGTCGCATGTCACTGAAAATGTCTATTAATTTTGAGGTTTGTTTGAGTAGTTCTATCATACCATTTAATACAGCCCCTTTAGTTCCAAGATAAAGTTGATATTGTGACATACAGTGTAACATTTCTGAGTTGAGAATATCCTCTGCAAGGTGGTTACGCATTTTGGATTGACAGGAGAGATTTACATGCTCTTGGGTTAGTCTGCGATGAAGTTGTAGAGCATTTGCTTTATCCCATTTAAAACAGTCATATAACATTTGCCACTGAATGGTATCATTGGAAGGTAGAGTACAAAGTCTAGTATGATGTTTTGCTGTGCCACTGGATAAAATATTGTTCCTGATCTTTTTTATTACATGAGAAACATCCATTATAAAAACTAGTTCACTGAAATTGTACGGATTTTGTGTCTTAAAAGGTTTAACAAATTCACCACCAAGATTGTACTTCATAAAATTCCTGTTAGATTGAGCTCCATCTAAACTAGTATAAATGACCTTAAAACCATACATTTGCAGTTCATCTACTGCCTTCCAAAATACAGTATACAACTCAGTACCCTGAACTCCAGTAGTGATATAGTGAGCAAAGGGAAATCTGAATCCTGTTAATCCAAGGAATACTAATTGCATAGCATGGGATCCAAATGTAGTCTTATTTGTTCCAGTGCGTAGTACAGCACAATCATTCCCTTCTTGTCCAACATCAGCAAATCCACACAATTCCACAGCATCTCCATTCTTTGCTATTTGCAGATCTATTTGTATTGACATTTCATCAATGATAATACCTATAAATAGAAAGGGATCTAATGAGCTTTAATTCGAGTTGTAATTATGTGAATAATGAGACTTGTATACTTACTGTTACATAATACATTGAACTCTGGTAAAATGTTTTAAAATAAACTCATATTAACTACAACTTATGAAGGCATATAAATCTAATCACTGTATCAATTTTGCGAAGTTACATAAATCAACTTGTATGATTTATTCCCGTAACTTCCCGTCACAGTGTGACAATTGTATGTGTATGACTTATTGCGACAATTTAGATTTGATTCATTTTTATTTTGACTGTGATTATGATATATTGCTATAAAATTATTCATACCTTTGTTTTATTTAGTTGCGACAGAGTGGGTTCGAATATAACATAAATTGATGGAAGAAGAAATAGACTAGGATTCAAAGCCTAAAATTTAATATAGTACAGAACAGAACAGTAAATATATTACCTCCCACCCATCCTTCCTCATGAATCTCTCTTTTGGTAGCTTCTGCACGCATCCATTGGAGAATTTGGTCATCTAACCCAGTGTCTTGTTTCACCTTGTTTTTGTACAAAACTAATGTTGATGCACATGGCAAGATGAGCATTTTAGTTGCCCGAAAGGCTTCATATGCCTGCGGACTCCGACAATACCATTGCAGACATACTGAAATCATCTTTTGTGTCCAACGTCTGCCATTTGGATTTCTGGATATGTTATCCGTTTGACTCAGGAAAAGTTCTGTCATTTCATCAGTGATATCTGGTATCAATGATTTCAGATCAGCCCTTGATACCTTTTTTTGTTTTACCACTTTATTAGGTGAGTTTGATGATATTGCCTGACTAGTAGATGGACCAGGCTGAATATTTTCTTTGTCTGGATGGTTGAAAGTCATTTTCGTACATTTCTTGCAGGCATCATGTTTGTTATTAATATTAATCACAATATCACATAATATGGATCTTACAATCCTTTTCTGGTTCCCATGGGGATCGCTCACTCGCAGGTACTGGTGGAAACGTGTCACTATTACAGATTTTGTAACTTTCAACCCAAAGCACATTTTTAGTAGTGTAACGACTTTAAAAACAAGAGTTATACTTTCATTGGTGAGTTCAAAATTGTTGGATATGTACAAACTGGCTAAATCAATTTCCTTTTTGTTAATTAAGAGTGTCCAAAGTCTTGTATTAAGATTAAATACCACAAGTTTATCATATGCATTATCATCTATGTAGAATCCAGTTTTAATTTTGTAAGTGGTGGAATTTTCACTTTCTTCCTCTACAACACAATTTTCTGGTAAACGAATGTCTGCTAGTGTTGTAAATGGTGTTTCCTTGTCCAAGTGAGGAGGATTTATCTTTATACCTTTATATGTTGTTATGGTTTGTGTTGCAGTCTTCTTCCGGATCCTCTGGACATTACTAAACACTTGAGTCAAACAGTCAAAAAACAGCCTCCTTCCACCTATCACAGTCTGTCCTGAAGCTTTACTCTCAAAGTCATACAACTCTATGAGTGTTTTCCCTTCAACTTCAGATGTATCATCTTCCTGCAGTCTTGTAAGCATCCTGAAGTTGGAAATAAAAATAGGGGATATAGAATAAATCTAACTTTAAATATAACACCTGATAGCATACATTCAAAGCTTTCTTCAAAACCATACATGCAAACAAAATAACCAAATTAGTTTTACCGTAAAGGAATACATTATTTTGCATGGTTTGATTGTTGATCCAAGTTAATGAGGGGTAGAAATTGGCGAAATTCAGTAGACACAAAACTGTTGTAAATATTATTATGGACATTGCAGGAGACATAAAAACGCAATAAATTGTAGTCACGAATATTATGGACGATCAATAAAACGCGACAGTTAGTATTCACAAAAGATAATTGGTTTACAGTATCTTATGGATATGTTATCAGTAAATATAAATGGTATAAAGTATACAGTTCTTCTTTTAAAGTTAAATGATAATGGTTACAAACATACGATCTGTCAGGCAAACTTTGTTTATCTAGGTTTAACTGGATGTTACTGAGTTAACTGTTATCCCCCAATTTTTTTGAATGGGATAGTTTCCTCATAAGTAACAGTAATACAATTTAGTCGTCTTTGCAAACTTGTTAACAGGGGACAATTAATCCCAAGTTGACTATCACAATGTATTTTATTCATCTTTATATAATTTCTACTGTTTTATTTCAGTCATGCTTCTCCATCTGATCAAGACACGGACATAATTGTAGTGAATGATGACACTTGTCAAGACACTGAGGATGAGTTGGAAGATGACTTTAATGATGTCATTGCTGCGATAGGGACTGATGAACAATGTAAGGACATTAGTCTACCGGAAAGTTTAGTTCTTCAGAACATTTTACAATCTTTAAAATCAAAAACAGTGATTTCTCCTCAGCAATCAGAAAACAATGAAATTGTGTTCAATATATGCTATTCAAAGTTGGAAGTATTTGCAAAGCAGCAATATAGTAAAATATCATCATTGCTCTCTACATGTAAAACATCTGAATCAGGACAGATAGTCTCAAAAGATCTAGGTGAATTTTACACCAAAGTGCATACTTATTCTGTTGGACTAGAGTTTAAAATGCAGTGTCTACAACTTTTCCGTAATGAATCAACATATACCAGCATGCATCAGCGAGTAGCGTATAACATATTTGTGAAAATCCGTGAATTCATCATCAATGTCCGGGCCAAAGAAGTAAAGGCAACAAGTGAGTCATTGAATTCCAGAACCGTTACCCAAGCTTCCAGAGCTCGGATTAGATATGTGGGGGGCTATTGCATTGCAAAAGTTAAGCACAAGTATGTCACCAAAAAAGCAACATACAGATATTCTAATAAAAAGATGGACAAACATGAATATGAAATGGCTAAATGTGCCATTGAAATTTTGAATCGATTGAAAGATGATGAACAAAGTGTTTTTGAAAGTACTGAAGATCCCGATTCTCTAATAGATACCTACAGAAGGCAAAATTTGAATAGATCATTAACCAACATACCAGACTTTGTATTCAAGTTTTTCATTCAATTAACTGAAAAATGTTTAGTTCTTTTAACAGATGACAACTTAAATAGAATGGGACCTACAATGTTTAATGAGTGCCAAAATATTATTGAAAAATCAAATTTATATGAAGAATTTGTGAAAATTTGCTGTAAATCAAAAATTATTGACACAGAGTGTAAAAGAGATCCAGTTGAAAGTCTAATTGATGAAATGACACAACAAGTTGAGATGTTTGAAAAAATTTATCATCACATTGTCAAATACCATTTAATGGTTATGCTCAACCAATTTAGAAAGGATACGTTAGATAGTTTGCGTATTGAAAAGAAGATGGCGCACCGTAAGCAAATACGGGTATCTGCTCCTGGTGATTCAAAAAAGCGTACAGGCAGTATTGATAAAAGTAATAAACCGCAAAAGAAGAAAAGAAATGATCAATCATGTAATGAAAATGAACCACAAGCTAGTACATCAGCTGAACACGATATCCAATCAGAACTCGACATTAAATGTAAAGTTTGTAATACCATTGAAAAGGAAAATTTATGGATTCAGTGTCAGAATTGTAACGAGTGGCTTCATAGAAACTGCGCCGGACTTAAGCACCACATGAAATGGAAAAAATACCAAAAGAAGAGCTCAATATTTAAATGTAATGAATGTGAACGATAGATCCATACAAGTTTATGTTTTAATTTTTATGAAATAATTTTTTAAAATGAAAACAATATGACACTGAAGACAGTATTCAACAGAAACAGCTGAGTGTGTAACAATTATGTATACATTAATTATAGACAAAATGTATTCATCACTCTGGACACCTCATACATGATGGTATTCATTAACATAAACATATGACAGAAGAGAAGCCAGCTTCCCTTTTATGCTGAGTGCCAACAAGAAAACTGGATATTTAACTAGAACAGGTAATAGCTTAAAGTATTTTTTCTTTATTTAAAGTGTACATTCATATTTTATGCTTTGTAAAAGTACTGAATTTCCCTATGGCATCAAAATTTTGATACGCAAACATGAATGTTCTGGATTTTCAGGCCTATCAATTTAACAAATGTTATTATAATTATATACAGTAAGAATAATGTGCATGATAGATACAATAATCAATACACTTGATTATATACAGTACTCATAGCCAAGTTACCCTTAAAACAACAATGGGTCAATAATGAAATATTATATATACATGTATAATACAGCAATAAGCACCATGTGTGCTGTGTTAAATATAAACATTTTGCAAAAAAAACAACAAGTAAATAAATGATATACATTACCAAGTTAGAAGTGTCATGTTTGAATGATAAAATACTGTAAAAGTTGTAGCAGTTAAGTAGCTGTTCGTAAGAGAAAAAAGCGCCAATAAAATACGTGTTTTTTGTGCGAATTTGACAGTTGTTTATAAATTTGGTTTCCAGGTTTTCAATGAGCGTCTACGTAAAATCGGGAACCAACGACCCACCCACTTTATGGACCAATCGACGACACTTACCGTTCCGGACCTGTACGAAATGGTGCGGCTTTTATCCAAGTACTTCCGGGTCAACGTAAAATCATGGCTGCAAGTTACTTTGAAA
Organism: Spisula subtruncata; assembly: GCA_963678985.1. NCBI lineage: Eukaryota > Metazoa > Mollusca > Bivalvia > Venerida > Mactridae > Spisula > Spisula subtruncata. Next base: position 26,812,298 of record OY787665.1, read on the forward strand.
AAGTCGGTTCTGTCGGAAAACGTGTCGTAGTGTGTAACATAGTTAATTCTGATGGATTCAGCTGACGGTGAGTAGTTATTTAGTTTTATTGGTTAACGTCCATGACAATGTGCGCCGGGGATCACGAGCGGATAGTGTTTAACAGCCCTGATAAATTTGGGGGTAATTTGTAAACACGCCTCGGTCATATTCTGGAAAGACGGCCTTTTCGCCACTTTGACGACTCGCCGCTCATAGTACGCTTCAGTGTGTGCATTAAAAAGTATACTATGACAAAGAACAATCATTTGGTTGACAAATAAGACTGGGCTTGATGTGCTGGTGCGAAAATTACGCGCTCACGGCCTTCTGAAACTAGACTAGTGTCTCGTCTGATGCCATTTGTCCTAGACCTTTTCTTCATCTCATACTATACCACATGTTGTGTAATATATTTTGTTGAAAACAATTTTCTTTGGTGTGATATGTATAAAATATGTACTAGGGTTGTATATTTTGGGTTGGTGGTGGTACCTGGGTAGTATTGGGGTCTACAGGGGGGGGGGGGGGCATAACATGACGGGTGCCTGTGCTAACGGGTAACCAATCTCACAGTCGAGGTAGGCTTGTTTCAATTCAATATTATATTGTTAGCTTTGATTGTTGTAAACAAACTTAAACAAAGTTTTTTACTCGATGTTTAATACGAATATAATAGATACTAATATAAGGAAATGCTTCGCTAGCGGTTGAGTAACTTACATATTATGTATACGAAATGCAAGACAATAGTTACGCGGTTAGAGTAAAGAACTGACAGCTATGTGTATAAATAGTCATAAAAAGCAACCAAGATCTAGAAATTAATTGTGACTGATGATGAGAAAGGTACCAAATGAAGCATTACATAGAAATAGCAAGAGTTGTATGTATCGTGTGTGATGTAAAGCCATGCACAATATTGCTCAGAATGAGCATTTGACTTATAGCATTGTCGATTATGAAGCGATACAATGTTGCTCAAAAGGAGCAAAGCGGGTGTACAGTTTGTAGTATCATTGAGTACATACATATGGCGGTGTACTCATAAACGTATTTAATCAAACATCGCGGATTGGCTTTACATACGACATCATTATCGTTTTTAATAATTTGGGGTCGTCGGTTCCTATGTGGAGACTATTCAATTTCCAACGTGTCTGGTAATCTAACGAAAGTGTTTGTGAGACACGAACAATCCCATGGAAAATGTTATTCCCAAAAATTGACCCCACAAGCATCAGTTTAGATAAATAAATGGATTTGCTTACAATTTCATCTCTGATAAATTACTTTGTATATGTGTTTTTAGGCATCTATTGCCAATATACTGTGATGGATTGGTAGTTGGCATAAAAGGCTGTGGCATTTGTATTGGAAGAATATATCAACTATGCACAGTCTAATCTTTTAAATCTACGGTTTATGTATATTTCTAATAACTTGTTACCATAAAATGTGTTTCCCGTCGCATTATCATGATGCGCATATGATTTGCACTGACATATTGCTAAATTATTTTGATTTGATAAACATACTTGAGATCAAACAGTTTGAGGTCACAAATGAATATTTTAACATGTGTTACAAATTGGTTAATTATTCTCCGGTCAAATAGGTATATACGTCCGATAACTGTATGGATTACCATGGTATCATTACAATAGCGCAGCGCTCCTGAAGGACAACGTTATGGAAAGGCGTGTTTATTGTTTAAATCCTTAACATGTGTATACATAAAGCATATTATAACGACCAGTCAGGAAGTCAAAAGATAAAAGATAATAACAAACGGACAGGGGAGGTAGCACTTGATTGTAACTACCGTAGAGAAAAAAGCAGAAACACCACTGCACAATACCCAACACACAACTGAACGATAAAATAAAACTAAACAGCTGAATAACTAAGTTGTACTCAGTCTGGTGTATAGGCATTCGAAGGTCACTGATACTCGTATGTCTGTTGCGTATTAAGTGAGTAAAGGGGCTTATTTCTTTTGGTTTACTTTTCAGGCGTCAGATAATGACGAGGATTTACTATACACATCACAACTTACAAACATCTGGACAAATGGTATTCTGTATGCATATAAAGGACTATTGATAGTGTTTGGTGTATACATGGCATGGGAAACCCGCCATGTGGATATACCGGCGCTCAATGATTCACGATATATAGGGATGAATGTATACAATGTGGTTATCATGAGTGTACTTGTTGTTTCGATCTCAAATATTCTATCACACCAGCCTACCCTCGCTTATGTAATGGAATCATCCTTCATGCTCCTATCAACAACACTAACTCCCTGTCTGCTCTTTGTGCCAACGGTAAGTAAATTTCGTATGCAAAACCTAGGGCCCATTGAGCATTTTTGCCTCGGCGATATACTCCCCTTTTAAATAAACGAGCAGTTGGAAGCTTAGTGAACAGGGCCATCTAAGAAAAGCTTTGTTTAATTATAAATTCATGTATTGGCATAGCGACTTCATCGGGAAATTTCAACGCATTTATTGAAATTTGATTCCAAGTCGCGGATGAGGAATTCCTCAGTGAAGCCTAGGCTTAACCAAATCATAAGTTATACTTTGTTTTAATCACTATGGTATTCGATTTTGATTTTATACATGATCCATGTGATCCTATATCTGTGTCACACCAGAAATGGATGTCTCGTCTATGTTCAATATACATCATTTGACATGATTGATATAAGCTAAATACCAATTGCTTCACAATTAACTTTAAATAACTTAGTATTTATGAATCAAAGTTTCTCATGTTGTTGAAATTGCATTCACGTATACATTGACGACCGTGTTCTTAACAAAATAGCTTAGATTTGGATTTACATGCTCGTAAAATAAGTTTCGCTTTGAAATACATTCACTCACATTTCCCATTTCAAATCTTGCTTACTATCTGATTAAAATCACCAACTCTGCCGCCACGAAGATCGTAAACTTAACCCAGATTGATCTTTGTGGACACTGCCTTTTAAATTTCTGTGATTACAATGTCTCCAATGCATGTATGTGAAAAGATTTTATTCACAGATCTACGCCATTATGACTTTCATAGGGAGCCTGTGATAGCAGCGTCTGGTATAACAATGGGTGCTGGAAATTGTCGACGTTTTGCTGTTGATGAACGCAAGGGTCAATTCTATCGTTCCGAGGTTCAAAGTAGGGCATACAAAAGAGAAATTGTCGAGGTACCGATCACTCAAATATTTAGTTATATGTTTTGTAAAAGTAATTCAGAATCTTTGTTTTGGTAACTACAGTATAATTTATAAATGTTTGTAAGTTAAAAATATATCTCCTTCATAGTATGGGGTTTCACATTATACATTATTTTATGGAGTAGTTGACAACATTCACAATGTCATAATATTACAACATAAAATAAAACCAAGAATACAAAACTAACCTACATATATTTAATATATAACCAAAATGTCCAGTGTAGACACAAATAACCACAAAATGTTCTCCAATGGGACATAAGGCTGCAATGTTATCTCTCTATTTAGGTTGTCTTAGGCCATTCCCCGTGCTTCGTCCATGGTTTTGCATAACAAGCAATTGAAATTCACTGTAAAACATCTAGTTTTGAAATAAAAAATAATATAACAAAAGCAGGCGCTAGAAATCAGAACTCCACTCAATTGTAACACAAGGTTGTGTTATAAAATATATGTGTAGGTGACTCATTGTTTTCAGTTGGATCAGGAGATATCACGTTTAGAGCAACTTCTGGAACTTCCAGTTCAACCATATCCAAAACTTACTACTGACATGTTGTTTCTACTACCAGAGTCCAGAGTAGATCCCTCACCAACATTCTCCAGAAATCATCACAAAGAGATGGAAAGGTATTTTAAGCAGTTTTACTACTACATAATAATAAACAACAAGCACCTTTGTGTTATGTAAAGGGAACACGTTATAAGGGTGATTTCGAATTTATTAGACAATGCTTGACACTAGTCCGCTGCATTCATTAGATGTATTTCATTATTACGGCGTTCACTGCATCTTTAATGCGTTTTTTTATTGGTCACAGTGAGACATTCGGATTAATCTCTTATGTTCGGAACGATTTCGTATTCGACTATCGTAGAAACAGTCGTCTTTTAGTACCCAGGCAAATAATTATGCACATAATTATGTCAAAATTTGGCCTATTCCTATAGAAAATTTAACGCTTGTAGTAATATCATTATATTAATTTAATTAAAGGCATCGTTTGGTGCACACAACAATAGGCGGCCTAGTATTAACAGAAAAATAATCATATTTGGGTGTTTATGGATCAGTCATCAAGACCGAATGCTTGCCATTTATAAATGATGTATGATTGTAGCATTTGCTTTCTACCATAAATGTTGCTCAATATCCGACGCCGGCGATATATCAATGGGTGCGTCGGAAGATTGGACTGATAGTGATACTCCCGACGAACAAACTTGGTCATCAAAAACCAATGCGCAGACGTTCAATGCGAAACACTCTTGGTGTGCCGTATGGTTACGAGGCGACTACAAACTTCGGTCACAATGTTCCAAGTGTCTGGAGAGCTAGGTCGATCATAGAGCATGAGCGTAGAGCTAGCATTAGAAAGTTACAACCCGGTTTAGGACGTATTTAGAAAGAATTACAAGACTTAGACGAATTAGAATATGAAGTTTCCTTATTATGAATAATTTCTATTACTATTTATCTATAATAAATTATTTCATCCTAGATTCTATTCAGGAAATAGTGTCCGTTTCTTGTTTGATAAATAGAGGATATTTGTATTTTTCCGTGTATGATCGGCTGATAATTCACCGAGTGAGCAGCTGGCGTAATATGTTCACGAGTGGCGTAGCCACGAGTGAAAATATAAGTCAGCTGCTCACGAGGTGAATTATCAAACGATCATACACGGAAACATACTAATATTCTATTTATTTCATGCTTCAAATAGCTTAAATTATGAACATAATCCACTATATGCCTGGAATGTTTTGCGTGACGTCGTTTTCCCGCCATGCGCGCGTCGAGTTGAAACACGCTGCTCAGTTACCATGGCACAGCCGTCCACACAGTTTTGCCATACATACACTAACTTGACATGTCCGCCAACCAAACGAAGAAACGTCATTGTAGCTAACATCCGCTATGTTAAAACTGGACAGAAATCACATAAATACGAGGTAAAATCTCAACGTTTTAAAACAAATGTAAGACTGTTAAAACGATTGCTAATATAGCATCAACAAGTGCGTTTGCGATGTACGAAGTAGGGGCATACTTGCTAGGGCTGTAACGGAACGCTCACCTCACGATATGATACGTACCGTCATTTTTTCTAACGGTTCGGTATATTTCGGTATGATACAATATTCTTTAACAGCAGCTTAAATACTACAATTTTTAAGTGACAATGAATGGCTATTTTAAATGATTTTCTACAATATTAGGCATATCTTAATACAATGAAAACGAATGATGCGTGGTAAATATACATAATCAGAGGGCTTTTCAGACATTTTCGTTCTCTGAATATTGTTTTTGCTCATAAAATGGTTATACCGAACCGTACCGAAATTTGCAACTCTTGTACCGTGAACCGTGTGGGACTGAAGTCCGCGGTCTTTCGTGTACCGCGGTATACCGTTACAGCCCTAATACTTGCATGTGTAAATTGAAGATTTGTTAGTTATTTTTCACCGATATTTTATTTCTCGACAAAAACTATTTGGTCACCCTCTGAATGTAAGCTAAGAACCAATCCAAATGACCAAGAGTAGAGATGGGCAGTATGAGGGGAAAAGTTTAACTATCATCAACATCGCTAAGAGTTTCATTAAGTAAGACAAACAATCATCAATGTTCTTACTTCTACGATATCCTGTGTCTTATATGTCTAATCCGTATTAATTTAGCATCTACAGTGACACGTGGATGTTTTAATCTGTAAACAGTTGTCAGCGAACCTTCTGTTTCTAAGTAAGAGATTCGGCGTGAACAAATCGTATTTCCTTCCGTCTTTCATGAGATACAGAGCAATCTCACTGGAGTATCATTCTTTGGTACCTCTTTCAGCAGAGCAACACCCATTGGTTGGTACGTGTGTGCACATCTAAAACAAAGACTTCTTTTACCGAACGTGGCCTAAGACTAAGTTATTTCAAACACGCATTGATTTAACTTGTGTAAAAATGGCTGCATCGTTAGCGCAAAGAATATGTTTTACAACTTGAATGAATTCGTAACATATGTACCCTGTCCATTGTTAACGAGAAAACATTGTGGTAAATTAGGGCAGCTTCTGATAATTTAAGTACCATAACTATTTATTTAACGGACCAAATCATTTACCAAAAGAGCTTGGACTGCTTGGCAAAGCTTATCGTGAAATAACAGCGAACCAATCGGATATTTACACGCCAAAGTGTCGTTCATTTTTCACATTAAATGGCACCATGAATACTTAATTAAGTCGAAATGTCCCTTATGTTGAAGCATTTGGTATTCCTAATTTCTCTAAGTTGTCTATTTATCTTCAAGTAAGACCAGTACAGCATTTGTTGAAAGTATTCTAGAAACAGATAGTGGACTGTGCTTTTATTTATATTTATTTTTCCTGTTCATTCAACGTCGACAAATTATTTACACATTCAGATTAGACAAAAGTCTGGAAGTCATTGTGTTTTACAAGTATGGGAGCCAAGTAAGACGATCACCAACATGTTTGAACGTGAGTAACTGCTGACCTTAGAATAACCTAGTTCTCTTCCTAATAAGAAGTGTACGGGTTATTGGTCATTAACAGTAGGATTAAAGGATCGGACGAGTGAATACTATGATGGTGGATTCCGTCCTTTATGACAATAGTTTCTCACAGCGTGACACTTTAATACCAACAGAAACCTGTTAACGACCACGATAATTAATTACTATTAGCCTTCCCAGTAAACAGCCTCTTTGGCATTAATGAATAAATTCATTGTCCGTATAAAACTCTCAGTATTTCTAATCGAATTAGACTTTTTGCCATATTGTTTCCCATTTGTCGGTCATGATCACTTATTTATATGTAGATCGACATGAACACAAGAGCAGGTCAATCCCTTTCTCTATAAAGTGCGAGCATTTTAGTTGGTAAGAAATGACTTGGAACGGTGCTGTCTTGTACGGTTTAGTTTAAAAAGGCCCGGTGTGGCTTGACAGGTTCATGTACTGTATGGCACGGTTTGTATCGTCTCACAAGTATCTGTATAACACTAAAAAGGGAATGTAAAGCGCAACACAGCGCTGCATGTCAATGTGTGAATTTTACCTGTCGCTGTTGTTCACTAGCAACGAACGAAAATAATGATCACGAGTATGCTAACACCAAGCATTTCGTAATTATTTTATTGAATAGGCTGACATTAGTGTTGCGATTATTGGGGCAGTTGGACGTTTTAGTTACCCGAATAGGCGTTTCGAATTCATGTTGGATAAAACAATATTGTAACTGTTTAAGGGAAAAATACAAACTTGTTTATAATAAATACATGCGTATAGATTCATAAACCAATCATTAAGAAGCGAATGAGTATTCGATTTTCCTAAGAATGCACGAAATATTAACGGACATTTTAGCGTGATTGATTCATCCGTCACGTTGATCAGCGGTGTATTTTGATAAAATACGTTTTGATTTGAAATGTTAGTGTGTGATAAAGGACTTTCTGTTGTAGAGACGTTTATTTCACGCTGAAAAAGTGTGTAAAACCTGTTAATTTAATGCAAAGGACTGACAAAAACACGAATTACTTACTGCTGTTTACCTCGAAATATGTCGAAAATAAAATTGTACTCGTAGTTATGAGCGACATCCTGTTTAGGCGTACATGAGTCAATACACTGGGGTACTGTATGACAAGACGTGATAATGCCCAACACGTCAGGGTACTCTGTAAGAAAGGGCACCAACGTGATGTACTGTGCGACACGATACTGCACGTATCCAGAAGTGCGTGCCTGCTCCCCACATTCTGTTGGGCTGAGAGTCATGAAAAAAATTGAATCTGTGAGCATGTTTATCAAATAAAACTCCACTTTGTTTTATGAATAAACGTTTAAAATTTGTACATTGTTGCATTGTCCTAATATTCAATAACCACCCAGTACGGTTTGTTATTTTAAGTATGTCATACATTTAAACAAACCATGTACTGTTGGTATACGTACGTGTTGTATTGTTCCGATAAAAAAGTCGAGAAAATGAAAACTTTATCATTTACGAAGCCAAAGATTTAAATAAAAATATTTGACGAAGTGACGCTCTGAAACATGAGTATTACAATGTATATGTTAAATTAAGAAATTAAAGAAATAGCTACGCTTATTTTAAATCATAAGTACAAACATGTATTGTTTTTGTTAATTGAGAACTGGTCTGAATAGACGAATCGTAGTTAATAGTTACATTATGTTAAAGTCAAAGTAAGAAAATACGCAAACGGAAGTCTATATTATGTAATGAAAATATCCCCATAACACTTAACGCAAGCATTATAATCATTAAAAGCATTCTAAGCGTCTGATCAATGCCATTAAGTTGCGAGTAAATTACTACACTATTATGTTGCATATTTTGTTGAAGTAAGCACTTACATTATGCAAATTGAAAATAACGAATGGATTACATACGTTACGCCAAAGACAAGAGCAATGTACGCATTATTTAGAAGTGCTGTAGCCCGTTTACGTACTTCATCTCATGATCTTGGAATTGAAAGAGGGCGCTACGAGAGTATTCCAAGAGATGAATGTATATGTAAGTTATGAGAAATGCATTTTGTATTAGTATGTCCAAGTTTGACTCAATTAAGATGCAAATATATTCAACCAAAGTATTACAACCGAGCATGCATGCCAAAAGTCAGTATATAAAGGAGCAGCAACAATGAAACAGTTATAAAAAAAACCTTGCTATATGTGTTTACTATTGGTTTATTGAAAGAAAACGCATACTTTTATCAGCAAATTGAAATTGGAAATTAAGTAAATGCAAGTATAACTGAAAATTGTTTAGAACATATTGCTGTAGATCAAATATATTTGTGAATTGTGTTGCATTTATGTTTATCCCATGTTATATATTTCATACATTTGCATTTGTATATATGTGTGTATGTCAAATAATGTTGATCTTGGGCCGGTGGCCATTATATCAAATAAACTATTGTCATTGTTAAAAACTCAAATAACAAATATCACTCCAGGCAACATGATAACATTGAATTACGTTACTCAGACACATTATTATATAAACAGTAAATCAATAGAGACAATGGTGCTAGGAGACGATTGTTCTATGATGTGACTTCACTCAAAATCCGTCAGAATCCGTCAGAATATAAATGAGAATAGGAGAACTCTTTTCTATTGTCTTATCCTTATAGATTAGATTCTATTCGAATCATGATTGATGTTTAAATATGAAATTGTGCTCTTTCCCTATTAGATGGTGCCTTTCTCAACAGATGCTGACGCTTGTTTGTCATTCGAGTAAAATATCTGACTGTTTATAAAATGAGATACAAAGTCAGCAAGCAAATTGTGGTGTGAACAAACATTCGGAATAAAAAGGCGGACACATTTAATGTCTTCATAACCCCAGATATATTGGTAGCATAAAAACGTATTATCATTATTTAAACCAGAAACCAGAACCAGAAAGTTTATTTCAGACAAAGCATACATAGCTTATAGCCTTACATAATATATACATAATATAAATAAAGCATGCAAAAGAAAAAAAAAACAGAAAAAAACGAAAAATAAAAAAGACATATATAACACGTTCCTAAACAGTAAATCAATAGAGACAATGATGATAATAGACGATTGTTCTATGGTATAACTTCACTCAAAATTCGTCAGAATCCATCAGAATATAAATGAGGATAGATAAGGTTTTCCGTCGCTGTGCAACCGTTTCTATTGTCTTACCCTTTTTTATTTGAGTATATTTGAATCATTTATGTATCTCCCAACAGCACATAAGTGTACAGTCAACATGTATTTGTGTTACCTGAAAAAATCAACAAACGATGCATTACAATGTTGATACGTCTATAAATTGAATACATTCTCATACAAGGTGTATGAGAAAGCATACATCTATAAACTGTAAAAATGGGTCGATCTGTTGTCTAGTGAAAATGAATTTGTGATACTGTGTGAAGTGGGGTCTTGAAAGGTATTTGGATTGTTGTACACCAGGCTTGTCCCGAGAAAGCATTGTTTGCCAAAAACTAAACTGTTAAACTAAAATTCTAGTCATCGTATTACATTTTTGTATATTGCAAATAAACTTTTAAACTGTATGATATTTTCAACAATTTAACAATATGTATATTGTAATGTTCATTGGTGGCTGTATTGTGTTGATTTATTGTTTGTATGGCACAATTGCCACAGACAATATTGTCCTACGAAATATATTGTCCGTATAAGTACAACATTGGCAAGTCATTGTAAATCAAATGATTCACTTGTCTGCCAAATGATGTAAAAACTGATTTAGTATAATGAGGAAATATCCAGTCAGTCCATTTCTCAAACATTACAGCTTGTAGCAAGACCATTAACGTTGCATAAATATATTTGGATGTCATTCGGTCAATAACACAGTCGATCGCCAATGACCATAAAATAAATGTACTTAAAGCATTTACCTAAAGGTTATTACACTAATAGTTGTCTTGACATACTACCTTATTATGTTGCATATTTTGTTGAAGAAAGCACTTACATTTTGTAAACGGAAAATAACCTATGGATTTCCTACGTTACGCCAAAGCAGAAAACACGCAATATGTTTAAAACTGCATATCCGTTAAATATTCGACTTATTAAGGACATTCGTTCCTTTTGAATGTTTCTGTACAAGGTATATAAAACCAGTTATTTTCATGAAGATCAGATTAATGCCAATCATTTTGAAAATTTCCAACAGTTTTGCTCGGCTAGTTTTTAAGATATTCTTGGATTTAGGGGACCACCCCTTAAAAACTGAAAAATGTATTTTACCGAAAAAGTTTAAAGTTCAAAAAGCATAAAACTTGGCATACATGACATTACGCGTGTAAGGAATCAAACAGTAACGTTTATTATGCACTTTCAATTTGACAGTTATTGGTATTTTAAATAATATTTTAAAATATGTATTTTTTTTGAAAAATATGTTTAACGTGAAATTTCGTAGAACAACATGCGGTTTTCTTATATTCAACAAGTACAGTAACAATTATAGAAGTTTCTTAGCAAATTTCATGACGATTGCTCGGCTAGTTTTTTTTAATTGGACTTATAATGATTTCAGAAATGCTGAAATCAGGGGAGGTTACAAAACGTTTTGCACCCGTTGTCCACAGTTTTCGCGATATTACGTGTTTAATAAATGTTTATTATTAAATATGTTAACCGTTTATGGGTTGTTTCTTCTGCATATGCTAGTCAATAGCCTTAAGAAATAAATGCAAAAAAACCTTCTTCTAGATAGTTCGGGATGCGGTTTTAAAATATTACTAGTTTTGATATGATCGAGTTCATAGTACTACGTTTTACAAACGTTGTAACCAATTCGTGAGATTTAGTTTTTAAAACCATTTGGGATAAATCGTTCGTAAGGCCTCATCAGTAGTGTCTCCGATATTGTTTATCAATAATGTAAATAAGTATTTAATATTCAGAATTACCTCGACTTTAAGACATGAAAATGTATTACCACATCAATTTTTCACTTTTGCATACGATTTGATCATGATAGTTAGATGCTTGAGATACGTCTAAGGGACTTTGATTTTTAAACTTCCGCTCAACTGAAATGGAACGAATGTCCTTAAGAGAGTATGCAACACTAATTTGTGAAAACACTCTTATTTCGTCACATTTGGTGCCGGTAGGTACAATACACGTTGGACTCGCACTGTTCTAGTTGTCGTAGTATAGTGCTATACTGACCTTCAAAGTCGAACAAATAAATATGATTTCGACCATTCGTATGTTTTCTTGTTTACTACATGCCCTGACACTAACACGCGCAAATGGCAGAAATGTGCTGCCATACTTGCTGCGTGTTCCATTTAATAAAGCACTATTTTGCAATGTCAGAAATATTTTTGTTTGTTATCGATATAACACTGTTAGTGATTATTGTTGAATCACTGACGCGTAATCTCACGAAATTTGAGCAATAAATAGGTAAAGCATGAAGTCATGATAATATTTCAAATCAAATTATTCGTCAAAATAAAAAAAACACCCAAGAGTATTCAGACTTTTATTAAGTTTCCATAAGTTTTCAGTAGAAAGTTTATAGTTCGATGAAGATGCAAACAATATTATAGTCGGCAAGCGATAATTTAAGAGACGGGACAATTGGTGTCAGTCAGTAGACTATAATTCAAAATAACTATATGGTTTCTGAAAAACAAATTGACAAAATGTAATCACTGAACGAAATTATCAAAAAACTTTTTAGAACCTTTAAAATTCCGTTGTATGATTGGCAATGTCATTATTTTAAGGTAGTCTAAAACATGTCAATAGTAACCATATCCCTGATTAACAATAACTTTAACTGTCCAGTTGAGTCAAACAAAGCGAATACTAGTTAAAGGGACTGTATCACGTTTCAGCGTATAGCAAAAATCAAATAAAATTGTTAAATATTCACTTTAATTTGGCATTGAAGCCTGTATACCCCATTAACAAGTACACTGATATAAATAGAACTTGTGAAACATCAGGATTTTGTAACAATTAAAGTATTCTACCTCCATTAATACGGTATAGAATTTTAAACTACTCTCATTTAAATTGCCTGAAATTTACTCGCAGGTGATGAAAACGAAAAGTAATGCTGAAAGAAAAAAAACGCTGTGTTTTAAAGGAACAACACATTGGTGATTGCGATGTTCAAAGTGGTAAAAATCGATTATTTGCAATACATATTTCTTAAAGCAACAATCAACAATATTTAATTACTAAATTTGGGAAGAAAGTTATACCTTTTAAAAAATAATCACTCCATCTGTGAGGCAGATCCTTTAACACTTAAAGCATAACAATTGCGCCTTCAAAAATTAGAAATTAAGAATCTATGTCCAACTTTTCGGGTAACAAAAATATAGGACCAACTTCCAATTGGTACACTGTTCCTTTTGAAATAACTTTCTTTTTTGAAGTGGACTAAAATCAAATGTGAATTTATGTCGAGCTTGAATAAACATGGACAAACCATTGTGATGTTCTGCATTACAAGAGGACGACACGAACATTGTACTGCAATATGTCATAAACTATTGCTTGTGGTATAATTTCTTGTTACAATGTTATTTTATATATGAGACATGGCAGTTAGTGCTTCAGAGGTGGTATATTTATAAGTATTAATATCAACAGTAGCATGTTTTTTTTGTAATGTTCGATCATATGTAGCGAATACTGTATCCCCGAGACATCAGACAGCGCGTGATATATACAATCTAGTTTTCCTAAGGTCATGAAATACCAGTGCAGGATGTTTCTAATGCTGTATACCGGATAAGTGACACTATTGACTCTAAGTGATTGTTCGCGGGACATAAACAGACAAAGCTTAATATGATATATAAGAAACACTATTATTTAATGTATATTAGCTTGTTACGTATCAATATCGTCTGAATCATTCAGATATACAATGTATTTATAAATGATATTGGTCCTTATAAGGCGTTGTCGGTAGCAGAGTATGTACAATGGCACATGTATACTATAACGTTTGTTGAAAATATGAACGTGTGTGTACTTCAATAAGGTCGCCGTACCAAGTTGTATGTCATTTGTTTGGTAAAACGGCCATCCAAATTTTCTCCAGCACGAGTCAAAAGGTGCTCCTATTGTCATATCGTCACTCGTTAAAGACGCAATTTAACCTATTCTCAGAGAGAAATTATGTGTCAACTATCACCGGTATTCGATACATTTCTCAACAAGTACATTTGTATCCATTTTGTCTATAAGTCAAGTCAAATATCAGACTGTGCGTAGGCAGCAAGTAAATTGAAGGTAATCAGAACATACAGGGAGCCCTTCAAAATTGAATGTCACTTGTTTACACAACATTGAGTGCATAAACATTGTAATGTTCCTTATATAATGTCATAGTGTATGGAAAGTATGTGTATTAGCATGACTGTGACCTATGGAATTAAGCATTGGTTTGCACTGCGTTTGGACAAATAGATTTGGTCTACGCATCAGATAGATTGAACACGATAAGATGTGTGTCAGATAGATTTGCAAGTTCTTTCATTCAGAATAGATTGACATTTATTTGATTCTGATTATGATGGTCAAAACACATAATATTAAAACAAAATCACTCCAGACGACAAGATAAGACTGAATTAGGTAACCCAGTCACCATTATTCAAACAGTAAATTAATTGAGACAATGATGATATGAGACGATTGTTCAATAATATGAACTCACTCAGAATCCGTCAGAATACAAAATGAGGTTAGGAGAAGTTTTCCGTCGCTATGCAACATTTTCTTTTGTCTTACACTTATCGTAGATGTGATTCTCTTCGAATCATGATTTTTTCTTGATGTGTATCCCAGTAAGAAATTATTGGACAATCAACATTATCTTTGTGCTAACCTGATAAAGCAAACATCCATATCAAGCATCACATAGTTAAATCACAATTATACATCTATAATTTATATAATTACGCTTGCAATTTGTATTACACATCTACTACTTAATACTGTCATATTTGATTACTCTTTTGTCTTGTGTCGTAGAATATGTGACACTCTGACAAGTTGGCCTTGGAAAGTATATGGGTTGCTGATCACCAGGCTGGTTCCGAGACAGCATTGAGTGTCACAAATACCCCGCATCATCCATTGAAGTAAAAAAGCTAGTGATATTATCAAATTGTATGATATTGCAAATAAACTGTAAAACGATAATTTACAACAATGTTACAATACGGCAACTGTAATGTTGTTTGATCGTTGCATAGTGTTGATTTATTGTTTGTCTCACACAATTACCCGAGCAAATATTTCCTTATAAAAAATATATTGTCCGGATAAGTACTTTTACTTTTTAGGCTGCTACAATAAATATTTTCTGAAAGGTGTTCATCAATATTATGCTACATACATTGTTAAAGTTATGAACTTAAAATAATCTATGGATTGCAAATGGTGCACTGAATAATGCCTGTCATATTTCGTGTCAACGTTGCGTAAAGTTACAGACACTAACACGCAAAAAGTTGAAAACTGTCTATCCTTTGATTTTTTCTACTTATTAGGCGAATATGTCAAAGGTGAAATATAGACAAATTCGATAACACAATTCGAGTGCGAAGCTCGAGTGATTTAATTTGCGCATCCAAACACGTGCTTTGTTAGAATTCATCACATTGGCGCGGGTGGGTATTGAATTCGTCGTACTCATCCTCTTCTTTTTGGAATATCTTCATGTATTGACTTTAACACACGAATAATTGCGAAAAATAAACATGATTTCGATCGTTCGTACTTATTCTTGTTTTCTACATTCCCTGATAGTCCAGTCATTGAAGCTAAAACATATGGTCAACCTCAAACAAATTGCAAAACAGAGTTTCTTTGCATTTTCATCATCTAAAGACTATTATCGACTACAGACAAAACGTCAAATATGCGAGTTCAGTGGGGAAAATAAAAAAAAAATCGACATGTTTAAGGTCACTTTTGGTAGCAATTTCAGCATTTTCCTTATTTCATACTACATGGGGAATTTTAAGTTCTAATAATTCCCGTGTAAGTTGTTAAATATTTTATAATTGCACCTTAACGCTTATATTTTCTGAAAGATACAACCTTCTTCTATCGAATACAAATATTGATTTTATCATCAGACAATTTACTTTTCATATATATGCCAGTCTACGTGTTGGTATACTACCCATTCAAATGTCGACAAAATGACTCAAAATAGCAATTGGAAGGGGAAACAAAAGTTTTATTCATTTCTTTAATATTAACCAATTTGTTTAAAATTTACACATATCATGTGCTGTATACATGTGTGTCTTATGGAAAAAGATATTTATGTTTGGACAGTATACAATACAGACAATATACAAAATGTACACGAATCTATCGATTCTGGAGAAATAATGATTGTTCTCTTTGTCTGTTCGTCCACAATTGCATTTGTATTCACAATTTTGACTCTATGATTATGAAACAAGGTCAGAGTAATCATCTGAACAGAATTTAGGCCAAGGTAGAAAATTGATGATCATGGGGAAAAAACTAGGTCACTAGGTCAAATTGTTACAAAACCTTGTGTAGTCGCTAGAGGTCATAATGTTGACCTTATATTTATGAAACTTGGTCACAATAATAATATCAACAAAATATAGGTCAAAGTTATAAATTGGGTCATCCGGGGTCAAAAAGTAGGTCGCTAGTTAAAATCAAAGGTAAACGTTTTGTAGGTACAAAATTCACAATTTTGGTCTAATATTTATGCAACTTGGTCACAATGCTCATATCAAAACATCTTAGACAAGTATGTTATTGAGTTATTTGGGTCAAAATTAGGTCAATATGTTAAAATAATTGATGCGACTTTTTGGTGCATGAAGGTTTTTCTATTATTTGACCTAGTGACCTAGTTTTAACTCATGATAAGAAAATATTGAATTTGACCTACATTTTGTCTTCATGATCCATGTGACATAGTTTCATAAAGATTATGTAAAAAGGGTGCATTCTAAAGATTTGTTCTATAATTTGGCCTAGTGACCTAGTTTTTAACTCAGGTTAATCCAATTTCATACATTACCTTGATTTTTGTAAGGTGATCAGTGTGACTAAACTTCACAAGTGTAAGGTTGAAATTGCGACCCCTGGTGACTATATCTTGTTTTTTCTATGTTTTGACCTAGTGACTTAGATGTTGGCTCCGGTTAACTCAAAATTTTATTTTCCCTAGATTAGCTTACGATGATCATTGCTGCCAAGTTTCATAAAAATCAGACCAAAATTGCGACCTCTAAGCACGATGTAAAAATAAGTTACTGGTACAAGTCAAGATTTATTTACATCAAAAGTGACAAATATCGCGAAAACATGTGACAATTGAATATATTTGTAAATATCTCAAAAAGTCCCACAAATATTCAATAAGGACATTTTGTACATTGCTAAGGATAGCTTAACGCACTATATAGACACAAAACTGTTTGTTTTGCAATTTGTTTGAGGTTAAAAGTTAAAATGACTGGACTATGATAAAATCAAACGAAATAGCAAAAATGTGCCACCATACTTGCGGCTTACTCCATTTTATTTTAAAAATAATAATATTTTGCAAATTCAATCCATCCATTTATTGTTATTTATATTTCGCTGTTAATGATTCTTCTTGAAAAACTGACAAGTTATATCGCGCAATTGGAGTAACAAATGGGAAAAGCATGACGTAGTGGTATTGTTTCGAATACAATCATACATGAAAACAAATAGTAAATAAACATCCAAGAGACTTTTAATTTCGGGGGCGGGATAATTGGCTCCAGCAATTTAATTATGCAAAATAACCCTGACTAAATACTTATAAAATTGACTAAATCTGATAATGGCAAAAGTGTCAAAATGCTTTTTAGAACAGTTAACAAATACGGTGTATGATAGGACATATCGTAAAAAACAATGCACAGTGTATATGTAATTGAATAGCCAAAACCACGACAAAAGCAATTTAAAGAACGGAAAATATTTTTTCAAACCATGAATCAACTTATAAAATTGTGCTCATATTGGAGTCTCAGACAAACAAAAATACCCAAAACCTACAATGAATTTGAATTAGATTCATAGTTTTAAATTGTTCTGAAGTGCCCCGACAATGAAATGTGAATTTATGTTGAGATATAATAAGATATAGCCAAACTATTGTGAACTTTTCACTAAAAGCAGACGACACGAACATTGTACTGAAAGATATCATTAGCTGTTGCTCATGGTATAATTTCACGTTAAAATGTTATTGCTTATAAGAGACTTGACAGTTTATACTTTCAAAGTGCTATATTTTTTAGTGTAAAGGTTTACAGTAACACGTATTGTGATATGTGCGATCACATGCAACGACCAATGTATCCTCTAGACAACATCTAAGTAGAAACCGTTTATATTATTTTGATAATTTTGTCTTTTACAAGTTGATTAATATTTGAAATTGTCTTTACGTTTCGTATAAACATGTTTATATGTATGATGTGGCTTATTGTATTTGACATTGGTTTCTATACCAATTGAATTTTTGTACATGATAGACAATCATCGTATTTGAAATAATCAAACAATCAAACCATTCAAAGCATTTTTGCAGATATGTAACGATAGTATGGTAATAAGCCAACGTTTATCCGAATAATTATGTAAATTTATACAAAACGTCCCAGTATAAAACAGAATAGATACATTATGTATAACGGCGAACAGGCAAACTGATTTTTTCTTAAATAATAACTTGACTTAATGTACAAGAATTCTCAATAAACAGGAAGTTGTTGATATTTCAAGGTTGAAGGGTGTTCAGTATTGTACATGTAATACACTTGATGAATAAGCGGTTTGAACAAATATTCAGAATAAAAATTACTCCATAGCCATTGAAAGCTTAAGAGCTCAAAATGAATATCGAGGCTGAAGCTATGTACATATTTGGAAAATTTAACAGTATCCTCTTCAACATGTTGTGAGTTTTAGTTGCGTACCAAATTGACACTGATAACCGACGTATGTGCTTCTGATATATTCGTCACTTCTCTTAGTGTGAAAAGATTGACATTTATTTTATTCGGATTATGATGGTAATACACATATTTAACAAAGATTACTCCAGGCGACAAATAATTACATTGAATTAGGTAACTCAGTCACATCGTTATTCAAACAGTAAACCAATAGGGACAATGGTGATATAAGACAAAATAAAATTTGGCCATTGATAATGTGGCAGACGGGATACTTAAACTTAATTCTAATATCTTACGTTTGTTCAAGCTTATGGGTAACACAATTACACTGTTCTGATTGTATCCATCATAAATGTTGAATGCTGTCGTGTTCGTTTATTTTTTTCTAGTTATAATTTTAGACACATATTTTAGTGCCTATTTTTCACTGTTGTATCATCAAAGTAGAAACAATTGAGACAATGTCGATATTTTGATATATCCAGCGTGTAAATCATTTGAAATAAATGCATACCTATATTATATTGAAGTGCACAGACACTGAAATTTGAATTGATGTCGAGATTGAATAAAACATAGACAGATTTATGTGTAATTTTGCATTTAAACCAGACGACACCGATAACGTACTGACAATGAATCTATGATATTGTTTCAAGTTAAATGTTATTGCATACATGTATAAAATATGAGATTTGACATTTCATACTTCCAAAGTAGTATATTTCTGAGTGTAAATGTAAAAACAGAAACACGTAATGTATAATATTCTATCATATGCATCGACTAGTTTATCCCCGAGACACCAGACAGTGCGTGCTATATGACAATCTAGTTATCATTAGGTCATAAAATACCAGTGTAGGATGTTTTTCTTGATGTATTCCGCATAAGTGACAGAATTGGTGCTCAAGGGACATTATCAGATAGAGAACTAGATTAAGCGTCAATAATAGTTGTTCGTTCATGTCAAAATTGTTTTTACCAGTCAGATCTGTACCTATATAAAATTGGTCATTCGGAAGGCATTGTTCGTGGCAGAGCGTGGTCATGATATCATGAATATTTTTACATTTGATGATAAACTAATATATGTGTGGGTGCTACAAAGGTACATCGAGGTGGCAGTACCGTAAGACGTTGGTCACCGAAATGACTCCTCCCGTGACGATCCCATTACTTGGCAATGTTAACATTTCAGGTCTCGGTAGAAATCATGTAATAAAATTAATCACTTCGTCTTTAACAAAGATATGTGTATAGAATTATTCGCTAGCTTTTTTTAGAAAACAAGGAATAAAACTGTCTACTGCTTAATCTTTACGTTGGGGATACAAGCTATTTCTTCTTCAAATTTGGTCAATTTGACAATTTCTGACTTTCATGAAAATATGCTCCTGCAATGCACTCTGGAATGCAAATTCCGATTATGGAAGAGTCGTTTAATGTTGCTTCAACAAGTAAGCCAGCGTGGTTCGGGGATGTTATATGCATCTACAGTTCATTAGTTATAGTTTTCAAATTAAATATTATGTGTATCTGAAAGAATGTGTTACTCCTATCATCATGCATAGATTGCCATTCATTTGCTTCGGATAATGATGTCCAAAACACGAATAGCAAAGATCACACTAGCATCACAATGCATTAGGTAACTAAGTCACTTCATTATTCGTGCAGTAAATCAATAGAAACAGTGGTGATATGAGACTATTGGTCTATGATATAAGTCTTCTCAGAATCCGTCAGAATATAAATGAGGATGGAGATGCTCGTCGTCGCTGTGAAGTCTTTTCTACTGCCTTAGCCTTGTAAATCTGTGTATATTCATTGACAATGATAATGTTTTATTTACCATAATGGGCCTTTAATGGCAACCGGTCAAAGATTAACATATATTCGAATAATGATCATTTTCTTGATTTTTCTCCCAATAGCACGTAAGTGTATAGTCAATCGGGATCGAGAGGTCCCGGGTTCGATCCTCCTCTTGACCACTGGTTAATTTCTCTGAGCAAGAACTACAGCTCTACTCCATCATGGTGTAAAATGGAACCTGTGAGGGCAGTGTTTATTCCTGGGCGCCGCAGATCGATGTTGGCTGCCACACCACAGGAGAGAAATAGTCTCCCCAGGGAGACACGAGTGTAGGTTTTCATATGTAGCCCAATGATCAAGGGAAATTGAAATGTCAAAGGGCGCTTGAGCGGCCTAACAGCTGAAAAGAGCCCTAGAAAATTGGTAACTTAACTTTTAACTTTTTCTTATAATCATACATATATAAATCATATTATAACGCTTCCAATATGAATCAGAAAGCTACACCTTAATACTGTAATATTTGATTGATAGTTTGTCTGGTGGCTACGAGTGTGAGATGCTATGTACAGGATGGTATTTGAATTGTTGATTTCCATGTTTGTTCCGAGACAGCCTTTCATGTCAAATGTACCCGGTGTTTTCTGTTGTAAAAAAGCAAGTATTGTTATTACAATGGATGATATTGCAAATGCTCTGTAAAGTGTATACTATACACCAATGTAACAATAGGTCAACTGTTTTGTTGATTGGTCGTTGTATAGTGTTGATTTATTGTTAGTCCGACACAATTGTCTCAGAAAATATTTCCCCACAAAACATATTATCCGTATAAGTACAAAATTGGCCACTCATTGCAAATAAATTGTTTCACTCGTCTGCCAAATATTTTAGATGCCATTTTAGTATAATGAGAATATACCCAAACAGTCCATTTCCTAAATATTGCAGCTTCCATCAAGAACCCGGCGTTATAATCAGCTGGAAGTAGTTTGGTGAAGGAAATTGTCACCGAAGTCCAAAAATAAATACACTTAAAGCGTTCAACTCAAGCTTGTTATACAAATAGCTAGGTGTCTGGTAAACTACACTCTTATGCTGCAAAATAAACTATGGATTAACTACTCGTATGGTAGGTATGTAATATAGCTGCGTCAGCGTAATGTTAGGTCAAAGTCATTAATGGGCAAAATGATAAAACTGCTTATTCGTTGCATTTTCTACTTATTAGGTGAATATGCGAAGGTGAAGGTGAAATTAAACAAATTCGACAACACATTTTTATTTCATCACAATTCATTTGGTGTAAATTGAAAATGTTTGACTCGCCCCTTCTTTTTGAAGTATATTCGTGCCTAGACCTAAAAAGTAGAATAATTGGCTTGACAAATAAACATGATTTCGACCATTCCTATGTTGTCTTGTTTTCTCTTTTCCCACCACGAACGAACAAAATGAATTGCAGAAATGTGCCAACAAACTTGTTGTTTCTTTCATTCAATGTTTTAAAAAAAGCACATTATTTTGCAACGGCAGATATTTTATTTATTGTCATTGACATACCACTGTTAGTGATGCTTGGTGAATACCTGCAACGTAATCGCGCGCAATTTGGGTAACAAATGAGAAAATCATGACGTCATTGTAATGTTTCGAATTAAACCCAGCGTCAAAAACAGATATCAAAATACACCCAAGAGTATTGAGACTTTTAATATCTGTCCATTAGTTTTCATTTATTGCAGTAAATATGCTGATATTTGGTGTTGGTGGTTACAATATTATAGTGGGTCATCGATAAATTGACAGGCGGTAAAATCGTTGTGACCTATTGTGGTAAAATTATTCAGTTATGTACCATTACTAAGTGGTTTCTGAATATGAAATTAAGTAAATATAGTAATTTAACGAATAAATCCGATGTATGTTTAGAAATATTACTATCTGAAATGCACAAACGAGACCAAGGGTAATTGTATCATTGGTAAGAATAACTTGTTATATAGCTTTTTAAACAGAGTGAGGAATATTATCTTACAACCACTTTGTCACTTGCTATAGGGTATTTTTTAGTAAACATGTTTTAGTACAGTGTAAATGTATGTATTAAGAAGGCATTAATGAATGTTCATTGAGTACTGAATACGAGTATAAGGAATTATTGGAAAAAGTTATATGAAGTGCGCATTAGGGAACTAAAAATTATTTTATTGATCCAGTTCCACAAGTTTAATCCATAACAACATTGTAGATAAATTTCATTATTTCATAAAACAATATTGCTGCTATAACAATATTGCTGTAATAGCCTTTTTGAAGTTGATTAATGTACTCAAGCATGTGTAAGTTTGCCACATATAGCAAAGACAATCCATGACCCCAATAGTAGTTTCCCTGATAACCCAACCATTGAGATACATTCTTTTCTTTGAAAAACTGATTTGACGTTATCTCACGCGTGTTTGTGTCTAACTTTCATACATAATTGCACTGAAAAATAATGAAAATGACCTTTTTTCTAAAAGCCACTAAACTACCTATCAAGATAAACCGCGAGAATAATATTGGGGATTGTGGTGTATAAAATGTACTTGCGAGAGTCAGACATTGACAAATGTTGTGTAAGTCTAGAAATCAAAGACTAAACGAACATTTTCCGGTCCGTTGAAAAGCACTTCGTCCGTATAGTGCTGATGTGTAAAATTGCTCATTATTTCCGTCTCAACTCGTGACAAGATAATAGCTTTCATTGGGCAAATGAATGGCAGCTTTTTCAACATTGTTTTAACTTTCTATATCTAATGGATTAATGTTGGACTTGTAAATTGATATGTAAGTGTTCTCCATTAAACGGTAGTTCCTGATATACCCAGTCGAGCGTATATTTATTTCAAATTATTTACTTCGAACAAACGACAATTCGGACGAACTTTTCTAGTGCAGATATCCAGTTCATGCGTTTTAGTCTTTATTCAACCAACTGAATAAAATGTCATCGTCAATGTACTTATACGATGTTACATGTAGCATCATCTAGGTTTCGCTGTATACAGTACAGTTGTGACTATATTCTGAATGATAGCGATATGTGTGACGGTAAAGTGCCATTACGACGCATGCGTGGCGACCATTTTAAATAAAACATCCTAGTTATGGCATCCAAAAAAGCCACCACGCATGCGCAGGCCTGACACTAAACCATCGTGCACACCCCTGTTGATTATTTATTACGGCTGAATTTACATACAAATTCTATGCTGAATATCGTCTCTTTGAAATACGTACTTAATGACATATGTGGTATCAATTTCAAGAAATATCGTTGTTTGTATTCAATACGTTGTATTTCAGAAACATGATGCACGTATAATAATTGGTGGACACTCAGAAAAAGCGGCTAGATACGTTCTGTGTCAGGTTGGTGGCTGATATGTTCGACATTTTAGTGTCAAATTGTTGTCTGCTTTTAAGAAATGTTTTGTTTTTTTAATTGTCTGTTGAGAGCTTTTAGGCTGTTGACAAAATCCATTCACCTTGCATTTAATTTATTGCCACCTGACAAACTGATGCAGTATTGACAAAATTCAACTTTAGACCGGATTTGAGATTCACATGATGTCAATCAGAAAACCTCCCATACTTCTGCAAATCATGCCTCAGATGCATTGAATCTCGGATGTACAAAGATGAATACAGCGTACTTGATTTACATATATATGCAGTTTTGTTTCCAAATGTTAAAATTGGCCTGTTTTCTGTTCATTTACCTCCAAGAATTACTACGAAATATTTGTCTAGCGTCGTAAAATGATAAATATTTACATTAGTCTAGGGAGATCTTGAATAACTGAGGGTATATACATATACATTTATGTCAAAACCATGAACTATCCGACTTGTTTTCGTTCATCTTCTATTAGCATACATGCTTCAACATCTTTTTGAAAATTTGAAATCATTTTATTAAGGAGAAAGGGTTGTCAGACAATATCACAACGCCCCCGTTAGCACATAAATAGAACATCATCAATCTAACCATGTTCTAATAACTCATTGGGTCTGACCAGTTTTGGTGTTACATGACCATAGCCCTGATGATGCCATTCTTAATGGGAGAGGTTTGCAGTTGCTCGCGGAGAAAATTATCAAGATGTTTCATTTTCTTTGACAGACACATTAATTCCTGCTGGATAATAACCTTCAATGCAATTGGCGTTCAATCGTTTAGCCTACTGAACGCATTACTTAACGTTGCCCTCTAAGACACATTCGAACGCAGGAAATTACTCGAGCAAAAAGTTATATCGCAAAATTTGCATGTAAAGTAAATGCTATTCTCACCTAGCATGTTATTTCGTTTTTGTTGCTGTCTCAACTCTACGTATAAAAAGGAAAACCAAAGGAATGATGTTTGATAAAATAAACAGCCTTGCTAAACCTCTAAACCTTCCAATCAGTCAGAGTGTCTGTTGACAGCAATGGAAAGCGCTCTATTCGGATACTTACAATGAAACGGTTGAAGCATAGCTGAGATCTTATAATTAAACTGTTCAGAATTTTAATTCAGCTAGAATTCTTCTTGTTGACAAGATAATGCGATGAAAACACAGTTAGAGGCTTCTCTGTGGCGACGTAATTTAGAATTAATCGGACCGAATTAGTTGAAATAGTGTATTGTGAAAGTTCTAAGAAGGTAATAACATATTAACACGAGATTTCGAATACAGAACAGTGGAAATCCATAGTACTGTACAAGTTTTTAATTTCGACGGGACGACAAAAAAAAGAAAAAAAGAAAATATATGATTTAGCTGGGATGTTAATTCGTGGATTTCGCATTTAAGGTCGTAAATTCAGAGTAAATAGTGAACCACGAAATACATAATGTCTAATCCCCCACGAAAAATAATAATTTTGCCGTATTCATATAATCCATGACATATAAGGAAATGAATATAAAAGTGCAGATTCCAGGGACAAACAAATTTTATTAAATTAGCCTAACGAACAACGAGTTTTTACCACCTTGTAATGGTGAATTAATGTCAAAATAGTTCTTGATGTAAGTCAACATGACATCTTGAAATTAACAATGCCCAAATACTACTAGATTTAAAAAAGCATGAAATATTATCACGGTCATTAAACTAAAGGCAGCTTTTCTGTATGATGTTGACCCAACAATAAAAAAACGCATTTATTGCTGGCAATTCGTAGGAAAAATATAACTTATTGTTGCACCAACAAACATTCAACTGAAACCCAATATGTCAAAATGACCCACTAAAATGATGAGATGATATATACTATTCATGGTGAGTGTCAATGACAAACTCATAATGAAATGCCAATGACAAACTTATAACGTAATGCCAATGACCACGATTCCCAAAATAACTGCACTTCTCACAATCGGATGTTTCAACCAAATATCGTACATTAATAACCTTCATCTATATATTTGCAGCAGATTGTTAGGCGTAATATTCAATCAGCTAATGTTCTTTTCTTGCCGAGCTTTAAGCGACTTAACGGATGTATTAAAAACCCGTCTAGGGAATTACGGCTTAAACATTTGTAAGAATTTGTTTTCTGTATTTTCTTTCAAGTCATGATTATCAAGCTTCTTATAAAATCCCAAAAGTTCAAATAACTCTCGGTAATAAGATATGGGATAGGTTTTCTATAGAAGCAAACACATTGACCTAATTGAATCAGTATAATATTGTAATACACTATACAAAAGTACAAGTAAATCTTCCTGTCTTTATCAGGCGTTGCGTGTTTCCATTCATCACCATTGTGATGATTATTCTGATTTAAAGCGTTATTACATTAAATGCTGCTCGTCGTAGATTGCCTATACTAGACGATAGTTTTCTAACTTATTAGATAACAATTTATTTATAAAAAAAGAAGTTCGTTTCCATTTCGAATAAAGTCGTATACATACCACATTGAGTTGACCTAACTCATTTATTGTTCGGTGGTACCATTCGCTTCTTCTTAATCAATTGCAAACGTCTACAACTATGGAAGACTTTATCATAGCCAATGGTATAGAAATACGTTACAAGCATGAATGTTGATTGTAAGGTGGTTTGCCAGATCATCTGTGCTTACTAGTATCCAGTATACCATATTCAGTACTACCGACATCGTTTATATAACCGTACATTGTGTAAAGAATTAGCATGTTGTGCAAATCAATTTAAAATCGGTAATTGTTATGAAATTATAAACATTTTGGAAACACTTACTACACAAGTAAGCTTTTAAATACATGTTGTACCCAATATGCCATTACAGCATCTACTGTTTTTTGTGTGTAAGAGTACACATTTTAAAGTACATTACACTTTTCCGGAATAATGTTAAAAGGTTACCATCAGATAAATGGACATGCAGGTCAAACAGCCCAAAGCTTACTTCAAATTACCGTTCCACATTATCAGTCATGTAATATACTCAGTTGGTAAAAGGAGTGACGCTGTTTGGTATCAATTCGATGAGTTAGAAGTAAAAGTACATCCAATTTGTGTTTAGGACTTATGAATCTATATATAGGCACACAACCTGGGGATGTTTGGACCAAGATATGTATGGATTTTGATTGGTGACTATGTGGAACGCTGGTGGGAGGTAACAAATGATATCACGTGCTCAAAGGAACAGCTCCGATTGGCTGCGGAAGGATATTTCACAATTGATAGTTTGAACTCTCTCAGTGAGGACGATATGTCTTCAGTTAATATAGTAAGTAATATATGTCGGTTATATTTAAATCAATGTTTAATATACGAGTATACGTAACGTCTACAATATGTGGCATTTAATTCATCAAAGAATGTTAGCTTAAGAACCTGTACAACGGTATACTTGTAAATAAAACTAGTTGCATGTTTATGTGCGAAGTTTGAGTTTGAATGTTAAAACTGTTCCTCACTGTGAGTACCAACTTCACGAGCCATACTTTTACATTTTGTAACATATATTGCTGTACACTTGAACTTCTGTCACAATTATAAGGGAACCGCCTTGTCCTTTTTCAGAGTGTCCGTCACTTTCTCAAACACTATGACGTCAAGAAAGGGCCTCGTCCGATGTCACCATATGCATCAAGCACATACTATACAGTATGGACAATATCTCTAACATTCAAAGAAGCACTGGAACTTTCTAATATAAACACTAGTGTAGCAGCTGACGTGCTGGAAGACTTCATTTATAAGAATGGCGAACGAACAAGACACTCGTTCTTTCACATTATGCTGAATCTTGGATTTCTGGGGATTTCGGTATATCTTTTATTACTCGAAACGTTACAAGTTATGCCTAGGAACTTATACATTTAACTATTGTCATCAGTTCAAATTAATCGATGATTTTGACATGTCATAATTATACCAGTATTTTATCAAATGCCTTTAAACATATGGCCCAGTTAGCAAATATTTTAACATAGTGGGTACTTTGGAAGAGGCACCAATTTCAAAAATAAACCTGTTTACAAGTGTAAGTCGCTCACATACGAATACAACGCTTGGGTAGGAATCAAACACATCGTGGTTAGGGACAACATGTAGCCGGACACCTTGACTACTTAATCCACTCGCAGGATTACTCATTTAACACAGTATTTCATGTTGGACAATTCTACCGATCAAATTCTAGCAAATAATTCATACATACGAGTCCTCTGATATTCGTTACTACCAACATAAATTTCCATTTACAAATATTACAGTCGTTAACAATTAATGTTATTAATTAACAATATTTCAGGGACCAATCTCATTCGAGGGACCAGTCCGTAAAGGAATCTCTGTAATCAGCCAAAACCAAAGTAAGTATACAGTCGACTTTTAGATTCAAAGAAAATATATTTCTTTTTTGAAACCTTTCGGGATTTAGTATAAACGTCATCTTCAATGACAGCGATAAACGGCACATTCTTTTTACGCATGTTATCTTGTTATGTCTACCAGATTCAAACCGTAAATTATGCATGGAACATCTTATGTTCGAATTTATGTGTTTGAATTCAATATGAATATCGAGTTTAACATACTTTTCACCTTCTAGCTGTAATTAAACTACTAATAGTGTATACGTGTAGTTTGTTAATTCCTGAATGCCGCCTTGTTTTAAGTTGTACATAAGTATTTTTTTATTACCCACTAACTGTGTTCTCCATGTATAATCAATTCCAAATTGGAGCAATAGAAGTTTGATTTTACTAGCATATGTACAATTTAGTCCTCCCGGCTTCGTTCAGATTTAGAAACAATCGGTACCATTGTTTCAGATGTGATTGTTATTCATACGTAAACGACTTATCCAGTACGGGTTTTGATACCGCGAACGAAATTCAACAAATATACTGCAATAATATATATATAATATCGACCAAATTCAACTTTAAATAGCAAGAACATGCAACATGTTATATATCAATAGCAAATATCTTGTGCAATATGTAAAATCGATGCAAAATGTCGAAACGTTTGAAAGAATGGGTTTTTTTATTGTTTCTCAGCTACGATGAATAATAGCTTTTAAATGGTTTTGGCATTTATTGGTCTTGTTTTATAACCATGCAATTGCCATAATTATGACGCAACATGACAAGCGTATATTCTCTTCCGCCAGGAAAATGCAATTTGTTTCCTAAAAAGTAATTGTAAAATAATTAGAGCAATGCTGAATACTTGATTACGAATGTGAGATTTAGCGAATTCGATCGATGGTACTAAAATGTTATAACGTGATAGAACATCCTTATTGTGACTCATTCGGCATCAACAACAGCCAATAATGAATCAGGACATATCAGTGGATATTATGGTATTCAATTGTATGAGGTGGGATGAAAAGAACATTGATACATTACTTGACATTGACGTTGAGATGACCATGGCTATAGAAAGCTCTCGTAAATTGACTATAAAGCCAATCAGTGTCAGTTGGACATTGACGACATGGAATTTCTGTGATAGTCGCTTTCTGATTTCTAACAAACATGACTATTTTCATTATATTGATAAAAGGACAGATGAGGCGGACAGCTCTGTACGAACCAGATGAAGAGAAACTGAATATCTTTTGTAGAACATGTCATCCGATTGTTTGGTTAGGTAAGTTAGCCACCGCTGATTTTTAAAGTAATCATGTAAGGTAAATGCGCATATGATAAAAGCAGATGGGTTTCATTTTGGGTGAAAACAATTGGCTGAGCGTGTAATATAATATATAATTATATAATCGTAAACAGACCCGTCTGTGGCACTACCATATCACAATATCATCGTGGCGATGCATACAATGAGGAAGAAGGTGTCAACGTTGATTGTTGTACAAAGTTTTGCAAAATAGGCATATAAAAGACAAACGAGTACAGTGTAAAAGGCTCCAACATTATAAATCAAGGTCGATTACATCAAATGTTACACAACTACGAAATGAAAACAAAAACATTTGCATATATGTTTCCAACATCAAAGCAACATTGTTTTGTGAAATTCTCATCAGAAATGAATAAACAAATGAGTAAGATTTTGAGAAGTTGAATGTACACTGAGCGGCAATGAAAACGCAACACTTACACAGTATAGCATAGCACATTTGATAAGTATGTAGGCATTGCGAAATTTTGTCGTAGAATATATATATGCAAGTGACACATGGATATCGCTTTAAATCAGAAAAAGTTGTTTAGCAACATACTTTTGTACCAGTTGTTTTGGTGTCAGTATTAAACAGAAAGTCGCATTTTTTAATATTTTAAAACCACCGTCTGCAGCGATGCATCGTGTGCATCTACGACGTATTAATCGTATGAAACGTTCATGTAATGCTAGTGGGATGCTGTTCCGTTGTTGTAGAAGGGCTATTTGAAGTTCAGGTACTTTTAATGGGCCTGTACATTATTTCGCGCACAGCCACTAACATAATAAAAACATGGCTATTATAAGTATGGTGTTTTTTCCATGGTCAAAGGGAGATAATCGTGGAGTAATATATTGAGAAAGTAATTTACTAGTCAGTTTCTTTATAACACTGCTTCAAATTTAGCGCCTCTAAACGCATATTTGAAACTGCTCGTTTTGATATTAATATAATTGTATTAAATTTGTCCCAAAGATGTTGAAAAGATCACCATTTGTAACTAGAAATAAATTGCATGAACGCTATAGGTATGCTTTTAAGACTGATTATTGCATTTAATGGAGAAAAAATGCGCTTTTGAATTGCTTGCTTAATTTTCAAAACACGGTTTACGTCTAAATATTAATGCACATCATTACTTGAGCATGTAGACTAGTTCAGTAATATACAGTTATACAATTTAGTGTAAAAGTTTGGTGATTAATCTTAAAAAGTGACGATAATTGTCCAAGAGTTATCGCACTTGACTTAAACATTTTTTTTTATATCCTATGATTTTTTATACATTTTTATCTTTCTTAACAGGTGTATATGTATTCAAACTTGTGTTTAATGAATGAAATAATGACTTCGGTAAATTAAATCAACGAAACTTTGATTTTTAGTACGGATACCCCACACTTGAGCATAACGACCGATCTTTCGCAGTCTTTCTTTGACATATGCACCATGTTTTCTGCTAGTTATTTTGTTTTTCCGACTTATCCATCCATATTCTTCAAAATACTTGCACAGAATGCGAGCAAATCTCTAGCCACCCATCAGCATGCGGGAAAATGCGGTTTAAGGCTTTTCCGCTATGGACGAGTGATTCTTAAAGTATTTTCACGGAAAAAGCTGATTTATGTAGAAAATATATATCGAAGTGAGCATACCAAATTTCAATTTTATAAGTCAAAGGATAGCGGAAATATTCAAGTGTAAAAAGTGTTGCGTTTTCATTGCCGCTCAGTGTAGAAGAAATTCAGGGCATATCTAAGAAAATGACGATATGAGTTAATAGGTTTGTAGGTGGTCGAGCTCCACGTGATAAGGTTATAATGGTAGCAAGACAGAAGAAAATACATTATGTGGCTTACTTGTGTGTTAGTTCTGTGAGTGTTGGTGGCTTAGTACTGGCTGTGTTCTACCTGATGTATAACCACTATCATAGACGGATGAGGTGTGTACTAATTTTTATTTTTCTTTAGAAAGAACGTATGATATAAATATCGCAACGGTGAACCTATTAAAACCCATTCAAAAGTTATTGAACGTTTACGTATTTAGCATAAACATGGTTTGCGTATTGATGTCCTTTCGGCCCGTCGATCGTTCCGCTAGCCCGTAATGCCACTAACAACGGTATTGAAGTGGAACAACATGCTATGCTAACATTACATTCATGTCATACCGGTGTCTGTGAGGTACATACATTGAATGATACACTCAAACAAAAAAGGTTCAAACTATAACCCGATAACATCTCTTCCCAAATATCATTCCGTCGTATGTACGCATAAGAAACTGATGTGGGAGTGGACTATACAAATGTACCATCTACCCCTTATAAATGCTCAATTACTCCAAATCTAAGAATCAGTACGCCATCACATCTGAGTCCGCACAATAAATAGTTGCTTGCAGTTCATTCAATCATAAACGTATCATGACCAGAAATGTATGGTATTTCATTGATGAAAAATAGATATACTGCTTTCATTCCCAATCAGATATAAGAGTCTATGGCTGTATGCCAAGACCATTTTCAAGGAACATTTACTATTGTCAAGATCAGAACTACAATACTGAAATGAATGCATTTCGTCAAAAGAGCGGATGCTTGCATATAAACTAAATGTACTTTCTTGACCTTTGATTCGCTCGGTTTTGCAACAACACCATCTGTATGTTTGATTCGTTGGATTAATTCCATAATTTTTGAGATGCATTAGTATAGTCGGTAATTATTAGTCTCCCTACAATTTCATATAAAATATTGATACTAAGCCCAGTTGTGCATATTTGTAACATGCGATTCTTGACTCAAGTATCAATGAGTAATTGGAAGCATATGGTTATTAGGCTGGATTGTGCTGGCTTTATTACAGGTTATCATTTTTACCACATTGACTTTCCATAGACATCATGTATCCTATCGACGCCTTATTGTAGCCGTTCAATACATTCCGTTCCTTTGTATTATGGCAGTGGCAAGGCAAAATGGGAGAGTACGTATTTAGGTATCACCATCTGTGGTATAGTTATTGTTTGTCATGGCATACAAATGTATGAAGGAAGAGAAAATTATAAATTACTAGTTAAAGTATGTCCAAAATGCTATGGTTTATCCCATTATGCTTGTAAAAATACATATAAGACGTACATATAGTACCAAACATATCAATAGATGCAATGTTGGTCAGATGGAACATAAGGTGCGTATCAATGGTGATATGAAGCGATGCAATGTTGCTCAGAACGAGCATACGGTGCGTATCGATGGCGATATGAAGCGATGCAATGTTGCTCAGAAGGAGCACAAAGTGCGCATCGATGGTAATATGAAGTGATGCAATGTTGTTTAGAAGGAGCATAAGGTGCGTATCGATGGTTATATGAACCGATGAAATGTTGCTCAGAAGGAGCATAAGATGCGCATCGAGGGCTATATGAATCGATGCAATGTTGCTCAGAAGGTGCATAAGGTGCATATCTATGGTGATATGATGCGATGCAATGATGCTCTGGACGAGCGTGTGGTGCGTACTACTTTTTTCTTTATCTTGTTGATTTCACATATGTTAAACTATCAAGTCCAAAATTAAACAATGCTGCTGTGATTGGTTGTATGTTGGTGTATGCCGGTATTATTGTCTTGGGTTTTGATGTCACGACTCTGAATGAATCGCACTATCCGTACCTATGCACGGTAAATATACACATATTTCTTTTAAACTTTTGAATACCCATAGGTTCTTCAAAAGTGTATGGCTATTGAGAACAGTAAAGTCAAAACCAAAATGGGTTATTAGAGATGTATAAAATGGGTTTTCGAAAGTATTTGTATTTTCTTTTGAAAAGCATTTTAACCGAGTTAAACTGTTAGCTAGTTTGTATAAAACGTTCACCCAATTAGATAGCGAATGAAGATATATTGTGAGGCACCTAGCCTAAAATATGTGATTTCGATATCACCGAAGCGGAAGAATAAATGGACAGTATTATATAGAAAAGTAATATCTGGAAGACGGTTTTTACATCAGATTAGGTCTGATAGACAGGCTATCATTAAGGAAATATTGCTTCTGATGCCTGATTTAACTTGTTATTTAATCTAAGTGCCATTCTAGTGGGCTCATTTATAGTAGTTAGAAGAAATGACAGACTTATTGGTCAATGGTATCCCAACGCATTAGTGCGATAAGAGCGTTTTACAATTATATGTTATATTCTGTAACTAATTTATAGTGTTTAGTCGGCTCGAGTGTATGCTCATGCACAAGTGTAATTGCAACATTTTAGCAAATAAATCGTATCTAATCTTGCAATGAATTCTATAATACATTGACCATCTGAAAATCCGGGGATTGAATACAGTAGTTTTGTTACTTGGCAAAACCCTAACAGACACATTATACGTAATTACTATATCCGAGCCAAGCAGACTAAAAATTATGCTCGAGATTTGAAGAAACATATTCTGTGATAGGGATAAACATTAATATTTTAATAAAAGTAAGTGTAGACATGGATACGCGAACAACGGAATACAAAATATTATCATCATGACCCTAAGTTTGTTAATCACAAGTCGAAGTCACGGGAGTGATATACACATGTAGCTATTACCCAAAGTAATAGTACAAATGACATAGCTTTGACGTAACGTTGTTGTTAGAGACGGTCATCTTATTGTCGTGTTTATAAGGTATAGGAAATAGCAGTTTTGTTTATTCGGTCGTAAAACCATCATGAGATGGAAATTATCTTACTTTTATGGGGTTTTTTTCAGAATTTGTACAATTTAACCTCGTATGTGCGCATGTCATTCAATTCGTATAATATAAATCTAATAAGAAATAGTTGCTCATTTAAGCGTAATATTCCGTTTTTACCCTCCGATGTCTTCAATTGTATGAAAAGTGTGTCACTCACGCTGGTCAATCGGCTAAGAGTGTTTGATAATACACTTATAATTTTAATTGCATACTGCTGACTGGCTAATTCCCAAGAGCTTCTGTTCTCCGTCAACATCGGTCTTTGGCAATCGTTTTTACTTCCCCCTTCTAACAATTCTTTTGTCATTTCTGGTATATTAATAACGACATAAATATACTTACTTCTTTCACAAATCATGTGAAAACACTAATGAACTTCTCAAACGTCTGACGGTGTGACATTCAGTCACTCTTGGAATTATTGCCGTCCAATATCACATTCTTTCCATTGAGCCTTTCGTAATACCACTTAAGAAAATGAAAATGTCATTCATTCTTTTCAATCCAATGAGAATAGAGTACTAATCTCGCCTACAATATGTTATGATTTGACCACTGACCAATATGACCGTTACTTTTAGATTGATTGTTTATTTTCAGACATGAGTGTTTCTATTTTCTGCTAGATTCTCTCTGTCATTTGGATCAATGTTCACTAAGACGTACCGCGCCCATCAGATCTTTACTCGAGCTAACAGAGGCCTTATTAAAAGCAAGGTAGGAACTGGTGACATGAAAGTATTTTACGGAAGTGATTTACTTAGTAAAATAACATTACGTATTGCATAGCAGTTAAAAATAGTATCAATATAGCCAAATACATCTATCTAGACTTCTTTTATACTAGAAACTCAAAGAAATATTTTATAAACCGATCCGTTATTTGGTAAACATTCCAAGATTACATGCCTTTTGTTATTGAGAACATTTGGACAAGTGGACGGTTGAGTGTATAAAGGACTTTTGTTAGTGTTTGGTGTATATATGGCATGGGAAACCCGCCATGTTGATATACCGGCGCTCAATGATTCACGATATGTAGGGATTAATGTATACAATGTTGTTATCATGCGTGTACTTATTGTTTCGATCTCAAATATTCTATCACATCAGCCTACCCTCGCTTATGTTATGGAATCATCCTTCATGCTCCTATCAACAAAAAAAACTCTATGTCTGCTCTTTGTACCGAAGGTATCAAACAGGCTTGTGTAAAAGATATGTCCCATTGAATATTGTTTGCCTCGGTGATGTTACCTCCCGATTTAAATAGATATGCGTCTGGAGTCTTCGAGAGCAGGGGACTCTGGTCAAGGGGAAGCTTCGTTGAATAATTGATGAATTTATTGACATAGCGAGTACATCGTGAAATTTCAATGCATGTATTGAACTTTAGTCGCGAACGAGGATTTCCTCAGTGGGACTTAGTCTTAACCAAATCCCATGTTACACTTTGTTTAATTTGTACACCATACCATTTTATACTAGTGGTATTCCACTTTAATTGGTTACATCACCCACGCGATCCAATCAAGTCACACAAGAAATGGATGCCTCTCCAGTCTCTATGCGATTCACACAATTATTTAGATGGGTGTTTGGTTTGTACGTTGGCTCAGGAGGCTTTCAATTCTTCGTGAGAAACACATATAATATATTTAGTTTGAGGAAATAAAAACTATACTGACCTACTAGTATCTGGTTATTAACTGTTCAATTTACCTTGTTTGATTTTAATGAAATTACCTATGACAATTACTGACTGATTTACATATTAAGCCAATTACCAAGAGTTCCTCAATAAACTTAAAATAACTTAGTATTTATAAATCAATGTGCCTCCTTTAATATCTGTTGCAATTTCATTCACATGTACCTTAACGACTCTGTTCTCAACATAAAAGCTTATATTTGGATTTACATGCTCGTAAAATACGTTTTGCTTAGAAATGTATTCACTTACTTTCCAATATCAAATCTTTCTTACAATCTGATTAAAATCACCAACCTTGCCGCCAAGAAGATCGTATACTTAATCCAGATTGATGTTTGTGGGCATTGACTTTTGAAACTCTCCAATTGCAATGGCTCCAATGCATGTTTGTGAATCCATTTTGTACACAGATATACTAAATTACAGAAGCATTTAGTTTTATATTTGTAAAAGTAATTCGGAATCTCCTTTTTTGATGACAAAAATATATTAATAAACGTTCGTCACTTAAAATAGATTTCCTTCTGAATATCGGGTTTAGCATTATACTATACCAGTCTTTATTTAGGGAAAAGTTGACAATATTAACAATGTCATAATATTATAACATAAAATAATATGCATTGAATATGTAACCAAACTGCGACTTGTAGACACAAATAACACAATAACAACATGTAAACATCGTCAAAAATGCTCTGTATACTTGCATGCTTGCTATGCATAACTTATGTCTGATCTGAATTTTCTTCGTTCCCAGTGGGATATAAGGCTGCAATGGTATCTCTCCACTTAGGTCTGTATTTGGTCATTATCTGTGATTCGTCCAATGATTTGCATAGTGCGCAATTAAAATTCACTGTAAAACATCAAGTTTTGAAATAAAAAAAATCAACAAAAACATGCGCAAGAAATCAGTACTCCGTCCTCAAATTGTAACACAATTATATGTTCATTTTTACAGTTGGATCAGGAAATCTTACGTTTAGAGCAACTACTCGAACTTCCTGTTCATCCATATCCAAAACTGACTACTGTTCCTACTGACAGAGTCCAGGGTAGATACCTCATGTAATCATTGTAAAATATGTGCTCTACTTATCTGATTTCTATACAAGTATCATATTGCATTTTTTGACATTATTTTGATTTAAATTGGAACGTTTGATGCATACACCAATGATCGTCTTGTTGTTAACAGAAAGGCAATCACACTTATGTGTTTATGAACTGGTCATCTAAACCGAATCATCGCGATTTATTAATGATTAATAATGGTGGCATGTTCTGTATTCCATAGATGTTGCTAAATATCCGACGCCGGCGATATATCAATGGGTGTGTCGGATGATAAGACAGATATTGATACTCCCGACGAACAAACATGGTCGTCAAAACCAATACGCCGACAGTCAACCCGATTGAATATACGTAATGCAACGGATCGTTCACATCGGGATTACCGTTAGAACGGAGCAAATCTTAACATGTTCTGCTTAGACAAGAAGCCGTCGATGTTAAGAAAGTTGTAACTTATACGCTTGATTCTAAACAAAGTTCTTAAAAAGTGAAACCCGTATAACAGACACTCATACCTCTGATGATGTGGAGTCACCACAAGATCATTGCACCGTGTCCTTTCATGTTCCGGTGACAAATAAACATCCAGAACAATCAGTGCCACCGATTGATATAACAGGTTGTGATGCAGAAACTGACAGTGTAAACATTAAACGCGCACATGCGCAGAAGTTCGGGAACACTCTCGATGTGCCGTATAGTTACGAGGCGTGCCGCATATCAGAAATAGAGACAACAAACTTCGGTCACAATGTTCCAAGAGTCCGGAGAGCAAAATCGATCATAGAGCATGAACGTAGAGCTAGAATTAGAAAGTTACAATCCGATTTAGGACGTATTCAGAAAGAATTACTAGACTTAGACGAATTAGAATAACGTTATGAAGTTTCCTTTGTATGAATAATTTCCATAATTATTTATTGATAATAAATTATTTTAATCCTAGATTCTATTCCGGAAATACTGTCCATTTCATGTTTGATAAATTATTTCAAATTACCAAATTCTGATTTCAGAGACAGATACTGTCAAGAAACATTTTTATGTTCGTGTGCTTCATTTGGAGCGGTCGATAGATAGTTTGGACACATGAATAACATAACTATCTATTAAATTGAAAGATGAGCATTTATTATGCCGTCAACATATATAACCTATACCACAAAGTTTAAACAACAATATGCTGACAAAATGAAACAAAAATCTATGTAAAGTGCGATCAATAGATATAAGCATTTGTGAAAATCTTAGCCTAAGAAAAAAAATTATCGTGTCATTTACCTTTTGATCGACGAAGTTTCAGTCATGTTTTGAGGCCAGTAATTTACCTCAACTGTTTTGAAATGTTTTCCACAATTTAAATATCAATCAGAACTAATTTGCTTCGCAAGCATCTGGCAACTTCTTCCCTTGTAGAAGATTAAGTCATGACCAATGTAGGTCAGTTGAACAAAAGGGTTTTCTTATAATTATTTACCAACCAATACTTTTACTCTGCACTCAGCACTCAAAGATTGAAAAGGTTATACGAGGGATGTTCAAAAAGTACTAGGAAATGAGCTCTCACAGATGCAGTTTTACAAATTATACAAATATTGATACATAATATTGAATCGGAATTCAGTTGTAAAAAAGTGATATCCGATTTATCGCGTTATTCTGTCACGTCCGTCCGTAATCGTCCATTTTGAAACCATAGTAACGCGCACCCGGCGCAGCCCATTAATAACCACTGATGTGGACTACGTAATGATCTATATCTTCACTACTATCCTATCGTTAAATTTAAAACATCGCCAAAACATAACTTGTTGCATGTTGGACTTTGTCTGCAAAAATGACGATATTTGAACTATAGATGCTGAAATAAAGAGAAGTTGAACTCTATGAGGGACAACTTCGGAACGCAAAAGTGACGTCAACGGAACGTAACGAAAAACCGACAAATGACAGGTTCCATCAGCAGTTAAATTATATGCGCTCGAAATAGTATCCAAAGTATCGTTACTACAATAGGACATTTTTCTGCAATTATTTCTACAGTTTCAGAATGTAACATAGGTATTATGGATGGTTGTTCTAGCGTGAAAGACATGTAAGTAATAGAAAATTTAAAAAATGGTAACGTCAGTTACCGCGACATTTTCAATATATCAACATTTTATTGTGCGGATTATCGCCCCGATATTCGATATAAAATTCGGAAAAATACATGCGATTCTCACAGACGATATTCGTGTATATAGCTCAGTGTGTTACAAGCATGTATTCCTCTAGTCCAGTCATTTTAACTTTTAACCTCAAACTAATTGCAAAACAAACAGTTTTGTGTTTATATGGTGCGTAAAGCTATCCTTAGCAATGTACAAAATGTCCTTATTGAATATTTGTGGGACTTTTTGAGATATTTACAAATTTATTCAATTGTCACATGTTTTCGCGATATTTGTCACTTTTGATGTAAATAAATCTTGACTTGTTCCAGTAACTTATTTTTACATCGTGCTTAGAGGTCGGAATTTTGGTCTGATTTTTATGAAACTTGGTAGCAATGATCATCGTAAGCTAATCTAGGTAAAATAACATTTTGAGTTAACCGGAGCCAAAATCTAGGTCACTAGGTCAAAACATAGAAAAAACAAGATATAGTCACCAGGGGTCGCAATTTCGACCTTACACTTTTTAAGTTTAGTCACAATGATCCCCTTACAAAAATCAAGGTCATGTATGAAATTGGATTTACCTGAGTTAAAAACTAGGTCACTAGGCCAAATTATAGAACAAATCTTTAGGATGCACCCTTTTTACATAATCTTTATGAAACTATGTCACATGGATCATGAAGACAAAATGTAGGTCAAATTCAATATTTACTTATCATGAGTTAAAACTAGGTCACTAGGTCAAATAATAGAAAAACCTTCATGCGCCAAAAAGTCGCATCAATTATTTTAACCTATTGACCTAATTTTGACCCAAATAACTCAATAACATACTTGTCTTAGATGTTTTGATATGAGCATTGTGACCAAGTTGCATAAATATTAGACCAAAATTGTGAATTTTGTACCTACACAACGTTTACCTTTGATTTTAACTAGCGACCTACTTTTTGACCCCGGATGA
Organism: Spisula subtruncata; assembly: GCA_963678985.1. NCBI lineage: Eukaryota > Metazoa > Mollusca > Bivalvia > Venerida > Mactridae > Spisula > Spisula subtruncata. Next base: position 26,852,802 of record OY787665.1, read on the forward strand.
CCCAATTTATAACTTTAACCTATATTTTGTTGATATTATTTTTGTGACCAAGTTTCATAAATATAAGGTCAACATTATGAATTCTAGCGACTACACAAGGTTTTGCAACAATTTGACCAAGTGACCTAGTTTTTTACCCTTGCTCATCCATTTTCTACCTTGGCCTAAATTTTGTTCAGATGATCCCTTTGACCAAGTTTCGTAATCATAGAGTCAAAATTTTGAATACAAATGCAATTGTGGACGAACAGACAAAGAAAACAATCGCTTTTTCTCCAGAATCGATAGATTCGTGTACATTTTGTATATTTTCTGTATTGTATACTGTCCAAACACAAATATCCTTTTTCCATAAGACACACATGTATACAACACATGACATGTGTAAATTTTAAACACATTGGATTAATATTAAAGAAATGAATAAAACTTTTGTTTCCCCTTCCAAGTGCTATTTTGAGTCATTTTGTCGACATTTGAATGGGTAGTATACCAACACGTAGACTGGCAAATATATGAAAAGTAAATTGTCTGATGATAAAATCAATATTTGTATTCGATAGAAAAAGGTTGTATCTTTCAGAAAATATAAGCGTTAAGGTGCAATAAGTAAATATTTAACGACTTACACGGGAATTATTAGAACTTAAAATTCCCCATGTAGTATGAAATAAGGAAAATGCTGAAATTGCTACCAAAAGTGACCTTAAACATGTCGATTTGTTTTTATTTTCCCCACTGAACTCGCATATTTGACGTTTTGTCTGTAGTCGATAATAGTCTGTAGATGATGAAAATGCAAAGAAACTCTGTTTTGCAATTTGTTTGAGGTTGACCATATTTTTTAGCTTCAATGACTGGACTTCTCACCATTATCATTATAAACAGCGTATTTCATAACCCTATGAGTGACACTTACGACGTATAAAATAGCGCGACGTCATTTTGTGCGCCGGGTAGGAGTACGTGTATAAGTTTAAACACCTGCAACTATCGAACTGCGTATTCATTTACCTTCATAATTGCACTGTTTGTAGAATAAGGTTTGAAATTTCATATGATATAAAATTTGATTTAACAATGCGGATTTTATGACAAGAATCCTAGTACTTTTTTGAACGTCCCACGTATAATGAGCTATTATTTGTTCTAGATTGCAAATATAAATGAGGAAAATGTAAACAACTATATCTTGAATGTTGAAAATAGCATCTAATACATTATCTAAGCAATTACATACTAATTATGAAATAAAGATGTAATTGTTGTTTCTGAGAACCACACTCTGCACTCAGGCTGATAAATTACACATATAGCTTGAACGTACACTAAATTTCAATTGGAAACAATCAAATGATAATATTAAGCATCTATTCAACATAACTTCAACTTCTTGTTGTCAAAAGTGTCGCTTTGAGCCTCAAAAGAGGGAATTTCAATATTTGAGTGCTGAGTGCAGAGTGTAAGTATTGTTTGTAATTTTGGGCCCAGATCAGCCAGATAACTCAATTCAAAAGATAATAACAAATAGCACAAGGAATGTAGTGCTCAATACAGTCAGTACCGTACGAAAGCCACAAACACACATAAAAAAGGAAGATATGATGTGAATGCCACAAAGTAAACTATAAAAATGAAAAAAGAAAACTGTGTCAACTGAACGAACAACTACAAGAACACGAAACAACCCTCTAACAGTCTGTCGCATCAGTCGGTCACACATATCCAGAGAAGGATTCAACAGACGAGAAGAGCTCACAAGAACAAACAGTACAAACAGAGCTAGTAGACAATGTGTTTGCAGAAGGGCATGCACAGAATGAACAGTTATTTAAGAAAATATTATTGTAATTTTTCTTTTTATTTATACAGAAAATGATACTTGCATTAAGGAAGTTGACCTGGGTACAGACTATGACAAATGCCACAAGGACTTGAACATTTTATGGTACGCCAAATCTTGCACTTACACATAATATGAACTAAGGCATTGCCTATAATGGGGATTTAATAAATATAAGATAACCGCTAGGCTATATTTGTAGATATAGACCACGGGCCACAGTTGCTATGCATTATCCAAGGGAGATAACAAATGCATCCAATCATTGTGAATTGTAATCTTTATACAGCACACAAGTCAATCAATCAAATTGTCATAATTTGATTCCAATTCAATAAAATCAAAGACGTACCTTGTTTTACTATACTGTAGTATTGTAGGCCTACTATAAGATGGTTTATTTATATTCCGAATATAGATAATTTACAGCCTCCCATGTTTGTCTTTCGTCCTTATCCGCTTGGAAAATCGAAGATATTATATAAGCGACAACGTATGGACCCTGCTAGTACACAAGTTTGTCCACCACAGATAAAATTAATGCACCAGTCAGTTGCATCCACAGTTCCTCCCGACCACAGGGATCCATGGCGGATAGGCCATGTTTTTACCATCCAGCTACCCCCGCAAGGCAGGGGAAATTTAGGATTTTTTCTGCGAAAACCAACAGCCTAGAGAAATATTTACCGGTAGATGTCAGGGGAAATGCGGGAGATTTTACCATCAGCTTCCCCGTAGGCCGTAGAAGGGCTGTTGATTTTGACAACTCAAAATCCCGGAGCGCCCCTTCACCCGGGGCTGGGGTGTTGTGGATGAAACTAACTGGTACATAAGTCTTAAACACACTGACAGTAACAAAATAATCTCATAAACATTGCTTTGTCAAGCTATACATTGAGACATAGAATTGTTGATTTGCATTGTTGACATGGAACGAATTGTAGCCTACTTACGTTCAAGCATCTGGTATGATCTGAGTGTTGATATCATTGTAAAACTACATAAAAATGTCTACTAAAGACCTATTTCCTCGGAGATCGAGTACTGTCATGATAAATCGGCTATTGAAATGAAAATTTCACCTTTATTTTTTGGGTTTTGATGATTCTTAAAACATCTTCCATGTCTAATGGGCGCATGCAAATCTCGCAAACGCTTGTAATCAATTGGCTAGTGACACGTAAAGTGGAGTATCTACAGTAGCGTATTTCTTACTTCCCTTTATTTTGTTTAAAATAGTTTTTTTTATTTATTACACATTTTTTAAAAATGATATTTAATCGAAAGAGAACGATAGGCTCAACCGTTTACAGGTTACTATTTTTTTTATATTCCAAGGACTATTCACCTCGGAAAACTGCCTGAAATTTTTGACCGGAAATAACTTTTTTTGAAAGCATTAGTACCGGCAGAAACTCAACGAAAATATGCACGTTCGCCTGTTAACGGTCTGGGTATTTTCAATAGCCCCGCTGCGCGGGGCTATTTAAATCCCCTATTAGAGTCATCTCTTACTAACAATGACATGTTTCCAGTGTAAGATATAGATCCAAGAAATATGTTAAAAATTAGATTAAACTGCCCCATCATAATTAGCTGCCAATAAGTCTTTGATTACTATGGTTATGGTTAAGTCTAAAGGGATTTGAAGCAGAAAGGCGCGGCTCGGCTCGGTTACCCTGACACAGTCATCCACACAGTATGGCCATGTTTGCATTAACTTGACATGACATCGAACTAAGAGAAGAAACATCTTTGTTTCTAAAAACCCGCTAAGATAAACTTGGCACGAGATAAGAAACGTTTAAAACACACTGTTTGAACGTAATACCATAAACAAGTGCGTTTGCGAAGTACGATAAAGGTTCCTTGTATGTGTAAAGTAAAGGTATGTTTGTTATTTTTTTTTATTTCTTATCAAAAACTATTTGATCACCATCCGTATGTAAGCTAAAAACCAATCCAAATGATATATCGTACTGATGACCAAGAGTAGAGATGGGTATTATTCTGAGGAGGAAGGTTTAATTATCATCAACATCGCTGAGAGAAGAGTTTGATTAAGTAAGACAAACAATCACCAACTTGAATGTTCTTACTTCTAAGATATCCTGTGTCTTTTACGTCTAATCCGTATTAATTTATCATCTACCGTGACACGTGGATGTTTTAATCTATAAACAGTTGTGAGCGAACCTTCCGTATCTATGTGAGAGATTCGGTGTGTACAAATCGTATTCCCTTCCGTCTTTCATGAGATACAGAGCAATCTCTTAGGAGAATCATTCTTTGGTACCTCTTCCAATAATGCAACACCCATTTGTTTGTACGTGTATGAACATCTAAAACATAGACAATGTTTTAAGACTTCTTTTACCGAACATGGCCTGATACTAAGTTCTTTCAAACACGCATTGATCTAACTTGTGTAAAAAGGACTGCATCGTTAGCGCAAAGAACATGTTTTACAATTTGAATGAATGTGTAACATATGTGCCCTATCTATTGTTAACGAGAAAACACATTAGAACACATTAAATGGCACCATGAATACTTAATTAAGTCGAAATGTTAAAGTATTTCGATATTCCTAATTTCTCTAAGCTGTCTATTTATCTTGACGTAAGACCAGTACAGCATTTGTTGAAAGTATTCTAGAAACAGAGAGTGGACTGTACTTTTATTTTAATTTATTTTCCCTGTTCTTTCAACGTCGACAAGTTTTTTTCTCATTCAAATGAGACAACATTCTGGAAGTCATTGTTTTACAAGTATGGCAGCCAAGAAAGATGGTCACAAAACATGTTTGAACGTGAGTAACTGCTGACCTTAGAATAACCTAGTTCTCTTCCTAATAAGAAGTGTACGGGTTATTGGTCATAAACAGTAGGATTAAAGGATCGGACGAGTGAATACTATCCTCGTGGATTCCGTCCTTTATGGCAAGAGTTTCTCACAGTGTGACACTTTAATACCAACAGAAACCTGTTAACGACCACGATAATTAATTACTTTTAGCCTTCCCAGTAAACAGCCTGTTTGGAATTAATGAATAAATTCATTGTCCGTATAAAACTCTCAGTATTTCTAATCGAATTAGACTTTTTTGCCATATTGTTACCAATTTGCCAGTGATGATCACTTATTTATATGTAGATCGACACGAAGACTAGAGCAGGTCATTCACTGTATGTATAAAATGCAAGGATTTTAGTGAATGTGCAGTACGAAATGACTTGTATGACGCGGCATGGTACTGTATTGTGTGACATGAAATGGTACTGCACAACACGTCTTAAGGAGAATTATCAGAGATCGGATTATCACAGAGATTGGCCAAAGACCTAAGTGTCAGTGGGAACGAAGATGCTTAGGTAAGTAAGTAACAACACATCTTAGTACTCGGTGTCACACCGGTGAGTTTTCTGCCATTCAAATCAATACATTGTCAGTCTTCAGCCAGGGAAAGATGATTCAAAAAAATGTCAATGAAACACTCTTAAAAGTTAATATGCAGGTTATATGTGAGCTACATTCGTGTAATCTGGTCAACAATCAGCAGTTTCCACATTAAAACAGTACTTGAACAGACATAATTTTTGAAGGGACCATTTTAGCATACTACGACCCGGAATAAAACGGCACTGCAAAGTGAAGTACGGTACGACACGTCACTGCACGTCCAGGTTCTGGATAAGCCTCGCAGTGTATATAGAGAAACTCGGGTCCCTGTCCGGTGAGAACAATGTTATCAGGCGAGGTGATATCGTTCGGGTGGCGAGGTTTACCGAGCCATCCCGGGCGATATCGCCAAGCCTGATAACATTGTTCGAGCCGGACAGGGACCCGAGTTTCTATTTCTCATGAAACCAACAACGGGACACAATTTAGAGGCATATTTTTTAATTTTAAACTGGAGTTGTCGATCGTCCTTAGACCGCCCGCCGACTAACACAACTTCATTTGCTTCCGTACACAAAATATAGTTCTCGATTCTACGCTGTTCAATTAACAAAAATACTTAAAAATAAATAAGATCTATTTCAGTTTTTAGTCAAAACTAGAAATCTAAGCAAATTATAAGTATTACCAAAATAAGAACATCGTGTCGTAAAAGTAGAATAAAATTCCGCTCATGAATTTTGATGTTTTTTTCTTCTGGATGATGCATCAATGAAGCGTCATCAATGACGTAGTGTATGTGGAGAAGGTCGCTAATTATGTCAAACTTTCTTATGTTATGAATCACACAATGACAAAATACGGATTGATTTAAATACTGGATTGTGTGTGGCAACGGACAGTGCAAAATTGTATCCCGTGAAATGGAAATAACTTCAAGAATGAACAGTTTAGACATGCTTGTAGAACCGAGTGGGTGGAGAACAGTTTTCAACAAGATCAACTTAATCACGACAGAATGCTGATGAAAACAGATGGAAATACACAATGGTGAGTAAGACATTGGTTTGTTGAAGAGTCTATTAAAGTTTGTTCTATTGTTTGTATAAATTGTAGGGTTGTGTACTGAATGTAACAATGTTTTGATTCACAAAAAAAGCCCGGTGTCTCATGGTTTTCGTTTTGTAGGTCAACCTTCGTGAGTCGTGAAAATGAGATTAAAAATTCCTTTAGGCTCAAAAACTGGATATAGAGTGGATAGCTATGACTATTTTAACGTTTATTTATCTTTGACGATGCTTAGCCAGTGTATTTATCTGTGTATGTTGGTTTATTTCAGGGCCTTTCAAAACGATCGATCCGTGGGCGACCCGTATGAATTCAAGAACAATAACTGTGGCGTAGCCCTACCTGGCGAAGAAGCATTGCTAATCTGGAGTGTAAAACTAAACGTTGAATAAATAATAGCTATTAAATGCACAATTCTGTTGTTTTCAATGATATTTATGACAATTTAAGACGGAATGTCATATTGCAAAATAGTCCGTTATTTGTGGGCGGAGCCAAAAAGTGTTCTCAGGCTATTGACCTGAGAACACATACTTATCTCAGGTCATGTGTTATCAGGCAGTTACCATGGTAGTTGCATGAGAAAAACCAATTCACTGCATTACTTATAGGATAACTATAAAATTCAACTTGTATCATATATTGCTATTGAAAGCACATGTAATATCTGATCACTATAGTCCAGTCATTGAAGCTAAAAAATATGGTCAACCTCAAACAAATTGCAAAACAGAGTTTCTTTGCATTTTCATCATCTACAGACTATTGTCAACTACAGACAAAACGTCAAATTTGCGAGTTCAGTGGGGAAAATACCAAAAAATCGACATGTTTAAGGTCACTTTCGGTAGCAATTTCAGCATTCTCCTTATTTCATACTACATGGGGAATTTTAAGTTATAATAATTCCCGTGTAAGTCGGTAATTATTTACTAATTGCACATTAAACTTATATTTTCTGATAGTTAAAAACTTCTTCTATCAAATACAAATAATGATTTTAACATCAGACAATTTACTTTTCATATATATGCCAGTCTACGTGTTGGTATACTATCCATTCAAATGTCGACAAAATGACTCAAAATAGCACTTGGAAGGGGAAACAAAAGTTTTATTCATTTCTTTAATATTAATCCAATTTGTTTAAAATTTACACATATCATGTGTTGTATACATGTGTGTCTAATGGTAAAGGTATATTTGTGTTTGGACAATATACAATAATGATAATATACATGAATCTATCGATTCGGGTGAAATAGTGAATGTTCTCTCTGTCTGTTCGTCCACAATTGCATTTGTATCCACAATTGTGACTTTATGATCATGAAACTTGGTCAGACTTATCACCTGAACAAAATTTAGGCCAATGTTGGAAATGGGTGATCAAGGGTAAACAACTAGGTCACTAGGTCAAATTGTAGCAAAACCATGTGTAGTCGCTAGAGGTCATAATGTTGGCATAATATTTATGAAACTTGGTCACAATAATAATATCAACAAAATCTAGGTCAAAGTTATAAATTGGGTCATCCGGGGTAAAAAAGTAGATCGCTAGTTCAAATCTAAGAAAAATGTTGTGTAGGTACAAAAGTCACAATTTTGGTCTAATATTTATGCAACTTGGTCACAATGCTCATCTCAAAACATCTAAGACAAGTGCGTTATTGAGTTATCTGGGTCACAATAAGGTCAATAGGTTAAAACAATTAATGCGACTGTTTGGCTCAAGAAGGATTGTCTATTATTTGACCTAGTGACCTAGTTTTAACTCATGATAAGTAAATAATACATTTGACCTACATTTTGTCTTGATGATCCATGTGACATAGTTTCATAATGATTAGGTAAAAAGGGCGCCTTCTAAAGATTTGTTCTATTATTTGGCCTAGTGACCTATTTTTCAACTCATGTTAATCCACACATGACCTTGATTTTGGTAGGATGATCATTGTGACTAAATTTCACAAGTGTAAGATCGAAATTGCGACCCTTGGTGACTATATCTTGTTTTTTCTATGTTTTGACCTAGTGACTTAGATTTTGGCTCCAGTTAACCATAAAAATCAGACCAAAATTGCGACCTCTAAGCATGATGTAAAAATAAGTTACTGATACAAGTCAAGATTTATTTACATCAAAAGTGACAAATCTCGCGAAAACATATGACGATTCAATATATTTGTGAATATCTCAAAAAGTCCCACGGATATTCAATTAGGACATTTTGTACATTGCTTAGGATAGCTTTACGCACCATATAAACACAAACTGTTTGTTTTGCAATTTATTTGAGGTTAAAAGTTAAAATGACTGTACTAGTATTCAGTATTGCCGTACTATATAATTCTACCTGTACTCCTAATGGCAATTGCCGTAAGTCGACTCGTTTATACACCGTGATCCTGCAGGGTACATTGTGTACTACAACTTGTGTGTTTCGCATAGTTCACGGCGGCATAGTACGACACGGTACTGTATAGCACGAGATTTTGGATACGTTCTGTTAGACGAAGAGTACTGAGCAACAATGAATGTGCGAGCATTTTTATCGAAAAAAGTCTGAGGTGTACATGTAGCAAGGGCAATCACTACTTATAAGTGTAAACTTGATATTAAACGGCGTTATGTCCCTTACGGACTGAAGGCGGGAAAGCAACGGAAAATCAGCGACATTTTAAACGACCTCTGTACCCTGCGGTCTGGGATCGAACCCTATGTACAGTACTTATAGTGAGCGCTCAGTCATTATGTTTCCGATGTGGGTGAAACAAATGCTCCAGACAAAGCGACTGTACGAAGAGGTGTCTCGTTAAATGAACTAGAAACACTGACGGTTTAGTTTGACTTGTTTTAAATTCGGAGTTTATAAAAGCGTGGAGGCCGGAAGTTTGAGTGTATAACTCGGTCTAAATTCCGAAATTTTGCATACCGTGGTGTAAGATGCTGTATCATTAACATTACATTCGCTGAAACAGACACCAAAAGTCCACTCATTTCGGTGACACAGTTGTAGTATTGCATGTCGGTGCTATACATATTGCACGTTAAAGAGCTAGTATACAGCGTATCCGGATTCCTTGTTCGTGTATCCCTGACTTAGAATGAGAAGGTCGTAAGTACAATACATTTTGATAAAACAATATAAAACGGTCTGAAAATTACTCTTTACTCATAGTAAAACAAGCCGTTTCAACTCCAGTTTGATCAACATGACAAGTTTCGATTTTCATAAAAAGAAGTACCTTGTGATGCCGATTTTAAATATGTATCTGTCTTATAAGGTCTCATTCTAATCCACCACTGGACACAGAGATCACTGGTGAACTTCTGCCAGTTAATAACGAATCACCACGCACTAACGACTATCCCCGTGGACGCGAACAACAACATGACACGTAAAATCAAAATAGTAAGTCACGAAAAGTAATAACTATTGTTTTGATCATTTACATTCACTCGATAGGCAATTCTAGTTTTTTAGAAACCTAGAAAAAAAACTGTCTGAAATTTACTCTTTACTTATGGGAAAAAGAGCTTTTACAACTTTAATTTTGTCACCTTGACCAGTTCCGATTATCTCATAAGACACACCTTGTAATACAGATTTCATATGTATGAGTCTTATAAGGGCGTTCTCATTTTATGAAAATGTCTCCTCCACTGGACACAGAGGTTATTGGTGAACTTCTGCCAGTTAATAATCACCACGCACTTACGACCATCCCCGAGGAACGCAAACAACAATATGACACGCAAAATCAATGTAGTAAGTCACGAATAGTTACTTAGATATCAATAATAACTATTGTTTTGATGATTTACAATTATGACTAGATAGGCAATTCACTGGTATAGAATGAGAAGGTCGTAAGTACAAAACCAAATTTTGAGAAAACAAGAAATATTGTCTGAAATTTACTCTTTACTTATGGAAAAAAAGCTTTTACAACTGCATTTCGGAAAACATGACAAGTTCTGATTTTCGTGAAAATAGGCTCATAAGAAGTGCAATATGATGTAGATTTCAAGTATGCATTAGTCTTATAAGGTCGTAAGTGCACTTACGACCTTCTCATTCTAAGCCAGCGAATTGGTGAGATAATCCTGCTTTGTAGCAAAGTATCGATTTTGAAATAATAAATGCATTGCATTGTACAAATAAACCATTATTTTGTCCACGGGTCATTATTTACTTAAACAAAATATTATATTGATTAAAACTGGTCTTTTAATTATTTTGAATAAACTTTTAAAAGGCATACGAGTACATTGTTCCAATATTCAATAACCACTCAGAATGGTCGTTATTTCACGTCTGTCGCTTGTATACAAAGTATGTATTTGTAGGTACAGTCCGTTCAAAGTTAAATGATAACGGTTATAAACATAAGCTCATTCGTCAGGTAAATTATGTTTATTTAGTCAAAATGGGTGTAACTGGGTAAACTGCAGTCCCCGCAGTTCTTTCGATTGAGATAGCTCCCTCAATAGTAATACTTATTGAATTGGCATTACGTATTGTATTGTTTTAAGCATTTATATCTGATAAAAAAGTCGTGAAAATGAAAAAGTTACCACCCACGAAGCTAAAGATCTATATATAAATCTTTGTCGAAGCGACGCTACGAAACGTAAGTTATCTGCTACTAAATTAAGAAATTACAGAAACCGCAATGCATGGTACTTTGTATATGTCTATTCGTTAATGGAGCTCCTTTTCGGGTCATATACCATTCTAACTCAGGCTGCCCAGTCAATAAACTTCCCTATGGACCGCAAAGTCATGTTTTATTTGTTAATTAAATTGTGTAAATAGAGAACTGGGCTGATCGAACTGACGAGTTATATTTTATAGATACACTATGTTATAGTCAACATTAGAAAAGACACAGATGTTAGTCAACATTACGTAAGTACAGTTTCATTTTATCACTTAACTTAGAGGCGGATATTATAAGCCTCTGAACAATTCAATTTTGCTATAATAACTTTTTTTAAATACCGAGCATAGCCTTTATGTACCAGTCAGCTTTTTGTGGAAATATGGCAGGCGTATGAGTGCCTCCACCCGGACTGGAGCCTGAGTTGCTGGATTATGCGGCAAGCGCGCTAACCACTGAGCTACGAAGAAACATTTAAGTGACCAAGCATTTCTTGTCGAAAATACTTGCTACTTAATTGCAATTTAATTGGTTCATCTAACTCAGCATAAACGCCTCCTCCGGGGATTCTTAAATCAATGTCTGACTGCCCTTGGTGGAATTTATTTTGTATACAAGTCAAATAGGTTTGCTATGTATTGTATTTATTATTGATCTGTTGCCACGGTAACCAACTATCTATGGAAAGCACACGGATTGACTATAAGGTATAATAAACGAAGATTAGGTTGGAATTAATTGGTGTGTGTACGTAATAACTTATAACAATCTGAACACGACGCCGCGCACTTTTGTGAAGCTAGACTTATATAATTAAGATATTCATCGAAGCATTAAAAATATATAGCATCAACTTTGAGGATAACATACAAACAGAAATATTGAGCTAATGTGAATAAATGTACGCTTGCTAGTAGTGATTTTAAAAATGTGTCGAATCATAAATGTAATATGGGTCCAACCATTTATATTGAAGATTGAATTTAAGTACTGGATGTATTTATAGAAATTCAATATACAGGGTACATGTATAGGTATCAAATGGAATTTAAAGCCGTACGTAGTAAGATGCAAATTAAGATACGATATTTAAACTGATTTAATAGACGAAGTTGAAGTAACGTTAATGAGATCAATCGATGGTTTACCGTATATGACAGAACATTGCCATATATGGCAGAACATTGACTTATTGTCGGAGATCAAAGAGTGCTAAAATAGAAAATAGAAAAATCCTGGAAGACATATATACTGTATGTATACTGTACGAACTATATAAATTCAATTGAATGTGTCATAGTTAAACGAACTAAATGTGGATGTTAATCAACCGATCAATAGGGATACCAACCAACATGTAAGTAAAATACTTATTTATCACACATGCATACAGTATGCGTTTCCCATGTTTCAAGGGCCGGCAAATTTGGACTTATGAGACGCATACGTTCTGTACGAACTTACTTCTAGACTCCTAACTTTTAATGCCAGGCACTTTACAGGTAGGCACATTAATTTTTGTGAAACCACTGGTTTTTTTCGCTGGCGGCAAAATAAACGGAGCAGAACTGAAAAGTTATTAAATACATTTAGCATTGGGGCTTATAGTCTTACAACTGGTCATATATTCGAACGGACCCTATATCACGCCCGGGAGTCCAACTTTCGACCTTCCGAAAGAAGTTAACTGCAAAATTACATGTAATACATTGCTTCGCTGAATGGCATGACTTCAAAATAATTGGACTGTCCTTATTCTTGTCATGTAATATACTAGGTCATTAATGTGTCGATAATATCGGACTATTCTGTATTATTGTCATTGTATCCTTGCACAAAGGCTGCTTGAAACTGCACTGAACAATCTACACACATTGTATTATTAACGTGAGAATCAATAAACGGATGTATTTCATTTATGAGAACTTGTCTTTGTTCAATTGATTGATTATTAGCAAAGTTGAATTCATTACTCAGTTGAAAATGTGACAAACAAGCAAAACAAAATATCGAAGTGACCGCCATTGACCATAATCTATTATGCAGATTCTCCTTAAACCACTATATCCATGTTTATACTCATCCTCTTGTTCAGCTAACTGCTGGGTCATGATAATGTTGTATCTTACTTATTAGTCTCGAGCTAAATTAAAGGCTCTTGACTAGCGGAACTTAAAAATCACCCAGTACAAAAAACTGGCTATATATTAAATTTCATAATAAATTCATAATTTCAAACATACGTGCAGAACATATATTATATACATAAGTATGAATAACAAATCATCAAAGAAGTCATTCTTTGAAATCACCAATAAAAATCTCCGCATATATAATTGCACCTATAAATATTGGCTTTATATACGATGTTATCCTATTTATCGCTTATTTTAAATAATTGAATAGATCTACCCTTTAGCTTTAACTTCGAACTAAATAAATATGAAATAACTACATAAAGCCATCATGTTGTGAATTCATAACTCAGTCCCCATATGACATTAACTTTGATGGGGAGTTGATGTTTACATTTCATTTCTGACAATATTCAAACATAAGAATTAGGGTACATTTGTATTTTAAATTGAGTTTTTCTTCCTTTAACAAACGTTCTTATTAATTCAAACTGTGACAATAAACTTAAGAACTAGTATATATTGTTATGGACATACGGTGATATCTCTAATGATTACTAAATAATATAAGACCACCTCAAAATTCTGACCACACGTTTCAATAATACTATCACCCACGTGTTGATCTTTTTAACTGAAATATTGATTCCTTCTCAAGTAGATTAGTCTTAAAATGTGCTCATATTGGTAGTCTTAAAGCTGAGATTTTGCTTAATGTACCAATGTGGCATTTCGCCGTTAAGATTCCTTAATGCAAAGTGTCGGTCACATAGCATTCCTTGATGATAGTCAACAGTCGTGTCCCCGACAACCGACAGATGTTTATCTATAGAGCATGTTTAATAAACTTTATGCCAATATCGTGTTATAAAATATCACTGATACCCTAAGGATCACAACAATCACAAATAAATAGTGATCTTCCATCATACATTCATGTTAATATATCGATGGCTTAGAATGAGAAGGTCGTAACTACTACTTACGACCTTATAAGACTGTTACATATATGAAATCTGCATCTTAAGGCACTTCTTATGAGCCTATTTTCATAAAATTCAGAACATGTCATGTTGACCAAACTGACATGTAAACAGTTTGTTTTACTAAAGGTCAAGAGTAATTTTCAGACAGTTTTCTCGTGTTTTCTCAATATATCGATTTTGTACTTACGACCTTCTCATCATCTAAGCCAGCGATATATTCGGCACACGATGGTCCACAAAATTCCTTCTCCAGGACCATGGTCTTAATTCTGGTTGATCAAAAATACAGGAAACTGTAAGTTCGATTCATCCACGTGCGAAAGTGATATTAAACAGATTGGTACCAATGCCTTTGTTAATTGAAATTATTCTTGATTAAGGTTGTCATTCTTTTCTTCTTCATCATTCAAATGGAATATTTCACGCATTAGATGAGCATTGGTTTCTTGGAAGACGGTCATTGTTTAGAAACATGTGCACTCTCGAACTGAGCGTTATGGGTTTTTCCTTTACTACTAGAATATTTTGTACATTGGGACATGCAGACGTTACAATATGCCCAGTATCTTGAGACATATAAAAACGATAAAACTCACAAAAACTCGTTTTATCGTTTTTTGTAGTTCAATAAAAGTGACTATATTTGTGTTTACAAACACCTCTTCGAGATTAGCCGTCCTAATTCCGCTTTAAATTGCTCACACACGAATTTGAATAATTATTGCGATGTCGTGACGAGAAAGTTCTAATTATGAAAAACGTGGGTGCAAGCTTACAATTTTGGAAAAAAATAGTTGTACAGAAAATCGACTCAATTGCCTATAAGTGCATGTATCTATGTTAAGTTTGTTCATAGTCTCAACCCTACTGAAGAGGCCAGTCAAGTTTGATTTATGTGACACGTATATTTCATGCATACAGTACCCCCCCCCCCCCCGAATCCCTTTTCTATGAAGCAGTCCAAACTTTAAGTAAGGTTAAAGCTAACGGTAGTAGAATGTCCTAAAAATGGCAGTGAAAGATAAATAAGACACTCTGTGTACTGCTATATCGTGACAAGCGCTATTAGATTAAGGAAAGGAAATGATAGACAGAAACAATTCTATAGATTCTTACACCATATTCTGAAATGTATTTGCAGATATAATAGGTTTTACATTGACAGCCGCAATAACGGCGTCGTCGGTTTTTATGTTTAAAAGCTTAAGTATCCCTGTAATCCTATTACCTTTACCCATTACTAGGTTCACCTCACCATTTACGGTGACCAGTCAAATTGTCTCACGAACAGCTCCCACAATTTTATCGGAATTCTCAAAATGAGATCTGCGTACGATCAACTATCAACGCGTAGTCGCGTACGTACATACACGGACAAACATTCTAGGCACATTGTACTAGTTTGAGGTCAGAGCGGCTAATGTTATTGAACTTGTGACTGTTACATGTAATTACTTAATTATTGGCGTTGTTATACAATGAACACTACAACGTCCAACAAGTGATTAGTTACTCTAGCAAATAATTGTAGAAATAATCAATGCTTTCACTTACACGTCAGACCTGTGAATAAACGTGACCATTCAATAGTGCTGGATAATTACAACGATGACAGGTTAGTTTTACACTTATACGTACCATTCTATGCTTAAAGGGACTGTGTCACGTTTGAACGTATAGTAAAAATCAAATATAATTGTTAAATATTCACTATATTTTGGCATAGATGCCTGTATATCCCATAAACAAGCACAGTGATAAAAATATAACTGGTGAAACATCAGGATTTTGTTATTATTTAAGTATTCTATACCGTATATAGAATTTTAAACTTCTTTTATTTAAATTGCCTCTAATTTACTCGCATGTGATGAAAACGAATTTTAAAACAAACCAAATACTTAATAGATGTTCAGACTGAAGTTTGTTTATGTTACAGACCGATCTAGTGAAGAAATATTACTCAAAAATCATGCTGAAAGGAAAAATTACGCAGTGTTTAAAAGGAAAAACACACTGGTGTGCGCGTTTTTGAAAGTGGTTAAAATCGATTAATTGCAATAAATATTTCTTAAAGCAACAGTCAACAATGTTCTATTATATAAATACTTAATTTGGTAAGAAAATTATACTTTTTTTTAAAAAAATTGCTCCATCTGTGAGACAGGCGGCTAGTTATTGCTACTTGTTACAGTATCTAGTGGGTCGTGTTATTGTCTCTTAATAACGTCTTGTACTTTTATGCTTGCTGTCGGATCTTGGCTGCGTTTCTTTCGGCCACTTGGTATCACCGTATTTTTTGTTATTTCCTTGTGTCAGCTTATTCCTTATCAACGGGGACTTTGGCATTTTAAAATTATTTCGTTGGTTTATGTACGGTTATTGCTCTGTGTAGTTGTGTTATGTTGTGGTGTGGTGTTACTGTTGGTGTGTGGAGTGGTGGCCTAGAGGTAGGGCGCGCGCTTCGGAATCGAGAGGTCCCGGGTTTGACCCCCTCTGGACCACTGGTTAAAATCTCTGAGCAAGACCCACAGCTCCACTCCACCATGGTGTAAAAGGGTACCTGTGAGGGCAGTGTCAATTCCTGGGCGCCGCAGATCGATGTTGGCTGCCACACTACAGGAGAGAAATAGTCTCCCCAGGGAGACACGAGTGTAGGTTTCCATATGTAGCCCAATGACCAGGGGAGTTAAAATGTCGAAGGGTGCTTGAGCGGCCTAACAGCTGAAAAGAGCCCTAGAAAATTGGTAACTTAACTTCTTTTTTTACTGTTTGCTGTGGTTGGACGGTTAACTTTAGTGCTGTCTTCCCTGTCCGATTCCCTCATATCTTTTGTGCAACTAGGATGAAACGGGTGTTAAAAGCAAATGTGCTCTGAATCGGAAATAAACACACCACCGAGTACTAAATCTTACATTTTCTACTTTGCAGCTTTGCAACTCGATTGAATGTTGAACACTGATTAAAACCAACAGTGCTTTGATTTGGAATAAATCATCATCAAGTAATAAACCATTCTTTTCTACTTTACAGAGTTTCAGTTGAGCTTACGGTTGACGTATGTATTAGATATAATAGTGCTTGGATTCGGAAATAAGATCAAATAACACGCCATCGAGCAACAGAGGTATAGGGGTTTTTGACTGACCAACTATTCCAGTCAGATATGGGATGTTCACCTTCAAAAAGACCAAGTTTGGGTCAAGGAACAAGTAGTAAGTGGCTGTTGTCTTCGTGTAAAAATTGTTACAAACGTAATATTAGTTGAGTAGATGTATCGGACAAATAATTAAGTGGCAGATGCTTGCATGGAAACATTGTGAACACTTTAAGAGCGAGCTAGATACAAATTTGGGACAAAATTGATAGCAATGTGCAAAGTAATTGTTTGAAAAAAAACTTCCCTGCTTTAGAATATGCTTAGAATATTAAAACCTTGTTTTCGGAAAGAAATAAGTGTACCTATAAAGTAATGTTCTTAAGCATTCATTTGAATCAACATTCTATAATTAGTGAGCAGCTGTGTATAACTGTAAAATATAATCTGCAACAGTATACCTTTCATTTAGGACATACAGGTCAGTCATCCAGTTGACTGATGCCGTGAACATGACTGTGTTGGATGGTTCGGGAATATCACTTGCTTTTTGTATACAGCAGGCGCATATCTGCATTGAAATTCGACTGATGTGTGTACCGATAATAAATGTTACTTATTATTAAAATGCTGAGCATAGCCTTTATTTGCAAGTCAGCTTTCTGCTGAAATATTGCAAGCATATGTGCTCCTACCTGGATTTGAACCCGAATCATCAGATAAGACGACAAGCGCACTAACCACTGAGCTTCGGAGACACTATATGTACATACATGTATAATCATTGTATTTTAGCTTTGAAGGCAGCAGTATTAATACAAAAGTGGTACAGAAGATGTCGAGCTAAATTAGAAATCAGACGACGTCTCACCTGGAATATATTTCAGTCGATAGAGTATGCAGGCGAGCAAGATCAACTGAAGGTAAGTTCTTGTAGATGTAATTAGTTTAAGCCTATGTCCCACTGAGCATTTATTCCTCGGCGATGTATTTCGGATTTAACAAATGAGCATCGGAATACATCGGGAAAAGGGTCCTCGTGATCAAGGGGAAGCTTCAGGGAAGCCAGTAGAAAAAAATTGAAATCCCTGTTCCCGATGCCGTCAGCTATAAGCTCATTTGTTCAAATCAGGAATACATCGCCGAGGCAAGATATTAATGAATTGGAACTGTTCATGATAAATGTCTGGTGTCCATTACGTGACGTATGAGGAAAATCGAACGGTGTCAAGAATTTGCTTAAAGAAGTGAACAAAAAAATCTTTTTTTCGTTTTACTCTTTACCAAGTATACAGTTACCTGTGCCTTAGGTGCGTGTATATATTATATTAACAAATTCCAAATTGAGTCAGGTTGAGTCAAATGCCACAATTAATGTCAAACTAAATACAATTATTAACACATCATCAAAGTTTCATTAGACATTTGATATTTTATGTCACGATGTTGGTCTCCTTAACCATGTCCAAAAACTGTGGCTGCGTCAACACCAAAGGGTATACACACCATAAATTGCAACGAGGTTGTACAAGCGCTTTGCCAATTTATTTGCGCTTTTGTGTCGCCATTCACTCTTGTTGGTAAAGCTTTTGGCCACTGAGACTGTATAATTTCTACTAATAACATAGGTACAAAGGTTCCGTTCCCTAAGCCAAGCGCTACGTAGCGCTTTTAATCGGAGGAAATGCGTGCATTCGATATTAAATTGAACGGCAGGTGACTAAATAAAAGCGCTCGGTAGAACTTTGCTTAGGCAATGGACTCCAGATCAATCAATTTCTCTTAAATTACCAAACTAATTGACAAAAGATCAACATAATGATATTAGCCACTCTATTGGGTGATTCGATATAATTATCATGACTACCACTAAAAGATCGTCGAATGATGGGGGTAATATTAGCTTGGATTGTATAACATTATTATTGATCAGAAATATTTCTCTTGCAGACTAAGCACACTCTAAAATGATATTTTACTTAAGCAAAGTTTGTTCCATAAATGCTGTTGAAGCGCTATTACAAGAAAGTGTACAATTTTTGGCTGGCTTAGAATGAGAAGGTCTTAACTATTTCATGAAGGTCAGAACTTGTCAGATTGACCAAAACGAAGTTGTAAAAGCTTGTTTTATAATAAGTTAAGAGTAAATTTCAGACAGCTTTTTTCTAGATTTCTCAACATATCAATTTTGTACTTTGACCTTCTCATTGTAAGCCATCGATATAATCATGTTCGCCTTGTCGTAATGTAGATGCTGCGTTCCATTTAATTAATGCTAGATTGTCTAGAATATTAGATTTGAAGTAAGTCAAAATTCGGATCTTAAGAAAGGCTATTTGCATAACCGAGAATAAGTCGAATTTTAAGAATTCATAAAAATAGTGACGTATGCTACAGCTAATACAATTTCAAAGATGGTCCCGATGTAACGGACCATGACTATCTGAATATATACATGTATTTCAAATACAAACATTTACCGTCATTCAATAAATCATCACCCTAGCCATGATTTAGGTTTAAACTGTATCTAGGGGCCCTGATATCTTTCCCTTGTTTCAGCTTCACGACTTTTTCAACAATATGTTGGTTAACCTGAATCCAGACGGAGAAGGACCAGCTCCTCTCATACAAGCATTCAATGTCAACAAACGACAATCTATTTATGGTATACATTGCTACAAATAATATATTTAAGCATTATTTTAATTATATTATTATTATATAACCCGGATTAGGACGGCGCGATTAGTCGGTAACCCCTAGCTAAAGTCAAATAGAAGCGGTTATCGTAGGACCATCTCTGATAGGCGCCCGACAGTACGAGAGGTACCGTACGAATCAAAATTCGCTAGCCTTATCCATAGGGGTGACAATTGTTTTATTATTATAATATACGAATATACTCATCAGGGTTGTCCGAACAATGCGAAAAGCACAGTGAATTTTATTTGTATTACAAGCATTGATAAAATATCGAGTTGGCACATTATCATAAAAATTGCATACGCCATGTTTGCAGTATTGTTATTTTATTAGTATTTGCCTGAAAAGGGAACACCCATATAGTATATAAAATAAAATAAAACACTTAATCATGTTATTATAGATACCCAGACGATGCCAGATAGGTCGGAACCTACACTGTACAGTATGCTAGAGGATACGGTTGTTGAACGGAGTTACAAAGGCGTTCATCTTACATTTCCACTCACACAAGATCAACTTCATAAACTTGTCCAAGGATTTAAAAGAAAACTGGTAGATAAATTATACTTTTTGGACTGATTTTATTTATTGAAAATGAGTTTGTGTTTTAAGTTATAAAAGTGAGTCGTTAACATATCAATAGTTTGCCAAAAATGAAATAACTGATGTTGCTAATGAAAATAACTTAAGTAGTCTCGTTGAAGTTTTTAACTCTATGTCAACAATGGAAAATTGACCGATGCTTATGTTGTATAAGAAAGTAGACGTTTATCAAAACCGAAAGTATTGAAAATACATGCTCATTTTCCATATCATTATCAAACGCGAACGGTATTTCATTGCAGACATTACATACCAAATATACCATGGAGCTATTGCTCGAGGTACGACAAAAGTTAAAGACCCAGCCTAACATTAGATACGCCAGTACATCATTGTCTAAACAGTTCACCATTTGCGGAGATCTCCATGGCAAACTGAATGATCTATATATGATCTTTCATAAGGTAAATTATTAGCCATACTACTGGGTGTCATATATGGAACGACATGAATGTCAAACGTTAATAAAAGATCAGCACTGGTGATCGGTTCGTCAGGAGATGCAATACCTGACCATATCCTTGATGTGGTTTCAATTTTGTTATTTCGGGTGTAAAAGAACTCTCATTAATGTGTTCGAATAAAACGTCCGAATGACGTACTAAGTGTCTTGCCGGAAGGGAACAATATAACAAAAGTTGGGTATTATTTATTTTTCCGACCAATGTGTTCGATCATGCTTCGATTGAGTTTCCGTATAGTTATTAAAATGGCACCCAATGTGCAATAATCCTTAATTTGATTTTATTACTGAATATCGCAACCCATCGTTGCGTTAATCGACGGTGTTAATGATGTTTTATGATTATAATGTTTCAGAATGGTCTTCCGTCCGTCAACAATCCGTATATATTTAACGGTGACTTTGTGGACCGTGGTCAGTCATCTGTGGAATGTGCTCTTGTATTGTTCTCATGTTTTCTGATGAATCCGAATGAGGTGTACATCAACAGAGGAAATCATGAAGACCACGTGATGAATCTAAGGTACATTACATGTTTGAACACTTGATAAAATCGAATAAAACTGATGATATTACTGCACGCCAAATGTTTTTTTTCCAAGTGGAAATATCCAAGTGATAGACGACATTTAGAATGTATCGATCCCTTAAAAAGTCTTAACACAATTTAGCACACTCCTTAACCAGCCTAAAGCATGTCTTAATGATAAAAGGAACAGTTCAAATAACGTTGATCTAAATTTATTGTCAAATGAGTAAGCTACGGTATATTTTCTTCATTCCAGATATGGTTTCATCAAAGAGATAGAAAGAAAGTATAAGGTGAATTCAATTAATAAGTACCATTTATGGCATGCCAAATGTTAACCCATATTTTCGAGCGAAAACATAGGATAACGTCGTAAACCATAGTTCACGCTCGTAAACATAGGTTCACGTTCGTAAACATAGGTTCACGTTCGTAAACCTATGTTTACGGTCGAAAACATGGGTTGTATTTCGTAAACTATGGTTTACGAGCGTGAACCAGGGTTTATCAGCGTAAACATAGGTTAATGGTCGTAAACATAGGATAACGACCGAAATCAGTAGTTTTAAAAATCGAGAAACCTAGTTTATCAAACGTAAAACTAAGATTTGAAAATAAACTATGAATTTCGGGCGTAAACATGGGTTTACGGACGTGAACCCATGTTTACGCTCGTAAACCCATGTTCACGTTCGTAAACCCATGTTCACGGGCGTAAACCCATGTTTACGGTCGAAAACACAGGTAAATGTTCGTAAACTATGGTTAACGCTCGTGAACCGGGGTTCACGAGCGTAAACATAGGATAACGGCCGTAAACATAGGATAACGGTCGAAATTCATAGTTCAATCGAAAAACCTAGTTTATCGAACGTAAACCCATGTTCACGAGCGTGAACTATGGTTTACGACTGTTATCCTATGTTTTCGCTCGAAAATACAGGTTAACATACGTAAAACCTGGTTTTACGTTCGTAAAACCTAGTTTATCGACCGTAAAACCTAGTTTTACGACCGTGAACATGGGTTTACGTAATTATTGGACATTTGGCTTGCCATAACCATTGTCCTGTTTTTAGTATTTATACATTGGATGTAAATGACAGATTATATTTCCACGTATCAGTGATGCTAATGTTTGGTATTTTCTGTTGTTGCTGTTGAACCCATATGAAATATTGCATTATTGTAAATATGTTTACCTCGTACAATAAAAACTTTACTTACTTGATTGCTGCTTAATTATTTACATACTTACATACTTAAAAGCTGTTGCACTTTAAATATGTACTAGTATTCCATTTCAGGACCATTCCAACAAAATCATTTCCTTGTTTAAAGACGTGTTCAGCTGGTTACCATTAGCTACAGTTGTAGATGAACAGATTATTGTATGTCATGGTGGTATATCAGACTCTACAGATCTGTCTATTCTAGCTAAGATAGACAGACACAGGGTAAATTATCTTCACTACACAATATTTTCTTGTTATTCATCTATTCACAGCCTAGCATTTTCCATTTAATTTTTTCCTATGTTAACAATCCTTCACTCATATACGTACTTATCCTCCTAATTATTTGAAATGTACGAGTTCTGTCCACGTGTTCCATCGTCTACGACCATTTATTATTTAGGTAACAAGCTATTTGTGTGATTTGTGCTAGTACTGTACAAAACGTCTTCTGTAGGCTGCTGACATCTCTCATAGTTTGCTCTTAAGGTAAATAACCACTAAATGCCTACGCGGTCCAAATTCAGATACAGTCAAATAGTCCATTTAAAAACTTTAAAGCGACTGGAAATGGGGGTATGTCTTGACAAATCAGCATCAGAATCATGAAATTGGTGTTAAATGCTTTGTATGCATGTATGTGATGTAGTGAAATGGTTTTATTCGGAAATATTTTGTATTCTGGCTTAAATATGAAAGTGAAAGTAAGGTTGGGGCTAACGGACAGTGAGTAAATCCGTACATGTGAGAAAATCTGTTCACCGCATTTGACGAACCAAATTTTTCTTATATAATACATGACCCCCTACTTTTTTCATTTTCTTCAAGCTGGATGCTATTTCTATTGATTAAAAGATTTTGAGAGGGCCCCATGGACAAAAAGTTGACTTTTTTTTGGCTGACCAAGGTCACTTTACATTGAGTTAAAGAACAACTCTATTTGGTGGTTTGTGACCTTAAAGGACATAGTCTAGGAGCTGGTGCAAGAAATTAAAAATCTATTTACCCCATCTGGTAGAAAAGGTCCATTGGTATTTTCAAATAATACATACATTCAGGCTTCAGAAAAAGGTGGATGCCAGATCTGAAAGTGGTGCAGACTTTTTTAACAGGGGCAACAACTCTTGCTTCCGAGCTAATTTACGAATACACATGACATTCTTAATTCTGGTATGAATTTTTTGTTTATGTATATATTGCCATATATGTGGGTGGATATTATTCAACTAATGTTATGCATCAAATGGACATACAAAACTGACCAGTTTGAGGTCAAGGTCAAGGTCATTTCAAGGTCAAAGTGAGAAAAATAGCTAAAAATTGATATTTCACCTCAGTTCTTTTTTCATATAGCTTATGTTTGGAATCAAATTTCGTTATTTAAACGATAGCCGTGTTGGTAAGTACATATTCTTTCATTATAAGCCATTTGTTTGATGAAAATAATCATTTCTTTGTCAAAATAGCCATTTCATACATATGCATGCTGGCCGAGAAGGCATTCTTTCGACCACCCCTGGTATTCTATGTTCTAATATGATTAAATTGTTCATGAATATATTGCTACATATTTGCATGAATATTATTCATTTGATTATGGACATTAAATGGACAAACATAATTGACCGTTATTGGGTCAAGGTCAAGGTCAGTTCAAGGTCAAATCGAGAAAAAAGCAAAAAATGGACATTTCTACTCTGTTTTTCTTCGTATGGCATTTGATATGAATGTAAGCTGCTTATTAAAATGATAGCGGTGTTGGTTAGTTCATATTCTTTCATTATAAGCCATTTGTTTAAAGAAACAATAATTTCTTTGTCAAAATAGCCATTTAATACATAAGCATGCTGGCCGAGAAGGCATTCTTTCGACCACCCCTTGTATTCTATGATCTAATATAATTTAAATGTTCATGTATATATTACTACACATTTGCACGGATATTATTCATTTGACTATGGACATCAAATGGACAAACATAATTGACCTTCTGGGGTCAAGGTCAGTTCAAGGTCAAATCGATAAAAATAGCAAAAATGGACATTTCCACTCGGTTTTTTTTTCGTATATCATATGATATGAATTTAAATTGCTTATTTAAATGATAGATGTGTTGGTTAGTTCATATACTTCATTATAACTCATTTGCTTAATAAAAATGTTAATTTTCATTGCTCAAATATCCATTTTGTGCATGCGACAGTTTACGAAAACTTTTACGACAGCCCCTGGGATTCTATGATCTAATGTGATTTATGTATTTATTTATGATATGAGTCATATGTTCACGAATACTATTCATTATATTATGGACATCAAATGGACAAGCATCTAAATCACTTTGGCATTAAAGTCGTTTCAGGATCGAAGTGAGAAAATAGGTATAACTTGATTTGTCCACTCTGTATTTGTAATTCTCACGTATGCTTGAATTCAACTTTAGTAGGAAACTGCAAATTTGATTTGTTTCATTTTTTATTAAATGGACTGTACACAATATTGCCTAAACGACCATTAATTTTGTTTAAGTTCAAGCAAGTATGCAAGATTACTTATAAATGCTTTCAAAATCACTATGCCTGTCTGTTTTTATGCCAGTCTCGGACTATTTATATACGCCGTTGTTTCACAGGGGCACTGCTTGGAAGTGTTCTCATGTATATGCATATCATTAAATCCATCAGGATTTCCAGCCTCTAGGAACTTTTTGTAACTCTCTAGGGCACAATAACCGTTGTTCACATTCACAAGGACAATATGGCGTACCCCCAACACATTATACAGCAATACGTACGGCCTATGACAGGTGTATCCAGTAATGTGTACGTCATAGATCCTGTGAAAGCTGTAACTGGCAGTGTTTTGAACCACACTAGATTCTTATGTGGTACTCATAACCATTAAGGGCAGAATGTCCTGGTCCTATGGAAAATACTAGTACAACATAACTCCTATAGTGTAGTCACCACTGCAATGACCAAAGTGATTAGCACTGCAATAAGTAAATAATGCCACAAATACGTGCATTTAACATAATATAGGCACCCCAGACAAAGTAGTAAAAGCACTGTGTATAACCATCTCAGGCCTAATAGCGTACATGTATCCACTACGACATAATATTTTAGAAGCCTTACGGCATCATACGCTGTACGCACCACCACATAATTCCGCCATACCTGGTTCTACAGGATACCCATTAATACAAAGTAGAACCCTTCCAATTCCTAATAGATAGACATGACTACGGGATACAGATACCCCCGACCCTTGCTTGTAAAAAGAACAAATGAGCAAACACATAGATTTTTACTGGATCATTACAAAACACAGTTTTACCTTGAAAGGACATTGAAACTGACCTTGTAATGGTCAGTATTTTAAACAACATTTAATACGATATTGATATTACAATGTTCATACATATATCCAATAACACTAAAACATACATGCGAAAAAGAACTACAGATCTGAGAAAAAAAATATTATTTTAGAAGGTATTCTTCTAAATTTGACCTTGAAATGACCTTGACCACAAACTTATTTAAAATGATTGTACATTTGATGTTCATAATCAATGAATACTGGTAGCATCCCTGAATATACATGTATGTCTCACTACATACACAAACACATACATCACATTATATCATAGAATGTCAGGGGTTGTCGTGCAAGGTTTTCGTAAGCTTTCTTATGCAAAAATGGCTATTTGCACACAAAAAAACTCAATTGTTTATTGAACAAATGGCTTATAATGAACGAATATGACTAACCAACACAGCTATCATTTTAATTAGCAACTTACATTCATATTAAATGCTATACGAAGAAACACAGAATGGAAAAGTCCATTTTTTGCTTTTTTCACGATTTGACCTTGAACTGACCTTGACCTTGACCCAAGAAAGGTCAATTATATTTGTCCATTTGATGTACATAATCAAATGAATAATATCCATGCAAATATGTAGCAATATATACTTGAACAATTTAATAATATTAGTAAATAGAATACCAGGGGTAGCCGAAAGAATGCCTTCTCGGCCAGCATGCATATGTATTAAATGGCCATTTTGATAAAGAAATTACTATTTTCATTTCAACAAATGGCTTATAATGAAAGAATATGCACTTACCAACACGTCTATCATTTAAATAACGAAATTTGATTCCAAACATATGCTATACGAAGAAAGAACTGAGGTGAAATATAAATTTTTAGCTATTTTTCTCACTTTGACCTTGAAATGACCTTGACCTTGACATCAAACTGGTCAGGTATGTATGTCCATTTGATGCATAACATTAATTGAATAATATCCCTCCGCATATATGGCAATATATACATAAACAAAAAATTCACACCAGAATTAAGAATGCCATGTGTATTCGTTAATTACCTCGGAAGCAAGAATTGTCGCCCCCGTTAAAAAAATCTGCACCACTTTCAGATCTGGCATCCACCTTTTTCTGAAGCCTGAATGTATGTATTATTCGAAAATACCAATGGACTTTTTCTACCAGGTGGGGTAAATAAAAATCCATTTTAAGGCCTTTTTGAAACCTGGCTCCTGGACTAACATGTTTGTGGGCCAAGTTTTTGTCATGTTTCCTTAAGATTTGGGTTGATTTGCAGTACATGCAATGATGCCTGCTCCTGCATGACACATTATGGCTGAGAAATGAAAAATTTGGACGAGCTAAGCAACATTACTAGATAACAGACACTATTTTATACTTTTTGTCTCTTTTCGGGTGACCAGGAATGAAAATAAAATAATTATTGTATTTGATACAAACTTATTTTAAACATAATTCCATTTCTACTTACAGTATATATCAACATTACAGCCACCTAGTGGATGTGACGACATCACAACCATGTCACAGGATGAGCTCATTGAATGGAAACAGGTAATGAAAACCATGTACAAAGCAGTTTATGACAACACCCACCCTTTTGAGAAACACATAGTTTTTGCTTTCTCACTTGCTCAGTTTTGCTTGTCTTGAGTCGACGTAGTATTCAAAAGACAGGTGCGGTTTGTACATACATTATATATTATTAAAGGTTGAATTCGATTCCTGCAGCCACAATGCATAAAACCAACTAACATATTCACCCAATATTCAAAATATCTATGCTTGTTTTACAGTTATTGTATTACAGTATTAAATTTAACAATAGCCGGTTCTAAAGCTGTTGTTCCGCAAATACAAAACTAAAGTGTCCTTGCACCCTGGAATAATTTACCCGGCAAAATGACGTGTCTTCGTCATTCCTGAATAGTTCTAAGAAGAGACTGAGCCTCATCGCATGGCGAAGCGGATAATGCGTAAACGTTAAAGACATGAAAGAAAGAAAGAAAGAAAGCTGTGGAATCATTGGTGTTTTTATGTTGCAGATACTAGACTTACTCTGGAGTGATCCGCGACCAATAGAGGGTTGTCAACCAAACACGTTCCGTGGTGGAGGCTGCTATTTCGGGGCTGATATAAGTGAACATTTCTTGAACAAAAATAATTTTAAATTGTTGATTCGTTCACATGAATGTAAATCTGATGGTTATGAATATACCCATGATAGAAAGGTTTGTACTACACGAAGATTGCTTTTCTGATAGGTCATACGCAACGTATAATAATAATCTGGGGCGGTATTCAAAATGTGTCTTACAGTATGTAATTGTAGAAGGAGAATAGCCTGTAACTAACCAAGATTTCAACATAGACTGGTCTTATTGTTTGTCATTATCCTTATGTTACGTAAGATCCGTATTGATAACCACCCATGAACAGTCCTATCGTGCAAGGCCTTTTACCCAATTACATACATTGGACTTGCAAAGTCATATTGTGTTTGGTATTTGTGTCCTCTCTGTTGTTGAACTCGTTCGGTCAAAGTCTGTTAGGTCAGTTTCTGTTTCAAAAGTTACAATGTCACATTCTTTTTCTACACCATTACGGCCAGCATTGCCTCACGATGTAAGTCGCGTTTTATTAAAGACAACCCACTTTCACCGGTTCAGCAAATTGAGATAACGGAAGCCAACTTTTTACATGTTTCCATGGCATATTGCTCTACGCAATCATTTTCAGTAAGTTTTGTGTGATTTCGAACAACAACTACTAGTAAGTGCCTAAATGTACTCATTCCCGTTCAGTCAGCGTATTTTTCATGTGAAATATAGTACATGTATAGAGACTAATTTGTGAGAATGACCTGTACTATAATTTTGTATTAAATATTCCAGACGATTATTTAAGTTCGAGCAATAAAAAAACCCAAAGCATAGCTGGTTATTAACTTGTGTTTCATATCAATGTCTCATGGTTTAGATAATGTATACTTTTATTCAGGTTTTAACAGTATTCTCGGCGTCCAGTTATTATGAGACGGGCAGTAACTTAGGCGCATATGTTCGAGTCACAGGACCAGACCTAGAGTGTCGGGTTGTTCAATATATGTCCTCACACAGTCCAGCATTAAGAAAAATATCGTTTACACAAAGGTACTAGTATATGGATCTATTATATACTTAAACAATCAACTATGAAAACCCGCAGTACATTGGCCGCTATACAATGCTATGATTTGTTTTTATTCTATGAAGGCAAATTCGCCGGTCATGTTCGATGTTCGGTAATAAACATGTGCACTGTAAAAATCACCAGTACTTTAAAATGTCAATAAAAGTTAATTTAATCGCACAATGCATTTTAAAATAAGCTGACAAGTGCACAAACTTGTTATACCCCCTCCTCGAATGATTTCGAATTGTAAAATCGCCGCAGAACGACAAGCACCGGAAACAATGAAATGTGTGGAAGTTGTTTTTCTAATAATAATGTCGCTCATAAATTGTAGACATAATGTACGATCAACAATCGATGATTAACAAACATAATTATTCATATTGAAATTAGATTAATATGGATAGAAATCAGTGGTCTAGCCAGTACGAGAGTCTGAAGCCTTTAAACTTTCTAAATGCGCGGGTTTTAAGTATGTAGACAATTTTATTTAAACTAAAGACAGTTCAATTGTTCTTATATCCGCCTTGTTCTTAATTTAAAATTGAAATTTCTACAAATACAATGAACAAGTCCGTCTGCTGCCAAAAGGGACTTGAAATACTGAATGTGGTGTGCATACTGATTATTTGCAATTGCAGTGGTGCTTATAGTACGAATTTATGAAATCAGACAATGTATCATTCATTGTAACAGGCAGTCAATAGGCTTACTTGAAAATCCTTTTTCCGTATGAATGCGTTTGTGGATGTCTATTGTGTGGGTAGTTAGGCTTGAGTACGACTTTGCAATTGTATTAAGAGACAATGACGGGACTTTAGAAAGCCGTGCTTATTAGAAGCCGTCTTGTTTTTGAGTCACTCATTCCAATTCAGTGTACCTACCGTTTTCGTCCATATATTCTAATAGAGTTGTGTCTACATAATTGTTTTAATGTTGTCCTACATTGTAAGTTTATATTTTGTTCAGAATAAATATAGTGGAACAATCAGCCATACAAGATTTAAAGAAACGAGTTCTCGCCTCTAGAAGTGAGCTATTGGGAGGTTTCCGACGTTTTGATACCCACGGAACAGGTACGATTTGAGTACCAAATGTCAGAACAAGTGACTTTGTAAACTTCTTTGCAAAAAAGTTAAAGAGTTTCCGCCAATGAACTCGTTTACTGAAACAGATATTTGTATTACTATGGTGCTTCGGTATTGCATTTGATTTGTAGTCACGTGCAGTAATGACAAAACTTTAATGTCAGAAGACAAAACATCTTGTTGCTTACAAACCCTGTTCATAGCAACGCATACGTTTTGAAAACTGGTTTCTTGTTTATTAATATCTAAAATAGTTGTTTCCCCATACAGAACACGTCCGTCTTGTTTACATTACTGTTGTTATTCTCGACAGGTAAAATGACCAGTTGTGACTGGTGTTTCATCATGGAGACGGTATTAGAGATGGAACTTCCTTGGCGAACACTGAAAACAAAGTTAGCCAAATGTGATGAAAACGGTGATGTTTTCTACCAATCGACATTTGAAGAATTGGAAGTGAAACATCGTTATAGTGGAGTATGTATATATGCATGATGGTGAATTGTATGAAATGTATTTGGGCAAAGAAGTGTCGGTTAAGAAATTTCGAGTTTCTGCATGCGAGTGTTATATGTGATGATAATAAAAACGACTTTATTTAAAGAGTCAACACATTTGGGCAAGTCCAGTCTTCCATGTGACCCAATATGTCTCGTGTGAACTCTTAGCTTGGAATAAATGTTACAGATGTGTGCCTCCTAGCTTAGTGGTTAGCGTGGTTGTCGTCTAATCCTGGTGTAGGCACTCATATACCCATACATGCCAGATCTCCTGCATTTGAGACTCTACTCCGGAATGATTTTAGGCAAAATGATCAAATCTCCTGCATTTCTTGGAATACTGGAACCTTGACATTTTTTTTGCATGATGAAACTGATGACAAATATTAATTTTAAATAGCTTTATGAAGCATGCATGGTTATGTCCTACAAGTTCAATAAGTGAAAACTGCATATAAACTTCATTTATTTAAGTTTAAAGTTTGAGCAAGAAAATCTCCTGCATTTCATTGAAATATCCTGCATTTCCATCACCAATCTCATGCATAGGCTTCAGTAAATATGGCATGTATGTATACCTGCCACATTTCAGCAGAATAGTAGCAAATAAAGGCATGCTCGGCAGTGTCGGCAACACATATATTACTTACATGTAACATGACGTTTAACAAGTATTTGAACTGGTTGTTTCTATTTCCAGAATGGACCATCTATAACAGAAACTCTGTATAAACATAAGGACAATCTGGAGACTATATTTAGACTCATAGATGCTGATCATTCAGGTAAAGTACTAAGTCGAGTCTTGATAATGCAATGGATCATCCCCATGATATATGACATTGGAATGAATATAGAAGGGAACTTAACTGGTAACGTACGTCCCTCTTAACATCACACAAGTACAACTTGTATATGGACACACATTGTATGAGGAAAATTACCAAATGTCTTGAAGTTCATGATTTACGGAAGATTCTATCAGGTGAATCCTTTTGATAATGTATTTAAGTGCTATTTCTTAAACACAAAACATTCTCTATGGATATGTCTGCATATTATGTGCATGGTTATTTTTCTAAAGCCAGTCTGTGAGTTATTAGAAAATAGGGAAAATATTCTTGTAAAGAACCTGCATAGTTTAAAGGCCCTAAAATATAGGGCCGAGTTTTAGGAATATAGGGCCAAGTTTTAGCCATTTGTGAACCTAATTCTTTGATAGTTCTACTTCCAAATTCTAATTAACACATTTTTATGTTCCTTCAGGTCAAATAACGATGCAAGAATTCCAAGATGCGCTAACCATTCTCATAAAACAGTTGGACATCAGTATTCAAGAGAGTGATATAGCGGACATAGCAAGAAGTCTAGACCTTAACAATGATGGATATATTGACTTTAATGAATTCTTAGAGGCATTTAGAATTGTAGACAATTTGGGTAAAGATAAAACGCATTGTTTAAACAAAACAAACTCTGAAGAAGAGATAGAGCATACACCAAATATCCATGGTAAAGGTTAGATGACAGGTTCTAAACCAAGAAATTATTTTGCAAAATTTAGTTTTCCGAACTTCACAAAGTACTAGTAGTACAAGTTGTAGAAATTTGTGAAATTATGCAGTCCCAAAAGTGTTCAAATCATTCATGTGGACATTGGGGGAGACTTAAAAATTCGAAAAATGTGTAGTCATTAAATATGTTGACAATAGGCAAAATGCGAAATTTAGTATTCTAGAAAGTAAATTGGATAACAATATGTAACAGAAGAATGGTGCCAAATATTTTACAGAGTTATTGTTCTTTGTTCTAACACACAGGATGTCAAGAATATTGATGAAATTTGAACGGAAGTTTTGTTTTGGTGTTTGCATACATAAATTGTATATCAGCAGACAAACGAGGATAAAATCCAAAATAGTGACTATGCCACTTTTATCTATCTCTGGGAAAATGGCCTTAAACCATGCATACTCCCATATTGTTTGCTTTTATCCTATAGCTGCAAAGTGAAGCGTTATTTTAATAACATCCTTACTCAAAGGACAACCAAAATTTGGTACAGGACCTCATTGGATTTATGCTCCAGACTTCATAGTTTAGGACATGGCAAGTGTCAAAGTTTTCACCAAGAGCTCAAGTGGATAAATTGTTTAGGGACCGAGTTGAGTCGATAAGACATATACACCAAGTTCCATTTCTGTCACACAAGAAGTGGGCGCCAGTTGAGTCTCTATACGTTGTTAGAGAAACACACAGAATTGACATTATGTCAATTGTCAATTAATACCCTTGAACTCAATTTTAACGGTAAATTAGAACTACATGGCCCAATGGATTAACTTGAAAACCTTTGCCACGCAACCTACGACAAATAATCAGGGGGAGTGATCTCTTCTCTGGCATAATGTCAATTGAAAGCCTGTTGAGTTCATACTTTGGGTCAACGGGAATGCAGTTCTTTGTATGATTCCCAAACAGTCTCAACTAGCATATTAGAACATCCACTTCTCGTGTGACTGAGGTAATGACACGTCGATAAACGCTTGAAAGTGGGAAAATATCAAGACAAAGTGATATGGAACAAATAAGTATTCTTTTATTAACCTATATATATGGTACACTTGATCAGATTAACAACTTGTCAGCAGTGAACCAACAACTATATAACGGTAACAATTTATATAAACAACATCAGTGAGTAAGTGGTTCTAGAGTTCAACATAGCAAATGTTCTAATCTTATAGAGGCAGCAACTGTTTTGCTGCTTTTTTAAACAAAGAAACCCATTTTTGGTAATACTTACAAAGAAATATTCCAGCACAATAAAGTTGAAATACTAAAGTGAAATCAGAACCTCTATATTAACCATTTCTGAGTGCTATGAAATCACACAAGGAATGGCGTGTCTATTGACACAGTGTGGACATACCACATGACTTTTTGGCTAAGTCTACAAGAGGACATTGCAAGGAACATTTCTGTGAAGCTTGGTTCAAATCCATCCACATATTTTAGGAAAAGATTTTGTTTCGAGATGTGGGCAAAATACATCAGTAATCACAAAAGCACACCATGGGGGAACTTCGTGCTCAGGTAACTGTATAGTAACAATACAATTATAGTAACAATAAACAATGGATTTTGTGAACAAGGGTAATATAAGTCATATTTTATATACATACATGGATTTCAAACATGGAAGTAAACAAGGAAATGTTTATGGAATAACAACACAGTTTCTATATGATAAACATGAGCTTATAATTTGCTGGCTTAGAATGAGAAGGTCATTACTACTACGTACGACCTTGTAAGATGCATACATATTTGAAATTTGCATTACAAGGCCCTACATAGCCCATTTCATGAAAATCTTAACTTGTCATGTTAACCAAACTGAAGTCCAAAAATTTGATTTCCATAAGTAGAGTAATTTTCTGCCAGTTTTTGTTGTATTCTCAAAATAAGGATTTTGTACTCGCGACCTTCCCTTCTAAGCCAGTGAATTGTACATTGAGGGTTGTTGGTAAAATTTAATTTATTCAGGCATGCACCATAGGTTTGCACTGAGCCCTTGAATGTCATGATAACAAAGTATGGTAGTTACTATGTTGACCAGCCACATGTTTGCAATTAAAGATTTTGTAACAGAAATTTACACATAAACTTGGAATAGTTCTAAGTTATCACACAACTTATCATATCTCAGATGTTTACAAACGCAATTTAAATTTGACCAATGAAAGGACTCTTGTTTGGTCGTAAATACACAAGTTTGCATATTATGCAACTGATTCCTTTGACAACATCCAACAAAGGAATGGGCGCACATTTCTCTTCAGTGGCATCAGGTCAATTACAGAACATGTGGTTCATTAAAGAATGTGCCAGTGTGCAATGTCTCACAGATCTATACTAAAACATAAAAACAAACATTGAAAACAACAGGGTATAAGGGCTATAACATTATCATATAGAATGGAACAATGCACGTAATATGGGAATACTGTTGACACATATAACACAGCAAACAAATTATGCAACAAGTAAAAACAAGAAAATGGAACCTTATAAATTCTTCTAACACAGTTCTGATATGTACATTTACACTCGGGTCATCAATTATGCAAATAAGATGAGAATTTCTCAATAGGATTTCAAAAGAAGCCTCAAATTGAAAGACAGATCCTGTAGAAACTTTATTTCCAGGGGTGGTATGCACAAAGACTCTTTAGGGAAAACTTGGAATTTCCTCAAAATCTTACAATCATCTTTAGAGCTAAACAAGAAGAATAAGACTATCAACTGTTTACATTGTTTTGAAGTGCATTGAAACATGCTACAACAATAACAACAAAGACACTACAAGCTAGTATTCGTTTCTTGCAAAATATGTGCAGTTCAATATTTTAACTTACGAAAAATAAGTTTTCCCTTAACATTCTTTGTGAATACCAGCCCAGATCCCTAAATTTGTACATTTACAACTTTTTTTTAATTTTGTGGATGTAGAGTAAGTTTATATTCAGTATTATACATACATGTACAAAAAAAGTACATTGACATATCATTTTGTATAATGCCTACATTGTATTCAACTAATGCTAAATAACAAATAAAAATATCAACTCTTGTCAATAATGACCAAAATCAACGACTGTAAAAATACAAAAAATATGAGATTCAACAATCTGAGTATACTTAAAAACAAACACAAGTCAAGTTAATGCCTTAAATTTGTCATTGCAATATTAGTAATACATGACCATTACCAAAAATGAATACCTGTTACAAATTGTGAACAAGTTTGGTAGAGGTTTATATATACATTTGTTTGGAGGGCACAGACAAATCACAAAGGCTGTATTCAAGCAGACAACTACACTAATGCTATAGTGGACATAATCACGAATGTTGCATTTCTATGTAAAAAGGGCATAGCTCAATGACACAATAAAATCTGGTTTATTTTGATATTATTAGTATTTAGGTTCAGCCAAATCATCTATATTATTCAAATGAAGCTGATTTGCCCAAATGAACACCATGTTCTAGAGCTCTAATATTCATTTGGGCACATAAAACTACGTAACACAGTCAAGCATAAATGTAGTGGATGAAATACCCTTGTATTTTAAAGCCACAGTATTTCCAAATTTTGAAGTTGTGTTTTACAAATCTAATCCTCTATCAACTGAATAAAATACCTAAAACTATATTATAACAGTCAACCAAAATGTTGCTGATGAAAGATTTTAATATAACATTATTTTCAAATTTTAAACATATTCACACTCTATCATTTAAATACCAAACATAAAGCATATCGATTGGTGACTATGTTAACTTCACAGCCATAAAGATCCACTTTCCAAACTAACTGGCATGCATATTATTTATCATTTTTATTAATAATAAAATCCATTCTTTTAGCGCAACAAGGTTGTATATCACAATTACGTCTAAAGAGATACAACTTTGCTGCACCATAAACACAAATTAAGTCATCCGAGTAAACACAAAACTGTATAAAAAATAAAATTTCAACTTTGATAAAATAACAATTCTACAATGCAATTTCTCTAGATGTGGCCCTTTCTTCAACAACATTAGCACCGTTCATTGAGTATCCTTTCTGCAGCAGCAGCCTTTCAACTACGGCAAAAATGTGCCACACTGTAACCGCACAAAATGTTTGCTTTAATTGGTACATTGTATTTTCCTCTCCTTTTGAAAACACTTACTCATCTATATAATATCTATATTATATTCAAGTTTTACAACAGGATAAAATATGACGATGTACAGGTATTTTCACTATTGTCTCATTGCTCAGTCACTGTCTATAGCATTCAAATACTTCTGCTGTATAATCTTGGGAATCACTTTTTGTCTGAAAACAACAATAGATGCATTCATTTAAGGTCAACAATTGGTAAGCCAGTACAGACACTTCTTAATTCCAGAATGTGAAACTTATAAGTAGTTTTGTTCTTTCCAAATTTCATCATCAACTTGAATGTTCAAGGGCATGCAAAATCTAATGTAATGAGCGTGCAGACCCAAACATTCATGGGCTCGCAAACCCCAACATTCATGTGCTCGCAAACCCCAACATTAATGGGCTCACAAACCCTAACATTAATGGGCTCGCAAACCCTAACATTCATGGGTTGGCAAACCCCAACATTCATGGGCTTGCAAACCCTAACATCAATGGGCTCGCATACCCCAACATTCATGAGTTAGCAAATTCCAACATTCATGTGCTCGCAAACCCCAAACATTCATGGGTTAGCAAACCCCAACATTCATGTGCTCGCAAACCCCAACTTTCATGGGTTAGCAAACCCCAACATTCATGGGCTCACAAATCCCAACATTCATGGGTTAGCAAACCCCAACATTCATGGGCTCACAAATCCAAACATTCATGGGTTAGCAAACCCCAATATTCATTGGCTCACAAACCCTAACATTCATGGGTTAGCAAATCCCAACATTCATGGGCTCGCAAACCCTAACAATCATGGGTTGGCAAACCCCAACATTCATGGGTTAGCAAACCCCAACATTCATGGGCTCGCAAACCCTAACATTAATGGGCTCGCAAACCCAAACATTCATGGGATGCAGACCCTAGTATTGGTTCAGAAATACGACATAAATTAGGGCCAGATTGAAAATCAGAAAATTGTTTGAGACCAAACCTTTTTGCCAAACAAAAAGCCTCTAATGACATTATTTTCATATTTAACTTAGTTTGTAATGAAGCAAATCCTTCTAAACATATTAACTTTACCATAACTTTGCCATTTTTTGAGATTTTTCATCAAATAACTTATATTTTGATCAGAAGTCATTGCTCATTCTGCTATGCTAAATCCAGATTAAAAATCCCGAAAATTGACATCCTTGAAACTTACCTTAGTGGGATGAGAAGGAATATGAGAATGGGGAAGAACATTTTGAGGTATGCATATGGTGTGAATCCAAATGCACAAAGTACAACCAACTGTATCAACTGAAGAAGGGTGAAGAAATGCATCTTTCGTTGTGGCACTCGACGAATATAATGGTTTGGTGGGTATGCACTCTGAAATAAAAATATTACAATTATAACAACATTGTTTATTTGAGCATTCTGAGCATTTTGCTGGATTAGAATGAGAAGATCGTAAATACTACTAAAAAAACTTACAAGAAAGATATACATACTTGAAATCTGCATTATAAGGCGCTTCTTATGAGTCTAGTTGTAAAAGCTTGTTTAACCATATTATTAATATGTGAAGAGTGATTTTCAGACAGTTTTATCTTGATTTCTCAAAATATTAATTTTGTACTTTCGACCTTCTCGTTCTAAGACAACGAATGGTAGATTCAATATCATGAGCATGACCAGTATGAAGAGGATAGCTATGTTACAATGTAGTTTTTCCACCATGTTCTTTGAAATTGGTTATTTTTGAGAGAATGCAGTATTTTAATCCGATGACCCTCGGGGGGGGGGGAATTGGGGGGGAGACACAAATATGTTTTCAATTGTTGAAGTCAGACAGTGTTCTCACAGAAATTCATTGGCTTTCGGTTTAATGTCTAATAAGAGCACTGCCTACAAGAGCTGGACGCTCGGCTTTTTCATTTTTGATAGAAACAAGGGCAAATAACTCATCCAATATAGACTAAAGGGTTATCAGTCTTGTCAGTATGGACTCCTCTTATGATAATGAATAACTATGCTAAGTTTCAAGTGGATACCTTTGACAGTATTTGAAAAATGACTCTGACAATAAATTTAACCAACACATACAATCCCATCACGACAATATTTCTACTGTTTTGTTAGAAAAGTAAAGTTCAAAGTAGATTTTAGACAAATTTTGTTTAGGTATAAATCAACTGGTACCTGTTCTGTAACCAACAGCATAATCCTTTCAAATGCCTGGTTCCCAGTCAGAGCTGTCACAGCGATGTAGAGAAACAATCCATACAGTACAGGTGTAGGTATATACGACAACACCGGTAAGATCAATAATGACAGACCAATCATAATACTGGAAAATATACCCGTCAGTCGGGTTTCCCGCACCTTGACAATACTGAAATGTAATACAAATAGTTTGAGTATTTTGTACCTGCTTTAAACACAGGTTACTGTATCATTGATAAAGACCATTTGAAAACGAAAAACATTTTTTGTAAAAGTTATATTTTTCTATGAATTTCTGTACAAATGGACCTTAAAAGAAAAATTTAAATTTCACAAAAACATTTTTTCTTTTTTTCATTATCAATGATACAAATACCTGTGGTTTTTGAAAGTTATAACTTCAAACAATGGCAAAATATGGTGGTAAAAGTAGGATAGAGCAACTATTTAAAGCATTTAGCACATAAAGACATATACATAGGTGCAAGTTTGAATTATAGAAAACCTGAAATCCTGAAAATTTGTCAATTCAAACAGAGAAACCATGACTTTTGGTGCACTCAACTTCCTGAAATCAGACATATAGTATATGGAAACTTGCACCCATGATTACAAGATTTATTTCTTTTCTGATACATCAATAGCCTGCATACAATACTGTATTTTACAGAATATTTTTCCTATCAAAACAGCCTCATATAAACTTCAATTATGATTAGATTGAGCAGACTTGAATAAAATTTAAATATGAATCGAGAATGGTAGATAAACCAGCAAATGACTTAATGACAAGACTGTTTTCATTAAAGGCTTATGCCCTGGAGGAGTCCTTGTCAACAACAAAAAGCTAAGTCATCATTCAGTGGCCATAATTTTGTTAAAATGTTGAATAGTGTAACATGGCTTTGACCATGACATTAAACAAGTATGCCAAATTTAAAAGCAATGCCTTGATGGACTTAAAACATTTGAATTTCAACACTTGGTAATGGACAAACGAACAAAAGGAGGAGCAGACAGGACAATCACTATATGCCTCTTGCATCAGTAAATGCTGGGGCATAAAAATATCTGCCAAAATGTCGTAAATTAAGAGTTTTTACAGTCATGCGTCAACTACAACATTAACACAATTGACAGTTTACACAGTTCATTTTCTAGTGCATTTATTTCAGGGGAGCCACAATAGTGCCGGGAAACAGCCAGACAACGACAAGTACTTGACATGTAATATAGATAGCATACCGGCAATTCCTGTAAACATATTCATATATTGTGTTTAATGACTAAAGAAACATAGTTCCAGAAAAAGAAACACGAGATGTTTGTAAAACATGTATGCCCCAATGGCAGCACAATAGTAGAAAATGGTAAAGGTTAACCTTTGACCTACTGACCCAAATTTAATAAGGGTCATCTACTGTTGCTGACCAACCTCCATGTTGACAGAAAGACGGACCAACCAACAGACAGACTTGAGCAAAGCAAAATACCCCCTTATTTAAAGATGGGGGGCATAATCATGATAACTTGAAGTTAGACTGATTACTACTATTTTTCTAGGTTGATTGTAAAATAATTTATATTAATCATTTTCACTACTGATTTCTGAAGAATACTTTATCAGTCAAAGAACATAGGCCTTTTTAAATAAGGCTATGTATTATGTGCAAATTGGCGGGGTTAAGTGGAACACCTGACTGCAAGCTGTGTAATGTATAATGATTATAAAGCTCCTGATGGACAACCCAAAGATGAGTAGTCATTGAATAACCAATGAGCAGAAAGATCCAGATTAACTTAAAAATAAGATATCTATCGGCTATAAGGTCACCAAACTTACACACCTATTCCATACTTCTTAATATTATCAATAGGGGATATTTCCATTGGTAGGTATGTTTAGTTTATGTGCCAAATAAATGTTAAATGAAAGATCAGCCGAAATAGCATGTTTCTTTCGGTTATTTTGAAGATAGAGATAATTTCCAAGTCAGTTTAAAATACTCAACAAAACAAATACACCATGACTTACATAGAGTAAATATGACCTTGATCAACTCTTTCTTCCACATCAGCAAGTGCTCGTACATGTAGCGGGGAATGAGGGAGTGCAGCATGTACCCATGGAAACGCAAACAGTGATAATACTCCATTAATTAAACCAATAATTAACAGATCCCAGTGATAAGCTGTTCCTTTTTTCATTCTAAAAATATCATAAAATAAATGTATCAACTTCATAAATAATTCATGTTAAGGATAAGATGGTCTGGTAAAATGCAATTTCCTACTACTACTAGGGATATTTAAGTTATGAAATTTTCTAAAAAACAAGGCTGCATATTTCAGTAAACCCTTATGCCCCTGTGTCCATATTATAAATAGCTAAGCCATTCAGGGGTCATAATTCTGTTGAAATGTTTGAAAGTGTAACATGGCTTTGACAATGTATTGTATTTATGACAAGTGCGCCAAGTTTGAAAGCAATGCCTTTATGGACATAAAAAATATTTGAGTTCCAACATTTTGTAACAGACTAAGGGACAGGACAATCACTATGATTAAACCCACTGCATCAGTATATGCCAGGGCATAAAATTTAATCCCCAAGGTTTGATTATGTATTTCATTACATCACTTGAAATACACGAATGTTGTAAAGAGGGTATTGTTAAGAAGAGTAAAATTGATAGTAAATGTTATCATCTTGAATAAATAGAAATATTGTAGAAGCAGTGGTTGTTCAAGGGTGACAATAAAACACAAGGTAGTACTGCGAAAAGTCTAGAGACATGAAATACTTACTTATTTTGAGGAGCATTTACTAAAGCTGCAGAGATGTTTTGATCCATGAAGAAGAGTAAGGAAAGACAGAATCCCAGCCCCATAGCACCAAACACAGCACCAACAGATAACTTATCCAGCGGTACAATAGCAAATAGCTCACTGGTTACATCTGTATCAAAACTCTTACCAACTGAAATAAAGAAAAGACACACAGTGCTATTATTGTACACATTGTGCTGAGTAATTGAGGTATGTGAGGTTTTTATATACGTTTTCTGTGCTTGGCTGTTTAAGTTGAGTGCTGCCTTCCCTGTTTGGTAGTAGTTTATCTTTTTTAGTATCCCTGTGAAAGATAATCAACTAGAGACCCATATATTGCTCTCAATAGCATTGCTTGAGTCTCAAAAAGGCTGACGTAAAAACTTTTCTGTAACCTTTGGCTTGTTCACAAGCATTTTGATTGATTCATAAAGTCATCTACACCGTGATTCCATCTGATAAGACTAATAACTAGTCATAGCTAGATTGTATAGCAATGAATTTTTAATGTATTCACTAATAGCTAGGCTGTCAAACTTTTTCATTACCTAGTTCTTGTCCAAACATCCGGAAGTTTTGAACGTGTAAGTGTTTCATGGAGACAGGAATTTTGAACAAGACACACTTGAACTGTGCCTTTTAAAGTGTTGACAAACTAAGTATGAATATAGGCAAAAGATAACTAATGAAACCCATCCACTTATTGGGCTCAGCAAAAACACATGCAAGAGTATCACACTTAAAATGTCAAAACCATACTGAAAAATGCAGAACAAATGTATTTTCAAAATGTAACAATACAAAACGTTGTCAAATTTCAAGGAGGTAATTAAATCCCTAATTACCCCTAGATAACCCTATGTATCCACTAAAAAGGTAATGGAATTCTCTCATAACAGTATTGCCAAGTTGTCACTTATGAATCATTTACAAGTATCACTACATAGAAAATTTGGTATTATAAATTATTATGATCACTTTTTGAAACATGACCAAGCCATACCAAAGACAAAATATAATTTGTACTAATACTGTTTATCCCTTGCTCGA
Organism: Spisula subtruncata; assembly: GCA_963678985.1. Taxonomy (NCBI): domain Eukaryota; kingdom Metazoa; phylum Mollusca; class Bivalvia; order Venerida; family Mactridae; genus Spisula; species Spisula subtruncata. The sequence goes on from OY787665.1 coordinate 26,895,479, forward strand.
TGCTAAGGATTTTTACCCCTGACTTATCTACTTCAATTCCCCTACGGAAATGAATACCATCAAGAATGGTGTAATCTACAGACAATTTAAAGTAAGACAGAAACAGCAGCATCACCTAACACCTCATGTAAAAGACTGCCGTGAGAATATGTTTCACAATCAACCTAACATTATGGTAAACCTAGAAGCTTTCGCGGATACAAACTTTCGCGTTTTGCCAATCCTCGGCATATTCGCGGATACAAACTTTCGCGTTTTGCCAATCGTCGGCATATTCGCGGCTACAAACTTTCGCGGTTTTAAGTCTCCCGCGAACTCCGCGAAAACTAAGTCGCATAGTGACAAAACTATTGATATTATAACCTGTCACATACATTGCTCGTTTCGTATATAATTGCTTCTTAATTATAGGTCTCATCTTTGTTAAACCCTCTCAAACTCTTTTTGATGTAGATAGTTACCTATTGTATTGTTTACAATTAATGCAAACTACGCTGGTAATGTGTTCACACTTTTATTGACACTATCAGTCCTTCTGTATTATGACATAATTAACAACACTTTTTACACGTTTTTCTTGTCCTGGACATGTTTGCAGCTATTTACTTTTGCGGATTTTTACAAACCGCGAACTCCACGAACTTAAATCGCGCGAAATAGTTTCTAGGTTTACAGTATTTACAATCAACCTAACATTATTTCTTATAAACCAACCATGTTAAGTAAAGAACAACCAAACTTACTGTTGACATCTTTGAAAGCAAACACACCAATCAGAGTTACTATGATGACAGACACAGGTAAAGCATAGTCAGCCAGTAATTCTCTCTTTCCTGGTGTCAAATATGGACTGAAATAGATAGTATAATATGTTTTGTCTTGTGTCAGAGATTTACCTATACAAAGTAGGACAACATAATGTTCGTGTTTAAAAATAATTTTCTGACTACCGACCAACATTTGGAATTTTGTTGAGTTGATAATTTCATCAAGCACCTTCTATCTTAAATTTTTTATGAATTTGATAATTTAGTGTCAGTGTCCACTTTGTCTCTGGACATTATACAACATGAAGCTGCTATAGATAGCCATATCCCCGCAGACAAGAGGATAATTAATGAAGGGCCATAACTCAGACAAACAGGGTCAAATCACAAATCCTGACAATATATGCTGTAGGTCCTTGCTGTAGGTAGCAATTCTGTGAAAGTTTCATTATAAACCCTTACGAAATGCAGGAGTTGCACGGAGGGAAGACTCCCTAACATTACCATATCCCCATTCCCTTCGCCTCCGCAGGATAATTAGGAAGCTAATGACACTCCCAATACTTACGTGGTAGTGAAGTTATATAATGTAACACCAATCCAGAGTGTGGCCAGTAATAGGAAGAGATATAACAAACTGACATCTCTCTCACATACTAGATCACCATTCATTGTCTGATTTTCTAACATGGCAGCAGTTCTATTGAAATCACTAGCACATTCCGGAGTGTTATAATGTACATCAAAATCTGAAATGTACAACATGGACATAGTTTCATCAACAGTCCTTTAGGGCTGTAACAGTATACCGCGGTATACGAAATACTGTGGACTTCAGTCCCACACGGTTCACAGTACAAGACTTCTAAATTTCGGTACGGTTCGTTGTAAGCTTTTTCATGAGCAAAGTAATATTCAGACAACGAAAACACCTGACAGCCTTCTGATTATGTATAATTACCATGTATCACTCGTTTTAATTGTATTGAGATATGCTTCATATTGTCTGAATTCACTTAAAATAGTTGATAGGCACATAATAATTGCTGTTATAGAAGAACCAAATCCATTATTACTTAAAACTTGAAGTATTTAAGCAGCTGTTAGAGAAAATTGTATCATACCGAAATATACCGAACCGTTAGAAAAAATGACTTAAGCTATAATGAGATTTCAGTATCCTTACATTAATACTCAATAGTACTAGGGTTGGTACGCAACATAAATGCTGGTGCCCTCATGCATACTAACTAAAGTGGTATGTTCATGGTTTATGATCAAAGGAATGACCACTTGAAGAACTATATCAATGAATTTCTTTAATGTTAGGCCACATCTCCTACTACCGGAGATTTTGTTGAAGATTTTGTGGGCGCTAGATGACAAACAAATAAAGTGGCTGCTTTAGAATGATATAATAAAATGTAGTATACTCACTATGTACAAGGTTTTTGACAGCATCAATGGTAAAGGCAATGGATATAAACAAAGCAAATATCTCTTCTGAAGATCTGAAATGATACATAGAGTGTGTGCATGAAAGAATATATGTGTGTATGAATTATAGTACAGATAATTTAACCCGATCCTAAACCTTGCCATGTGTTTTGAGATGCAATGTCCATGATAGGCTAGGCAGGATTCATAACGACTTCAAAACAGGAAACAATGTCTTAACGACAGTCATGGTTCAAAAGCTCTCATCGTTTCATTATCTTAATTCATAGTCTTCATTTGAGTAAAAATTATTTATTTGAGATAGTTTATTCTAATTTATTTAAAGTCGATTGAAACAAGTTTTTCCAACTTTTATTAATAATTCTCGACACCTCATTCCTGATGTTCTCCATCGCCACGAGGGTATGAGAGAAGAGAAGCCAGTTTCCCTTATATGCTGAGCGCGTAGCAAGGGAATTTCTGGTACTATTTTTATTTCGTCTTTGGTATGACGTGGCCTGGTAACAAACACGAGACCTCCTGCACTCGAAGCAAACGCTCAACCACTAGGCTATCGGGATGCTTCCGGAGATCCGGACAAGAACATACGAAGCATCCACCTACCTTGTTGACCATTTCATAACAATACTGAGATCAAATGCTGAATACAAGAAGAGAAAGAAGGAATTCCACAATCCAACACAACAATACATGGCTTTAAAGTCCAAGTCAAAGTCATCACAGATACTGAAGATAACTGAAATAAACATACAAATGTTATATTTATAATCATTTTTATGTAGATAATGAAACTACTTCTTCATTCAACACCTCATTCCTGATGGTATCCATTGTCACAATGGTATAGATCACCGGCAATAACTCTAGCTTTGTATACAAACATAATATGTCTAAAAACAACACAATTAGGTCCTCAGGTCGCTTGTTTTAGTATGGATTGAAAGAATTAAATGTATTAAAAGTAATTTCTTATACGAGTGTACAAAAATGATCACCAAAAAAGCATTTTATTTTTTATTGTAAGCAAAGACTAGAATTATCACCAAACAGCTACATGAGGGAGGAGAAACCAATTGATCAACACCAAGAAAAGAAAAGAAATGATGGCTGGTACAAATCTTATCTGTCTGAGACAGAAACAAGAACCTAGGCTTCTATCAGACACCATTTTGTTTTTTGAAAAACCAACTGACCAACATTTGCAAAGCGTTAAAATCAATTTAATTTATATCCCAATTAATTTTGCAGCTTCTCAAGGATATATTTTATATATAGTGACAAATGCATCTTACAGAATAGTATATTTTGTCATGGGGTAATTGGAATAGTGATAAGAGTCAGACTCAACTGCCAAACTGTTCACGCAAGATATGTTTTTTTTTATAATCAACAACATTAATAAACAACATTGAACAAAACAACTTGGGTTTCAGCATTTTCTGAAATGAGCAATTAAACACGTTTCTAGCCTACACATTTGAGATAAGACAAATAGATGTAATGAAGTTTAATGAAGCTTAGACAAATAAGATTCTTACTTTTTGTATACAAAGCTAGTGGTGCCGTGGTAAGAAGTACAATTTGTGGAGTACCACCAAATACAGCAAACGCCAGACCTCCAATAGCTTGAGAGTACAACACTTTCTCCACATCTGTAATAAGCAAACAAGATTCAAGATGAAACATGAGATATGTGTACAACTCTAAATGTTATATTATCTCTCTTAATTGCTCCTGATTAATCAATCTAAACATTGCTTTGAACAAAATCATCTGACCTGTTTTCAGACTAGCGTTTAAGCCATTCTAGGTGGGATATATATATTTTGAATGTACAATGCATTTAATAATCTAATACTAAGTTTATATAGCACTTTTGTCATGCAATTGCAGGTTTGAAATTGCTTAAGCTTGAATCCTTAAAATCTCATCTTTTTTTGACATTGAGCGCTACCACTGCATGTGGTTCCAACATACAAATGTATCAAGGGATGTTTGTGAAATATCTATGCCCAAATATGGCAGCCAAATTGTCGAAAATGGTAAACGTTAGTGTGACCTTTAATGACCTTGACTCACTGACCTCAAAATCAATAGGGGTCATTTACAGTTGCTGGCCAACATCCATGTAAAATTTAAAGATCTTATGGCACAGCATTCTTGAGTTATTGTACAGAAATAATCTGCAAAGCAATATTAGCCCTCATTCAAGATGGGGGGGGGGCATAATCAAGCAATACAATATTGGTGATACTCACCTAAAGCTCCCAGTGTATTCTCACTGTTAAGTACACCAAATGCAATAGATGGCATCAAACATGCAAAGTACAAGAACAACGTTGTAGACAATGTCTTCGAGATGGTCTTTGGACCAAATATTCCTGAAATATCAAACAAGCACCTTATTATATAAGACTATAATATGTTGCAAATATTGAGTCACAGATTGTTTTAGGAAAACATAAAACACAATATTTAATCAATTTAGCTCAGTGGTTAGTGCACTTGGCATCTAATCTGGCAATCTGGATGGAGGCAATCTGGATGGAGGCACTCATATAATATGCCTGCAATATTTCAGCCGAAAGCTGACTTGCAAATAAAGGTTAATTATGTCAAATATAAACAAGAGGGTTCTATACACATAATTTTATATATACATGTGCAATTTATGGTCCAGGCAAAATTGGACAAATGGATGCACATACATAAACAAGAATTTATGAACAAGTCAAGTTTACCACAACCGGCCTTAATAAAAACCATTAAAACAGATGGCCAAAGTCTAATATAGACATTAACATACTAACCATCTTTATAATCCGACACATAGTATGGAAGTCTTCTCTTCAAGTCACCAATAATACCCGTCATAAACCGACAACAACTCTTCTTCTTCTAAAAACAACAACAAAATAAACACCATTTGATAACTAAAATCTCTGTTTGACATAAAAAATAGACTGAATACAATACAGATTATACCAATTGTTATGTCAACAAAATTATGATTTATGAACTTTTAGGCTAAAAATTGAATAGAATCATGCTGAAAAGCAATCATATTTCTAGGATAAATATTTATGAAATTTGAGAAATTGGCCATTTTCTTGGGACTAGACTCCAATAACAATTCTAACCAATTCATGACAATAAAATAAAGCCATCAAATTTACCAAGCTTCTCAATTATCATCATAATTTTTATTAGAATTGTAATAATGTCATACATAAACATGTGTGCCCAGACAATCTATTACCGGTGTACTATTGCTGTGCAATGGTGATAACTCTGTGAAACTGGGTTACGATTTTTGAAAAAGTACATTCAATGATGATCATTTATTCACAGAATTACTTAAATAATTTGATGTAAATAATATGGTATCAGTTCTATGTGCAAGTCATTCTTGATCAGTGACTACAAGAGGTGTTCAACTTATTTATGAACAGAAAATGAACATCAATATTGTGTTACTCTAACAATGAAATTGAATAAAAACTTTTATATTGTATAAAGTAGTGTATCAAGAAGTATATATAATAATTGTTAATTGCCAATACGTTACGGTTAAATCATAATCAACATTAGGGTAGAGGGTGTTGTTATTTGCGTTTTGAAGGTCCGAAACTCGTAATAATTACGTTTACATTTTCCTTCTTTAATCGTTGTTTTAGTATGGCAACCAGATGGAAAATTATATTGTTAAAGCATGAGAAGACTTCAACCTCCACTGTTTGGTAATAATATATATCAACGTTATATTCTTAAGTTTTTTATTTGGCGTTGTATATGGTGACTTGAAGCTGAATCTGGACGAAACACTCTATGTTCTTGGAACAGTCACTAGGAATGATTTGTAACACTTTTTTGTTGAAAACCTGATTTGAAACGGTTCGTACATAGACCACAGCCTTCAATTTCGTCAATTTGATATTGATTTTGATGTGCGTATTTCCATAACAACAAACCCAATGCCTTTCCATGATAACGGCCGCGAACACACAATGCTGGACAAACATGAACTTCTCCCTATTCCTGTGACCTTTTCTTAAATAGCATATCATAATATATCATAACATTCTTTAAGATTCAGCATTGCTTCCCCATAATAAAACAATTTTTCCACCTAATGTTGTTTATTTTGCATTTCTAGATTCCAAAACGTTTGGCTGCGAGGCATGTTTTTCTTGATTTTCAGCGTAGGAACTTCGCATTTTCCCAGAACTATGCATTAAATTATTTCGAAATAATGTCACTGATAGTTTCTATGGACACTCCCATCTGTAATACTATTCCACGTTTTGCTAATGGATTTATAATAGATATCATAAAACCAATTTAACTTTACAGAGTACGTTTTGGAAATGTTGGGCAATTTTCATTTTTTGGTGCCATTTCATCATTCCTGGAAACAGAACTTTAATAACGCGTCTTACGACAAATATTACTGATGTTCTCATTAAAAATGCAAAATAAAAATGTACAACCCCTTTCTTGATGCCTATAAAAGGGCCTTTTTGCCTTAAAAACAGAAAAAACAACACCATTTACTAAATTGTTGTTTTTTGCTTAAACCAAATGAAATATACAATGTATGATGAGCATATGTTCAACTTAAAACATTTTCTCGCATGGTTTAAAAAAGTTATTTCAATTATTTTCATTCAATATTGCACAATCGGTGTTCATGTTTTTTTCATAAATAAATTGAACACCTCTCGTAGTAATTGGAAGTCATTTGGGTTAGTCAACCACACTAAACTCAGAACACAAGAACCTTGAACTTTGACTTAGTGACCTTAAAATCAATAAGGATCATCTAATGTTGTTGACAAACATCAGTGTAAAGGTTGAGGATCCTCAACCTAATTGTTCTCATGCTAAAACTGGTGGGTCTACCAACTTGGTAACCCACCAACAAGACATACCAGTTGAACAAAGCAATTTTATACATGAAAACGCCTCATCATTATTTCACAAACCTTATCAGTTTCGAATGTTGGAACTTTATCATCAGCATGAGTCATACGTTCCACCATAGCCTTTGTGTTCTCACTAAGAACTCTCTTAAAGTCTTCCTCATTATGACATTCTAGAAGTTGTGTACGAGTTTCAACATCAGAAAATATGGTGGAAAATGTTCTACCTGTCTCCAAGTCATTCTTTGTACTTTTCTGAAAAGTTAATGTTCATTATCATTATTATAACGGAGTGGAAAGTACATTCCATGGCTGGGTGGCTATAGTTATTCAAGGTAAAACTTTCCTGAATTTTCCAGCATTGAAAGGTAACTGTTATTGATAAATCATCTATAAATGTTCAAAGTTTGCTGTTATCGGGTAGACAAAAACTTTTGTACATCCGTATAGTTTAATGTGACAGTTCAGTACTGAAGTTCCTCTATAAATCAGTATCTGGTGTGTGTTTATATAGAAACCTATTTTATTATAATGTTCCTGTTTATAGCAACAAGTTCTAACCTTGGATCAGATAGTGGTAAAGAGAAAGTTTGTATTATAAATAACACCTATCATTGAAGGTACCAAGGTATGGTACCCATCTTGTATACTGTCACCACATATCACCAACATATTCCAGATAGATAATAACTGATCAGGGAAAATCACCTTTCCTGGGAAAATACTGGAAATTATCACTACTGTAAAATCATTTAATTTCAATGGGACAAAATTTCGCGGTTTTGATGAAAAAAATACCTTTCAGATAGGACGTTAATGTGTGGATTGTGCATTGCAGGTAATGAATACAGGGGACAAAATCATTGTTCAGTGGGATTTGATTTCGTGGTTGAAGGTGAACCATGAAATTCAATCCCCCAAGAAAATTAATGATTTTAAAGTATACATATGATTAATAGTCAGGAAATTTCTTTTTGAATTACTGTGGCAAATTTGATGATTGGGAATAACACCATCCTTTTATCATTTTGTGAAAATAAAGTCAATTACAACAACATCCTTTTATCATTTTGTAAAAAATAAAAGTTTTTCACTTTGGAACCCATTATCTTTGCACTTTAAATTTTTGATAAATGTTATTGATTTTGCATCAAAACCACCTGTTGCTATAAATGCACCAACAATAAAATGTTTATATCCGCCTACAACAGCAATCAGTAAAACACCATTAAACACCTCGTTAAAACTAAAAATAAAGGTGTAAATAATGATGCGGCAGACACTTGGTGAAAATGATTGCCAAGAATCAATGGATATAAACAAGGCAGAAAACAGGTTATCAGGGCTGTATTACATAAGCAATGTGCTTCCAGATAGAACTTTACAATAAAATGTATTGAAATCAATGGTTTCACTCGAAAATCAATTTGCCCAGGTATGATAAATAGAGAATAAAATTGCCAGAAGACAGTAAAATAGACATTACAGGGGGATGTGTGAAAGTCTAAGATAAATGTCAGAAATAAACAAAACAAACCTTGAAGATTTGAATAATCTTAGATGTTAGTATTGCTATAAAGACTTAAAATACAAGGGTGGTGTACCACTATTGAAATACATTTTATTTTGAAACGATAAGACTAGTGCTGAATTTTTACAATGTTTGTGGAGAATGGTGGCCTAGAGGTAGGGTGTGCACTTTTGAATTGTGAGGTCCCAGGTTCAACCATCTTGAATCGAGAGGTACCCAGTTCAACCCGCTTGGATCGAGAGGTCCCCGGTTCAACCCTTGTCTTGACCGCTTTTAGTTATTACTATTGTTGTATACAAACTTACTTCTTTGGTTGGCGTCAAGATAAGTACGACAAAGTACACTTCTTGACTCGATGGTCCAAAATTAGCTGAATGTCTAAGTCTAGCAATACCAACATGTCTCTGATTGATCGAGGGCACACTTGCACTGAAAGTGTAAACAAGACAAAATTGTTACATATAACAATATTTAATAACACAGTTATTCTAATGAAGAGATCATACATTGCCACATACCAAGGTACTGTATTATCAAAGCGCTTACGAAATCGTATTTGTACATTCAAATAAATTATTCATTATTCTATAAATCCAACACATTGGGGGAAGGACTTTGTTGACTGAATGATAATCAATATTGAACAACCTAAATTTACTACAAGTTGTAGCCATTAAAACGTGTTTTATATAATTGAAATTTAACTATTTGTATAAGTGCTTTGATTAAACAGCAGGTGTACAGCTCAATGACGTTATACAGAATCTCTAGAGGGCAAATCAAGTATTTTCAAGAAAACATTAACAAAATAAATTTAGAACACAAACATGTTAACGAAAATTTGGAACACTAAAGCCAATATTAGCTTTGTATTACTGTTATTCTTTAACTCTTTTAGGACTTCAGACAGCTAAAACTCAGTAGTTCAGACTATTTCGCTGTTAAACCTATGTCCCATTAGACTTAATGGGCATTCAATTTCTTGATTGCTGAATCTAGGTAAGTCAGATTTTTGATAGCTGAAATTTGGGCAGTTCATTTTCTCTATTGGTCATGTGTTTGGGCATTTTAACATGTATTTGTAATGCATGATGTTTTTGTTATTCTGTGCTTGGCTGTTTAACAGTTTAAGATCAGTGCTGCCTTCACCATCTTATCTTTTTAGTGATGGTAAAATTGTTTTAGGTTCACTTAATCGGCAAAATATGAAAATCTATTAACCTAGCAGGCTGTTACTCGATAAACATCTAATATAGTTACGTGCAGTACGCTAATATTTAAAAGATTTGTAAACTTCTGATTATGTTAAACACCTCCTCAGGTTATTGAAAGGTAATTGGTGATTCATATCTGTATGCCTAAGCTCACATGTCAACATTTATCAAGGCAAAACAACTGCATTGTTTTTGTAAATTATTATGCCCCAACTTGTCAACAAGAAAGTAAAACCCAGAAACTAAATCGAAATTGCCTATTTCAATTATTATTCAACACTGATCAAAAGCTTGACACCGGTTGATTGTACTAGATACCATCATTAAACAGCATAATATGATGTTATCACAAGATATTTTACTTAAATGCATTAACTATCATCAGAGATTACAAGCAATAAAATTCTTTATTGAAACCGACAACAATCGCATTATGTGAAACCAGGATCATATAATCAGATATATACAGCAATTTAACAACAAACTTACATTAGGAAATTGAAAATTTTATTGCAAAAGTTAAGATTTGAGATGCAAAGCGATTATGGTCTCCGCTAACATCTATCTTGTCCATGCATCACACCTTCATCTGTTTAAGTAGCATATCAACAAATTTCCCCATTATATTAAAACCATTTACGACAACCCCAGCGCAATAAAGTGCAAAACAAACACAATCATGCCTTCATGAGGGGTGATCAAACTGTATGTTTGACATCCTTGAATATAATGATATATTTGTACATTTCATCCCCACTCTTTAGAAAATTTAGGAAGGTCTGAACTGTCTCTAAGTCAAGGTCACAGTGTCATTGACCTTGAATAAAATGACCTCAAAATCAATTTACATGGTCAAAATTTCAGGAAGTATCAAGAAATATATTTCTAGCTGATTATTTACCTCCTAAAGCTTAAAGTTATACACATAATTTAGTATAACAGCCCGTTCAAAGTTAAATGAGAACGGTTATAAACAAAACCTCATCCATCAGGTAAACTTTGTTTATCTTAGGTTAACTAGGTGTAACTGGTTTTACGGTAGTCAACTTCGATATTCCATGAATGGGATTAAGTTCCCTTATAAGTATTACTTATTGAATTGATAGTATTTACCTCCAAATTTAAAGTACAACATTTTGACCTTAGAAGTAAATAATGTTAACCTATTTTTGTGGAATAAATTATTGTAAATTTCCCATTATCCAGGCTGACAATAGCTTTGAGGCAAACATGTAATCTATTAGATGCATCTGGTCAACGTACTCTGCAATCATTCAATCTTTACATAAAGATCTTTATTTCTTTTGTTTATTTCCAGTGGCCTTGTAATTACCATTATATACTAATCTGACACTAATGGTGTGTTAACGAAAATACTGATAACAAAAATGTTAGATAATGAAATTTCCATTACCGTGTTTGAAATGTTATTTTTGTAATTTGATCTTAATGTGCATGTGTAGTTGACATATATTCAGAATTTCTTAATGAGATGTATCATGCTTTTATTTTTTTTCAAATACAAGTGTAATGTTGCAATTTTTAGACTACTGGTCAATAGTATTTCAGTCAAATGGAGACTGTCAAATGGTGACTATCAATTAAGTAAAAATTCTATCATGACACGGAACAAACCAGTAGTTACCTGGATCTAACTATGGGGAGCATCAAGCAAGAAAGATAAACAAGTACCACTTTCCAGCTTTCTTTGGTACATCATGGCCTGGGATCGAATCTCAGACATATTGCAGTCAAAGCAGACACTCTACCACTATGCAAAGACTATAAAATTGTAATGTAGGTCTTTGGACTATGCAATCAAGAAGGATATCATAATTTTATTCTTTACACCACACATACTTACATAGCACATAACCAACTCTGATCATAGTCAAATCCTCCACCTTCTGATATACTCGTACTCTGTAATGTTCTGGACAACTGATGAACTGTAATATATAACATATACATAACGTCATTAATGTGTCTACTTTATATTTTGCAGCAAATAGTAAATGGTTAAACAGTACAGCCTTTCTACAATGTCCCTATGTCTAAAGCATCCCTATGGACAGTAACAACCCTCTATCAACAGTGTCCCTTAGTGGACAGCTGCAACCTTGACATAAACAACAGCAGGCCTGAACTACAGTGCCAGTACTTTAACTAGAACAAGACTGCATTCAATAAAAGCAATACAATATAACCAACTATAAAACAAACAATACTTAATTAAGTGTCGTTTTTGTACTTTTGTAAAAAGTGATTGATATTGCTTTCAGCAATTTGATTTGTGGGTGGCATAAATTGAATTAACGAATAACGAACAATAAAGCATGTAGACATTTGGATGAAATAATCTATATTCATGAATGAGCAGATTATTATTCAATCTCAGCAAGATAACACAATCCTGTCTGGATCACATTGTACCACCACATCCTAGGCTCTCAGGCAATAATCTAATTAACTGCACCAAGATGATAGACTGCATGTATGACCAATTACATGTATGTATCCAGTAACCATTACCGAATTTTTTGTCCAACATGAATTATATTATGATTTATTACCAAACCAAATCGACCACAAGTTTATTTTAACAATGAAAAGTTTAAACCACCTTAATTATACATATAACAATTTTATTGTTTTACCGTTATTTGATTTGCTTATCATAATTAAACAGAATGATATACATATGCATTTCATACATGACAATGTCTCTTTCCATATTTGTTAAAGACAATGTAAATTATATGGTAATAAAAGCTGCTGTTCCGACGATAAGTGTTCATAAATAATAATAACAGGGGTGTGGAATTCCTGTGTCTGACTTGCCTGACTTGGACTTTTTGGCCTAAGGACAAGTGTATTTTTCCATCCAGCTTTCCCATGGGCAAGTGCAAAAGGATCATGAGAAAATAATAATTAGTGTCCTATTTTACCTAAACCCAAAAGCAAATCCCTAAAATCTGACTGAACATGATTTAGCATCGGGTACACAGTACTTGCAAGCTTGGCAAGATAAATAAATTATTGAAACTAAAATGTTGTTGCTTTTTTTGTGTTTTCCTTGGCAAATAGATTTAGTCTTTGGGCCAGTGGATTTTTCAGTCTAATTTGCCCATAGGAAAAAATGAAGAATTTTCACATCCCTGAATAAGAAGAATTTTCACGACACAATGTGATTATGAGAAAAGAAACCCCGGGCAAAAAAAGACATTTTCAGCCTACATGAGTATCTTGAAGTAAGTATATTCACACCTAATAATATAATATTTGTTAGAAGAGCACAATTTAAACTTCAACAGTCACTCATCATTCACAGTGCTTTGATTGTATGATGAGTATCTAGGTTAAAGTAGAAAACAGAGACATTAAAGTGCCATATTCAAATGATTCTCAAATATTTTAGAACAAAATAACTCTCTTGGAGGGCTTTAAACAAAATAGAAACCTTGAAACCGCAAGGACCATATTTAACTCAATCCAGATTTGCAATGGTTGCAATAATTTAATGTAGGACAAACAGTTTATCCTTTTATTTTTGTTTATTTTAATGAGACTGTTGAGAATCTGAATACCATATACGACAATTTTCTGGTCCAGTTTGCAGAGAACATACTCAAGGAGCAAAAATATCAAGACAATAAAATAAACTGACACAATAAAGAAGCACCTGAAAGTGTGCAGTTTGAAATGTATCAACCATAAAATATGAAGAAACCAGCATCAAGTGGCGTGAATGGGCTTTTATGACGAAATTTCATGCAATCATAATGTAATATTGCAAGCATTTGTGTAATAAGTGATTTCAAATTCACATATTGACAAGAAATTTCAGGACCAATTCCATGTAGACTAAAATGAGACACAAATAATCACCATCGACTTATGATGCTAATTAGTAAGTGTCGTAATTCTAATGCCATAGCAAGAATAATTCTAATGCCATAGCAAGAATAATCCTAATGCCATAGCAAGAACTACTTTCTGAGATAATTTAAGATTTCTGCACTGGTGCAAGCTGAACTCTGTATCCCGAATCTTAAGTGTGATGCCTGAATGCTTTGGTGCACATACGTGCAGTTGTCAAGCGTAAACAAAACCAATTTCTCATGTAGGTAATATATGACTTTTTCATTTGGGTAAGTTTAGTGTCACAAAAAATGGGTTGACAATTACGATAAAGTAAGTCAAAATGGCAGTTACCAACTTACCACCCATTAAGTTAATCAAACTTAAAATGTGAAACCAATAACAACCAAAAATATACCTATATTTATATATAATCCATGTTTATCTTTACTTACATCAGCCTCAAATGAATGACTATTTTAGATGCAGTCTGATATGTGATGTTTACCTTTGCCTTAAATGATCGATTATCATTTCATTGCAAAGTAATATATGTTAAAATTACACTTTATAGGTTCAGGAAAAGTGTCAATATCACATAAATATTATGATACTTTTATATATAAACATGTATGAGTTCAATGAACACTATTGTATTTAAATTGTTGATAAAATACAGAGAAATGAAGAAGAAATGAAATAATATACCAGGTAATCAAGTATAAAGGTTTTGTTGTATGTTACTGATAATGAGGAAAAAGTTGGGTTCATTGTCTTATAAGCAAATTACTGTAACCGAGGTCCTTTACTCAATTACCTTTTGTTCAATTACGGGTTGATCATTAATATATGGTAACAAAAAAACTTTAATAACTTTATCAGATTAAATGACAGAGAAGTGGTTTGACCCTTATTTCAAAGCTTATGCGCCCAAGTTTTTGTAAGATGTGGATAATAAATGTATGCTACATATACTTGATGTCAATAACATCATCGGTGAAGCCATACATTTCAGTGATTTCAGGAAATTTTGCGATCCGTAATCATTTCGCTGAAGACCGCAATTTAATTTGCCACCTTAATATTCAACGGACTTGGACCCCATAGAAAAAATCACTGGGAATCCCACTGGGATGAGGGTGGTGGGATCCCACTGGGAAAATTGGTTGGGATCCCGCCTCTCATCCCAGTGGGATCCCACTGGGATGAGAGGTTTGATCCCACTGGGATGAGAGGCGGGATCCCACCGGGAAAATTGGTCGGGATCCCAGTGGTCGGCAGTGTTGATTTTTTACCTTCAAAATCTTGTGCAATTTAACAAAACACGGTTAGTTCTTTGGTATTTCTTACCTTGTCACATGGTCAGATACCATGTTAGAACAATTAAAGGCAAGAACTCACCAGTTGCTGATAATGTTCAAGCTACAGATGAATCAGCTTGTTTCAAATAATGTCAGGTAATATTTGATTTCTTATAGGAAAGCTTAATTAATATTTTGTTGTAATTATGAATTTTTTATTATATGTCAAACTAATTCATAAATCTTTCTATTTTTATAATAATAATGATATATTACTTTGCTAACATTTATTTTAAAAGTGTTTTTTGGGACTTTAAAAAAATATATATAATTTTTGTTAAAGGGAGATAATATAAAAGTGTGAGACAATAACATTGTTGACCATAGTCGACCATGGTCAAATGGTCAACCACGGTTGAAAACACTGACCATGTTAGACCATGGTCAAGCTTCAGTTTGTCTTTTCTCACCATGGTCAAAAGGTTTATAAAACATTTTTCTAGCTCAAACTCTAAAAAAAAATGCAAGTTGGCTAAAAGGAAAAAACAACAGTCAACAAAAATAAGTTCAGTCTAAAATACTATTCAGGTGGGATCCCACAGGGAAATGTACTTGGAAATCCCGGTAGGTTATTACCGGGATCCCACTGGGATGAATTTCCATCCCACTGGAATGAATTTCCATCCCACTGAAATGACAACATCCCACCGGGATTAAGTCATCCCACTGGGATCCCAGTTCAATTTTCTGTGGGGGACCCTTTGGATTTCTAATCATTGGAATACCTGATGGAAGGATTTACTTGATTTGAAAACTACAATACAATGTGAAAATGGAAGTATCAATGGGTAAAATGCAAGGAATTAAACAGTAATTTACGACGTCATTTGCTGCTGATTTTGGCAGTTTTTCAGAATTAAGGAAAAACGCTTCAAACATCTGCTGAGAAAAAATGTGAACATTTGAAAAAAATTATGTCCTGAATGAAACTTACATGTTTATGTTAAACAATGCCATATAACATTATCTTAAAAACTGACAAAGTTTTTAAAGTTATTTATGTTACCATATATTAATGATCACCCTGTACATAGAGAAGGCATGGATTAGTCTCCTGCACGGATCAATTTTGCCTACCGGTAATATTGGATGCAAACTGACAAGGCTTGAACTCTCACTACCTCTCATCAACAATGCTGAACATCATAAGTAACCATCCTATGATGCATCAGTGTTTAGTCAAGTTTGTTTAGTCAAGTTCTTCCAGAAAAAATATGTTGGTTGAATGAAAATGCAAATACCAGACCAGTATCATCTCAACATAAACTGCCTGAACCATCACAATGACCAAGCACTGAAGTGTTTACAACACACTAATTATAGTTAGCCAATTAAACCATACCTTGATTAATCAAAGATCACAGAAACTCACACCAGGAGTTAATTGTGTTTAGATAATTAGATAAATCAATTCAAACATATCTCTTGTCAGCATAAAACCACCTAAAACCATGCTTTATATCAGACATTTTGTCCAGAATAAAGAGGGTCAAATGTGTGTTCCTAGAAGTTTGATGACAGATTATATTAAGGGCCAACTGAAATGCTGTTACTAGCAGTATCAGTCTCGAGAAAGATTGTGTTACAAACTTTCAGACACAGAGGAAAAGAAGTAAGATAGCTATATACATGTGTTATACATGATTAACATTATTACACTACATGCATTGATAAGAATAATGAGTTGACCAATTATAGAAATGATATTAGTGTTGTTCTTTGAATCCTTTTTTCACATAAACACAATGTAAGTTTACTCTTGGACATGGATACTATCACGACCATGATTGGCCAAATCTGGGCCAATTAATATCTTAGACAAGGTGAGCTGAAGTTTGTCTTTCCTGACAATTTTGTACCTGATGACAACGTAGGCTTCTTTTAAAAATATAACAAAATATGACAAGACTTTTAGAGATGTATAATGTTTGAAGATCAAAGGGGTAAAGTGTACTTGGGTTAATGAACGGAACCCATTTAGTCTATCAACCGACCATCAGACTGGCATTACAGTGCAAAGCACTAGTTTATATTCAATCCTTAGACACTTAACTTGGAAGTGTGAATCGATCACAAATATGGAAGGGATTCCCAAAACGACATGCACTATACTAATACAGCATGTGTGAACAATGTTCTAAATGGACAGCTGAGTATAAACAGCTAGCTTACCAACTGACCAATAGGACAGACAAAAAGATCCAACCTTCTACCTACTGTAATATTTTGTTATGACATAGCTAATCTGGTAGGCTTCAGAAATAAAGATTTAAGAGTTCATGCAAAGACAAAGTAATACACTGTCATATTGAGTTATCTAGACAGAACTGTACCTTCTGCACTTAACATCTAACCTGAATTTTGAGGACCATCAACTGCAATCCAAGTTAAAGCCTGTAACTTAGTGTAAGTTCCATGCCTGTACCCGTTCCACAAATATACTAGTACCTAGCTATCTTTTTAACTAGTTGCCAGTTCGCATAATGCCATGCACAGAACTTAAGTATAAGTCTATTGTGTTGTTTACATCTATTCTAGAGGCAGATGTACCACAAATAAACTTAAAAGGAAAATTATAACTATTTCCAAAGCAATAACCAGTTCCCCGCCCTGCCACTATCACATATCAGCTGAACAGATGTCAATACCCAAATCAGAATACTATGCCAAGTCTTGACAACTTTTGGTAAAGTTCTTTACAGATTCAACTTTCAAGGACAGAAAATGCCAGTTTACAAAAAAAGGATTTGAAACTGCTTGCCCACATCAATTGAATACTTTTCCTATAGACTCAATGCACGATTACTGCAAAAGTTACTAGCCTGAATCAGCAATTTCTTGTCCCAGACTGCAATACCATTAATCTGTGAAACTATTCACCCCAGAGATGCATGGTGCACAATCAGGTGACTGGATTCAGTATCACATCAAGCAAATTATGAGAAAACAAACATGAAATACTTTGCTGATTTGTATACCTCAGATGGCATAAGAGACTCTGATGCAACTACCTTAACATTTTACTGAAATTTAACTGTATAAATTGCATGATTATGCTTTAGGATGTCCAGTTATAGATGCACATTAGTATAGACTTTCATCAGTAATCAGTTAATATAATTCTGTCATTTAACAAAAGCTTTAACTCTGTTTTGTTGCAAATTATTCTCCTTGATGCAATACTGTTACACATCATGTGATTGTCTATGCACAGTGAGGTGGTGGCACAAAAATAAGTTTAAGCAATTAAAGCACTTTCACCATTTATATCATCTAGTCACCATAGTGAATAGTTACCTGGCATGGTGGCTAGTTTATAAGATATATAACAGATTATAATCATACTGGCACTGCTGAAATATCAGGAAATGTTTAACTATTCAAAAAAAACATTTTTGTATTCCAACTAGAAGGGTTTGTGCCACAAGAATGTTTGTTTGTCTCCTAAATAAGGCCATAATTCTGAAAATATCATCTGACCAATTTGAAATTTGATATGCAAATACATTGTCAAGTAAAATATACAATGTGGAACTTATAAAAAAAACTTTTAAGTTAAAACTAAAAACTATACATATCTCACACAAAGGGCCATAACTCAGGAATTAATCATCTGGCCTAATATTCATGTGTCTAAGTTCCATTGAAAACCAACTCATGGTGAATAACTATAAGTAGAAAAGGCTCATACAAACGTTGTGACATCCATCCAGACAGACGTACAGCACATAATAAATATGTCTCTCCCACTTAACGTAAGAGATATATATAACTAGAGGAAAGGGCTCTGAATAGTTGCAGATGCCACAGAAAAATCTTAATTATCTCCTTTCGCCTTTGGTGTAAGTCTTGATATTTTACCTTATCCAAGGTGGTCAACAACTGAACAATGACATTGTGTAATAGCGAAATGATGAAAAACTTGTTTAGTTTTAATTTTCAATAAAAAATGGAATATACTATAGTAACTATTAATTTAACAGTTGTTGTACTAAGACCTACAGCATTTTATATCACTTGGAAAATGCAACAGTTAGTAAGTAAATGTATTCTTCCAAACATGAATATTCATACAATGCATGCCCTGTAGTACAAAGTCCCATGTGTGGTCTGTCTATTTGAGATACATGTCTACTGTATAATGTAGTGCATTGTGCACAATTGCACATGTTATATCATAAGTATATTAAATGTTCTATACTATTTTGTCAATAAGGAATACATAAACTAGTAGCTTCTACTCTAGTTGTTGACAAACGCTATTTAACTGAGACTCATTAATCGTGGAAGGGTGAGGGAACTTAGTGCATTTTCCATATTGTACCATAAATGTATTAAAAAGTTGAAATCGAAGGTACTACTCACTTAGTGCTGACTATAAATTACAACCTCTTTTGAGTAACATCCTTTGTGAACTACAAATGTTTGTAGTTGTACAGAGGTTGCTGTTCTACAGAGATTAAATTCATAGTATGATCAGCTTAATCTTTGAATTTTAGGGCCTCTCTATAAAGGTTATGATGTGACAGTCAGTTAAAATGTGTTTGTCAATACAAGTAGTAATTTAAAATTATTGCCTACCATTGTCATGCGTAAACAAAGCAGATCGGGCTTGGTCAAATGCAACTTGAGTTTCAGTAGAGTCCAGTAACTTATGGAGGATTTCGTCAATGATGGCATCCAGGCTGACCTGGGTTACGTCTAGGAGAAGCTGAGTATTGTTGAGAAACTTCTTAATGTCCATATGTGCCCGAACTTCATTGGAAAAATCCTTCAGCGGTACTTTCTGTAAGAAGAAAACAAATCATGTATGAATATGAAATTTCTTGCATACTGTAAAATCATTAATATTCGTGGGGGATTTAATTTGTGGATTTCTTCAATGATCTCAACCACTAAATTAAATCTCCGAGAAAATAAATTATTTATATAGTACATAATTATGACTTAGTGGCTAAGTTTTTCTTGAAATATTGTTCTCCCAAAACAAATCAAAGTACTGAAAGTACTGACAGGCTGGCGAACTGCTAAGGAACAATAGCTTTTCAAGTAATATAACATCAAGTGGTTTCATGGGTTTTCTAAGTCGAAAGAGAGGTAAGTGCTGGACTCAACAAAAAAAAAAATTAAAATTTTTTTTTTGGAGCTGCCGTGATTCGATCCCTGGACCTTAGCATCAGAAAATTACTAAGCGAGTTGCTCATCCACTCGACCACGATCTCGTTGGAAAATACTGACCTAAATAATTTAACATAATAAAATCATTTATGTGCGCGCTATATCGCGTTCGTAACGCGTAGTATACGAACGCGTAGTAATAATTATCAACGCCTTTAAACACCTTTTCTTTTAATTTCATACAATTTCCTTCCATTTCAATATTACAATCGAACAGAATAAATGAAACAAGGAAAGTTGAATGTTCTTATCTTGCAAAACTGATTAACGAGGAGGAACTATTTGCATTGGGTGTATAGATTCTGTGTTGTCAGTTTCGGGAGTAAATTCATCTTAGTGGATTTCATTTTTTAGGATTGTAATAGTCTGGCGCAAATCGCCAGCCTAAAAACATAAAATGATTTTACAGTAATAATATACCAGAATGATTTATGAAAAATGAGAAAACCAAACTACGAAAATATTAAATCTCTGCAAAAAGTATTTAATGAAAACATTGGTTCGAAACATTACTTCTTAATTTGCTTTTCTTTGATTTGACCTTGATTCCAAGTGTATGAATCCTAATCTTACTTGGCCCACAATAGTACAGGGACAAAAACTGTGACCACTAGATCTATAAAGATAAGTTACAAACAAGAATGGAGTCCAAAAGGTTTTTTCTTTGATATGGCCTGTTGTCTTATATAAAGTCACCTAGAGTTTTGGACTTATAATAAATATATTCAGCTAGAAACTGGTTATTTGACTAAGCGGATGTACAAGGTTAGCTGATATATACAAGGTTGCGTATCAGGTTGAAAACATCTTTGTATTCATACATTCATATACAATTTTAAACAACAAAATTATGCTAATTAATGCAAAACCCTTGAAATTAGATGAGATAATCAAAAGCCTTGCAATGCATAGGAGCCTTGTTTCAATTGACAGTTTTAGGTTTCAGAAAAAAATGGTATCCTATATCATTAATATTATGAGGTATGGATTTCATTTACATAAATAAAATGTTAGTCAGTTGCATCAACAATAAAGTTTCAGTTAACAAGTTAACTGCTGTAAATATATATTTTTTGTAACCTTAATACTTCTATCCTGTTGATACCATGGGTACTCAAGTTCTCCTGAGTTATGATGATAAAAGTTATAACTTATATAAACAACAAGAAAAAAATGTGACCTTCAATAGTTATTAGAGTGTTAGTTAACAAGGGTTTGCTTTGATTTTCCCTTTTGGCTTGAGTTTTTTACCTAAGAAGGTTCAGTTCAGAAATTTACCAAAATTTTTCAGAGATTAACATAGCGACCATTTCATTTTAAGACCAATTTTTTAATGAGCTTTAGTAAAATAACAGTCAAATTGTTGATGACACACAGTGGGAAGCAGTTGCCTAGAGGTAAGGTGGGTGCTAATGGGGATTGAGAGGCTCAACCCTCGTCTTGACCGCTGTTTAATTTCTCTGAGCAAGAATAAACCACATGCTCCACTCCACCAAGGCGTAAATAGGTACCCGTGAGTACAATGTCTATTCCTAGGTGCCACAGATCAATGTTGGTTGCCACACCCATAGGAAAGAAAAAGTCTCCCCAGGGAGACGCAATGAACCATGGGTAGTTAAAATATCGAAGGATTGTTGAGTGGCTGTACAGCTGAAAATTGGTAACATAACTTTTTTTACGGAAGACAATGGGTCACGGATGTAGGGCAATCTGTACACGTACTAAATATAAACTTAGCACACACAAGAGATCATTTTAATTGGGAATATTCTAAATTAACTAATTAAATAAACTAGAGTGTAATATTAATTAATATGAAGAAATGCAAAGCTGCACTAATTATAAAAGTCTAATTAAAAGACTATAAAAGTACACATCAATGACAAATTCAACCAGTGCAAAATTTGCAATTAATATTGCATGCCTCATTAATAGTTACCTTAATAAATGCAGATAATTGCATTGTAACTTGATGTTTCCTGAGCAATAATTTTAAAAGTTGAATGGCATGTAATGATGACACATGTTAGTGACTTTAAATTACCAATAAAAAACAAAAAACTCCCAATTAAAACAGGCAATAAAATAGTTTAATTTAATCGCATTTCATGTTTATTTGTACATTGTAATTAAATGTTTGATTTCACCAAAGACACTTGTGATGTATGAGAATGGATATTTATGAAAGTCAGGCACGTAGCTCTTAAAATCTATTCTGGTTGATTCGTGATTGTATAGTGCACGTGCACACTTGATAATTTTCCACCTATGTGGCTGATTCCGAATTTTCCCACCTATCTTGTTATCCTGGGCAAACTATGTCAAGGGATTTTTTTGGAAAAACAATCCTGCATCGAAGACATTCTAAAATTGACAAGTTTTAGGATTGTAAATCAACAAATGAACTCTTTGCTTTAGGAAGATTTTAAAGAAGAGGGAGGAACTAAAAAAAAGGACAATTAAATTTATTTTATTGAAATGATGGAATGCGGTTTCAGTCCACTTCATGTGTCTCATATCACTGGCTTAGAATGAAGAATATACAGCCTCATTCATATAAGACAGATAAACATTTAAAATCAGCATCACAAGGCGCTTCCTATTATATATCACAGAACTACAAAAAAGCTGCGTATTGGGGTATTTACCTAATTAATTTTCTTAAAAACCCAATAGGTTTTGAGAGAAGGGAGTAAGAAAAGGCAATGAAAATCTGAAATACCCAAAAAGAAAAGGATGATATAGTGAAAAACAGTACATGAAAGATCATTTACCCTATGAATTTGATTAAATACCCAAATAAAATTTGTGAAAAACCCAATCAAAATTGAAACTTGGGGGTAAAATACCCAATGGCCATGGACTAAAACCTTATCTGTAGCTTTGTATATCATGAGCCTTTTTTGTGAAAATAGGAACTTGGTCGTGTTGACCAAACTGAAATTTTATTTACCGATTTTGTACTTAAGACCTTCTTATTCTAAGCTGGCGGTATACACCAAAATTTGTCTATAAACCATCTAAATGCAAGATTTCATATACCCCATGTATCGCGTGGGAGGGAGAATACGGCTTCCAACAGATCAATGAGGACTATAAGTGCAATTTGGTAAACTACAGTGAATGTATAGAGAACACAACAATCAATCATGATCACTGACTGACACTGTAAGATTATCATCTATCAAACACCTGTTTCAATCAATCAAACAATACAATGTCACATACACCACTCTCGCTCATACCATGTACAGGTACCAACATGGTGACATACTGATACATTAACACTGTGGAGTGTGGCAACATTGAACTGACACGTGATCATGTGCATATTCTGTTCATACAATGTACAGGTACCAAACTAGCAACATCACCGGTGACATACTGATATATATATATATATTAACACTGTCGAGTGTATCAACATTGAACTGGCACTTGATCATGTGAATAATTTGTGATTCTCTATAGTAGTCTTATCATGCAGTTTTGCTATTATCTGAAAATCGAGATACAGCACCCAGGAATATTGAACTGTTTCCACATGTAGCTGGCTTAGAATGAGAAGGTCTTAAAGCTACAAAAGCACTATTTTGAGAAAACAAGGAAAACTGTCCGAAAATTACTCATTACCTGTTTCAACTTCAATTTGATCAACATCATCGGACAAGTTCAGATTCTCATGCAAATAGGCTCACCAGAAGCGCATTGCAATGCTGCTTTTAAATTTGTATCAGTCTTACTTACGACCTTCTCATTCTATTAAAGCCAGCGATGTAGTCAGACACCACCCTCACAGGTACCAAGCCACAACTTGGTTGTGTGGGGCATATGGGGTTTTTTTGCTCAGTGAAACTTAAAGGCAGCCCAGGCGCAGATCAGATTGAACCCTGGACCTTTCGATATGGAAGCTCCCATCCTACCTCTAGGTCACCACTCACTTCATTTTTGACTAGAGACTAATGCACATTTAATTAGATCTGATGACAGTCTCAGTTAAATGGTTTACTTATATTTCAGGAACTCAAAAGAACGAAAACAGGGGAAGAATAATAAGTACAAATTTAGTGTATTACTATACTGAAGTTTTATTTTAGATGATGCTTGTCCACAAGGTAGGAATTCCCTGCGGCTAATGTAAATAAAATATTTTAAATACCCGAAAATGGAAAGTAAACATACAATTTGATTTTGATTAAATCGCCTACAGGCAAGGCAGACTGATGACAATGGTATGTGCAGGTAATAACAAATACAAGATGTCTCTTTAAAATTTCAATACAGCAGTCTACTGTGTTAAAATACTTCAATGTTTTTTTTTTATTCTCGTAAATATAAATTATTTATGTAACGTTTTGTATTTCTGTTCACTCCACTGGGAGTGGCGTAAGATATCTCAAAGAATTGAACCTCATTCAATGCTCATTTATTCAGACGACTAATTTATATTGATGCTCACTTACTTGCTTTATCAATAAAAAATTACAATATGTCATATTTATAGATTGAAGATATTAACATTTTCTTTCAATTTATATGTACTGGGTATGAACTTTAAAATGGGTTCGCTTTCCATTCTAACAGGTCATGCACACAATCATGACGTATTCATGGGTGTTGACCATCGAGGCACTACAACCCGCAACCCCCCTCCCCGCCCTGTCAGAACTATCAAACATTTGTTTTTGATCCACTGACCATTGATTCATACTGTTACAGTAGACATTACATATAGCAGGCCTTACCTCATGTCTGGAATAGATCAACGTTGTACCAGATTCATCTGAAATTAAACAGAAAACATGGTAAATTTAAAGTAAAGTACTTTATTTCGATCAATTTCAGCTTGATATCTGTCCATGGATTTGGCAAACACACATGGTCAAAGTGTTTGCGACGCCCAGTAATAGACACTGCCCTTACAGGTACTAATTTACACCTTGGTGGAGTGGAGCATGTGGGTAAGATAAATTAACCAGTGGTTAAGATGAGGGTCTAACCCAGGACCTCTAGATCCTGAAGCACTCAACCTACCCCTAAGCGACCATTCCCCACATAAATATATATATATGTGTATAAACCAGAGATATTAACTTGATCCTAACCTTCAAACAAAGACAACATATATACAGGTGGTACAGGGTTCCTTTGTAAGATATATTAATTATACATTTGGCCTGTAATCAGTGCATAGTTTCTGGATGCTTGCTGAACACCCCTGGTAACAAACATTAAGACAATAATACTTAGGGACAATTAAGTGCAGACGACAATCATTTATATGCATCAATCCCATGCATTTATTGTGATTTTCAATCTAATTTGAATGCATGAACGTGCACAAAGCAGATTTTATACAGTGATTATTATAGGATGATCGGGGAGTATACTGGGGAGTGGAATGACTGCCATGCATCACGTATCAATGTACAACTGGTATGTATCCGATCTAAGAAGATGTACTGCACCAGTCCAACAAGGTGACAGACTGACAGTATTTGTGCATGGGGAATATTGATGCAGTGTGCATGGGTGCAACAACGTAAAACAATTACTGCTGACTCCACACTACGTCATCACAAACTTAACGCACCTCATTTCAAGGGTCTAATCAAATCTATTGGATTGTTTTCAAATATATACAGGCAGTATGCCACAACATGTTGTATTAAATGAAATTTTAATATACGGAACAACGAAATTTTAATATATGTGACCATGAAATTTTTATATATGTGACCACGAAATTTTAATATACATGTATGTGACTACATTTCATATATAAATAGATACACAATATAGATAGATCTCATGAATTATATTATATTTCTTAATTATAAATTTGTACATTCTATTCTTGTGGTTTCCCTATAATTATTACAGAGAATTAGGCTTTTTATATAATTAAGATGAATTATCTCTTAATGTTCCATGAGACCAAAATGAATGAATTCACTGTCACTAATTTGATAATCCAGAATAAAAGATTAAATTTAATTAATGATGTACAAAAAATTAACAATTATAAATGTCAACAATTTATAGTTGCCAAAATAGATGCAAAAAGGATTAATATAACTATGATTAATAATGCATATTTTAAGTACATTAAGTTTGATAAGTCCAGTGAGCGTCTGTATAATATATTATCATTTTAGGGTTTGGTTGACAATATTTAAGAAATTTTTCAACATTTAAAACAAATATTACTACAAACAAATGGAATGACATAAGCCATAGTTTGTATGCTATTATTTTAATAGGGCTTTATAGCAGAGATAGCTAGGTGCAAGGGAACGGGAAACAAAAAAATAGTCCTTTGGCCTAAAAACACATTCCACCTAATTGTACTTGTCTAAGAAATTGTACCACAGCTTACTGCATACATACAACAAAAATATCCTTAGAATGCATCAGAGACAGTGAGTACTGTCAGATAATGACTAGTTGACCTAGTACCATCACAGTATCTGTACAAAAACAACATCTGTCATTCATCTATGACTAAATACTGAATGCATCTTAGTACAACAGTGAGTAGAACAATATTATGTCTGAGTTTTTATCATTGGCCTACATAATGATATCTGAGTGCACATTTTATAGCAATTACAAAACGTTTTACCTACTAAATGTAGGCTAATTGTGACAGAACCAATCACCATATAACCAATGCACTCGTTAAATGCTGCTTATTATTACAAAATAAATTGGCTCAGAGTTGTAATTAACAATTGGTTCCATAGTTTTTATTCTGTCAGCCAAGTTCCAAAGCTTTTATTCCATCAACCAAACAAAAGTCAAGAATTTTAAGTTAGTCAAAACATATTTTGAGTAATTGTTACAGATAAAGACAGATGAAGTAAGATATTAAGGAATATAAACTAGAACCATCACTGTCGTGATCAGGGCCCTGTTGTTATCATTGTCAATAAGTATTGCAAGTTTCATTTGAATATCTTGAAAAGTTTTTGAACTATGGCCAATGTAAAAGTTTTGAAGTCGAAAAAGGGGCACAAGCCAAAATTTATTAAAGCTAGAGTTGTTGCCCTTTGCTACACATGTGCGTATTGTCACTGTCAATATGTATAGCAAGTTTCATTTGAATATCTCTAACCTTTTTTGAAGTAATGTAGAAAAAAAAATGAAAAATGAGGAAAATTGTAATTTTACAAAGGGCCATAATTCTTACAATATTGTAACTGGAGTAACATAACTTGGCATACAATAGTGTATTGTTGCTGTGACCTTATGTTTAAAGTTTGAAGTCGATACCTTTAAGGGTTTGCAAGTTATTAAGAAAAAACATTTTGAACTATGGCCAATGTTAAAGTTTTGAAGTCAAAAAAGGGGCACAAGCCAAAATTTATTAAAGCTGGAGTTGTTGCCCTTTGCCACACATGTGCGTATTGTCACTGTCAATATGTATAGCAAGTTTCATTTGAATATCTGTAACGGTTTTGAAGTAATGTAGAAAAAAAGATGAAAAATGAGGAAAATTGTAATTTTACAAAGGGCCATAATTCTTACAATATTGTAGCTGGAGTAACATAACTTGGCATACAATAGTGTATTATTGCTGTGACCTTATGTTTAAAGTTTGAAGTCGATACCTTTAACGGTTTGCAAGTTATTAAGAAAAAGCATGAAAAATGTGAACGGACAGACGGACGGACGGACAGACGGACAGACAGACGGACAGACGGACAGGGTGATTACTATAGGGCACCTGCAAAAATTTTTGCAGGGCCCTAATTAGAAATGTGTCCATGGCACACAGGTGCCCTCATAGGGGTATATAGCAAAAGTAACAAAGGGCTGTAACTCTGGTAAAATTTGACCCAACAAAAAATCCATCCTTTACTGTCATCTACACAATCATAAAGGTAATTGATCTGTGAAAGTTTGGAGAAATTCTGCTGAACAGTTGAACATAATGTACATGCAGAAGGCAGACAGATAGCGTCAATACTATTTGCCCCCCACACTTATTTAAAATATCAGTCAAATACTGTGGTACTGGATAAGTGTTTATTGTCTACTTGTCTGAATTATTCAGTATCCGATCTTCAAGACTTGTTGAAAATTTAAAGGACCATTAAATAAACAAAATATTTGCTACTGTCTGAGAAATAACCAACTGGTCCAAATACACCTACAAGACAAACCCTGGTCCCAATTTCATGAAAATATGTGGGTTTATTAAAATACTTCATTTTTGATATTACTTATGTGCAGCATTTTGCTTGAAGTGGTACCTTCAAAAACGGTAGTTTATGCTGATAATTAAAGGAGCGAATGTGCATCTTTCAAGTAGGGTACTGAAAAATCATAAAACTTTATGCAAATGATTTGGTAGGAAGGCAAATGATTTTTGCCAACAAATGATTGGCCTTATAACCAAGCATACAATGAAATGCGTCTGTTTGTGAATTGCAATCAAATAAATGTGGTGAGTATTAATTGCTCAAGCCATTAAGGACAGAATCTGATGTAATGTAATTGTGATCAAGGATAAATGTAACACACTGTGTCAGCGAACAGATTGCTCTCAGACCAAGAAGCAAGGATTGATGTTCTGTCTCTGTGTGAACTGACTGCTCAACAATCGACAAAATCAAGATGACATGAGGAATAATTGTGGTACCAATATCTCATCACAATGAAAGCATGATACCAGTATGTCAATATTGCTAATGTTCGGGTCACGCATGTCTAGTGTAGCACTACCACATGACTTTTGGCTACAGTGCCAAGACAAAATTTAATTTACTTCGAACACATCAGGGCTTGACAGTCCTACTATTTTTGGTCACTGGTCCCCCAGCAAAGAAACGTAAAATTTGTAAATAAAACAGTTACTGGTCCTTCAAGATTTTCACTGGTCCTCCTTGATTTTCACTGGCCTCGTGCCCTGGTCACATAAATAACCATCATATGGTATTGCTGCAATGATGTAAGTGGTATCAAAGTGACAGTATATTGAAATTCCACTATTAAATCTGACCAACAAGTGAGAACATGGCATTTACAAAGTGGACAATACGACCTTGAAAACATGTGAAGTTGATACCATACTCCTTCAGCACCTAATGTGTTACCAGAGTGTGACAATAACTTTATGGCATGTCAAAAACTGTGTTATTATTACAATGCACTGGTCAATTGAAACGCCAACTTCCCAAACCAAGGGAAAGGCAGGATTTTTTTATTTTTCCCTTTTAAAACCCCGAGTAAGATTCATGCCTCCAGGGCGTTGCAGAAGGTAAAATTCTTACCATATTGCTGCCGCCCTAAACCAGAGAAATATAATCCTGCCTATGTAATGTCCCCACTATTTTGGTGTGAAACAAAATTCCCACACTCGTCCAGCAGAGCAGAGACAATGGAAAGGTACTTTTTCCTTCCCTCCCTGGGGTTGGGGGAGGAGGGTGGGGGGGTCAATTGACTGGTTCATACTGCATTACCATATTGCAAGACATTTAATGAATCTTAAAAATTAAATTTTACTCACCAATGAAAGTATCATCATATTTCACACCACCTAAGGAACTCTTGCTTTCATACAAAGAATCTTTCTTGTTTTCTGGTTCAAGGAATGTCTTGTTAACGGGAGAATTTGGTACCCCTCCTTCACTTTTGTGTCTCTTCCTGGGGTCAGAGTTAGAATTTTCAACAGTCAATGTGTCAACTTTCTGAATATCTTCCTTGATAGTGACATTACGTGGAGACGTCTGATTGGACGGACCACCGTTACTGGAGTGAGGAACGTCTCCGTTTGTGTTTCCATCTGGCGGGCCGATATACGGAGGAGGCCCGGTATTTCCATCGTTCTCCATGGAGAAGATAGGGTTAGTATGTGAGTGTGGTGACTCTACTAGCGGTGTGATATTTTGTAAGGCGACGCCATTTTCTTCCACATTCTGATCCATGTCTGACCTGAATTATACAAATAAACAAATGAGAATACTAGAAATATGTCAATCGACATGGGTGCCCCCACAAAGGGCCATAACTATGGTAAAAATTGCTGCAGCAAAAATTCCAACTACACATCAAGGATGTGAACCTGTTAAAGTTTGAAAAAATTCCACCCAACGGTTTGTTAGGAGTACAACACACAAAATATGCGCTACTTATGGATAGACAGCACAAATGCTATATACCCCCCCACACTTATAAATAATTAAGGGAGCATAATAATTACAAACTTAATTAAGACCTCATCTTAGTGTTCCATTCCTAATCAGTGTGGTCTATCTTTATGTAACTGCAGGTGTTAACAAATCTGATCAAATTTAAAAAAAATGAAAACAGATATTTTAAGTAAAAAAAAATAAAGACAAGATATTTTATATCAGCAAAAAATCATAGGGTTCAAAAACTGACACTTGTGATTTTATTCTCATAATTTACATAGTGGCAAATCTAATACATATTATCACTAAATATAAAATGCCCCCCCCCCCCAAGGTGGCGTGTGGCGTGTATTATATTTTGCAAAAAAAAACACAAAAATTAATTTGTTCACATTGCATGGTTAATCATAATTTTTCAGCATACCAATATCATGTTTCAATAATAACAAGCAGTATCGTATTTCAAGTATCCTCAAACATGCAAGAATGAAAATGCGCATTTTATTTAATAAGAAGAAATTCAAAATGATGGTGGCAAATTACTACAGTCCGTTCAAAGTTAAATGAGAACGGCTATAAACATAACGTTGTACGTCAGGTAAACTAAGTTTATCTGAAATAACTGTACCTTTCAAATGGGACTAAGCTCCCTCATTAGTATTACTTATTGAATCAACAGTAACAATTTGACTTTTATCTGCAATTATTGCCTTTCATGATTGTTGTGTAATTCCAATAATTAATACCCTTTAAGAACTATTATAGCTAACAGACCTAGATCTGTGAATCACTTTTTTCTGGAAAATTCTAAAAATTGTGGCTGTCTAATCAAGGGGAAAACAGTTTGATTTGTTGGATGATAGCTATACATGGCTAATATTTATTCCTTGTTAATGTTATCTGACTCAAAATACAGATTATTTTATGTAATTGGGAAAATACAAGGTCACATTGTCAATTAATTATTATCATGAAGTGTGTTTTACTTATAATTCTATACCAATTTAAGACCCTGCAGTATTTAAATCAAGCAGTGACAAAAATCGGTGAATTCTAAATAATATTTTGAGACGTAACTGAGGTCTACAAAAAGCAATAAAATCTAAATAACACTTTTAGATGTGCCAACTAGAGATGAATGGTTCTCGACTGACAAAAATACATGATAATCCATACATAAAAATATCAACATTGGAAGGCATCAAGGTAACTACAGTACATATTTTACAAACCACAAATGCTATTTTATCCTCACATTTTTCTATACACATTCACAGAACACGAACACTATTCTCCAATTAGTATTAGCACAGTGTATTACACCAGAGGGCGAGAGAGATATATGCACTAGGAGACTGAAAGAGCAGCCAACAGTTACTGGTAGTCTCCAATAAACAGCTGATTTTCAGCTGATTTTCTTCCAAGCAGAGTCATTTATCACCTCACCTCGACATTATGCGTTATACTGAACAACATCACCTAGCAACACGATCTATTAACCCAAAGCATCCAAGGTCACTTAATTCACAGATTCACAACACATAAATAGTATATATAATTCATTAATTTGAATAAAATTCAAATCAAATGAAAATCTTCCATTCTATTTTATAGTTTTTATTTTCAGGAAATGTAATAAATTGTACAAATCACGACAAAGGCATGTAACCTTCTACATATAAATGCTACATGCACACTCAGTATTGATTTGTAACAGGCAGATGTTTATGACTATAAAATAATTAACACAATATGTAGGGTGATAAACGGCCATACCTTTGTTTTTTCCATCGTTTACCAATATGTAATGCCGCCATGTTATTTATATACAGGTATTGTCCGCTCAGTAAATTAAGTATTGTCCGTTAATACAATTTCAAATGTAGCAACTGTTTTAATTAAATCCCAGATAACAAAATTAATTAACTGAAGTTTTAATTAACAGAGGACACAGAAAATTAAATCAATTATAAATTAATACAAATGTTATTAGGTACTTAAAAACTTGTATTAATTAATACAAACACAAAGTAATATTACATCCAGTAATGATGACTGAACCAGAATGACATCAGTATTACCGGTAAACTATAACTGATGCAAAATATCAGTTGAGAAAGAAAGGTTGCAGTAGTAATAGGCTGCACAGTGCACTGTACTCGAGTAGGCATATAATGTCTCTCGTTTTTCTTAATATATGAATCCAATCAGTCAAGTGATCAATATAAACACACATATACACAGTCCAATGATTTACAATTCCCGAAAATACAAATACTCTGGCACATTCGTTCTGCATTAAAGTTTCATAACTTAATCGAACAAGCACTGTTCAACCATTTTATTGCTACTCGGCATTCTGGCTCCGCATTAAATTTTCATAATTTTTAAAATAATTAAATATACACTGTTCAACCATTTTTAAAATTGCTACTACTAGGCAAAAATACAAATACTGCTCTGCATTGAATTTTCATTATTATATTGTCATGAAACATGCTGTTCAAAAATTTGAATTTCAGCAAACAATTTATAAAAATTATTTTGCATTGAATTTTCACAACTTTTAAAAATGACTTAAGAATGAATACTTGAATATTTACAACTTTACAAGAGAATAATAAAAGCAAGCATATACTGTGTGAAATATGGCAAAGTTTTATTTACTCAACAAAAATATAAAATAACATTTCAACAGGAGCGAAGAGTACAACAGTTACTATTGCCAATCAAACGATGGATGACAATGACATGTCCCTAAAGGTATATGTATTCAGTTAAATGCATATTTTTGTATATTTACGATCTCAAGATATGCAAACAACTTTTTTGCAAAGATTAAATAACTCAGAAATTGCTACTCACTTATAATATAAATTAGTATCTGATCAAGTAATACATTTAAAAATGTAAGGACTTGTTGCAAATGTAGAAAAATTTGGTTGTATAATTATTTCTAGAGGACTTATTTTACTGTGCCGTGCATGAATATTATACACTATGCAAAATATATCAATTGGTCGATATATGACACCAGTGCAGTATGAGAGAGAGTGCACACTTTTCCAGTGCAGTATAAGAGATAGTGCACACTTTTCCAGTGCAGGATTAGAGACAGTGCACACTTTCGAGTGCAGTATGAGAGATAGTGCAGACTTTTCCAGTGCAGTATTAAAGATAGTGCACACTTTTCCAGTGCAGTATAAGAGATAGTGCACACTTTTCCAGTGCAGTATGAGAGATAGTTAACACTTTTCCAGTGCAGTATTAGAGATAGTGCACACTTTTCCAGTGCAGTATTAGAGATAGTGCATACTTTTCCAGTGCAGTATGAGAGATAGTTAACACTTTTCCAGTGCAGTATGAGAGATAGTAAACACTTTTCCAGTGTAGTATTAGAGATAGTGCACACTTTTCCAGTGCAGTATAAGAGATAGTGCGCACCTTTCCATTGCAGTATTAGAGATAGTGCACACTTTTCCAGTGCAGTATCAGAGATAGTGCACACTGTTCCAGTGCAGTATTACAGATAGTTCACACTTTCCAGTGCAGTATTAGAGATAGTGCAGATTTTTCCAGTGCAGTATTAGAGATAGTACATACTTTTCCAGTGCAGTATTAGAGACAGTGCACACTTTTCCTGTGCAGTATTAGAGACAGTGCACACTTTTCCAGTGCAGTATTAGAGATAATGCACACTTTTCCAGTGCAGTATTAGAGATAGTGCACACTTTTCCAGTGCAGTATTAGAGATAGTGCATACTTTTGCAGTGCAGTATGAGAGATAGTAAACACTTTTCCAGTGCAGTATTAGAGATAGTACAGACTTTTCCAGTGTAGTATTAGAGATAGTGCACACTTTTCCCGTGCAGTATAAGAGATAGTGCACACTTTTCCATTGCAGTATTAGAGATAGTGCACACTTTTGAGTGCAGTATGAGAGATAGTGCACACTTTTCCAGTGCAGTATTAAAGATAGTTCACACTTTCCAGTGCAGTATTAGAGATAGTGCAGACTTTTCCAGTGCAGTATTAGAGATAGTACAGACTTTTCCAGTGCAGTATTAGAGACAGTGCACACTTTTCCTGTGCAGTATTAGAGACAGTGAAGTATTGCATTTATTGCACACTTTTCCAGTGCAATAATAGAGTTATTGGACACTTTTCCAGTGCAGAATTGCAGTTATTGCACACTTTTTCAGTGCAATATTAGAGTAATTGGACACATTTCCAGTGCAGTAATGCAGTTATTGCACACTTTTCCAGTGCAAAATTAGAGTTATTGCACACTTTTCCAGTGCAGTAATAGAGATATTGCACACTTTTCCAGTGTAGTATACATGTAGCAGTTATTGCACTCTTATCCTGGTAACTTATATAAACACCCACTTCTATAATATTGTTGGTGCTAAACCTTTAAGGTTCAATATTCTTGGGAAATAATCACACATTATCAGGAGACAAACAAATTGTCAGAATGATCATTTTCCACAGGATGCTGTCAGACAAAAACATCTTTTTGCTCAATCTTGCAGTGTTTTTATAGGAAAATCATTCCTTTTTTAAAACATTTTGCAGGAGAAATCAATACATAAATATCATAGTAGATCAAGCAGCACAAATGACAGAATCCTGAATTATCTGTGGCGGAAGTTACCCTATAAAGCAATATTAGGGGAATCCCCTAACTAACCTCTTGTCAGGGTTTTTTGGGTAGAATAAGTTCCCAATGGAAAAAGCAGTTCAGTGGATCCTTACAATGCAGAGTAAAGCCCTTATTTGCTAGTCAGCTTTCTGCTGAAATATGGCAGGTCTAGATATGAGTGCATCCATCCAGATTTGAACCACTGTGTCACCATATTAGATGACAAGAGCACTTAAATCACTGAGCTACTGAAGCACATTGCCTGATGGCATCAGATCTCGACCACTTAAGTTAAATAACTAAGTACAAAAAATCAATGATAAAATGTGTTTCCATATCATGCTTTATACTTACTTACTAAGTTACTTACTTACTTAATTAACAATCACAGTAATTACTTTTAAACATGAATTGTGTGGATTGTAATTACAGTAACTTAAATTCTGTGCTTCAATAGCAGAAATTTTCTTAATGCATACATGCCAGATCTCCTGCATGATGCAGGAGTCTCCTGCATTTTAGACTCTACTCCTGCATGATTTTAGGCAAATTGATCAAATCTCCTGAATTTCTTGGAATACTGGAACCTTGACATTTTTTGTTTGCATACATGATGAAAATGATGTCAAAGATTAATTTAGATAGCTTTATGAAACATGCATGGTTATGTCCAAAATATGTGAAAACTGCATATTAAGTTCATATATTTAAGTTTAAAGTTTGAGCAAGAAAAATCTCCTGCATTTCATTGAAATCTCCTGCATTTCCATCACCAATCTCCTGCATATAGTCTTTAGGAAAATATGGCATCCAGGCGAAAATGATGGTCATTTGACTATGAACTACCATGAACTACCATGGTACTTCAAGGTCATATAACCATGAACTACCATGGTTGACCATGTTTTGTTAAATGGCACCATGGCTTTTCATGTTCTTCTAACCATGGTCGATAAACACCATGGTCTCCCTGAGACCATGGTCACCCAAAGACCATGGTCTACCATGGTTGGTAGCACATGAAAAGCCATGGTAGTTCATGGTAAAATGAACGGTTTAAAACCATGAACTACCTTGATAGTTCATGGTCGACAAAGGTAGTTCATGGTCAGGGGACCCATGGTTATTTGGTAATTGGCACTTGATGGTCAATGACCATGGTTTTGTAACATGGTCAACCATGGTCTTGGACCATGGTCAATGACCATGGGTTCAAGCTACAGATGAATCAGCTTGTTGCAAATAATGTCAGGTAATATTTGATTTCTTATAGGAAAGCTTAATAAATATTTTGTTGTAATTATGAATTTTTTATTATGTCAAACTAATTCATAAATCTTTCTATTTTTATAATAAGAATGATATATTACTTTGCTAACATTTCATTTAAAAGTGTATTTTGGGACTTTAAAAAAAATATATAATTTTTGTTAAAGGGAGATAATATAAAAGTGTGAGACAATAACATGGTTGACCATAGTCGACCATGGTCAAATGGTCAACCACGGTTGAAAACACTGACCATGTTAGACCATGGTCAAGCTTCAGTTTGTCTTTTCTCACCATGGTTGACCATGGTCAAACGGTTTATCTCTTTTTCTCACCATGGTCAACCATGGTCAGTCTTCTCTTACCATGGTCGATCACAGTCAACCATGGTCGACCATAGTCAACAACGGTGACCATGGTTGACCATGGTCGACCATGCTCCTGACTATCTCTTCAACATGGTATTTGATGGTTGACCATGTTTTTAACATGGTCAACCATCAAATACCATGTTGACCATGGTTCAACCATGGTCGCATTTCGCCTGGTATATGTTAATGCTCATTTACAACCTAAATGCACCAATTAGGCAAGTGTTTAATTATATCCAAAGTAGAGAAAAAAAACACCAACCATTAATAATTAATGAAATATAATTGATAAGAGACTGATACATTTCACAATATATTCAAATAAGTAATGCATAAATAATGATTATTTGTCTGTCTTTCGAAAATTACATCTCAGCAATTTAGACTTTTAAAAACTATAAAGTCAGCATATTTCATTATATTTAGTGATGCATTTAATAAACAGATTTATTTTGACAACAGTTTGCACACATAATAGTTAAAGTTGAGTAACATATATATATATACAAATATTGCTTAACATTTTATTCTGAATCAGAAAAAAATCAAGACTTAAAAGGCCAACTTCAAAAGGAAAAGAAAAGGGTATAAAACATGTAATTCAACCTTTTAGAGCTGTTTAATAAGTAAATGCATGAACTATACCCAGTGTCCTCCTTCCTTTTATTCTCGGTCAAATTATTTTCAAACGTCGTTAAAAATCGAAATGAAAACCCTTTAAACCTTCAGAAATGTAAAATATAAATGACTTACAAAATACAATTATCCGTTCACAAGATTGCCATACAAGGTTATAAACAGCCTGATGAATTGAACACAACTACAAGCATACAGAAGTTGAATGCATCAATGTACCAGAGATGGTTATTGTCTGGAGAATTTGACCTGATCCTGACCTTAAAGTTTATATATCAATATACAAGAAGGTGCTGGCGTTGAATATATAAATTTCTGCAAGCAAATCATGCAACATCAGTTGTACAATTTGTGTTTGTATTAGACCTGAGCAACTTTGTGATTGTACAGACTACAGTAGTACCTCTGAAGCCAATGAAAACATACAACAGGGTTATAAAAATAGAAAAATAGGCAATATATCAGCTGTTAAATTATTCTTATGACAGGATGAGGATCGTGTCAAATTCTCCATGGGAGATGGTAGAAATACAATATGAACAAATTCTTCTAGTCATAAATTAACTTTGCAGACCCTGTGGAGAAACCTAACACCATTAGTAAGTGATGTAAATATATACATAAATTTCTACATATAGAAACCCAGTGAAAATAGATGTTCATACTTATAAAATTTCAAGCGAAAAATCAGTAACATGATAATTTTATATACTGTACAACTTTAATACTGTAAGTCACTTTGTTACAATATATAATTCGCTTGATATGTATTTAACAAATTTTGGTAGCTCAATACTTGATGACTTTTTTTCGCTGGTTTATCAAAAATAGCTGTAAATCGAGGTTCTATAAAACAACGATTTACAAAGTAATTATTATATTATGTATATTTGCCACACTTATTTGCAAAAATAAATCATAGCTTACCAAATATTTGAAAAACAGATTGAATGTTACACTGAATATTAAAGTACAGTTTAGTTACCGATTCTTCAAGGACATTTATTTAAGGTTTTTAGCAGTTTTCAAGAAAAAAAACATTAAACAGTTACTATTTTTAAATTTAATTATTTTGTTCAATAATTTCTTCAAGTACCCCTTTTATGCAAAAACCTGGCAGCTTGAATTACATCATTCTCACATAAGTATTTCGGTTAAGTGTTAAATTTGCTATTTTCAGACTACCATTACACTAAAACAGTTTTCAAGTTCAGTTTTCATGTCTTTATTTCATACACAACTCGAATAAATTAAATTTTATTGATAACATAAAAGATGAATAAAGCTGTAAGGGCCTTTAAAAGCGCTCCCTGATTGAATAACTTGTCCGAAATTGTTTCATGCAGAATACTGTGACATCCCAGTCCTACTCCATTCCTTTAATGCTTGTTCAAAATTGTAGAGATTCACAATGGACAATTAAGAGACAGATAATTGATCCCACATTTGTTCAGGTGGGCTTTAAGTTCATAATCTATGCATTAACAGATTCAAACAACTCTCAAGGTGATGTACAGAGTCAAAAGTTCAAGGTCAAAAGCCAACAACAAAATATTGAATTACCATGCATACAATAAGTTAAATGATTTAGTCCAACAGTCTCAAATATAAACTAGAGTCTATTCAGTTAACCTTGAAGATGAGAATACCCCCCACATATTCATGTTTCACACATTGTTGGTAAGGTTATATTAATAGAATACTGTCATCGGTGACACAACAACAACAACAACTCAATGCCGTAAATTGTGAATGTTCTGTTCATATTATATCTAGGTGAAACTTGCAGAGTCACATGTTCTGACTTTTTATATTTATAGTACTTAGTACTAAAATTCACATATATTTATACCTTTTTTTAAAGAATTTAAAACTATTTCTGACGTAAATGGCACGAAATTGGATGCTTAGTCTCAATTATACAATTTATAAGGGTCAGTGTTCAAGGAACCAACAGTTATGAAACAAGAGCGCCGCCTAAGAGGCCTGGACTCTCGACTTTTTTGATTTTGATAGTAAAAACTTAGGGCAAATTTACTCAACAAATATAGGTCAAAGGATTATCAGCCTAAAAATGTCAGTATGGACTCCTCTTGTGATGATGAATAACTATGCTAGGTTTCAAAGGGATAACTTTGATAGTCTTCGAGAAAATTACTCTGACAATGAACTTAAACAACGCATATGAGACCTGTGATGACAACAGCTCAATTTTTTCCTCGAAGAGTGGAGCTAAAAGTATACAAGTACAGCTGTTAACTAAGGTTACGCTCAAATCAAATTCATTACAATTAAATGTTGCAAATTGTGGTAAAAGGATCTGCAATATTAATCATCTTTCAGGTAATGAATTCCTACACTCCATGTTTGTCACTTCAGTTGTAAAAGCACTCAACAACTTTGAATTTGAGCATTTAATTATGCTGCATAGGTTCAAGATTTTTGTCAGCGCATTGATAAATAAGTACTGTGGTGAGCTTAAAGTAAAACGCAATACATTTGCATTCAAGTATTCATAAAAACAGTAGAGCATTGACCTTAAAATTCAAAATACACAATAAAAGACTTTAAAGCTTTGATCAAAGAAATGTTATTAATAACTTACTGGTAATCAATATGTAAACTGACATATAATAATGTTTACGTTTGGTGGGTTTTTCGTAAATAATTAAAACCAATTAGAGCATTAAGAACAAAGAGACGCTTTACCGATTTTCCACCAAAATACTGCCCGATAACATCAAAAACATGAGTTTGGCAATGAAACGAATCTGCAATGCCAATATAGAATAAATAATGATCTTGTTCTAATTTATGATACAAATCAGTAAACAGAATATTACAATGTCAACACATAAAGAATAAATTGAACATTCATGATATTGTACTTCACAACCTAAATAGTTTGACATTATGAAAGGTTAGGTAGTTATGAATAACATGAATTTGTATGAACTTAGAGGACCATATCCCCATTAGTATGTTGGCTGATATACGCTGGAGTACAATTTTTTTTGAAAGTTTTAGGGGGCCCAGCTCTTGCAGTTTTGGTAGAATCAGGGATCTTTTTATGACATGACCTAGGGTTTGACTGCAGATGACAAAGTTGCAAACTTGACGTAAATTTTACCTAGTCAAAATGCACTCAGCTTGAAGTTGCAAACTTGACGTAAATTTTACCTAGTCAAAATGCATTGTGACCAGATTAGGTTAAAACTGTCACCACCAAAGTGTTAAAATGATCTTCCTTTGAATATAGCCTTGAAATGAAAATGCCAAAAACATCACTGTTCAACAGAGGCAGTTTCAATTTAATGGAGTCAAGGAAACAGTCAAACCTATCAGGGATTTCCCTGATGCAGGTTTTCTGCGTCCCTGACGCAAGTTTGTAGCTTGGGACCCTCATTTCTGCATTACTGTGCATCCTTGGGACCCCCAATAGGATTTCTCGAATAGACATTTCCATTTCAGCACAAACATTTTTCTTTCTGCTATTTATTCCACTAAGTCTTGTGGAGCATTGAGCAATCTGAATTTGTTGTTTTGTTTATCTATAAATTTGATACTCACTGTAATAATGGACTTGAAATGCATTACCATATAGGGAAGGGACCCCCAAAATTTCTCAGGGACTCCCTAGATATAAACTTTACCCTCGTATGAAAATTTCAAGGGAAAACCCTGACCTATCTTAAAGATCACCAGCAAAGAAATCTATAATAACAAAACCTGTCAGCAGGAACTGCAAATTTTAAATCCCATCAGAACAAAAACAATTTTCAAATATTTATTATAATTCACCTATTAAGAGAGACCCCCTTTCAACAAATACCAGGTTCTGCTGTCCCCAGGAATGGTCTTCATAGACAGATTCGACTATATTTATATAATACTGAGAAGGTTACACAACATAGGCTTGTAAACATTGAACAACTTAATGTTCTTTGTACAGTGTATCAAATTCTAAGATGTTCATAGCTTCTAAAACTTCTTATACATGTTAACCATGTGTAACTTCAGATGCGCAACACTTGTAAAATTGTGCATATCAGATGTCCAATTATTTTTAGTCATATATATATATGGCTGACTTTTATTTGTAAACAAATCATATGGAAACAAACTTAACAATGCAATCAGTGAACTGCAACAGTGGGCACAATAATATTTGGTGCAAAAGTACCTGAATATGTAAGGCCACATTTTTTTATATTTAGGTGTACAGGAAATTTCCGAGTTTGCGAGAGGTGGACATTTTGCAAAATTAAGTAGCCTCAAATGTGCTCAAAGCATTATTATGAACATCACCGGAGCCTTAAAAACGCGAAAGTTTAAGTATTCAATGAAGTAAATTGGTTTACAGTATGTCAATCCCAAAGGTGGGTGAGAGACCAAAGATCTTTTACAATAATTATATATTTACACTTCATCCTTCCAAATTTCAAAGTGCTCAAAATCTCTGGGAAACCTACACAGTAATAAAAAAATATATTAAAATACGGCCTAACTGTAAACAATATGAAATATCCTATTTAACAGTACAATATTAAAGTTAGACTTGTGTAGCCAAAGGCATGATATATTATATCATGTGCAATTAAATAATAAACAGATTTTTCTCGATATAAATAATATTGGGTACATTATATTCTCAAGGTTGTATAAAAAGCTGTTATGCAAGTCCTTTCATTATAGCTTAGAGGTCAAATTCAATCAATTAATATACCATGAAATTGGCCTCCTGTACCATGAAATTGGCCTCCTGTTCAACAAGGTGTCAGCATCATTTTCGGTCATAACTTGGCATTAAAAAAAAAGATTTAAATTCTTATCAACTAGAATGAAGATCCCAGACCTAACAATTAAGTAATACGTATTCTAAA
Organism: Spisula subtruncata; assembly: GCA_963678985.1. NCBI lineage: Eukaryota > Metazoa > Mollusca > Bivalvia > Venerida > Mactridae > Spisula > Spisula subtruncata. The sequence continues at coordinate 26,937,714 of OY787665.1, forward strand.
ATTATTTTTTTTAAAGTTGCAACGTAACTTAAGTCAAAGACCTGTAATTTAGGTCTTTGCTTAAGTAAAACGTAAATTTATACATCCACCTCAAGATTAATCCATGCATCAACATTATCAAAGCATTTATTACTTTTGAAAAGCATTTGTAATAAATGACCCATACATGTTAGGGGTAGGTTAATATTTCTGCATTTTTTTCTTAAGAATATTTAATATTATCAAAATGAAATTACTATATGATTCAACAGGGATTTAAACTTGGGTAAAACACCAACACATACGCTAAAAATCTGACAACATGTTTAATATTTCGAAAAATTGTAACATGATTATATTTTGACAATGAGATGTGACAAATTTGTATAAATATGTTTGCAGCATGTATTTTGAATTAATTTAAGTGTTACATGCACACTGAACATCAAGAAAAACTGATGAGCAAAGCTTTCATGCAGTTATTTGAGTACAACGGAAGCTACTCAAATTGCTTGAATGCATAATAACAACATGTACACACATATAGCACATGTGTCCACTAAAATGAACTCCCAAAGCACATGATTTTACACACACAACACATGCACAAACATAACTCATGTGCACACACAATACATACTGGCACAACACATGTACGCACTAATAACACATTGATGTACAAAAACAACATACAACACATGTACAATGAAACTCATGTGCAAACACAATACAATTACTGGCACAACACATGTACGCACATAACACATGTAGTACGCACATAACACATGTAGTACGCACATAACACATGTAGTACACACATAACACATGAAGTACGCACATAACACATGCAGTTTGCACATAACACATGTAGTACGCACATAACACATGTAGTACGCACATAACACATGTAGTACACACATAACACATGTAGTACGCACATAACACATGCAGTATCATGAGTATGCACATAACACATGTAGTACGCACATATAACACATGTAGTATGTACATAACACATGCAGTATGCACATAACACATGCAGTATGCACATGTAGTATGCACATAACACATGTAGTATGCACATAACACATGTAGTATGCACATAACACACATAGTATGCACATAACACATGTAGTATGCACATAACACATGTAGTACGGACATAACACATGTAGTACGCACCTAACACATGTACGCACATAACACATGTAGTATGCATGTAACACATGTACGTACAGGAGAACACATAACATATGTACAACAAAACTCATGTGCAAACACAATACATACTTGCACAACACATGTACGCACATGACACATGCACAACAAAACTTGTGTGCAAACACAATTAAAACATACCAGACACAAAACATATTTTTTTCTTCTTTCTTTCATTTAATTTGCAGGACCCACTCTGGGGCGTTATCGCAAATATTAGAGACAGAGGTGAGATACAAGAAATCCGGGTGCGATACCCTAGCTCGTTTTCGAAAAGATTCTTTGGTGCCTTAACGTGCCCCGACGATTACGACCCATCAGACACGCTGTCCGTCGGAAAGGTCTGGCAGACCAGACCGAGAGCTAAACTGTCAGACTGGTCCGACAGCTATCAGGAAGTCTGGAGTCAAGCGTCTAATAACACTAGACCACCGTGTCACCCCAACATCTACGCACATAAATTTCTCATGTACCCCCACAATACAAGTACTGACCCAAGAAATCAACACATACGTGTACCCAACACACAAAAACAACAAATGTTTATAAAGAGAGCACATGTACAATTTGGTACATGTATGGTACATGTATGCAGTGATACATGTAAGCAGCCATACATGTACATACTTTGAAACGATACATGTATACTCCCACACAGTACATTATAAGCCAAAAACAAAGGATAGAAGAAGAATACCTTGATGACTGGTGCGTACACTGTATAACAGTAACATTTTTCCTTCCTGCATTATTTAACTCCATTAGAAAACACTGTTGGTTATAGTTAACAGAAGTTAACTGAAGTTTTATGTTTAAATACGAGAATTATGCAAAGCATACAATGATCACAGCTATTTACTATACAGCATAAACACCCCATAAAGATCAATAGGCAGCATTTTAGTCAAATTGTCAGGTTTAAAGGAATATACCCAGTTTGTATCTATTAAAAGTTATTATTATTGTACAAGGAAATAAATTTTTGACATAAAGAAACCTATTTAAATCCTTGACTAAAATATACCTTTGTAATTCTAAACTTAAATATACCTGGTACAATATATTGATTGACTTAAATAGACCTATTTAATTCCTTAACTTGAATAATAATAAAAAATCTGAATGTGAGAAAAGAAAATGTTATTTATAATCATTGCAATTTACAGTGCTTACTGGTGCATACATTGGCAGACGACACCAATTATAAGAAGTCGTAATATGAAAGTTTAAAAAATCTGGATTTATTTTGGCTTCTTTAACGGAATTTGAAACCTACAAAAACAAGTTGCTTTCACTTGTAAACATTAAAGTAAATTTTATACAACTATCAAATAACAAGGCTGTAAAAAACCAGTTAAACAATGTACTATAAGTGGCACCTAGCACGAGTGTGTACAAAATAACCAACAGGCGAGAAACTACACCAAAATCCAGGCATCCACCTTTAATACTTCATTCATTTACATAGGGACAATGAACACCTAAAGCTTAATCCCCAACCACATGGTTGAGGTCAAAAATACCTCAATAAAAATAAAACATTCGAAACAAATTTACCTCAAAATCAAAACACCTTCCTTTTGAATTAGTTTGGTAATTAATTCCAATGTTGTTAAACTTTTAATAATTAATTTAAAGCTAGCGATATTAACCGATTCCTGAAGTCAACGGTATAGTTCAGTTGATATTCAAACTTCACTACTGTACTGTGTACTGTATGTGATGGGTTTTTACTAGAATAGTACACTAGAATCTTGATTCAACTGTTGAACAGAAGCTGAAAGTTAAACCATCTGTTTACATCAGTGATCAGCTGATATGAGGGAGAGATAAAGGAGAGGGAGGAGGGGAGGGACAAGGGTGACTGAATCCAGCATGTGATGTGGTCGGTGAACCATGAAATATATTCATGATGAGGCTGGCATGGCTCTACTTGAAACAGGATGTCAGGGGACACACACTACTTGACACTGTGATCAAGTGTAAAACTGCAGCTATATAATGACTTTATAGGCCAATATATAACAATCATTTGTTTATCATCCTAACCAAATATTTTAAATAATCTTTTAAACTATCCCCACCATTTGAATAGAACTTTCATATTTATTAAATAATTATCATTATAAATGATACAATATTTTTCTCAAAGACATAATTATAACTATTATTTTATTATAATAGTCGAACCAGATAAATTAGTCTCATGATCCAGATGTACTTGATTTTAATTGATACTTTGACTACAATTGACTATTAAATTTCCTATTGTCCTTGCAAACCTGACTCGTGGACCACATTATATACCAGCATGTCCAGTTATCATAATTTCCATTTCTTCTACATTTGACTGATTCCAGCATTAAATAAAATAAATCTTATAAAAAAATTTTATAGTGTAGCAATACCATGTGACTTTGGGCAATGTCATGTCCAAGACGAAATTTGCTTCATTTTGAAAACAAAATTCCATAGCTGCAAGTAGTTTATTTTTGGTTAATAACTAGTAATTTATTTACCTAACCCAAAAACAAAATTGATATTTCATATTAAAATAATTGCCTTTGATTGTAAAGAATTCTTAGGCCACGGCCAATTAATTATTTTGTCCACAGTCTGAAGTATAGCCTGACTGAAGTCAAGTCATTATCATAATCAAGCACTTCTGGAACCTGAGACTAATTGGTCTAGTATGACTATGTAAGTACTATGTCCTTGAAATAATTGTGGCATAATAATATTTGATAAACATGAAGGTTAACAAGTGCAAAATATGTACATATAGCATGTATAGCCAATATGATTCTATTCCACAAAATAAATGCAAATGTATTTATAATGAAATGAATTGAAAGGAGAAAAAAGCATGCATAGTCAGAAATAGCTTTCTTAACGCTCAGGGCTGGGCACTAACACTGGTCTGCTGGTCTAATTAAGGCCTGTGAAAACCAAGAAGGACCAGTGAAAGTCTTGAAGGACTAGGAGCTGTTTTTATACAAATTTTGAAATTTTTATCTGTCGAGCCATGCAATGACCAAAATATTGAGTGCATGTCTATCATACATATTGATCACGACTCATGTATCTTCCATCACCAGCATATTCCCCCAACTGCTAGAAGTGATAGACTTACAAATGTCTCAACATGGACTTATTGGTCACTTTTGTTCTTTAATTTTTTGTATAAAAGTATTTAAAAGTTGCCTATGTAAATTAGGTCTTAATAATTTCTTGTTATACTAGAGACAGACACAGCGTCGCTTTCAGCAGGGGGATAATAAACAGTATCAAACCAATTCCTGCAAAACAAAGGGAAGTAATAATGTAAAACAACTGGTCAGTTATGAGTTGTTTCCCTTGATTGCTGGATTAAATAATGTGGTAAACTCACAAGCTTGAGAAAATACTTAACATTTTGAAACTTGTTAAAAACTGGTATCTTTTGGAATCGATGGTCTAGAGATAGAGTGCCTGCTTTTGAATCGAGAGGTCCAGGGTTCATTCCTTGTCTGAGTCACTGCTTAATTTCGGTGAGCAAGAATAACTCACACACTCCACTGGACCAAGGTTACTGTGAAGGCGGTGTCTGAACATTTTCAACATTCCTTGGCCCTGTATCTCTCTGTTGGCTGCACACAAACCGAGGAGAGAAATAATCTTCTCAGGGTGACTTGAACGCAGGTTTCTTAAGGAAGCCCCATGCCCAGGAGAAGTTAAATTTCACAATGTACAGTAGCTGAATTGAGGAACATTCCAACTTGTATCATAACTAATGTGGGACTTGCTTTGACCATATGGTCATTTTATGTAGATTATGACCTATGTAATTTAAGAAATTTATGTAAATATTAATTTGTGTGGTCAGTCAGTTAATGGTCAGTTAGGTCAGGTAACAGATACAGTGTATGTTAGGGTATCAAGTTACATGAGCATTTTAGAAAATTTCCAAATTAAGATAACCTGGGTCAAATAAAATTTAGCTAAAATTTAAAATAAAAATAAGAAGTAAGCATATATCTAAAATTTTAATGCATTACTTGAAGTAAAATAATATGTTTGTTATCTATAGTGATAGGTAGACTAACGTGCTACTTGAAGTAAGTTGTTATAACCAAGGCCAAGTTCACACCTCATCAGACCCGTAACTATCATAATAGTTCAATGCCCCAGCCTCGGGACCTTGCATAATCCTCTTCCAATCAAGCAGAAATACTGACCACGGTGACCAGTCAATACCAGTAACTGAAAGGTTTGGGGTTAATTATAATATTGTATTTCATAATGCCCAACATCTAACACCTATCACATCTAGTCACTGAAGCTTTACCTACACCCTTCAGGCCAACTTCAGGTATTAATATCATTTCATAATTCTTGACATGATGTACTGTCTTATCTAAATTTGACCACCTGTTTAGCTTAATCAGGTAGAGCATAATTCTAATGCTTAGAGAAAAAAAGATTTGGCTTGGTTTACTCTGTGACTCAATCTGACAAAGACCAAAAATACTAAGGCTTAGTAAATTGACATAGCGCCAGAGCGGAGATCACTCCACCTGATTGTTTGATGAAGGTGTTAGGCGAACGTTTTCTAGAAGATCCATTGCACCATATAATTATAATTTACAGTCAAATTTTATTTAAATAGTACTGATTGACAACTGGCATTGCAGGACACTTTTTGTACTTTCATTATTTCCATTTCAAATTGAGCAACCACAATTTTTGTCAGAATAAAAATATTTTTGAACAACGAACATTCTCCTTTTATACCTACGCACATACCGAGTTTTATAACCCTAGCTTGGAAGCCATTTGAGATATTGCAGGATTCAGATTTTTGATGTACTGTCACTGACAGATTGGAGGGTAAACTGTATAAAGTCCCAAGCATTTGAAAACCAGTATGAGACTACTATAGTTATGGGAGAAACTGGCACCTCTTCTTTCATACCCAATGCTCTTACATTTTACTTTATTTCTGAGCTAAAAGCTCTGATACTTTTGAGGAATACTGTTTGACAAAAAACTTACTAATCATTTCAAATGAATCCGATACTGTTTGAGTGAAACATGGGAAAGTATGGTAGGATGCACCTAATTAAACTAGTTGAATTATAAACACACAAATACTGTTTTGATTCTCACCATATCAGTAAATTATTAAACAACAATTTTATAATGGTTGCCAAATCAAATTTCATGTTCGTAATCTCCGACAGACCATACAACAGAAAAGTTAATTATGCTTGAATAAATTGTTCATTTAATCATTTGGTCAAATGAATGCAACAGTATGCCTGATTGCTTTTAGAAATTCTCAATTTCACCTTGAAATTTCATCATTATACAAGCAACAAAACAAGTCCATATACTAGATTACCAGTAACTAGTTACAAACCAACACCTATCTTCCTTAGTCAATACCATACAACCAGCTTAACACTATTGTTTACTATTTTTACCAGGTCTACACCATTCTTGATTTCTATCATGCATGTATTTGTTAAGCCAGCCAACACCAATTCTGCCTAGTGTATTTAACACCATACTACAAAGTTAACACCATTACAATAAGCTGTAACACCATTCTATTCTATCCAGTTGCCGAACACCATTACCTGAATGTAAACTTCTTTCTATGTTTGTTAAGCCATACTTGGAGCTAACGCCATTCTACCAATGGTCAACACCACTACATCATGTTTGTTTAATCAAATGACATGATTTTGACATTGTATGTTTGTGCACTATCTACTTATGTAATGGATGAGAAACATATATTGTCTCTATTATAAATTGTACCGACATAAATTGCCTGTTCTGTTCTATTCAGTTCAGTAATCTGCTTGTTGATTATAACAGTCAAAATAAAATCTATGTTCTGTTCTGTTCTGTTCTGTTCTGTTCTGTTCTGTTCTGTTCTGTTCTGTTCTACTGTATTCTGTTCTGTTCTGTTCTGTTCTGTTCTGTTCTGTTGTATTCTGTTCTGTTCTGTTCTGTTCTGTTCTGTTCTGTTTGTTACTGTTATCTAAAATAAAAAGACTGCCATTGATCATCAGCATCTTTGTAACAGTCTTTATATTTTAACTATAGCAGGTTAAGCTACAGACAGGTTGTGAACCTAGTGTACACAGTAGTATCATCCTTTCGAGTTTTACATTTCATGAAGACAAAGTCACAGAGAACATAATTATTGTCACTTCAAGATTAAAAAAACATTCTATCTTTTCATTGTTATCATAAAATAAACAAATAGGTTATGCCAGCTGAGTATCAATACAGTAGGCTCCATGCTGGTCATCTGAGATGACAACAGAAGTGCCTAGTAAGCAATTTCCTCATCATATAATCGCTGGCTTAGAATGAGAAGGATGTACGTACAAAATCAATATTTTGAGAAAACAAGAAAAAACTGCCAGAAAATTGCTCTCTACTTATGGTAAAACCAGCATTTTCTACTTTAATTTGGTCAACATCACAAGTTCCAATTTCCGAGGCTCATAAGGAGCGCCTTGTACTGCTGATTTAAAATATGTATCAGTCTTGTAAGCTCGTAAGTAGTAGTTACAACCTTCTCATTCTAAGCCAGCCCAATGTACATACACATACATAAAAGATGCTGTGATTAATTATTTAAGAGTTATATTTCAACAGATTAAAATATCATACAGGAAATTAGAGTCACCATTTCCGTTGGTATAGAAATAAATATTATAATCAAAACATACAGCCTTCTACTATATCACTATAAAGTTGTATTGTGTCAGCCTAATTTATTCAATTTATTACTTTTTGTACAGGATGTAGACCTCTTTAGATGCAAAAGATGAAACTTTATCATAAAGTTTAAGTAGATATGATCCACTTCACAAAAATGTACATTTAAAAGTGTTATATACATATTACTGCAACAATTGACTGTACACACAAAAGGATGACAGCAACCACAGGTAATTGTATCATTGATAAAGATTAAAATGAAAAAGGAAAAAAAATGTAATATTTATATTTTTCTATACAATTTTTTTTATTTTGTTTGTTTATGTAAGCAATGATAAAGTAACCTGTGACAGCAAGCATATAACACAGATAAGATCGAGGGAACAATTTTATCAAAGCAGTAAAAGAAATCTTAAATTAATGTGCTCTTATGTAATTTCTTTTTTATGTTTTAACAAAGCCGCAAGTGCGGATATTTTTGGTATAAGTTCATTAAAGAGGCATTCTCTATAACTTTTATTGTTTTAATCATTCTTGCTTGAACTCCTCACATTTTCAACAAAAAGCTCCCACTAATTATCAAGAAAAGAATGAATGCATATTTCCGTAACGAGCCAAAATAGTCACAAGTTGTTTCCCTTTGACAACATAATAATAAATCGCTGGAAGCGATAAATAATTATTGGTGATTTAAATATATTTTGGACATTATAGAGACATATTTGCGCGCACTTTCTTCTGACAAATTATGATTATTGATAGTGCTTTGTACATTTAGCTCATTTAATGTGATAGTAGAGAAATATATGCTAGTTACAGGGAATGCCTGTTTAACTAAACCATTATTGATATTTCATGTCCATTTACCACATTTTGAAGTTGTAATAGAATTAAAAATAATTTTCGTGGCGGATTAAATCTCATGGGTTTTGTGGTTCACCCTCAACCACGAAATCAAATCCCATCAAACAATAATTTTGACCATTGTATTTATTACCTGAAATGCAAAATCTAGTAATTGATGTCCTATCGAAATGGTCTTTTTTACCAAAACCAATGATTTTACAGTATTTTCTAGAACAATAATATTCATTTGACAAAAACACACAATAAGCCAATCTTAGCTGATCAGGCTTAGGAAAGTCCAGATACCATAATGCATGCTCAGGCATATATAAGTTCTTCTCCGAAGAAAATTGAATTCTTTTTCTAAAAGGAGTATTAAAAATAAAAATTTATTAACAAAAATTCAATTTTGTAGACAATAAACATAAACATCGCTGAAATAAATGGAGAACCACATCTGTTGTTATAGTTATCAGTTCCACATATTTATTTATTATGTTCAAGAAAATATAATTGTATACAACTCACCAACTAACATTCCTTGTTTTCATTTCAAGCGTTTTCGTTATTTATTGATACGCCAGTAACAACACCATGTGACCACACAGTTACTATGGTAATTGATTGTCAGCGATTAATTGTAATTGTCTCATTGACAACAATTCAACAATAAGTCGACAGATAATTTCTGCATGTGTTGTATTAATATATCTTCACTTTAATACATTCAATAACCAAATCTGAAATTTTGGGAAGGTTACTATCAATGATTTAAATAGGAAAATTACTAATACAAACATAATTACCAAGTATATTAGCATTTATATAAATTATCGTATTATATCTAAAATAAAAGAGATTCAGTAATAAATTAACAATGACAGATTTTTTAACAGCGGGACACTGCAGTATCATTCCAGTGAAGTTTGGAAATCTCTAATTAAATTTTAAGAGTCTCTAAGATGTTGTTTACAGAAAAGTCGACTATAAGCAAAGACCTAAAATGTAAGATGTATTTTAGGTATTTGCTTTTGGCTTTAATAGCTCCCGGACTAACTGTCACTTACATTTTGACTGTAACAAAGGACATTCAAAAATAATTTCAAGGTTAAAAAAACCACATCAATTCAAATGATGATTTTTCAAATAAATCTAAATGGTAGACAGGAAAAATAAGCATTACACCCTGTAATATGATATACATAAGCCATATATTCACTGATGGTAACTCTGTAAGACTATCTCTTCCATTAAATGATCTAATGTCACAAAATGAGACTCATATGTCCATTTTCAGTGAAATCACTGACTTATCATATTTCATAATTAATATAGGACCTGGGAAATGAAAAAAAGATATATTTTAGACTTCAACCTGAAGTCTGATCAGTACGGTACCGGTGACTCAAAACAACTCATGATTTACTACTGTCAGACTGTTGATGAGAAAGATTAAAATTCAGATGGAAGACATGGGAATTTTTGTAGTGTACTTCAATATATGCTTACAACTTAATTTGTAAACAAAACAGCTACTGGTCCTTCAAGACTTTTACTGGTCCTTCTTTTTTTAACTGGCCTCAGGTCAGCAGACCAGTCTTAGTGTGGAGCCCTGATCAATATGCAACTGCATTTAATGTCGAATGGGTTTTTACTCAACCTCCACATTATACGTGGTAGTCAAAAACAATATAGATCCCATTGGTCTGCGCAGTTTTGGATCAACACGTTTTTAGTTCTCTGCAATCTCAGCCTAGTATCAACCTGATATCAGAATTGCATTCCCCAAATTAGGAGCATTTTTTACTCCTAAAGTGATATTATGTCAATTTAATTGGTGATTTTAAAATGAAGCTGAAATAAAACTTACACTTTCAATTAATGACAAGATTTACCTGATATCAGAATTGGTGCATGTGTTATTCCTCAAGTAGGAGCTTCAATGTGTTTTCGTCATTACTCATTTCTACACTCAGGGATGACCTGAAATATTAACTTTATTGTTATGTTACTTGTCATGACTATTTAGCAGTAAAGACATATTTGCACATTATTTCAGATACTGACTGGGAACTTTTAATAAGGGTGAAGCTGAAATCAATCTACTGTATTTTATTTTTGCATTCAAGTACAAGTACCGGTACTTTGTCTTCTGGTTTTTGCTGCCGATATCAGTATACAACAGCTGCCTAGTCGAGAGACAGAAATTACGAGTGATATCAGATTTATCCTAGCTTTTTTTTCGAATTGACCCTTTGTTCTAAAATCTTTAATGAGCACTCACAACTATCTCTGTGTTACTTAACCCAGTTCATCTCTAGTTTGGCGGGAAATACTGAAAAATACTGAGTGCCATAGCAGATATTTGGACCGGGGACCTCTCAATCTGTACTGGAGCCTATAGCATTTACCACTACACGCTTCCCTCTGGTTTTTAATGCAATTAAATTAAATTTCAAATATGTGGCAGTATGGGTTGTGACGCGGTTTCAGAAATGGCGCTCCTCAGATATATTTAACACCCTAAATGACTTAAGATTACCAGTATATTAAATTTTTGAAAGGTTGTATGTTTTCTGTCTCTGATGTTAATATATAAGACCTAAAATGAAAAATCATGCTTCAAGGACTCAAAATGTATGCCAAACCAATATGTGTTGTTATTTTCTTATGTCAATTTTTCCTCATTATAATTCCACAATTTTGAGAAATGGAATATTTATCTTCTTTTGTTCTTATAGAGACCACTAGCATCAATGTTAGCATAAGGTCACATGATTATAATGTCCTACGCATCTGTCTAAGTCATGGTATGGTGTCCAGAAGGATGTGACTGCCTTATCTTCAAGAACTAACAAAATTGGTCAAAATAGGAAATAGCTGGTTTGATTTATAAGTATTGGAAGTAATTACTGTTACTGCCATTTTATATTAGTGGGCCTAATAATATATTTGTTAGAAAATACCTATTATTAGTTATATACATCAAAGACCTTAATTACCACGGAAATTTAGGTCTTTGCATGCACCATTAAAACGTTTAAGCAGAAATCCTACATTGGTACAAAGGGAGGTAATTTTATAAAGATGCAAAATAACCACAGAGTTGTCTCCCATAAAAGCTATCGTATTTGTAGATTCTCTAAATGTCCATTGCTTGTCGATAACATTATTGTCTTTGTGCCGTAGAAAATATATCTCATGCGGCAACTTCTGTGTTCCAATCATCTTTCAACCAGCATCCCGTCCAGAAATTGCCAGCCTCCTGTGTGCACTCACTGCACAGTCCGAGTCCCGGTGGTTCGACACTTGAGAAATACAGACGACTGTATTGTTGTGTGTGTGTTGTGCTACTTACTTAAATTTGTTTTGTTTTACGACCAGGATTGGCAGGAACAAAGATTTAACACTTAAATCGACGTCGAAGTTCTAAGTCGAAATTTGCCAGCTTCCGCAACTTTTTCACTCGGATTTACCTCGGATTTATTCGTTGTGATACAGCAATGAACCCAAAGAAACAGATCAAGAAACAAGAATATTAAATCAAAAACAAAATTATGTCTTTAGTCTTTACCATTCTCATGAATCAGTGTATAGTCAAGTCTCTAGACTATAAGTAATTGAAAATAATACGCTGGTTGAACGAGAATGGTCTTTACTAGAAAGTTGAGAACTACCGTAGTATACGTGTATTATATAGTATTATATAATTGCTTATTAAGTATTTCATTTACAGGTAGGCCTTAAAGGAACGTCTAAACAATACCTAAAAATTAATATATATTATTAGGCCTGTGGTCTACAGTCAGGTGCCAAATTAAAGTTCACAAAGTAAAAAATGCATGAAAAATTGGACAGATTTTTTCACTTTGAAATTGCATGATAAATAGAAATATATTATACTATAAATTGGTATCATATGATAGAATAGTCCAAGCATGATTTGATTCTGTTCAGAAAATAATTTACATTTATCAAATTTTTGGTTACTAGGCAATTTAAGAACATCAGTGAAAATTCTTCATTGATGGAATAAGCTTGGTTGCCATGGTTACATACTTTTAGTATTTTGTTTGTCAATCTTACAGAAATATAAAGGAGTAATTGACATTCTTAAAATCAACTTCATTTGTTCTTAAAAAGTAAGTTTGTAAAATGTAAAGAAATGAAATCTCGAAGTTGAATAACAAAAAGTGTAGTTCCCATTGACTCCCATGTAAATTTTGTCATTTTCAAGTTAAAAAATAACAAAACAAAATTTAAATGTTTGTTATTTTCCTATTGGAACTCTGATTTTCTTCAAATAAAAACTGTATTAAGGTAAATCTACTGTGGTAAAAGTCAACATTAATTTAAATATTTCATGGTAAATGTGTTACCATGACAACAATGTTAAATGGACTAACCATTGATTTTTAGTGGTGTTCTAGAATTGCTTAGCAACCAAGAATGGACTGCGTTAATGAGTCAAGTGCATGACAGTTTTATCAGAAATTGATTATCCTACTAAATGATAGTAAACATAGTCAAATTGTTCTTATTTTACGATTGTTATGTTCTTCTAACTGAAGAAATTCATCAAATCGTTTTGTGATTTTTTCGCTTTGTGAACTTTAATTTGGCACGGGACTGTAGAAACAGTAAAGCCTGCTATTTGACAGAAGTATTAATTTTGTTATTTTTCATAGTTTTAAAGTATAACGTTTCAGACTAGGTCGTCTTCTGATGGTGGAAATTGCATACAAGATATGAACATACATGATGTTATGTACGTGTGTGTTTGGCTGTGTGTACGTGTATGAATGCATAATTATGTGTATCGATGTATATAATGCAGGCCCGGATCCAGAAATTTCTGAGTGGGGGGCACGAGGTATGTACGGGATTCCGGGGGGGGGGGGGGGCAATTGCTTAATATGTGTGTGAAAATGCACAGGAAGGGGTACATTTGTAGATGTGGGGGAATCCATAGTACTTTTTATGTTATAATGGTCAACATGTACATTGTGTATGTTCGTGCATATTAGTAAGTGTTCACATACAGTATTTGTATACACCAGCTTTCATCCTTTTGGGCATTGGAATATTATAACATAAGTAGGGGGGTTACGGGGGCATACTCCCCCGGGAAAATTTTCAATGTCGATTCAATACCTGTTTTACTATTTATTCAAAGTTTTTTAAAAAAATCGTGCCCACTGTCTGGATCCGTGCCTGATAATGCGTGTGCTTCATGAATGTGCTTAGGTGTGCGTGCGTACGTGTGTAGGTGTTTGGATGTGTGCATGGATATGTTAAGGTGGGCGACTGTACGTGTGTGTGTGCGTGGTTGATGAATGTATATGTTAATGGGCGTGTATATATTTGTGCTTGAATGTGTTTAGATGTGCGTGCATGATTGCGTGAATGTCTGCGTGTAAGGTTATGTAATCTTATTTAGAAGTGATTACATGTGTTATTGTCTACTATGCCATTATATTTGCCATTCGGTTTTGTATTGTGTAATATTGTATATTGATGTATATTTGAATGTATTATAACTCTTCAGAAAATGGAGGAATAAAAGTTAATAATAGAGTCCGCTGGCACACGACCAGAGAAACATTTTATAAATAACCGTGGCCTACATATCGATGGCTTAAAGTATTAGAAGGTCGTAACTACCAAATCGATATTTTGAGAAAACACGGACAATACGTACTGTCTGACATTTACTCTTTATTTATGGTAAAACAAACTTTTACAACTTTATTTTGGTCAACATGATAAGTTCAGATTTTAATGAAAATGGGCTCATAAGAAGCGCCTTGTGATGCTTATTCTAAATATGTATGAAACAATTTGCCCCTCTGAACCTAATTGTAGAAACATTTTAAGTGTCAAGTAAATAAGTTATAATGTTATAATGTATGCCATCTTTACATGTCACGATGTACACATATGCATTACATTGGGTTGCAATATGTTTTCCTAAATTCGGAACATATTCATGATAAGCAATCTCTTCGAAAGTTACATTCGCATTCAAGGCTCTTGTAAGACCCCTGTATACGAGATTTCTTTCACATAACTTAGCTATTAATTACAGGCCCGGTTCCACCGGGGGCACAGTGGGCCCGTGCCCCCCAGTTGGCCTCGGAGTGACCATTTTTTACATCAATTAAATGTTAAAATCCTTAAAATATTACCAATCGATATGGCTATGTATCGATATTTTGTGACAATAACCCTGTATATTACATATTCCGGAAGCGAGGGCAATAAAATGTGCCCCCTGTTGTGTAATCTCTAGGTCCATGTGCCCCCCCCCCCCCCCCCTGTTGTGTAATCTCCAGGTCCAGATTACACTTGATCTAATCATCCAGATGTATGTTTTACAGCGTTTTCAAGAATAATGCGGATCAAGGAGTCTGTGTCCCTTGATCAATGTCACCACAGCGTTTGAATTAATAAACAGATTTTTAAAAAATGACATTTTTTTAAGAAATTAAATTTCTTATTGATATGTTTTTATTCTTATAACTGATTATGTAATTTTGATAATATCAAGCCTATTTGGTTTTCAAAGAAAAACTTAAAACGGATTTAAATTCAAAATTGAAAAAAAAATCTTCACAAGGGGCACATCTAAATTGTCATTTTTTTCGAGTTCAAATAATTTTCTTAAACATAAGGGTGCATCAATTTGCAAGATTTTTATTTTTTTTTGGAAAAAAACCTATCTAAACCTGTTAGTCCCTTATGTCGTAACGTTTTATCTTAAATATTTTTTTCAAGCTCAAGACTTATATATTTGGATAGAAGAAAGTCTGGGGATTTCATAAAACCATTTCTTGATTGTTGGCAACTTCGCGTTTTTTTAATATTTACTGTTGTTTCTGGTGTTTTAGTCAAAAATCGCGACCCAACGTTATTGATAAATCGTCATTTTTGGAATGGATAATCATTAGAAATCAAACATATACCTATGTACTTTTATAGTCAGTTAGTTTAACTGCACGAAAAAGTTAAAGAGGTATCTGTGATGTTTTTCTATTATTCAATACAGGCCTGTATTTTACGTTACCAGCCATTTTCTACGCATTTGACCATCAATCAGTTAGTGCTAACAAAACATGCATTATGAATTCCGATAAATTTTCATATATTTTGATAAATTATTATATTTTAAACATATGAAACGTTTTTTGGGTGGATATATTCATGTAAATGGTATTGATAGAGTTCTTTAATAATGCGTACATAATGCTAAAATTGGTTATAAACGGACAAAACACACACATCAACTATGCATGTATACTGTCTGAAAAGATTTGCAAGCCACCTGTACTCTTTTATTTAGTTGCTATTTGTTTTGTGTAAAAACTTTTGTCTTTTGCAGTAAAATTCATTCCGTATGTCTTCATTATGTTGTAATTTACGTTACACAAGCGTATCCATACATGACAACTGTATTGTGTTGCATGATCATTTGATTGTACACACTTTTATTTAAAAAGAGATATGTGTATGATAGTTCAACAAACTACAATCGATATGTACTCACTTTTCTTAATTTAATTCTTGTAGATTGTCTCAGAGCCGCCACCAATAATAAGAGAATGTCACACATTCTCAAAATTTGAGCCAATATGGAAGAATAGAAAAAAGTTGACATTCAATTTTTTTATAAACGTCCATACTTTCGAAGGGCATGAAAGTCGATCCCCTATGTGAACATGTTTCAATTATTAGCACATCATAAGTCCTACGCATTTTATATGCCGTTTTTAATCTCTGTTTTCACCAGAATAATTTACGTTACAACAATATATGTACCATATTTATTAATTAACATAAAGGACATAAGGAAGAAGTTCAATACTTTTTTTATTAAAAATTCTACATATCTTCTTACACCAACTCTGTGAAAACATTAAATTGCCAATATACTTATGAAACCGGTACAGTTTGTATGTATATCATTGAATTCACTTTTGTTCACACTCTTTTTTACATACATATATCTTACATCATATTTGAATTAGTAGTGCAAAAGCGTGCAGATATTCAATGTTTTATTCACCAATCAAAGTCAGCACAAATGGCACTACTTGATGATATGGCAGATTTTTAAAACAAAACCAGCCAAATATAAAATGCCGGTACATGATTTTACCGAAGTTTTCGTCACGTAATATATATAATAAACTTATATATCGATAATGAATACAATGAAACAATTTGCGCTTAAGAGACAATTCCGGCCTCATAATAAAAGTAAAATAAAATGGTATAAGTGTGCCAAAATCAAATTAATGCATAAATTGCTTTTGCGGTATGTTTTCGAGTATTATGAAATGGGGTCAGGAATAATACTACAATAGCAACAAACTAGAAAAATACACAAAACTAAAACAAAACAAATTAAATGCATATGGAATGTCTAACCACGATTTCCCTTTAAGACCTCTTTGAGAGCGGCGGTCTAGATGTAGGGTGCGCGCTTTAGGATCCATGGGTCCCGCATGCTCTACTTTACCAATGTAAAAATTGGTACTTGCTAGGTAAGTCTACGTATTTTTGGGCGCCGTAGATCGATATTCACTGCCTCATCCTCAGGAAAGATATAAGTGTCACCAGGGAGACTCGAACGCATGTTTCCTTAGGTAGCCTAATGTCCAGAGGTTATAAAAAATGTCAAAGGCAACAGTTGAACTGCTGAGAATAACCCTCGTCTTACTGCTTAAAATGGTAAGCATTGTCTAGAGCTTTAAAATAGAATATGTATTTACGGTAACGTAAAATACAAGTACTTAAACGTATTAACAACAATTAACAAACGTTAAACTTTTATCCAACAAACAAAACTCCTGTGCTTAGTCATATCATACTATTATATTATTTCTGAAATATCTCCAGTAACATGTCATGTTTTTTTTCTTTACTGTTTCGATGTGAGTTCTGTTCAGTCATATGGAAGTTTTGAAAGCATGCATCTGTTTCAAAATACATATTGGGTCTTTAAACGAGTGAAGTTTTTGTTTTTTCTTATATCAAATGAAAGGAAATATTGTATAATAACAATTAAATGAGCATTTAAGACAATAACCATTGCACACATGACAATAAATAAGTGTTATATTGCTGCAAACAGCTCTGGTATGATTTTGTATTCTACGTTACGAAAATTATACGATCATTATGCGCGGAATAACTGTCATGATATACACTAATTTTCCAAGTAATGTAACGTCATCAATTAGTATATATAAAAAATGATACAGATAGCATTACCTCTCACCAAAATCACTAAATGTAGTAATTTGTTACAGTTTATATAACTGCACGGACGGATAAGC
This sequence comes from Spisula subtruncata, assembly GCA_963678985.1. NCBI lineage: Eukaryota > Metazoa > Mollusca > Bivalvia > Venerida > Mactridae > Spisula > Spisula subtruncata. Next base: position 26,955,821 of record OY787665.1, read on the forward strand.
TTATACTTTTTTACTCTCACAACACCAAATGTTTTAATATTGCTTGTTTAACATGTTAACTATACACATACTAGTTATTGAAACGTATTATATTCTAAAATTGTGATGTGAATCCCCAATAAAAAAGCAAAAATAGTCAATAAAGAAATCCAAATACAATTACGTATTTCACTTAAAATTTACGTGACAATAAATTGTATTTTACGTGACGAATGCGATCGTACTGACAAAGCCGTAGACATCCATTATCTGCATAAATATCGAATAATAATTAATTTAAACCAATGTCTTTCAGGAATAAATATAAAGTATGCCACATAATAATTATCTCAATGATTGACAATTTACCAATTTCTGTCAAGAATAAAAATAAAGTATGCTCCATATGTCAACGATTGATCATGCCTGTTGACGAGCAAATAATAAAATATGCATGGTATATGTACCTTAAATTTTCAACCTCATGCCTATTATGCAATACGTATTATGTATTTTCGTGTACATATTAATTGTAGAATCCAAATCCGTCACAATGGCACAGCATAAGATGCATTTCTTGTTATATCGTTGTCAACACTATTTTAACAAAAATACAAAAGTTATTTAACTGTATATATAGAGAGGGAGTCACGTAAAACGTTTTGTAGTCTTTGTAGCATGTTTTTTATCTATTGTCGCTATCAGGAGATGTAATTTTTCATACAGTTTAATTCAGATGATGTCATTAATGAAATCTAGAACAAACAATAATCATTCCGTAATAGATAAGCGATTTGTGGGCGCCACATAAGAATACAACATGAATTACTCGGTATAGTTCAGGCATGAAATAGACGAAATTATTAATGACTTGTGCATGTTTTGTTGTACAATATGTGCAATTATCATTAGGAAATAATTGTAAACGACCTAGTTTAGTTAATTGAAGTAATGTGTGGACATAGCTATCACATCCACAAAACAGTGTCACGTAAAATAGACTTTGCATGTTACAGAACGGCTGCATTCGCGTCTCCCTGTGGAAACTTTTGTCTCCTACGGGTGATGAAGCCAACTCCGATCTGCGACGGCCAGGAACATACACTGTCGTAGCAGGTACCAATATACACTTTGGTGGAGTATATCATGTGAAACATCTTGATACCGAAGCATGTATCCACCGCCCTTAAAGATGTATTAAAGAGAAATCGTGTTTAGACATTTCATAGATAGTTAATGTGTACCTGTTTGGTACAAGTTTAGTGTTTATGCAAGTTTTTCCATATAGTCAATTAGTATTCTACATGACCACATTTCATACTATTCCTAAATATGTCGTTAGAAACAATATATACGTTGATTGTATTTATTTAGTTCGTTTTTACCCAAAAGTTGGTTCATGTAAGCATTGCTCATTAACACAACTTGTAGCATTGTACTATTGTATCGATACATATATATTAATTTATTTTGTAGTTTACGTGATGAAAACTCCAGTACTGACATATATATTTTAGCCAGGTTATGTTTACATACTTTCTATATTATCAAGTAGTGCATTTGGTTCCAGGTCAGATTAGTGAATATAACATTGAATAGTCACATTTGTACTTTTGTACTTCAAATTCACATATAATATGAGATATTATGTATGTAAAATAGAAGGTAAACAAACGTGCATGTAGTAATATACATACTGGTATCATAAGTACAAACATATTGACAAGTTCATCTTTTTGCAGAGTTAATATGAGAAGATATGTAGTTTTCATGTAAAAACCCCAACTATTGAACTTCTTTCTTGTGTCCTTGATGTTAAGAAGTATGATACACATACTATCGTAACGTAAATTACACTGGTGAAAACAGAGGTTAAAACGGCATAAAAATGGTAGGCTTTATGATGTGCCAATAATTGAAACATGTTAACATAGGGGATCGACTTTCGTGCCCTATGGACGTTTATGGTGAATCTGAATGTCAGCTTTTTTCGATTATACCTGTTCGACTCAAATTGTGAGAACGTGTGACGTTTTCTTATTATGAATGGTGTTGCTTATACGCTTTTCAAGAATGTAACTTCAGAAAATTGAATAAATATTAATTGTAGTTTGTTGATATCAAACACATATCCCTTTTTAAATAAATGTGTGTATATTAAAATGAGCATGCAACACAATAAAGTTGTCATCTATAGATACGCTTATGTAACGTAAATTACAACATAATGAAGACATACGGAATGAATTTTACTGCAAAAGACAAGAGTTTTTACACAAAACAAATAGCAACTAAATAAAAGAGTACAGGTGTCTTGCAAATCTTTTCAGGCAGTATACATGTATAGTTGATGTGTGTGTTTTGCCGTTTATAACCAATTTTAGCATTATGCATGCAGTATTAAAGTACCATAGCAATACCATTTACATGAATATATCCACCCAAAAAACGTTTTGTATGTTTAAAATATAATAATTTATCAAAATATATGAAAATTTATCGGAATTCATAATGCATGTTTTGTTAGCACTAACTGATTGATGGTCAAATGTGTAGAAAATGGCTGGTAACGTAAAATACAGGCCTGTATTGAATAATAGAAAAACATCACATATACCTCTTTAACTTTTTCGTGCAGTTAAACTAACTGACTATAAAAGTACATAGGTATATGTTTGATTTCTAATGATTATCCATTCCAAAAATGACGATTTATCAATAACGTTGGGTCGCGATTTTTGACAAAAACACCAGAAACAACAGTAAATATAGAAAAAACGCGAAGTTGCCAACAATCAAGAAATGGTTTTATGAAATCCCCAGACTCTCTTATATCCAAATATATAAGTCTTGAGCTTGAAAAAAATATTTAAGATAAAACGTTACGGCATCTCGGTCCATGTGATTTTGTTGTTAGTGTACGGGGAAATACTGGAGATTTTATTATCAGCTGTCCCCGCAGGAAGGAAGGGTGGGGTACGTTTTGACAACTCAAAAGTAAAAAAAACACGGTCCATCCCCGGGGTGGGGATGGATGCAACTGACTGGTACATAATTATTTCACGACTGGTCTTCAAAGTTCAGGTATTATAGTCTGGAAGTTCTTTTAAGAATATTGTGTAATTCGTGTTATTTTTTATGAGGTAACAGTTCAAATTTTTTACGTTTACTCTGGATTTTAAAAGCTGAAAGTGCAGGAAATCGCATGATTTTAATTGAAAAAGTGAAAAATTCGTTTAGGTTCTAGTCATCTGGCGTCAGATCGATAATTGTACTTCCTCTCAATTCATAAACGATGTGCAATTTCAATTTCAACTGACGTATATCCAGAGATTTCCTTAAATTACTATCTTAGGTCTGGGAAACTTTCGCTTGAAGTTTCTAATGGACCCGTAGTGATATTTAATAACAATGTTGTGTTTTTAGGATTCGTGATAACAATTGGTTAGCTTACTGGCTATGCAATAACAACTGTACGGTACCATGGATAGCAGGTAGAAGATGTTTGTCTACAGACAGGTATAATTCCATGACTGTACTATACATCGGGTCATGTGTTTCCTATTCAACTTTTATTTTGATTTAGTGGAATTAAAATCAACAAGCAGGTATAATTATTAATCGATGTTGTGCAATAACAAGAGCTCTTTTTACTTATGATAAGCTAGTCGAGCTTTCACCTGCCAGCATATTAAATTAATGAGATAAAGTTCTGTAAAGTGCATGCTATGAAAACAAAACTTTAACATCAATAATGATAAAAGCCAAATATAGTTTCCTGAATTGTAATCTCTTCATAGGGCTCTCAGTAATTTCAACTAGATTGATAACCAACTCGGATTGGTCATCACATATTGCACGAGTGTAGGCCACACACACCCGCATAATTTAAGGGTCTGACACCTCAATCATGGCTGCCAAGGTCAGTATTTTTCTGATTTTATGAAATAAATCAATATTTAACTCTTGATATACCGAATTATAACATGTCATGTCAGTATATTGTTGTGTTAAATGTTATTAACGTCAGATAATGGTTTTAAGTTAAATCACCTTCAGAAACGCATGTTTTATAGGATCATGTTTCAAAGTTGTAGTGATTTCGGATAGACCCATTCGGATAGGATAAAATCCAGATTATCTGTACTGTGTACGTGTATGTAGTCACTAGTTGTGACGTAAAAGACACTTATGATGACGCATCGTTTGTTGAAATTTGTTTAATGCATAATACTGCTCATGGCAATTTTTATGTAGCTCGAACTTATGAATTTAGTGACTATTTATAAGTCTGTTCCAACTTCAGTCATAGATGTGAATGTTACATCAGCAAATGGCCAAATGCCCATGACAATTCTTCTTCTTTTTTTCAATACTGTATAAACGATAGGTCTGGTGATGGCTATTATGAATGAATATCATTTTTTCTTAACAAATACTAGTATAATAGTATACCTCTGTCTCATAATTTCGTGCCTTCTCATGAAAACCGTGCTTAGTTGAATTCAACTCTTGTATATGTTCCATATAGTTATTTTGGTGAAATTAGCCAAATAAATCATCCAACAAATATCCTTCATCAGTTAAGGCCAGTATTTTGGACGACAAACCATAGCTGTCACCTTGACGACCAGGAACGATACACCTAGTAATTATTCCAACTGATATTTTTCAACTGTTCTTATTTTTTATGCATCCCGTTTTCATTACGCATTATTTTTATCACCTAAGGCTTTAATACTAAAACTGAATACGCATTTTGATAAGCACTACTCCAAATTTATCTTATCTAACTACAAATTTGAAATTCCATCACTTTGGTACCCAATACAGACCCGTTTTTACTGAGGCACGGATTTCATGGGAAACAGTCACCAGGATTCTGAGCACCGACCTAGGCATCAAAAAGTTATGATTTTACGAGTTTTCGTGATCTTTTTTAAATTTTCTTTTTCTTATAAGTTAAGTTAACATTTTTTCTTCCGAAAACGGTGCAAACAATTTTAAAACTTGAATGGGCTAGTGCGCATGCGTCGCTAAAACTGTTAAGGAGCACGGAGATACGAGACAACAGCATATTTAAACTATTTTTCTACTTTTAAAATCTTACATTTTGCTTTCACTGTACTGGCAAAGAAGTGATGACCGGACACAATTTGCATAAAATACGTCGTATGAACTTAAAAATCGACTACTCCGCAAAAAAATTTGTGTTGACACATACCTGTTTTCAAGACCGTTGCTAAAAATAGATCACCCAAAAATATGACGTCACGTGAAATGCCAAATTCGGGGCCGCAACATGTGTACTTTTGGCGCTTTTTTCAACGATGTACAGAAGTAATGACCGGACAGTCTATTACGAATATTTCTCGAATAATATTTTGAAAAATATTACCAGGAATGTTTAGAGCAGTGTCCTTACTTCACATGCATGCTCAAATATTCATGATTTACGATAAAACAACACGTGACACACAATGTTTTCCTGCTAGGGGGTGTTCTGAGATAGGCTAAAATCAATAATATACCGTACCGTGTTATTGACCAAAAAATATTTTCAACGTAGTTAACCACTCGGCCACAGTCTCAACATGTGATTTTCAGTTTAATAATTTGACAATAGAAAATCATTGGCGCATGCGCTCTTTCGCGCATGCGCACGCAGCAAATTCTTCCCCCTCGCTGCTAATGTCAACATCGCAGCAGCAGACGATATTTTTGATAAATAAGTAATACTTTGTTGATTTTGATAAATTTTGTTCTACCAGAATCCTTTTAAACATGCTTCTGAGTGATTTGATACAAAAATTGAGGATTTATTACACTAAACAAAGCAAGGAGACTGTTTGTCCGGTCATTACTGGCGGCCGGTCATCACTTCTTTGCCTGTAGTCATGTTCTAGTTTGACCCTGAGCAGATCCCATTCTCACATATCATGCTTAAGTCTGTATTATCAGTATTATGCTAGCCCTGTTAGGCAGCAGGGATACAGGGGAATTTCCATGAATCTTCCCATCAGATGCCACAGGAATTTGACTGGTGGAAGTTTAGGCTGGTGAATGAGAGAGTCCTTGGTACTGTTTTATTCAAGCATGCTCTAGCATAACTTGGTTTAGTTTAAATTATTAATTAGTTCATAAATACATATAGTACTAGTAGTACACATAGAATGGCTAAGAAAATGTATGAAATCATGTTATTTTTGGCACTCCTATGACAATTTGGAATCAAGGATAAATAATAGCTCATTATGAGTATTAGTTGTGATTCTGGGTCTGTGAATGTAGGTTACTCACCAGTCATTGCTGTAATAAGTCAATGTGTATACCCGTTTAGGTTATATAATTTTATATGTATTTCTATTTTGTAGGAAGGTCAAGAGTCCGACAAAACTGGCAACATTGTCAAAATTTCAGAGGTATGTACATTCTCATTTGTAACTTGTAAGTTATACATTTGTCTAGGGGTTACTTTGCCAGATTTCAGACAATTACAGTGGTCACTTAACTTATTACTTGGATGGATATTATTCCCCCATATCCTTTTATATGTCTCCCACACATATTGGGGGAGACATAATACTCATTATTGATTTTGTGTTACACATCAGATGAACAAAGTTTATCTCCACTGGTACAATTTCAATGAACCTTCACATGAATGCTTGGCAACTTTGAAGCCTAATTTGTTATTTTACGAGAGTTATGGCCCTTTGTTGGACATACATTTTGTGTCAAAACCCTTCTTGATCATGCTTTGTTTTTCTATGCTATAGTTGCCGATTTACGGACAACCTGAAGTCAAAGTAAAACTGATTCCTGAAGAGATTGGACAGTACAGACAAGGCATTTCGGCTGTCAGAACTTCAGTATGGGATTTTTTGGATTCTGTTGAGGTAAGGGGAACGTTTCAGTTATTTGTGTTATGCATCATTCCTTGAGGTATTTTTCTGTAAAAATAGACCTGTATCATTGCAAACTGATTCTTTTTAAAAACACTGACTCTTTAAGCTGCTGTGTAGTGATTCACTTCATTCGTAATTACCTCCCTTTGTGGTAAATTATGGACAGAATTCAATGTTAACTGTATGTCATTCATTTGGGTTAGTTTTTATTGGTAGACTTTCTTGAAATATTGTTGTTTAGGGGAAAACAGATGGCTTGTTCTATGTCTGACTCTTGCATAGCTAGGCGCTGTGCAATAACTTTTGTGTGACTTTGGGTTGTATATGCAACACAGTATTTAAAACATGTTAGGCAGTCAACTTTGTGTACTTATTACTATTTGATAGACATTTACTAGAGCCTAAAATAAAATATTGTTGATTTCATCTTTGCCCTGTTTATATTTAATTTGTGATTTGTCTGTTTCAGGGTACAACAAGCTCAATAAAAAGCAAATATGAAACTGGAAAAGCCCACTCACAATGTAAGTTCTGTCAATATTTCAGATGTGTAGTTTACTTTTGAGAACAACAGCATGAGACATATAAATCTTTAACAAACCTCTTGTTATTCACGTTTATAATTGGTTCATGCATAAAGCTCACTGTCATCTAAGATACAAGCTTTGAGTAGTATATGTATTTTAAACCAGGAAATTATTTCGTTGTAATGTTGTAATTATTTAAACCTTTCGGTCAAGGATAACCCATGAAAGTGCAAGCACTTATTTCCAATGGGGTCCTGTGTTTTTGCTGAAGGGACAGCTAGTGGAAGAGACAGTGGTGTGATACAAGCCTGAAGGTATCCGGGCGCGATGCCCTAGCTCTTTCCGAAGAGACACCTTGGTTCTTTAACGTGCCCGGTGTATAGCACCGATACACGCGAGACTACCTCTGGGTTGCTAACCAGTTCATCTCTAGTTGGGTGGGAAACACAGAAAAGCGTTTCAGAAATGATCAAGTGCCCCGGCCGAGGATCGAACCCGGGACCTCTCGATCAGCAGTCAAGCAGGCTATCCGCTCGACCACCGTACCACCTCGTGCGATTTAAGTTTGCAGAGTTTGTGATTGGTAGACATTCGGGAAATTAAGTAGCCATGAAAGTGTTCAAAACATTAACACAGACATTGCTGAAGACTTCAAAGCGCGAAAATTTGTAGTCGTGAATATGCTGACGATAGGCAAAATGCAAAACTTGGTATTCACGGAAGTAAATTGGTTAACAGTATTTATAAATGTTGTTATTTTCAGCTACCGTTGACTATTTAAGGAGTGATGACAATAAAGGAAAGGTTGGTATAATTGGAGGAGTTGGTCTTACATCGGTGCTGCTTGCATATAACAGTAAGTCTATAATAATTATTTTCACACTTTTTTTGGGCATCTTTTCTATTAAAATGACATGAAGATGTATTGTAAAATCATTAATTTTCATGGGGAATTACCCTGAACCACAAAAATTTAATCCCATCAAACAATTATTATGACGATTGTATTTATTTCCTGATATGTAAAATCCATGAATTAACATCCTATGGAAATTTTATTTTTACCTAAACCACAAAATTTTGTCCCATCAAATTTAAATGACTTTACAGTATGCTGAAAAAAACCTGATCCAAAGGGGTTTGACACGACTGAAAATCTATGAGTTTACACTAAATAGATTATAAGCGAAACAATTCAATGGCAAAACCAGAAATACCCAACTCAATATTGTGTCCAATATTTTAAACGAGTCGAATGGAATCATTCAATTGGTACAGCACACTTCACGACAATATATTATCATACAAGAAAAACACAACTTTAATCAAATTTGAGTGCACTGACGCCGACATGTAGCATTGAACGTTCGCGAAATGCAAAAATCCAACTCCGTTCACATACATGTGAGCCTTGATGACATCCACTGTTACTGCCATGGTCTGGTCATTTAGGTTTTCCCTGACAGATTGGCCTATGACCTGACTTCTACAGGAAAGTTGACTGTGTTGTACATGGAGTGATCTCCCTCTATTTTTAACTATACTCCTTGATTCTTTAATATGCTTGGCGTATAAAACACTGAAACAGGCAAAACTACCTCGAGTTACAAACCGATCCATAGGCAAAAGCTTTATGCACTTGACTATGATTTCACTCCAGAAAAATTTGTTGATATTACCGTATTTTAATTTTCTTTATTCCTGTGTTGCAGAGGGCCCATTGCGAAAGATTGGTTTTTGTGTGTCGTCAGTTGCTGCTGCCACTGCCCTATGCTATCCAAATCAAGCTATTGCTGTGACGACAAAACAATACCAAAATATAAAAGATTTTATCAAAAGTAAGTTTTTAGGAAACATTGTAATTACACGAGTAGTCAAAGGTTGGTCAAAATTATAGGACTTTACCTGTTGAAAAAGTTTCCAATTAAGTACACTTTTTCCCGAATAAAATATTTTCCACACCATACAAGAGTTAAAGCAACGCTAATTGTTTTGGTAGATTGGGATTCTGGAAACAAACCAAATTTTAGGCCTCATTGCTAAAAATACAATAGACTGTGGCAAATAATTGCCCTGTTCTAGAGGTGTTAATGTTCCTGATCTTTCTTGATTAATCACTCCTGCATGAGCAGTGATTTCTGACCAAAAAACCTTATTTGGTGAAAATATCTCAAGAAATCGCAAAGTTCTGGCAAATTTAATCGTTTAAAGATTTTTATACAAACTGAGATGATTATGGAAACAGTATTGTTGTAGGCCTCTTGCTTGGGAAAATGCTCAGCCTCATAACTCCTGAGTTTAAATTTTGCCCTGTTGACAACACTGATATTCTTTAAACCCTGTATTGTGTATGGTTAATGTTGATTTATTCTTATCTACTTTCAGAAAGCACTTGAAATTGGATACAGAATGGACTGTAACTTTAAAAAGTTGTTATTGTACAGAGATATTAACATGATCCTAACCTTCATACAAATATGTGTTGAATATGTCAACTTTCGCAAGCAAATCGAGCAAAATTGATCCTTTAGATTTGTGTTTGTTTTTACACCTCAAACGTCTTTGCGATTCTACCTACAACTTGGGTTATAAATATAGACAAAACTAATCAGCTGTTAAATTATGCTAATAGATGTGTTAATAGAGGTTGAGGCTCAGGTTAAACTCTCGGTACTATAATGACTTGTATATTCTTCATCTTGTGGTGTGAAATGAGCATCAACTATAGACATTGGTTGGTTCTGATGTGGTGTTTACTATTGATCTTGCAATAATAGAATAAGGATAACCAATCATATTGCCTGTTACTTAACAAGGGTTTTATTTGATGTGATCTGATTGGTTGTCCTTATTCTTAAGTCAAGTAAGATCAATATGGAATACCACCCCAGCTGTTACTGTTATCATGGAAGCATCATTATTGTAAAGTATGTGTTGTTATACTACGGCATCTATTGATGCAGAGAATCACCTGTCGGCCGGTTACAAAACTTTCTAGTTGATTGACTTGGCTAGTTATTTTGGACAAAGCCACCAACGGGCATAAGCGGTTTTCTGAACACAGTCTTGTTTTAATAGTGGTGCAATGGTTTGGAAACATTGTTCTCTGCTATACTAGAAGAAGGGATGTTGAATAAATATGCTGACACTTTTTCTGAAATGTTGATTACTTTTCCAATATTGTTTAAATATTTGATAAAATGGTTGATGGAAAAATATGCTGAAACAAAAAGTGCTCGTATTTATTTATAATAACAATGAACACTTTATTACTGTATTAATATTTAAAAGTATTGCGTTTAAAAAGGGCTGATGTAAAAATATGCCAGAAATACTTTGCATTCGAAAATCTTTTAGTATTTTACTATAGTTGTTAAAATTTTGCTCTTAAATTTATGGACATGATTATGTGGGTTCAAATCCCACTGTAGGTACACTGTACAGTGTAACTGGTCCATGGCGCTAGTCCTGTGAATACTAGTATCTCATTGTATCTTGTCTAGTATATTTTTTTGTACTTTCGGACATAACTTGTTTGTTTTTTAATATGATGGTTACTTTGGTGTATACATATAATTTGTTTTTAATAAAGTCAAGTGAAACATGTTATATTTTGTTATGAGTTTCTAAAACGTTACATCTTATTTTAAGTTGACCTCACCAAGCACCAAGTGATTATAACATATCGCTGGCTTAGAACCAGAAGGTCGTAACTACAAAATCGATATACATGTATTGAGAAAACAAGAGAAAACTGTCTGTAATTTACTCTTTAACTTTGGGAAAACACGTTTTTAAAACTTCATTTTGGTCAACATGACAATTTCAGATTTTCATGAAAATATGCTCATAAGAAGCGCCTTGTGAAGCAGATTTCAAATATGTATGAGTCTTATAAGGTCGTAAGTAGGTGTTACAACCTTCTGGTTCTAAGCCATCGATATTATGATCATTCACATTCTGTTTGACCTTTTGAGTTCCCTCATTATTCACTCCACCTTTGATGAGGGTATATGGCTTTGCTCATGTCTGTTGGTCTGTCTGTCGGTAGACCAAATGGTTTCCATTTAATAAGCCCAAGAATGCTTTGCCCTAGGGTATTCGAACTTTGCATGAAGGTTGGTCAGCAACAGTAGATGACCCCTATTGATACCAAATGTGAATTTTACCTATTTTTAAGACCAGATGGTTTACATTCAATAACTTAAGAATGCTTTGCCCTATGCTCTCCAAACTACATGGATGTTGGCCATACACAGTAGTCCAGGACTGATACTCACAAAGAATCTTTAGGAAAAACTTTAATATTTGGGCTTAAGTTGAAATATTTAGCTGCACATATTTCCCAAGAAACGAAGAATAAACCATGTGCTCTATATGATTGCTGTAGCTCTTTACATACTGCTTCCCAAAAATGCAAACATTTGGTAATCAATCTAGATATTCCTGTTATGCTGATGCACTTTGGAAAATTTTAATAACTGAACCACTTTTTATGTGTACAAACACGATACGTATAGCAGAGCAAGTAATGTAAGTACACGGCAAATATACGATCTGAAAACACATAACCGCATAGTGTTACAATTCTTACTGAACTAGAAATATACGACTTTGATTGAAGTACTAGCAGTACTTAAAACAATCGAACATTCAGCGATCAGGGAATAACACATGCTTTAAGGTGGCTTGTTTTGAGTTGCAGTATAATGATAATGGATACGTTAACACTGGTTCTTAGTCTAGTCCTAAACATAGTTTTACTAATTTTGTCTGATGCAATATCATCATAATGGTTCTAATGATGTTTTAGCCAAGGGTATCACAAAAAGCTAATCACTAAACTCCAGTAAAAGTTCGTTATGACGAGCGTCGATAATACAAGCACTTGGTATATGTCGAGCAAATTTTTAAGTCCCGACGAATTTGCACCTTTATGATGAGCATCAGTGTAACCAGAACATGGTTTATATCGAGCATTTTATCTGTTCCGATGTCTCCTCGAGATAACGAAGTTTTACTGGATATATAAAGACCTAAAATGCACAGTTAAGGTCTTTGCAAACACATTGTATTTTACCCTAAGTTTAAACCGTATAGATTGGCATATTATATGCATTTTAATATAACTATATGAACGAGTGTAATAACGGTATGAATCGTGTTACACTACTTCTCATTTCCGTCAGGGAATTGTTCTGTTTTCATATGGCTCTGGCGGAACTGAAAACCGACGTAACGCTCTGACGGAACACAGGATACGTGACATTTGAGTTCCGCCCGTGCGTTACATCAGTATGAGTTCCGTCAGAGACATATGAAAACAGAACAATTCTCTGACGGAACTGAGAAGTAGTGTAACACGATTCATGTCGTGGTAATGGATGCTTTTGATCCCTGTAACAGTGAAACCGTATGTTATTCATTTGTGCACTTCTCGATAATTACGTTCTGTTAATATTATACGGAATGATGAAACAGATAAGCAAATGTCTTGATCCCATAGGAGCATAATAAATTCATACATACTCCTGTGAATATTATACGGAATGATGAAACAGATAAGCAAATGTCCTGATCCCATAGGAGCATAATAAATTCATACATAGTCCTGTGAATATTATACGGAATGATGAAACTGATAAGCAAATGTCCTGATCCCATAGGAGCATAATAAATTCATACATACTCAGATGCTTATATTGTAATAGTATTAAAAAGCGTCTTATGGTGTTTACAATCTGACTATCTTCAAAGGGTTGCTCTGCAGTGTCGTGCAAGGTGTTTGAGTTTGATCATTAATTTACTACAACTTTATTTTAACTGTCTTTGACTTTAACCACGGATTATGGATAACAATCAGTATACGCTTCGTGTTATAAGTTATGCATGCTTTTATGACTGGTTTTGTGTTTTATTTGTGTACGATCATAAACGCAAAATTTAGTCTAGACGCTGTTATTAGCGTTGAACTTGCCCAAACGCTTGCTGTCCTTTCGACGCTATGTACACTTGGGTTACACAAGGAGAGAGTCGGTAAAACCCTATCAGGTGAAAGCTGAGTTCTCACTACGAATTAACGATAATCTCAAACTTCACAAGTAATGTTTTTTTCTACGAACTTATGAACAGCCCAAACGATTACAACGTAATTGCCACAATCCTCTGTAACGAAAAGCAAAGATGATAAAATGTTGTTGTCTCAGAGCAGTATATCTGCTTAAACATACTCATAGTGATTTTCCTGTTACGTTGTTCGTGTATCTGACACTAACTTGACTCTCGTTGGAAACAAATCTGTAAAATTAATATAAATAATACCCCAACAAAATCCTCCTATTTTGCGAGAATCTACAGGCGCTCTACGTGTTATTCTGCTGCTTCTTGGGCCTTATTCACAAACATTTTAAGATTTAATCTCAATCTTGGACATTACATGATCAAATCTTCATTTCGCTCTCATATTGTTTTAAATGTACCGCTTTTAATATAATTGGATAACGTTATATTTTCAGTGATTATCAACAAATAATCAGACACAGTTTCAGGTGGTTCAATCATATGGCAAAAAACATGGCAGTGATTACAAATGTCGTCAATTTCAAATCTTAGTCTGAGTTGCAGTCTAACCAAGGGGTATAACCTAAAGCATGGAGAATGATGTAAGACTTTCCATGGAGATTGGTGCCAATGGCCGATATTTTGATGTTTTTTGTCACTTTGCGGACACATTTCGACCAAAGTAAGTTCATTCCCTTGTTTTATATGTGGTGTGTATGCGAAAACCACATAGCCATACGTTTAAGCCACATATCGGCGCTCTGTTTTAGTCCGTCAGTGCAGCGATAAAAGCCTGAAAGAAGGGATGGTGACATCCTAGGGGGTCCGTAGTCCGCATTTATTTTTATTAATTCTGACGTATCCGGGGCATTCTGGATGGTTTCACTGTGTTTGTTAGGTACTTCATGCATGATTTTATGGTTAAAATACTGTTTCTGCTTATTTAGGAGGCTCCATGTGCATATTTTTAACGTTTAAGACGATTTCATGGAGAATCGTCAACTTTAAGACCCGAACTGTGGAGAATTTGTATTGTTTTGCAGCATAGTGTGTTACTTTCATTGATTAAAAATTTGGTTTTATTTATTTTTCAGACTCCTAGTTTGAAGAATGCGTACCAAAAAGACGTTACTTCATTCAAGGAGGAAGTGGCAGAAAAGAAAACGAAAGAAATTTTTTAATGAAATCTCATTGCCTAATAAAAGTGTAACTAGGAAGCTTTGTGTCGCAAATTAAACACTTAATACGCTATTACCATTTAGATATTAGTGATCAAAAAGAAAACGATTAACTTCAGCACCACCTTGTCATTTGTATCGACCCGAAGAACCCCAGTGAAAAGCCAGAAAATAAAAGAAAATAAATATAGACTAAATTCTCATGATAACATTTTTTTTCACGAATTTTAATACATGTTCAAGGTTATGATTCTATAAAATGATAAAATAACATGAAATGATGTGTCTGTTTTGTTTTGTTGGAAAGGTCAAATAGCGCAGATTCTGGTTGTATTCTTTGTTAAGATACTGTCTGGAACATTTTGGTACACAAAGTATCAGATCACGCTGACTTTATAAAATTGACCATCTTCGCTAATGAACCTTTAAAACTTCAATTTGTAAATAAAAACATCAAAGAAATTTGCGTAATAATTACTATATTGATTGCACAAAAAGTGACATTGGTCTACCATGACCTCTCGGCAATGACCCCTTTATTACGAGCGGAAAGCATCCTTTATTATTATATGCATATCTTTGGAGTACAAATAAGAAAATCACAACAATTGTTGCAGCCAGGTAGTGTGTCACTGCAGTTGGTTCCAATTATATGTTACTCGCCAAGCCAAGACCCTCTGTAAGACGATAGCCCTGAAATTGGTACAAAATAGAGATTACTTCCATGTTTATGATACCAGTACATATGGTTTACAAACTAAAAACAAGTCTCCATGGAGAGGGTCTTAAAGTTGACGATTCTCCATGAAATCGTCTTAAACGTTAAAAATATGCACATGGAGCCTCCTAAATAAGCAGAAACAGTATTGTAACCATAAAATCATGCATGAAGTACCTAGCAAACACAGTATAACCACACAGAATGCCCCAGATACGTCAGAATTAATAAAAATCAATGCGGACTACGGACACCCGATGTCACCATCCCTTCTTTCAGGCTTTTATCGCTGCACTGACGGACTAAAACAGACCGCCGATATGTGGCTCAAACTTACCGCATTATTGGAACCAAATACAGTGACAACACCACCTGACTGCAACAAGTGATGTGATTTTCTTATTTGTTCTCCAAAGATATGCATATACATTTGTAATAATAAAAGATGATGTTTTATAATTGTGTGCTTTGTTTATTATGCACCAGTCAAATCAAACCCTGGCTCCCCAACCCCGGGGTATAGTCACGAATTTTTAACTTTTGACGACCCCGCACTGGCGAATGAGAGGAGGACTTTTGCTCCGCACCTAAATACGTAGATGGGAAATTCAGCCGAGAATATGTTTCATTGGTAAGGGCGAGATTGTTACCTTTTGTAAGGCCCTCGGGCAGGGATTTTACAATGGTTTGAAAAGTCTACACACCCTTCCCCGTGCTAAGGGTTTCAATTGACCGGTACATTATGTATCTGCAATGATATTCAGTTGAACTGACAAAAGGCCTAGTAGTAGCCGCCTTCTCTACTAGATGGATATTATCTTTTTTCGGAAATGTGTGCTACAGGCCACATGTGGAGTAAAACCAGCATTGACAAATTGAAGCAACTGGGAATCATACCAAGATTGCTTGTTACAAACACTGCGCGTTAACCATTACAGCTGTTTATAAGTGGCAATATATTGTACGTCAATATTCAGAACAACACAATGAAGCCTCACTTATCCGACCACCCTTATTTATTTTAAAACATACTTATCATAGATGTTTATATATCAATAACTGCTTATCGTACTTGAACTGTCATATTTTAGAGTTGGTTATATTATAAATCAAGAGTACAACATGTAATCATGGGAATTGACTTCGAACTGGAGGTTTTAATTTTGAGGTGGTCTTTAAGTGAAGTTTTACTGTTTGTTACATTCATAAGAGTGAAATTCAATATTCGCTCTCTTCTCTATAATGCATTCATCTTGTTAGATGCATCGTACCATTGACACTTATTTCAAATGGGTCCTGTGATTTTGCTAAAGAGGCAGCAAGTAGAGAACACAGTATGGTGTTACCATGTATATGGCCGAACTGCCCTTCAGACATTGGTGCTTTAACGTACCTGGTGTACAGCACTGATACATGCGAGACTACCGCTGGGTTACCTACCAAATAGATAATCTCTTGTTGGGTGGGAAACACTGGAAAAGCGTTCCAGGAATGACCAAGTGCACCGGCCAAGGTTCCAGCCAGGGACCTATTGATCAGCAGTCAAGCGGGCTATCCGCTCGATCACAGTGCCACCCTAGTAAATACTTTGTATACTATTTATAAAGGGGTCATTGCCGAGAGGTCATGGTAGACCGATGGTCACTTTTTTGTGCAATCCATATAGTAACAATTACGTAAATTTATTTTGATGTTTTTATTTACAAATTGTAGTTTTAAAGGTTCATTAGTGTAGACGATCAATGTTATAAAGGCAGTGTGATCTGATGCTTTGTGAACAAAAATGTTCCAGGCAGTACCTTAGCATATTCAGCAACAGCTGTTGAACAATAACATTAATTTAAAAGTAAATAAAAATAAAGAATACAACCAAAATCTGTGCTATTGGACCTTTCCAAAACAAAATAGACACAATATTTCATATTTTCTTCTATTATTTTATAGAAGAAAAACCTTGAACATGTATTAAAAAAGTGTTATCATGAGACTTTAGTCTATATTTATATTCTTTTATTTTCTGGCTTTTCAGTGGGGTTCTTCGGGTCAATACAAATGACCAGGTGATGCTTAAGTTAATCGTTTTCTTTTTGATGGCGAATATCTAGATGGTGCCGGCGTATTTAGTGTTTAATTTGCGACACAAAGCTTCTTATTTACACTTTTATTAGGCAATGAGATTTCATTAAAATTTCTCTTCCGTTTTCTTTTCTGCCACATCCTCATTGAATGAAGTAACGTCTTTCTGGCGCGTATTCTTCAAACCAGGAGTCTGAAAAATAAATAGAAACTATATTTTTAATAAACGAAGGTTACACACTATACTGCAAAACATTTTAGAACAGAATACTTACATTGATTTAATTCTCCACAGTTCGGGTCTTAAAGTTGACGATTCTCCATGAAATCGTCTTAAACGTTAAAAATATGCAAATGGAGTCTCCTAAATAAGCAGAAATAGTATTTTAACCATTTAATCATGCATGAAGTACCTAGCAATCACAGTAAAACCCAGAATGCCCCGGATACCTCAGAATTAATAAAAATCAATGCGGACTACGGACACCCGATGTCACCATCCCTTCTTTCAGGCTTTTATCGCTGCACTGACGGACTAAAACAGACCGCCAATAGGTGGCTGAAACTTATGGCTAGGTGGTTATCGCATAATTATAATTATACACACCACATATAAAACAAGACAATGAACTTACTTTGGTGGAAATGTGTCCGTCAAGTGACAAAAAACATCAAAATATCGGCCATTGGCACCAATCTCCATGGAAAATCTTACTTAAACCACCAATCTCCATGCTTTAGGTTATACCCCTTGTTTAGGTTATACCCCTTGCTCCCTGTCGTATTTGTTAAAACCGCTTTAACATGGCAGTATGCGTATGTGTTGCCCAGATCGGACCAAAATCAATTTGTCCATCATTCTGTTAATCAGTTAACCGTTCAAGTTGATGGATGCTATTAATTTATATAATTTGCTTGTTTATCCTCATTAATATTATGTTTTTGAATATGAATTTATGTGTTCAGGTATTTTTCAATTCTTATTGCACGTACAGTACTTGTTACTTGCTGTTCTCGTTCCCTGTCATTTCATTGACCATACATCCTTATACATTTTTCTCACGTCTTGTTTCAAAACAATAACCAAGCGTGCATTAGTTGCGATGATAAAAGAAATGAGCCAAGATCTGAGAAAATGGCCCTTTCATTTTCCATAGAATCCATCTTTCCTGTAGACAAGAAAGAAATGTTTTTTGTTAAAATTTCAAACATTTGCAAAGTTATGACATTCCAAAGGAACCAATGGCATGAATGTTTTGGAAAAAAGGTATCTCAACATGAACGTATTTGATATATTCGTAATGTAAATTTATAAACTAGAACACCTATTTATTGAGTATGGATGATCCACGTGTAACGTGCATGAATAAACAACATACCATAATGTTGTCCATTGTTTATCTGCACACTTTAACACGGTTAGGCTGTCCTGCACACATCGTAATATGGTGAGTTTGCTGCCTTCAATTGTTTGTTGAAGTTTTGTTTTGTTAAAATCAGCAAATCAAGACAGGAATTTGTAAATATATAAATAATTATAATTGATTTACTTTAATAATAAATAAATTATTTATTTGAACGAGCTCTTTTCACGTTCCAAATGGACAATTTGGAGCACATTTTTCTGAGTATATACAATGTAAATGCAATTATAAATTGATCCACAACAGTCTTAACGAACGATTTAACGAAAAGCTTAACACAGTTTAGAAAATTATTTCCAAAAGTGCATATCAATTACTTTTTTCCGGCCCAATGCATTAAATACTCTAAAAGTATGTAAAATGCTCGTCATATCTTGAGTGGTCGTCATTTCTATTGATGCCTGATAGAAATTCAAAGCATTCGTTTGCTTCATACATGTTTCTGAATACGTGATCAACAATGTGCATGATGCGTGATGCCAATAACGTTTTAAGTACATTTGTACTCTGTACATGTGTTTGTACTTTGATCATTGTGTTATCTTGATTGAAAATCTCTGGACTTGAAGTGTTCCCAGAATGCACCACCATAAGTGGTACCGTGAAAACTATTATTTATCTTAATGATTAATACGTTAAGTCTTTACATTATTCTGAGAAGTGTTTGAGAATCAAACTTTGAATAATTGCATATATCAGAATGGGGAATATCGCTGGCTTATAAGTTAGAATGCTCAAAAGGAGCGCCTTGTGATGGTGATATCAAAAATGTAAAACGTTTTCTGATTGGTCGATATATTTTAATAGAGTTGAAAAGAACATATCGACCAATCGGACAACGCTTTACGTTTTGACGTAAGCCTCGCTTATAATTTGACAATAATGGAAGGCGATGACCAAAATTCATTGGCTGCAGTCGTATATCGTTGAATGAATAAACAGGTACGAATCTTTGGTTGATTTTGAATTCGTTTGATTTCTGCTAGATTAAAGACACCCTAAATATATGCGCTGCTACAGCCGTACATATGTGACTGTTGTTGTTTTCTTTCTAGCCACGATTGAATGGTCTACTAGTTCAAAACCTGCTTTCTTCAGGATGTCCAGTATTGTATCTAGTAAAATAATCGTAAAAAATGTACACTTGCTGGATAGATAAATTAAATTATTAGGCTATACGATACAAATACTTTAAGTCTTATAAGGAAAAACATTTCTGGGCAAAAAATTGTAATTCCCCTTGCTTTATATATGGTACTAGTATATAGACCATACAAATCGACTCAAAGAGTCTAATCCTTGTGCTTCGTCGAATGCTGTGCGTTTTTGACAATACATTATTACATTCTGTTGATTGAAGTTTGCAGCATAATATCTGATGAAAACCCTAGCTATATCTACCTGTATTGTGTCAATAATTAACGTAGTAAGAGTGTTCGCGTACAGTATAAGTACTTTGATAATTGTTTATCATTATAGGCAATATCTAATAGCATTCCGCAAATGCATTAACATTCGCATAACCACGATAAAGATTTGGGCATGTCGCCTCCTTGCGTAGACTCCTGTGGCGGTTTTTACTGCCCAGTTATGTCATTTAGTAACAACTGATTTAATATGACTTTCTCACATTTATTTCGGTTTTGTTTTATGGCATTTTTCACAATAAATGCCCGTTATCAATTCAAAACCTGTTTCTGTTGTTACTGATTCCATACAAGTTCACCCTTGGTTGCGACCCCCTGACAATACATAAATTAAGCATGGCACTTACTTCGATTGTGCATTCGATTTAGTTGATTGGTCTCTAACGTAGCATACCTAAGCTTTCGACGTTTGAAAATAAACGCTGGTGTAAGCTGTGTTTCTGAGCACTGGCTTAAGTTGTATTCCCTAAATTGGAGTCCGTTAGCCAACGTCAGCAGATATGCTGGTTCTGTTGCTTATCTTGTCTAAGTCGGGATGCTTCGTTGTAAAAAGTTGTGATTACGCTACCTCCTGCGTTGTCATCGCGTTTAAGATTGCTTTTGTCTGATACCCATTTGTCTTCGTGGAATTAGCGTTTGGCTAACACCACCAATACCATTAGCGTCTTAAAGTAGTCGCAGCAACGCTTCATTCGGTCACTTATGGTCACCGTTATTTTGCATATATCTGTAACTAGGTTATCCAGCATTTTTTTGCAGCGGGATTAGTTCGTTAGGTTGTTTATGGGCATTGCTCTGTGTAATTGTGTTATTTTATGTTGTTAATGTGTTCTGTGCTCGGCTGGTTAAGTTGAGAGCTGCCTTTTCTGTCTGATTTCCTCATTTACTTCTCCCTGAGGTTTGCCAACGAAGTTCAAACACGTTTCAATGCGACGGATACACATCGGACTCCGTTGGAAAAGCGTTTGACAATATTCACCAACATCACCAGCGTCTTGACAAACGTCAAGACCAACTTTTTTGAGAACGTTTACAAATGACACACATTGTACATCAGCGTTCATTTCCAAACTCCGTCAAAGCTTTGCATGTTAAAACATTCTACGAACACGATACAATGTTTTTATTATTTTATATTTCTTTTCTTGTGCCTTTTTAAATTTTTATTACGTTAAGTTATAGCATAATATCAAATTGCGAGCCATGATAACGAAGCAATTTACATGTTCAACTCAACTTTAGTATCGAATTGACAAGTCAGTAAGTCAGTAGGTAAGTGAAGTGTTTATTTTACGAGACTAAAATGACAACAATACAAACAAGCTTATATATTGGTCCAAATGACTAGCTCTTAGAATGTCTGTCAAAAATATTTACTTTTAGAAAATATTGCACTTCATCCTTTATAGCTATCCAATTTGAGAAGGTTCAGTGAATAACAAAATGAGCATGACTATTTGTATGATAATATTTGTTTGACCTGGTCTGATATTCACCAAGCGTCTTAGAAGAAAACTTTTTTAAGTATATCAGCCAACTTAACAATCATAAATATTGCCTTTTTGCAAACGTTTAAATAATTATGTAAAGAGCAGCAATGATCACTTAGAAAACCTGACTTACTCTTCTTAAAATTGAAAACATGCGCAACTGAAATATTAAACTGAAGTCAAAATATTCAAGATTTTCACTTTGATGCTTTGTGAATACCAGCCCAGCCGTTTTCATTGCGACAGTTTCATATAGGACACATATTTAAATATAAACTATAGTCTCTGTTCATTTGTTCTTCTATGTGTATCATGCGACTACGAAACATAACAGCTAATAACATGTTAAGCTTAATTATATAAAAATACGAATCGGATTAAAATAGTAATAAAAAGTTACATGATCATAACTTATATATCTGAGCATGGTGGGACAGTTTAACATGTTGGTACCTATCAAGCTCACTGCTTCCCTTCGGCACATCAATGTTGTATCTCTCTAAGCAGTATATAGTGAGATACAACATTGTTGCATCGAAGGGACCACCTCGATCAGAGTCAACCATCTTCGTCTACAAATGAATGGAAAACTCGCCGATTACAATTTAATTGCCACAATCAACTACATGTGTTACGCAAAGCATACACTTTTGTCAAGGTCTCAAACAGACACAAAATCACAGTGCTTAGAAATGTTGTCGAAAACCTTAAAATACTAGTACTTCGCACAGACAAAGGTTGTCGTCAAATCCATGGTTAATTCTTAGAAATTTTCCCACCACAGGCTCATCACATGTAACTTGGATAGGTTGACTGATGTCACTTGGTGGTCCTCCGTACGTTGCACACACTGTACCGATGTTTGCATCACTATCAGCTCGAGTGGACGAGACAAGGAACTCCATATCACGATACCTGTAAGCTGCAATTCAAATAATGAGACGTGTGAAAGAAGATGAAAGACTCGGAAGGCTGAACGTTATTTGATTCAGCTATGTTTTAGCGTTAAGTCAAATACACCATTTGTTTCCGTTTTGTGTGCCAAAGACCTAAATTTAATTTAATGTACTATATAGGTCTTTGTGTGTACATATGTCAAATATAACTGGGATATGACAGGGCAAGCAACATCAACATAAACAGTTGGGCTGAGCTCAGTACCAAAGGAAACCAACAAAAATAATATCGATCACAAACGTATGTCATAAAACTCAACATAGAATCAACCAACTAATTAAAATAAACAGCTTCACGTCCTAATAGTTTTTTATTTAACAAAAACTCTAAAGGGTATTTTTTCTGTAAATGGTGCAACCCAACCTTTTATCTAACGATCGAATTTTCTTCGTAACATCTTAGAATGACAGAGAAAATATCTAAAACGCCATTGAAATCCAATATAAATGGCATCTCTCCAGGATTGGTTTCGAGATACATGTACATGATCTTCAAATGACCCGACAATGTAATTTTTTAATTTCCTGTATGTCTTGCATAAAAATATATGACACGGTCCAAGAAAATGGGTATTTTCATCAATGCCTTTCAAACCGTTACATAACCTACCCAAGTAAATGTCATTCCAAAGATAAACTACAACATAAGACACGCGCCGAGAAGTTGGCATCTCGGTAGCCCAGCTGGAGCGAAGGTTGAATGTGTGTGAACATCTATTAACATCGCTATTCTGGACATCACCGTCGATTGCCAACTCCGCGTTCAAAGACACTCCATATTCGGCGTATGTAGAGGATTGCCAGGCAGAAATCAGTGGTGGTGCACCTTGAAATGAAATTGAAAGAAAATCGTTTGTATAAGACGGCGTGTTTTGACAAATGACGAATTAACTGGTTGATTAATATGATAACTAACGAACTGCCAATGAGCTACAAATGCATTATACATGTAATACTTTTATAAATCAATCAACCTTTGACCATTCGACGAACAATTGTTTTCTTAGAAGTTAACTTATTCACAACAAATGCAGGAATGATCAGTAGTGACCTGGATTGGTCATACCCATTTGACAAACGATGGTTTACTTAAAATTTCGTGGACCTATATACAACAAATGCAGTAATGAACAGTAGTGATATGGGTTGGCTATGTTCATTCTATCAATGTGTTCAATTCTTTACTTAGAATTTTGAGAACTTATACACAACACATGGACAATGTCACGGTTTGGCCATCCACATTCGCTTAATTAGATTGAAAATACAGAAGATTTAGAAGGATTTGATCATTTCTACGCATTAACACATTAATTTTGTTTGACTATGCAGCTCGTCATAACATAACCGCGCCATTGTGATAACTAGCATGTGTGCTTCTATTTCATTAGGTAGCCCAATGATCAGGGGAAGTTAATGTCAAAGGGTGATTTCGCAGCTGAACAGCTGAAAGCAGCCCTCGTTAATTGGGAACTTAACTTTTTTCTTACCCTCTAACATTTATACAAACTTTGACTGTTCTTTCATTCAAATTTAGGAGTCATATTTGCACATGTATTCCTGGATTATGAGCCTTGCATGACCAAAAACAATCAGAAATTAGCTTTGTATATACTATTATATTCAAACAGTTTTCATCTGATCATCTCAAAACCTAAGTTGCAATGTTTATGTACATTTTAATGTAGGCCAAGGTCGGTTATTTCATTTTCAGTATTATGCTGCAGACGGGTGTCATAATTTCGTGATAATGTTGACCCTTGTGAATGTATAAAAGCTGTATTTGGAACTTATTGAATGGTCATGATCACGCGAAAGTGCAATTGCAAATTAACGGTATTTGATATCATATCACACTAGCATCATCTTGATTTCTTTATTTCTTGCGCGCGTACCACCTTAATAGCTGAAATTATATTAATGTTAAAAGCTATTTAGTAACAGCGGGTTGATTTCATTTTCTAGTTCCTTTGTGGTTTGAGCATTTTTATCTGTCTTTTGTTTTCTTTTTTCTGTGTTCGGCTCTTTCAGTTGAGTGCCGCTTTTCCTGCAAATTGTATTGCCCTTTTTCTGAACACATACATTTTGTAATGCACCAGTCAGTTGCATCCACGGTACCAACCCCGGGTATGGCTGCGGTGTTTTACCCTTCAGCTTCACCCGCACTGCCGGGGAAATGTTGGGATTTTATTCACCGAACCAATACCTTTGGGACAATGTTTAACTGTAAGACCCCCCTGTGCACGGGCTGTGAAAGGGCGGGGGTTATGAAAACTCAAAAGATAATATCCCGACCCATCTATTTGGGATGGCGGGCAGGGAATGCAACTCACTGGTGTATAATTCTCTATTACCTGTTAACACATTTAATAAAAATCACTCTCCATTTTTTGTTAACACTACATATCGATGGCTTAGAATAAGAAGGTCGTAACTACCACTTACGACCTTATAAGACTGTAACATATATGAAATCTACACCTTTAGACGATTTTCATAAAAATCAGAACTTGTTATGTTGACCAAACTGACATGTCAACAGTTTGTTTTACTAAAGTTAAAGAGTAATTTTCAGACAGTTTCGTGTTTTCTCAATATATCGATTTTGTACTCACGACCATCTCATTCGAAGCCAGCGATATGTGTGTTATGTTTTTCAGGCATAGACAGTTTTCTTAACAATAACTCTCCATTATTTCGTCGTATACACATTTAATGTAATGTCTTTATGAAATAATGGAAAGTTATTGTTAAGACAACTCTCCATTTCTGAAAAATAATGGAGAGTTTATGAATGGGTTAATTCCCTGGGTGTATTTTAATGCAATGAAATGCACATGCTTACAACTACATTCAACCTGTAAAATAATGCGAAGCTATTGTCGTGACGAGTAAGTGTGCGTCTGCGTTGGTTAATTTTATTGTCGGAATCATTTTCTCAAGAACTATCGAAGGTGTCCGCTTGAAAATCAACAAAGTTATTTTCAATCACAAGGGGATTCCATATTGACAATGCTGATGACCCTGTAACCTTTAAATGCGTGTGCATATGGTAGATATTTATTTTAACAACTTACTGTGTAGAACTTCCCATCCAACATCATCAGATGAACTCGGAGGATCAACAAATGGGTTGTTGGTTGTAAGTTCACATCTTTGTGTCACATTATTTGTGTTGATTGAAAGGCATTCATCTGTAAGCGCACATCTTACAAGACAGTATGCTGTTGACCAATCGAAACTTCCTGTTACGTTGTTCGTGTATCTCACACTAACTTGGCTCGCGAAAGGAACGAATCTGTGAGTACGAATACACTTGTAGTCATTAATTCACGAAATGAAATAAACGTAACAAAGATATTCACAAAGTACATGTAAATATTTTAACGCACAGGTAACTTTATCATTAATAAGATGAAAACGAATATAAATTTTTCACAATTTTATTCTTCTTCTTTTTGTTCGTTATCAATGACACAGTTACCTGAGGTTGGATGTATATTTTAATTAATCAGAGTTTCACACTGTTGAGCTCTTGACTCAATGGCATTGATAGAACTCTTTTTAGAGTCATTTAATCAGCTTGTATCGAATGATTGAAAAGTCGTGTAGTTTAAGACAACTACGAGTACATGACTCTACATTTTTGCTGAAATTTTCTGTTAGGTACCCATTCTTGTCCGATTTGCTAGTGCTTTTTCACTTTGATCGAGGAGTGTTCAAATTCGAACGCAACATAGCCCATAACAAGGTAAACAAATCAGAGATGAAAGTATTTCAGCTGAAAAAGTCTCATGCCAAGGGAAAAACATAGAACTTTCTTGACCTTAATAGAACTGAATTGACCTTAATCTCCATGCCATACGAGTGTTACTTAAACCACCAATCTCCATGGTTTAAATCCGTAGGTCCTCCCACTTGTATTTACCACCGACGGATGTGGGAAGTCCTTTTTTAAATTCGAATTTATTACCATTCTTGGGGACACTATGCATATACTGAACAAATGCCAATCCGAGATCTTAATTTATCACATAAATCACGTTGTGGGAGTGTAATAAAGCCCATTACATAAAAACGATATTACACTGCTCAGCAATAGAATAAGTATGCAAATGAGGGGGGCTAATCACTATTTTTATGTATTCTTACGCGCTGTCAAAAAAATAAACAAACATGGCCGACCGCGATTTTTTTTCGTCAGCGGTAGAGGTCAGATCGATGCACAAGGCGAATTTAAAAATCTCAACGAGAATTTACAAAGGCATTTCAATTCAAATATAATAAATAAACACAAACCTACATTTATTTATTGAACAAAGCATAGGCTAACACTTCCTGCACAATTTTAATGCAGTTTGAGTTTCAAAATAGCGTCTCTTTAAAATTCATCCATCTCATCCCTCGAAGTTAGTGATGACGTCAAAACATAAACATGACGTCACAATGTACGTGACGTTTTCCGATTTTAGTACGAGTATGTTCCCCTTACTTAACTAATTTCAAGACTTGATAGGGCCTACTAAAAAGGTCCTAGACGTTATTATCTTCAATTATACCCGTCTCGGCTCATTTTCGTTTTCAACATTGAATTAAATGTAATTGAAATACAGTCACTGTGTTGCACTATGTTTAGATGCTCATTTATTGTTAACCGCATTACTCACCTCAAAATTCTTCTCTTTTAAGGGGAAGCGGGTCAACTATTTCTAGTTTTCTACATTTAAATGGCTTATATTGTTTATGTGATAAAAAGAATCTTACATTCGTGTATTTCCATATAGAATTTATAAAACTCGTTGGATAAAAGTAATAAAATACTCGGCAGAGCCTCGTATTTTATCACTTTTATCCAACTCGTTTAATAAATTCAATATGAAAAGACACTCATGTAAGATCCTCTATGTACTTGATTTTTTTCTGATTGTGCATGTTTCCAGTCTCAGATACATGTACTGAACAAAAGTAGGAGGGGCAATGTCCGGCAAATAAGTAGGGTTGGAAAGTGCAATAAACTTTACACTTCTCACAAGGTCACGTTCAATGACCCCTTCGTGTGACGATACCTTGCACTGCAACAGAATGCCTCCCTACAAACATGTGGCTTGTCGGCGAACTTTGTTTCTTCCATTTAAGATGTAAGTTTCCTTTGTTAAACGTGGCATTTACGCAGTGTACGAGGGATGATCAATATATAATGAGAAAATGCGTATTACTTTTTAATATGTGTTATTTTCTGAAAATATTTTACGTAGTGCCAAATACATATGTTACGATGAACCGTACGAAGTTTGGTGTTCCAATTTGTGAAACAATAATTTTTCGAACATTATTGCTGACCTATGAAACAGTTAGACGGGCCAACGTCATTTGCACAGTAACATTACTGTTTGTTACTTTCACAATCTTACGTGCAGTATTTGGACACTCCAAATTAGCTAAATACGAAATACCTTACACTTACCTATTGAATATGGATGGTTCACCGGTTACATGTACGAATAAACCACACGCTACAATAATGTTTGTGATTTTTCTGTATACTTCAACACCATTACACAACTTTGCATCCATCATATTTAGTGAGTTTATTGTCGGTAACTGTTGTTGGGTTTTGTCTTGATAAGCAAATCAGGAACTAATTTGTCATATATTTAAATCATTGAAAATTATTTACTTATTGGCATTTTACGATCCGATGTGGCATATATTGGTCCATTGTTCGGTGTGTTTGAGTTCATAATCCCTATTTGAAAAATTCACTTACACATAAAATGGATCCACGATAGTCATAAAGAGTGGCTTAAAGAATAGTTCATCACAGGTTAAAAACTTATTTCACAATAAGTGAATATCACCGATAACTTTTCACCGCGGACCAATGCATTAAATACGCTAAGTGATATGTTTTCATATTTAGTGTTGTCTTTATATCAAAGTAAAGCCTGGTTGATTGAATCCTACAAACATATTTTATTTCCTAATGCATGCTGTAAATAATTAACGTTTTAAGTGTATTTGTGCTTTGATCATTGGTTTATCTTGATTGACAATCTCTTGTAATGTTTCGTAAATGTACCAACAGCATTAGTGGTACCATGATAAGGCTAACCGGTATGTATTTTAATGGTTAACACATTTGATACTAAATACAAAACATAACAGTTTCATATGCAGGAAAGTTACGAAAGTTATTCAATGTGTCCAAATGCTACACAAACACAAACCCGTACCAGTTCAAATATTCACCCTTTATAAATATGCAAAGTTTCAGAATGTTATTCCAATCTAAAGACATTTTGATGACATTTCCTTCGTGTATTATATACTGTACATATCCTTATGATAGCCAACCTAAAATCTTAACGTGTTTTATAAGTTTATTGCAGTAATTCTGGACTTGGAAATTGAACTTACGCATGACAAATTCCACGACACATGTTAGTTTTACGTATATATAGTTTTGACAACAAATCGTTATATAACACTTCATAACTTCTAGTATATATAGGGTAATTCAGTATTACTAGTATACTGCAAAAATTCAATTATAACATGAATGACGTTTATGCCCTACATTGTTCCGATTTCTGCTTATGGTATTCGGCTTGTTTTTCTGTTTGTCATCTGGCTGGCTGGCTGGCTGGCTGGCTGGCTATTTATTTTATAAAGAAGTTTCGGAAAATTACAAGACCGTGCACTGTAAAAATATTTGAGCACAAATCAAAATGAACTTGATATTTTAAAAATATTTTAGGGCATGACCCCGATTTCCCAGCTCAATCTGAGCAAGATCTCATCTCAAATATTGGCACGTGTCTGTATGTTAGTTTCAATGTGAGACTGGACTGAGCATTGTCATCACAGTACAGAAATGGTATCCTGATTGGATTGCGGTAACATTTCAAGAGCTGGAACTTTTGATTGATGTCTAAATTTTAGCAATATCCTAATTTGAGTTGAGATTTCTACTTGAGATGCATCGGGAGACCGGTTCATATAAGAAACTTTAGAAAACATGCTCAATAAACACTACAATCTCTGTTAATTTGTTTGGTCTCCTGTGTGGACTGACTAAGAAATCAACACACATAACATCAAATGGCATGTAAAGATAGATATAAAACATACAGATGCTACTGAAATACAATGTAGTGCAGTCGTTGCGGGTTATTCTGCGCGTCGGGCAATTCTTCGCATCTCAAATTTCATATTCATACAAACTTTGCTGGGTTGTTTTCTTTTGGTCATTAATTGTTTTTGTAGATGTTTGTAACAAATGTAAAGTTTTATATTCACATTATTTCATAAATGGCATCGGAAAAGCATCTCTACGAAAAATGACCAAAATGAGAAACGACGACGAGTTTCGTTAATTTGACGTACAACGTGACACATAAATTGAATAAATGCACTTTTCCAATGAATGATGCGTTTTCCTTCTTGTAAACTTAGTTCTAAGGGCATATTCTTTCAATACTTTGCTTAATTTCTAATGAAATACATCTTTGAAACACACAATATAATTCCACATGCGCAGAATTAGCCGAAAGAATTAAGGTCATAAAATGAAAACATGCAGCCATGTTGTTTTAAGACTACACTTGACCTAGTTTAGCTAAGTTACGGTGCATTTCGTCCCCCGAGAACCATAGTGTTCTATGTATACTTTTCTTGCTTCGAAAAATCAAATTTCAGGTTTCAGGGGTCTATTGCTTTTTTGTTTCTTGACGAATTCTAATCAAATTTGGAATGTATTTTACGTACGTATTTCTTAGGAACGCTACCAAATATTATAACGATTTGTTGATTCAAACATACCGTACTGAAAATCTGCCAAGTGCTGATAAAACTTTATACAAAATTTCCACTCAGAACTACAATGTGGTATGGTCAGTATTGCATTTCCATGTTCTGCCTATGTATAACGTGAATGGACAAATTCAATTACTTTAGTCCGAATACATTCTCATTCGAATATTACTACACTCATGTTTCACAGGTTAACGTAAACGTGCCATTCCTAGAGCAGATCAATTGGACAAGTATGTACAAGCTTAAAAAAAGAGATTACTTACATCTACATTTATTAATTTACTGCTATGTGGGATTTATAGATTTTACTTACAATTTTACTTCCATCATCGTTCATGCTTTGCATTTCCGTTAAAATCACGTGACTTGATAGGAGCAATCCATTGGTTAAAACGTAGATAGAACATTTTTTCTAAGGAAAACATACACATTGCAGATAGATCTGTAGATATCTAAAAATAGAGATGTTCCAGAAAAAGGACAATGTCACTCTGACCTAGATTTCGACGAGAGCCTTCCAATGGTACGCTCGTATATACTATTAAATTTTTAAGAAATGACGATAGAATAATATTGTTCTCGGGCGACGATTTGTAAATGAATGTTTTTCTATTCAACCATTCAACTTTATTATCAAATGGATAAGACAAATATCTGATGGGGGAACAGAATTACCCGACAGCACTGATAAAATAATAATAATAATAATAATACAATGTTATGACAATAACAACTGGTTTCTTCATTGTCATCCTCTATCAAACATGTGCCATTTACATGACATGTGTATAATATTGTGGTCGTTATAGTGGTTCTAAATAACAACATCATCGCTTGTGTAGTTCTAAATTTTTAAACATGACGACAAATATTTACAATATCCAGGTTCTAAGTACTTTGGGTGTGAGTGACGCTTAACGGCGCCCGCATAGAGTGGACTCTTCTCCTTGTTTATAGTCTTAAGACGTCGCGTCACAAGTTGGAGCTATTTTGCGTAACGTCAAAAACGCCGTTATTTTAGCTAAATATGACGGACATAAGGCGTATAATTGACAGAATAACTAAATCATGGGCGCACAACAACCATAAACACATAAGTTGTGTAACTATGTGTATAGGGGGGTATTCAGCATTCTTCGGAATTACAGAACTTAGATTTAGGCACGTGCTAATTGATCTCATTAGATCAGTCATGCAATGTACATACTTTTATACAATTATGCACCGAGACAAGTATTAATATATAACTAAGTTGCTGAATTAGGATGTAGTTGATTCATGATTAAACATTAAGTTTATGTAGAGAGCACATTTGATCTTATTTCATTGCTAGCATTTTTACCTCAGTTCAACAAATATTTTATATGTTTATCAAATGCCATCAAATAAAGTTATGTATCAGATTTCCAAACCTCATTATGAAGTACTGAAGATTTATGAATAACAACAATAACGACGACAACAACAAACTACTCAACTATTTGACCCTATGATACATTATTACTAGTCCTCGCATGTTACTCTCAAAGTAACTATTGAAGTTGACACATCAACAAGTATAATGAACCCATATAAACTTCTAACAAACAACACTATTAAAACGACAAAAGATTAACGATGGCACCGTTTAAAAATGCCGAACCTACAATTTTGTACTTTTTCAGGAAACACAAACAACATATCGATGGCAACGTTAAAAATGCCGAACCTACCATTTTTGCTACTTCGGGGTTTTCGTCCTATAATAAACATTTTTCAGTTTGCCGCCTTCCTGCTAATACCGGACTTACTAGCCAATAGGAAATTGCCAAAACAGTCACGTGAAAAAATACTGAACATTCATTGGTTAACTGTAAAAAATCCCACTGCTCAAGAGCGAAATGAAAATGCCGGAGCTGCAAAAGCTTTTACAGTTAACCAATTGCATGTTCGGTATTTTTTAATGTGACTATTTTGGCAATTTCCTATGGCTAGTAAGTCCGGTATTAGCAGGAAAGGCGGCAAACTGAATTATGTTTATAATAGGACGAAACCCCGAAATAGCAAAAATGGTAGGTTCGGCATTTTTAAACGGTGCCATCGTTAAGCTATCCTAAAGATGAAAGTGGACGTTTATCTACATCACTCGGCGATAACAGATCGGTTTCGCCATCCTATTCCGACGACAGGAGTTGTCATGACACCGCAATTATTTCACAATCACATACATCGCCATCAACCTATGAATATATCTGGCGTCATATCACGAACGTAATGGACGATTTTACGACAACTGGGTTTTGAATTTAGCTCAAAATTCTTCAAGAAACATCAATAACCGATAGGCATGTGTGGCGTAGTGGTCGTATAAGTGGTCCTAATTAACAAGATCCTCGCTTGTGTAGTTCTATTTGTTACACATGACGACAAATATTTACAACCCAGGTTCAAAGTACTTTGGGTGTGAGTGACGCATAACGGCGCATGTCCCAGACACATGCTAATTGATCTTATTAGATCAGTCATGCAATATACAATTTATGCACCGAGACACGTGCCTCAAACGGGTCACAAGTGCATTTATTCCTATCTGTATCAATAATTATTATCATAAATCGGTTGTCATAACAAAGATCAAAAATGGACATAATCGTATTAATTAACCAGCATGTATTCTATTTTGTCATGTAACTGCATGGCCTTACGCGGTCATTAACTCGACCATTCCAAAGGGACGCTATGGTTTTATACTTTCATAACATAAAGTGAAGTCTAAAACAATACATAAAGCATAGCTAGTTAAATATTGGCATAACGGCATAAAACATCTGAAAAGTAATTTCATGGTTTGGATGGAAAAATGAAGTATTAGAACGTAGATCACGCGACTGTAACTGATTAACTTACGTACATCAATCGAAGTATTTAAAACAATTGACTGAACAAAAAACTTTTAAGTAGCAATGAAACCAGGCCTGCCCAGGCTTGCCTCAGTATACGTAGCTTATTTCCGCTACTATATCGCTACTGTATGTCTTTAAACGGGGCTATTATAGTCAAGCAATTATGTCCAAAAAACATGAATTTTTGGAGAAAGTTACCAAACTTGGTACACCTGCTCCTTGGTCCATTTGAAACATTTATAATTAATATCATCGTATCATTAGTGCGAGGTAGGGATCAACGAATGTTTATGTCTTACCGAATGACTTAAAACTATATAAAATACCCGGTACATAATTATACGAGTGCTAGTTAAATATTAATGACTGAGGAAAATATCTGACACATTATTTCATGGTGTAAATGTATATAATATCATAGGGGCCACGTAAGAATAAACGAACACTTAGAATAGCTACGTTAGCTACTTTCAGCTGGATGTGATGAAACGAAGCATTCTAAATACTGTATATAACCTTTGCACCAGTTTGTGGCATCCACGGCCCCCATCTCCGGAGATGGGCCGGGAATTCGGGTTGACAAACCCCGCCCTTCCACGGCATTGCGGGTGACAACTGATGGTAAAATATCCCGTACTTCCCCGGTCCACACAACTAAATATTGTCCGTGACATATAAGGATCGTTCGGAAAACCTTCCCAGCATGTCCCTGGTAGTGCGGGGGAAGCTGTAAGGTACGAACACGCTGTTTCCACGGTTATCCACCACACATCCCTGGGATGAGAACCGTGGATGCAACTGACGTGTGGACCATGCACAAGGATAGATCTACCACTGTTACATAGGAATATGTAAATGAAGGATCAAAGATAAAATATGTCATATTCTTAGTTCCAATTCAGTGGGTTTATCTTAAAGACGACTTATTGTTTTTCAAGGAATTTGAAGTAAAAAGCCCACAACCAATATTCTTTATTATTAATTGAAACACACGCGTTTTCTGTTGGAATAGTCATATGTATTCATTAAAATACACAACTATATCTTTAACAATTAATGACGGTAACATACATACATCTCAGATTCAAAACACCATCACTTCACACAAACAAAGATGATGGTTATAATTATGGTTAATTCTTAGAAATGTTCCCACCACGGGCTCATCACATGTAACTTGGATAGGTTGACTGATGTCACTGGGTGGTCCTCCGTACGTTGCACACACTGTACCGATGTTTGCATCACTATCAGCTCGAGTGGATGAGACAAGAAACTCCATATCACGGTTTCTGTAAGCTGCAATTGAAACATACACTGTACATTTTGTATATGAAAGTGAAATAATACGACAGACTAGCTTCTATCTTTTGACATTAACAGCCAAATTAATTGCTGTTGACAAGTTTCGTTGTTAATTGTAAAACCCTGCAGCTGCAAAAAGGATGTTCGTTTGACATCAACAAATGAAAATACGACAACGCATAGCGGAAGACTGGAAGCAAACTTCTGGTTGTGTTAGAGAATGTACATTAATCAAAAGATGATGTAAGCTCATTGAATTAGATCCTAGTAGTTGCTCCACTCCTTTGCACTGTAATATATCAGCGTTAAGAAATGGAGCGTAATAAGTGTCTGATTTCAATGAGAATGATGATGCTGATAACAGAATTTGCATTCATTTCTCATCGGTTTCTCAAAACCAGTATCACAATCAAATGTATGCCGTTGAAGCATACCTGCCAAGTACTCCTATTAAAATGGAGTAACTCCTATTTTCGTTGTCAACTTTTGGTTCCCAATTTAAAAAATTTGAAGAAAGGTACATTTGATTCATTTTATGATCGTCTGTCCCAGATATATATAAACCACTAGAATTAATACATTGAATTTCCTTGTTTATGTTTCTACATCCATTTTAAATCACAATCACATTTACGTGCATATTGTGACATGTTTAGCTTGATCACTCCTATTTTGGATTTAACTAACTTGGCATGTATGTATGCGTTAAAGTACGTAATATGTGTAACAACCTACCGTACTGGGAATTGTTCAAAAAGTATACTACAACATAGGTCACACGTCTAGAAGTTGGCATCTCGGTTGCCCAGCTGGAGTACCCAGTGTATGTATGTGAACATCTAGTAACATCAAAATTCTGGACATCACCGTCGATCGCAAACTCAGCTTTCAAAGGCACTCCATTATATGTGTATGTAGATGATTGTCAGACAGCAACTAATGGCGGCGTACATTGAAATAAAAGTAAACGTGAAAATAATTATATTGGACACATATTTTCGATAAATCAAGACTAAACTACTCCGTAATCACTAGTTCATAAAATGTTGACATTATTGCAATGAAAAGCACATGCTTCAAACTACATTCGTAATATTAATTTTATGCCCTAGTCAACCTCTAAAATAACGCGAAGCTATTGTCGTGACGAGTAAATGTGCGTCTGCGTTGGTTAATTTTATTGTCGGAATCATTTTCTCAAAAACTATCGAAGGTGTCCGCTTGAAACTCAACAAAGTTATTCACAATCACAATGGGATTCCATATTGACAATGCTGATAACCCTGTTACCTTTAAATGCGTGTGCAGATAGTAGATATTTATTTTAACAACTTACTGTGTACAACTTCCCATCCAACATCATCAGATGAACTCGGAGGATCAACAAATGGGTTATTGGTTGTAAGTTCACATCTTCGTGTTACATTATTTGTGTTGATTGAAAGGCATTCATCTGTAACCGCACATCTTACAAGACAGTATGCTGTTGACCAATCGAAACTTCCTGTTACGTTGTTCGTGTACCTTACACTAACTTGGCTCGCAAAAGGAACGAATCTGTGAGTACGAATACACTTGTATTTCATTAATTCACGAAATGAAATAAACAGGTAACTTTATCATTAATAGGATTAAAACGAACACAATTTTTTCACAATGTTTTCTTCTTCTTTTTGCTCGTTATCAATGACACAGTTACCTGAGGTTGGATGTATATTTTAATTCAGAGTTTCACACTATTGAGCTATAGTTGTATAGTTTGGCTGAAATCGTGCTCTATTTTTTTCTGTTGAGTACCCTTCTTATTTGATTCGTTAGTGTTTTGTTTTACTTTGATCGAGGAGTGTTCATATTCGAATGCAACATAGCTCATACAAACGTATCCAGGGTAGAGTTGAATGATACAATCTTTAAATGTCATTGAAGTATTTCAGCCGAAAAAGTGTCGTGTCAAGGGAAAACATCAAAATAAAAGTTCTTTAGGACACTATGCATATACTGGACAAGTGCCAATCCGAGATCTTAATGTACTTGATTTGTCTGAGTATGCTTGTTTCTAGTCTCAGATACTAAACAAAATCACAAAAAACAATGTCACGCAAATAAGTAGGATTGGAAAGCCCAATAACCTTTACACTTCCCAGAAGGTCACGTTTAATGACCACTTCGTGTGACAATACCTTGCACAGCAACCGAATACCTCCCTACAAACATGTGGCTTGCCGGCGAATTGTGTTTCTTCCATTCAGAAGTAAGTTTCCTTTGTTAAACATGGCATTACCCATTGTACGAGGGATGGTCTATATATGAAACAAGAACATGCCTTATACTTTTTTAATACACGTCTTATTTTCTGAAAATATTTCATGTGGTGCCAAATGCATATGTTACGATGAATCGTTCGAAGTTTGGTGTTCCAATTATGGAAACAATAATGCTTTAGAACATTATTGCCGACCTATGAAACAGTTAGATGGGCCAACGTCATTTTGCACAGTAAACTTAATGTTTGTTACTCTCACAATCTTACGTGCAGTTGTTGTACACTCTTATTAGCTAAATGCAAAAACCCTTACACTTACCTATTCAATATGGCTAGTCCTCCGGTTACATGTACGAATAAACTAAACCCTACAATAATGTTTGTGATTTTTCTGTATACTTCAACACCATTACACAACTTTGCATCCATCGTATTTAGTGAGTTTATTGTAGGTAACTGTTGTTGGCTTTTGTCTTGATAAGCAAATCAGGATCTAAATTGTCATATATTTAAATCATTGAAAATTATTTACTTATTGGCATTTTACGATCCGATGTGGCATATATTGGTTCATAGTTCGGTGTGTTTGAGTTCATAATTCCTATTTGAAAAATTAACTTACACATAAAATGGATCCACGATAGTCATAAAGAGTGGCTTAAAGAATAGTTCATCACAGGTTGAAAACTTATTTCACAATAAGTGCATATCACCAATAACTTTTCACCCCGGACCAATGCATTAAATACGCTAAGTGATATGTTTTCATATCTAGTGTTGTCTTCATATCAAAGTAAAGCCTGATTGATTGATTCTTACAAACATATTTGATTTCCTAACGCATGCTGTCAATAATTAACGTTTTAAGTGTATTTGTGCTTTGATCATTGGTTTATCTTGATTGACAATCTCTTGTTATGTTGCGTAAATGTAACAACAGCATTAGTGGTACCATGATAAGGCTTACCGGTATGTATTTTAATGGTTAACAAATTTGATACTAAATACAAAACATAACAGTTTCATATGCAGGAAAGTTACGAAAGTTATTCAATGTGTCCAAATGCTACACAAACACAAACCCGTACCAGTTCAAATATTCATCCCCCTTATAAATATGCAGAGTTTCAGAATGTTATTCCAATCTAAAGACATTTTGATGACATTTCCTTCGTGTATTATATACTGTACATATCCTTATAATAGCCAACCTAAAATCTTAACGTGTTTTATAAGTTTATTGCAGTAATTCTGGACTTGGAAATTGAACTTACGCATGACAAATTCCACGACACATGTTAGTTTTACGTACATATAGTTTTGAAAACAAATCGTTATAGAACACTTCATAACTTCTAGTATATATAGGGTAATTCAGTATTACTAGTATAACTGCAAATTCAATTATAACCTGAATGACGTTTATGCTCTACATTGTTCCGATTTCTGCTTATGGTATTCGGCTTGTTTTTCTGTTTGTCATCTGGCTGGCTGGCTGGCTGGCTATTTATTTTATAAAGAAGTTTCGGAAAATTACCAAACCGTGCACTGTAAAAATAATTGAGCACAAATCAAAATGAGCATGATATTTTAAAAATATTTTGGGGCATGACCCCGATTTCCCAGCTCAATCTGAGCAAGATCTCATCTCAAATATTGGCACGTGTCTGTATGTTAGTTTCAATGTGAGACTGGACTGAGCATTGTCATCACTGTACAGAAATGGTATCCTGATTGGATTGCGGTAACATTTCAAGAGCTGGAACTTTTGATTGATGTCTAAATTTTAGCAATATCCTAATTTGAGTTGAGATTTCTACTTGAGATGCTTCGGGAGACCGGTTCATATAAGAAACTTTAGAAAACATGTTCAATAAACGCTACAATCTCTGTTCATTTGTTTCGTCTCCTGTGTGGACTGACTAAGAAATCAACACACATAACATCAAATGGCATCTTAAGATAGATATAAAACATACAGATGCTACTGAAATACAATGTAGTGCTGTCGTTGTGGGTTATTCTGCGCGTCGGGTAATTCTGCGCATCTCAAATTTCATATTCATACAAGCTTTGCTAGGTTGTTTTCTCTTGGCCATCAAGTGTTTTTGTAGATGTTTGTAACATATGTAAAGTTCTATAATCACATTATTTCATAAATGGCATCGGAAAAGCATCTCTACGAAAAAATGACCAAAATGAGAGACGACGACGATTTTCGTTAATTTGACGTACCGCGTGACACATAAATTGAATAAATGCACTTTTCCAATGAATGATGCGTTTTCCTTATTGCCAACTTAGTTCTAAGGGCATATTCTTTCAATACTTTGCTTAATTTCTAATGAAATACATCTTTGAAACAGACTATATAATTCCACATGCGCAGAATTAGCCGAAAGAATTTAGGTCATAAAATGAAAACCTGCAGCCATGTTGCTTGACCTAGTTTAGCTAAGTTACGGTGCATTTCGTCCCCCGATAACCATATTGTTCTATGTATACTTTTCTTGCTTCGAAAAATCAAATTTCAGGTTTCAGGGGTCTATTGCTTTTTTGTTTCTTGACGAATTCTAATCAAATTTGGAATGTATTTTACGTACGTATTTCTTAGGAACGCTACAAAATATTATAACGATTTGTTGATTCAAGCATACCGTACTGAAAATCTGCCAAGTGCTGATAAAACATTATACAAATTTATCACTCAGAACTACAATGTGGTATGGTCAGTATTGCATTTCCATGTTCTGCCTATGTATAACGTGAATGGACAAATTCAATTACTTTAGTCCGAATACATTCTCATTCGAATATTACTACACTCATGTTTCACAGGTTAACGGAAACGTGCCATTCCTAGAGCAGATCAATTGGACAAGTATGAACAAGGCTGAAGCTTCAAAAAAGAGATTACTTACATCTACATTTATTAATTTACTGCAATGTGGGATTTATAGATTTTACTTACAATTTTTCTTCCACCATCGTTCATGCTTTGCATGTCCGTTAAAATCACGTGACTTGATAGGAGCAATCCATTGGTTAAAACGTAGATAGAACATTTTTTCTAAGGAAAACATGAAAATTGCATATAGATCTGTAGATATCTAAAAATAGAGATGTTCCAGAAAAAGGACAATGTCACTCTGACCTAGATTTCGACGAGAGCCTTCCAATGGTACGCTCGTATATACTATTATTTTTTTAAAGAAATGACGATAGAATACTATCGTTCTCGGGGGACGATTTGTAAATGAATGTTTTTCTATTCAACCATCAGCATACTTTATTCTCAAATGGACAAGACAAATATCAGATGGGGGAACAGAATTACCCGACAGCACTGATATAATAATAATAATAATAATAATAAAATATTATGACAATAACAACTGACGTCTTCACTCTCATCCTCTTTCAAACATGTGCCATTTACATGACATGTGTATAATATTGTGGCGTAGTGGTCGTAATAGTGGTTCTAAATAACAACATCATCGCTTGTGTAGTTCTATTTATTAAACATGACGATAAATATTTACAATATCCAGGTTCTACGTACTTTGGGTGTGAGTGACGCTTAACGGCCCCCCGCATAGAGAGGACTCTTCAACGGTCTTTAGAACATTCTCCTTGTATATAGTCTTAAGCGGTCTTTAGAACAATATAATGGTAGGATATGTAGAGAGCACTGTTGATCTTATTTCATTGCTAGCCTTTTTAGCTCAGTTAAAAATTGATTTATATGTTTGTCAAATGCCATTAAATAAAGTTATGTATCAGCTTTCCAAACCTCATCATGAAGTACTGAAGTTTTATGACGATCACATGGAAATAACAACAATAACAACAATAACAACAAAATACTCAACTATTCGACCATATGGGTACATTATTATAAGTCCTGGTATGTAACTCTCAAGTAACTGTTGAAGTTGACACATCAACAAGTATAATGAACCCATATAAACTTCTGACAACCAACACGGACGTTTATCTTCATCACTCGGCGATTACAGATCGGTTTCGCCACCCTATTCCGACGACAGGAGTTGTCATGACACCACAAGTGTTTCACAATCACAGACATCGCCATCAACCTATGAATATATCTGGTGTCATATCACGAACGTAATGGTCGATTTTACGAAAACTTGGTTTTGAATTTAGCTCAAAATTCTTCAAAGAAACATCAATAACCGATAGACATGTGTGGCGTAGTGGTCGTATATGTGGTCCTAAATAACAACATCCTCGCTTGTGTAGTTCTATTTATTACACATGACGACAAACATTTACAACCCAAGGTTCAAAGTACTTTAAGTGTGAGTGACGCATAACGGCGCATGTCCCAGACACATGCTAATTGATCTCATTAGATCAGTCATGCAATATACAAATTATGCACAGAGACACGTGCCTCAAACGGGTCACAAGTGCATTTATTCCTATCTGTATCAATAATTATTATAATAAATCGGTTGTCATAACAAACATAAAAAAATGGACATAATCGTATTAATTAACCCGCATGTATTCTATTTTGTCACGTAACTGCATGCCCTTACGCGTTCATTAACTCGATCATTCCAAAGGGACGCTATGGTTCTATACTTTGATAACATAAAGTGAAGTCTAAAACAATACATAAAGCATAGCTAGTTAAATATTGGCATAACGGCATAAAACATCTGAAAAGTAATTTCACTGTTTGAATGGGAAAAAAAACCTTAACAACTCGTAGCTCGGTAATAATAAATGAAGTATTAGAA
The DNA here is from genome assembly GCA_963678985.1 of Spisula subtruncata. NCBI lineage: Eukaryota > Metazoa > Mollusca > Bivalvia > Venerida > Mactridae > Spisula > Spisula subtruncata. Next base: position 26,997,604 of record OY787665.1, read on the forward strand.
TGAAGATCACGCGACTGTAACTGATTTACTCACGTACATCCATTGAAGTATTTAAAACAATTTTAAGTAGCAATGAAACCAGGCCTGCCCAGGCTTGCCTCAGTATACGTAGCATATTTCCGCTACTATATCGCTACTGTATGTCTTTAAACGGGGCTATTATAGTCAAGCAATTATGTCAAAAAAAACATGAATTTTTGGAGAAAGTTACCAAACTTGGTACACCTGCTCCTTGGTCCATTTGAAACATTTATAATTAATATCATCGTATCATTAGTGCGACGTAGGGATCAACGAATGTTCATGTCTTACTGAATGACTTAAAACTATATACTTAGTAAAATACCCGGTACATAATTATACGAGTGCTAGTTAAATATTAATGACTGAGGAAAATAGCTGACACATTATTTCATGTTCCAAATGTATATAATTTCATAGGGGCCACGTAAGAATAAACGAACAATTAGAATAGCTACGTTAGCTATACTTTCAGCTGTATGCGTTCTAAATACTGTATATAACCTATGCACCACTGTGTTGCATTCACGGTCCCCATCCCCGGAGATGGGCCGAGAATTCGGATTGACAAACCCCGCCCTTCCACGGCACTGCGGGTGACAGCTGGTGGTTAAATCTCCCGTACTTCCCGGTCCACACAACTAAATATTGTCCCTGACATATAAGCACCGTTCGGAAAACCTTCCCAGCATGTCCCTGGTAGTGCGGGGGAAGCTGTAAGGTAAGAACACACTGTTTCCACGGTTATCCACCACACATCCCCGGGATGAGAACCGTGGATGCAACTGACGTGTGGACCATGCACAAGAATAGTTATACCACTGTAATATAGGAATATGTAAATGAAGGATCAAAGATACAATATGTCATATTCTTAGTTCCAATTCAGTGGGTTTATCTTAAAGACGACTTATTGTTTTTCAAGGAATTTGAAGTAAAAAGCCCACAACCAATATTCTTTATTATTAATTGAAACAAACGCGTTTTCTGTTGGAATAGTCATATGTATTCATTAAAATACACAACTATTACTTTAACAATTAATGACGGTAACATACATACATCTCAGATTCAAAACACCATCACTTCACACAAACAAAGATACTGGTTATAATTATGGTTAATTCTTAGAAATTTTCCCACCACGGGCTCATCACATGTAACTTGGATAGGTTGACTGATGTCACTTGGTGGTCCTTCGTACGTTGCACACACTGTACCGATGTTTGCATCACTATCAGCTCGAGTGGACGAGACAAGGAACTCCATATCACGGTTTCTGGAAGCTGCAATTAAAATTATGAGACGTGTGAAAGAAGATGATAGACACGAAAGGCTGAACGCTATTTGACTCAGCTATGTTTTAACATTAATCCAAATACACCATTTGTTGCCGCTTTGTGTACCAAAAACCTGCATTTAATTTGATGTAATTTAGGTCTTTCTGTCTACATATTATGTCAAATATAACTGGGAATATGGCAGGGAAGGTAAAATCAACAGAAAAAGCAGAGCACAAAATTACTACCAATACATACACTCAACATGCACTCAACACTCAAATTTTGAAATTTCTTCTTTTGAGTTTAAAAGCGTCATTTTGTTTGTGAATGAGCAGTTGAAGATGTGTTGAATAGGTGCTAAATTTTATCATTTGCTTGTTTCCAATTGAAATTTAGTGTATTTGTAAGCTATACGTGTAATTTATCAGCCTGAGTGCAGAGTGTGGTACTCAGATTCGATCAACAATTACTTTTTAATTTCATGTACGTCTTGCATAATTATATCACACGGCCCAAGAAAAATGGTATTTTCACCAATGCCTTTCAAATCGTTACATAACATACCCCAGTAAATGTCATTCCAAAGATAAACTACAACATAAGACATGCGCCAAACAGTTGGCATCTCGGTAGCCCAGCTGGAGCGAAAGTTGAATGTGTGTGAAGATCTATTAACATCGCTATTCTGGACATCACCGTCGATTGCCAACTCCGCGTTGAAAGACACTTCATTTGGCGTATGTAGAGGGTTGCCAGGCAGCAATCAGTGGTGGCGCACCTTGAAATGAAATTGAAAGAAAATCGTTTGTATGTTCTGACAAATGACGAATGAACTTGTTGATTAATATGATAACTAACATACTGCCAATGAGCAACACATGCATTATACATGTAATACTTTATTTTATAAATTAATCAACCTTTGTTCATTCGATAAACAATTGTTTACTTAGAAGTAAGTTAATTTATACACAGCAAATGCAGGAATGAACAGTAGTGACATGGATTGGTTATGCCCATTTGACAAACGATGATTTACCTAAAAGTTGATGGACCTGTATACAAGAAATGCAGGAATGAACAGCAGTGATATGGATTGACTATGTCCATTCTATCAATGTGTTCAATTATTTACTTAGAATTTGGTGGACTTATACACAACACATGGACAATGTCACGGTTTGGCTATCCACATTCGCTTAATTAGCATCGAAAATACAGAAGATTTAAAAAGATTTGATCATTTCTACGCATTAAAACATTAATTTTGTTTGACTATGCAGCTTGTCATAACATAACCGCGCCATTGTGATAACTAGCATGTGTGCTTCTATTCATAGTGGATTCAACGATATGACATCTTACTGTGTAGAACTTCCCATCCGGGATCTTCAGATGAATTTGGTGGATCAACAAATGGGTTATTTGCTGTAAGTTCACATCTTTGTGTTGCATTATTTGTGTAAGGACACATCTTACAAGACAATATGCTGTTGACCAGACGAAACTTCCTGTTACGTTGTTCGTGTATCTGACACTAACTTGACTCTCGTAGGAAACAAATCTGTAAAATTAATATAAATAATATCCCAATAAAATCCTCCTATTTTGCGAGAACCTACAGGTACTCTACGTGTTATTCTGCTGCTTCACAAACATTTTAAGACTTTATCTCAACCTTTGACTTTACATGATCAAATCTTTAGCTCTCATATTGTTTTAAATGCACCGATTTTAATATAATTGGCCATTTATATTCAGTGAGTATCAACAAATAATCAGACACAGTTTCAGGTGGTTCAATCATATGGCAAAAACATGGCAGTGATTACAAATGTTGTCAATTTCAAGTTTTAGTCTGAGTTGCAGTCTCACAATGTTGGTGAATTAGGCGCCTGATGTTGCCTCCCTGTCCTATTTGTTAAAACCGCTTTACTATATGTGACATGGCAGTATGCGTATGTGTTGCCCAGATCGGACCAAAATCAATTTGTCCATCATTCCATCAATCTGTTAATCAGTTAACCGTTCAAGTTGATGAATGCTATCAATCAATTGACTTTGCTTTTTTATCCTCACTAATATCATTTCATTTCTTAGTGCACGTACAGTACTTGTTACTTGCTGTTCTCGTTCCCTGTCATTTCATTGACCATGTATCCTTATACATTTTTCTCACGTCTTGTTTCAAAACAATAACCAAGCTAGCATTAGTGCGCTGATAAAAGAAATGAGCCAATATCTGAGAAAATGGCTCTTTTTTCATTTTCCATATAATCCATCTTTCCTGTAGACAAGAAAGAAATGCTTTTGCAAAGTTATGACATTCCAAAGGAACCAATGACATGAATGTTTTGGGAAGAAGGTATCACAACATGAACGTATTTGATATATTCGTAATGTAAATTTATAAACTGTACACCTACCTATTGAGTATGGATGATCCATGTGTTACGTGCATGAATAAGCAACATACCATAATGTTATTCATTGTTTTTCTGCACACTGTAACACGGTTAGGCTGTCCTGCACACATCGTAGTAGGGTGAGTTTGCTGCCTTCAATTGTTTGTTGAAGTTTTGTTTTGTTAAAAGCAGCAAATCAAGACAGGAATTTGTAAATATATAAATAATTGTAATTGATTTACTTTAATAATAAATAAATTATTTATGTAAACGAGCTATTTTCACGTTCCAAATGGTCAATTTGGAGCACATATTTCTGAGTACTGATGATATACAATGTAAATGCAATTATAAATTGATCCACAACAGTCTAAACAAACAATTTAACGAAAAGCTTAACACAGGTTAGAAAATTATTTCCAAAAGTGCATATCAATTAATTACATTTCGGCCCAATGCATTAATACACTAATAGTATGTAATATGCTCGTCATTACTTATGGTAAGAAAAGCTTTCGCTTCGCAGTCACTCAGGTATGGAACAGTCTTCCTAATGAGTTACGTGTTACTACGGATTATAACGAGTTCAGGAGACTGATCCATACCTGGAGTGTTTCTAAGTGTGCTTGTACCATGTGTACATAGTGTAGTTTTGCTTTTGTTTTCCTTAAATGCTTATGTGCTGTATTTGTCATATGTACATCGTTTAGCTATTTTGTTTCTAGTTACCCCCCTTTAGCTACAAATGTCATGTTGTCACCTTTATGTTTGAGTTCATCATTTGCTTAAATGCTTATATATATATAGATATCTATGTTACTTTATAACACAGTGATGCTATAATCATGTGCTAAAGCACTGCTTACTAGCTCGTATGTACTTATCATTGTTTCACCTGCTGTTGATATATCCCGTATACAAGCAGTGTCAATCTGTTCATTTCATATCTGATATGAGGTGATACGCCTTCTTAGCCGGCTTTTGCTTCATGTTTCCTCTCAGTTTCTTATTTTTCCCCTTTTTAATTAATTTTTAGGATGTATTGCATCCACTTGATTGACACTGGTTGTATACGTTTTATGTTCGTTAGTTCGCCTTACTTTGCATGTACATGTACATTCTGTGACGTATATCATGTTGCTTTATACATAAAATTGCATAAGGATCATGCGCCTTGTGAAGGTGATATCAAAAATGTAAAACGTTCTCTGGTTGGTAGATATGTTTTAGTAGAGTTGAAAAGAACATATCGACCAATCAGACAACGCTTTATGTTTTGACGTAAGCCTCGCTTATAATTTGACAATAATGAAAGACGATGACTAAAATTCATCGGCTGCAGTCGTATATCGTTGAATGAATAAACAGGTACGAATCTTTGGTTGATTTTGATTTCGTTTGATTTCTGCTAGATTAGAGACACCCTAAATATATGCGCTGCTACAGCCGTACATATGTGACTGTTGTTGTTTTCTTTCTAGCCACGATAGATTGGTCTACTATTTCAAAACCTGCTTTCTTCAGGATGCCCAGTATTGTATCTAGTAAAATAATCGTAAAAAATGTACACTTGCTGGATAGATAAAGTAAATTATTAGGCTATACGATACAAATACTTTTTATGAGGAAAAACATTTCTCGGCAAAAAATCGTAATTCCCCTTGCTTTATATATGGTACTAGTATATAGACCATACACATCGACTTAAAGAGTCTAATCCTTGTGCATCGTCGAATAGTGTGCGAATTTGACAATACATTATTAAATTCTGTTGATTGAAGTTTGCAGCATCATATATCTGATGAAAACCCTAGCTATATATACAGTCGTTTCGGGTAATTCTGCGCATCGGGTAATTCTGCGCACGTTAACTTTCTAGTTCTTACAGACTTTCCTGGGTCGTTTTTCTTCGGTCCTCCATTGTTCTTGTAGATGTGTGTTACTTTCGTAAAGTTTTATAATCTTTTCAACAAAATCGGAAAAGTATTTCTACGAAAATTTGACCAAAATAAGTGTCAACGGCGATTTTCGTTAATTTGACATACCACGTGACACATTAATTGAATAAAAGCACTTTTGTAATGGATGATGACTTTTCCTTTTTTGTCAGCATTGTCTAAATGACTTATTCTTTCGACACTGTGATAAATTTCTTGTGAAACAAATCTTTGAAATGACAATACAAAAAAACAACTCCACCTGCGGAGAATTAGCCGAAAGAATTTACGTCATGAAAACCGGAAGTCATCTTGTTTTTCGACGACATTTGACCTAGTTTAGCGAAGGTATGATGTTTTGAATTGATTACATTTGTCAATGAAGGTTGTTTCTATCCAAACAGCACCATAATTTATTCTTAAAATGAAATAATATCAAATGAAGAAAGCCAATACCCGTTAGGTGCGCAGAATTACCCGACAGCACTGTACCTGTATTGTGTCAATAATTAACGTAGTAAGAGCGTTCGCGTACAGTATAGTTTTTACGTACTTTGATAATTGTTTATTATTATAGGCAATCTCTAAAAGCATTCCGCAAATGCATTAACATTCGCATAACCACGATAAAGATTATGAATTAAGCATGGCACTTACTTCGACTGGCATTCGATTTAGTTGATTGGTCTCTAACGTAGCATACCTAAGCTTTCGACGTTTGAAAATAAACGCTGGTGTAAGCTGTGCTCCATTGGGTTACGTTCTTGAGCACTGGATTAAGTTGTATTCCCTAAACTGGCCTCCATTAGCCAACGTCAGCAGGTACGCTGGTTCTGTTGCTAATCTTAGCAAATACAAAGACGCCAACGGACGCCATCCGATGTAATGGACGCGTTGATAAGTCTAGGTTATTGTAGTTGACTGATCCTTGAACAGCATAGCTGAACGTTTGCCAAACATGTGCCTGCATGTAACATACATAATTATACAAAGGTAACACAAAGGGTTCGTATACGCGAATTGTTCCTTAACGTACACGTAAAGCTAGATTTTCGCTCTTAAAGGTTGGTTCATACTATGAGCATTTGTACATGTATCATCGTTGATCAGTGTTTGAAATTCGAAATAATGAGCCCAAAATAGGTGAGATTATGTTTATGAGAAGCACTAGTTTGGTTCACAGTAATGGCTTTTGGTATCTTGCGTGAATCAGCTTTTAATCTTTTAAATGGTGCTTGAATGCGTTTTACAACGGGCATTAAGTACTAAGCAATGTTTGCCTTTTTTCTATCGGTGTTTGCGAACCTTTGGTAACGCAGGTTAGCGTATGTTAGCCCGACTTAGACGAACAAGTTGTCTATCGACAAGCTTCGTTGTAAAAAGTTGTGATTACGCTAGCACTTGCGTTGTCATCGCGTTTAATATTGTTTTTGTCTGATACCAGTTTGTCTTCGTGAAATTAGCGTTTGATTTACACCACCAATACCATTAGTGTCTTAGTCTCAGCAACGCTTCATTCGGTCACTTATGGTCACCGTTATTTTGCATATCTCTGTAACTAGGTTATCCGGCATTTTTTTGCAGCGGGATTATTTCGTTAGGTTGTTTATGGGCATTGTTCTGTGTAATTGTGTTATTTTATGTTGTTAATCTTTTCTCTGCTCGGCTGGTTAAGTTGAGTGATGCCTTTTCTGTCTGATTTCCTCATATCCTTCTGGCTGAGGTTTGCCAACGAAGTTCAAACGCGTTTCAATGCGACGGATACACATCGGACTCCGTTGGAAAAGCGTTTGACCATATTCGCCAACATCACCAGCGTCGTGACAAACGTTTATCATTGATGTCCAACTTTTTTGAGAACGTTTACAAATGACACACATTGTACTTCAGCGTTCATTTCCAAACTCCGTCAAAGCTTTGCATGTTAATAACATTCTACGAACTCGATACGATGTTTTTATTACTTCATTTCTTTTCTAGTGCCGTTTTAAAATTTTATTACGTTAAGTTATAGCATAATGTCAAATTGCGAGCCATGATTACGAAGCAATTTTCATGTTCAACTCAACTTTAGTATCGAATTGACAAGTCAGTAAGTCAGTAGGTAAGTGAAGTGTTTATTTTATGAGACTAAAATGACAACAATACAAACAAGCTTATATATTGGTCCAAATGACTAGCTCTTAAAGAAACTATGTCACAAATATTTACTTTAAGAAAATATTGCACTTCATCCTTTATAGCTATCCAATTTGAGAAGGTTCAGTGAATAACAAAATGAGCATGACTATTTGTATGATAATATTTGTTTGGCCTGGTCTGATATTCACCAAGCGTCTTAGAAGAAAACTTTTTTAAGTATATTAGCCAACTTAACAATCATAAATATTGCTTTTTTGCAAACGTTTAAATAATTATGTAAAGAGCAGCAATGATCACTTAGAAAACCTGACTTACTCTTCTTAAAATTAAAAACATGCGCAACTGAAATATTTAACTGAAGTCAAAATATTCAAGATTTTCACTTTGATGCTTTGTGAGTACCAGCCCAGCCGTTTTCATTGCGACAGTTTCATATAGGACACATGTTTAAATATAAACTGTAGTCTCTGTTCATTTGTTCTTCTATGTGTATCACGTGACTACGAAACATAACAGCTAATAACATGTTAAGCTTAATAATATAAAAATACGAATCTGATTAAAATAGTAATAAAAATAAAAGATATAATAAAAAAAAAGCAATAACAGCAGGCATCTCCTCTGTTATCCTCTTTCAAACATGCGCCATGTTTAATAAATGCAAATTCTATTTTGTAAGATTTTTAAGCTGTTGTACATGATTTTAAAAAGTATTTCAAAGTTACATGGTCATAACTACTATATCTGAGCATGGTAGGACAGTTTTACATGTATGTACCCACAAGCAAGCTCAACTCTTCCCTTTGGCACATCAATGTTGTATCTCTCTAAGCAGTATATAGTAATATACAACAATACAATGTTGCACCGGTGGGATAACCTCGATCACAGTCAACCATCTACGTCTACGCACGAATGGAAAACTTGCCGATTACATGTACAATTTAATTGCCACAGTTAACAACATGCATTACGCAAAGTAAACAATTTTGTCAAAGAACAGTACCTGCTCAAACAGACATAAACTCATGGTGCTTAGAAATGTTGTCGAAAATTTTAAAATACTAGTACTTCGCACAGACAAAGGTTGTCGTCAAATCCATGGTTAATTCTTAGAAATTTTCCCACCGAGGGCTCATCACATGTAACTTGGATAGGTTGACTGATGTCACTTGATGGTCCTCCGTACGTTGCACACACTGTACCGATATTTGCATCACTATCAGCTCGGGTGGACGAGACAAGAAACTCCATATCACGATACCTGTAAGCTGCAATTGAAATAATGAGACGTGTGAAAGAAGATAAAAGACTCGGAAGGCTGAACGTTATTTGATTCAGCTATGTTTTAGCGTTAATCCAAATACACCATTTGTTTCCGTTTTGTGTGCCAAAGACCTAAATTTAATTTAATGTACTTTATAGGTCTTTGTGTGTACATATACTGAGTTTCAAAAGTTCCGCATCCAATATTTGATGTGTCTTTTTTACTAGAATCTCCAACTTATTTATGATAATTAAAATGCGCATGTGTAGAGCGATGTGTACTTGATATAAATCCATGACAGTTATCGAGTTAAAGATATGTATCGATCCACAATAAAACCACATGTGACACCACCCCACGATTCCAAAGTACACACAACGATAAACTACTATTTTGTAGTGGAAGGGAGGTAATAAATACCGAAAATTACCTCTCTTTGACCACAGACAGTTAATGATGTCGCAATAGAGTCTATACAACAGGCCAGATTTTAAGAAACATCCGCTTTGACATAAAAAACGCAACAGTAAAGCAAGTTTCCCTTTTTAAAGTTGGGTGGGCTACAATTAAGCAACAACAATACCGTTGTTCTTGGTGCAAAAATATAGCAGCATTACCTGTCTATGTCAGCGGCATTGACCCTTGACCTGTTGTCACGTGGTACGTCATATACAGTTTTTTTCGGATAGAGATGATACAACAGTCTTATTATGATAGAGACATGTCAATTTAATTCGACACAATGTATGTTTAGTGAAACACCAGCTTCTAGCGTCTTATATACACGAGTCGTTTACAATTATCAATTTTTGCAATCAAATTAAGCGTACATTTCTAACTTATTTGACTAACTTATTGTGTTTTTTCGTGACACAGACACGATGCAAGTAAATTGGAAGTGAAATTAAAGTAAAAAATGAAGAACCCAAATTATGCGTGCTTGAATAGACGTTTTAACCATTTGTGATGGTGTGATCATTCAAGCGTGACGAAATCCAACGGAAATAGGTTCAACATAAACACTAAGGATACGCAAACGGACAGTGTTCATAAAAAGTTCTTTTAAGTTAACTTTTCCAAAAAAAAGAACTTCGAATTAAGATGCAGAACTTTTGGAACTCAGTATATGTCATATATAACTGGGATATGACAGGGCAAGCCACATCAACATAAACAGTTGGGCTGAGCTCAGTACCGAAGGAAACCAACAAAAATAATATCGATCACAAACGTATGTCATAATACTCAACATAGACTCAACCAACTAATTAAAATAAACAGCTTCACGTCCTAATAGTTTTTTATTTAACAAAAACTCTAAAGGGTATTTTTTCTGTAAATGGTACAACCCAACCTTTTATCTAACGATCGAGTTTTCCTCGTAACATCTTAGAATGACAGAGAAAATATCTAAAACGCCATTGAAATCCAATATAAATGGCATCTCTCTAGGATCGGTTTCGAGATACATGTACATGATCTTCAAATGACCCGACAATGTAATTTTTTAATTTCCTGTATGTCTTGCATAAAAATATATGACACGGTCCAAGAAAATGGGTATTTTCATCAATGCCTTTCAAACCGTTACATAACCTACCCAAGTAAATGTCATTCCAAAGATAAACTACAACATAAGACACGCGCCGAGAAGTTGGCATCTCGGTAGCCCAGCTGGAGCGAAAGTTGAATGTGTGTGAACATCTATTAACATCGCTATTCTGGACATCACCGTCGATTGCCAACTCCGCGTTGAAAGACACTTCATTTGGCGTATGTAGAGGATTGCCAGGCAGCAATCAGTGGTGGCGCACCTTGAAATGAAATTGAAAGAGAATCGTTTGTAGAAGACAGCGTGTTCTGACAAATGACGAAATAACTTGTTGATTAATATGATAACTAACATACTGCCAATGAGCATCACATCCATTATGTATGTATTACTTTACTTTATAAATTAATCAACTTTTGCCCATTCGATAAACAATTGCATGTTTACTTAGAAGTTAGTTAACTTATACACAACAAATGCAGGAATGAACAGTAGTGACATGGATTGGTTATGCCCATTCGACAAACGATCATTTACTTAGAAGTTGATGGACCTATATACAACAAATGCAGGAAAGAACAGTAGTGGTATGGGTTGGCTATGTCCATTCTATCAATGTGTTCAATTATTTACTTTGAATTTGACGGACTTATACACAACACATGGACAATGTCACGGTTTGGCTATCCACATTCGCTTAATAAGCATTGAAAATACAGACTATTTCTAAGCATTAAAACATTTGTTTGACTATAGTTATATAGTCCAGTTAGGGTATTCTAACAGTGACGTCATCGTCAATGTATACACAAAAGATTAAAACCATTGTTTAAACAGGTAGAGTTTGATTTGGTATTAAACTGTTGGTATAAGCTTTCATACTTGTTTTTACACCGTACTAGTGGATTGCTCCACTGCGTCACTGTATTTTATCCAAACTGAACTGTAACTAGCATGTGTGCTTATATTCATAGAAGATTCAAAAATATATGACAACTTACTGAGTAGAACTTCCCATCCGGGATCTTCAGAGGAATTTGGTGGATCAACAAATGCCATTGGGTTATTGGTTGTGTGTTCACATCTCTATGTTGCATTATTTGTGTTGATTGATACACAACCACGTGTAAGGACACATCTTACAAGACAATATGCTGTTGACCAGACAAAATTTCCTGTTACGTTGTTCGTGTATCTCACACTAACTTGACTCTCGTAAGGAACAAATCTGTAAAATTAATGTAAATAATACCACAATAAAATCCTCCTATTTTGGGAGAACATACAGGCGCTCTACGTGTTATTCTGCTGCTTTTGGGGCCTTATTCACAAACATTTTAAGACTTAAACTCAACCTGGGACATTACATGATCAAATCTTCCATTCGCTCTCATATTGTTTTAAATGTACCGCTTTTAATATAATTGGGTATATATTTTCAGTGAGTATCAACAAATAATCAGACACAGTTTCAGGTGGTTCCATCATATGGCAAAGAAACATGGCAGTGATTACAAATGTCGTCAATTTCAAATCTTAGTCTGAGTTGCAGTCTCACAATGTTGGTGAATTAGGCGCCTGATGTTGCCTCCCTGTCCTATTTTTTAAAATCGCTTTACAATAAAACATGGCAGTATGCGTATGTGTTGCCCAGATCGGACCAAAATCAATTTGTCCATCATTCTGTTAATCAGTTAACCGTTCAAGTTGATGGATGCTATTAATCAATTGAATTTGCTTGTTAATCCTCATTAATATTATGTTTTTGAATATGAATTTATGTGTTCAAATATTTTTCAATTCTTATTGCACGTACAGTACTTGTTACTTGCTGTTCTCGTTCCCTGTCATTTCATTGTCCATATATCCTTAAACATTTTTCTCACGTCTTGTTTCAAAACAATAACCAAGCGTGCATTAGTTGCGCCGATAAAAGAAATGAGCCAAGCTCTGAGAAAATAACCATTTTTTCATTTTCCATAGAATCCATCTTTCCTGTAGACAAGAAAGAAATGTTTTTGCAAAAATTTCAAACATTTGCAAAGTTATGACATTCCAAAGGAACCAATGACATGAATGTTTTGGGAAAAAGGTATCTCAACATGAACGTATTTGATATATTCGTTATGTAAATTTATAAACTGGTACACCTACCTTTTGAGTATGGATGATCCACCTGTTACGTGCATAAATAAGGAACATACCATATAATAATGTTATTCATTGTTTATCTGCACACTTTAACACGGTAAGGCTGTCCTGCACATATCGTAGTATGGTTAGTTTGCTGCCTTCAATTGTTTGTTGAAGTTTTGTTTTGTTAAAAGCAGCAAATCAAGACAGGAATTTGTAAATATATAAATAATTATAATTGATTTACTTTAATAATAAATAAATTATTTATTTAAACGAGCTCTTTTCACGTTCCAAATGGTCAATTTGGAGCACATATTTCTGAGTACTGATGATATACAATGTAAATGCAATTATAAATGATCCACAACAGTCTAAACAAACAATCCAACGAAAAGCTTAACACAGGCTAGAAAATTATTTCCAAAAGTGCATATCAATTACTTACATTTCGGCCCAATGCATTAATACACTAATAGTATGTAATATGCTCGTCATTACTTATGGTAAGAAAAGCTTTCGCTTCGCAGCCACTCAGGTATGGAACAGTCTTCCTAATGAGTTACGTGTTACTACTGATTATAACGAGTTCAGGAGACTGATCCATACCTGGAGTGTTTCTAAGTGTGCTTGTACCATGTGTACATAGTGTAGTTTTGCTTTTGTTTTCTTTAAATGCTTATGTGCTGTATTTGTCATATGTACATCGTTTAACTATTTTGTTTCTAGTTACCCCCTTAAGCTACAAATGTCATGTTTTCACCTTTATGTTTGAGTTCATTTGCTTAAATGTTTATATATATATATAGATATCTATGTTACTTTATAACACAGTGATGCTATCATCATGTGCTAAAGCACTGCTTACTAGCTCGTATGTACTTATTATTGTTTCACTTGCTGTTGATATTACCCGTATACAAGCAGTGTCAATCTGTTCATTTCATATCTGATATGAGGTGATTCGCCTTCTTAGCCGGCTTTTGCTTCACGTTTGCTCTCAGTTTCTTATTTTTTCCCCTTTTTAATTAATTTTTAGGATGTATTGCATCCACTCGATTGACACTGGTTGTATACGTTTTATGTTCGTTTGTTCGCCTTACTTTGCATGTACAGGTACATTCTGTGACGTATAACATGTTGCTTTATACATAAAATTGCATAAGGATCAAGCGCCTTGTGAAGGTGATATCAAAAATGTAAAACGTTCTCTGATTGGTAGATATATTTTAGTAGAGTTGAAACGAACATATCGACCAATCAGACAAAGCTTTACGTTTTGACGTAAGCCTCGCTTATAATTTGACAATAATGGAAGACGATGACTAAAATTCATCGGCTGCAGTCGTATATCGTTGAATGAATAAACAGGTACGAATCTTTGGTTGATTTTGATTTCGTTTGATTTCTGCTAGATTAGAGACACCCTAAATATATGCGCTGCTACAGCCGTACATATGTGACTGTTGTTGTTTTCTTTCTAGCCACGATCGATTGGTCTACTATTTCAAAACCTGCTTTCTTCAGGATGTCCAGCATTGTATCTAGTAAAATAATCGTACAAAATGTACACTTGCTGGATAGATAAATTAAATCATTAGGCTATACGATACAAATACTTTTTATGAGGAAAAACATTTCTGGACAAAAAATCGTAATTCCCCTTGCTTTATATATGGTACTAGTATATAGACCATACACATCGACTCAAAGAGTCTAATCCCTGTGCTTCGTCGAATGCTGTGCGGATTTGAAAATACAATATTAAATTTTGTTGATTGAAGTTTGTAGCATCATATCTGATGAAAACCCTAGCCATATCTACCTGTATTGTGTCAATAATTAACGTAGTAAGAGTGTTCGCGTACAGTATACGTACTTTGATAATTGTTTATCATTAATGGCAATCTCTAATAGCATTCCCAAATACATTAACATTCGCATAATCACGATAAAGATTATAAATTAAGCATGGCGCTTACTTCGATTGTGGATTCGATTTAATTGATTGGTCTCTAACGTAGCATACCTAACCTTTCGACGTTTGAAAATAAACGCTGGTGTAAGCTGTGCTCCATTGGGTTACGTTTCTGAGCACTGGATTAAGTTGTATTCTCTAAATTGGACTCCGTTAGCCAACGTCAGCAGATATGCTGGTTCTGTTGCTTATCTTAGCAAATACAAAGACGCCAACGGACGCCATCCGATGTAATGGACGCGTTGATAAGTCTAGGTTGTTGTAGTTGACTGATCCTAGAACAGCATAGCTGAACGTTTGCCAAACATGTGCCTGCATGTAACAGACATAATTATACAAAGGTAACACAAAGGGTTAGTATACGCGAATTGTTCCTTAACTTACACGTAAGGCTAGGTTTTCGCTCTTAAAGGTTGGTTCATACTATGAGCATTTGTACATGTATCATCGTTGATCAGTGTTTGAAATTCGAAATAATGAGCTCAAAACAGATGAGATTATGTTTATGAGAAGCACTAGTTTGATTCACAGTAATGGCTGTTCGTATCTGGCGTAAATCAGCTTTTAATCTTTTGAATGGTGTTTGATTGCGTTTTACAACGTGCATTAGTACTAAGCAATGTTTGCCTTTTTCTATCGGTGTTTGCGAACCTTTGGTAACGCAGGTTAGCGTATGTTAGCCCGACTTAGACGAACGAGTTGTCTATCGACAGGCTTCGTTGTAAAACGTTGTGATTACGCTAGCTCTTGCGTTGTAATCGCGTTTAATATTGCTTTAGTCTAATACCCGTTTGTCTATGTGTAATAAGCGTTTGACTAACACCACCAATACCATTAGCGTCTTAAAGTAGTCTCAGCAACGTTTTTTTCGGCCACTTATGGTTACCGTTATTTTGCATATCTCTGTAACTAGGTTATCAAGCTTTTTTGCAGCGGCATTATTTCGTTAGGTTGTTTACGGACATTGTTCCGTGTAATTGTGTTATTTTTTGTTGTTTATGTTTTCTGTGCTCGGCTGGTTAAGTTGAGTGCTGCCTTCTCTGTCTTATTTCCTCATATCCTTCTGGCTGAGGTGTGCCAACGAAGTTCAAATGCGTTTCAATGCGACGGATACACATCGGACTCCGTTGGAAAAGCGTTTGACTATATTCACCAACATCACCAGCGTCTTGACAAACGTTTATCATCGATGTCCAACTTTTTTGAGAACGTTTACAAATGACACACATTGTACATCAGCGTTCATTTCCAAACTCCGTCAAAGCTTTGCATGTTAATAACATTCTACGAACTCGATACGATGTTTTTATTACTTCATTTTTTTCTAGTGCCTTTTTAAAATTTTATTACGTTAAGTTATAGCATAATGTCAAATTGCGAGCCATGATTACGAAGCAATTTTCATGTGCAACTCAACTTTAGTATCGAATTGACAAGTCAGTAAGTCAGTAGGTAAGTGAAATGTTTATTTTACGAGACTAAAATGACAACAATACAAACAAGCTTATATATATTGGTCCAAATGACTAGCTCTAAGAAACTCTGTCAAAAATATTTACTTTAAGAAAAGATTGCACTTGATCCTTTATAGCTATCCAATTTGAGAAGGTTCAGTGAGTAACAAAATGAGCATGACTATTTGTATGATGCTATTTGTTTGGCCTGGTCTGATATTCACAAAGCATATTAGTAGGTAGAAAACTTTAAGTATGCTAGCCAACATAACACTAAAACTATTGATTTATTTTGCAAAGGTTTGAATAATTATGTATAGGCCTACAATAATCACAAGGAAAACTTGGCTTAATCTTCTTAAAATTGAAAACATGCGCAACTGAAATATTTTACTGAAGTCAAAATATTCAAGATTTTCACTTTGATGCTTTGTGAATACCAGCCCAGCCGTGTGCGAATCATTGCGACAGTTTCATATCGGACACATGTTTAAATATAAACTGTAGTCTCTGTTCATTCGTTCTGCTATGTGTATCATGCGACTACGAAACATAACAGCTAATAACATGTTAAGCTTAATAATATAAAAATACGAATCTGATTAAAATAGTAATAACAATAAAAGATATAACTAAAATAAAGCAATAACAGCAGGCATCTCCTCTGTTATCCTCTTTCAAACATGCGCCATGTTTAATAAATGCAAATTCTATTTTGTAAGATTTTTAAGCTGTTGAACATGATTTTAAAAATTATTTCAAAGTTACATGGTCATAACTAATATATCTGAGCATGGTAGGACAGTTTTACATGTATGTACCCACAAGCAAGCTCAACTCTTCCCTTTGGCACATCAATGTTGTATCTCTCTATGCAGTATATAGTTATATACAACAATACAATGTTGCACCGGTGGGATAACCTCGATCAGAGTCAACCATCTACGTCTACGCACGAATGGAAAACTTGCCAATTACATGTTCAATTTAATTGCCACAGTTAACAACATGCATTACGCAAAGTAAACAATTTTGTCAAAGAACAGTACCTGCTCAAACAGACATAAACTCATGGTGCTTAGAAATGTTGTCGAAAATTTTAAAATACTAGTACTTCACACAGACAAAGAACATGGTCATATAGGTGGTTAATTCTTAGAAATCTCCCAACCACGGGCTCATCACATGTAACTTGGATAGGTTGACTGATGTCACTTGGTGGTCCTTCGTACGTTGCACACACTGTACCGATGTTTGCATCACTATCAGCTCGAGTGGACGAGACAAGAAACTCCATATCACGATACCTGTAAGCTGCAATTGAAATAATGAGACGTGTGAAAGAAGATGAAAGACTCGGAAGGCTGAACGTTATTTGATTCAGCTATGTTTTAGCGTTAATCCAAATACATCATTTGTTTCCGTTTTGTGTGCCATAGGCCTAACTTTAATTTAATGTCCTTTTATCGGTCTTTGTGTGTACATATGTCAAATATAACTGGGATATGACAGGGCAAGCAACATCAACATAAACAGTTGGGCTGAGCTCAGTACACCAAAGGAAACCAACAAAAATAATATCTATCACAAACGTATGTCATAATACTCAACATAGACTCAACCAACTAATTAAAATAAACAGCTTCACGTCCTAATAGTTTTTTATTTAACAAAAACTCTAAAGGGTATTTCTTCTGTAAATGGTACAACCCAACCTTTTATCTAACGATCGAATTTTCTTCGTAACATCTTAGAATGACAGAGAAAATATCTAAAACGCCATTGAAATCCAATATAAATGGCATCTCTCCAGGATCGGTTTCGAGATACATGTACATGATCTTCAAATGACCCGACAATGTAATTTTTTGATTTCCTGTATGTCTTGCATAAAAATATATGACACGGTCCAAGAAAATGTGTATTTTCATCAATGCCTTTCAAACCGTTACATAACCTACCCCAGTAAATGTCATTCCAAAGATAAACTACAACATAAGACACGCGCCGAGAAGTTGGCATCTCGGTAGCCCAGCTGGAGCGAACGTTGAATGTGTGTGAACATCTATTAACATCGCTATTCTGGACATCACCGTCGATTGCCAACTCCGCGTTCAAAGACACTCCATATTCGGCGTATGTAGAGGATTGCCAGGCAGAAACCAGTGGTGGCGCACCTTGAAATGAAATTGAAAGAAAATCGTTTGTATAAGACGGCGTGTTTTGACAAATGACGAATGAACTGGTTGATTAATATGATAACTAACGAACTGCCAATGAGCTACAAATGCATTATACATGTAATACTTTTATAAATCAATCAACCTTTGACCATTCGACAAACAAGTGTTTTCTTAGAAGTTACCTTATTCACAACAAATGCTGGAATGATCAGTAGTGACCTGGATTGGTCATGCCCATTTGACAAACGATGGTTTACTTAAAATTTTGTGGACCTATATACAACAAATGCAGTAATGAACAGTAGTGATATGGGTTGGCTATGTTCATTCTATCAATGTGTTCAATTCTTTACTTAGAATTTTGAGGACTTATACACAACACATGGACAATGTCACGGTTTGGCCATCCACATTCGCTTAATTAAATTGAAAATACAGAAGATTTAGAAGGATTTGATCATTTCTATGCATTAACACATTAATTTTGTTTGACTATGCAGCTCGTCATAACATAACCGCGCCATTGTGATAACTTGCATGTGTGCTTCTATTTCATTAGGTAGCCCAATGATCATGGGAAGTTAATGTCAAAGGGTGATTTCGCAGCTGAACAGCTGAAAGCAGCCCTCGTAAATTGTGAACTTTACTTTTTTCTTACCCTCTAACATTTATACAAACTTTGACTGTTCTTTCATTCAAATTTAGGAGTCATATTTGCACATGTATTCCTGGATTATGAGCCTTGCATGACCAAAACAATCAGAAATTAGCTTTGTATATACTATTATATTCAAACATTTTTCATCTGATCATCTCAAAACCTAAGTTGCAATGTTTATGTACATTTTAATGTAGGCCAAGGTAGATTATTTCATTTTCAGTATTATGCTGCAGACGGGTGTCATAATTTCGTGATAATGTTGACTCTTGTGAATGTATAAAAGCTGTAATTGGAACTTATTGAATGGTCATGATCACGCGAAAGTGCAATTGCAAATTAACGGTATTTGATATCATATCACACTAGCATCATCTTGATTTCTTTATTTCTTGCGCGCGTACCACCTTAATAGCTGAAATTATATCAATGTTGAAAGCTATTTAGTAACAGCGGGTTGATTTCATTTTCTAGTTTCTTTGTGGTTTGAGCATTTTTATCTGTCTTTTGTTTTCTTTTTTCTGTGTTCGGCTCTTTCAGTTGAGTGCCGCTTTTCCTGCAAATTGTATTGCCCTTTTTGTGAACACATACATTTTGTAATGCACCAGTCAGTTGCATCCACGGTACCAACCCCGGGTATGGCTGCGGTGTTTTACCCTTCAGCTTCACCCGCACAGCCGGGGAAATGTTGGGATTTTATTCACCGAACCAATACCTTTGGGACAATGTTTAACTGTAAGACCCCCCTGTGCACGGGCTGTGAAAGGGCGGGGGTTATGAAAACTCAAAAGATAATATCCCGACCCATCTATTTGGGATGGCGGGCAGTGAATGCAACTCACTGGTGTATAATTCTCTATTACCTGTTAACACATTTAATAAAAATCACTCTCCATTTTTTGTTAACACTACATATCGATGGCTTAGAATGAGATCGTCGTAACTACTTACGACCTTATAAGACTGTAACATATATGCAACCTACACCTTTAGACGATTTTCATAAAAATCAGAACTTGTTTTGTTGACCAAACTGACATGTAAACAGTTTGTTTTACTAAAGTTAAAGAGTAATTTTCAGACAGTTTCGTGTTTTCTCAATATATCGATTTTGTACTCACGACCTTCTCATTCGAAGCCAGCGATATGTGTGTTATGTTTTTCAGGCATAGACAGTTTTCTTAACAATAACTCTCCATTATTTCGTATACACATTTAATGTAATGTCTTTATGAAATAATGGAGAGTTATTTTTAAGACAACTCTCCATTCCTGAAAAATAATGGAGAGTTTATGAATGGGTTAATCCCCTGGGTGTATTTTAATGCAATGAAATGCACATGCTTCAAACTACATTCGTAATATTTATTTTATGCTCTAGTCAACCTGTTAAATAATGCAAAGCTATTGTCGTGACGAGTAAGTGTGCGTCTGCGTTGGTTAATTTTATTGTCGGAATCATTTTCTCAAGAACTATCGAAGGTGTCCGCTTGAAAATCAACAAAGTTATTTTCTATCACAAGGGGATTCCATATTGACAATGCTGATAACCCTGTAACCTTTAAATGCGTGTGCATATGGTAGATATTTATTTTAACAACTTACTGTGTAGAACTTCCCATCCAACATCTTCAGATGAACTCGGAGGATCAACAAATGGGTTGTTGGTTGTAAGTTCACATCTTCGTGTCACATTATTTGTGTTGATTGAAAGGCATTCATCTGTAAGCGCACATCTTACAAGACAGTATGCTGTTGACCAATCGAAACTTCCTGTTACGTTGTTCGTGTATCTCACACTAACTTGGCTCGCGAAAGGAACGAATCTGTGAGTACGAATACACTTGTAGTCATTAATTCACGAAATGAAATAAACGTAACAAAGATATTCACAAAGTACATGTAAATATTTTAACGCACAGGTAACTTTATCATTAATAAGATTAAAACGAATATAAATTTTTCACAATTTTATTCTTCTTCTTTTTGTTCGTTATCAATGACACAGTTACCTGAGGTTGGATGTATATTTTAATTAATCAGAGTTTCACACTATTGAGCTCTTGACTCAATGGCATTGATAAAACTCTTTTTAGAGTCATTTAATCAGCTTGTATCGAATGATTGAAAAGTCGTGTAGTTTAAGACAACTACGAGTACATGACTCTACATTTTTGCTGAAATTTTCTGTTAGGTACCCATTCTTGTCCGATTTGCTAGTGCTTTTTCACTTTGATCGAGGAGTGTTCAAATTCGAATGCAACATAGCCCATAACAAGGTAAACAAATCAGAGATGAAAGTATTTCAGCTGAAAAAGTCTCATGCCAAGGGAAAATCATAGAACTTTCTTGACCTTAATAGAGCTGAATTGACCTTAATCTCCATGCCATACGAGTGTTACTTAAACCACCAATCTCCATGGTTTAAATCCGAAGGTCCTCCCACTTGTATTTACCACCGACGGATGTGGGAAGTCCTTTTTTAAATTCGAATTTATTACCATTCTTGGGGACACTATGCATATACTGAACAAATGCCAATCCTAGATCTTAATGTACTTGATTGTTTTCTGATTGTGCATGTTTCCAGTCTCAGATACATGTACTGAACAAAAGTACGAGGGGCAATGTCCGGCAAATAAGTAGGGTTGGAAAGTGCAATAAACTTTACACTTTCAACAAGGTCACGTTCAATGACCCCTTCGTGTGACGATACCTTGCACTGCAACAGAATGCCTCCCTATAAACATGTGGCTTGTCGGCGAACTTTGTTTCTTCCATTTAAGATGTAAGTTTCCTTTGTTAAACGTGGCATTTACACAGTGTACGATGGATGATCAATATATAATGAGAAAATGTGTATTACTTTTTAATACGTGTTATTTTCTGAAAATATTTTACGTGGTGCCAAATACATATGTTACGATGAACCGTACGAAGTTTGGTGTTCTAATTTGTGAAACAATAATTTTTCGAACATTTTTGCTGACCTATGAAACAGTTAGACGGGCCAACGTCATTTGCACAGTAACATTACTGTTTGTTACTTTCACAATCTTACGTGCAGTATTTGCACACTCCAAATTAGCTAAATACGAAATACCTTACACTTACCTATTGAATATGGATGGTTCACCGGTTACATGTACGAATAAACCACACGCTACAATAATGTTTGTGATTTTTCTGTATACTTCAACACCATTACACAACTTTGCATCCATCATATTTAGTGAGTTTATTGTCGGTAACTGTTGTTGGGTTTTGTCTTGATAAGCAAATCAGGAACTAAATTGTCATATATTTAAATCATTGAAAATTATTTACTTATTGGCATTTTACGATCCGATTTGGCATATATTGGTCCATTGTTCGGTGTGTTTGAGTTCATAATCCCTATTTGAAAAATTCACTTACACATAAAATGGATCCACGATAGTCATAAAGAGTGGCTTAAAGAATAGTTCATCACAGGTTAAAAACTTATTTCACAATAAGTGCATATCACCGATAACATTTCACCGCGGACCAATGCATTAAATACGCTAAGTGATATGTTTCATATTTAGTGTTGTCTTTATATCAAAGTAAAGCCTGGTTGATTGATTCCTACATACATATTTTATTTCCTAATGCATGCTGTAAATAATTAACGTTTTAAGTGTATTTGTGCTTTGATCATTGGTTTATCTTGATTGACAATCTCTTGTAATGTTTCGTAAATGTACCAACAGCATTAGTGGTACCATGATAAGGCTTACCGGTATGTATTTTAATGGTTAACACATTTGATACTAAATACAAAACATAACAGTTTCATATGCAGGAAAGTTACGAAAGTTATTCAATGTGTCCAAATGCTACACAAACACAAACCCGTACCAGTTCAAATATTCACCCCTTATAAATATGCAGAGTTTCAGAATGTTATTCCAATTTAAAGACATTTTGATGACATTTCCTTCGTGTATTATATACTGTACATATCCTTATAATAGCCAACCTAAAATCTTAACGTGTTTTATAAGTTTATTGCAGTAATTCGGGACTTGGAAATTGAACTTACGCATGACAAATTCCACGACACATGTTAGTTTTACGTACATATATAGTCCAGTCAAAATAGGCTCAAAACGGACCTAACCCAAAACAAATTGCAACAGAAACAATTTTACCACCAATGTCAAGTTCAAACCTTGGCGGACTTTAGAAAAAAAGTCCTCAAAAATTTGATAAGGGGAAAGGGATGAAATCCAAGATGGCGTCCAGGATGTCTGCCATAAATTGCTGAACCACTAACTATCAATTTTCCAACGAGGTAGTTCTATATATAGATATAATAAGGAATATTTCGATGGAAAGTGTTCATAAAACAATGTGCATCAAATTGGATGGGATAAGTGAGCACTCAAAGGTCAAGGTCAATGCCATTCCAAGGTCAAACTACTAAAAATGCTAAAAAAAAAGAATTTTCCTCTATACTTTCATTGGTTTAAGATCTATTTTACATTGTATGAGGTTATTAAAGCATGAACGTAGTTGGTAAGTGTATATTTCTTTATTATAAGGTATATATTTAAATCAGAATATTGAAATTTGTGAAAACAGCCAGTTTTACTCGAGTACATCATGTCCGAGAACTGATAGTGATAACTATTATCATCAGCTCTAGCATTAGAATTTTCATTGGTATAACTAAATGTTTGTGTGGATATTAAAAATTGAATAAGGTTTTTGAAATTGTCTGCAACAGTGACCATTTTGAGGACAAGGTCAAGGTCATTTCAAGGTCAAACTACTAAAAATGCTAAAAAAATAAATTTTCCTCTATACTTTCATCGGTTTAAGATCTATTTTACATTGTATGAGGTTATTAAAGCATGAACGTTGTTTGTAAGTGTATATTCCTTTATTATAAGGTATATTTTTAAATCAGAATATTGAAATTTGTGGAAACAGCCAGTTTTACTCGAGTACATCATGTCCGAGAGCGGATTGTGATAATTATTATCATCAGCTGTAGCATTAGAATTTTCATTGGTATAACTAAATGTTTGTGTGAATATTAAAAATTGAATAAGGTTTTTGAAATTGTCTGCAACAATGACCATTTTGAGGACAAGGTCAATGCCATTTCAAGGTCAAATTACAGGAAAAAAGATTATTATGCTATATTTTCATTGATATTAGATATATTTCACATTTTCTAAGGCTATTAAAGCATGGAAGTAGTTGGTATAATCTACAACACTAACCAATTAAGGGTCAATGTCGTTCAGGATACAAAAATACACACTTATAATGCAATGGTATTTCCGCACTGTATTTTTCAGTGGGTTAGATATTTGTCTTGTAGTGTTGCTTAGAGTAAAACAATAATCAGTATGTTGCATGTGTGCTTGGAACATTGGTGGGTGAGTAATGTGGTAACTCATATAGCGAGGATGAATATTCAAACCCTGCAGGTTGCCCATAGGGCCTATGATATTTGTTCAGTACATTGATGAGCATCACATAGTTCCACAACTGACTGTGTCAAAACTGAATACTGTCATGAGGTCGTTGATTACTGTTCATGCTTGGTCCTACAAATAGAGCTTTGAATTATTGAATGGCTGTTAACAACAGTTCTGAATATTCAAGTGAACCTTGTGTGATTGTTGTTAGCAGTGTAACCACTGATGATTCCTCTATGTGGTATGTAATAACTATTCTCAACACCCAATGATTCCCATTACATCAACAAGGCCTAACTACTAGGACTTTGATACATAAAATATTGCCAACACTGGCTAGTACCAGGTCGGACGAATGATAATCCCTGCACTGATAAGTGCCCTATTGACACTACATTAATGGTTTCCAACACAGATATGTGCTTAAGATGAATGCTCCGTGCAATGGTGAGACCTTTCAGTACATAGAATACTAGCTCACCAACATTATTGAATGTACTAATTAATGTACTATAGTAGTAACTTGTGATTGTTCCCTACACTGATAAGTCATCGATAGAATATTGTTATCAACACTTGCAAGTCCCCATAGGGACTAGGATAAGTGGTATCAGCTCTGATGAGTCCCCTATATGACATAGGACGGATTAGCAAATGCTGTTGAGTTCCCACAGTGACTATGACAACTTCTGCAAGCAATGATGAGTCTCCCATAAGACCTTCATTGATGGTTCCCAACACTGATGAGTCCGAGTGGACCTTTGATTAATACAGCTTTCAACACTGGGGAGTCCTTCATATACATGTGCACTAATTTGATTGTAACGAACACTAATAAGTCTTCCATGGACCCTTATATGTCTGCTGTCAACACTACTGAATCACATATGATCTACATGTAAGACAAGTACCTCAGAGGAGTTTGCATGACTGTTTCCAACTCTGACGAGTCATTTATAGATCCTTATAGGTTTGCTTCCAGTACACGGGCGTCTAACACTAGGGTTTAATTAAAACAACTGCATCTTTGAATGACTTCTCCCAGCACTGCCGAGCCCCCCCCCCCCCATCTACAAAATGTCTTCATTATTTGTTCCTAACACTAATGTTCCCTGTAGACCCAACTATGACTACTGCCAATGCCGATGAGTCCACCGCAGGGCTTAATACGACTGTCGTTAGTGAATCAACGCTTATTTAGCCTTTCATATGGCGTAGTATAATCTATTGAGCATTGACTAGGTCCTCATATAGAAAGCCTTAGACGACTACTTTTCAAAACACTGGTAAGTTCACCTCCTAAGGGTATACGACTTCTCTAAACCCCTGTGAGTCCTTTTAAGTGTGACAGTTACATACACTAGTGAGTCCCCTTATGGGAATATTCTCAATTCCCATAGGCCCTATTTGGACGGATGCAAACACTGATGAGTTCCTTATGGCAACTACAAATAGGTTTTAGGATGACTACTTTCAAGGGGGTGACCTATGATGACAGTTCACTGCACTAGTGTGTCCCTAATATAACATAAGATGGCAGTTATCTACTCCGCAGAATGGCCAATAGTACATTGGTGAGTACATTGGTGAGTCCCATTTAGTACCTAAGATCTTAGATAACAGTTCCTTACCTCCGTGGAATAAAAGATGACTGTCTCTTATGCTCAGGATGGGACATATGGTGCCTATTGTGTAATTGTTTTGTCCCTGACTCTTACTGACAATGACGGTCTCCAACACTGGTGAGTCCCCCATAGTACTGATGATGATACTTCCCAATAATAGCAAGTCCCTAACAGTACCTAGAGTGACAGTTCCCAATATTGATGAGTCCATTGTTATGTCAATTATGACTGTTTCAAACTGAAGAACCCGATAGGGCTTTGGATAAGTATTTCCAACATACATAAGTTCTACATAACGTAAATATTAAACTTAGAGCTCTAATAAAATCGATATACTTAAAAACGTTGACCTTTAAAGACATGCACATTGACCTTCAAATGGTCATTGTTTGAATCTGGTTTTAAGGTTACTTTATCTAAGTTTACTAAGTATTCTTACTTAAAAGCATTTATTTGTATCATTGGTAAGACTAACTAAGCTTTTCACATTTTGACCTCGAAATGACCTTGACATTGGCTTTCGTATGATTACCGTTGTGAGTAAATGTGTAGGACACTACCTAATGAACATTTTCATTCCAAATAGAAATCATTATATCTACATATTAAATTACAAAAGTGATATCAAACAAATAATGGTTTCGAATCCAAAATGTCTTGGATACCATATACTTGACTTGACGTGGCTGTTTTAACCGAACTGTAATGTTCTAAATTAAAAATATTATTCATATTGAATCAATACATACTGAACGACCATTATACCAACTCTATAATGACAGGGTAAGATGGAAATCTATAAAACGGCAAGGAAAATAACAGCGAAACAACTAATTTTAAGCTTTTTTCGCATTTCGTCCTTGAAATGGCCTTGACCTTGGCCTAAAAGTGGTCACTGTTGCTAGAAAATTTGAAGGACACTACTAAATGAACATTATCGATCAAATTATAAAGAATTATATCGATATATAAAACTACCACATTGATTTTTAGAGGTTATATAGTTCATGGCGGCCATCATGGAAGCCATCTTGGATTTTTCACCTTTAGACACATAATTTTTTTGAGGACTTTTTTTCTAGTGATCAGCATACGATTACCTACCTAAAAATCGAAAAATAGCTTCTGTTGCAATTTGTTTTACCTTTAATGTTAATTTGACTGGACTAATAGTTTTGAAAACAAATCGTTATAGAACACTTCATAACTTCTAGTATATATAGGGTAATTCAGTATTACGAGTATACTGCAAATTCAATTATAACATGAATGACGTTTATGCCCTACATTGTTCCGATTTCTGCTTATGGTATTCGGCTTGTTTTTATGTTTGTCATCTGGATAGCTGGCTGGCTGGCTGGCTATTCATTTTATAAAGAAGTTTCGGAAAATTACAAGACCGTGCACTGTAAAAATATTTGAGCACAAATCAAAATGAGCTTGATATTTTAAAAATATTTTGGGGCATGACCCCGATTTCCCAGCTCAATCTGAGCAAGATCTCATCTCAAATATTGGCACGTGTCTGTATGTTAGTTTCAATGTGAGACTGGACTGAGCATTGTCATCACTGTACAGAAATGGTATCCTGATTGGATTGCGGTAACATTTCAAGAGCTGGAACTTTTGATTGATGTCTAAATTTTAGCAATATCCTAATTTGAGTTGGGATTTCTACTTGAGATGCTTCGGGAGACCGGTTCATATAAGAAACTTTAGAAAACATGTTCAATAAACACTACAATCTCTGTTCATTTGTTTCGTCTCCTGTGTGAACTGACTAAGAAATCAACACACATAACATCAAATGGCATGTAAAGATAGATATAAAACATACAGATGCTACTGAAATACAATGTAGTGCAGTCGTTGCGGGTTATTCTGCGCGTCGAGCAATTCTGCGCATCTCAAATTTCATATTCATACAAACTTTGCTGGGTTGTTTTCTTTTTGTCATTAATTGTTTTTGTAGATGTTTGTAACAAATGTAAAGTTTTATATTCACATTATTTCATAAATGGCATCGGAAAAGCATCTCTACGAAAAATGACCAAAATGAGAGACGACGACGAGTTTCGTTAATTTGACGTACAACGTGACACATAAATTGAATAAATGCACTTTTCCAATGAATGATGCGTTTTCCTTTTTGTAAACTTAGTTCTAAGGGCATATTCTTTCAATACTTTGCTAAATTTCTAATGAAATACATCTTTGAAACAGACTATATTATTCCACATGCGCAGAATTAGCCGAAAGAATTTTGGTCATAAAATGAAAACATGCAGCCATGTTGTTTTAAGACTACACTTGACCTAGTTTAGCTAAGTTACGGTGCATTTCGCCCCCCGAGAACCATAGTGTTCTATGTATACTTTTCTTGCTTCGAAAAATCAAATTTCAGGTTTCAGGGGTCTATTGCTTTTTTGTTTCTTGACGAATTCTAATAAAATTTGGAATGTATTTTACGTACGTATTTCTTAGGAACGCTACCAAATATTAAAACGATTTGTTGATTTGTAGTCCGAATACATTCTCATTCGAATATTACTACACTCATGTTTCACAGGTTAACGTAAACGTGCCATTCCTAGAGCAGATCAATTGGACAAGTATGTACAAGCTTAAAAAAAAAGAGATTACTTACATCTACATTTAATAATTTACTGCTATGTGGGAATTATAGATTTTACTTACAATTTTACTTCCACCATCGTTCATGCTTTGCATGTCCGTTAAAATCACGTGACTTGATAGGAGCAATCCATTGGTTAAAACGTAGATAGAACATTTTTTCTAAGGAAAACATGAAAATTGCAAATAGATCTGTAGATATCTAAAAATAGAGATGTTCCAGAAAAAGGACAATGTCACTCTGACCTAGATTTCGACGAGAGCCTTCCAATGGTACGCTCGTATATACTATTATTTTTTTAAAGAAATGACGATAGAATACTATCGTTCTCGGGGGACGATTTGTAAATGAATGTTTTTCTATTCAACCATCAGCATACTTTATTCTCAAATGGACAAGACAAATAGCAGATGGGGGAACAGAATGACCCGACAGCACTGATATAATAATAATAAAATATTATGACAATAACAACTGGCGTCTTCACTCTCATCCTCTTTCAAACATGTGCCATTTACATGACATGTGTATAATATTGTGGCGTAGTGGTCGTAATAGTGGTTCTAAATACTAACATCATCGCTTGTGTAGTTCTATTTATTAAACATGACGATAAATATTTACAATATCCAGGTTCTAAGTACTTTGGGTGTGAGTGACGCTTAACGGCCCCCGCATAGAGCGGTATCTTCAAAAGTCTATAGAACATTCTCCTTGTATATAGTCTTAAGCGGTCTTTAGAACAATATAATGGTAGGATATGTAGAGAGCACTGTTGATCTTATTTCATTGCTAGCCTTTTTACCTCAGTTAAAAATTGCTTTATATGTTTGTCAAATGCCATTAAATAAAGTTATGTATCAGCTTTCCAAACCTCATCATGAAGTACTGAAGTTTTATGACGATCACATGGAAATAACAACAATAACAACAATAACAACAAAATACTCAACTATTCGACCATATGGATACATTATTACTAGTCCTGGTATGTAACTCTCAAGTAACTGTTGAAGTTGACACATCAACAAGTATAATGAACCCATATAAACTTCTGACAACCAACACGGACGTTTATCTTCATCACTCGGCGATTACAGATCGGTTTCGCCACCCTATTCCGACGACAGGAGTTGTCATGACACCACAAGTGTTTCACAATCACAGACATCGCCATCAACCTATGAATATATCTGGTGTCATATCACGAACGTAATGGTCGATTTTACGAAAACTGGGTTTTGAATTTAGCTCAAAATTCTTCAAAGAAACTACAATAACCGATAGACATGTGTGGCGTAGTGGTCGTATAAGTGGTCCTAAATAACAACATCCTCGCTTGTGTAGTTCTATTTATTACACATGACGACAAATATTTACAACCCAAGGTTCTAAGTACTTTGGGTGTGAGTGACGCATAACGGCGCATGTCCCAGACACATGCTAATTGATCTCATTAGATCAGTCATGCAATATACAAATAATGCACCGAGACACGTGCCTCAAACGGGTCACAAGTGCATTTATTCCTATCTGTATCAATAATTATTATCATAAATCGGTTGTCATAACAAACATAAAAAATGGACATAATCGTATAAATTAACCCGCATGTATTCTATTTTGTCACGTAACTGCATGCCCTTACGCGTTCATTAACTCGATCATTCCAAAGGGACGCTATGGTTTTATACTTTCATAACATAAGGTGAAGTCTAAAACAATACATAAAGCATAGCTAGTTAAATATTGGTATAACGGCATAAAACATCTGAAAAGTAATTTTAAGTAGCAATGAAACCAGGCCTGCCCAGGCTTGCCTCAGTATACGTAGCATATTTCCGATACTATATCGCTACTGTATGTCTTTAAACGGGGCTATTATAGTCAAGCAATTATGTCCAAAAAACATGAATTTTTGGAGAAAGTTACCAAACTTGGTACACCTGCTCCTTGGTCCATTTGAAACATTTATAATTAATATCATCGTATCATTAGTGCGAGGTAGGGATCAACGAATGTTTATGTCTTACCGAATGACTTAAAACTATATAAAATACCCGGTACATAATTATACGAGTGCTAGTTAAATATTAATGACTGAGGAAAATAGCTGACACATTATTTCATGTTCCAAATGTATATAATTTCATAGGGGCCACGTAAGAATAAACGAACAATTAGAATAGCTACGTTAGCTATACTTTCAGCTGTATGTGATGAAACGAAGCTTTCTAAATACTGTATATAACCTATGCACCACTGTGTTGCATTCACGGTCCCCATCCCCGGAGATGGGCCGAGAATTCGGGTTGACAAATCCCGCCCTTCCACGGCACTGCGGGTGACAGTTGGTGGTTAAATCTCCCGTACTTCCCGGTCCACACAACTAAATATTGTCCCTGACATATTAGCACCGTTCGGAAAACCTTCCCAGCATGTCCCTGGTAGTGCGGGGGAAGCTGTAAGGTAAGAACACACTGTTTCCACGGTTATCCACCACACATCCCCGGGATGAGAACCGTTGATGCAACTGACGTGTGGACCATGCACAAGGATAGTTATACCACTGTTACATAGGAATTTGTGAATGAAGGATCAAAAATACAATATGTCATATTCTTAGTTCCAATTCAGTGGGTTTATCTTAAAGACGACTTATTGTTTTTCAAGGAATTTGAAGTAAAAAGCCCACAACCAATATTCTTTATTAATAATTGAAACATACGCGTTTTCTGTTGGAATAGTCATATGTATTCATTAAAAAAAACAACTATATATTTAACAATTAATGACGGTAACATACATACATCTCAGATTCAAAACACCATCACTTCATACAAACAAAGATGATGGTTATAATTATGGTTAATTCTAAGAAATGTTCCCACCACGGGCTCATCACATGTAACTTGGATAGGTTGACTGATGTCACTTGGTGGTCCTCCGTACGTTGCACACACTGTACCGATGTTTGCATCACTATCAGCTCGAGTGGACGAGACAAGGAACTCCATATCACGGTTTCTGGAAGCTGCAATTAAAATTATGAGACGTGTGAAAGAAGATGATAGACACGAAAGGCTGAACGCTATTTGACTCAGCTATGTTTTAACATTAATCCAAATACACCATTTGTTGCCGCTTTGTGTACCAAAAACCTGCATTTAATTTGATGAAATTTAGGTCTTTCTGTCTACATATTATGTCAAATATAACTGGGAATATGGCAGGGAAGGTAAAATCAACAGAAAAAGCAGAGCACAAAATTACTACCAATACATACACTCAACATGCACTCAACACTCAAATTTTGAAATTTCTTCTTTTGAGTTTAAAAGCGTCATTTTGTTTGTGAATGAGCAGTTGAAGATGTGTTGAATAGGTGCTAAATTTTATCATTTGCTTGTTTTCAATTGTAATTTAGTGTATTTGTAAGCTATACGTGTAATTTATCAGCCTGAGTGCAGAGTGTGGTACTCAGATTCGATCAACAATTACTTTTTAATTTCATGTACGTCTTGCATAATTATATCACACGGCCCAAGAAAAATGGTATTTTCACCAATGCCTTTCAAATCGTTACATAACATACCCCAGTAAATGTCATTCCAAAGATAAACTACAACATAAGACATGCGCCGAACAGTTGGCATCTCGGTAGCCCAGCTGGAGCGAAAGTTGAATGTGTGTGAAGATCTATTAACATCGCTATTCTGGACATCACCGTCGATTGCCAACTCCGCGTTGAAAGACACTTCATTTGGCGTATGTAGAGGGTTGCCAGGCAGCAATCAGTGGTGGCACACCTTGAAATGAAATTGAAAGAAAATCGTTTGTATGTTCTGACAAATGACGAATGAACTTGTTGATTAATATGATAACTAACATACTGCCAATGAGCAACACATGCATTATACATGTAATACTTTATTTTATAAATTAATCAACCTTTGCTCATTCGATAAACAATTGTTTACTTAGAAGTAAGTTAATTAATACACAGCAAATGCAGGAATGAACAGTAGTGACATGGATTGGTTATGCCCATTTGACAAACGATGATTTACCTAAAAGTTGATGGACCTGTATACAAGAAATGCAGGAATGAACAGCAGTGATATGGATTGACTATGTCCATTCTATCAATGTGTTCAATTATTTACTTAGAATTTGGTGGACTTATACACAACACATGGACAATGTCACGGTTTGGCTATCCACATTCGCTTAATTAGCATCGAAAATACAGAAGATTTAAAAAGATTTGATCATTTCTACGCATTAAAACATCAATTTTGTTTGACTATGCAGCTTGTCATAACATAACCGCGCCATTGTGATAACTAGCATGTGTGCTTCTATTCATAGTGGATTCAACGATATGACATCTTACTGTGTAGAACTTCCCATCCGGGATCTTCAGATGAATTTGGTGGATCAACAAATGGGTTATTTGCTGTAAGTTCACATCTTTGTGTTGCATTATTTGTGTAAGGACACATCTTACAAGACAATATGCTGTTGACCAGACGAAACTTCCTGTTACGTTGTTCGTGTATCTGACACTAACTTGACTCTCGTAGGAAACAAATCTGTAAATTAATATAAATAATATCCCAATAAAATCCTCCTATTTTGCGAGAACCTACTGGCGATCTACGTGTTATTCTGCTGCTTCTTGGGCCTTATTCACAAACATTTTAAGATTTAATCTCAACCTTGGACATTACATGATCAAATCTTCATTTCGCTCTCATATTGTTTTAAATGTACCGCTTTTAATATAATTGGGTATATATTTTCAGTGAGTATCAACAAATAATCAGACACAGTTTCAGGTGGTTCCATCATATGGCAAAGAAACATGGCAGTGATTACAAATGTCGTAAATTTCAAGTCTTAGTCTGAGTTGCAGTCTCACAATGTTGGTGAATTAGGCGCCTGATGTTGCCTCCCTGTCCTATTTTTTAAAACCGCTTTACTATAAAACATGGCAGTATGCGTATGTGTTGCCCAGATCGGACCAAAATCAATTTGTCCATCATTCTGTTAATCAGTTAACCGTTCAAGTTGATGGATGCTATTAATCAATTGAATTTGCTTGTTAATCCTCATTAATATTATGTTTTTGAATATGAATTTATGTGTTCAAATATTTTTCAATTCTTATTGCACGTACAGTACTTGTTACTTGCTGTTCTCGTTCCCTGTCATTTCATTGTCCATATATCCTTAAACATTTTTCTCACGTCTTGTTTCAAAACAATAACCAAGCGTGCATTAGTTGCGCCGTTAAAAGAAATGAGCCAAGCTCTGAGAAAATGACCCTTTTTTCATTTTCCATAAAATCCATCTTTCCTGTAGACAAGAAAGAAATGTTGTTGTAAAAATTTCAAACATTCGCAAAGTTATGACATTCCAAAGGAACCAATGGCATGAATGTTTTGGGAACAAGGTATCTCAACATGAACGTATTTGATATATTCGTTATGTAAATTTATAAACTGGTACACCTACCTATTGTGTATGGATGATCCACCTGTTACGTGCATAAATAAGAAACATACCATATAATAATGTTATTCATTGTTTATCTGCACACTTTAACACGGTAAAGCTGTCCTGCACATATCGTAGTATGGTTAGTTTGCTGCCTTCAATTGTTTGTTGAAGTTTTGTTTTGTTAAAAGCAGCAAATCAAGACAGGAATTTGTAAATATATAAATAATTATAATTGATTTACTTTAATAATAAATAAATTATTTATTTAAACGAGCTCTTTTCACGTTCCAAATGGTCAATTTGGAGCACATATTTCTGAGTACTGATGATATACAATGTAAATGCAATTATAAATGATCCACAACAGTCTAAACAAACAATTTAATGAAAAGCTTAACACAGGCTAGAAAATTATTTCCAAAAGTGCATATCAATTACTTACATTTCGGCCCAATACATTAATACACTAATAGTATGTAATATGCTCGTCATTACTTATGGTAAGAAAAGCTTTCGCTTCGCAGCCACTCAGGTATTGAACAGTCTTCCTAATGAGTTACGTGTTACTACGGATTATAACGAGTTCAGGAGACTGATTGTGCTTGTACCATGTGTACATAGTGTAGTTTTGCTTTTCCTTAAATGCTTATGTGCTGTATTTGTCATAAGTACATCGTTTAGCTATTTTGTTTTAGTGTCCCCCCCCCCCTTTTAGCTACAAATGTCATGTTGTCACCTTTATGTTTGAGTTCATCATTTGCTTAAATGCTTATATATATATAAATATCTATGTTACTTTATAACACAGTGATGCCATAATCATGTGCTAAAGCACTGCTTACTAGCTCGTATGTACGTATTATTGTTTCACCTGCTGTTGATATTACCCGTATACAAGCAGTGTCAATCTGTTCATTTCATATCTGATATGAGGTGATACGCCTTCTTAGCCGGCTTTTGCTTCACGTTTCTTCTCAGTTTCTTATTTTTTCCCCTTTTTAATTATTTTTTAGGATGTATTGCATCCACTCGATTGACACTGGTTGTATACGTTTTATGTTCGTTTGTTCGCCTTACTTTGCATGTACATGTACATTCTGTGACGTATATCATGTTGCTTTATACATAAAATTGCATAAGGATCAAGCGCCTTGCGAAGGTGATATCAAAAATGTAAAACGTTCTCTGATTGGTAGATATATTTTAGTAGAGTTGAAAAGAACATATCGACCAATCAGACAACGCTTTACGTTTTGACGTAAGCCTCGCTTATAATTTGACAATAATGGAAGACGATGACTAAAATTCATCGGCTGCAGTCGTATATCGTTGAATGAATAAACAGGTACGAATCTTCGGTTGATTTTGATTTCGTTTGATTTCTGCTAGATTAGAGACACCCTAAATATATGCGCTGCTACAGCCGTACATATATGACTGTTGTTGTTTTCTTTCTAGCCACGATCTATTGGTCTACTAGTTCAAAACCTGCTTTCTTCAGGATGTCCAGTATTGTATCTAGTAAAATAATCGTAAAAAATGTACACTTGCTGGATAGATAAATTAAATTATTAGGCTATACGATACTAATACTTTTATGTTTTATAAGGAAAAACATTTCTGGGCAAAAAATCGTAATTCCCCTTGCTTTATATATGGTACTAGTATATAGACCATACACATCGACTAGAGTCTAATCCTTGTGCTTCGTCGAATGCTGTGCGGATTTGACAATACATTATTAAATTCTGTTGATTGAAGTTTGCAGCATCATATATCTGATGAAAACCCTAGCCATATCTACCTGTATTGTGTCAATAATTAACGTAGTAAGAGTGTTCGCGTACAGTATACGTACTTTGATAATTGTTTATCATTATAGGCAATCTCTAATAGCATTCCGCAAATGCATTTACATTCGCATAACCACGATAAAGATTATAAATTAAGCATGGCACTTACTTCGATTGTGCATTCGATTTAGTTGATTGGTCTCTAACGTAGCATACCTAAGCTTTCGACGTTTGAAAATAAACGCTGGTGTAAGCTGTGTTCCATTGGATTACGTTTCTGAGCACTGGATTAAGTTGTATTCCCTAAATTGGACTCCGTTAGCCAACGTCAGCAGATATGCTGGTTCTGTTGCTTATCTTAGCAAATACCCAGACGCCAACGGACGCCATCCGATGTAATGGACGCGTTGATAAGTCTAGGTTGTTGTAGTTGACTGATCCTAGAACAGCATAGGTGAACGTTTGCCAAACATGTGCCTGCATGTAACAGACATAATTATACAAAGGTAACACAAAGGGTTAGTATACGCGAATTGTTCCTTAACGTACACGTAAGGCTAGGTTTTCGCTCTTAAAGGTTGGTTCATACTATGAGCATTTGTACATATATCATCGTTGATCAGTGTTTGAAAATCGACATAATGAGCCCAAAAGAGATGAGATTATGTTTATGAGAAGCACTAGTTTGGTTCACAGTAATGGCTTTTCGTATCTGGCGTAAATCAGCTTTAAATCTTTTGAATGGTGTTTGATTGCGTTTTACAACGTGCATTAGTACTAAGCAATGTTTGCCGTTTTCTATCGGTGTTTGCTAACCTTTGGTAACGCAGGTTAGCGTATGTTAGCCCGACTTAGACGAACGAGTTGTCTATCGACAGGCTTCGTTGTAAAACGTTGTGATTACGCTAGCTCTTGCGTTGTAATCGCGTTTAATATTGCTTTAGTCTAACACCCGTTTGTCTATGTGTAATTAGCGTTTGACTAACACCACCAATACCATTAGCGTCTTAAAGTAGTCTCAGCAACGTTTTTTTCGGTCACTTATGGTTACCGTTATTTTGCATATCTCTGTAACTAGGTTATCCAGCTTTTTTGCAGCGGCATTATTTCGTTAGGATGTTTATGGACATTATTCCGTGTAATTGTGTTATTTTCTGTTGTTTATGTTTTCTGTGCTCGGCTGGTTAAGTTGAGTGCTGCCTTCTCTGTCTGATTTCCTCATATCCTTCTGGCTGAGGTGTGCCAACGAAGTTCAAACGCGTTTCAATGCGACGGATACACATCGGACTCCGTTGAAAAAGCGTTTGACTATATTCACCAAAATCACCAGCGTCTTGACAAACGTTTATCATCGATGTCCAACTTTTTTGAGAACGTTTACAAATGACACACATTGTACATCAGCGTTCATTTCCAAACTCCGTCAAAGCTTTGCATGTTAATAACATTCTACGAACTCGATACGATGTTTTTATTACTTCATTTTTTTCTAGTGCCTTTTTAAAATTTTATTACGTTAAGTTATAGCATAATGTCAAATTGCGAGCCATGATTACGAAGCAATTTTCATGTGCAACTCAACTTTAGTATCGAATTGACAAGTCAGTAAGTCAGTAGGTAAGTGAAATGTTTATTTTACGAGACTAAAATGACAACAATACAAACAAGCTTATATATATTGGTCCAAATGACTAGCTCTAAGAAACTCTGTCAAAAATATTTACTTTAAGAAAAGATTGCACTTGATCCTTTATAGCTATCCAATTTGAGAAGGTTCAGTGAGTAACAAAATGAGCATGACTATTTGTATGATGCTATTTGTTTGGCCTGGTCTGATATTCACAAAGCATATTAGTAGGTAGAAAACTTTAAGTATGCTAGCCAACATAACACTTAAACTATTGATTTATTTTGCAAAGGTTTGAATAATTATGTAGAGGCCTACAATAATCACAAGGAAAACTAGGCTTAATCTTCTTAAAATTGAAAACATGCGCAACTGAAATATTTTACTGAAGTCAAAATATTCAAGATTTTCACTATGATGCTTTGTGAATACCAGTCCAGCCGTGTGCGAATCATTGCGACAGTTTCATATCGGACACATGTTTAAATATAAACTGTAGTCTCTGTTCATTCGTTCTGCTATGTGTATCATGCGACTACGAAACATAACAGCTAATAACATGTTAAGCTTAATAATATAAAAATACGAATCTGATTAAAATAGTAATAAAAATAAAAGATATAACAAAAATAAAGCAATAACAGCAGGCATCTCCTCTGTTATCCTCTTTCAAACATGCGCCATGTTTAATAAATGCAAATTATATTTTGTAAGATTTTTAAGCTGTTGAACATGATTTTAAAAAGTATTTTAAAGTTACATGGTCATAACTAATATATCTGAGCATGGTAGGACAGTTTTACATGTATGTACCCACAAGCGAGCTCAACTCTTCCCTTTGGCACATCAATGTTGTATCTCTCTAAGCAGTATATAGTAATATACAACAATACAATGTTGCACCGGTGGGATAACCTCGATCACAGTCAACCATCTACGTCTACGCACGAATAAAAAGCTTGCCGATTACATGTACAATTTAATTGCCACAGTTAACAACATGCATTACGCAAAGTAAACAATTTTGTCAAAGAACAGTACCTGCTCAAACAGACATAAACTCATGGTGCTTAGAAATGTTGTCGAAAATTTTAAAATACTAGTACTTCGCACAGACAAAGGTTGTCGTCAAATCCATGGTTAATTCTTAGAAATTTTCCAACCACGGGCTCATCACATGTAACTTGGATAGGTTGACTGATGTCACTTGGTGGTCCTTCGTACGTTGCACACACTGTACCGATGTTTGCATCACTATCAGCTCGGGTGGACGAGACAAGAAACTCCATATCACGATACCTGTAAGCTGCAATTGAAATAATGAGACGTGTGAAAGAAGATGAAAGACTCGGAAGGCTGAACGTTATTTGATTCAGCTATGTTTTAGCGTTAATCCAAATACACCATTTGTTTCCGTTTTGTGTGCCAAAGACCTAAATTTAATTTAATGTACTTTATAGGTCTTTGTGTGTACATATGTTAAATATAACTGGGATATGACAGGGCAAGCAACATCAACATAAACAGTTGGGCTGAGCTCAGTACCAAAGGAAACCAACAAAAATAATATCGATCACAAACGTATGTCATAATACTCAACATAGACTCAACCAACTAATTAAAATAAACAGCTTCACGTCCTAATAGTTTTTTTTTAACAAAAACTCTAAAGGGTATTTTTTCTGTAAATGGTACAACCCAACCTTTTATCTAACGATCGAATTTTCTTCGTAACATCTTAGAATGACAGAGATAATATCTAAAACGCCATTGAAATCCAATATAAATGGCATCTCTCCAGGATCGGGTTCGAGATACATGTACATGATCTTCAAATGACCCGACAATGTAATTTTTTAATTTCCTGTATGTCTTGCATAAAAATATATGACACGGTCCAAGAAAATGGGTATTTTCATCAATGCCTTTCAAACCGTTACATAACCTACCCAAGTAAATGTCATTCCAAAGATAAACTACAACATAAGACACGCGCCGAGAAGTTGGCATCTCGGTAGCCCAGCTGGAGCGAAAGTTGAATGTGTGTGAACATCTATTAACATCGCTATTCTGGACATCACCGTCGATTGCCAACTCCGCGTTCAAAGACACTCCATATTCGGCGTATGTAGAGGATTGCCAGGCAGAAATCAGTGGTGGCGCACCTTGAAATGAAATTGAAAGAAAATCGTTTGTATAAGACGGCGTGTTTTGACAAATGACGAATTAACTGGTTGATTAATATGATAACTAACGAACTGCCAATGAGCTACAAATGCATTATACATGTAATACTTTTATAAATCAATCAACCTTTGACCATTCGATAAACAATTGTTTTCTTAGAAGTTAACTTATTCACAACAAATGCAGGAATGATCAGTAGTGACCTGGATTGGTCATGCCCATTTGACAAACGATGGTTTACTTAAAATTGTGTGGACCTATATACAACAAATGCAGTAATCAACAGTAGTGATATGGGTTGGCTATGTCCATTCTATCAATGTGTTCAATTATTCACTTAGAATTTTGAGGACTTATACACAACACATGGAGAATGTCACGGTTTGGCTATCCACTTTCGCTTAAAGTCCCATAAAGTCTCAGAAATAGCAATATTTTACAAACAAATAAGATCGTGAAACATTGACAGGTTATAGATCTCCCTAAATGGCATAAAATCAGCATATATTTGATGTAAGTTGACTTTTATCCTTAGAATAATAATCTCCGCAAATCGTCAATTTGTAAACCAAGGAGTATTTTGTCCACCATACAAAATACTCCTTTGTTTACAATCTGAAATTGACGGGTCGTTCCGAAGACAGTACGTACATTTTCGTAATAGATCGAGGACACATATAGTGATGACAAATTTATGCGAGTGTATGCATATAAATAAAAGTCAAACCGGTATCCTCCGGTACTGGTAATCGCCGGTATCCTATTGCACTATATTGTATAGGGTAATCGAGTGTAATATTTCACTGGTGAATTAAAGGGTAAATTGTTTTCATTAGATTATTATATAACATATAGAGATATAATTAAAGTGCCGATGTAATAATGTTTTAGACCTTCCGTCAACTAGACCCCGGTACTATGCGGAAGGATTGCTGATTACAACATGCTCGTTTCGGGAACCCTTCAAGTTCATTTAAAAGCATTGATACTTGCGAGAATAAGTAACATGGGCGCGCTGAGGCTGAGGAAGTACAAGCACCAAAATCCAGACATGTATCCGATATTTGTAATAACATGGGGTTTTATAGCTCGAATTACAGCGAGAAACTTATTTTCTGTCAATAAAATTGGACAGTATCGAGGTTTCGATTATTTGTATGCTTCTAAAAGCAATTTGTTAAAAACTAATTTATAAAGACAAGTGGCTAATCAGAAATTCGTTCAATGTATGCACGCATCTGACGCCATGAGCGCCTTCCATATGACTCATTCTCACAAATTGTAGTGTTTTTAAGAAAAGTCAATCAACAGGGAACAAATACATATACCAAGTACGATACTATTCTAAGCTGTGCACGAGACCAACGTGCAAAATTGCAATTTCACACCAACCGTTTCGCATGGATGATTTTGTACATGAATACGCCATTTCTTTCCGGAAATCGATAAATTAGTGCGTGGAATGAACAAATAACACAGCCTAAGATTTTTTGATATAATATATCAGATGATATATTGTTTTTTAGGGTGGCCAATTAGAAATTAGGTTAAGTTAATAGACGATGCCGAACTACTATCTGAACCTCTTGGTAAACTGATGGCATCGCTTCCGCTGCCATTCTGGATATACGCTGATGACCCGGCATCATTTCTTCCACGATCAACTGGTGCCTTTGGTAACTTTTCGCTTTTGGGCTTGTGACCTTAACATGTACGGCATAGCTTCCGTGTGTAGAACTCATCTCTTCGGTGTTTTCGGGGAGCTTTTGGCATCGATTCGGCTTCCTTTGGAAACCATTAGGGATGGCTACATGATTACATAGCGTCACAGAAGGCGTCCCGAAGATGTGGATTGAATGCGGAATGATGCGTGAGGGTTCCATTATTTAACGAGGACATGCCGAACAATCGCGATCTGGCGAATTTCTGCTACAAGAACCCTTCCGGTCCTAGTGGACGGCAGGTCTTCGACATTTTATGTAAAAATATAAGTATAAATATTTTATAAATATTTTAATTTCTGTCAATCATGTTTAAAAACTGCCGCAAAGAAGCGTTGGCTTTAACAGATATTTAATTCATGAAAAAGTGTAATATTCAAGTAGCACATAGTTAAATAGAAAACTATCACAATGTTTGTGAATAAGTTTTACAAACCAACCCACCAAAGCTTAGTTATAATGAAATCTACTCTATATAAGGCAATATATAGTATGTTTAACAAGCGATACCGAAAGTTTCTATAGTTTCAAAAAGATACCGGCGGACACCGGGATTTAGTACTCGCCCAAGTCATGTGAATAACTTCACGCTCGTGTGCACTCGGTACTTGACGAAAATAAGCTCGCTGTGTATAACAGTAAACAAAACATCTGAATAAAAGGCCAGAATTTTGCATATTGTGTAAGTCAACTTACAGTAATCAATATTTATAAAAACTTAATAAATTCTCGATAAGTAACTCATTTTTGGCACAAAATATGACTGATTTTGAGCGTTAATGGGACTTTAATAAGCATTGAAAATACAGACTATTTCTACGCATTAAAACATTTGTTTGACTATGCAGCTTGTCACAACATAACCGAGCCATTGTTATATAGTCCAGTTAGGGTATTCTAACAGTGACGTCATCGTCAATGTATACCCAAAAGATTAAAACCATTGCTTAAACAGGTAGAGTTTGATTTGGTATTGAACTGTTGGTATAAGCTTTCATACTTGTTTTTACACCGTACTAGTGGATTGCTCCACTGCGTCACTGTATTTTTATCAAAACTAAACTGTAACTAGCATGTGTGCTTATATTCATAGTAGATTCAACAATATATGACAACTTACTGTGTAGAACTTCACATCCGGGATCTTAAGAGGGATTTGGTGGATCAACAAATGCCATTGGGTTATTCGTTGTGTGTTCACATCTCTGTGTTGCATTATTTGTGTTGATTGATACACAACCACGTGTAAGGACACATCTTACAAGACAATATGCTGTTGACCAGACGAAACTTCCTGTTACGTTGTTCGTGTATCTCATACTAATTTGACTATCTGTAAAATTAATATAAATAATACCACAATAAAATCTTCCTTTTTTGCGAGAACATACAGGCGCTCTACGTGTTATTCTGCTGCTTTAGGGGCCTTATTCACAAACATTTTATGACTTAAACTCAACCTGGGACATTACATGATCAAATCTTCCATTCGCTCTCATATTGTTTTAAATGCACCGATTTTAATATAATTGGATAACGTTATATATTTTCAGTGAGTATCAACAAATAATCAGACACAGTTTCAGGTGGTTCAATCATATGGCAAAAAAAACATGGCAGTGATTACAAATGTTGTCAATTTCAAGTTTTAGTCTGAGTTGCAGTCTCACAATGTTGGTGAATTAGGCGCCTGATGTTGCCTCCCTGTCCTATTTGTTAAAACCGCTTTACTATATGTAACATGGCAGTATGCGTATGTGTTGCCCAGATCGGACCAAAATCAATTTGTCCATCATTCCATCAACCTGTTAATCAGTTAACTGTTCAAGTTGATGAATGCTATCAATCAATTGACTTTGCTTTTTTATCCTCACTAATATCATGTTTTTGGATATAATTAATATGTTCAGGGTTTCTTTCATTTCTTAGTGCACGTACAGTACTTGTTACTTGCTGTTGACGTTCACTGTCATTTCATTGACCATATATCCTTATACATTTTTCTCGTGTCTTGTTTCAAAACAATAACCAAGCGTGCATTAGTTGCGCTGATAAAAGAAATCTGCCAAGATCTGAGAATATGGCCTTTTTCATTTTCCATAGAATCCATCTTTCCGGTAGACAAAAAAAGAAATGTTTTTGTCCAAATTTCAAATATTTACAGAGTTATGACATTCCAAAGGAACCAATGACATGAATGTTTTTGGAAAAAGGTTTCTCAACATGAACGTATTTGATATATTCGTAATGTAAATGTCTAAACTAGTACACCTATCTATTGAGTATGGATGATCCACCTGTTACGTGCATGAATAAGCAACATACCATAATGATGTTCATTGTTTTTCTGTAAACTTTAACACGGTAACGCTG
Source organism: Spisula subtruncata (assembly GCA_963678985.1). Taxonomy (NCBI): domain Eukaryota; kingdom Metazoa; phylum Mollusca; class Bivalvia; order Venerida; family Mactridae; genus Spisula; species Spisula subtruncata. The sequence goes on from OY787665.1 coordinate 27,041,539, forward strand.
TCCCGCACACATCGTTATGGCGTACATTCAGGATCAATTTAAGTTAGGGCAGCCCTAACCTGGTTAGGGCAGCCCTAAACTCAGCCCTAACCAGCCCAAACCTGGTTAGGACAGCCCTAACTTCAGCCATAACCAGGTTAGGGCAGCCCTATCCTCAGCCCTAACCAGGTTAGGGCAGCCCTAACTTCGGGCAGCCATAACCTCAGCCCTAACCAGGTTAGGGCAGCCCTAACTTCAGCCCTAACCAGGTTAGGGCAGCCCTAACTTAAACTTAGGGCTGAAGTTAGGGCTGCCCTAACTAAGTTAGGGCTGCCTTAACTTAAATTGACCCTGAATGTACGCGATACATCGTAGTATGGTGAGTTTGCTGCCTTCAATTGTTTGTTGAAGTTTTGTTTTGTTAAAAGCAGCAAATCAAGACAGGAATTTGTAAATATATAAATAATTATAATTGATTTACTTTAATAATAAATACATTATTTATTTAAACGAGCTCTTTTCACGTTCCGAATGGGCAATGTGGAACACATTTTTCTGAGTATATACAATGTAAATGCAATTATAAATTGATCCATATCAGTCTAAACGAACGATTTAACGAAACGCTTAACACAGTTTAGAAAATTATTTCCAAAAGTGCATATCAATTTCTTTCATTCCGACCCAATGCATTAAATACACTCATAGTATGTAATATGCTCGTCATATCTTGAGTGGTCTTCATTTCTATTGATGCCTGATAGAAATTCAAAGCATTCGTTTGCTTCATACATGTTTCTGAATACGTGATCAACAATGTGCATGATGCGTGATGCCAATAACGTTTTAAGTACATTTGTACTCTGTACATGTGTTTGTACTTTGATCATTGTGTTATCTTGATTGAAAATCTCTGGACTTGAAGTGTTCCCAGAATGCACCACCATTAGTGGTACCGTGAAAACTATTATTCATCTTAATGATTAATACCTTAAGTCTTTACATTATTCTGAGAAGTGTTTGAGAATCAAACTTTGAATAATTGCATATATCAGAATGGGGAATATCGCTGGCTAAAAAGTTAGAATGCTCAAAGGAGCGCCTTGTGATGGTGATATCAAAAATGTAAAACGTTTTCTGATTGGTAGATATATTTTAGTAGAGTTGAAAAAAACATATCGACCAATCAGACAACGCTTTACGTTTTGACGTAAGCCTCGCTTATAATTTGACAATAATGGAAGGCGATGACCAAAATTCATTGGCAGCAGTCGTATATCGTTGAATGAATAAACAGGTACGAATCTTTGGTTGATTTTGAATTCGTTTGATTTCTGCTAGATTAAAAACACCCTAAATATTTGCACTGCTACAGCCGTACATATGTGACTGTTGTTGTTTTCTTTCTAGCCACGATCGATTGGTCTACTAATTCAAAACCTGCTTTCTTCAGGATGTCCAGTATTGTATCTAGTAAAATAATCGTAAAAATGTACACTTGCTGGATAGATAAATTAAATTATTAGGCTATACGATACAAATACTTTTATGTTTTATAAGGAAAAACATTTCTGGGCAAAAAATCGTAATTCCCCTAGCTTTATATATGGTACTAGTATATATACCATACACATCGACTCAAAGCGTCTGATCTTTGTGCTTCGTCGAATGCTGTGCGGATTTGACAATACATTATTAAATTCTGTTGATTGAAGTTTGCAGCATCATATATCTGATGAAAACCCTAGCTATATCTACCTGTATTGTGTCAATAATTAACGTAGTAAGAGTGTTCGCGTACAGTATACGTACTTTGATAATTGTTTATCATTATAGGCAATCTCTAATAGCATTTCGAAAATGAATTAACATTCGCATAACCACGATAAAGATTATAAATTAAGCATGACACTTACTTCGATTGTGCATTCGATTTAGTTGATTGGTCTCTAACGTAGCATACCTAAGCTTTCAACGTTTAAAAATAAATGCTGGCGTAAGCTGTGTTCCATTGGGTTACGTTTCTGAGCACTGGATTAAGTTGTATTCCCTAAATTGGACTCCGTTAGCCAACGTCAGAAGATATGCTGGTTCTGTTGCTTATCTTAGCAAATACCCAGACGCCAACGGACGCCATCCGATGTAATGGACGCGTTGATAAGTCTAGGTTATTGTAGTTGACTGATCCTAGAACAGCATAGCTGAACGTTTGCCAAACACGTGCCTGCATGTAACAGACATAATTATACAAAGGTAACACAAAGGGTTCGTATACGCGAATTGTTCCTTAGCGTACACGTAAAGCTAGATTTTCGCTCTTAAAGGTTGGTTCATACTATGAGCATTTGTACATGTATCATCGTTGATCAGTGTTTGAAATTCGAAATAATGAGCCCAAAAGAGATGAGATTATGTTTATTAGAAGCACTAGTTTGGTTCACAGTAATGGCTTTTGGTATCTGGCGTAAATCAGCTTTTAATCGTTTGAATGGTGTTTATATGCGTTTTACAACGTGCATTAGTACTAAGCAATGTTTGTCTTTTTTCTATCGGTGTATGAGAACCTTTGGTAACGCAGGTTAGCGTATGTTAGCCCGACTTAGACGAACAAGTTGTCTATCGACAGGCTTCGTTGTAAAAAGTTGTGATTACGCTACCTCCTGCATTGTCATCGTGTTTAATATTGCTTTTGTCTGATACCTGTTTGTCTTCGTGGAATTAGCGTTTGATTTACTCCACCAATACCACTAGTGTCTTAGTCGCAGCAACGCTTCATTCGGTCACCTATGGTCACCGTTATTTTGCATATCTCTGTAACTAGGTTATCCGGCATTTTTTTGCAGCGTGATTATTTCGTTAGGTTGTTTATGGACATTGTTCCGTGTAATTGTGTTATTTTATGTTGTTAATGTGTTCTTTGCTCGGCTGGTTAAGTTGAGAGCTGCCTTTTCTGTCTGATTTCCTCATTTACTTCTGCCTGAGGTTTGCCAACGAAGTTCAAACACGTTTCAATGCGACGGATACACATCGGACTCCGTTGGAAAAGCGTTTGACTATATTCACCAACATCACCAGCGTCTTGACAAACGTCATGACCACCGTTTTTGAGAACGTTTACAAATGACACACATTGTACATCAGCGTTCATTTCCAAACTCCGTCAAAGCTTTGCATGTTAAAACATTCTACGAACACGATACAATGTTTTTATTATTTTATATTTCTTTTCTTGTGCCTTTTTAAATTTTTATTACGTTAAGTTATAGCATAATATCAAATTGCGAGCCATGATTAAGAAGCAATTTACATGTTCAACTCAACTTTAGTATCGAATTGACAAGTCAGTAAGTCAGTAGGTAAGTGAAGTGTTTATTTTACGAGACTAAAATGACAACAATACAAACAAGCTTAAATATTGGTCCAAATGACTAGCTCTTAGAAAGTCTGTCAAAAATATTTACTTTTAGAAGATATTGCACTTCATCCTTTATAGCTATCCAATTTGAGAAGGTTCAGTGAATAACAAAATGAGCATGACTATTTGTATGATAATATTTGTTTGACCTGGTCTGATATTCACCAAGCGTCTTAGAAGAAAACTTTTTTAAGTATATCAGCCAACTTAACAATCATAAATATTGCTTTTTTTGCAAACGTTTAAATAATTATGTAAAGAGCAGCAATGATCACTTAGAAAACCTAACTTACTCATCTTAAAATTGAAAACATGCGCAACTGAAATATTTAACTGAAGTCAAAATATTAAAGATTTTCACTTTGATGCTTTGTGAATACCAGCCCAGCCGTTTTCATTGCGACAGTTTCATATAGGACACATGTTTAAATATAATCTGTAGTCTCTGTTCATTTGTTCTTCTATGTGTATCACGTGACTACGAAACATAACAGCTAATAACATGTTAAGCTTAATTATATAAAAATACGAATCGGATTAAAATAGTAATAAAAAGTTACATGATCATAACTAATATATCTGAGCATGGTGGGACAGTTTAACATGTTGGTACCTATCAAGCTCACTGCTTCCCTTCGGCACATCAATGTTGTATCTCTCTAAGCAGTATATAGTGAGATACAACATTGTTGCATCGAAGGGACCACCTCGATCAGAGTCAACCATCTTCGTCTACAAATGAATGGAAAACTCGCCGATTACAATTTAATTGCCACAATCAACTACATGTGTTACGCAAAGCATACACTTTTGTCAAGGTCTCAAACAGACACAAAATCACAGTGCTTAGAAATGTTGTCGAAAACCTTAAAGTACTAGTACTTCGCACAAACAAAGGTGGTCGTCAAATCCATGGTTAATTCTTATAAATGTTCCCACCACGGGCTCATCACATGTAACTTGGATAGGTTGACTGATGTCACTTGGTGGTCCTCCGTACGTTGCACACACTGTACCGATGTTTGCATCACTATCAGCTCGAGTGGACGAGACAAGGAACTCCATATCACGATATCTGTAAGCTGTAATTGAAACATACACTGTACATTTTGTATATGAAAGTGAAATAATACGACAGATTAGCTTCTATCTTTTGACATTAACAGCCAAATTAATTGCTGTTTACAAGTTTCGTTGTTAATTGTAAAACCCTGCAGCTGCAAAAAGGATGTTCGTTTGACATCAACAAATGAAAATACGACAACGCATAGCGGAAGACTGGAAGCAAACTTCTGGTTGTGTTAGAGAATGTACATTAATAAAAAGATGATGTAAGCTCATTGAATTAGATCCTAGTAGTTGCTCCACTCCTTTGCACTGTAATATATCAGCGTTAAGAAATGTAGCGTAATAAGTGTCTGATTTCAATGAGAATGATGATGCTGGTAACAGAATTTGCATTAATTTCTCATCGGTTTCTCAAAACCAGTATCACAATCAAATGTATGCCGTTGAAGCATACCTGCCAAGTACTAGTACTCCTATTAAAATGAAGTAACTCCTATTTTCGTTGTCAACTTTTGGTTTTCCAAATTTTGAAGTTTGAAAAAGGTACATTTGATTCATTTTATGATCGTCTGTCCCAGATATATATGAAATCCATTTTAAATAACATTTATGTGCATGTTGTGACATGTTTAGCTTTATCACCCCTATTTTGGATTTAACTAACTTTGCATGTATGTATGCCTTAAAGTGCGAAATATGTGTAACAACCTACCGTACTGGGAATTGTTCCAAAAGTATACTACAACATAGGTCACACGTCTAGAAGTTGGCATCTCGGTAGCCCAGCTGGAGTACCCAGCACATGTATGTGTACATCTAGTAACATCAGAATTCTGGACATCACCGTCGATCGCAAACTCAGCTTTCAAAGGCACTCCATTATATGTGTATATAGATGATTGCCAGGCAGCAACTAATGGCGGCGCACCTTGAAATAAAAGTAAACGTGAAAATAATTATAGTGGGCACGTATTTTCGATAAATCAAGACTAAACTACTCCGTAATCACTAGTTCATAAAATGTTGACATTATTGCAATGAAAAGCACATGCTTCAAACTACATTCGTAATATTTATTTTATGCCCTAGTCAACCTGTAAAATAATGCGAAGCTATTGTCGTGACGAGTAAATGTGCGTCTGCGTTGGTTAATTTTATTGTCGGAATCATTTTCTCAAGAACTATCGAAGGTGTCCGCTTGAAACTCAACAAAATTATTCACAATCACAAGGGGATTCCATATTGACAATGCTGATAACCCTGTAACCTTTAAATGCGTGTGCATATGGTAGATATTTATTTTAACAACTTACTGTGTAGAACTTCCCATCCAACATCATCAGATGAACTCGGAGGATCAACAAATGGGTTGTTGATTGTAAGTTCACATCTTCGTGTCACATTATTTGTGTTGATTGAAAGGCATTCATCTGTAACCGCACATCTTACAAGACAGTATGCTGTTGACCAATCGAAACTTCCTGTTACGTTGTTCGTGTATCTTACACTAACTTGGCTCTCGTAGAAAACAAATCTGTGAGTACAAATACACGTTTAGTCATTAATGCAAGAAATAAAATAGATGTTACAAAGATATTCTCGAACAAAGTACAGGTAAAATCTCGACGCAATGTTAACAGTATCATTAATAAGATTAAAACGAAATCAATATAAATTTTACAACATTTTTTCTTCTTCTTTTTGTTCGTTGATCAATGACACAGTTACCTGAGGTTGGATGTATATTTTAATTCATCAGAGTTTCAGACTACTGAGCTCTTGATTCAATGGCATAGATAAAATTCTTTTTAGAGTCATTTGATCAGCTTGTATCGAATGATTTAAAAGTCATGTAGTTTAAGACAACTACGAGTACATGACTGTATACTTTTACTGAAATCGTGCTCTACTTTTTCGGTTGAGTACCCTTCTTGTCCGATTCGTTAGTGTTTTGTTTTACTTTGATCGAGGAGTGTTCAAATTCGAATGAGTGTCGTGCCAAGGGAAAAACATCAAACTATCCTCCATTGACCTTAATCTCCATGCCATATGAGTGTTACTTAAACCACCAATATCCATGGTTTAAATCCGTAGGTCCATCCACTTGTATTTGCCACCGACAGAGTGAGAAGTTTCAGTCGGGTAAATCCTTTTTTTAAATTCGAATTTATTACCATTCTTGGGGACACTATGCATATACTGAACAAATGCCAATCCGAGATCTTAATGTACATGATTTTTTTCTGATTGTGCATGTTTCCAGTCTCAGATATATGTACTAAACAAAATTACGAGGTACCATGTCTGGCAAATAAGTAGGGTTGGAAAGCACAATAAACTTTACACTTCCCACAAGGTCACGTTCAATGACCCCTTCGTGTGACGATTCCTTGCACTGCAACAGAATGCCTGCCTACAAACATGTGGCTTGTTGGCGAATTTTGTTTCTTCCGTTTCAGATGTAAGTTTCCTTTGTTAAACATGGCATTTACCCAGTGTACGAGGGATGATCAAATGCGTATTACTTTTTAATACGTGTTATTTTCTGAAAATAATTTACGTGGTGCCAAATACATATGTTACGATGAACCGTACGAAGTTTAGTGTTCCAATTAGTGAAACAATAATTTTTAGAAACTTATTGCTGACCTATGAAGCAGTTAGACGGGCCAATGTCATTTGCACAGTAACATTACTGTTTGTTACTTTCACAATCTTACGTGCAGTATTTGCACACTCCAAATTAGCTAAATACGAAATACCTTACACTTACCTATTGAATATGGATGGTTCACCGGTTACATGTACGAATAAACCACACGCTACAATAATGTTCATAATTTTTCTGTAAACTTCAACACTGTTACACTGCTTTGCACCTATCATATTTGGTGATTTTGTTGTCTGTATGTAGCAAGAAATATATTGTCATATATTTAAATCATTGAAAATTATTTACTAATTGGCATTTTACGATCCGATGTGGCATATATTGGTCAATAGTTCGGTGTGTTTGAGTTCATAATTCCTATTTGAAAAATTCACTTATACATAAAATGGATCCACGATAGTCATAAAGAGTGGCTTAAAGAATAGTTCATCACAGGTTAGAAACTTATTTCACAATAAGTGCATATCACCAATAACTTTTCACCTCGGACCAATGTATTAAATACGCTAAGTGATATGTTTTCATATCTAGTGTTGTCTTCATATCAAATTAATGCCTGATTGATTGATTCCTACAAACATATTTGATTTCCTAATGCATGCTGTCAATAATTATCATTTTAAGTGTATTTGTGCTTTGATCATTGGTTTATCTTGATTGACAATCTCTTGTAATGTTTCGTAAATGCACCAACGTTAGTGGTACCATGATAAGACTTACCGGTATGTATTTTAATGGTTAACACATTTGATACAAAATACAAAACATAACAGTTTCATATGCAGGAAAGTTACGAAAGTAATTCAATGTGTCCAAATGCTACACAAACACAAACCCGTACCAGTTCAAATATTCACCCCTTATAAATATGCAGAGTTTCAGAATGTTATTCCAATCTAAAGACATTTTGATGACATTTCCTTCGTGTATTATATACTGTACATATCCTTATAATAGCCAACCTAAAATCTTAACGTGTTTTATAAGTTTATTGCAGTAATTCTGGACTTGGAAATTGAACTTACGCATGACAAATTCCACGACACATGTTAGTTTAACGTACATATTGTTTTGAAAACAAATCGTTATAGAACACTTCATAACTTCTAGTATATATAGGGTAATTCAGTATTACTAGTATACTGCAAATTCAATTATAACATGAATGACGTTTATGCCCTACATTGTTCCGATTTCTGCTTATGGTATTCGGCTTGTTTTTCTGTTTGTCATCTGGCTGGCTGGCTGGCTGGCTATTTATTTTATAAAGAAGTTTCGGAAAATTACAAAACCGTGCACAGTAAAAATATTTGAGCACAAATCAAAATGAGCTTGATATTTTAAAAATATTTTGGGGCATGACCCCGATTTCCCAGCTCAATCTGAACAAGATCTCATCTCAAATATTGGCACGTGTCTGTATGTTAGTTTCAATGTGAGACTGGACTGAGCATTGTCATCACTGTACAGAAATGCTGATTGGATTGCGGTAACATTTCAAGAGCTGGAACTTTTGATTGATGTCTAAATTTTAGCAATATCCTAATTTGAGTTGAGATTTCTACTTGAGATGCTTCGGGAGACCGGTTCATAATATTATAAGAAACTTTGGAAAACATGTTCAATAAACACTACAATCTCTGTTCATTTGTTTCGTCTCCTGTGTGGACTGACTAAGAAATCAACACAAATAACATCAAATGGCATGTAAAGATAGATATAAAACATACAGATGCCATGAAATACAATGTAGTGCAGTCGTTGCGGGTTATTCTGCGCGTCGGGTAATTCTGCGCATCTCAAATTTCATATTCATACAAGCTTTGCTGGGTTGTTTTCTCTTGGCCATCAAGTGTTTTTGTAGATGTTTGTAACATATGTAAAGTTTTATAATCACATTATTTCATAAATGGCATCGGAAAAGCATCTCTACGAAAAAATGACCAAAATGAGAGACGACGACGATTTTCGTTAATTTGACGTACCGCGTGACAGATAAATTGAATAAATGCACTTTTCCAATGAATGATGCGTTTTCCTTATTGCCAACTTAGTTCTAAGGGCATATTCTTTCAATACTTTGCTTAATTTCTAATGAAATACATCTTTGAAACAGACTATATAATTCCACATGCGCAGAATTAGCCGAAAGAATTTAGGTCATAAAATGAAAACCTGCAGCCATGTTGTTTTAAGACGACACTCGACCTAGTTAAGCTAAGTTACGGTGCATTTCGTCCCCCGATAACCATAGTGTTCTATGTATACTTTTCTTGCTTCGAAAAATCTAATTTCAGGTTTCAGGGGTCTATTGCTTTTTTGTCTCTTGACGAATTCTAATCAAATTTGGAATGTATTTTACGTACGTATTTCTTAGGAACGCTACCAAATATTATAACGATTTGTTGAAATTGAATAGTGTTACATGGCTTTGACAATATGGTGTATATAATAATTAAAAATATTCCAACTTTGAAAGCAATGCATCAATGGACTTGTATTTAATGACGAACGGATGGCCAATCACAATATGCCTCCTGTATCAGTTGATGTAGCGGTATAAGTACATAAAAATATCACAATCCATGTAAATCAACATTTCTCACGAATCCAGAAGTAATACGAAATATGACAGCTTCACCCAAACTCATGAAAAATGTGTGAGTAGTTTTCATTATTCCATGATTCTTAACTTAGACCACTAAAGAAATGAAGGTATATAATAATTATGATTAATCATATATGATTAAAAGACGATTTCTGTAGGTTTTTTCGGCAATGAATTTTTTAACTCACTTTTTATTTTGTGAAAGTTTATGCTCAAAACTATAAGCTCAAGAAAATGAGGGGTCGACCAAATGTTCTGGTAGATTTATATCGCCAATTAAACGTCGAATAATCGGCTGGCATAATGCTATTACCAAATTATCATGAGACCTTGAACTCCCGACGATCCGGTAGCGCGCTATCCGAAATATGGCAACTTGCTTTAATTTACCCAACCGAAAGTAATACGCGCTATTGACATTAGCACAAATATAGCTTGTATATCGATCAGACAATTTCTGTGGCCTCACGGAGACTAAATAATTGATAATGCCTACTGATCTGATGGCATAAAATAAAGATTGTTGACAGATTGAATTGTGGTAGCACTTAACAGTTTTCTTGTGGTAGATTCGAATTGGCCATGGAGAAAATTCGATCAATTGGACAAGTATGTACAAGGCTGAAGCTTCAAAAAAGAGATTACTTACATCAACATTTATTAATTTACTGCAATGTGGGATTTATAGATTTTACTTACAATTTTTTTCCACCATCGTTCATGCTTTGCATGTCCGTTAAAATCACGTGACTTGATAGGAGCAATCCATTGGTTAAAACGCCATTGAAATCCCATAAAATATGCACGATCGGTTTCGAGATACATGATCTTCCAATGACCCGTCAAAGTGTTTTTAATTTCATGTATGTCTTGCACAATTATATTACAAGCCCCTAGAAAAATGGTATTTGTATCAATGCCTTTCTAATCGTTACATAACATACCCCAGTGTGAGTAATTCCAAAAATAAACTACATAAGACACGCGCCGAGAAGTTGACATTTTGGTAGCCCAGTTGGAGCGAAAGTTGAATGTGTGTGAACGTCTATTAACATCGCTATTCTGGACATCACCGTCGATTGCCACTCCGCTTTCAAAGACACTCCATATTCGGCGTATGTAGAGGATTGCCAGGCAGCAATCAGTGGTGGCACACCTTGAAATGAAATTGAAAGAAAATCGTTTCTAGAAGACAGCGTGTTCTGACAAATGACGAATGAACTTGTTGATTAATATGATAACTAATATTCTGCAAATGAGCTACAAATGCATTATACATGTAATACTTTATTTTCATTTGCCCATTCGACAAACAATTGTTTACTTAGAAGTAAGTTGACTTATACACTTAACAACTTTTCTAAGTCCTCATTTTCAATGATTAGTAACTTTTTTGTTATTAATAGTAAAGAGCCAAAATTTCTCAAGTGAAGTTTATACATGATAGTCAAAATAATCCGTGCCAAAGACTGGCGATATGTCACATGGTTTGTTCGATCCGAGATGCACGTGCGTTTTTCGTTTTTCTGCCTCCAAGCAGTTACACGTGCATGAAATTTGTTCCAAACACATCGGAATAATGTCCAAATACTCATCACTTTTGAAAAACATTCGAAAATCAATCATGACATCACAATTATGCGTCAGCTGATGTCAAAACAAAGACGTCACGTGACGTTTGTACGATGCGCAGTGTTATTTTCTGCCGACGTGTAACAAAAAGGACCAAATACATCACCGGTAAATTGATTTTAACCGTAAACGTGTTTATGAGTGTATAATGAAAGATTAACTTATTGTTTGTCAGATTTATAATGGTAGTTGTGAGAGAGTTTTGTATTAAAGTGACGTTATTACGTAAAATCGCACTATTCGGAGACGTGACTCTGATTAGCGTTCAGACGTTAAAATCACTGAGTCGATACATTCATCAATACTTACGACTCCTGTCAATGACCGCAAGTGGAAAAATCAGACTTCATGGTGGTCTTCAAATATATCCAAATATGTATTTGTGACTTTTACCTCGCTTGGTTGATAAGTTAAAACTGTTTTAATTTTATAAATGCAAACCAAAGTCAAATATTTGTTATACAATTTTGCAAACTGATAATTGACGCGTATATAGCCAAAGTTCATGAGGATGTAAACATTATTGACAAAGTTATCTGCGAAAATATAAGTGAGGACTTAGAAAAGTTGGTAAGTATACATGTACACAACAAATGCAGGAATGAACAGTATTGACATGGATTGGTTATGTCCGTACGACAAACGATGATTTACTTAGGAGTTGGTGGACCTGTATACAACAAATGCAGGAACAAACAGTAGTGATATGGATTGGATATGTCCATTCTATCAATGTGTTCAATTATTTACTTAGAATTTTGTGGACTTATACACAGCACATGGGCAATGTCTCGGTTTGGCTATCCACATTCGCTTAATTAGCATTGAAAATACAGAATATTTAGAAGGATTTGATCATTTCTACACATAAAAGCATTTGTTTGACTATGCAGATTGTCATAACATAACCCCGCCATTATGATAACTAGCATGTGTGCTTATATTCATGGTAGATTCAACAATATGACAACTAAATGTGTAGAACTTCCCATCCGGGATCTTCAGAGGGATTTGGTGGATCAACAAATGGGTTATTTGCTGTAAGTTCACATCTTTGTGTTGCATTATGTGTGTTGATTGATACGCAACCACGTGTAAGCGCACATCGTACAAGACAATTATGCTGTTGACCAGACGAAACTTCCTGTTACGTTGTTCGTGTATCTGACACTAACTTGACTCTCGTAGGAAACAAATCTGTAAAATTAATATAAATAATACCCCAACAAAATCCTCCTATTTTGCGAGAACCTACAGGCGCTCTACGTGTTATTCTGCTGCTTCTGGGGGCCTTATTCACAAACATTTAAAAGACTTAATCTCAACCGTGGACTTTACATGATCAAATCTTCAATTCGCTCTCATATTGTTTTAAACGTACCGATTTTAATATAACTGGGTATATATTTTCAGACACAGTTTCTGGTTGTTCAATCATATGGCAAAGAAACATGGCAGCGATTACAAATGTTATCAATTTCAAGTCTTAGTCTGAGTTGCAGTCTAACAATATTGGTGAATAAGGCGCCTGATGTTGCCTCCCTGTTATTTGTTAAAACCGCTTTACTATAAAACATGGCAGTATGCGTATGTGTTGCCCAGATCGGACCAAAATCAATTTGTCCATCATTCTGTTAATCAGTTAACCGTTCAAGTTGATGGATGCTATTAATCAATTGAATTTGCTTGTTTATCTTCATTAATATTATGTTTTTGAATATGAATTTATGTGTTCAGAGTTTCTTCTTTCATTTCTTAGTGCACGTACAATACTTGTTACTTGCTGTTCTCGTTCTCTGTCATTTCATTGACCATATATCCTTAAACATTTTTTTCACGTCTTGTTTCAAAACAATAACCAAGCGTGCGTTTGTTTCGCTGATAAAAGAAACGAGCCAAGATCTGAGAAAATGGCCTTTTTTCATTTTCCATAGAATCCATCTTTCCTGTAGACAAGAAAGAAACGTTTTTGTCCAAATTTCAAATATTTACAGAGTTATGACATTCCAAAGGAACCAATGACATGAATGTTTTAGGAAAAAGGTTTCTCAACATAAACGTATTTGATATATTCGTAATGTAAATGTCTAAACTAGTACACCTATCTATTGAGTATGGATGATCCACCTGTTACGTGCATGAATAAGAAACATACCATAATGATGCTCATTGTTTTTCTGTAAACTTTAACACGGTAACACTGTCCCGCACACATCGTTATGGCGTACATTCAGGATCAATTTAAGTTAGAGCAGCCCTAACCTGGTAAGGGCAGCCCTAAACTCAGCCCTAACCAGCCCTAACCAGCCCTAACCAGCCCTAACCTGGTTAGGACAGCCCTAACTTCAGCCCTTACCAGGTTAGGGCAGCCCTATCCTCAGCCCTAACTAAGTTAGGGCTGCCTTAACTTAAATTGACCCTGAATGTACGCGATACATCGTAGTATGGTGAGTTTGCTGCCTTCAATTGTTTGTTGAAGTTTTGTTTTGTTAAAAGCAGCAAATCAAGACAGGAATTTGTAAATATATAAATAATTATAATTGATTTACTTTAATAATAAATACATTATTTATTTAAACGAGCTCTTTTCACGTTCCAAATGGGCAATGTGGAACACATTTTTCTGAGTATATACAATGTAAATGCAATTATAAATTGATCCATATCAGTCTAAACGAACGATTTAACGAAACGCTTAACACAGTTTAGAAAATTATTTCCAAAAGTGCATATCAATTTCTTTCATTCCGACCCAATGCATTAAATACACTAATAGTATGTAATATGCTCGTCATATCTTGAGTGGTCTTCATTTCTATTGATGCCTGATAGAAATTCAAAGCATTCGTTTGCTTCATACATGTTTCTGAATACGTGATCAACAATGTACATGATGCGTGATGCCAATAACGTTTTAAGTACATTTGTACTCTGTACATGTGTTTGTACTTTGATCATTGTGTTATCTTGATTGAAAATCTCTGGACTTGAAGTGTTCCCAGAATGCACCACCATTAGTGGTACCGTGAAAACTATTATTTATCTTAATGATTAATACCTTAAGTCTTTACATTATTCTGAGAAGTGTTTGAGAATCAAACTTTGAATAATTACATATATCAGAATGGGGAATATCGCTGGCTAATAAGTTAGAATGCTCAAAAGGAGCGCCTTGTGATGGTGATATCAAAAATGTAAAACGTTTTCTGATTGGTCGATATATTTTAGTAGAGTTGAAAAGAACATATCGACCAATCAGACAACGCTTTACGTTTTGACGTAAGCCTCGCTTATAATTTGACAATAATGGAAGGCGATGACCAAAATTCATTGGCAGCAGTCGTATATCGTTGAATGAATAAACAGGTACGAATCTTTGGTTGATTTTGAATTCGTTTGATTTCTGCTAGATTAAAGACACCCTAAATATTTGCGCTGCTACAGCCGTATGTATGTGACTGTTGATGTTTTCTTTCTAGCCACGATCGATTGGTCTACTAGTTCAAAACCTGCTTTCTTCAGGATGTTCAGGATTGTATCTAGTAAAATAATTGTAAAAAATGTAATCTTGCTGGATAGATAAATTAAATTATTAGGCTACACGATACAAATACTTTTATGTTTTATAAGGAAAAACATTTCTGGACAAAAAATCGTAATTCCCCTAGCTTTATATATGGTACTAGTATATAGACCATACACATCGACTCAAAGCGTCTGATCTTTGTGCTTCGTCGAATGCTGTGCGGATTTGACAATACATTATTAAATTCTGTTGATTGAAGTTTGCAGCATCATATATCTGATGAAAACCCTAGCTATATCTACCTGTATTGTGTCTATACTTAACGTAGTAAGAGTGTTCGCGTACAGTATACGTACTTTGATAATTGTTTATCATTATAGGCAATCTCTAATAGCATTCCGAAAATGAATTAACATTCGCATAACCACGATAAAGATTATAAATTAAGCATGGCACTTACTTCGATTGTGCATTCGATTTAGTTGATTGGTCTCTAACGTAGCATACCTAAGCTTTCGACGTTTGAAAATAAATGCTGGCGTAAGCTGTGCTCCATTGGGTTACGTTTCTGAGCACTGTGTTAAGTTGTATTCCCTAAATTGGACTCCGTTAGCCAACGTCAGCAGATATGCTGGTTGTGTTGCTTATCTTAGCAAATACCCAGACGCCAACGGACGCCATCCGATGTAATGGACGCGTTGATAAGTCTAGGTTATTGTAGTTGACTGATCCTAGAACAGCATAGCTGAACGTTTGCCAAACACGTGCCTGCATGTAACAGACATAATTATACAAAGGTAACACAAAGGGTTCGTGTACGCGAATTGTTCCTAAGCGTACACGTAAAGCTAGATTTTCGCTCTTAAAGGTTGGTTCATACTATGAGCATTTGTACATGTATCATCGTTGATCAGTGTTTGCAATTCGAAATAATGAGCCCAAAATAGGTGAGATTATGTTTATGAGAAGCACTAGTTTGGTTCACAGTAATGGCTTTTGGTATCTGGCGTAAATCAGCTTTTAATCGTTTGAATGGTGTTTATATGCGTTTTACAACGTGCATTAGTACTAAGCAATGTTTGTCTTTTTTCTATCGGTGTTTGAGAACCTTTGGTAACGCAGGTTAGCGTATGTTAGCCCGACTTAGATGAACAAGTTGTCTATCGACAGGCTTCGTTGTAAAAAGTTGTGATTACGCTACCTCCTGCATTGTCATCGCGTTTAATATTGCTTTTGTCTGATACCTGTTTGTCTTCGTAGAATTAGCGTTTGATTTACTCCACCAATACCATTAGTGTCTTAGTCGCAGCAACGCTTCATTCGGTCACCTATGGTCACCGTTATTTTGCATATCTCTGTAACTAGGTTATCCGGCATTTTTTTGCAGCGGGATTATTTCGTTAGGTTGTTTATGGACATTGTTCCGTGTAATTGTGTTATTTTATGTTGTTAATGTGTTCTGTGCTCGGCTGGTTAAGTTGAGAGCTGCCTTTTCTGTCTGATTTCCTCATTTACTTCTGCCTGAGGTTTGCCAACGAAGTTTAAACACGTTTCAATGCGACGGATACACATCGGACTCCGTTGGAAAAGCGTTTGACTATATTCACCAACATCACCAGCGTCTTGGCAAACGTCAAGACCAACTTTTTTGAGAACGTTTACAAATGACACACATTGTACATCAGCGTTCATTTCCAAACTCCGTCAAAGCTTTGCATGTTAAAACATTCTTCGAACACGATACAATGTTTTTATTATTTTATATTTCTTTTCTTGTGCCTTTTTAAATTTTTATTACGTTAAGTTATAGCATAATGTCAAATTGCGAGCCATGATTACGAAGCAATTTACATGTTCAACTCAACTTTAGTATCGAATTGACAAGTCAGTAAGTCAGTAGGTAAGTGAAGTGTTTATTTTACGAGACTAAAATGACAACAATACAAACAAGCTTATATATTGGTCCAAATGACTAGCTCTTAGAAAGTCTGTCAAAAATATTTACTTTAAAAAAAGATTGCACTTCATCCTTTATAGCTATCCAATTTGAGAAGGTTCAGTGAATAACAAAATGAGCATGACTATTTGTATGATAATATTTGATTGGCCTGGTCTGATATTCACCAAGCGTCTTAGAAGAAAACTTTTTAAGTATATCAGCCAACTTAACAATCATAAATATTGCCTTTTTTGCAAACGTTTAAATAATTATGTAAAGAGCAGCAACGATCACTTAGTAAACCTAACTTACTCTTCTTAAAATTGAAAACATGCGCAACTGAAAAATTTAACTGAAGTCAAAATATTCAAGATTTCCACTTTGATGCTTTGTGAATACCAGCCCAGCCGTTTTCACTGCGACAGTTTCATATAGGACACATGTTTAAATATAAACTGTAGTCTCTGTTCATTTGTTCTTCTGTGTGTATCACGTGACTACGAAACATAACAGCTAATAACATGTTAAGCTTAATAATATAAAAATACGAATCTGATTAAAATAGTAATGAAAATAAAAGATATAATAAAAATAAAGCAATAACAGCAGGCATCTCCTCTGTTATCCTGTTTCAAACATGCGCCATGTTTAATAAATGCAAATTATATTTTGTAAGATTTTTAAGCTGTTGAACATGATTTTAAAAAGTATTTCAAAGTTACATGGTCATAACTAATATATCTGAGCATGGTAGGACAGTTTTACATGTATGTACCCACAAGCAAGCTCAACTCTTCCCTTTGGCACATCAATGTTGTATCTCTCTAAGCAGTATAAAGTAATATATAACAATACAATGTTGCACCGGTGGGATAACCTCGATCACAGTCAACCATCTACGTCTACGCACGAATGGAAAACTTGCCGATTACATGTACAATTTAATTGCCACAGTTAACAACATGCATTACGCAAAGTAAACACTTTTGTCAAAGAACAGTACCTGCTCAAACAGACATAAACTCATGGTGCTTAGAAATGTTGTCGAAAATTTTAAAATACTAGTACTTCGCACAGACAAAGGTTGTCGTCAAATCCATGGTTAATTCTTAGAAATTTTCCCACCACGGGCTCATCACATGTAACTTGGATAGGTTGACTGATGTCACTTGGTGGTCCTCCGTACGTTGCACACACTGTACCGATGTTTGCATCACTATCAGCTCGAGTGGATGAGACAAGAAACTCCATATCACGGTTTCTGTAAGCTGCAATTAAAGCATACACTGTACAATTTGTATATGAATGTGAAATAATACGACAGACTAGATTCTATCTTTTGACATTAACAGCCAAATTAATTGCTGTTGACAAGTTTCGTTGTTAATCGTAAAACCCTGCAGCTGCAAAAAGGATGTTCGTTTGACATCAGCAAATGAAAATACGACAACGCATAGCGGAAGACTGGAAGCAAACTTCTGTTGTGTTAGAGAATGTACATTTTTAAAATAAAACGATGCTGTTAGCTCATTATAATCAGATCCTAGCAGTTCTCCACTCCTTTACGCTGTAACATATCAGCGTTAAGAAATGGAGCGTAATAAGTGTCTGATTTCAATGAGAATGATGATGCTGATAACAGAATTTGCATTCATTTCTCATCGGTTTCTCAAAACCAGTATCACAATCAAATGTATGCCGTTGAAGCATACCTGCCAAGTACTAGAACTCCTATTAAAATGAAGTAACTCCTATTTTCGTTGTCAACTTTTGGTTTTCCAAATTTTGAAGTTTGAAAAAGGTACATTTGATTCATTTTATGATCGTCTGTCCCAGATATATATGAAACCACTAGAATGAATACATTCCTTGTTTATGTATCTTCATCCATTTTAAATCACATTTATGTGCATATTGTGACATGTTTAGCTTTATCACCCCTATTTTGGATTTAACTAACTTTGCATGTATGTATGCCTTAAAGTGCGTAATATGTGTAACAACCTACCGTACTGGGAATTGTTCCAAAAGTATACTACAACATAGGTCACACGTCTAAAAGTTGGCATCTCGGTAGCCCAGCTGGAGTACCCAGCGTATGTATGTGTACATCTAGTAACATCAGAATTCTGGACATCACCGTCGATCGCAAACTCAGCTTTCAAAGGCACTCCATTATATGTGTATATAGATGATTGCCAGGCAGCAACTAATGACGGCGCACCTTGAAATAAAAGTAAACGTGAAAATAATTATATTGGACACATATTTTCGATAAATCAAGACTAAACTACTCCGTAATCACTTGTTCATAAAATGTTGACATTATTGCAATGAAATGCACATGCTTCAAACTACATTCGTAATATTTATTTTATGCCCTAGTCAACCTGTAAAATAATGCGAAGCTATTGTCGTGACGAGTAAATGTGCGTCTGCGTTGGTTAATTTTATTGTCGGAATCATTTTCTCAAGATCTATCGAAGGTGTCCGCTTGAAACTCAACAAAGTTATTCACAATCACAAGGGGATTCCATATTGACAATGCTGATAACCCTGTAACCTTTAAATGCGTGTGCATATGGTAGATATTTATTTTAACAACTTACTGTGTAGAACTTCCCATCCAACATCATCAGATGAACTCGGAGGATCAACAAATGGGTTGTTGGTTGTAAGTTCACATCTTCGTGTCACATTATTTGTGTTTATTGAAAGGCATTCATCTGTAACCGCACATCTTACAAGACAGTATGCTGTTGACCAATCGAAACTTCCTGTTACGTTGTTCGTGTATCTTACACTAACTTGGCTCTCGTAGGAAACAAATCTGTGAGTACAAATACACGTTTAGTCATTAATGCAAGAAATAAAATAGATGTTACGAAGATATTCTCAAACAAAGTACAGGTAAAAATTTCGACGCAATGTTAACAGTATCATTAATAAGATTAAAACGAAATCAATATAAATTTAACAACATTTTTTCTTCTTCTTTTTGTTCGTTATCAATGACACAGTTACCTGAGGTTGGATGTATATTTAAATTCATCAGAGTTTCAGACTATTGAGCTCTTGATTCAATGGCATTGATAAAATTCTTTTAAGAGTCATTTGATCAGCTTGTATCGAATGATTTAAAAGTCATGTAGTTTAAGACAACTACGAGTACATGACTGTATACTTTTACTGAAATCGTGCTCTACTTTTTCGGTTGAGTACCCTTCTTGTCCGATTCGTTAGTGTTTTGTTTTACTTTGATCGAGGAGTGTTCAAATTCGAATGAGTGTCGTGCCAAGGGAAAAACATCAAACTATCCTCCATTGACCTTAATCTCCATGCCATATGAGTGTTACTTAAACCACCAATCTCCATGGTTTAAATCCGTAGGTCCATCCACTTGTATTTGCCACCGACAGAGTGAGAAGTTTCAGTCGGGTAAATCCTTTTTTTAAATTCGAATTTATTACCATTCTTGGGGACACTATGCATATACTGAACAAATGCCAATCCGAGATCTTAATGTACATGATTTTTTTCTGATTGTGCATGTTTCCAGTCTCAGATATATGTACTAAACAAAATTACGAGGTACCATGTCTGGCAAATAAGTAGGGTTGGAAAGCACAATAAACTTTACACTTCCCACAAGGTCACGTTCAATGACCCCTTCGTGTGACGATTCCTTGCACTGCAACAGAATGCCTGCCTACAAACATGTGGCTTGTTGGCGAATTTTGTTTCTTCCGTTTCAGATGTAAGTTTCCTTTGTTAAACATGGCATTTACCCAGTGTACGAGGGATGATCAAATGCGTATTACTTTTTAATACGTGTTATTTTCTGAAAATATTTTACGTGGTGCCAAATACATATGTTACGATGAACCGTACGAAGTTTGGTGTTCCAATTAGTGAAACAATAATTTTTTAGAACCTTATTGCTGACCTATGAAACATTTAGACGGGCCAACGTCATTTGCACAGTAACATTACTGTTTGTTACTTTCACAATCTTACGTGCAGTATTTGCACACTCCAAATTAGCTAAATACGAAATACCTTACACTTACCTATTGAATATGGATGGTTCACCGGTTACATGTACGAATAAACCACACGCTACAATAATGTTCGTAATTTTCTGTAAACTTCAACACTGTTACACTGCTTTGCACCTATCATATTTGGTGATTTTGTTGTCTGTATGTAGCAAGAAATATATTGTCATATATTTAAATCATTGAAAATTATTTACTAATTGGCATTTTACGATCCGATGTGGCATATATTGGTCAATAGTTCGGTGTGTTTGAATTCATAATTCCTATTTGAAAAATTCACTTATACACAAAATGGATCCACGATAGTCACAAAGAGTGGCTTAAAGAATAGTTCATCACAGGTTAGAAATTTATTTGACTATAAGTGCACATCACCAATAACTTTTCACCTCGGACCAATGCATTAAATACGCTAAGTGATATGTTTTCATATCTAGTGTTGTCTTCATATCAAATTAATGCCTGATTGATTGATTCCTACAAACATATTTGATTTCTTATGCATGCTGTCAATAATTAACATTTTAAGTGTATTTGTGCTTTGATCATTGGTTTATCTTGATTGACAATCTCTTGTAATGTTTCGTAAATGTACCAACAGCATTAGTGGTACCATGATAAGGCTTACCGGTATGTATTTTAATGGTTAACACATTTGATACAAAATACAAAACATAACAGTTTCATATGCAGGAAAGTTACGAAAGTAATTCAATGTGTCCAAATGCTACACAAACACAAACCCGTACCAGTTCAAATATTCACCCCTTATAAATATGCAGAGTTTCAGAATGTTATTCCAATCTAAAGACATTTTGATGACATTTCCTTCGTGTATTATATACTGTACATATCCTTATAATAGCCAACCTAAAATCTTAACGTGTTTTATAAGTTTATTGCAGTAATTCTGGACTTGGAAATTGAACTTACGCATGACAAATTCCACGACACATGTTAGTTTTACGTACATATAGTTTTGAAAACAAATCGTTATAGAACACTTCATAACTTCTAGTATATATAGGGTAATTCAGTATTACTAGTATACTGCAAATTCAATTATAACATGAATGACGTTTATGCCCTACATTGTTCCGATTTCTGCTTATGGTATTCGGCTTGTTTTTCTGTTTGTCATCTGGCTGGCTGGCTGGCTGGCTGGCTGGCTGGCCGGCCGGTTGGCTGGCTGGCTGGCTGGCTGGCTATTTATTTTATAAAGAAGTTTCGGAAAATTACAAAACCGTACACTGTAAAAATATTTGAACACGAATCAAAATGAGCTTGATATTTTAAAAATATTTTGGGGCATGACCCCGATTTCCCAGCTCAATCTGAGCAAGATCTCATCTCAAATATTGGCACGTGTCTGTATGTTAGTTTCAATGTGAGACTAGACTGAGCATTGTCATCACTGTACAGAAATGCTGATTGGATTGCGGTAACATTTCAAGAGCTGGAACTTTTGATTGATGTCTAAATTTTAGCAGTATCCTAATTTGAGTTGAGATTTCTACTTGAGATGCTTCGGGAGACCGGTTCATATAAGAAACTTTAGAAAACATGTTCAATAAACACTACAATCTCTGTTCATTTGTTTCGTCTCCTGTGTGGACTTACTAAGAAATCAACACACATAACATCAAATGGCATGTAAAGATAGATATTAAACATACAGATGCTACTGAAATACAATGTAGTGCAGTCGTTGCGGGTTAATCTGCGCGTCGGGTAATTCTGCGCATCTCAAATTTCATATTCATACAAGCTTTGCTGGGTTGTTTTCTCTTGGCCATCAAGTGTTTTTGTAGATGTTTGTAACATATGTAAAGTTTTATAATCACATTATTTCATAAATGGCATCGGAAAAGCATCTCTACGAAAAAATGACCAAAATGAGAGACGACGACGATTTTCGTTAATTTGACGTACCGCGTGACAGATAAATTGAATAAATGCACTTTTCCAATGAATGATGCGTTTTCCTTATTGCCAACTTAGTTCTAAGGGCATATTCTTTCAATACTTTGCTAAATTTCTAATGAAATACATCTTTGAAACAGACTATATAATTCCACATGCGCAGAATTAGCCGAAAGAATTTAGGTCATAAAATGAAAACCTGCAGCCATGTTGTTTTAAGACGACACTTGACCTAGTTTAGCTAAGTTACGGTGCATTTCGTCCCCCGATAACCATAGTGTTCTATGTATACTTTTCTTGCTTCGAAAAATCAAATTTCAGGTTTCAGGGGTCTATTGCTTTTTTGTTTTATTGACGAATTCTAATCAAATTTGGAATGTATTTTACGTACGTATTTCTTAGGAACGCTACCAAATATTATAACGATTTGTTGATTCAAACATACCGTACTGAAAATCTGCCAAGTGCTGATAAAACATTATTCAAAATTTCCACTCAGAACTACAATGTGGTATGGTCAGTATTGCATTTCCATGTTCTGCCTATGTATAACGTAAATGGACAAATTCAATTACTTTAGTCCGAATACATTCTCGTATGGTCAGTATTGCATTTCCATGTTCTGCCTATGTATAACGTGAATGGACAAATTCAATTACTGTAGTCCGAATACATTCTCATTCGAATATTACTACACTCATGTTTCACAGGTTAACGTAAACGTGCCATTCCTAGAGCAGATCAATTGGACAAGTATGTACAAGGCTGAAGCTTCAAAAAAGAGATTACTTACATCTACATTTATTAATTTACTGCAATGTGGGATTTATAGATTTTACTTACAATTTACTTCCACTATCGTTCATGCTTTGCATTTCCGTTAAAATCACGTGACTTGATAGGAGCAATCCATTGGTTAAAACGTAGATAGAACATTTTTTCTAAGGAAAAAATGAAAATTGCAGATAGATCTGTAGATATCTAAAAATAGAGATGTTCCAGAAAAAGGACAATGTCACTCTGACCTAGATTTCGACGAGAGCCTTCCAATGGTACGCTCGTATATACTATTATTTTTTTAAAGAAATGACGATAGAATACTATCGTTCTCGGGGGACGATTTGTAAATGAATGTTTTTCTATTCAACCATCAGCATACTTTATTCTCAAATGGACAAGACAAATATCAGATGGGGGAACAGAATTACCCGACAGCACTGATATAATAATAATAATAATAAAATATTATAACAATAACAACTGGCGTCTTCACTCTCATCCTCTTTCAAACATGTGCCATTTACATGACATGTGTATAATATTGTGGCGTAGTGGTCGTAATAGTGGTTCTAAATAACAACATCATCGCTTGTGTAGTTCTATTTATTAAACATGACGATAAATATTTACAATATCCAGGTTCTACGTACTTTGGGTGTGAGTGACGCTTAACGGTCCCCCGCATAGAGAGGACTCTTCAACGGTCTTTAGAACATTCTCCTTGTATATAGTCTTAAGCGGTCTTTAGAACAATATAATGGTAGGATATGTAGAGAGCACTGTTGATCATATTTCATTGCTAGCCTTTTTACCTCAGTTAAAAATTGCTTTATATGTTTGTCAAATGCCATTAAATAAAGTTATGTATCAGCTTTCCAAACCTCATCATGAAGTACTGAAGTTTTATGACGATCACATGGAAATAACAACAATAACAACAATAACAACAAAATACTCAACTATTCGACCATATGGGTACATTATTATTAGTCCTGGTATGTAACTCTCAATTAACTGTTGAAGTTGACACATCAACAAGTATAATGAACCCATATAAACTTCTGATGACCAACACGGACGTTTATCTTCATCACTCGGCGATTACAGATCGGTTTCGCCACCCTATTCCGACGACAGGAGTTGTCATGACACCACAAGTGTTTCACAATCACAGACATCGCCATCAACCTATGAATATATCTGGTGTCATATCACGAACGTAATGGTCGATTTTACGAAAACTTGGTTTTGAATTTAGCTCAAAATTCTTCAAAGAAACATCAATAACCGATAGACATGTGTGGCGTAGTGGTCGTATATGTGGTCCTAAATAACAACATCCTCGCTTGTGTAGTTCTATTTATTACACATGACGACAAACATTTACAACCCAAGGTTCAAAGTACTTTAAGTGTGAGTGACGCATAACGGCGCATGTCCCAGACACATGCTAATTGATCTCATTAGATCAGTCATGCAATATACAAATTATGCACCGAGACACGTGCCTCAAACGGGTCACAAGTGCATTTATTCCTATCTGTATCAATAATTATTATAATAAATCGGTTGTCATAACAAACATAAAAAAATGGACATAATCGTATTAATTAACCCGCATGTATTCTATTTTGTCACGTAACTGCATGCCCTTACGCGTTCATTAACTCGATCATTCCAAAGGGACGCTATGGTTTTATACTTTCATAACATAAAGGGAAGTCTAAAACAATACATAAAGCATAGCTAGTTAAATATTGGCATAACGGCATAAAACATCTGAAAAGTAATTTCACGGTTTGAATGGAAAAAAAAACCTTAACAACTCGTAGCTCGGTAATAATAAATGAAGTATTAGAATGAAGATCACGCGACTGTAACTGATTTACTCACGTACATTCATTGAAGTATTTAAAACAATTTTAAGTAGCAATGAAACCAGGCCTGCCCAGGCTTGCCTCAGTATACGTAGCATATTTCCGCTACTATATCGCTACTGTATGTCTTTAAACGGGGCTATTATAGTCAAGCAATTATGTCCAAAAAACATGAATTTTTGGAGAAAGTTACCAAACTTGGTACACCTGCTCCTTGGTCCATTTGAAACATTTATAATCAATATCATCGTATCATTAGTGCGAGGTAGGGATCAACGAATGTTCATGTCTTACTGAATGACTTAAAACTATATAAAATACCCGGTACATAATTATACGAGTGCTAGTTAAATATTAATGACTGAGGAAAATAGCTGACACATTATTTCATGTTCCAAATGTATATAATTTCATAGGGGCCACGTAAGAATAAACGAACAATTAGAATAGCTACGTTAGCTATACTTTCAGCTGTATGTGTTCTAAATACTGTATATAACCTATGCACCACTGTGTTGCATTCACGGTCCCCATCCCCGGAGATGGGCCGAGAATTCGGATTGACAAACCCCGCCCTTCCACGGCACTGCGGGTGACAGCTGGTGGTTAAATCTCCCGTACTTCCCGGTCCACACAACTAAATATTGTCCCTGACATATAAGCACCGTTCGGAAAACCTTCCCAGCATGTCCCTGGTAGTGCGGGGGAAGCTGTAAGGTAAGAACACACTGTTTCCACGGTTATCCACCACACATCCCCGGGATGAGAACCGTGGATGCAACTGACGTGTGGACCATGCAAAAGAATAAAGAATAGTTATACCACTGTAACATAGGAATATGTAAATGAAGGATCAAAGATACAATATGTCATATTCTTAGTTCCAATTCAGTGGGTTTATCTTAAAGACGACTTATTGTTTTTCAAGGAATTTGAAGTAAAAAGCCCACAACCAATATTCTTTATTATTAATTGAAACAAACGCGTTTTCTGTTGGAATAGTCATATGTATTCATTAAAATACACAACTATTACTTTAACAATTAATGACGGTAACATACATACATCTCAGATTCAAAACACCATCACTTCACACAAACAAAGATACTGGTTATAATTATGGTTAATTCTTAGAAATTTTCCCAACAACTCCGCTTTCAAAGACACTCCATATTAGGCGTATGTAGAGGATTGCCTGGCAACAATCAGTGGTGGCACACCTTGAAAATCGTTTCTAGAAGACAGCGTGTTCTGACAAATGACGAATGAACTTGTTGATTAATATGATAACTAATATTCTGCAAATGAGCTACAAATGCATTATACATGTAATACTTTATTTTCATTTGCCCATTCGACAAACAATTGTTTACTTAGAAGTAAGTTGACTTATACACTTAACAACTTTTCTAAGTCCTCATTTTCAATGATTAGTAACTTTTTGTTATTAACAGTAAAGAGCCAAAATTTCTCAAGTGAAGTTTATACATGATAGTCAAAATAATCCGTGCCAAAGACTGGCGATATGTCACATGGTTTGTTCGATCCGAGATGCACGTGCGTTTTTCGTTTTTCTGCCTCCAAGCAGTTACACGTGCATGAAATTTGTTCCAAACACTTCGGAATAATGTCCAAATACTCATCACTTTTGAAAAACAGTCGAAAATCAATCATGACATCAAAATTATGCGTCAGCTGATGTCAAAACAAAGACGTCACGTGACGTTTGTACGATGCGCAGTGTTATTTTCTGCCGACGTGTAAGAAAAAGTACCAAATACATCACCGGTTAATTGATTTTTAACGTAAACGTGTTTATGAGTGTATAATGAAAGATTAACTTATTGTTTGTCAGATTTATAATGGTAGTTGTGAGAGAGTTTTGTATTAAAGTGACGTTATTACGTAAAATCGCACTTTTCGGAGACGTGACTCTGATTAGCGTTCAGACGTTATATTCATGGTAGATTCAACAATATGACAACTTACTGTGTAGAACTTCCCATCCGGGATCTTCAGAGGGATTTGGTGGATCAACAAATGGGTTATTTGCTGTAAGTTCACATCTTTGTGTTGCATTATGTGTGTTGATTGATACGCAACCACGTGTAAGCGCACATCGTACAAGACAATTATGCTGTTGACCAGACGAAACTTCCTGATACGTTGTTCGTGTATCTCACACTAACTTGACTCTCGTAGGAAACAAATCTGTAAAATTAATATAAATAATACCCCAATAAAATCCTCCTATTTTGCGAGAACCTACAGGTGCTCTACGTGTTATTCTGCTGCTTCTTGGGCCCTATTCACAAACATTTTAAGATTTAATCTCAACTTTGGACATTACATGATCAAATCTTCAATTCGCTCTCATATTGTTTTAAACGTACCGATTTTAATATAACTGGGTATATATTTTCAGACACAGTTTCTGGTTGTTCAATCATATGGCAAAGAAACATGGCAGCGATTACAGATGTTATCAATTTCAAGTCTTAGTCTGAGTTGCAGTCTAACAATATTGGTGAATAAGGCGACTGATGTTGCCTCCCTGTCCTATTTGTTAAAACCGCTTTACTTTAAAACATGGCAGTATGCGTATGTGTTGCCCAGATCGGACCAAAATCAATTTGTCCATCATTCTGTTAATCAGTTAACCGTTCAAGTTGATGGATGCTATTAATCAATTGAATTTGCTTGTTTATCCTCATTAATATTATGTTTTTGAATATGAATTTATGTGTTCAGAGTTTCTTCTTTCATTTCTTAGTGCACGTGCAATACTTGTTACTTGCTGTTCTCGTTCCCTGTCATTTCATTGACCATATATCCTTAAACATTTTTTTCACGTCTTGTTTCAAAACAATAACCAAGCGTGCATTAGTTGCGATGATAAAAGAAATGAGCAAAGATCTGAAAAAATGGCCCTTTTTTCATTTTCCATAGAATCCATCTTTCCTGTAGACAAGAAAGAAATGTTTCAAAATTTCAAATATTTGCAAAGCTATGACATTCCAAAGGAACCAATGACATGAATGTTTTGGAAAAAAGGTATCTCAACATGAACGTATTTGATATATTCGTAATGTAAATTTATAAACTGGTACACCTACCTTTTGAGTATGGATGATCCACCTGTTACGTGCATAAATAAGCAACATACCATATAATAATGTTATTCATTGTTTATCTGCACACTTTAACACGGTAACGCTGTCCTGCACATATCGTAGTATGGTTAGTTTGCTGCCTTCAATTGTTTGTTGAAGTTTTGTTTTGTTAAAAGCAGCAAATCAAGACAGGAATTTGTAAATATATAAATAATTATAATTGATTTACTTTAATAATAAATAAATTATTTATTTAAACGAGCTCTTTTTACGTTCCAAATGGTCAATTTGGAGCACATATTTCTGAGTACTGATGATATACAATGTAAATGCAATTATAAATGATCCACAACAGTCTAAACAAACAATTTAACGAAAAGCTTAACACAGGCTAGAAAATTATTTCCAAAAGTGCATATCAATTACTTACATTTCGGCTCAATGCATTAATACACTAATAGTATGTAATATGCTCGTCATTACTTATGGTAAGAAAAGCTTTCGCTTCGCAGCCACTCAGGTATGGAACAGTCTTCCTAATGAGTTACATGTTACTACGGATTATAACGAGTTCAGGAGACTGAGCGTGCTTGTACCATGTGTACATAGTGTAGTTTTGCTTTTGTTTTCCTTAAATGCTTATGTGCTGTTTTTGTCATAAGTACATCGTTTAGCTATTTTGTTTCTAGTGCCCCCCCTTTAAGTTAGCTACAAATGTCATGTTGTCACCTTTATGTTTGAGTTCATCATTTGCTTAAATGCTTATATATATAAATATCTATGTTACTTTATAACACAGTGATGCTATAATCATGTGCTAAAGCACTGCTTACTAGCTCGTATGTACTTATTATTGTTTCACCTGCTGTTGATATTACCCGTATACAAGCAGTGTCAATCTGTTCATTGCATATCTGATATGAGGTGATACGCCTTCTTAGCCGGCTTTTGCTTCACGTTTCTTCTCAGTTTCTTATTTTGTCCCCTTTTTAATTATTTTTTAGGATGTATTGCATCCACTCGATTGACACTGGTTGTATACGTTTTATGTTCGTTTGTTCGCCTTACTTTGCATGTTCACGTACATTCTGTGACGTATATCATGTTGCTTTATACATAAAATTGCATAAGGATCAAGCGCCTTGCGAAGGTGATATCAAAAATGTAAAACGTTCTCTGATTGGTAGATATATTTTAGTAGAGTTGAAAAAAACATATCGACCAATCAGACAACGCTTTACGTTTTGACGTCAGCCTCGCTTATAATTTGACAATAATGGAAGACGATGACTAAAATTCATCGGCTGCAGTCGTATATCGTTGAATGAATAAACAGGTACGAATCTTCGGTTGATTTTTATTTCGTTTGATTTCTGCTAGATTAGAGACACCCTAAATATATGCGCTGCTACAGCCGTACATATATGACTGTTGTTGTTTTCTTTCTAGCCACGATCGATTGGTCTACTAGTTCAAAACCTGCTTTTTTCAGGATGTCCAGTATTGTATCTAGTAAAATAATCATAAAAAATGTACACTTGCTGGATAGATAAATTAAATTATTAGGCTATACGATACTAATACTTTTATGTTTTATAAGGAAAAACATTTCTGGGCAAAAAATCGTAATTCCCCTTGCTTTATATATGGTACTAGTATATAGACCATACACATCGACTAGAGTCTAATCCTTGTGATTCGTCGAATGCTGTGCGGATTTGACAATACATTATTAAATTCTGTTGATTGAAGTTTGCAGCATCATATATCTGATGAAAACCAAAGCCATATCTACCTGTATTGTGTCAATAATTAACGTAGTAAGAGTGTTCGCGTACAGTATACGTACTTTGATAATTGTTCATCATTATAGGTAATCTCTAATAGCATTCCGCAAATGCATTTACATTCGCATAACCACGATAAAGATTATAAATTAAGCATGGCACTTACTTCGATTGTGCATTCGATTTAGTTGATTGGTCTCTAACGTAGCATACCTAAGCTTTCGACGTTTGAAAATAAACGCTGGTGTAAGCTGTGTTCCATTGGGTTACGTTTCTGAGCACTGGATTAAGTTGTATTCCCTAAATTGGACTCCGTTAGCCAACGTCAGCAGATATGCTGGTTCTGTTGCTTATCTTAGCAAATACCCAGACGCCAACGGACGCCATCCGATGTAATGGACGCGTTGATAAGTCTAGGTTGTTGTAGTTGACTGATCCTAGAACAGCATAGGTGAACGTTTGCCAAACATGTGCCTGCATGTAACAGACATAATTATACAAAGGTAACACAAAGGGTTAGTATACGCGAATTGTTCCTTAACGTACACGTAAGGCTAGGTTTTCGCTCTTAAAGGTTGGTTCATACTATGAGCATTTGTACATGTATCATCGTTGATCAGTGTTTGAAATTCGGAATAATGAGCCCAAAATAGATGAGATTATGTTTATGAGAAGCACTAGTTTGGTTCACAGTAATGGCTTTTCGTATCTTGCGTAAATCAGCTTTTAATCTTTTGAATGGTGTTTGATTGCGTTTTACAACGAGCATTAGTACTAAGCAATGTTTGCCTTTTTCTATCGGTGTTTGCGAACCTTTGGTAACGCAGGTTAGCGTATGTTAGCCCGACTTAGAGGAACGAGTTGTCTATCGACAGGCTTCGTTGTAAAACGTTGTGATTACGCTAGCTCTTGCGTTGTAATCGCGTTTAAAATTGCTTTAGTCTAATACCCGTTTGTCTATGTGTAATTAGCGTTTGACTAACACCACCAATACCATTAGCGTCTTAAAGTAGTCTCAGCAACGTTTTTTTCGGTCACTTATGGTTACCGTTATTTTGCATATCTCTGTAACTAGGTTATCCAGCTTTTTTGCAGCGGCATTATTTCGTTAGGTTGTTTATGGACATTGCTCTGTGTAATTGTGTTATTTTATGTTGTTAATGTGTTCTGTGCTCGGCTGGTTAAGTTGAGAGCTGCCTTTTCTGTCTGATTTCCTCATTTACTTCTGGCTGAGGTTTGCCAACGAAGTTCAAACACGTTTCAATGCGACGGATACACATCGGACTCCGTTGGAAAAGCGTTTGACTATATTCACCAACATCACCAGCGTCTTGACAAACGTCAAGACCAACTTTTTTGAGAACGTTTACAAATGACACACATTGTACATCAGCGTTCATTTCCAAACTCCGTGAAAGCTTTGCATGTTAAAACATTCTACGAACACGATACAATGTTTTTATTATTTTATATTTCTTTTCTTGTGCCTTTTTAAATTTTATTACGTTAAGTTATAGCATAATATCAAATTGCGAGCCATGATTACGAAGGAATTTACATGTTCAACTCAACTTCAGTATCGAATTGACAAGTCAGTAAGTCAGTAGGTAAGTGAAGTGTTTATTTTACGAGACTAAAATGACAACAATACAAACAAGCTTATATATTGGTCCAAATGACTAGCTCTTAGAAAGTCTGTCAAAAATATTTACTTTTAGAAAATATTGCACTTCATCCTCTATAGCTATCCAATTGAGAAGGTTCAGTGAATAACAAAATGAGCATGACTATTTGTATGATAATATTTGTTTGACCTGGTCTGATATTCACCAAGCGTCTTAGAAGAAAACTTTTTTAAGTATATCAGCCAACTTAACAATCATAAATATTGCCTTTTTGCAAACGTTTAAATAATTATGTAAAGAGCAGCAATGATCACTTAGAAAACCTGACTTACTCATCTTAAAATTGAAAACATACGCAACTGAAATATTTAACTGAAGTCAAAATATTCAAGATTTCCACTTTGATGCTTTGTGAATACCAGCCCAGCCGTTTTCATTGCGACAGTTTCATATAGGACACATGTTTAAATATAAACTGTAGTCTCTGTTCATTTGTTCTTCTATGTGTATCACGCGACTACGAAACATAACAGCTAATAACATGTTAAGCTTAATAATATAAAAATACGAATCGGATTAAAATAGTAATAAAAAGTTACATGATCATAACTAATATATCTGAGCATGGTGGGACAGTTTAACATGTTGGTACCTATCAAGCTCACTGCTTCCCTTCGGCACATCAATGTTGTATCTCTCTAAGCAGTATATAGTGAGATACAACATTGTTGCATCGAAGGGACCACCTCGATCAGAGTCAACCATCTTCGTCTACAAATGAATGGAAAACTCGCCGATTACACTTTAATTGCCACAATCAACTACATGTGTTACGCAAAGCATACACTTTTGTCAAGGTCTCAAACAGACACAAAATCACAGTGCTTAAAAATGTTGTCGAAAACCTTAAAATACTAGTAATTCGCACAACAAAGGTTGTCGTCAAATCCATGGTTAATTCTTAGAAATTTTCCCACCACGGGCTCATCACATGTAACTTGGATAGGTTGACTGATGTCACTTGGTGGTCCTCCGTACGTTGCACACACTGTACCGATATTTGCATCACTATCATCTCGAGTGGATGAGACAAGAAACTCCATATCACGGTTTCTGTAACCTGCAAGTTTCGTTGTTAATCGTAAAACCCTGCAGCTGCAAAAAGGATGTTCGTTTGACATCAGCAAATGAAAATACGACAACGCATAGCGGAAGACTGGAAGCAAACTTCTGTTGTGTTAGAGAATGTACATTTTTAAAATAAAACGATGCTGTTAGCTCATTATAATCAGATCCTAGCAGTTCTCCACTCCTTTACGCTGTAACATATCAGCGTTAAGAAATGGAGCGTAATAAGTGTCTGATTTCAATGAGAATGATGATGCTGATAACAGAATTTGCATTCATTTCTCATCGGTTTCTCAAAACCAGTATCACAATCAAATGTATGCCGTTGAAGCATACCTGCCAAGTACTCCTATTAAAATGAAGTAACTCCTATTTTCGTTGTCAACTTTTGGTTTTCCAAATTTTGAAGTTTGAAAAAGGTACATTTGATTCATTTTATGATCGTCTGTCCCAGATATATATGAAACCACTAGAATGAATACATTCCTTGTTTATGTATCTTCATCCATTTTAAATCACATTTATGTGCATATTGTGACATGTTTAGCTTTATCACTCCTATTTCGGATTTAACTAACTTTGCATGTATGTATGCCTTAAAGTGCGTAATATGTGTAACAACCTACCGTACTGGGAATTGTTCCAAAAGTATACTACAACATAGGTCACACGTCTAGAAGTTGGCATCTCGGTAGCCCAGCTGGAGTACCCAGCGTATGTATGTGTACATCTAGTAACATCAGAATTCTGGACATCACCGTCGATCGCAAACTCAGCTTTCAAAGGCACTCCATTATATGTGTATATAGATGATTGTCAGACAGCAACTAATGGCGGCGCACCTTGAAATAAAAGTAAACGTGAAAATAATTATATTGGACACATATTTTCGATAAATCAAGACTAAACTACTCCGAAATCACTTGTTCATAAAATGTTGACATTATTGCAATGAAAAGCACATGCTTCAAACTATATTCGTAATATTTATTTTATGCCCTAGTCAACCTGTAAAATAATGCGAAGCTATTGTCGTGACGAGTAAGTGTGCGTCTGCGTTGGTTAATTTTATTGTCGGAATCATTTTCTCAAGAACTATCGAAGGTGTCCGCTTGAAACTCAACAAAGTTATTCACAATCACAAGGGGATTCCATATTGACAATGCTGATAACCCTGTAACCTTTAAATGCGTGTGCATATGGTAGATATTTATTGAACAACTTACTGTGTAGAACTTTCCATCCAACCTCTTCAGATGAACTCGGAGGATCAACAAATGGGTTGTTGGTTGTAAGTTCACATCTTCGTGTCACATTATTTGTGTTGATTGAAAGGCATTCATCTGTAACCGCACATCTTACAAGACAGTATCCTGTTGACCAATCGAAACTTCCTGTTACGTTGTTCGTGTATCTTACACTAACTTGGCTCTCGTAGGAAACAAATCTGTGAGTACAAATACAAGTTTAGTCATTAATGCAAGAAATAAAAAAGATGTTACAAAGATATTCTCAAACAAAGTACAGGTAAAAATTTCGACGCAATGTTAACAGTATCATTAATAAGATTAAAACGAAATCAATATAAATTTTACAACATTTTTTCTTCTTCTTTTTGTTCGTTATCAAAGACACAGTTACCTGAGGTTGGATGTATATTTTAATTCATCAGAGTTTCAGACTATTGAGCTCTTGATTCAATGGCATTGATAAAATTCTTTTTAGAGTCATTTGATCAGCTTGTATCGAATGATTTAAAAAGTCATGTAGTTTAAGACAACTACGAGTACATGACTGTATACTCTTACTAAAATCGTGCTCTACTTTTTCGGTTGAGTACCCTTCTTGTCCGAATCGTTAGTGTTTTGTTTTACTTTGATCGAGGTGTGTTCAAATTCGAATGAGTGTCGTGCCAAGGGAAAAACACCAAACTATCCTCCATTGACCTTAATCTCCATGCCATATGAGTGTTACTTAAACCACCAATCTCCATGGTTTAAATCCGTAGGTCCATCCACTTGTATTTGCCACCGACAGAGTGAGAGGTTTCAGTCGGGTAAATCCTTTTTTTAAATTCGAATTTATTACCATTCTTGGGGACACTATGCATATACTGAACAAATGCCAATCCGAGATCTTAATGTACATGATTTTTTTCTGATTGTGCATGTTTCCAGTCTCAGATATATGTACTAAACAAAATTACGAGGTACCATGTCTGGCAAATAAGTAGGGTTGGAAAGCACAATAAACTTTACACTTCCCACAAGGTCACGTTCAATGACCCCTTCGTGTGACGATTCCTTGCACTGCAACAGAATGCCTGCCTACAAACATGTGGCTTGTTGGCGAATTTTGTTTCTTCCGTTTCAGATGTAAGTTTCCTTTGTTAAACATGGCATTTACCCAGTGTACGAGGGATGATCAAATGCGTATTACTTTTTAATACGTGTTATTTTCTGAAAATATTTTACGTGGTGCCAAATACATATGTTACGATGAACCGTACGAAGTTTGGTTTTCCAATTAGTGAAACAATAATTTTTTAGAACCTTATTGCTGACCAATGAAACAATTAGACGGGCCAACGTCATTTGCACAGTAACATTACTGTTTGTTACTTTCACAATCTTACGTGCAGTATTTGCACACTCCAAATTAGCTAAATACGAAATACCTTACACTTACCTATTGAATATGGATGGTTCACCGGTTACATGTACGAATAAACCACACGCTACAATAATGTTCGTAATTTTTCTGTAAACTTCAACACTGTTACACTGCTTTGCACCTATCATATTTGGTGATTTTGTTGTCTGTATGTAGCAAGAAATATATTGTCATATATTTAAATCATTGAAAATTATTTGCTAATTGGCATTTTACGATCCGATGTGGCATATATTGGTCAATAGTTAGGTGTGTTTGAGTTCATAATTCCTATTTGAAAAATTCACTTATACATAAAATGGATCCACGATAGTCATAAAGAGTGGCTTAAAGAATAGTTCATCACAGGTTAGAAACTTATTTCACAATAAGTGCATATCACCAATAACTTTTCACCTCGGACCAATGCATTAAATACGCTAAGTGATATGTTTTCATATCTAGTGTTGTCTTCATATCAAATTAATGCCTGATTGATTGATTCCTACAAACATATTTGATTTCCTAATGCATGCTGTCAATAATTAACATTTTAAGTGTATTTGTGCTTTGATCATTGGTTTATCTTGATTGACAATCTCTTGTAATGTTTCGTAAATGCACCAACGTTAGTGGTACCATGATAAGGCTTACCGGTATGTATTTTAATGGTTAACACATTTGATACAAAAAACAAAACATAACAGTTTCATATGCAGGAAAGTTACGAAAGTAATTCAATGTGTCCAAATGCTACACAAACACAAACCCGTACCAGTTCAAATATTCACCCCTTATAAATATGCAGAGTTTCAGAATGTTATTCCAATCTAAAGACATTTTGATGACATTTCCTTCGTGTATTATATACTGTACATATCCTTATAATAGCCAACCTAAAATCTTAACGTGTTTTATAAGTTTATTGCAGTAATTCTGGACTTGGAAATTGAACTTACGCATGACAAATTCCACGACACATGTTAGTTTTACGTACATATAGTTTTGAAAACAAAGCGTTATAGAACACTTCATAACTTTTAGTATATATAGGGTAATTCAGTATTACTAGTATACTGCAAATTCAATTATAACATGAATGACGTTTATGCCCTACATTGTTCCGATTTCTGCTTATGGTATTCGGCTTGTTTTTCTGTTTGTCATCTGGCTGGCTGGCTGGCTGGCTATTAATTTTATAAAGAAGTTTCGGAAAATTACAAAACCGTGCACTGTAAAAATATTTGAGCACAAATCAAAATGAGCTTGATATTTTAAAAATATTTTGGGGCATGACCCCGATTTCCCAGCTCAATTTGAGCAAGATCTCATCTCAAATATTGGCACGTGTCTGTTTGTTAGTTTCAATGTGAGAGTGGACTGAGCATTGTCATCACTGTACAGAAATGCTGATTGGATTGC
This sequence comes from Spisula subtruncata, assembly GCA_963678985.1. Taxonomy (NCBI): domain Eukaryota; kingdom Metazoa; phylum Mollusca; class Bivalvia; order Venerida; family Mactridae; genus Spisula; species Spisula subtruncata. The sequence goes on from OY787665.1 coordinate 27,078,745, forward strand.
GGTAACATTTCAAGAGCTGGAACTTTTGATTGATGTCTAAATTTTAGCAATATCCTAATTTGAGTTGAGATTTCTACTTGAGATGCTTCGGGAGACCGGTTCATATAAGAAACTTTAGAAAACACGTTCAATAAACACTACAATCTCTGTTCATTTGTTTCGTCTCCTGTGTGGACTGACTAAGAAATCAACACACATAACATCAAATGGCATGTAAAGATAGATATAAAACATACAGATGCTACTGAAATACAATGTAGTGCAGTCGTTGCGGGTTATTCTGCGCGTCGGGTAATTCTGCGCATCTCAAATTTCATATTCATACGAGCTTTGCTGGGTTGTTTTCTCTTGGCCATCAAGTGTTTTTGTAGATGTTTGTAACATATGTAAAGTTTTATAATCACATTATTTCATAAATGGCATCGGAAAAGCATCTCTACGAAAAAATGACCAAAATGAGTAACGACGACGATTTTCGTTAATTTGACGTACCGCGTGACACATAAATTGAATAAATGCACTTTTCCAATGAATGATGCGTTTTCCTTATTGCCAACTTAGTTCTAAGGGCATATTCTTTCAATACTTTGCTAAATTTCTAATGAAATACATATTTGAAACAGACTATATAATTCCACATGCACAGAATTAGCCGAAAGAATTTAGGTCATAAAATGAAAACCTGCAGCCATGTTGTTTTAAGACGACACTTGACCTAGTTTAGCTAAGTTACGGTGCATTTCGTCCCCCGATAACCATAGTGTTCTATGTATACTTTTCTTGCTTCGAAAAATCAAATTTCAGGTTTCAGGGGTCTATTGCTTTTTTGTTTCTTGACGAATTCTAATCAAATTTGGAATGTATTTTACGTACGTATTTCTTAGGAACGCTACCAAATATTATAACGATTTGTTGATTCAAACATACCGTACTGAAAATCTGCCAAGTGCTGATAAAACATTATACAAAATTTCCACTCAGAACTACAATGTGGTATGATCAGTATTGCATTTCCATGTTCTGCCTATGTGTAACGTAAATGGACAAATTCAATTACTTTAGTCCGAATACATTCTCATATGATCAGTATTGCATTTCCATGTTCTGCCTATGTATAACGTAAATGGACAAATTCAATTACTGTAGTCCGAATACATTCTCATTCGAATATTACTACACTCATGTTTCACAGGTTAACGTAAACGTGCCATTCCTAGAGCAGATCAATTGGACAAGTATGTACAAGCTTAAAAAAAAGCGATTACTTACATCTACATTTAATAATTTACTGCTAAGTGGGAATTATAGATTTTACTTACAATTTTACTTCCATCATCGTTCATGCTTTGCATTTCCGTTAAAATCACGTGACTTGATAGGAGCAATCAATTGGTTAAAACGTAGATAGAACATTTTTTCTAAGGAAAACATACACATTGCAGATAGATCTGTAGATATCTAAAAATAGAGATGTTCCAGAAAAAGGACAATGTCACTCTGACCTAGATTTCGACGAGAGCCTTCCAATGGTACGCTCGTATATACTATTAATATTTTAAAGAAATGACGATAGAATAATATTGTTCTCGGGCGACGATTTGTAAATGAATGTTTTTCTGTTCAACCATTCAACTTTATTCTCAAATGGATAAGACAAATATCTGATGGGGGAACAGAATTACCCGACAGCACTGATAAATTAATAATAATTATAATACTACAATATTATAACAATAACAACTGGCGTCTTCATTGTCATCCTCTATCAAACATGTGCCATTTACATGACAGGTGTATAATATTGTGGCGTAGTGGTCGTTATAGTGGTTCTAAATAACAACATAATCGCTTGTGTAGTTCTATTTTTTAAACATGACGATAAATATTTACAATATCCAGGTGCTAAGTACTTTGGGTGTGAGTAACGCTTAACGGCGCACCGCATAGAGCGGACTCTTCAACGGTCTTTTGAACATTCTCCTACTTTATAGTCTTAAGCGGTCTTTAGAACAACATAATGGTGGGTTATATATAAACTGTAAACAAACTAAACTATATACACATCTCCTAGACACGTGCTTATTGATCTCATTAAATCAGTCATGCAATGTACTTAATTATATACAACTAGAACCATCACTGTCGTGATCAGGGCCCTGTGTATAGCAAGTTTCATTTGAATATCTGTAACGGTTTTGAAGTAATGTAGAAAAAAAGATGAAAAATGAGGAAAATTGTTATTTTACAAAGGGTCATAATTCTTACAATATTGTAGCTGGAGAAACATAACTTGGCATACAATAGTTTATTGTTGCTGTGACCTTATGTTTAAAGTTTGAAGTCGATACCTTTAACGGTTTGCAAGTTATTAAGAAAAAACATGAAAAATGTGGACGGACAGACGGACGGACGGACAGACAGACGGACAGGGTGATTACTATAGGGCACCTGTAAAAATTTGCAGGGCCCTAAGTATGCACCGAGACAAGTATTAATATATAACTAAGTTGTTGAAGTAGGGTGTAGTTGATTCATGATTAAACATTAAGTTTATGTAGAGAGCACATTTGATCTTATTTCATTGCAAGCATTTTTACCTCAGTTAAAAAAATATTTTATATGTTTATCAAATGCCATCAAATAAAGTTATGTATCAGATTTCCAAACTTCATCATGAAGTACTGAAGATTTATGACGATCACATGGAAATAACAACAATAACGACGACAACAACAAAATACTCAACTATTTGACCCTATGATACATTATTACTAGTCCTCGCATGTTACTCTCAAAGTAACTATTGAAGTTGACACATCAACAAGTATCATGAACCCATATAAACGTCTAACAACCAACACTATTAAAACGACAAAAGATTAACGATGGCACCGTTTAAAAATGCCGAACCTACAATTTTGTACTTTTTCAGGAAACACAAACAACATATCGATGGCAACGTTAAAATGCCGAACCTACCATTTTTGCTACTTCTGGGTTTTCGTCCTATAACAAACATTTTTCAGTTTGCCGCCTTCCTGCTTATACCGGACTTTAACTAGATATAGGAAATTGCCAAAACAGTCACGTGAAAAAATACCGAACATTCATTGGTTAACTGTAAAAACTCCCACTGCTCAAGAGCGAAATGAAAATGCCGGAGCTGCAAAAGCTTTTACAGTTAACCAATTGCATGTTCGGTATTTTTTAATGTGACTATTTTGGCAATTTCCTATGGCTAGTAAGTCCGGTATTAGCAGGAAAGGCGGCAAACTGAATTATGTTTATAATAGGACGAAAATCCCGAAATAGCAAAAATGGTAGGTTCGGCATTTTTAAACGGTGCCATCGTTAAACTATCCTAAAGATGAAAGTGGACGTTTATCTACATCACTCGGCGATAACAGATCGGTTTCGCCATCCTATTCCGACGACAGGAGTTGTCATGACACCGCAAATATTTCACTATCACAAACATCGCCATCAGCCTATGAATATATCTGGCGTCATATCACGAACGTAGTGGACGATTTTACGACAACTGGGTTTTGAATATAGCTCAAAATTCTTCAAGAAACATCAATAACCGATAGGCATGTGTGGCGTAGTGGTCGTATAAGTGGTCCTAAATAACAACATCCTCGTTTGTGTAGCTCTATTTATTACACATGACGACAAATATTTACAAACCAGGTTTGGGTGTGAGTGACGCATAACGGCGCATGTCCCAGACACATGCTAATTGATCTCATTAGATCAGTCATGCAATATACAAATTATGCACCGAGACACGTGCCTCAAACGGGTCACAAGTGCATTTATTCCTATCTGTATCAATAATTATTATCATAAATCGGTTGTCATAACAAACATAAAAAAATGGACATAATCGTATTAATTAACCCGCATGTATTCTATTTTGTCACGTAACTGCATGCCCTTACGCGTTCATTAACTCGATCATTCCAAAGGGACGCTATGGTTTTATACTTTCATAACATAAAGTGAAGTCTAAAACAATACATAAAGCATAGCTAGTTAAATATTGGCATAACGGCATAAAACATCTGAAAAGTAATTTCACGGTTTGAATGGAAAAAAACCACTTAACAACTCGTAGCTCGGTAATAATAAATGAAGTATTAGAATGAAGATCACGCGACTGTAACTGATTAACTCACGTACATCCATTGAAGTATTTAAAACAATTTTAAGTAGCAATGAAACCAGGCCTGCCCAGGCTTGCCTCAGTATACGTAGCATATTTCCGCTACTATATCGCTACTGTATGTCTTTAAACGGGGCTATTATAGTCAAGCAATTATATCCAAAAAACATGAATTTTTGGAGAAAGTTACCAAACTTGGTACACCTGCTCCTTGGTCCATTTGAAACATTTATAATTAATATCATCGTATCATTAGTGCGAGGTAGGGATCAACGAATGTTCATGTCTTACTGAATGACTTAAAACTATATAAAATACCCGGTACATAATTATACGAGTGCTAGTTAAATATTAATGACTGAGGAAAATAGCTGACACATTATTTCATGTTCCAAATGTATATAATTTCATAGGGGCCACGTAAGAATAAACGAACAATTAGAATAGCTACGTTAGCTATACTTTCAGCTGTATGTGATGAAACGAAGCTTTCTAAATACTGTATATAACCTATGCACCACTGTGTTGCATTCACGGTCCCCATCCCCGGAGATGGGCCGAGAATTCGGGTTGACAAATCCCGCCCTTCCACGCCAATGCGGGTGACAGCTGGTGGTTAAATCTCCCGTACTTCCCGGTCCACACAACTAAATATTGTCCCTGACATATAAGCACCGTTCGGAAAACCTTCCCACTATGTCCTTGGTAGTGCGGGGGAAGCTGTAAGGTAAGAACACACTGTTTCCACGGTTATCCACCACACATCCCCAGGATGAGAACCGTTGATGCAACTGACGTGTAGACCATGCACAAGGATAGTTATACCACTGTTACATAGGAATTTGTGAATGAAGGATCAAAAATACAATATGTCATATTCTTAGTTCCAATTCAGTGGGTTTATCTTAAATACGACTTATTGTTTTTCAAGGAATTTGAAGTAAAAAGCCCACAACCAATATTCTTTATTAATAATTGAAATACACGCGTTTTCTGTTGGAATAGTCATATGCATTCATTAAAAAAAAAACTATATCTTTAACAATTAATGACGGTAACATACATACATCTCAGATTCAAAACACCATCACTTCACACAAACAAAGATACTGGTTATAATTATGGTTAATTCTTAGAAATGTTCCCACCACGGGCTCATCACATGTAACTTGGATAGGTTGACTGATGTCACTTGGTGGTCCTCCGTACGTTGCACACACTGTACCGATGTTTGCATCACTATCAGCTCGAGTGGACGAGACAAGAAACTCCATATCACGATACCTGTAAGCTGCAATTGAAATAATGAGACGTGTGAAAGAAGATGAAAGACACGAAAGTCTGAACGTTATTGGACTCAGTTATGCTGTAACGTTAATCTAAATACACCATTTGTTTCCGTTATGTGTAACAAGGACCGACATTTAATTTGATGTCAGGGAAGGTAACATCAGCAGAAAAAGCTAGACTGAGCTGAGTACCAAAGTGAACCCACGAAATAATATCGACCACAAACGTATGTGATAATACTCAACACATCTACTGAACCAGCTAATCAAAATTATTTTTTTATTTAAAAACAAAACAAAGAGTGTTTAATTTTCTGTAAACGGTTCAACACAACCCAACAGTTGCAAAAAATATTTTTAAGGCTCACACAAAAAGAAAATAAGACGACGCATTGTGGATGATTGGGCGCAAACCTCAGGATGTGTTTGGACGAATTATAAGATGCATCGCTTTATTATTTAAAGTGGTTGGCTCACCTTTTATCTAACGATCGAATTTTCTCCACAACATCTTAAAATGACAGAAAAATTATCTAAAACGCCATTGAAATCCCATAAAATCTGCAGGATCGGTTTCGAGATACATGATCTTCCAATGACCCGTCAAAGTGTTTTTAATTTCATGTATGTCTTGCATAATTATATTACACGCCCCAAGAAAATAGATATTTTCACCAATGCCTTTCTAATCGTTACATAACATACCCCAGTGTGAGTAATTCCAAAAATAAACTACATAAGACACGCGCTGAGAAGTTGACATTTTGGTAGCCCAGTTGGAGCTATTAACATCGCTATTCTGGACATCACCGTCGATTGCCACTCCACTTTCAAAGACACTCCATATTCGGCGTATGTAGAGGATTGCCAGGCAGCAATCAGTGGTGGCACACCTTGAACTGAAATTGAAAGAAAATCGTTTGTAGAAGACAGCGACAAAATGGCCTTTTTTCATTTTCCATACAATCCATCTTTCCTGACAAGAAAGAAACGTTTTTGTCAACATTTCAAACATTTGCAAAGTTATGACATTCCAAAGGAACCAATGGCATGAATGTTTTGGGAAAAAGGTATCTCAACATGAACGTATTTGATATATTCGTAATGTAAATTTATAAACTGGTACACCTACCTTTTGAGTATGGATGATCCACCTGTTACGTGCATAAATAAGCAACATACCATAATGTTGTTCATTGTTTATCTGCACACTTTAACACGGTTAGGCTGTCCTGCACACATCGTAATATGGTGAGTTTGCTGCCTTCAATTGTTTGTTGAAGTTTTGTTTTGTTAAAAGCAGCAAATCAAGACAGGAATTTGTAAATATATAAATAATTATAATTGATTTACTATAATAATAAATAAATTATTTATTTAAACGAGCTCTTTTCACGTTCTAAATGGTCAATTTGGAGCACATAGTTCTGAGTACTGATGATATACAATGTAAATGCAATTATAAATTGATCCACAACAGTCTAAACAAACAATTTAACGAAAAGCTTAACACAGGTTAGAAAATTATTTCCAAAAGTGCATATCAATTACTTACATTTCTGCCCAATGCATTAATACACTAATAGTATGTAATATGCTCGTCATTTCTTATGGTAAGAAAAGCTTTCGCTTCGCAGCCACTCAGGTATGGAACAGTCTTCCTAATGAGTTACGTGTTACTACGGATTATAACGAGTTCAGGAGACTGATCCATACCTGGAGTGTTTCTAAGTGTGCTTGTACCATGTGTACATAGTGTTGTTTTGCTTTTGTTTTCCTTAAATGCTTATGTGCTGTATTTGTCATATGTACATCGTTTAGCTAATTGTTTCTAGTTACCCCCCTCCCTTTAGCTACAAATGTCATGTTGTCACCTTTATGTTTGAGTTCATCATTTGCTTAAATGCTTATATATATATATATATATATATATCGATATCTATGTTACTTTATAACACAGTGATGCTATAATCATGTGCTAAAGCACTGCTTACTAGCTCGTATGTACTTATTATTGTTTCACCTGCTGTTGATATTACCCGTATACAAGCAGTGTCAATTTGTTCATTTCATATCTGAAATGAGGTGATACGCCTTCTTAGCCGGCTTTTCCTTCACGTTTGCTCTCAGTTTCTTATTTTTTCCCCTTTTTAATTAATTTTTAGGATGTATTGCATCCACTCGATTGACACTGGTTGTATACGTTTTATATTCGTTTGTTCGCCTTACTTTGCATGTACATGTACATTCTGTGACGTATAACATGTGGCTTTATACATAAAATTGCATAAGGATCAAGCGCCTTGTGAAGGTGATATCAAAAATGTAAAACGTTCTCTGATTGTTAGATATATTTTAGCAGAGTTGAAACGAACATATCGACCAATCAGACAAAGCTTTTCGTTTTGACGTAAGCCTTGCTTATTATTTGACAATAATGGAAGACGATGACTAAAATTCATCGGCTGCAGTCGTATATCGTTGAATGAATAAACAGGTGCGAATCTTTGGTTGATTTTGATTTCGTTTGATTTCTGCTAGATTAGAGACACCCTAAATATTTGCGCTGCTACAGCCGTACATATGTGACTGTTGTTGTTTTCTTTCTAGCCACGATCGATTGGTCTACTATTTCAAAACCTGCTTTCTTCAGGATGTCCAGTATTGTATCTAGTAAAATAATCGTACAAAATGTACACTTGCTGGATAGATAAATTAAATTATTAGGCTATACGATACAAATACTTTTTATGAGGAAAAACATTTCTGGGCAAACAATCGTAATTCCCCTTTCTTTATATATGGTACTAGTATATAGACCATACACATCGACTCAAAGAGTCTAATCCCTGTGCTTCGTCGAATGCTGTGCGGATTTGAAAATACAATATTAAATTTTGTTGATTGAAGTTTGCAGCATCATATCTGATGAAAACCCTAGCTATATCTACCTGTATTGTGTCAATAATTAACGTAGTAAGAGTGTTCGTGTACAGTATACGTACTTTGATAATTGTTTATCATTAATGGTAATCTCTAATAGCTTTCCGCAAATACATTAACATTCGCATAACCACGATAAAGATTATAAATTAAGCATGGCGCTTACTTCGATTGTGGATTCGATTTAGTTGATTGGTCTCTAACGTAGCATACCTAAGCTTTCGACGTTTGAAAATAAACGCTGGTGTAAGCTGTGTTCCATTGGGTTACGTTTCTGAGCACTGGATTAAGTTGTATTCCCTAAATTGGACTCCGTTAGCCAACGTCAGCAGATATGCTGGTTCTGTTGCTTATCTTAGCAAATACCCAGACGCCAACGGACGCCATCCGATGCAATGGACGCGTTGATAAGTCTAGGTTATTGTAGTTGACTGATCCTTGAACAGCATAGTTGAACGTTTGCCAAACATGTGTCTGCATGTAACATACATAATTATACAAAGGTAACACAAAGGGTTCGTATACGCGAATTGTTCCTTAACGTACACGTAAAGCTAGATTTTCGCTCTTAAAGGTTGGTTCATACTATGAGCATTTGTACATGTATCATCGTTGATCAGTGTTTGCAATTCGAAATAATGAGCCCAAAATAGGTGAGATTATGTTTATGAGAAGTACTAGTTTGGTTCACAGTAATGGCTTTTGGTATCTTGCGTAAATCAGCTTTTAATCTTTTGAATGGTGTTTGAATGCGTTTTACAACGGGCATTAAGTACTAAGCAATGTTTGCCTTTTTTCTATCGGTGTTTGCGAACCTTTGGTAACGCAGGTTAGCGTATGTTAGCCCGACTTAGACGAACAAGTTGTCTATCGACAGGCTTCGTTGTAAAAAGTTGTGATTACGCTAGCTCTTGCGTTGTCATCGCGTTTAATATTGTTTTTGTCTGATACCAGTTTGTCTTCGTGAAATTAGCGTTTGATTTACACCACCAATACCATTAGTGTCTTAGTCTCAGCAACGCTTCATTCGGTCACTTATGGTCACCGTTATTTTGCATATCTCTGTAACTAGGTTATCCGGCATTTTTTTGCAGCGGGATTATTTCGTTAGGTTGTTTATGGGCATTGTTCTGTGTAATTGTGTTATTTTATGTTGTTAATCTTTTCTCTGCTCGGCTGGTTAAGTTGAGTGATGCCTTTTTTGTCTGGTTTCCTCATACCCTTCAGGCTGAGGTTTGCCAACGAAGTTCAAACGCGTTTTAATGCGACGGATACACATCGGACTCCGTTGGAAAAGCGTTTGACCATATTCGCCAACATCACCAGCGTCGTGACAAACGTTTATCATTGATGTCCAACTTTTTTGAGAACGTTTACAAATGACACACATTGTACTTCAGCGTTCATTTCCAAACTCCGTCAAAGCTTTGCATGTTAAAAACATTCTACGAACTCGATACGATGTTTTTATTACTTCATTTCTTTTCTAGTGCCCTTTTAAAATTTTATTACGTTAAGTTATAGCATAATGTCAAATTGCGAGCCATGATTACGAAGCAATTTTCATGTTCAACTCAACTTTAGTATCGAATTGACAAGTCAGTAAGTCAGTAGGTAAGTGAAGTGTTTATTTTATGAGGCTAAAATGACAACAATACAAACAAGTTTATATATTGGTCCATTGGTCCAAATGACTAGCTCTTAAAGAAACTATGTCACAAATATTTACTTTAAGAAAATATTGCACTTCATCCTTTATAGCTATCCAATTTGAGAAGGTTCAGTGAATAACAAAATGAGCATGACTATTTGTATGATAATATTTGTTTGACCTGGTCTGATATTCACCAAGCGTCTTAGAAGGAAACTTGTTTAAGTATATCAGCCAACTTAACAATCATAAATATTGCTTTTTTGCAAACGTTTAAATAATTATGTAAAGAGCAGCAATGATCACTTAGAAAACCTAACTTACTCTTCTTAAAATTGAAAACATGCGCAACTGAAATATTTAACTGAAGTCAAAATATTCAAGATTTTCACTTTGATGCTTTGTGAGTACCAGCCCAGCCGTTTTCATTGCGACAGTTTCATATAGGACACATGTTTAAATATAAACTGTAGTCTCTGTTCATTTGTTTTTCTATGTGTATCACGTGACTACGAAACATAACAGCTAATTACATGTTAAGCTTAATAATATAAAAATACGAATCGGATTAAAATAGTAATAAAAAGTTACATGATCATAACTAATATATCTGAGCATGGTGGGACAGTTTAACATGTTGGTACCTATCAAGCTCACTCCTTCCCTTCGGCACATCAATGTTGTATTTCTCTAAGCAGTATATAGTGAGATACAACATTGTTGCATCGAAGGGACCACCTCGATCAGAGTCAACCATCTTCGTCTACAAATGAATGGAAAACTCGCCGATTACAATTTAATTGCCACAATCAACTACATGTGTTACGCAAAGCATACACTTTTGTCAAGGTCTCAAACAGACACAAAATCACAGTGCTTAGAAATGTTGTCGAAACCCTTAAAATACTAGTACTTCGCACAAACAAAGGTTGTCGTCAAATCCATGGTTAATTCTTACAAATTTTCCCACCACGGGCTCATCACATGTAACTGTGATAGGTTGACTGATGTCACTTGGTGGTCCTCCGTACGTTGCACACACTATACCGATGTTTGCATCACTATCAGCTCGAGTGGACGAGACTAGAAACTCCATATCACGATTTCTGTAAGCTGCAATTAAAGCATACACTGTACATTTTGTATATGAATGTGAAATAATACGACAGACTAGCTTCTATCTTTCGACATTAACAGCCAAATTAATTGCTGTTGACAAGTTTCGTTGTTAATCGTAAAACCCTGCAGCTACAAAAAGGATGTTCGTTTGACATCAGCAAATGAAAATACGACAACGCATAGCGGAAGACTGGAAGCAAACTTCTGTTGTGTTAGAGAATGTACATTTTTAAAATAAAACGATGCTGTTAGCTCATTATAATCAGATCCTAGCAGTTCTCCACTCCTTTACGCTGTAACATATCAGCGTTAAGAAATGGAGCGTAATAAGTGTCTGATTTCAATGAGAATGATGATGCTGGTAACAGAATTCTCATCGGTTTCTCAAAACCAGTATCACAATCAAATGTATGCCGTTGAAGCATACCTGTCAAGTACTAGTACTCCTATTAAAATGAAGTAACTCCTATTTTCGTTGTCAACTTTTGGTTTTCCAAATTTTAAAGTTTGAAAAAGGTACATTTGATTCATTTTATGATCGTCTGTCCCAGATATATATGAAACCACTAGACTGAATACATTCCTTGTTTATGTATCTTCATCCATTTTAAATCACATTTATGTGCATATTGTGACATGTTTAGCTTTATCACCCCTATTTTGGATTTAACTAACTTTGCATGTATGTATGCCTTAAAGTACGTAATATGTGTAACAACCTACCGTACTGGGAATTGTTCCAAAAGTATACTACAACATAGGTCACACGTCTAGAAGTTGGCATCTCGGTAGCCCAGCTGGAGTACCCAGCGTATGTATGTGTACATCTAGTAACATCAGAATTCTGGACATCACCGTCGATCGCAAACTCAGCTTTCAAAGGCACTCCATTATATGTGTATGTAGATCATTGTCAGACAGCAACTAATGGCGGCGTACCTTGAAATAAAAGTAAACGTGAAAATAATTATATTGGACACATATTTTCGATAAATCAAGACTAAACTACTCCGTAATCACTTGTTCATAAAATGTTGACATTATTGCAATGAAAAGCACATTCTTCAAACTATATTCGTAATATTTATTTTATGCCCTAGTCAACCTGTAAAATAATGCGAAGCTATTGTCGTGACGAGTAAGTGTGCGTCTGCGTTGGTTAATTTTATTGTCGGAATCATTTTCTCAAGAACTATCGAAGGTGTCCGCTTGAAACTCAACAAAGTTATTCACAATCACAAGGGGATTCCATATTGACAATGCTGATAACCCTGTAACCTTTAAATGCGTGTGCATATGGTAGATATTTATTGAACAACTTACTGTGTAAAACTTTCCATCCAACCTCTTCAGATGAACTCGGAGGATCAACAAATGGGTTGTTGGTTGTAAGTTCACATCTTCGTGTCACATTATTTGTGTTGATTGAAAGGCATTCATCTGTAACCGCACATCTTACAAGACAGTATGCTGTTGACCAATCGAAACTTCCTGTTACGTTGTTCGTGTATCTTACACTAACTTGGCTCTCGTAGGAAACAAATCTGTGAGTACAAATACAAGTTTAGTCATTAATGCAAGAAATAAAAAAGATGTTACAAAGATATTCTCAAACAAAGTACAGGTAAAAATTTCGACGCAATGTTAACAGTATCATTAATAAGATTAAAACGAAATCAATATAAATTTTACAACATTTTTTCTTCTTCTTTTTGTTCGTTATCAAAGACACAGTTACCTGAGGTTGGATGTATATTTTAATTCATCAGAGTTTCAGACTATTGAGCTCTTGATTCAATGGCATTGATAAAATTCTTTTTAGAGTCATTTGATCAGCTTGTATCGAATGATTTAAAAGTCATGTAGTTTAAGACAACTACGAGTACATGACTGTATACTCTTACTGAAATCGTGCTCTACTTTTTCGGTTGAGTACCCTTCTTGTCCGATTCGTTAGTGTTTTGTTTTACTTTGATCGAGGAGTGTTCAAATTCGAATGAGTGTCGTGCCAAGGGAAAAACATCAAACTATCCTCCATTGACCTTAATCTCCATGCCATATGAGTGTTACTTAAACCACCAATCTCCATGGTTTAAATCCGTAGGTCCATCCACTTGTATTTGCCACCGACAGAGTGAGAGGTTTCTGTCGGGTAAATCCTTTTTTTAAATTCGAATTTATTACCATTCTTGGGGACACTATGCATATACTGAACAAATGCCAATCCGAGATCTTAATGTACATGATTTTTTTCTCATTGTGCATGTTTCCAGTCTCAGATATATGTACTAAACAAAATTACGAGGTACCATGTCTGGCAAATAAGTAGGGTTGGAAAGCACAATAAACTTTACTCTTCCCACAAGGTCACGTTCAATGACCCCTTCGTGTGACGATTCCTTGCACTGCAACAGAATGCCTGCCTACAAACATGTGGCTTGTTGGCGAATTTTGTTTCTTCCGTTTCAGATGTAAGTTTCCTTTGTTAAACATGGCATTTACCCAGTGTACGAGGGATGATCAAATGCGTATTACTTTTTAATACGTGTTATTTTCTGAAAATATTTTACGTGGTGCCAAATACATATGTTACGATGAACCGTACGAAGTTTGGTGTTCCAATTAGTGAAACAATAATTTTTTAGAACCTTATTGCTGACCTATGAAACAATTAGACGGGCCAACGTCATTTGCACAGTAACATTACTGTTTGTTACTTTCACAATCTTACGTGCAGTATTTGCACACTCCAAATTAGCTAAATACGAAATACCTTACACTTACCTATTGAATATGGATGGTTCACCGGTTACATGTACGAATAAACCACACGCTACAATAATGTTCGTAATTTTTCTGTAAACTTCAACACTGTTACACTGCTTTGCACCTATCATATTTTGTGATTTTGTTGTCTGTATGTAGCAAGAAATATATTGTCATATATTTAAATCATTGAAAATTATTTACTAATTGGCATTTTACGATCCGATGTGGCATATATTGGTCAATAGTTCGGTGTGTTTGAGTTCATAATTCCTATTTGAAAAATTCACTTATACATAAAATGGATCCACGATAGTCATAAGTAGTGGCTTAAAGAATAGTTCATCACAGGTTAGAAACTTATTTCACAATAAGTGCATATCACCAATAACTTTTCACCTCGGACCAATGCATTAAATACGCTAAGTGATATGTTTTCATATCTAGTGTTGTCTTCATATCAAATTAATGCCTGATTGATTAATTCCTACAAACATATTTGATTTCCTAATGCATGCTGTCAATAATTAACATTTTAAGTGTATTTGTGCTTTGATCATTGGTTTATCTTGATTGACAATCTCTTGTAATGTTTCGTAAATGCACCAACGTTAGTGGTACCATGATAAGGCTTACCGGTATGTATTTTAATGGTTAACACATTTGATACAAAATACAAAACATAACAGTTTCATATGCAGGAAAGTTACGAAAGTAATTCAATGTGTCCAAATGCTACACAAACACAAACCCGTACCAGTTCAAATATTCACCCCTTATAAATATGCAGAGTTTCAGAATGTTATTCCAATCTAAAGACATTTTGATGACATTTCCTTCGTGTATTATATACTGTACATATCCTTATAATAGCCAACCTAAAATCTTAACGTGTTTTATAAGTTTATTGCAGTAATTCTGGACTTGGAAATTGAACTTACGCATGACAAATTCCAAGACACATGTTAGTTTTACGTACATATAGTTTTGAAAACAAAGCGTTATAGAACACTTCATAACTTCTAGTATATATAGGGTAATTCAGTATTACTAGTATACTGCAAATTCAATTATAACATGAATGACGTTTATGCCCTACATTGTTCCGATTTCTGCTTATGGTATTCGGCTTGTTTTTCTGTTTGTCATCTGGCTGGCTGGCTGGCTATTAATTTTATAAAGAAGTTTCGGAAAATTACAAAACCGTGCACTGTAAAAATATTTGAGCACAAATCAAAATGAGCTTGATATTTTAAAAATATTTTGGGGCATGACCCCGATTTCCCAGCTCAATCTGAGCAAGATCTCATCTCAAATATTGGCACGTGTCTGTATGTTAGTTTCAATGTGAGACTAGACTGAGCATTGTCATCACTGTACAGAAATGCTGATTGGATTGCGGTAACATTTCAAGAGCTGGAACTTTTGATTGATGTCTAAATTTTAGCAATATCCTAATTTGAGTTGAGATTTCTACTTGAGATGCTTCGGGAGACCGGTTCATATAAGAAACTTTAGAAAACATGTTCAATAAACACTACAATCTCTGTTCATTTGTTTCGTCTCCTGTGTGGACTGACTAAGAAATCAACACACATAACATCAAATGGCATGTAAAGATAGATATAAAACATACAGATGCTACTGAAATACAATGTAGTGCAGTCGTTGCGGGTTATTCTGCGCGTCGGGTAATTCTGCGCATCTCAAATTTCATATTCATACGAGCTTTGCTGGGTTGTTTTCTCTTGGCCATCAAGTGTTTTTGTAGATGTTTGTAACATATGTAAAGTTTTATAATCACATTATTTCATAAATGGCATCGGAAAAGCATCTCTACGAAAAAATGACCAAAATGAGTAACGACGACGATTTTCGTTAATTTGACGTACCGCGTGACACATAAATTGAATAAATGCACTTTTCCAATGAATGATGCGTTTTCCTTATTGCCAACTTAGTTCTAAGGGCATATTCTTTCAATACTTTGCTAAATTTCTAATGAAATACATATTTGAAACAGACTATATAATTCCACATGCGCAGAATTAGCCGAAAGAATTTAGGTCATAAAATGAAAACCTGCAGCCATGTTGTTTTAAGACGACACTTGACCTAGTTTAGCTAAGTTACGGTGCATTTCGTCCCCCGATAACCATAGTGTTCTATGTATACTTTTCTTGCTTCGAAAAATCAAATTTCAGGTTTCAGGGGTCTATTGCTTTTTTGTTTCTTGACGAATTCTAATCAAATTTGGAATGTATTTTACGTACGTATTTCTTAGGAACGCTACCAAATATTATAACGATTTGTTGATTCAAACATACCGTACTGAAAATCTGCCAAGTGCTGATAAAACATTATACAAAATTTCCACTCAGAACTACAATGTGGTATGGTCAGTATTGCATTTCCATGTTCTGCCTATGTATAACGTAAATGGACAAATTTAATTACTTTAGTCCGAATACATTCTCATATGGTCAGTATTGCATTTCCATGTTCTGCCTATGTATAACGTGAATGGACAAATTCAATTACTGTAGTCCGAATACATTCACATTCGAATATTACTACACTCATGTTTCACAGGTTAACGTAAACGTGCCATTCCTAGAGCAGATCAATTGGACAAGTATGTACAAGGCTGAAGCTTCAAAAAAGAGATTACTTACATCTACATTTATTAATTTACTGCAATGTGGGATTTATATATTTTACTTAAAAATTTTCTTCCACCATCGTCCATGCTTTGCATGTCCGTTAAAATCACGTGACTTGATAGGAGCAATCCATTGGTTAAAACGTAGATAGAACATTTTTTCTAAGGAAAACATGAAAATTGCAGATAGATCTGTAGATATCTAAAAATAGAGATGTTCCAGAAAAAGGACAATGTCACTCTGACCTAGATTTCGACGAGAGCCTTCCAATGTTACGCTCGTATATACTATTATTTTTTTAAAGAAATGACGATAGAATACTATCGTTCTCGGGGGACGATTTGTAAATGAATGTTTTTCTATTCAACCATCAGCATACTTTATTCTCCAATGGACAAGACAAATATCAGATGGGGGAACATAATTACCCGACAGCACTGATATAATAATAAAATATTATGACAACAACAACTGGCGTCTTCACTCTCATCCTCTTTCAAACATGTGCCGTTTACATGACATGTGTATAATATTGTGGCGTAGTGGTCGTAATAGTGGTTCTAAATAACAACATCATCGCTTGTGTAGTTCTATTTATTAAACATGACGATAAATATTTACAATATCCAGGTTCTAAGTACTTTGGGTGTGAGTGACGCTTAACGGCCCCCGCATAGAGCGGACTCTTCAACGGTCTTTAGAACATTCTCCTTGTATATAGTCTTAAGCGGTCTTTAGAACAATATAATGGTAGGATATGTAGAGAGCACTGTTGATCTTATTTCATTGCTAGCCTTTTTACCTCAGTTAAAAATTGCTTTATATGTTTGTCAAATGCCATTAAATAAAGTTATGTATCAGCTTTCCAAACCTCATCATGAAGTACTGTAGTTTTATGACGATCACATGGAAATAACAACAATAACAACAATAACAACAAAATACTCAACTATTCGACCATATGGATACATTATTACTAGTCCTGGTATGTAACTCTCAAGTAACTGTTGAAGTTGACACATCAACAAGTATAATGAACCCATATAAACTTCTGACAACCAACACGGACGTTTATCTTCATCACTCGGCGATTACAGATCGGTTTCGCCACCCTTTTCCGACGACAGGAGTTGTCATGACACCACAAGTGTTTCACAATCACAGACATCGTCATCAACCTATGAATATATCTGGTGTCATATCACGAAGGTAATGGTCGATTTTACGAAAACTGGGTTTTGAATTTAGCTCAAAATTCTTCAAAGAAACATCAATAACCGATAGACATGTGTGGCGTAGTGGTCGTATAAGTGGTCCTAAATAACAAGATCCTCGCTTGTGCAGTTCTATTTATTACACATGACGACAAATATTTACAACCCAAGGTTCAAAGTACTTTGGGTGTGAGTGACGCATACCGGCGCATGTCCCAGACACATGCTAATTGATCTCATTAGATCAGTCATGCAATATACAAATTATGCACCGAGACACGTGCCTCAAACGGGTCACAAGTGCATTTATTCCTATCTGTATCAATAATTATTATCATAAATCGGTTGTCATAACAAACATCAAAAAATGGACATAATCGTATTAATTAACCCGCATGTATTCTATTTTGTCACGTAACTGCATGCCCTTACGCGTTCATTAACTCGATCATTCCAAAGGGACGCTATGGTTTTATACTTTCATAACATAAAGTGAAGTCTAAAACAATACATAAAGCATAGCTAGTTAAATATTGGCATAACGGCATAAAACATCTGAAAAGTAATTTCACGGTTTGAATGGAAAAAAACCCTTAACAACTCGTAGATCGGTAATAATAAATGAAGTATTAGAATGAAGATCACGCGACTGTAACTGATTAACTCACGTACATCCATTGAAGTATTTAAAACAATTTTAAGTAGCAATGAAACCAGGCCTGCCCAGGCTTGCCTCAGTATACGTAGCATATTTCCGCTACTATATCGCTACTGTATGTCTTTAAACGGGGCTATTATAGTCAAGCAATTATGTCCAAAAAACATGAATTTTTGGAGAAAGTTACCAAACTTGGTACACCTGCTCCTTGGTCCATTTGAAATATTTATAATTAATATCATCGTATCATTAGTGCGAGGTAGGGATCAACGAATGTTCATGTCTTACTGAATGACTCAAAACTATATAAAATACCCGGTACATAATTATACGAGTGCTAGTTAAATATTAATGACCGAGGAAAATTTCATGTTCCAAATGTATATAATTTCATAGGGGCCACGTAAGAATAAACGAACAATTAGAATAGCTACGTTAGCTATACTTTCAGCTGTATGTGATGAAACGAAGCTTTCTTAATACAACATGTACTGTATATAACCTATGCACCACTGTGTTGCATTCACGGTCCCCATTCCCGGAGATGGGCCGAGAATTCGGGTTGACAAATCCCGCCCTTCCACGGCACTGCGGGTGACAGCTGGTGGTTAAATCTCCCGTACTTCCCGGTCCACACAACTAAATATTGTCCCTGACATATAAGCACCGTTCCGAAAACCTTCCCAGCATGTCCCTGGTAGTGCGGGGGAAGCTGTAAGGTAAGAACACACTGTTTCCAAGGTTATCCACCACACATCCCCGGGATGAGAACCGTTGATGCAACTGACGTGTGGACCATGCACAAGGATAGTTATACCACTGTATCATAGGAATTTGTGAATGAAGGGTAAAAAATACAATATGTCATATTCTTAGTTCCAATTCAGTGGGTTTATCTTAAAGACGACTTATTGTTTTTCAAGGAATTTGAAGTAAAAAGCCCACAACCAATATTCTTTATTAATAATTGAAACACACGCGTTTTCTGTTGGAATAGTCATATGTATTCATTAAAAAAAACTATATCTTTAACAATTAATGACGGTAACATACACACATCTCAGATTCAAAACACCATCACTTCACACAAACAAAGATGATGGTTATAATTATGGTTAATTCTAAGAAATGTTCCCACCACGGGCTCATCACATGTAACTTGGATAGGTTGACTGATGTCACTTGGTGGTCCTCCGTACGTTGCACACACTGTACCGATGTTTGCATCACTATCAGCTCGAGTGGATGAGACAAGGAACTCCATATTACGGTTTCTGTAAGCTGCAATTGCATTAACAGTATGGGTTAGACTACAATATCACAAAAACGACTATTTGACGACATAAAAATGTTATTAGATTTAAATGTTTCAACACAAAACATTTCATTTGAAAGCCAACAGGGACAGTGGAGTCAATCAGCGGCAATAATTCTGTTAACATATTGAATAGTGTTACATGGCTTTGACAATATGGTGTATATAATAATTAAAAGTATTCCAACTTTGAAAGCAATGCCTCGATGGACTTGTATTTAATGACGAACGGATGGCCAATCACAATATGCCTCCTGTATCAGTTGATGTAGCGGTATGAGTACATAAAAATATCACAATCCATGGAAATCAACATTTCTCACGAATCCAGAAGTAATACGAAATATGACAGCTTCACCCAAACTCATGAAAAATGTGTGAGTAGTTTTCATTATTTCATGATTCTAAACTTAGACCACTAAAGAAATGAAGGTATATATGTTTAATCATATATGATTAAAAGACGATTTCTGTAGGTTTTTTCGACAATGAATTTTTTAACTCACTTTTTATTTTGTGAAAGTTTATGCTCAAAACTATAAGCTCAAGAAAATGAGGGGTCGACCAAATGTTCTGGTAGATTTATATCGCCCATTAAACGTCGAATAATCGGCTGGCATAATGCTATTACCGAATTATCATGAGACCTTGAACTCCCGACGATCCGGTAGCGCTCTATCCGAAATATGGCAACTTGCTTTAATTTACCCAACGGAAAGTAATACGCGCTGTTGACATTAGCACAAATATAGCTTGTATATCGATCAGACAATTTCTGTGGCCTCACGGAGACTAAATAATCGATAATGCCTACTGATCTGATGCCATAAAATAAAGATGGTTGACAGATTGAATTGTTTAGTTTCGCACAATTCTACTTCGTGTTGCGTCACACTTGCGCAGAAAGATGCGCAAAAATTACTACCGAAATCGTCTTTAATTATAAGTTCGAGAGGTGCCTCACTTATATTTGAACAGTACAATGTTGAATGTCCGACATCATCTTACCCGATATAAATGGAATATCTCTTTAGAACAGCGAGAAGTAATAATATATAAATAATTGTGGATATTTGCAGTATGGTTTCAACCAAAATTAACAATTCTGTAGAGGATGTTGCTTTTGGCTTTTTGAAGGCCAAACACTCCCAAAGAATCGCGACGAAGAAGTTGAAGAAGCATTGGTGTGCCAGTTTTTGTGAAGATAATCAGTACTACTTGTCATCAGAAGGGTGGCTTTTGTCATGGTGCGCCCATAAATAATAATATTTATTTTAAATGCCAAACGTGACTATTTTTTGATAATTGTATCCATTGGGTGTATGATGACTAGGACCAACCAGCTAACTAAAATGTGGTTTTCAACGAAAATAGGAGTATCCATTATAACTACCAAAACAGAATTTTCACAAATATTACATGCCAAACTCCGAAAATATCGGTGTTCTCAAGCGCAAAAACAAAACACAAATAAAAGGGAGACATTAGTCTTTAACCACCATATATGCTTCAACAGAATGGTTATATTGATAACTTCGTCACCTCTGATACGATAATACATTAACATAGATATATTTACGGTACTCGACCAGACTGCTATATGAGAAATATCTACGACCCTACCAAGAAGTTGACATTCGTCATGGGTTAGCAGACTGTTTTCATAACACATGCTGTTGTTTGTTATAACTATCAAATGTATGTATCAAATATAACTCATATTCATTCTACAAACGGAAACATCATCGCACGATAGTATGCAATTTATGTTTTTGGACAAAATGTATCCCACATGGCTTTCCTGGCGACACTTTCCGAATCATGGTGTATTTGGTTAAGGTCTGGCACCATACACCAACACAATCACACCATTCGGTACCTTAAGAACACGCATTTCATGTTTATTTAACGATAATAGTACAGGCCAATGTCAAACTACGCTGCATCCAAAGATTTGGTATCTTAAAGATAAATCAACATTTATTACACTCGATACATGTTTACAATGTTAGTTGGATTTTTTCAGTCATAAAAAATCTCAAAAGAATGCCCGTACAAAAATGTCAAAATTGCTTCTAACTTAATTACAAATACAAAAACAATTGGTATGACGTTACGCACAAAACTGGTACATAAAACGTTGCGTCAAAAACGTCAACTTTTACGGGTCGACGTCGTTTTCTACAAATGCGTAAAGTTACTAACATGACTTAAAGCGATTACGGAAAGTTGATTACATTTTCAAATTCATAAGTATATATGTTCCTATTTTGATATAATGTTTGATAAGGCGAAAATAGTTTTCTTGGGGGGAAAATAACAGCAATTGTTCTTTATGTGGCCAATTTGTAGAGACAAGTACAGTGATATTGATAGGATTATAAAGAGTCTGTATTTTAATCAAATTTACACTAGTGAAAATGATACGACTTAGAAACTCATTTACAATTATTCAAAACTAAGTAATTCAAATGTTGATTAGCGGAATTGATTAGGGATCTTCATATCAATCATTCAGTTTATTTATTTCAATTTAACCTATATATGTTATAGACTGTGCAAGTGTTATCCATACTTATATTTTTCGTTTTGAAACCATGGCATACAGTTTTTTCGGAGAAAATAATTACGCAAAAATGAAATGGGACATTTTTACGGAATTTCGTTGATATGTAATTCCGAGGCAATCTGAAGTGCTATCAGCAATTAGACACCCATGATGTATAAACACTCGCTAACTGACAATAATAGCAATATATCAATAAATTCAATGCTTGTGGTATATGTAATATGGGAACTAAAAGAGGAATATTTTAACGAAGTTAAGCGAAGACGCAGCGTTGGGACAACGTCTACCTAGATAGTATTTATGTAAATTAAAGATGTAGCTAGAGTATTTTCAGAAATAAAATATACACACATATTCAAAAAATATAAAGAAACAGTATTACGAAAAGTGTAAACAAATTCGCACCATCTTTATCAATTAACTCGAGTTTTTCATGGATGCCTAAAATTTCTCTTCCATATGTGACACCTTTTTCACATTCAGTAAACAGTGTATCATGAATTTGCTAATTCATTTGGGATATAGTGGAAATTATATAACATCAGTTACTTGCTTACGCATATTGTGGCGTAATTTCAACGAATTTGAATCAACAGTTCGCTAACTATGGAGTGTTATATCAAGCAAGTCAGAGATACGCGCAACGCGTGACAGCAGTTTTTGACGTGCTTTTCCACTTTGAAATGAAAATAAGGAAATTTTCTTTTTATTTCTTTGAAATTACTATTGATATTACAGTATTGCTTACAAAAATACCTTTCTATCGATGTATAAGACTTTAAAATTTCTTCAACGGATGAATTTAAAATGGTCAAAAACTCTTAGCAACCACCCGAAATTCATAAAACGTCCGAGTTTCGTGCGTAACGTCTATATATGTTAATTGACATATTGATGTATAGATGTATACGATGGAATAAAGACTTTTCGCCTATAAGTCATGTCATGTTGAAAATATGGGATTTTGTTCAATAAGTGTGCATACATACGATGTAATTAAATTCCGGTCTTACCGTTCGAGTCTAAGCAAAACGTTATAATAATTATACAAATGTAGTGATAATTGTATAGCTACATGTGATTTAGTAGGTATAGATAAACCATGTTTTTGACCCATGACTAATTTATGCAGGAAGGTTGATTTGCTCTCAAAGGGTAGATATAGGTAATGTATTAAGACTGAAGCAGTAAATGGGATCAATGAAAGCAACGAATTTATGGTCCAAAGGATATTGCGTTAGTTCAGAAAATTGCAATTGTATATTCGAAACTTGGATCAGTCCATGTTTTTTTGTTTGTTCAAATATACCTTTAATCGCTTGTTTGTGTACACATTGCACGACAAAATTGTACATGTGCATGCAATTAATAACTTATTTGATAAGGACTTTGTATGTCCGAAATAAAAGTTAGTCCTTTAAGCTTTATGAACTTTATTATGATATAAATAAATTAGATCTACTTAATGTATAAAAATTTACAGAAATAGGCAATATAAAATGGTAAATGTTTTAGAAAAAAGATAATAGCAATAAATAGATAAAATGACATTCAATTATTGTTTGAAAAAATGAAATAAAAAAAATGTATAAGACATATGGCATATACTGACATTCAAACTCGCTCCGCAGAGTTTATAACTGCACCAGTAACACTGTTATGCTAACTAGAAACAAATATAAATTAACACGCATATTCTAAAGATATTTCAACCACTATTCGCAAACCATGACTACAAAGTGTAACATTCCACCACGGCTAAAAAACATGGTTTATTTATATTTGTTTGTGCTATTTGGAATTTAATCCAGTATACAGATTTACCGATGTTGGACCGTCGAGCAAAATAAAACACACATCTATCGAATTCATGAGATAACATAACATACCCCAGACAGTTGCATTCCGAAAGTATACTTCAACTGAAGACACTAGACGAGGAGCATACATCTCGGTAGCCCAGTACGTGTATTGGGATGCTGTGTGTGCACATTTATTACCAGTGGTACGCTCGAGATTACCGTCG
Source organism: Spisula subtruncata (assembly GCA_963678985.1). Taxonomy (NCBI): domain Eukaryota; kingdom Metazoa; phylum Mollusca; class Bivalvia; order Venerida; family Mactridae; genus Spisula; species Spisula subtruncata. Next base: position 27,103,126 of record OY787665.1, read on the forward strand.
ATCGCAAATTCTGCCTTCAGTGTCACTCCGATGCCATTAACAAACGTCGAGTGTTGCCAGGCCGCAATCAACTGGACTTGTTGAACATCTTAAAATCAAAGGTTACAGTCGTATAACTCAAACACATTTACCAGACGAAAACTTTGTCAATAAATGAAGAATATTCGTTTTTTGAGAAAAGCGGTTGTCTTGAACAATGTCGCTTATTTAAAAAATTTTTTTTTCGATCAATTGACGCCCAATTCGAATATTATTCCATATATTCTGAAACATTAAAATTACATGGAACGTGTTAGAAAGATATCTCCCTGGAGCGACACAAAACCAATTGTGATGATTCTTATTGACAATATGGTCAAATTAAATATACATTTCTAACATCTAGCATATGTTTATTCACTACAGTAGTGATGAATATAATTAGCTTAATACTCATTATAATCGCGTTGTTCTTAAAGAAGAAAATATTACGAAATGGTTTTCTAAAATCACAAATACGTTTTGAATTAAAGTATTATTTTGAGTATTGTTGACTAGATCATCTAGCAATGACAATTATGACAACGTACTGTGTAGAACTTCCCATCCAGGCTGTTCAGAAAGACTTGGAGGATCAAGAAATGGGTTATTGTTTGTCAGTTCACATCTTTGTGTCTCATCATTCGTGTTGATTGATATACAACCATCTGTAAGCGCACATCTTACAAGACAATGTGTTGTTGAACATTCGAAGATATCCGTTACATTGCTAGTGTATCTTACACTAGCTAATTGGCTTTTGTATGGAAAAAATCTGGATAGAAACAAAAATATACATTTACAAAATGTACATATTTAAATCCATCTGTCAGTATCAATATATAGATCTACTTGGGTTCATCCAAAAGTAATGAGCGGATGCTCTCAGTGTTTAAGTTTAAGTACTGTTAAAACCATAAACCTTTAGTACTTTTAGCTGCATTTAATACTGATACATACGTGGAAAATATTATTTCAACTATGAGTAGTTTTTTTTTCTTTGATAGCGCGTTAAATGTATGGTATAATGTTATGTCGCCGCACATAAAACCATCGTCTATTTTCTACTTATAATATTGAAACGTTGAGGCAGCCATTAATTTTTATCACCCCACGTACATGTCTATAAATCGCTATTTAATTATAACAGTCCGTACGTACTATCGTAGAACATGCCATTTTCTTTTTGGGTGGCTAGAAATTTGCTCGCATATTGGAAAAAAAATGAAAAAATATGCATGGACCTGTCGGGAAAACAAAATAACTAGTAGAAAACATGTTGCGCATGTCAAAGGAAAACTCCGAAAGACCGGTCGGTATGTTCAAATGTGGGGTATCTGCACTAAAAATCAAAGCATCGTTGATTTAAATCTCCGAAGTCATTATTTAATTTATTTAGCACAAGTTTGAATTCATATGCAACTGTTAAGAAATATAGAAATGTATTAGAAATCGCAGGATGTCAGAAAATGTTTAATTCAAGAGCGATAACTCTTGGATAATTATAATCACATTTTAAAAGTTAAGTAAAGTAACCAATTTTCTAGGGCTCTTTTCGGCTGTTAAGCCGCTCAAGCACCCTTTGGCAATTAACTTCGCCTGGTCTTTGGGCTACCTTTTGAAACCTACACTCGTGTCTCCCTGGGGAGATTAATTATCTCCTGTAGGTATGGCAGCCAACATCAATCTGCGGCGTCCAGGAATCGACTGCCCTCACAGGTACCATTTTACATCATGGTGGAGTGGAGCATGTGGGTCTTGCTCAAAGAAATTAACCAGTGATCCAGAGGAGGATTAAACCCGGGACATCTCTATCCGAAGCGCGCGCCCTAACCCCTCCACGAGTTACCCCCCTTTCACCATAAAAATACATCATGGCTCTATTAGAGCATGTTTGATATTTTAGTGGTCGTGCGCGAAGCAGTATTCAGGCCCCTTAAAAGTACCTGAACTTTACATAGCCCTTCTGCAACAATGGAACAGCATCCCACATTCCATGAACGTTTCATACAATTAATATGTCGTAGATGCACACAATGCATCGCTCAAGGCGGTGGTTTAAAAGAGAGAAAAAATGCGACTTTGACACTGACCTAAAGACAACTGGTACAAAACTAAGTTGCTAAACCAATTTTTCTGATTCAAAGATCCATGTGCCACATGCGTATATTTATTCTATGACAAAATTTCGCGATGCTCACATACTTATTAAATGTGTCATGCTACACTATGTAAGTGTTGCGTTTTCATTGTCGCTCAGTATATTATAGAGTGCAGATTGCCACGTAAACACAATACTTAACACGAATAATTACAAAACATTAATATTCGAATATGCACATCCCAATTTAATTTGCATTGTTAAAGAAACAGTTTACATCAGGAGTACACCTACCTGAAAAGCTGGCAGAATCCGCAGGTGACATGTACGAATACACAAATTCCAGAAATGTACATGCATTGTTTGTAGATTTCAACACTGCCGCACAGTTTCGGACCCATCCTTGTGTGATTGTTGTTACCGGTCGTTGTGCAGAGTTTAAAAGACCAGAGAAGAATGAAGTTTGCTAATCATGCTAATAGTCAAGTCATTAATATCTGTTTTCCTAATTAGCTATACATAATTTAGAGATGTATGGCGTGAAATTAAATAAACTTCGGGGACACATCGGGAATAAAACCTTCTGAGCGTTTGAATGTTTGTAAATATTTCATGGGACGAATATGGTCTGGCAATCATGTATATCATTTTAATTTGATTTATTCCTCCAATTCTGAAGAGCTTTATATGCAGATGAAAATAAAGTTCTCAAAATATTTAATCAACCAGCAATATTACAGATAGAAAGTTATATATTATGAAAAGTACCAGTAAAGATATAAGAGTGTTCTGAAACATCTGTCCGAGAACTTCCAAATATGTTACGTTGCCATGGAAACTGTTTCTAAGTCGAAGTCTGGAAAACTATAAAACGTCATATCTCACGAGTATGAAGACATATATATACTGAGTACATCTAGAAACGCAACACTGGGGTTTCTGTCAACACTTCAAACTCTGTATGAATGGCAACCAAACTGTATTTACTTGATGGAATTTTATTCCATGAACAATGCAACTGTAACATTGTTTTCATACAGTGCTATCGATGCAATTGAGCAACACTGGTGTGTATAGTGCGGCTAAAAAGTAACGGAACACAAATTTGTAAAATCCTTTTTTTCAGAATCGTTGTTCTAAGTGAAAAGATAAAATTTTGATTAATTATTGATTGATTACATATGCATGACGTCCAACAAATTAATTATAAGAGTTTGAACCAGTTGTGAACTTTGTCTAGAGATGGTAAATGTGGAGTTGCTGGTCCTGTCGGAGAGTCGTCTCACATGGATAAGCTGGAAATGGGTGGTTGTAAACGGTGCCAAAGTGCTAGTAGAGTGTCTCCAGATGACACATTGTCGGTTCATGGCATTTTAGCCAAAGTGAAACCTCCCAGTTGACATTTCCGTCATAGGCATCCGAATCGCTTGATTTGGCCCGTGTTCGGACTATCCTGATATTTTTATTCTGAAGCCTAGAACTTTTCTTCTGTAATTTTCTTTCCATTGGCCAACCTTACAAAGGATTCGAAGAAATTTACACCTAAATTTATCATGCATTAATGGTGCACGTGGAATTCGTGCGTTTTTGCATTTTCTTGACGCACGGGAGTTACGTAACCCGATCGATAAAATTTGGACAATAGCCAAGTTTCTACACGATTATACAATATAATTACACAAAATTAAAAAATGTATGAGCAATGGAAGTTAGAAAAAACCAAGGGTGAAAACGTTGCGTTTCTAGATGTACTGAGCATATATGTTATTGAACATTGTAAATTTCATTTTTATGGATGTAGAAATATTTATGAAGTAATTGTATTTTCTTAATTAATGAATTTGATTAAATGAACACAATCGTCGTAATATCTAAACTAACTAAACTAACAATACATTTTGATAAGATCTAGTGATTATTTTGTCACATAAAAATGTAAAAATAAGTATATTTCTCATATCTTTTGTAATATGAACTAAGGCATTGCCTATATGGGTATTTAATAAATATTAGATAACCGCTAGGCTATTGTAACAGGAGCCGTGCCAACCCAGGTTCTATCGTGGTTTTGGACCAGGTGTGTTCGTGTAATCCTTCCAGTTGATTATTCTGCTGAACTATAGTCAGAGAAAATGTAATTTGAGAACTCTGATAAAGAGACTTTGTTGTTGCGTATCAGTATCAAGTGACTGTTTACTCTTATATTAGATCACCTCAATAATGAGACCAACTCAATATAGAGACCTTACAATGTCAAGGTCTCAAGGGTGGGTCTATTATTGAAGCTATCTAAATCTAATTATTAAATATAAAACAGACAAAATGCTACACTTATTCAATTTAATTTACGGTTTACTATAGTATTATATATTGGTATAGTTTAATATCTAAATGATTTATAGTATAATAAAATGAGAAGTTACAACTTATTGTACTGTTTAATTGACAAGTTTGGAATAAAATGAATATGGTGCTCTACATGTAACCTATCAGAAAATATATTAAAGTAATTAAATGGGGATAAAATGACCAGTCAAATATAAACAGGTAAACGTTACCTCTAGCGTCTTAATTGAAAGGCAATGGTTTATAGACCCATTACGTCTTATATAGGGAAAGTTCTCGCCAAAACCCAATTATGCACCATGTATCATGGGGAACACCAAATTCACATGATAAACATGAAATCTCTAAAAGTAAGGCATGGAACATTACCATGCTTTTACTCTAACGCGGTATTGGGACCTGTGCCACTTAAAGTAAACAGGCAGATCAGGTACAACAACATATAAGGATATTGGAAAATGGATTATCTTTTTCAATCTGTATAGCTTGGCTATTGTGACCTGAACCTGACCTTTATGCAAGAAAATATTACAAGATTTTTGCTTTGATTATATCAATTTCCGCAAGCAAATCGTGCAATATCGGTATTTCAGATTTGTGTTTGTACTAGTATTACATCTTGAGCGTCTTCGTGATACTCCCCGATTATGAAAACATACACTCGGTGTTGTAAACGTAGACAATATATCGACTGTTAAATTATGCTAATCAATAGGTCAGGCCCATCTCAATGTGGCCAAGCTTTACCGTTATTTTAATTTACTTGGTGAATAGAAGTGAGCAGGTAAAATACACTGACTTCCGCTCTCCCTAAATCGATGTAATGGTCAGTGATTTCTGTTTATATTGACATTGCAGAATATCGCGTTAGACTTATACATGATAACATAATGATTGCCTTACATAAAGATTAAAAGTGTACTGGAAGACTCAATGATCGACCAGTCTGTTTGATTAACACATCATTAGACCACAGCTTACTGTAACCGACCAATCAACGAGCAGAAAAAGTGTTGAATAAATTCCATAAATTTTTTTATACAACACTTTTCTGTGGTATATAGAAAAAGTGTTGTATATAAACTTACATTGATTTATCCAATACTATTAAGGCCAAGCAAAATAATCCATCAAGTCAGGAATTTATAGCTTTATTGTAAACACAATCCATCGATAAGTGTGATTGTAACAGTGAAGTTAAGCATTAACAATCACTATACATGAATATATCCAATACAAACATCAAACATAGAGTTTAAAGAGGATGAAGCGGCGTTTTCAATGACTTAAAATTGTTATGTTACTTTATATCTATGATTTGTGTAACTAGAGTAAAGTATCATTAAAATACAGAATAATCTATTGCTGAAGCAGTAAGAATTACAATAGTATCGATTATAAAACATATACATGCACTTAAATACTATTTAAGCAGTTAAGTATATCTAAAACAATATGAAATCATTGTTAATTAATGAACTATTCAGTTATAACATAAGAGTTTTCTGCTCTTTTACAAAATCGGTATGCCAAAAATGAAAAAAAAACTTTCAGTGAAATAACATTTTTACATTTTACTGCTGCTTACACAAATGTTTCCACTGGTGATTTTACACTGTAATCAACATCTTTCTGATGCCTTTGAAAACCAATAATAGCAGATATACAGTCAGATACCTCTATCTAAATATGTTTAAACCTCTATCACAATAGCATTTGGGTCTGGCAAGCCAGCAGACTCGGCCTTGATAACCGTTGCCGAGACGACTAGTCCAGCTGTAGACTGGGGCGATGGAGGCGTCTTCGATTGCGTTTGTAGTTTGGATGATAAGTTACACTGCAGTGCCTCTAACGGTTGTTTATAATAATACACAGCAGTGCTTCTATGCCCAATGTGTGCCATTATTGCTTGTTATGCATGCAAGAGAAAACTGTCTGTAATTTACTCTTTAACTATAGGAAAACAAGTTTTTAAAACTTCATTTTGGTCAACATGACAAATTTAGATTTTCATGAAAATAGGCTCATAAGAAGCGCATTGTGAAGCAGATTTCAAATATGCATGAGTCTTATAAGGTCGTAAGTATTAGTTACGACCTTCTTATTCTAAGCCATCGATGTAGTAGTTTCATCAAGTGGATCAAATTCCACTACTTATTTTAAAAGCACATGCATGTACACTTTCTTTAAAAAAGATATGTAAAATATGTACGATACAGAAAGAAAGTTGACCAATGGAATGTTACCAACGAAAACACAAAATACCCGTGCACCAAACATTCCTTGATTTTATTTTATGAAAGGCTAATGTAAACGATTTGGGGATATTGTGTTTACTAAGTATTAATCATAGTATTAAGTAGTTGATTGTTGTGCAAATTGAATCTGAGAAACTAACAGTTTTAGCTGTGGTCTAAGACAGATAGATCTCTCGTAAGTGTTGGGTATGAAAACATAAAATCTCGCAAACTCGATTTAGTTTTCATACCCAACACTTACTCGTGTTCTATCCTATACCTATACTACTGTATGTCAATTATACAATTTAAGGCCAATCAATAAAAGTATTGGTTAATCATAAAAGGTTACAGGTTTAACAATATAGCAGACGAAAATAACCATTCCTGCTACACTATATTTAGGAAATACATTTTAGTTTTCCGTGATATACCGGCCAATATATCACTGTTTGGAGTTCATATGCGTAGGAATTAATCACGAAGGCCGTAGGCCTGAGTGATTAATAACTATGCATGTGAACGACAAACCGTGATATATTGGCTGGTATATCACGGAAAACTAAGATCTATTTGCATTCTAACACGTGTAATATGCGCAATTTCATATTGACTCATTTTTTTTGCAGAGTGATGCGTTGTTTGTCGTGTTGCTACAGACAACTTCCGCTGTTTAAAGTATAAAACCTCCACCCCTGGAATATCGTTTTTTGCTCATTTCATTTAAACAGAGGCATAACTAGAGCTCATTCGAAAGTATGTATTTCATAAAAACTAAAATGAATCGATTAATGCAATTGCTGTTGCAATAATACGGATATAATTAAATCAATTAAGAAAGAACGCTACGCAAATAAAAGTTCACACAACGTCACGTTAACGTTGACGCCAAATAAACGTCATACAATCCATGACGTCATGTGATAAACAAGACGTAAATTCCATTCATAAAAAGCGTTATTTATACGTAGGAGGTAACTCAACAGCCAAAAAGTAGTACGGCAAAAACTGTGATATACCGGAAATTTAACCACGATACAGTCCTATATGTTTACACGGAGCTAAAAATAGACAGTGTTAGAATAAAAATTTACGAATGGCACAGAATACCTGATAATATTGCACTTGTAATTTCCGAAAATCCAATGTAAACAGAATTCATGAAACTCGAATACTGACCAGTAAAGCGCATAATGGGTCTTGACTTAGATGTGGATACTCTAAGTCGAGATTGTTTGACTAGGGGCTGGGGTGCTGTGGATCAAACTAACTGGTACGTCTTATACACACTGACAGTAAAAAAATGTCTATTAAAGACCAATTTCCTCGGAGATCGAGTACTGTCATGATAAATCGGCTATTTAAATGAAAATTTCACCTTCATTTTTGATGATTCTTAAAACATCTTCCATGTGCAATGGGCGCATGGAAACCTCGCAAACGCTTGCAATGAATTGGCTAGTGACACGGTCCACGGTCATGGGGAGTATAGCGTATTTCTTACTTCCCTTTGTTTTTTAAAAATAGTTTATTTTATTGATTACACATTTTAAAAAAAAGATAATTAATTGAAAGAGAACGATAGGCTCAACCGTTTACAGCTTACTATTTTTTTATATTCCAAGGACCATTCACCTCGGAAAACTGCCCGAAATTTTTGACCGGAAATAACTTTTTTTGAAAGCATTAGTACCTGCTGAGACTCAACGAAGATACGCACGTTACCCGTATTACCGGGCTATTAAATCCCCTATAAATAAACATTGAAAATGACCAGGTCGAGGAAAATGTTCGATTAATTAATGTATAATCAATGATCGTAATTGTATGAATGTTGTCTTTCTTTTGTAGCGCTAAATTCATGCATAAATTATTAGCTATATATGTATAGGATAGAACACGAGTAAGTGTTGGGTATGAAAACTAAATCGAGTTTGCGAGATTTTATGTTTTCATACCCAACACTTACGAGAGATCTATCTGTCTTAGACCACAGCTAAAACTGTTAGTTTCTCAGATTCAATTTGCACAACAATCAACTACTTAATACTATGATTAATACTTAGTAAACACAATATCCCCAAATCGTTTACATTAGCCATTCATAAAATAAAATCAAGGAATGTTTGGTGCACGGGTATTTTGTGTTTTCGTTGGTAACATTCCATTGGTCAACTTTCTTTCTGTATCGTACATATTTTACATATCTTTTTTAAAGAAAGTGTACATGCATGTGCTTTTAAAATAAGTAGTGGAATTTGATTCACTTGATGAAACTACTACATCGATGGCTTAGAATAAGAAGGTCGTAACTAATACTTACGACCTTATAAGACTCATGCATATTTGAAATCTGCTTCACAATGCGCTTCTTATGAGCCTATTTTCATGAAAATCTAAATTTGTCATGTTGACCAAAATGAAGTTTTAAAAACTTGTTTTCCTATAGTTAAAGAGTAAATTACAGACAGTTTTCTCTTGCATGCATAACAAGCAATAATGGCACACATTGGGCATAGAAGCACTGCTGTGTATTATTATAAACAACCGTTAGAGGCACTGCAGTGTAACTTATCATCCAAACTACAAACGCAATCGAAGACGCCTCCATCGCCCCAGTCTACAGCTGGACTAGTCGTCTCGGCAACGGTTATCAAGGCCGAGTCTGCTGGCTTGCCAGACCCAAATGCTATTGTGATAGAGGTTTAAACATATTTAGATAGAGGTATCTGACTGTATATCTGCTATTATTGGTTTTCAAAGGCATCAGAAAGATGTTGATTACAGTGTAAAATCACCAGTGGAAACATTTGTGTAAGCAGCAGTAAAATGTAAAAATGTTATTTCACTGAAAGTTTTTTTTTTCATTTTTGGCATACCGATTTTGTAAAAGAGCAGAAAACTCTTATGTTATAACTGAATAGTTCATTAATTAACAATGATTTCATATTGTTTTAGATATACTTAACTGCTTAAATAGTATTTAAGTGCATGTATATGTTTTATAATCGATACTATTGTAATTCTTACTGCTTCAGCAATAGATTATTCTGTATTTTAATGATACTTTACTCTAGTTACACAAATCATAGATATAAAGTAACATAACAATTTTAAGTCATTGAAAACGCCGCTTCATCCTCTTTAAACTCTATGTTTGATGTTTGTATTGGATATATTCATGTATAGTGATTGTTAATGCTTAACTTCACTGTTACAATCACACTTATCGATGGATTGTGTTTACAATAAAGCTATAAATTCCTGACTTGATGGATTATTTTGCTTGGCCTTAATAGTATTGGATAAATAAATGTAAGTTTATATACAACACTTTTTCTATATACCACAGAAAAGTGTTGTATAAAAAAAATTATGGAATTTATTCAACACTTTTTCTGCTCGTTGATTGGTCGGTTACAGTAAGCTGTGGTCTAATACATTTTGTGGTATGTATTTCCATTTTATTGCGCACTAAGAATACAAAACCAGTGTTACTCACGCATCATTGAATTCATTGGGAAATGTATAACAATACCGTTAGATAATAAGCCGTTGTAATGGAAGCGAAGCGTAACGGTTTCACTCTCTCACTCACAATAGTTCACAGCATATATATTTGCAATATTAACACACTAAGTATATTTGCAAAACTTATTTCAATACATGTATAATTGCAATTCACATTTCACTGCATGTATATTTGCAATGCTTTATTACACTGTATGTATACTTGCAATACTGTACTTATTTCAATAAATGTATATTTGCAATACACATTTCACTCCATGAATATATGCAATACTTATTTCACTGCATGTATATTTGAAATGCACCTTTCACTGCATGTATATTTAAAATAAACAGTTCCCTGCATGTATATTTGGAATTATACTTATTTCACTGCATGTATATTTGGAATACTTATTTCACAGCATGTATATTTGAAATGCACCTTTCACTGCATGTATATTTAAAATAAACAGTTCACTGCATGTATATTTGGAATTATACTTATTTCACTGCATGTATATTTGGAATTATACTTATTTCACTGCATGTATATTTGGAATTATACTTATTTCACTGCATGTATATTTGGAATACTTATTTCACAGCATGTATATTTGAAATACACATTTCACTGCATGTGTATTTGCAATCCTTATTTAAGAGCTAAAAACTTAACATGTACATGTATCAATACAATTGATATTTTCCGTGTAATGTTTTTCTTTTGTAATGGAACTAGAACATGTTCAATATCTACGAGGGTTGTCTGCGAAAGTCGCGAACATTGGTTTCAACTATATTTCTTCAAACTATACATTTTGTATCAGCCATTGGCATACATCGATACATAGTCTTATGCATCGATATATTAACACTACAGTTGTAAAGTTTGAAGGTGATATCTCAAATGATAGAACGAGTATGCACTTTTATCGTAACTGCTATGAGTAAGGTCGGCGCACACTCTAAGTACTACGTCAATTAATGGAGCAGCGTAGTGCTGAAAAGCAGCTTAGTTAATGAGTAACCCGACCAAAAAAGTGCACATTTTTAAAATGTTCGGGAGGGTCTGAACTTTTTCAGAATGCCGGCTTCAATTGCAAATTTTTGGTGCGTGTCCTGAAATCCAAGATGGCGTCCAAGATGGCCACCAACAAATCCAATAAGATGTCATTTTAGTGTAATTGTTCTAGATTTGTTTGGTTCATTGCTTTGTCATCTTTGTTTACGCAAATATCAATCGTGATCAAGACAAAATGACTAGATAGTTTCCGTAATATTCTAAAGTCATTTTCAATGTCAAATACAAGGTCAAAAATGAAAGAAAATGCCAAAAATGGCATATTGAATGGAGATCTTCTCCTACTGTTTACTAATATTAGCTGCAAATAACCATTTTTGCATGCATTTATGTTTGCCATTGTATAACTATGATATTGTGTGTTTTTTTATAATTTGGTAGTCATGGAGAAATCGCATATTTTGTACACCTATATCGCAGCATCAGCTTAACAAACAATCCCGTAAATCATCCTCTGAACAAGTAACAACAAAACACGTTCAATTTTCCTTGGTCGCACTGGCTTAAACTATGGAAGGGAATATCCGCCAGTACATGCATGCTGTTAAGTGACAATTTTATGTTGTCTTATTACATGCATATTGCTAAATGACAATTGCATCTTGCCTTCTTTCATTCGTTTTAAACTAACTGCAACAGCCGTGTGTCTTTGTGCTTCATTCCTTCAGTAAGTGGCACGTGGCTTGAATCTTTCCTTACTCTATGTATATAAATTACAAATTCTTGCGTGTAAATGACAAATGCATCCTTTCTATTAATTTGTTTGTGTATCATCTTAAAATGTGAATGCTAACAAATTCTTACTGCTTCCTACGTTTTACTTAGTGAATTTGATTTAATCGTTCCTCCATTATTATCATACCGACCCATGCGTGTTAACATTAATAATTGCAAATTCAGCAAGGCGAAACCAATAAGCACTAAAAGCAGCAGCTAGCATGAACTTAAACGAATGCATTTGTAATATTCAATTCATACAATGCTGGAAACCAGACTTTGTCGGCAGTTCCCATAAAAATGTCAACCTTGCACGGTGCTTAAACAAAAAACTACACGACGATTTAGTGTTAGCCCAATCGCCAATTTTGGGTCATTTCTATCCGACAACCGGTATCTGTAGGAAAGGGGTAAGGCTTGTGGGCACTGCTCAGGGTGGTTGTGTCGTGGTGTGTCTGATTTCTGTGCTCGACTAGTTGGTTTGAGTGCTGCCTTCCCTGTGAGTGTCGGATTTTCTCATACCTTTTTTAAATTATAAAAGCAGGTGTACGGACGGCGCTGCATGGAAAATAGCACTTCTTAAACTATTTACGCTTAAATGGTCAGGGACGTCAGGAAAGATATAATTCTAGAATTATATTTCTAGAGTTATATCACAGGGGTATGACACATAATTTTTTGTTTGTTCACGATAGCCTTGTATATAAGTATGTATTAATCACCAATTAAATATTGGCCAGTATTGTACAAAGTTAATGGGGGCTAGATCTATATCAAATAGTGAGAAAATAACATATGGAACAATATCTTGTTCCTTGATCATAGTCGATCTAAGTACTATACATTTGCCTCCGTAGCTCAGTGGTCAGTGCGCTTGCCATCTTATCTGGCGACCCGGGTTCAAATCCGGATAGAGGCACATAAATATGCCGGCCATATTTCAGCAGAAATACTAGTAAAGCAAGTGATAGATCTAGTCAGGGTTCGATCACTATGACCACTTTGGGACTCTGTCTAAACGACAACCGGTATCTGTAGGTGGTAGATCTAGTCAGGGTTCGATCACTATGACCACTGTGGGACTCTGTCTAAACGACAACCGGTATCTGTAGGTGGCAGCTCTAGCCTGGACTCGATCACTATGACCACTGTGGGACTCTACATCAAAACTTACTGTGTGTACGCACCTTTAGGTGAAGTACGCCTCTCTCAAGATGTACGCCTTCGTTGTTACCAAGTGGCATGAGGGATTATGATCATTATCACTATATATATATATGTGTGTGTGTGTGTGTGTCACTAGTGTATTAGGCCTGCTATGTATTTCTGACATGTTTTTTTATAAACGCATCAGTAATTTGTCATCTGGCCCTCCACCCCAGGGAAAGTGCGGACTAAAGCAGGTCAATGAGCCTCGGTTTTTACCCACCCTTAGTTCCTATAAATAGTGGGAATAGGCAAAAAGGGAACTGGGGTGTCCCTGCAGTATGGTTGCGTTTGGTTAGGATCTTCTATATAGAATCCCTGATTTGGTAGGGATCTTATCATGAGTTCGGTCCCTCAGGATGGAGGTTTTGCACATGATTACCCTACTAATTCAGCTTTCTGGTTGGTCGATTTTCGAGAACGAATTTGGAAGGGCCATCCTTGGACAGGCTAGATAAAAAAGTATCTCGTCGTCACAGTCTAATTAGTAGGACTTACAAATGATATGCTGGGCTCAAGCAAAAGTAACCATATTATCCGAGGGTGGGTGGATGGGCCGTGACTGCAAATGACTAGATCTAGTGGCAGTGGTGCATGACAGGTTAAGTTATAATTTACAGTTGACAGACCATGCCTTAACAAAGCGTTTTAGGACTTCACGAATATAAAGTTAGATGCAGTATTCGAAATGTAGGCTAGCAAGTTACAATAACGTGCATATTTGAGATAATTGTCCACCAAAGCATCTAAAATCAAGAATTCGCCAACTATCACCCAATTTAAATAGCATATACTGTATAATTATATAATTGACATGACTACGTTAATACGAACTGAGAACGGTAAGAGTTTAGCTGACGTTTGTACAATTTATAATATATCATAATGCATTGCAAACCCTGTCTTAAACTATAAGATATAATGCCTCTATACATTAGACAGTCAGAAGTGTCAGCTTCAAGAGTCTATCCGTCCATAGTAAATCATTCGTTTTAAGAGAGACATGATTTCCGCGAAAAACGATACAACGGACGGGCAAGTTTTCACTTACTCACCGCTAAACCACGGAAAATACCGAACGTTTAAGTTTGCTGTCCTGAGTGATCTCCCTTGTATAGTAATTTGCGCTAGAAGCTAAAATTTCTATTGGTTCCCTGTAATGTTCTTAATGTTGTAAAATGCATTAGCATGCTTAAATGTTCGCGAAATTACAACTTTAAAGCAGTAACAATTAATCAAGTATCAAAATATACGAACGATCCAAAAGGTTGTTTGTAGTTCGTTAAGTTCAGTTGCAACAAAGTCAAATGCACGTAGTCAAACATAGAATGCAGTAAGCAATAGTAAGAATGAATAATTCAAGAATACATAAGTCAAAACAAAAAGGTATGTCGCAGTTGGCAATTACATGCAAGAATAAACGATATACATGAAGGGATTGCCCACTTAGCATCAAGAAGCATGAAGTATGAATAACGTGGACAACACTTGTAAGAAACCAAAATGCAATTGTCAAGTAGTAGAACGCATGTGCAAGTAGATAGCATAAAATTGTCACTTAACAGCATGCATGTACTGGCGGATATTCCCTTCCATATTAAACATAGAACATTTGTGGATGGGGCTTTTTACTTCAAATTCTTTGAAAACAATAAGTCGTCTTTGAGCTAAACCCACTGAATCGGAACTAAGAGTATGAAATAGTTTATTATATTAGATCATACAATTACAAAGCCCTATGTAACAGTGGCATAACTATCCTTGTATATAGTTCACCAGTCATTACATCCAAGGTCACCACCTCCGGGGATGTGTGGTTGGTAGCCGGGAAAACGGCCGTGTTTTTACCTTCCAGCTTCCCCGCGCTACCGGGGAAATGTTGGGATATTCTCCGAACCAATACACCGGGGACAATATTTAGTTGTCAGGTTCGGAGAAATACCGCAGATTTCACCATCAGCTGTTCCCTGGAAGGACGGTGGTTTTGACAACCCAAAAGTAAAATTTCCGGCCCATCCCCGGGAATGGGAGCCGAGTATGCAACTGACTGGTGCATATATTATGTACACTATTTAGAAAGATTAGATGCATCACTTACCGTTACAGCTAAACGTCAATAACTCGGGACGAACGTAATCAACATTCTAATGGTTCGTTTATTCTTGCGTGGCCTTTATGATATTATATACATTTACACCATGAAATAATGTGTCAGATATTTTCTTCAGCTATTAATATTTAACTAGCACTCATATAATTATGTATCTAGATAGTTTTAAGTCTTTCAATATACGTCAGTAAACTGAATACATGTTAAGGGAGTTATGTCCCTTTGTTTTTTACACTTAAAATTTTGCCCGCGCTACTTCTAAGTAACAATTGATAGGATTTCATTGAAACTTTGTATGAATGATAAGTACAAAGTCTAGCTGTGCATATCGGTGGCGTATAAATCTAACGCGGCATTCTGCAATGTCAATATAAACAGAAGTCACTGACCATTAAATCGATTTAGGGAGAGCAGAAGTTTATTTTACCTGCTCACTTTTATTCACCAATTAAATTAAGATTACGGTACACATTGAAAAGATAATCCCTTTTCCAATATCCTGATGTTGTTATACCTGATTTACTTGTTTATTTTAGGTGGCACAGGTCTCAATACCGCGTTAGATTTATACATAGGTCGGATATTTTAAGGGAGAACTTTACTTTCTTTGTTTGTTTTACATTATACATTTTTGCGTGCTATTTGTCTGTCACTATTAATCTGATTGCAATGAAACTTGGTATGAATAATCAGTGCCAAGGCTAGTTGTGCATATTGTTGGCTGATATCAGTTGGACTATTTGTGAGGGAGTTATTGCCACTGTGTGACACCGAGTCAAGAAGTATCTGGGGGTATTAATCACAATCAATGATATTTCTTGTTTGCTATGTAAACTTATTTTGCTTGGCCTACTGTGGTGTATATAAATCTAGGAGTTTATATTCAATAACAAAGTGTTTAAATGAGATTTTTTACTCACCTTTTCTGCATGTAGATTTACTAGCTACCTGAGATCTATGGTCTAAAGACAGGATGACAACTGCTAAATTATTCTAATAGAAGTTCGGGATACGGTTAAAAACACATTACTATTAAATTGATTTAAATGATTTCAAGTGCACACACAATCAAATATTGTAATAACTGGATACAGGATTTTGTCATAAAACTATTTCGTCTTGTCAAATTATGTTATTGAAGTCACTGATTGGCTAAGACGTTTACACATTGTTCCGTAATTCGATATATTAAATGTATAACTTAACCGCGATAAAGTCTTGAATAAACAAAAGATCCTATACGTTTGTTTTAGATTAAAATCTTGGGTCAAAACATTTTGGCACAGCATATAAAGTTTACATGCTATTATTAAAGAGCCATAAATAATAAATTGAGCTGATATAATGTGTCATTTTTATGGAAAAGTCATCGCATTCTACGCTGTACTGTCCTTCCCCAAACACTGTTAAGAACAGCATCTCTTCCTATATATATTTATTTAGGAGAAAAAAGCCACCAATGTTATAGAAGCAAGGCAAATAATCGACTTCGATGATGCCCAGCTTGCACCATGGACCATTTTTAGAAATTTAAGATGGCGTCCAAGGTGGCAAACAACTATATTATAAACAACTGTATTACATTACTTTGCATGATCGATTGGTTTAAATAAAACTTTTAATAAGAATAACTTAAAAGGGGATGCAACATTCAAACGAAACACTGGAGATCGAAAGGCATAAATAGGAAACACATAAAAACCGCACAAACCATTACACACGTCAAAAGGACAATGACAATAATTTATTTGACATAGTGGCCACCGGCCCAAGATCAGCATGAAGTATCATGACAAATATATACATGTATGAATTTATAAATATGGAACAAACATAATTACAACATTATTCCTATGCATACATAATTTCATACAAATCCCATCAATGATAAACGAAACATTACAAAACCATGCAATTTGTTGATGATAGTATACAGTACAGTATGTAGAATCACGTGATCAAATGAATGCGGTTTTACACTCAAAACTATTGCGATTTCGTCTGCTAACGGTGAGTTTTTTCTTGATTATATCGATCGTGCATTTAATATGGTTATATAATATAGCCTAAAGTACCGTTAGGTATGCAATACTCATTGTATGAATTGCCAATGATTTTAGTTCAAACAATGCAATGGTTGTCATGGCAACAGGAGTTTTAACCCACAAGTCGTAAACTTTACAAGTTATGCATACAATACCTACTCTAGACCCTTTATTTAACTTGAAATTATTTAGAGATAGTTCATAATTGACACTTGAACCAATTAATAGACAAAAAATGCAAATACAACGAGAATATGTATGTTCGAAATCAATTGGAGCTGCAAATGGTACCTGGCGTGCAACGAATTACTGTCACCTATTCAGGGGGTTGCGTTTGCAAATTCACCACGGATAGTTTTATAAAGCATTGTTGGGCACTGCTTTGTAGTTTTTTTCATTTTTCATAGGTTAATTCATAATAAACAAATGACTAAATTGTAAGAAACTACATGAGTTGCCCTAATGTGGTGATAGTCTCGATATGAACCCGAAATAGATATATGTTTGGTATTTTTTCTCACGAAATGTCGTTTTAAGGCATGCAATAAGATTGTCGCAATCGTTCAGGTTTTTAAAGCAAGTAAAAAGTGTTAATACTTTATTAATAATATGTTAACATAAGTAACAAAGTTTTCTGGATTTATTATCCCTTGAGTTTTTGCAATTAATAATGCCTTTTACAACCCTACCCCCTTTCTTCGTTTTCAGGCAATTATTTCGACAACCCAACTGGGGACCTTTATGACCTTTCACACAAAAATATTTCAACCATAACTTACTAATTGTATGTTTTACAAATAGGCTAAGGTAAGATATATTAAATAATGTACAAATTAAACATATTTTCCCATTCAGATATGTTCAAAAAGGTAAAGTTTTATTCTCAATAATTCCTGGGACAGTCATTCAATAAGATCGAGGATGGAAGTACAAACATTGTCCCACGTATTCTGCAAGACGTACTCTCCATTATGTTCTGCCCACGATATGCACACGTTACGTTCGTAGATGCCCTTCATTGTCCTTGACATAAGGTTTATATTCACGTGTTCTTTTAACATTAAAATAACAGGTTTATTCTTCATATAGGCTGTCTCAAGCTCAAACCTACAACGATTGCTCCTACAATAATTCTCAGTCACCAGACAAAGGACAGCACTAGATCTATCTAAACATATATCTAACTCATTATGAAAATAGAAACCAAGGCGACAGTAATCGTCTGTGCATACAAGATTCCTTTCATGATAAATACCGGTGAGTTGTCTTAGATTTTCATTTAGGTGTGGCAAAACGTTATCCTTCACAAACGCGTAGTCTTTATTGCTGTATGACAAAAATATGGGAAATTCGTATGGTCCATCTGCCCTCCGTATTCTATCAATTACTCTATTCCTGTGAGCAAGTATCTGTCGTAATGTTCTACGCTTGTATAACCACACAAATACAGCTAAGGCAACAATTATCACAATTATTACTGTAACGGTGATGGAAATAATCATAGTTCCCCTGATACAGATGTTCCGTACATTAGAAATCGCAGTTGCATCAATTGCAACCTGATTGTCTCTTTCGTCAAGACAAGTTAGTCCCTGTGCCTTTATATCCACAAGACGAGTCGATTGCAACCAAAGAAGAAACGGCTTTGCTGAACACAAGGAACAACTGATGGGATTGGAATTTAAGATCACTTCGTGTATCAAAACATCTCCGAGTTCACTCGGCAAAAAATAGTTCAAATTGTGTAGTGAGGTGGCATCTAGAGTCTTGATGTTATTATTTCGCATATTAATACTTCTTAGCTTATTGAGACCAGATACATACACGGTGAACTGATTCAGTCTGTTGTATGACAAGTCGAGTGTTGAAAGCTCTTGAGAACTCTTAAGGAAGGCACTTGGGATATGTGTAAGGTTGTTTCTCGATAAGTTGATGTCTGTGATGGCTGACACGCCGGAGAGAAGTTTTTCAAACTCTTGCGGATCTTCGTCATACATTATGTACATCCTATTTCTGGATAAATCCAAGTTCCGCAGATTCGGCGAGCATGACAATAAAGAACTATGCATATATTCCATTTCATTGCTAGATAGACCCAGGTAACGAAGTTCAAATGTGAGTGTGCCGCTAGGTACCCTAATATTCAAACGATTTAAATTATTTCCTTTAAGTTCTAATTCCTTAATACATAAATTATATTTCTTAATCACTACGAGCTGAATATCATTGGCCCACAAAGCTAATGGCGCCTTAACTATTCCTGTGGCATTTAAAGTATGCATGGACAATAACAGGTCCCATTCTGAGTGTCTTGTGGCCCAATGATAGGCCAAATTGTTAAAGGTATATCTCCTTTTTGGAACATTTGCTAAAGTGGGAAGTTCGAGTCCAGTAATATCGAGCATCTCCAATTGTTCAATATCACTCGGTAGTAAACCATCATCATAAATATTTGCGATACTTGTATAGGACATATTCACTGATGTCAAGTATTTCATTCGTTTCAGAATTGCCGTTACATTCAATAAGTTTATTTGTGACATACTAAAATCAATATCTGTTATATTTCTAGGTAACAAAACATCAATAAGATGATCATCAAAGTCATAGCCAGAAACTCCCCAACTATTCCAATCGGATAGTTTAATCCTTTTCAGACCAGCTAGTTTGTTTGTCCCATTTAATAACGAAAGTAACTCATAGATTTTCAGGCTGCGACAACCGGTGAAGTCAATAGTGTTGACACTTGCCAATCCACTCAGCATGTCGGGATCTACAGTAAGTCGCATTATGTTAAGGTGAAGCTCTCTAACGGATTTTAAAGTTACAAAGCAATCTTTAGAAAGTGCCCAGATTTTGCTTCCACTGATTGGGTTACCAACCAGCCTGAGATAGGTCACATTTTCCCAATTTCGTCCGGTAAAATTTGATGTGGTAATTACCAAATTGCTCGGGGATGTGTTGTTGACACAAACTCGCGTGATACCGTCAGGAATACAGCTTGGAACATCAGCACAGGTTAATATATCCTCGTCCATGTAACAGTTTCTTCCACATATCTCCTCCGATGCACAAACTTGAACCAAAACAGTCAACAAACACATCCGTAACATTAGCATTGTCATATCTAAAGGTGTTTGTGGTTATAGTCAACGTGTTATAAACAACTTTGATTTAAACATTTTCTTGTTCCTTACTTACTACAAACACCGTCAATTGCATGTAGTTTTAAATAAAATACTTCGCTTGAATATACATATTGTAAAACATCCGTCGAACACTGTTGAACATAATTCCTTACTCGTTAGTTGCCAAATGCCACAATGGAAAGAACTGATATATACGGCGGGCATAGTAAATATAATAAGCAGTTTGATAATCGGAGATAATTAATTAGGAAATCAGATATGGCATCCGTATGAGACCGATTGTTAAATAATGGTTTTGAGTTTGAGTATATAGGAATTAACCAAGGTGGCTGTTGGCCAAACCTACGTTTATAATAAACATGCTGATACACAGTCCGTCCTTAAAACAATGCATGTACTTTCGGGGATAGCTATAACAATAACACATTAGTATTTTAATAAGATATACATTTTACATAAGCCCGTCCATGCGCAAAGAAAATGAACATGTTTTACCAATTGGAGAACCCGTTGTTTCAAATAACCATACTGCACTATTACGGAAAGTAAGCCTCGTGAAATAATGTCAAGTTACTGCATGAAAGTAATCTCTGTTTAAATATACTGTAAAATCATTTAACTTCAATGGGATAAACTTTTTGGTTTGGTTAAAAGGGTTCATTGTCGACGTAAAACTTGGTTTGCTACTTTTAAAACACCCGCACTTCACACAAACACAGATTATTGTTAAAATGGTGATTAATTCTAAGATATTTTCCAACGACAGTTGAGTCACACGTGACTTCAATGGGTTGGCTGATGTCACTCGGCGGTCCATCATATGTTCCACAAACTGTACCAATGTAATTATCACTATCAGCCCGGGTGGACGAGACGATGAACTCCAAGTTGCGATTTCTGTAAACTGTAATTGAGATATTGACAGTACATGTAAGAATTTCAAACCACTTCTTATAGTCAACATAAAAGATCAGGTTTGTCGGCTTCAACACAATATCAATTAAGTACATTAACATTACATAACACAAAAAATTTAATGGTACCATATTAATCCGCTGCAGTCAAGATTGTCATTTCACCATGGATTTAATACTTGTATAACCTGAGACAACGATGTTAAAGAAATAAAGAGTTATATTCTACGATAAAACACAGATATAACATTCATTGTTTCGATTCTAACGTGCGGTTTTTAGTCAATATAGGAAATATCCCTCACCTCAGATGGAAAGTCGCCTCTAAATCCATTTAACATGGCAGCTGTCATCAAATTACGCAAACAACAGCCTTCTTTCGGTTTATTTGTGGCAACGGCACACTTTTAATTCTGTTCAGGCACCGACACCCTCTCTGTGCTATAGTTATTGTGAGTTATTTTTCCAGTCATCTGCAACGCACAGAGAGGCTGCCGGTGCCAAAACGAAACCGAAAGAAGGCTGATTTTATGTTATTTGATTAAAGTAACCATATTAAAAGTATTTAGATGCCAGATTGGTTCCAGGACTTTCCATCCGTGACGTGCGAGATATTTCCTATACTGACGAAAAATCCCATTTAAGTGTCATAAATATGATTGTGTGTACATTTGAACAAGTACCCATGTCAACATTCCATCTTAGTCTGAACTTGTGGCAACTGATAAAACAAAAGGAACAACACGAATGCAGTGGTTACTCATTGTGTTGTTCCGTGGGCTATCGTTTTTAAGCACATATCGGCATTTTGACCAACTGCATGATTTCCCCCCCCCCTTTCTTCAAAATGTATTGTTTTGTACGAAGAGGGTGCCGGTGCCAGCACAGAGAGGGTACCGATACAGCGTTTTGCAAAGAGAGGGTGCCGATACGGGTATACACTTAGCGGCACTTCTAACGCTGCCATTTATATATTTCAGTTTTCTTTGAAAGTCCTCTGTGAAATTTTATGAAATTTGGCACACGTATATATCAATATTTGACACTAGTTCTGACGAATTTTCCGCTCGATCCGACAATAGACTATTGCATGATATGTCTTCAACAGACTGAATACTAAAAATGAAAGTCGCATTTTTATCGCGCAATACCTGTCACCTGGTCGTTGTCCTGGCTAGATGTCCTTTCTTCCTGTAATAATTGTGTGTATCGACATTTTATTTGCTCATGTTTTTTAATAATAATAAACAATATTTACGAACTATTTAGTAAAGGAAAAAGTTTGGTTTTGCAGCAAAAAATAGTATTTACCGTAACCATAACGTGTCGGTTGAAAAATACGATTCCTGAGAATAACGGGGATTAGTCTCAACTTGAAATTTAAAGCTAGGGTGGCCAAAATTACATTAAACTGAATAAATTTAACTCTACTTCATACTATGTACATTCATTATTTAGAAGAAATTTATATTTTATCATTCAAGTAGCCTTATTTGAGGTTAAACGTTTATTTTTAACCCATCGGTTTTATATTCATAATACGTGTAGATTTTGGGGCGGTCTGAGCGTATCTGCTGCTATTTCGTTTCCTCGAAAATTGTAATGTTGATGAATTTTATGAATATTTTTTATTGTGAACACTTATGATATAACATTTGAAGTATTAAAAAAATAAAATCTTGAAAATACTCGATTTACCCTTAATTAATACGCTATTTAATTTTGTGACTTTATAGTTTCGGGTGACGTAAATTACGCATTTACTGCGAATTTTCGTACCCATCAATTTCCAAATTTTTAAAAGCAGTAAGAGGCACATGCTTTAAACTAAAGCTGGTGAAAATTTGATAAAGTTATCTTGAACGGTTCTCGAGATATTAAGAAAATTCAAGTGGCAGCGTTAGAAGTGCCGCTAAGTGTACATCGTGTTTTGTGTCGGATAAAATTGACATGTCTCTATCATCAGACTGTTGAATCATATCCAACAAACGGATCGTGTATATGACGTACCACGTGACAACAGGTCAAGGGTCAATGCCGCTGACATAGATAGGTAATGCTGCTATAATTTGAGCACTAATCTCAACGTCATACTCTTAGCTTAAACCTAGTCCATCTGTCATTAAAATGTATGTACATTTCGTACAGTGTCTATTACGACATCCACAATTGTCTGTGATCAAAGGGAGATTATTTTGGTAAAATAATCGCGATTAAATTATAGCTGTTGCAAGTACCAAGTCTTCTAACTTCATACAAAACTATAGCTAGCTTGCGATAGAAAAAAGCGTGTTTTTGTAACATTTCTGGAAATCTATTCATCAGATTTTGGTAAAAAATTACACAGAACTACAATAACTTCCTACCTACTCCCATTCCGAATTCCATAGTTTTGAGTCACTCTTAAAATACATTTATTCTTTATTATATATTGGAATTACATGTACATGGACAGTTTAACGCAGGGAGGTAATCTGGTATTCCATTGATGATTTATTATCAGTTATTTAACCGTTACACTCCGTAATCGTCGGGATTGACATTGCTGATTGAAGATGAGACTTAGGAGGCCCGTATGATTCAGGTTATTTAGAAGTGTGGCTTGTAAACAATGTGCAGCAATTACATGCACTTCGTCAGATTCACAGACGGGCCTCGTGTGTGTCATATTAAATAGGTTTCAAATATGTAAATATACCGTTATGCGTATCACATGACCGTAAAATTGGCTGTTGCAAGTACCAAGTCTTCTAACTTGATATTTCATACAAAACTACAACATGTTCATAGAACTTATGAACAAAAGTTTTTTAACTGAATTCTGATGTTTCTAAAATTCAGTGTTTATTAGGTAGATATATTTCATTTATTCGTGCAAAATTTCATACATGTAGGTTTAGTAATTTCAGAGAAATGTTTAAAAAAACACGATTTTTTTCTATCGCAAACTAGCTATACAAATATGTTACATAGAACTTAATATGATGACATATCAGTGTGTATTAGATAGATATATTTCATTTATTCGTGCAAAATTTCATACTTGTAGGTGTAATTACAGAGAATTTTGTATAAAAAAACACGAGTTTTTTCTATCGTAAACAAGCTATACCTCACTCCCACTTCCAAAAAGAAGTAGATCGATATGTGTATTTTTAAATTGTGGTGTTTTGTCACAGGATCAATACATATCTTAAAATCGATAATTGTCATGGGTTTATATCAAGTAAATATCGCTTTACACATATGCAGCTAAATCATCATAAATTATTTGGCAATTCTAATAAATAAGCCACACGGTATCAGGTTTACGGAACTTTTGACGCTCAGTATATTTTGATAACATTTTCAAACATCCATTTTCTCGAATCCAGTAGTCAAATTTTGGTAAATCTATGAACAAGACAAGAACACCTGTGACGTGTCAGACTACGTAGTAGTGTGGTCACATGAGTGACTACTTTATAACATACCCTCTGTGAGGAATTCCAAAGGTATACTACAATATAAGACACACTACGAGATGCTGACATCTCGGTTGCCCAGTACGAGTATGAGTTCAAGGTATGAGAACACCATGTAACATCTGTATTCTGGACATCACCGTCGATCGCCATTTCTGCTTTCAATGTAACTCCGTTCCAGACGTGTGTAGTGGGCTGCCAGGCTGCGATCAACTGAGCTTGCAAATATTGCCCACCTTAAAATGGAAATGACAACCGTAGAATATCATAACAGTTATCATTTTCATATGAAGAGCAAAATAAACAGAATAAGTACAGACTACAATGCATGGCTGCCTTTAGTATTACCGCGTGTTCCTTGTGAAAGCGATGCGGTAATAAATGTGTTTGCATCATTTTATCGCTGGATTAGAAAGAGACTGTCTTAAGTATATTACTAACGACTTTACTTACGACCTTCTAAGACTGATACATTTTGGAAATCAGCATCACAAAGCGCTTCTTATTAACCTATTTTCATGAAAAGCGGAACTTGTCATATTGACCAAACTGAAGTTGAAACAGCTTGTTTAACCATAAGTAAAGAGTACTTCTCGGACAGTTTTTCTTGTTTTCTCAAAATATCAATTTTGCACTTACGACCTTCTCATTATAAGCCAGCGATATGGTTATAACGTTATGGACTTAAGTCCCAATGTCCTAATACATATGTACAATAAACATGAATTTCAATTGTTAATTATTATTTAAAAAAAATACAAATACCGAACAGTTTTTCTAACTATGCAACAACTGAATTTGTATTAGTGTACATAATGTATTAGTTATTTAAAATATTTATATAGTGTGCACAAGACAATGAGAAAGATGGTACATTTCGCTGGCTTAGAATGAGAAGGTCGTTACTACAAAATCGATATTTTGAGAAAACAAGAAAAAACTGTCTGAAAGTTACTCATTTACTAATGGCACAACATGGTTTTACAACTTCAATTTGGTCAACATGACAACTGTCGACTTCCATGAAAAGAAGCTCATAAGGAGCGCCATAGTATGCTATCTTCAACTATGTATCAGTCTTATAAGGTCGTAAGTAGTAGTTACGACCTTCTCATTTTAAGTCAGCGATTTGTTATATTCCACAAAGTGGAATAAATAAGATACGTTTAGTTCTAAACTTACCATATATATCTATTTATTTTTGAATTAGTAGTTTATTTTAATTTTTATCAAAACGTTCTATGTTTGTAAACATCACATTAACCTGGGCGCACTCAAGTAGACGTTACAATGCTATAGCAACTTACTGTGTAGAACTTCCCATCCGGGCTCTTCAGAAATACTTGGAGATTCAAGAAATGGGTTATTGTTTGAAAGTTCACATCTTGTGTCTCATCGTTCGTGTTGATTGATATGCAACCGTCTGTAAGCGCACATTGTACGAGACAGTATGTTGTTGAGCATTTGAAACGCCCTGTTACGTTGTTCGTGTATCTCACACTAACTTGGCTCACGTAAGGAACAAATATGTATATAAAATGAATTAACGATAAAAGCGTAGAGATGCATGACTCGGAACAAATATGTATAGACATGTGTACTTAATTAAATGTAAGTTATTGACTTAAGCTACGTATGCACCACCTTATGTTAATTCTTTAATGTATACTATGAACAACGCACGCCTGACTGGCCCTAATTATCATTGCAAATTAAAAGAGATTATCCATTAAACGTGATTGTGGCCGTTATTGCACTAAGACAGAAGCAACCACAATATGCAAATAAAACGAAAATACCCGCCTTTGAATTGGGATAATCCGCGCGTTCCATGTACGAACAAACAAATACCTGTGATATACATGATTAGTTTGTATATTTCATCATTGCTGCCTGATTTTGAACCAATCGTATTAAATTTCATTTAATCGGGTACGTTTCTTCTCCTCATATATAGTGGAGCTTTTGAAATGAATTACAAAGATTAATGCTAATAATATGTTAACTAGTAATTCCCAATGAAAAAAACTACACATTAATGACCAAATATTTAAGAATGTCCTGCATAACTGTTTTTCATTAAAAATTAAAACACAAGTTCTAAACGCATTGATAGGCTGTATCAATTATTCAAGGATATATCGCTGGCTTAGAATGAGAAGTACTTGACCAAACTGAAGTTCAGAAAGCTTGTTTTACCATAAGTGATTGTCAGACAGTTTTTCTTGTTTTCTAAAAATATTGATGTTGTGGTTACGACATTCTCATTCTAAGCCAGCGATATGTCTTTAAGTTTAAACTATTGATAATAATATGTTTATATGTTGCCAACCGTTCTAAATGACCGATTTGTTTACGGAGAAGTAAAATCTACAAACATAAACGTAGAATAGTTATAGCTAGCCACCTTTAACATTCCATGGATACATCATTATGACCTAGATTTCCTGGTTATAAGATGTAGTATAATGACCATCCTGACCAAGTTTCCTAAAAGCTGTGCCAAAAATGTATCCTGGAATAGATACGGTTTTCCCATAAGAATGATTTAACTTATGCTACGGTCACATTTGCCCTACGAGCTCCGTACGATCTCCGTACGAGTGATTTTGCTGAACTCGCACGACGTCCGTACGGAGTCCGTACGGTGCTCGTACGGATATTGATA
The DNA here is from genome assembly GCA_963678985.1 of Spisula subtruncata. Lineage (NCBI taxonomy): Eukaryota > Metazoa > Mollusca > Bivalvia > Venerida > Mactridae > Spisula > Spisula subtruncata. The sequence continues at coordinate 27,130,695 of OY787665.1, forward strand.
CTCGTACGAGTATCGTACGGATTTTTTCGACTCGAAGATGTCTCGGCGACATGGTAAAACTTTTTCACCGAGCTCCCGAGTTGTCTACGGGCTGTCTACGAGCTCGTATATATTTTGAGTCAGACGTATTTCGCACGGGACTTTAACGGTCAACGTCATAGGATCAGATAGTGAACATTATGACAGCAGTTATGTCAACAATGTTAATTGTTATGTGTATATAACAATATGTTATAGACAATATATTGAAATTTCGACACATTTTTCGATGTCGAATTGATGATACATGTGTTTAACTGCTATTGTGTCAATGCCGCTGCATCTGTACCCAGTATCTAAGATCCGGTACAAAGATCATTATAACGTATCATTTTAAAAAACAAAACATAAATTAGGTAATGAAATCCAAATTTAATACATAATTATAATTATGCCCTTCAATTTTAACATCTGCTATTTTTTTAATATATGGCTTTTAATACAAAACAAATATTTAGTGTAATGATTAGTATATTTATACAAAAAAAAAATAAAATGACTAAATACTTTGATATATATTGCCTTAGTCCAAGAGCCAAGGGCTGTTTATTTACAATTCTTGTCCAAATCTATAATTGGTATCAATTGAAAGCTTATTGTGTCCGGTTTAAGAAAAGTGATTTCTTAAAAAAATTCTGCTTTCACAACGCTGAGATATCCAAGATGGCGGCCAAGATGGCGGCCAAGATGGCCGCCAATTTTTCAAATATCACCACTGTGCTATATTTAGCGTACTGTAAGTACCACATGTGTCTTATAACATTTTTTATGCGGTTTTCTTATAGAAAACATGTTAAAAGATACAAATCATACAAAAAACATGAAGGTTTTGCATATGTTTTATTAAAATCTTGCTTTTATGAGGAAAAAAATGACGAAAAAACGGTAAATTATACAATATTGTTTATTATAATTCGTATACATGAAGTATTTTTTATCCAAAATCATTCTAAATTGTTCTTATGATAATAGTACACATCATTTAATAACAAAATGACTTAAATATGGTAGGGTAATGAGATTTTGAAGCATAATTTGAATTAAAGTGGGTGGGGTAAATTAACCGTCCATTTTTCTAATATCACCACTGTGCCATATTGAGTATATTGTAAGTACCAAATGTGCCTTATATCATGTTTTATGCAGTTTTCTTGTTAAAAACAAGTTGAAACGTAAATAGCATGCAAAAAAAACATGAAATTTTACGGATTTTTTTTTTAAAACCTTGCTTTTATAACGGAAAAATGACGAAAAAACGGCAAATTTTACAATATCATTGTTTGTTATAGTTTGTATACATGAAGAACTTTTATCTAAAAATCGTTCTAAACTGTTGCTATATGATAGTAAAACACATCATTTAATATCAAAATGACTTAAATACGGTAGGGAAATGAGATTTTGAAGCATACTTTGTACTGAAGTGGGTGGGGTAAATTTGCTGTCAATCTTTTACAAGTTCACTTCTGTGACATAATACTCATACTATAAGTACCCATTCTGTCTTATATTTTGTTGTATGTGTTATTGTGACAGAAAACATGTTAAAATATACAAATCAAGCTCAAATCATGATATTTTGGTTTTGAATATTTAAAATTTATTTGTTTTATGACGAAAAAGTGACGAAAATAGGTAAAATATGGCATGTCTTTTATCATACTCAGTATACATGTTGTAATTTTGGCCAAATGATTATTTCAAATAGTTCTAAAAATAGCAAGAGATACTATGTCTGGCTGGAAAAGGTACCACAGACACTCAGATATTGGCTGTATTCAGCTGTAATTCGGCTGTATCAGGATGTGGTAAGTACCTAAGAAATCAAGAAATGACTGCATGTTGAGGGGGGGGGGATAATACCTTAGAAACCAATGATTGGCTTTGTCTGACTGTAGTATGTACCTTGAGACCCAGAAATGACGGTGTCTAGCCTGTGTAAGTACATCAGAAACCCCAAAATGGTTGTGTCTGGTTGTGGAAGGTACTGGTACCTAAGAAACATATAAAGGGCCATCTCAGGCTGCGATAAGTACTTCAAAATCCAAGGTCAGGCTGTGTTTGGCTGTGGTAGTTACCTAAGAAACCCGTATACATAATGTTGTATCGGACTGCTGTATGTACCCCAGAAAGTCAGAAATAGCTATATTCAGTTGTGATAGGTACCTCAGACACCCAGAAATGGAGGTATTTTGCTGTGATAGGTACCTCAGACACCCAGAAATAGCTGTATCTAGCTGTTACATCTATAGGTACCTCAGTCACCCAGAAATAGCTGTATCGAAATGTGATAAGTACCTCAGATACCCAGAAATGGAGGTATCTTGCTGTGATAGGTACCTCAGACACCCAGAAATGGAGGTATCTTGCTGTGATAGGTACCTCAGACACCCAGAAATAGCTGTATCTAGCTGTTATAGGTACCTCAGACACCCAGAAATGGAGGTATCTTGCTGTGATAGGTACCTCAGACACCCAGAAATGGAGGTATCTTGCTGTGATAGGTACCTCAGACACCCAGAAATGGAGGTATCTTGCTGTGATAGGTACCTCAGACACCCAGAAATGGAGGTATCTTGCTGTGATAGGTACCTCAGACACCCAGAAATGGAGGTATCTTGCTGTGATAGGTACCTCAGACACCCAGAAATGGAGGTATCTTGCTGTTATAGGTACCTCAGACACCCAGAAATGGAGGTATCTTGCTGTGATAGGTACCTCAGACACCCAGAAATAGCTGTATCTAGCTGTTATAGGTACCTCAGTCAACCAGAAATGGCTGTATCAAGCTGCTATAGGTACCTCAGACACCCAGAAATGGAGGTATCTTGCTGTGATAGGTACCTCAGACACCCAGAAATAGCTGTATCTAGCTGTTATAGGTACCTCAGTCAACCAGAAATGGCTGTATCAAGCTGCTATAGGTACCTCAGACACCCAGAAATGGAGGTATCTTGCTGTTATAGGTACCTCAGACACCCAGAAATTGAGGTATCTTGCTGTTATAGGTACCTCAGACACCCAGGAATGGAGGTATCTTGCTGTGATAGGTACCTCAGACCCCCAGAAATGGCTGTATCTAGCTGTGATAGGTACCTCATACACCCAGAAATGTCAGTATGCGGCTGTGATAGGTACCTCACACACCCAGAAATGGCAGTATCTGAATATGATAGGTACCTCAGACACCTAGACATGGCTGTATCTAGCTGTGATAGGTACCTCAGACACCTAGACATGGCTGTATCTAGCTGTGATAGGTACCTCAGACACCCAGAAATGGCTGTATCTAGCTGTGATAGGTACCTCACACACCCAGAAATGGCAGCATCCAGCTGTGATAGGTACCTCACACACCCAGAAATGGCAGCATACAGCTGTGATAGGTACCTCACACACCCAGAAATGGCAGTATCTGAATATGATAGGTACCTCAGACACCTAGACATGGCAGTATCCAGCTGTGATAGGTACCTCATACACCCAGAAATGGCAGTATCCAGCTGTGATAGGTACCTCATACACCCAGAAATGGCAGTATCCAGCTGTGATACGTACTTCTGACACACAGAAATGGTTGTATATGAATATGATAGGTACCTCAGATACCCAGAGATGACGGTATCTGGATGTGATAGGTACCTCAGATACCCAGAAATATCAGTATGCGGCTGTGATAGGTACCTCATACACCCAGAAATGGCTGTATCTGGCTGTGACAGGTACCTCATAAACCTTAAGAACCAAGAATTGGCTGCATCTGACTGTGGCGGGTACATTGGAGACAGAGGAATCTTTTATCTAGCTGTGGTAGGTACCTCAATATCCCAGAACTAGTCAAATCTGACTGTGACCAGCACCTCAGAAACACAGAAAGTGATACAAAACCCAGATATTGCTGTATCTGACTGTGACATGTACCTCAGTGGGTCAGAAAAGGCTGCATCTGACTGTGGTACGTACCACGTAAGTCTGAAATTTCTGTATCTAGATGTGGTAGTAACCACAGAGAGCAATATCTGACTGTACATGGCAGTATCGAGGGTATTTGGTACGGTACCACAGAAACCAAGCTACATGTATTGGTGTACTAGGCAGTTATATCTACTCTTTTTAACCATTTAACCAGAACATGAATAACGCATAAGTGTTATGTATAGCATAGAGCCAGAAATACAAATACATGAGTATGAGTTTATTTTCAAATACAATGGATATATACAATCCATGAGTATAGAAAATTTTCACATATTCAATGCAATCATCAAAAGTGGTCAAAACACATGTTTTAAGTGTTTTAGGCAGGGATATAAGCAAATGTTGGTTTCCTTAGAAGATTTTATTCAGCAGTGTTGTGTACCGCAATGAGCACGAATTGTTTTCACATGTAATTTAATAATACGGGAATTAAGTAACCTGTAGGGTCAGAAAATGCAGTATTGGGCTACTGTTTGTTTCTCAAAGGCTTTGTTATGTAATCAATTATGATTTTCATGACAAACGTCCATATGAAGCGCCGTGCGATGCAGGTTTCCAATATGTATGATAGTATCACTCTTTTAATGGTGTTAGCAGCACTTATGACCTTTTCGTTTTAAACAAGCAATTATTGTGAATGAAACAAATTCAATATAAGAAACATTTGAAAAATACTATTTTGCCAATATTTTTCGCCACATTCGTGTCGAATTTAGCTCACTTAGTTATAAGAATACACTAAACTAAAAATTAAGTTGCATTTAGATATAGTATAACACAAATATTACCGTTGAGTGTTATTCAAGTAAAATAATTCGTCAAAAACATTTGTTTTTAATGTCAATACGAATTTCATTTTAGGGAGTCAATTTACCCCACCCACTTCAATACAAATTATGCTTCAAAATCTCATTAACCTACCATATTTAAGTGATTTTGATATTAAATAATGAGTACTATTATCATAAGAACAATTTAAAATAATTTTTGCATGAACAATACTTTATGCATACAAATTATAACAAACGATAATGTATAATTTACCGTTTTTCGTCATTTTTTCGTCATAAAAGCATTTTTTTAAACAATGTATGTAAAAATGTCATGTTTTTGCATGATTTGTATCTTTTAACATGTTTTCTATAAGAAAACCGCATAAAAAATGTTATAAGGCACATGTGGCACTTACAGTATGCTCAATATGGCACAGTGGTGATATTTGAAATAAATGGCAGTCAATTTACCCCACCCACCGCAATACAAGTTATGCTTCAAAATATCACTACCATAACATATTTAAATGAGTTTGATGTTAGATAATTTGTATTACTATCAGAACATCAGTTTAGAATGATTTTTGGACAAAAAGTACTTCATTTATACGTATTATAATAAACGATATTGTATTAATCGCAGTTTTTTCGTCATTTTTTCGTCATAAAAGCAAGATTTTAATAAAATATATGAAAAACCTTCATATTTTTTGTATGATTTGTATCTTTAAACATATTTTCTATAAGAAAACAGCATAAAACATGTTATAAGACACATGTGGTACTTACAGTACGCTTAATGCAGTACTGTGGTGATATTTGAAAAATTGGCGGCCATCTTGGCGGCCATCTTGGATATCTCAGCATTGTGAAAGCCGAATTTTTTAAGAAATCACTTTTCTTAAACCGGACACAATAAGCTTTCAATTGATACCAATTATAGATTTGGACAAGAATTGTAAATAAACGGCCCTTGGCTCTTGGACTACCTATGCTTGTTTTGGTTGAAGCTGGGGGGGGGGGGGGAAGAATGATGGGTTAGCATATCCAGAACGAAATACAGGGTGCTGACAGATTACTAAAGCGTGTAGGTCTATCATTCTATGTGGCCGGCTTTATCCATGATGTGACAAGTCTGGCCACCCAATATGGCATGTTCGGCACCCAGTAACTTTATATGTCATTGTTTATATGATTGTTTATAAAATAGAATCAGATATGAGCAGAGGTCTACAGGGAAGACTGGACTTTCCCTACCGAGTTATCTCTTAAATTAAAGGTATTGCTGTTATATTATAATAATGACGCTACTAGCTTTTGAAAGAGGTATTTGAATGATTTTAAGAAGACTCAACATGTAAGTACGTCAACAAGCCTTTTAACATGTGGTATAATCAACCATTCGGGTGACACTCAGACTGTGGTCACGTGGGTAATTCTCTAGAATACGGATCGACAAGTCAATCAAAGGTTTTAATCTCGACCGGGACATATGGTCATTTGGAAATCATTTCATTGTTTCCACCCAACTAGAAATGGACTAGTTGGTAAACCCAGAGGTGGTCTACACCTAAAACGTTATAGAAACCAAGTTGTACATTCGAAAAAGCTAGGGGTCCCACATGCCGTTTAACATTCTGTCTCTTCCATCCTCCTGTGTATCCGATATGTACCCGATGAGTATTGATGATCGCGCAGACACCGACCGATGAGTAGCAACGTATATTTTTAATATACTTTAAATGACCATGGCCGCCGTCACTCGATGCTACACAATCCCCCGATCTGCAGCATGACAACGTTCGGCTTCAGTCAAATTAGCCAAAATGTACGCCGACCGTTCATTATATTATGAAGATGTCCAACCAGTCATTCTGCTAGGTCCGACTAGCACAAGAACATAACATAACACAAGACGTACTCGTCTCCTAATGTAAGATGGCCATATTTTTCCAACATTCCAGAAGCCTGGACCCCACCTCACCAAACCCGGATCCGCTCATGCTCAATGTAAAATGAATTGACATGTCCGTGATTCGCGTGCACATATCTTATGTGTACACATAAATATTTGTCTATACGTCTATGTGTTCTTTTTATCTTTTAGTTAATGGCAACTGTGCAATATACATGCATTCCATGTACTTTAAGGCATAATAATACTCATCGTACTATAATAAACTCTATACACGTAAGTATACTAAGTAATTAAACGTTTTTTCCTTGCATTTATAAACATGACATGAAAATCCATCATTCTTTAATCATCTTACATATAATAGTAACTAAAAATAGGTAATGTCAGCTTCCTTGTGAGTTCCCTACTTCAATAATACCTACGAACTCGTAGACTACTAGGGAGCTCGGTGGAAAATGTTCACCGAGCTCCCGAGTCCTCTACGAGTTACGAAAATCCGTACGATGCTCGTAAGAGTTTACAATGCCCGTACGGACCCCGTACGGACTCCGTACGGGCTTGCTAAATTTCGACTCGCACGGAGCTCGTACGACTAATGTGACCAGGCGAAATTGAAATATGTCGAAAAATAAAATTCTTCTCGCACGGAGCTCGTACGGTCATCGTGCGGACACCTTACGGACACCGTACGGACATCGTAAGAGTGACTTGCGTGGTGCGATTGACCTATGAGTACCTTGCGAGCCCCGTACGAGCGCCGTGCGATCTCCGTACGAAGATTACGATGTCCGTACGGACCTCGTACGAGACATTCTCTTTTAATCGCACGAGGTCCGTACGAGCTGTGACCAGAAGCTAAGAACCTGAAATACCTTTAGGATTTTAAACATTTTTGACTCGTAGCCTACTCGTACGAGTTGATAAATCCGTACGGACATCGTAGGGCAAATGTGACCGTAGCATTAGTGACCTAGTTTTAAAAAACTACAAATGCTCCAATTTCGAACTGGTGCAACTTGTTCATAAAGATAAAGTCAAAATTTTGATATATTGTGTCTACACAGACACTCTGTGGACAGACGACGTTTGGGCGGACGAATGATGGGCGAATTGTGACTACAATTTAAGTTTCCATTTCTTGACAGAAGGAGCTAACATCAGATGGTGAAGGCGGGGGGGGGCAACTATCAACATACACAGCTAATCACGAGAGGCATAAACATATCACCCAAAACATATACACATAATACAAACATCAAGCACACACCACCCTTCCAAATACAAAACTAAATGAGTAAAAACACCACTGGACTATCTAGTTATAATATATCCCTAAAAGGGGATCACAATACTGTTTGTAGCAAAATCACTCTCATTCTCAATATTTCGACATATTGGTCTTCTACAGGAGCAATGTCACACTCTAAATAAATCTACATTTTCAGTGCAGTTTATAAATTGACAGTATAACTTGTCTTATAAATATATCTTGTGGATGACATAGCTCCCGTAGAAGACTAATAGGTCGACATATTGAGAAATAAGAGTTACTTTGCTACTGGACTATGTTTTTGTACCCCCCTAACTTATTTACAAATGTGGGCTTATATCATTGGTGATGTCCGTCCGTCCGTCTGTAACGCGAACCTTGTGTGCTGAACTGTTCACAAACCGTGGGTTGGAATTTCTCCAAACTTGCATCGAAAATTTGACCGAAAAGGGTGTAATTTACGCTGAGTCAATTGTTACTATGGAGAACGACTCAGGCAAATAACAGTTGCACCGGACAAAAGTTGGCTAAGATTAAGATTATAAGCCATTATACTCATTATTAACCAATTATATATCTCAAATATCAAAATAACCTCTAATAACAAATTAAAAATATGTATGTATATTCTAATCTATAATTGATATACTAGGTTCGTTAGGTTAGTTATTCAAATATCCATCTGTCAAAGTTTAATTATGCATGCAATAAATGCAGCTAACCGTTCTAAATGAACAATGAATATTTATTATGGTATAGTGAGTAGTTGCCAAGGTACTAATGGGCTGCATTGTGCGATTTATTACCAACTGTGTGATATAGTGTCAATGATCGTGCTTCCTATCCCAAAGGGAACAGGAAATTGACAAAGTATAAATTGAGTAAATTCTCCGGGACAATTCCAGACAGGTTGTATGTGAGCATGTTTTGTTCGTGATTATTGTCAGTAAAGTTCCACTAAATTGCTTTCTACGCCAATCTGAACATGTAACAACAAAACAAATTCAAATTGTCCTTGGTCGCATTGGCTTAAACACCTGCAAATAGAACAATTGTGATACAATTGCGGCTGAAAATATCTCTGTACGTCACGTTAATTCAGTCTGGCATAGTATAACTTTAATGCATTCCGTTGGGTGATAGTTCACTGCAAGGTGTTGCAATATTTGAAGTAGTTCTACGGGGCACAATATTCAATTTCGCGACATCAAATATATAAATTGGTTACAAACAATTGGCAATTATTGTCAAAAACCCATTCATTTATATGTTTACTAGCCTGTGTAGTGATTTACAAGACAATTTTTCCTTGTTTTCTCAAAATATTGATTGTATAGTTACGACCTTATGATGCCATGATCCATCTACCGAGTGCAATGTATGTCAGATACAGAATCGAAATTAAGCCACCCGTACTGTTAAAGTTTACGCACAGTGGTACTCGGTGTTTATAAATACAGTTATCGATCAGGGTACTGTTTTATCAACGTACGTACGGAAATCCTAAACTTGCGTTCAAATTTAAAGTCTGTATAATTCTTTAACAGCTGCAAATTGGGGACATGTATTGTTTGTAGTAGTTCATTAACTGAATCTTTATTAGTATTTAAGCTCCATTAACCACATTTTAAAGTTATAAAAGTACTAAAAAGAATTCAAATTTGATCGTAAGTTTAAGATTTCCGTAAATGCTTTGATAAAACAGTACTTTATTTCCCCATTGGCACTGTAGGGTGTTTTTTTCTATTGTTTCAAGTTTTTAATATCACCTGAGCGCATGGAGAAATATACGGATTCTCTGCAAAGACATTGTTAGTTCATACTCTAACAACACTGCCTTGGTGCTTCTACATTTATAGGAATACGAATACGTATTATTTCTTAAAGTCAACTACAAAATCCTATTCAAAATAAATGATTTGGGTTCCAAACATAATGCATTAAATAGTTCTTTTTAAAGTGAAAGCAATTACTACTTAACATGTTCCTCACTTAGATGATTAGATATACCACGACTGTATTGTTGTATTGTGACAAGCACACACTGTTCATTTCTGTTCATTAAGTCGACAATGTCGAGTGTCGAAATGAGCGCTAATTCGTTATTCCAGGCATTTAGCGTACAATAAGATTTCCACGAGGCGAACTTAACCATTATAAAACATGAAAAGCATCCCACTAAACACTCATTGTTAGTTGTCGCATTATGTGTATCACCCTTTTACCAAACAATTACTTCACACAGACAAAGATGCCCATAACTCTGGTGGTTAATTCTTAGAAATCTTCCAACAATAGGTTCGATGTAACTACGATGGGTTGACTGATGTCACTTGGTGGTCCTTCATATGTTCCACACAATGTCCCGATGCTATCTTCACTTTCTGTCCGAGTGGATGAAACTATGAACTTCAAATTACTGTTTCTGCCAGCTGCAATTGAAATACACCCAGTTCATGTTCGAATACAATTACATTATTATTTTCCATCTTATGACAAAATTATATTATATTTAAACGCCGAGTATAGCCTTTTTTTGCAAGGAAATCAGCTTTCAGCTGAATTATGGTAGGCATATAAAATTATATGAGTGCCTCAATCCGGATTTGAACCCACCCAAGTCACCAGATTAGACGGCAAGCGCACTAACCACTGAGCTACTGAGGTACACTCAATACAAATCCCAAAATGGCTCATAAACTGGTTCAACAAGTTATTTGTAGCAGCCATGGACATCAACACTAACGTAAACATTATAAATCTTAAACTGTTTTTATGAATAAAATAAATCCTGTGATGCTTAAGCTTGGCGAATATGACCTTATCTTAACCTTTATGCATGGATATTTTACAAGGTTCCTCCTTTGAATACATTTATTTCCCCCAAGCAAATCGGGCAATAATGGTATTTCAAATGTGTGTCTGTGTCGGGCGTCTTCGTGATAGATCTACTACCGATTATAAAAACATGCAACCTGGATTATAAATAAAGACATGATAGTTCAATGTTGAACACTGAGTCATGACCTTTCAGACGGGTCTATTTGGCGGATAACACGTGATTTATTGAGTTCAATAATCATGATTTAAAGATATGATACTTACTAATGTGTATAAATTCACCAGTTGATAGTTTGGCGCAGTAAGTAATGTTTAGGAACCACACTCCGAAGGTTGTTGGTTCGAATACCTAAATATTGTTTTTGTGAATTTATGATTTTGTGTAATTGAAAGGATTATGATTTTTTTTTACATTGTTGTTTCATTTTTTATGATTTCTCCGATGTTCTTGGTGCGTTAGGCCCAACAATGTCAATATTTAAAAACACGCTTTGTTTTGTGCTTGAGCAATACACCGTGCATGCGTGCTATTTGAAACACGCTATAACAGAAACTAAGTTGCTATAACAGAAACTAAGTTGACCAATGTAATGCTCTGAACTCGCTCTGAACAGGATATTCTATCCTGAATTTCTCACTGTCAAACGTAATTAATTTTATTTAATCACCCTTCTTGTGTTTTACGAATCGATTGACAACGTTATCATGTCAAATAAGCTTGAATTTTAGTTTTAGGCACAAATGCAGTGAATCGTTTGGCACAGAAATCAGAAACACCACAACACAACCATCCTGAGCAATACCCACACAGACCGAAGCTAAAGCGGCGACCAAATGAGGCACAACAAACACGGGGCGTGACCTAGTTTAAAACACTAAGGACAGTGACCTAACGTTATGCGACCTCAGGGGCGTAGCTAGTAGTCATTTGAACATACTCGAAATATGAAAAAAGTCGAAGGGGGGTTTGGGGGTACTGCCCCAAGAAAAATTTGTATTGTATTATTGATTTAGACGTCTCTGGTGGAGTTTGGACGTCAAATCAGTCTCATTATTTCCTTCAAGATTTGATAAAAAAAACTGCTATAAAACGTCAGCTCGAATTTATTTTGTAAGTCGTTGATCATCTGAGAAGAATGTACATGCACTTCAATGAATTACTTCACGCAATATCCTGGTTGGACATCATGGTGAAGGACGATGTTCATCAAACACTAGAAGATAAGTAGACAGGCTATAGGTGAAATCTGAATATAGTTTCTGTAGTTGGAATCTCAAATTTACGAGTAGTACTTAAATTTTCAAGTACATGTTATGGCCGCATCTTGGATTCATCTTAATATAAAAATATTGAGATGGAAGTTGGTCATAATAGGGACCTCGCCTACTAATGAAGGTTGGGTCACAGTATCCGAAAGTACTGTTACTGAATACAAAATGTTTTAATAATACTTGCGCAGACAAAAGCGAAAGTATTTACATTGAGCGATATACCTGAAACAGATCTCACATTAGAATCAAAATGCATTGTTTTATATAAAAAGCATACGCTATAAAAAAATTTGTGCGAGCGCAGCGAGCACGAAATATGCATCGTTGCTCATAACAGCATGCCGCAGACACGTTCTACACATCAGGGCTAATTGTATCCAGAACCAGCATAGCCAATGACAAGGTTCAAAGAATTATCATTGGGACGATGAAATCCACACCATAAAAGGAAATAGAAAAGAAAGCTACTTCAGACAATACAGGAGCACAAACGAAGCCCTTGAAATAGCCTAACACCCAACCTACTTCACACAAAACGCCAAAAGCCGATTCAAGAGCAGACTGAAACAGCAATCAGGTGCCAACCACAGTGTGAGGGACCTACCAATAAAAAAGCCACTCCTGATACAGATACTGAGGGTAAGAGATGTAGACATCCAGAAATCTCTTACACTAGAGAGGAATTTTGAATGATAGCCAGCTCACTCTTCACTGGTTGATTAAAATGGGACGAATTGCAGGAAGATATGCTGCGCTTCAACTGTCTCAGCGAAATTTCGAAAGAAAACTAGATACACTATTGTCTTTTGAACAGACTCAATGTGAGCACACAAGCGATAGAACCATTCATACTGTATATTTCCGAACATGTGAAAAGACTGGGTATTGCGGTAACAACTGAATGCATGTACTGGACACAGAACATACACCATTCTATATATCAAATCTGTCATAATCTGGAAGAAGAAAAGGCCGCTGTTACCACCGTGACAGAAATATGTTCTTCCGGACCAAACTGTGGAGGAAATTCCAACAACCTGTAACAGACGGTGCAGTTCATCACAGCATCCAAACTGAAGCTATATACCACAACAAGACAGACACAGTTCTAAGAAGAAGAACGTAATAACAATTACCGAAATGGTTAGTTTGATAGTGAAACAAGTTAGAACAGGTTGCCATTTTTATCCGTGGTACATTCACGATGAACACCAGACAGATTACAATACCATTACTGTCGTGCATTTGGGATTATCATGAAAATGAATAGGGTATTTTTAAATAGTAGGTAGGGGGTCGGGGAAAATTTTGAAAACAGTAGATTGAATTGGTGCCTCCTGGGCGTTCTGTTGAATCTAATTTTTGTAGAATTGAAAAGGACAAATTGGATTTATGATGATTGGCAATGAAATTATCCCCTTACCCCCATCCACACTGTCGATCAATATTTTAATACATTATTCGAATTTTAAACGATTCTATTTTTTGAGTTTTCATTTTCAACTATACTCGATCGAGTATCTGAGTATGCGGTGCTACGCGCCTGGACCTAAAGAGGAACAAATACGACTTGACCTAGTTTAAAATAATGGGCAAGGTAGGAATGGGATGGGAAATAATATTACATAGTCCTAGCAACTACACTGAGCAATGCCCACACATAAGCCGAAGAAACAATAACAATTAAAAATCCAAGTCCCCGCCAAAAAATACAGGGTGACCTAGTTTCACAAGGAAATTATATATTAGCGGTAATTGCATGAGACCGAATGAAACGCAGCCTATACTCGACCAAGTTCCCCAAGACCCCACTGCACAGCGACCCAACCGCACAAACCCGTGTCAAAACGGCGACCAAATGAGGCACAACCGACCCCTGTTCTAGTTTAAAACACCAAGGACGTTAATACGTCTTAAAGAGGCATTTTTGCGACTTGACCTAGTTTACAATAATGGGCAAAAAGAGGGCCAAAAAGTTTATCATAGTGACCAAACAGAACAGTGACCAAATCATAAAGTATCTTATCCAGCATCTCCGCAAGATACAACTGATGAAAAAAGGGGATGGGCGGTGGACTTTAAAAGGGGGGCAGAGGAAATTAACTTCCAAGGACAAGTGGAAATAAAAATACACCGACACTGCACAGTGCTGTAAAAAGGAGGGGGGCATGGACACTGCTATAAGTATTGCGCAATACAAAAATTACATCTTGATAAATTTGAAAAAAATATGCCAGTGGGATTCGAACTTACACATGGGACTTGTCAAAAGTTTCAAAACCTACCGCTAAACTGTGTAGACAATTGAGAAACACATACACATTTTACTTATTTGCTACACATATCTGAATACTATTAGTCAATCCCGTACCAACTTTTATCGGCGAATGCATTTAACTTAAAAAATGCTCGAAATCTGAACTATAGCAGCTGTTAAATTATGCGAAGGAAAAGGTCAGAATCGTGTCATGTTCGTTAAACTATAGCAACATAATTTGTATTCACTTCTTCACATTTTTTCTCAAATACAGTAGCCTAATCAATGAATGTTTTACAATTACGTAACACAACCTACCATACTGGGAATTATCCCAAAAGTATACTACAACTAAAGACACACTATGATTGAATAACATCTCCGTAGACCAGCTTGAGAAGGATCCTAATGAGTGAGCGCATCGATTTACATCGCTATTTTGGACATCACCGTCGATTGCAAACTCTGCTTCCAATGGTTCCCCGTTATGCTGTTTTGTAGTGGATAACCATGCATCAACTAATTGGGCTGGCGCTTCTTGAAATATATTAACCGTAGAAACTAAACAATAAATACTTTCAAGGAATGTAAACACTGTATTTAAAACAGTTTCGAAAAGAAATATTAGACAAGTACCTTTGTTTTATCGTATTATAAATCACGGTTCGGGAGCGTGGACATTAAACCACGAGTGTAGATCACGAGTAATTTTATATACGCATCCGAAAAAGTGTATAGTTCATAGTTATTTTTGCAGGAATGATTGGTGAAATATTTTGAATAATATAAGAAATAACATTCAATGATCTCTTCAATAATTGTTAAACGTTCAAAGTTACAAGTTATAAAATTACTAGGTACTCATTCCAGCCTTTGACATTTTTAACTTTACAAAAAAATCATTGTTATAGGGGTTTATTTTAGATATCGTGTATATCACTAATGACAAAACAACTTACTGTATAGAATTCGCCAACCAGACTCTTCAGATATGCTTGGTGGATCAACAAGCGGGTTATGTGTTGAGAGTTCACATATTTGAGTAGCATCATTTATGTTGATTGATACACAACCATCTGTTAGCGCACATTGTGCAAGACAATTTGAAGTTGACTTATCAAAGCTATCTGTAATGTTTGTACATCTCAAACTTACTTGGTTCTCGTATGGAACAAATCTGAGAGAGAAAAACGAAACAGATTATCGTTAATAATAGAATTGACGCTGCAGAAGAAGTTTCTGCACGTAAAAATAGTTATATCACGATATATGTAGCGTATGGCTTCTTTCTTAAATAAATGGATTAGAATTTACAGTTGCAACCTTTAAATTGTAAGTAAATAAAATTGAACAAAGTTGACACATTTAACGATTGGAACGGTATAGATTTACATATATAAATGTTGCCCAAAGTTTACCTGGCTTTTTAAAAAAAAACACATAAAAGTTCACATTTTGTGGAAATTCTTCAAGTAATTGCCACTGAACATCTTAGAATATCCCCATATTCAAAGAAATATTGTACAAAACTGAAGAAAGAAACAACCTTTACATTTGCATTCAATATAATACCCGAGAAAACCACCTACCTATTAAATTGGGATCCACATACTACTTGAAGAAATATAACTATTCCGGTCAAGTACATGCATAATTTGTATATTTCAAAGCTGTTGTCCGATATCCGACCCATCGTGATTTGGTGAGCTACATGTAAGTCAGAATCAATTAGAAACGTAGCTTGTATTCAACAAAACATAACACAACTGAACACAACTTTATGTTCATTCTAGGTACATAGTGTAACGTGGGTTATGGAGAAATGACATAAGTAGGCTAATATTCAACTCATTATTAACCTAACAAAAACTGACCAGTCATTATATACAAGGGTTGTTCATTTAATTCCCGGACGATTGATATTGCTGAATAACGATTGGACGGATATTAATGAAAACGCACACTAGCCCAATCAAAGCATTCCTTAATTCACATACAAAATTTCAACTTGGTACGATGAAGGGATTTCATGATATTAGCGTTTTAGTAAGCGCGTGACATTAGTCGGCCCAAGTCGACGTCAAAAAGGGCGACGTTGCGACGTTTTTGCATCTACAAAACGCTACTTGTTTCATCATTTGATCATTATTTAGGGGTAAAGTAGTTGCCCGGACACATATATTCGCCATGTTAAGCTATTCAGTAGTGATGTAATATGCTATAACTACGATACAATCGCATATAGCTGCAATTGATACAGCACTTATTATTATATTAGTGTCTACCGCCCAACAGGCCTTGAATCTACGATATTTTCAGTTGATGAATGTAGGTTTGCCCGACCTTTGATCATCACATGGCGGTGCTGTGTCATTGTAGAACGGTTTATTTCACAATATATAAACAACGGTCCGCCTTTACGATAATATTTATAAGAGTTTTTACGTTTTACAGGTATAAGGCCACTATTTTCATAAAATCGTTTCATTACCTGTTTTCTCTAAACAAATCGCGATATTCACATAAGCACGCTCTTCGTCATTAGAACGCAAAAGGCTACAGGGAATTGACATCAGATGTTATATTACACGACATAGATACATACATATTATTGGCTCATGTTTTCTGCTTAAAATACCACTACCCCTACCTAATTAAAACTCTACATTCCACTACAAAATTGGGTTGGACCGGGTAGTCGTTTGTGTGGTTACTATAGTAACCATAGTTTGTGTTCGATTGGATAAAATTATTTTATGTTTTGTCAAATAATCAACGAAATTTTACTACAATCGCATGTTCCAATTAGGCGCTATGGCGATCGTCCGGGAATTGATGAAACAACTAAACAATTTTAAAAATGAACAACCCTCGTACATAACTCATAGATATCAAACTGAATAACATCTAATTGAACATTGATTTTAATTGAACGCATTCACAGGTCATATAAATTATTCCATTGTCTGTGTGTTATAGTCTAATTGGTTTAATGCCATTACTCTGGCTGACCGTTCTAAATGACCAGTTTGTATTATGATGCAATTAGTAGTTGTCAAAGTACTAATTGGTCGTGCACTTTGAATTCATGACTACGATGATATATATTATTAAACAGTTTGATTCTCATCCGTAAGGGAGTGGTGATAAGTCAAACATTTAAATCAGTTTTAAAATTGCAAAATACGCCATAAATGACGCCGTAGTTTATTCGGAAAATCCGGCATACGAATTGCTTGTTTACATGTGGTTATCATGAATAGTTTTCATAACCGACAATAATAATACTTATAGAACTAAAAATAATCAATAAAAAACCGTAAAGTCTCATTTTTCGTCATCTTTACCTTGGGAACTTTAATGAAGATCTAGCAATTTGTATAAAGCTGGCTTAGAATGAGAAGATATAAAGTACAAGACCGCTATTTTGAGGGAACAAGAACGCACTGTTCAACATGACAATTTCCGATTTTCATGGATAAAAGCGCCTTTTGGTGCAAATTTCAAATACGTGTGAGTCTTTTAAGGTTGTAAGTAGTCTCAATATAAGCCAGCGATATTTTTTACTTTCGTTCAATGTTGAATTCTGTCGTCCGTGTATTTCTAATTTAAATAAATAAACTTATTCAAGTCAATTGGATGTTGTTCCTGGCAATTAAACACAGTCACATTATCTCAAAAGAAACAAACTATGGATAGCGCAACACAATTATGACCACACCATGAACTGTTGAAACACTTGAAGAACATTGAAACCTAGAAAGAAAGACATAAAAAGCCGATACATTCAACACTTCTTTCAAGACGTCGACACGTGTTGTCTAACATTCATAACACAATTACTTCACACAGTACAAGATGTCCGATGAACTGGTGTTGGATTTTAAGAAATCTCCCAACCACAGGTGCATCACATGTAATTTGGATAGGTTGGCTGATGTCACTTGGTGGTCCTCCGTACGTTGCACACACTGTACCGATGTTTGCATCACTATCAGCTCGAGTGGACGAGACAAGGAACTCCATATTACGGTTTCTGGAAGCTACAATGACATACAAAAAAGATAATGAAACAACGCTGACACATTCTCGTTCAACCAGCGTGTTTTTCCACCGTCTAGGGACTTGACTATACACTGACTCATGAGAATGCTCTGGCAGGGAGATCTGCAATCAACTGAAACAGCCGAGCACGACGGACACAGCAAGACATACACCGCCACAGAAAAGTAAAAAAGTAACTGCTAAATCTAGAAGGGTTATCTGGAATGTCAGCTTTTTCAACCCCAGGCTCATTCAACCCCAGAAAAGCCAGGCTCATTCAACCCCAAGGCTCATTCAACCCCAGAGATATTGAGGCTCATTCAACCCCAACTATTTTTTTATAATGTAGTTAATTTAATGTTTTGTTTTTGTTTATTTGTTGTTTGTTAAGTAATTTCATGAAATCATGTTGATATTTATAAACTGATTTTGTGATAGGCATGTACATTGTCAAGCAGGTGTGAACACGGGGTTGATAAATTGTGTGATAAATACCATTCTGTGTGCAATTAAACAGAGTGTGAAATGTTCAGAGTATTTATCTTGTTTTTTTGGTTTGTTAAATTAATTATAAGTAAATTTCTAGGTAAGTGATATTGACATGCATACATGTAGTCAAATGCGGTTTTTTCAAAAGAAGTAAAAAAATCATTGTTATATACTATTACATGTATGTAGTTTATAGTTTAAATAGATATAAATTACCGAACCTAGATATTTACTTATAGTGTTTTGTGTTACTCAATACATATTGATTTTAACCTTGTTTACGTCTGCCAGATGTATACAAACACTAAATGAATAAAGTGTATATTAATTTTTAATAATTTTTCAGCTGACAGACAGACAAACAAACAAATTAAATAAACAATAACAAACAAAAGCTATGTCATTACATGTATTTTATTTGGCATATTATAATAATTAACACTATACTCAAACTGTAACATATATTCCTTTTTTAAAATCAATGAGACCAAATTATTCTTTAATTAAATATGGGGTTTCATTTAAACTAGGATATCTGACACTCATAATTTATCCAATTACAAGACATATGTTTACTAAAACACAATATAACATATAACACACAATCACTGAGAATACCCCTACCAAACAATTTTTTTCCATTGGGGTTGAATGAGCCTTACATATCTGGGGTTGAATGAGCCAAGGGTTGGGGTTGAATAAGCTCGGGGTTGAATAATACTGAAAATCGCTTGGGGTTGAATAAGCTCGGGGTTGAATGAGCCTGCTCCCATCTGACTGGTAAATACCTTATCTCAAACATAGAAGATTTTATACAACCATCATTTTATTAATGGAGTACAATGTGTTTTACGACAAATACTGACCCAATGTTCCAACTACATCTTTAGATATTGCCTAGTATTTTAGATGTTTTGTTCCTTTCTAAGAAGTGTGATTAAAGATATGTGTTGCATACAGTGCGCTCTTTAATATAAAACAAGACCGTGTCAGTAACGTTTATTAATGTTATGGCATACACAGCTCGTTGCCAAGCTGAACTACAATGTATGTAAAATCCATTCCAGCAAGATGACTTAATTGCTTAAAAACTGCATAGATTTTTCTTCTAGCATGACTAGAAGGTTATGTCTTTTACATAATTCATTTAACATAAACTTTATCCTAAACATCTATTCAGTATTATAGGAGGGAAAAAGCTGCCATACAATTATGTGAGATATGAGTCAAGATATGAGTTCACACAAAGCCATGTCCATTCGAACGGTGTTAAATTTTAAAACATGGTAGCTATTTTAAAACACTTAGCTACTTTGTATCGATGCTTTTAAATAGCCATTTACTATTACCTATTTAAATGAGAATTTTTGAAAAGGGAAAACAGTTTCAGTGGTGATATTTCATTATGTGTATAATCATCGGTTAAACCCCGGCAAACAATAAATCATATGTATTACAAATGCCAATACCGGATAATACATGTTAACTATTGATTTAGGATTGTTGTGTTGTTTCCTTTTAGTCTTGAATTACCTAATATAAATAATTCGTGATTCGATATGTGAACATGTATATATTTACCCTTAGCTCGACTCTTACATGATTTATTTTGCCTTTTATTATACGAGGGAGGCTCAAAACGTACTCGGAAATATGTCAAAACTCACAAACCAGAAAAACCAGTAAAGTGCTTTAAGGCGTTTACACAATCATTGTAAATTGACAATATGCTACGGTTAAATCATAATCACAATTTGAGTAGTTTTTGCATTTTTAAGGTTCAAAACTTGAAATGATTACGTTTATAGTTCCCTTTATTAATCATTAATAGCATTAATAAGTTCGTAAGTTATATTGTTTCAGCATCCAATATTCCAATATTGGGTTATACTGTTTATCAAAGTCATGTCCTTAATCATGTTGTGTACCGTATAATCGGAAAAATATGAAATAATTGGACAGAGGTTGCAGCACCCAACTGAACATAAAAAACATCACCTGACACTAATACACGACACAATACCCACGCGTAACTGAACGAGAAAAACTGTTATGCCAAACTAAGTTCCAGCTGGAACAAATCATCAAAACTGTGTAGTTAAAACACTTAACTATGATGTTAAGTGATTTATTTGATTCAAAATCGAAGAATGTGGCTACAAAACCAATGCTTGATTTCCATTTTCAAATTATTGCGTAGAGTGAATTGTGTTAAGTGGATTCGTATGTTAAAATGTAAACGAACGCAACGCTAGAAACATGGCGTCCAATAAATAATGCACGTTTGTTTAAAACCACTAATCAATCTATTACTTGACAATTCACTCTTTTACAATCATTTTTATGGTTTTCTTGACACAAAACGTAATATCGAGTCATTTTTGCAAGGAACACATGGCATTATAAAAAGTTGACCTAAGTCATCAACGGTAGAGTCAGACCGGAAAACAACCATTCCGAGGACAATATGTATCTCACGCTAGTTTCCGTCATGATCGCAATCAAATGTTGGCATAAATAACTTTCGTCAAACGTCGTATAATACAAGCGGAATGTTACTAAGGCATTTGCGAATAAATGTCGTTTTGATCACTTTTTCTTTGAGACTTTTATTCGCTGCTTTTCCGGTAATGGATTATGTCATTTTTAAATCGAATGCGTGTTGTTCTGAAGAACGGCTACTTACTTCAAGCATCGGTGTTCCGTTGTCCGTTTGTGTTGTAGAATGCGTGGAACGACAACAATGCGAGGGTGTAAGTCACAAAAGAGGGCCGATATCTAATGTTGAAATAACTTGTGGCCCGATCCATTTGTAATGAATATAAAATTGTTAAAGTTTCTATGGTTTACATTTATGATTTGATTCTATTTCTTGTAATTAATTGTATATATGCAAACCCTTTGTAATTGTTGTAAAAATTCATGCAATAAAATATGATTAAACTAAACAAAAGAGGAGTTAATATTTGTGATTTACTTAGCACAATCCAAGCGGAAGTGATACATGGACCATGTGATTTTGTAAGACGATCTGATATTGCTGTGAAAGTACCGGTATGTCAAGAGATTGTTGTATACTGTTATGACAATAGCAGTGCGGGGCCAAACGGCAATTTGAGATTGGTGGCCTTGATACTCATTTGCATGCAATTTACGTTAAAGGCTATTAACTTCTCCCTCAATTTCTGATCTTATGTGGGGTATATCATAATATTTACATTGTATTTACTATATAATGAACTACTACGAGAGGTATTCAACTTATATTTATCATAATTGTAAGATTTGCACAATACACGAAAATCAAAAACAAACTAGTATAGAGTGTAAATGGCGCTTTTCTCTGCCCATATATGTTGTAACTTAAACTTTTTCTGTCATATACTGTATTTATGTTTTGATTCTGTATTGCCTCTTTTCATTCAGTATATTACTTTTCGAACTTATACTGTGTATAAAAGTTCGCGGCTTTAATCAATAATTTCAATTTCAATCTGTGTCGTTCTGATTACAACATACTAGCTACACCAGTCACCATCACCACAAGGATTATAAACTATTGTATCAAGCAGTATATAAACGGTACACTATCTATACGTTACGGTTAATTCATTATTCGCATTTGCGAAGAGGTCATTGCAATTTGCGTTATTAAGGTCCAGAACTGGAAATGATGATGTTTACATTTCCCTTCCTTAATCGATGATTTAATATTTTTGGGATAAAAAGTCTATTTTGCAGCATCGAATGTGATATAATATTTTTAGTATTGTTCTTAAGGTATAATTTAGTGTTGTGTATGGGGACATGAAGATAGAAACACTAGATTTTTGGAACAGTCACCAGGAACTATACGTAACACTTTTGTAATGAAACAGGATTTTAAACAGTTTGTACATATATCACAACCATCAACGTATTCGTATTCTTAGGACATTTTCTCAATTAGCACACCCTGTGCTATCAATGTAATTGGTTCCATTAATTTTCACTTTTTTGCATTTATCAAATACAAGACCTTTGCCTGCGACTCTTGATTTTCAGAATAGGAACTCCGCATGTTTCCTGGAATTATGAATGAAGGTTTTTGTTAGAAAGATATTCCTCTAGTGCTGGTTACTACAGGGTGTCCAAAAAGAAAGTATACAGTTTCGGGGTATTGCTATGAACTCTTAATGTTCTGCCTTCGCAAGGAAATTTTGCACATGGTGGGACAAAAAATGTAAGTTTTTTCTGGTAATGTCAATTTCCAAAAAAATCCTTTTTTTGACCGTGACGACATTTTGACGTAATTTACGACGTGTTCACAATTTCTGTCAGTCTTATGTTTCTCGTTTTGCACCCATTCTCTAAAAATGTTGATAAAATTTACACAGATTTCTACAAACTGGTCTTCTTAAATTGCATTTTGATGTTGATCAGAAAAAAAGTTGTGTATATCAGCATTTGATTGTACAATAGCAATCTCAAAAAACCCAAAAGAAAAAAATCCACATGAGTTTAGACTCGGACTGTAGGCGGGCCATTCCACTTTTGCACTGGACTTTGCTAGAAATTATTTTGACAGCAAATGTTTCTTGTAATTCACCCAACACCATGCATTGCCATGTGTGACTCTGGCTCCACTTGCATGAACTATACAACAATCAAAGCAACGGATTCACTGCGGAGTTCAGAAAGAACTTGCTCAACAAAGGCAAGTAACACAATGGGTTTACTTCTTCCTATTTTGTTTTCAAAATCACAAGTGAACAAACATGCCCATGCTTATGAGACACATCATATATATATACTATCAGTTTGAAATTTGTGAAATGTAATGCAAATTTTCCAAGAATGCGTGCAAGACGGGAAACACATAAAAAACAGAAATTGTAAAAACGTCGTTAATAACGTCAAAATGACGCCACGGGCAGAATACGGTAATTTTAGAAAATTTACCTTTTTTTAAAAAATATCCAATTTGCAAGTTTGAAATTGATTGCAAATAAAATTTTCATCTTTTGACTAACCATGTGCTAAATTTCTTTGCGATAGCAAAACATTAAGACTTTATTAAAATGCACACAAACTGTATACTTTCTTTTTGGACACCCTGTATTAATCCGGCCCCAAATTAGCATTACATAGTATTCATTTGTTGAACCTACTGTATAACACATTTTCAAACATATCATATCAGATGACTTCCGTACTTGGACCGATTGGCCCCTTTTTGTGGACAGAACAAAAGTATAACATAGCCATCATTAACAAACATATCCTATTCAGCCTAATATTTTACAGAATACTTAGTAAATAATAAATGTAATAAATTCATAACTTTGCAGGGCCTATCACCATGTATTATGCATAAAATTACAATGCACACGTACATTGCATTTATACATGTACAACATTCGTTGGTGATGGCCTTGGTGGCACATCACCCCGGAGAGGATTAGGTAGGTATAAATATACACATGCATTTATGGTATAATTAACGATAATATCTATTTACAATACAATGCTTGTTTATTTTACAGTCGCCATGTTCATCGTGTACGATAGAAGAGGCATGCGATTCGTCCGTTGGCGCATGCGCAGTAACAGGTATGTTCATCTGCCATATCCTGACGTTTTATAATTATAAATTCATGTATTATACGACATAACTACATAGAGGATATTTGTATTTTTCCGTGTATGATCGGCTGATAGTTCACCGAGTGAGCAGCTGACGTAATATTTTCACGAGTGTAGTATTTTCAAAAGCGACACTGTCCTGTTAATGTGGGATACCCCCTCGTATATTTAATATAATTTGTGATGTCTTTTCAGAATGTAGATTTCCAGTTATAGCTAATGGGCGTTATCTAGGAAATCGTAACAGTATCGGACATCGACAGACAAAGATGCCCATAACTCTGGTGGTTAATTCTTAGAAATCTTCCAACAATAGGTTCGTCACATGTGACTACGATGGGTTGACTGATGTCACTTGGTGGTCCTTCATATGTTCCACACAATGTCCCGATGCTATCTTCACTTTCAGTCCGAGTGGATGAAACTATGAACTTCAAATTACTGTTTCTGCCAGCTGCAATTGAAATACACCCAGTTCATGTTAGAATACAATTACATTATTATTTTCCATCTTATGACAAAATTATATTATATTTAAAGGCCGAGCATAGCCTTTATTTGCAAGGAAATCAGCTTTCAGCTGAATTATGGTAGGCATATAAAATTATATGAGTGCCTCAACCCGGATTTGAACCCACCCAAGTCACCAGATTAGACGGCAAGCGCACTAACCACTGAGCTACTGAGGTACACTCAATACAAATCCCAAAATGGCTCATAAACTGGTTCAACAAGTTATTTGTAGCAGCCATGGACATCAACACTAACGTAAACATTATAAATCTTAAACTGTTTTTATGAATAAAATAAATCCTGTGATGCTTAAGCTTGGCGAATATGACCTGTTCTTAACCTTTATGCATGTATATTTTACAAGGTTCCTCCTTTGAATACATTTATTCCCCCAAGCAAATCGGGCAATAATAGTATTTCAAATGTGTGTTTGTCTCGGGCGTCTTCGTGATAGATCTACTCCTGATTATAAAAACATGCAACCTGGATTATAAATAAAGACATGATAGTTCAATGTTGAACACTGAGTCACCACCTTTCAGACGAGTCTATTTGGCGGATAACACGTGATTTATTGAGTTCAATAATCATGATTTAAAGATATGATATTTACTAATGTGTATAAATTCACCAGTTGATAGTTTGGTGCAGTAAGTAATGTTTAGGAACCACACTCCGAAGGTTGTTGGTTCGAATACCTAAATATTGTTTTTGTGAATTTATGATTTTGTGTAATTGAAAGGATTATGATTTTTTTTACATTGTTGTTTCATTTTTTATGATTTCTCCGATGTTCTTGGTGCGTTAGGCCCAACAATGTCAATATTTGAAAACACGCTTTGTTTTGTGCTTGAGCAATACACAGTGAACGCGTGCTATCTAACACTCTATAACAGAAACTAAGTTGACCAATGTAATGCTCTGAACTCGCTCTGAACAGGATATTCTATCCTGATTTTCTCACTGTCAAACGTAATTAATTTACTTTAATCATCCCTCTTGTGTTATACGAATCGATTGACAACATTATCGTTTCAAATTAGCTTGAATTTTAGTTTTAGGCACATATGCGATTGCAGTGAATCGTTTGGCACAGAAATCAGAAACGCCACAACACAACCACCCTGAGCAATGCCCACACAGACCGAAGCCAAAACGGCGGCGACCAAATGAGGCACAACAAACCCGGGGCGTGAGCTAGTTTAAAACACTAAGGACAGTGACTTAACGTTATACGACCTAAAGAGGAACAAATACCTAATTGACCTAGTTTAAAATAATGGGCAAGGTAGGAATGGGATGGGAAATAATATTACATAGTCATAGCAACTACACTGAGCAATGCCCACACATAAGCCGAAGAAACAATTAAAAATCCCCGCCAAAGTCCCCGCCAAAAAATGCAGGGTGACCTAGTTTCACAAGGAAATTATATATTAGCGGTTATTGCATGAGACCGAATGAAACGCAGCCAATACTCGACCAAGTTCCCCAAGACCCCACTGCACAGCGACCCAACCACACAAACCCGTGTCAAAACGGCGACCAAATGAGGCACAACCGACCCCTGTTCTAGTTTAAAACACCTAGGACGTTAATACGTCTTAAAGAGGCATTTTTGCGACTTGACCTAGTTTACAATAATGGGCAAAAAGAGGGCCAAAAAGTTTATCATAGTGACCAAACAGAACAGTGACCTAATCATAAAGTATCTCATCCAGCATCTCCGCAAGATACAACTGATGAAAAAAGGGGATGGGCGGTGGACTTTAAAAGGGGGGCAGAGGAAATTAACTTCCAAGGACAAGTGGAAATAAAAATACACCGACACTGCACAGTGCTGTAAAAAGGAGGGGGCATGGACACTGCTATAAGTATTGCGCAATACAAAAATTACATCTTGATAAATTTGAAAAAAATATGCCAGTGGGATTCGAACTTACACATGGGACTTGTCAAAAGTTTCAAAACCTACCGCTAAACTGTGTAGACAATTGAGAAACACATACACATTTTACTTATTTGCTACACATATCTGAATACTATTAGTCAATCCCGTACCAACTTTTATCGGCGAATGCATTTAACTTAAAAAATGCTCGAAATCTGAACTATAGCAGCTGTTAAATTATGCGAAGGAAAAGGTCAGAATCGTGTCATGTTCGTTAAACTATAGCAACATAATTTGTATTCACTTCTTCACATTTTTTCTCAAATACAGTAGCCTAATCAATGAATGTTTTACAATTACGTAACACAACCTACCATACTGGGAATTATCCCAAAAGTATACTACAACTAAAGACACACTATGATTGAATAACATCTCCGTAGTCCAGCTTGAGAAGGATCCTAACGAGTGAGCGCATCGATTTACATCGCTATTTTGGACATCACCGTCGATTGCAAACTCTGCTTCCAATGGTTCCCCGTCATGCTGTTTTGTAGTAGATAACCATGCATCAACTAATAGGGCTGGCGCTTCTTGAAATATATTAACCGTAAAAACTAAACAATAAATACTTTCAAGGAATGTAGACACTGTATATAAAACAGTTTCGAAAAGAAATTTTAAATAAGTACCTTAGTGTTATCGTTAAATAAATCACGGTTCGGGAACGTAGACATTATACCACGAGTGATTTTATATACGCATCCGAAAAAGTGTATAGTTCATAGTTATTTTTGCAGGAATGATTGAATAATATTTTGAATAATATAAGAAATAACAGTCAATGATCTCTTCAATAATTGTTAAAAGTTCAAAGTTACAATTTATAAAATTACTAGTTACTCATTCCAGCCTTTGACATTTTTAACTTTACAAAAAAATCATTGTTATAGGGGTTTATGTTAGATATCGTGTATATCACTAATGACAAAACAACTTACTGTATAGAATTCGCCAACCAGACTCTTCAGATGAACTTGGTGGATCAACAAGCGGGTTATGTGTTGAGAGTTCACATCTTTGAGTAGCATCATTTATGTTGATTGATACACAACCATCTGTTAGCGCACATTGTGCAAGACAGTTTGATGTTGACTTATCAAAGCTATCTGTAATGTTTGTACATCTCAAACTTACTTGGTTCTCGTATGGAACAAATCTGAGAGAGAAAAACGAAACAGATTATCGTTAATAATAGAATTGACGCTGCAGAAGAAGTTTCTGCACGTAAAAATAGTTATATCACGATATATGTAGCGTATGGCTTCTTTCTTAAATAAATGGATTAGACGTTACAGTTGCAACCTTTAAATTGTAAGTAAATAAAATTGAACAAAGTTGACACATTTAACGATTGGAACGGTATAGATTTACATATATAAATGTTGCCCAAAGTTTACCTGGCTTTTTAAAAAAAACACATAAAAGTTCACATTTTGTGGAAATTCTTCAAGTAATTGCCACTGAACATCTTAGAATATCCCCATATTCGTATTAGATACAGTACTAGTTTTCGTTCAAAAGTGTCTTCTTACAAGCGTTATTGTACAGTTTCGGAAGGACAAACAACATAATTGTCCGAGGCGAAGCCGAGGATAATTTGTTGTTCGTCCTTCCGAAACTGTACAATAACACTTGTAAGAAGACACTTTTGAGCGATAACAAGTTCTGTATCTGACTTATACTCCGACAAAAAGCAAAATGATCCCCAGAGAGACCATGGTTATCCAAAAGTTCCTTGCACAATCCATGAACAGAGCATCATTCGCAGCATAGAAAATATAGTTCTAATGTAAAAATGTGCTTGGCCTATAATGTACCAAAGGGATTAAGTTAACTGTCCAAAAATGTCCATTCATAGGTATAATTAGCTTGTGATTAAAATTCACACAAGTGTCAATGTGTTTATACACAATCATTATAAGTGCTTATAATACACTTGCATCTAGTTTTCTTCATTCATTGATAAAGGACTTAGTGCACAAAGGTAGAAATTTATGCATCTTATTTTCACAATTGTCATATTTCTATGAAAATATTGGTATTGTTTTATTTCTAATAAACATAACAAGGTTGTATTCGTACTGTCCATGTTGACGCTCACAGTCATATTAATTTATATAAAATAAAGTTCACCTGATAGACAATTATAGTAACTATTTGTATTCTGTATATATTCAGGTTTCTTGTACATGTAATTAATTGCACAATGCATTTTTACAGCTAAATCTTAAATTCGCTTAAATTGTTACAAATACTTTAAAAAATACTGTAAAAGCACTGCTTTTCTTGGGAATAATAAGAAAATTTTTTTTGCTTGGTATGAATATTCTGTAACTTTGCTTCAATTGCTAAAATTAATTTCTACTTTTCTTGGTCATTACAATGATATAAATTTTGCTCCCCATTTTGCGGTTTACAAAACAATAAACAATTTCTCTAAAATTTGTTCTGGCCTAAATAAATCAAGAATATTGGAATTCATGATTTAGTTATCTACACTATTGATTTGAGTAAAAGCCACAAATAAGATGGTTTTACAGTAGTACAGTCTAATATTGCACTATCTTTGGGTGGACTTACAATTTTCTAGCTACATGTTTTTGACGAGTAAAAATAATTAAATTTCAATGTGACAAAATTTGTGGATTTGGTGAAAAAGACCATTTCGTGGAAAGTTCAATGTAATTTAAAGGATTTTCGTGGTTGAAATCATCCACAAAATTAACGAAATTAAATGGCCCTCTAATATTATTGATTTTACAGTATGTCATTTATTTAACTGTTCATGTAGTTACAAGCGGATTCGTCATGATTGACCAATTATTTTCTGAGTAAATGTTTTGTACAAACAACTTTCTTACAAATCAAAAAGTGTACACTTACGAAAATAATGTACACTTTATCAATGGAGTCACAGGGCGTATCGGAGTATAAAAAGAAATATTGTACAAAACTGAAGAAAGAAACAACCTTTACATTTGCATTCAATATAATACCCGAGAAAACCACCTACCTATTAAATTGGGATCCACATACTACTTGAAGAAATATAACTATTCCGGTAAAGTACATGCATAATTTGTACATTTTAAAGCTGTTGTCCGGTGTCCGACCCATCGTGATTTGGTGAGCTACATGTAAGTCAGAATCAATTAGAAACGTAGCTCGTATTCAACAAAACATAACACAACTGAACACAACTTTATGTTCATTCTAGGTACATAGTGTAACGTGGGTTATGGAGAAATGACATAAGTAGGCTAATATTCAACTCATTATTAACCTAACAAAAACTGACCAGTCATTATATACAAGGGTTGTTCATTTGATTCCCGGACGATTGATATTGCTGAATAACGATTGGACGGATATTAATGAAAACGCACACTAGCCCAATCAAAGCATTCCTTAATTCACATACAAAATTTCAACTTGGTACGATGAAGGGATTTCATGATATTAGCGTTTTAGTAAGCGCGTGTAACATTAGTCGGCCAAAGTCGACGTCAAAAAGGGCGACGTTGCGACGTTTTTGCATCTACAAAACGCTACTTGTTTCATCATTTGATCATTATTTAGGGGTAAAGTAGTTGCCCGGACACATATATTCGCCATGTTAAGCTATTCAGTAGTGATGTAATATGCTATAACTACGATACAATCGCATATAGCTGCAATTGATACAGCACTTATTATTATATTAGTGTCTACCGCCCAACAGGCCTTGAATCTACGATATTTTCAGTTGATGAATGTAGGTTTGCCCGACCTTTGATCATCACATGGCGGTGCTGTGTCATTGTAGAACGGTTTATTTCACAATATATAAACAACGGTCCGCCTTTACGATAATATTTATAAGAGTTTTTACGTTTTACAGGTATAAGGCCACTATTTTCATAAAATCGTTTCATTACCTGTTTTCTCTAAACAAATCGCGATATTCACATAAGCACGCTCTTCGTCATTAGAACGCAAAAGGCTACAGGGAATTGACATCAGATGTTATATTACACGACATAGATACATACATATTATTGGCTCATGTTTTCTGCTTAAAATACCACTACCCCTACCTAATTAAAACTCTACATTCCACTACAAAATTGGGTTGGACCGGGTAGTCGTTTGTGTGGTTACTATAGTAACCATAGTTTGTGTTCGATTGGATAAAATTATTTTATGTTTTGTCAAATAATCAACGAAATTTTACTACAATCGCATGTTCCAATTAGGCGCTATGGCGATCGTCCGGGAATTGATGAAACAACTAAACAATTTTAAAAATGAACAACCCTCGTACATAACTCATAGATATCAAACTGAATAACATCTAATTGAACATTGATTTTAATTGAACGCATTCACAGGTCATATAAATTATTCCATTGTCTGTGTGTTATAGTCTAATTGGTTTAATGCCATTACTCTGGCTGACCGTTCTAAATGACCAGTTTGTATTATGATGCAATTAGTAGTTGTCAAAGTACTAATTGGTCGTGCACTTTGAATTCATGACTACGATGATATATATTATTAAACAGTTTGATTCTCATCCGTAAGAGAGTGGTGATAAGTCAAACATTTAAATCAGTTTTAAAATTGCAAAATACGCCATAAATGACGCCGTAGTTTATTCGGAAAATCCGGCATACGAATTGCTTGTTTACATGTGGTTATCATGAATAGTTTTCATAACCGACAATAATGATACCTATAGAACTGAAAATAATCAATAAAAATTCGTCAAGTCTCATTTTCCGTCATCTTTACTTTGAGAATTTTAATGAAGATCTAGCAATTTGTATAAAGCTGGCTTAAAATGAGAAGATATAAAGTACAAGACGGCTATTTGGAGGAAACAAGAACGCACTGTTCAACACGACAATTTCCGATTTTCATGGATAAAAGCGCCTTTTGGTGCAAATTTCAAATATGTGTGAGTCTTTAAGGTTGTAAGTAGTCTCATTATAAGCCAGCGATATTTTTTACTTTCGTTCAATGTTTGTTGAAAGCTGTCGTCCATGTATTTCTAATCTAAATAAATAAACTTATTCATGTCAATTTGATGTTAGTTGTTCCTGGCAATCGAACACAGTCACATTATCTCAAAAGAAGCAGACTATGACAGGTAATTATTGATAGCGCAACAAAATTATGACCACACCATGAACTTTTGAAACACTTAAAGAACATTGAAACCTAGAAAGAAAGACATAAAAAGCCGATACATTCAACACTTCTTTCAAGACGTCGACACGTGTTGTCTAACATTCATAACACAATTACTTCACACAGTACAAGATGTCCGATGTACTGGTGTTAAAGAAAGAAATCTCCCAACCACAGGTGCATCACATGTAACTGTGATAGGTTGACTGATGTCACTTGGTGGTCCTCCGTACGTTGCACACACTGTACCGATGTTTGCATCACTATCAGCTCGAGTGGACGAGACAAGAAACTCCATATCACGATACCTGTAAGCTGCAATTATATACAAAAAAGATAATGAAACAACGCTGACACATTCTCGTTCAACCAGCGTGTTTTTCCACCGTCTAGGGACTTGACTATACGTACACTGATTCATGAGAATGCTCTGACAGGGAAAGCTGCAATTAACTGAAACAACCGAGCACGACGGACACAGCAAAACATACACCGCCATAGAAAAGTAAAAAAGTAACTACTAGATCTAGAAGGGTTATCTGGCTGGTAAATACCTTATCTCAAACATAGTATATTTTATACAACCACCATTTCATTAATGGAGTACAATGTGTTTTACGACAAATACTGACCCAATGTTCCAACTACATCTTTAGATATTGCCTAGTATTTCAAACGTTTTGTTCCTTTCTAAGAAGTGTGATTAAAGATATGTGTTGCATACAGTGCGTTCTTTAATATAAAACAAGACCGTGTCAGTAACGTTTATAAATGTTATGGCCTACACAGCTCGTTGCCAAGCTGAACTACAATGTATGTAAAATCCATTCCAGCAAGATGACTTAATTGCTTAAAAACTGCATAGATTTTTCTTCTAGCATGACTTGTAGGTTATGTCTTTTACATAATCCATTTAACATAAACTTTATTCTAAACATCTATTCAGTATTATAGGAGGGAAAAAGCTGCCATACAATTATGTGAGATATGAGTCAAGATATGAGTTCACACAAAGCCATGTCCATTCGAACGGTGTTAAATTTTAAAACATGGTAGCTATTTTAAAACACTTAGCTACTTTGTATCGATGCTTTTAAATAGCCATTTACTATTACCTATTTAAATGAGAATTTTTGAAAAGGGAAAACAGTTTCAGTGGTGATATTTCATTATGTGTATAATCATCGGTTAAACCCCGGCAAACAATAAATCATATGTATTACAAATGCCAATACCGGGTAATACATGTTAACTATTGATTTGGGACTGTTGTGTTGTTTCCTTTTAGTCTTGAATTACCTAATATAAATAATTCGTGATTCGATATGTGAACATTTATATATTTACCCTTAGCTCGACTCTTACATGATTTATTCTGCATTTTATCATACGAGGGAGGCTCAAAACGTACCCGGAAATATGTCAAAACTCACAAACCAGAAAAACCAGTAAAGTGCTTTAAGGCATTTACACAATCATTGTAAATTGACAATATGCTACGGTTAAATCATAATCACAATTTGAGTAGTTTTTGCATTTTTTTAAGGTTCAAAACTTGAAATGATTACGTTTATAGTTCCCTTCATTAATCATTAATAACATTAATAACGTAAGTTATATTGTTTCAGCATCGCAAGGTTTCGGCATCCAATATTCCAATATTGGGTTATACATTTTATCAAAGTCATGTCCTTAATGTATATTTTTGTCGTTGTGTAAAGTGACTTGAAGCTGAGACTTTATGAAACACTATGCACCGGTAATCGCACGTAACACTTGAAAGTACATGTAGATTTGAAACAGTTTGTACATAGACCACAGCTTTCAATTTCGTCAATTAGACATTGATTTTGTCGTGCGCATTTTTCATGATAACAAACACAATGCCTTGCAAGATATCGACCGCAAACACACCAATCTGAACAAACAACACTTTCTTACTATCCGTACAATATTTTCTCAAATAGTAAACATCAATTTATCAGATCTACGAGTATATCTAAGATACAAACTTGTCTTGTAAGAGGCGAAACATTGTTTTCACTTTTTAAATGTTCCATGTGTTGCATTTACAGATTCTTGGCTGCGATGCATGTTTTTCCAGATTTCAGCATACACAAGGAATTTCGAATTTTCCGGGATTAACCATACAACTCGTAAGTATATGTTTAACGAAATAACTTGACTGATAGTTCCTATGGTTACTCTTATCTGTGTGACCATCCAAATTTTACTCATGGAATCACCATTGACAAGATAAAACCAATGGAACTAAATATTGAAAATTTCGACAATGTTAGTCAATTTCAATCATCGGTGCCATGTCACCATTAATTACAACATGAATTTTATAACCCTTCTTACGAAATATTACTGATTTTCTCATTAATAATACCGGTCACTGTCCTTGGTGATTTAAACTAGCTGGTTGTGCCTCATATGGTTGTCGTTTTGGAATGGGTTTATGCGGTCGGGTCGCCGTGCAGCTCGGCCTTGGGGAACTTGGTCGAGTCTTGGCTGCGTTTCATTTGGTCTCATGCAATAACCGCTGTTCTATAACTTCTTTGTGAAATTGGGTCATCCTGCATTTTGTCGGCGGGGACTTGGATTTTTTATTGTTTCTTTGGCTTATGCTTGGGCATTGCTCAGTGTAGTTGTGTTGTGGTGTTTATGATTTCTGTGCTCGGATTGCCCCATGCCTTTTTTTCTGTTAAACATGTTTTATTCCAAGCATGTTGTGTACCGTGTAATCGGAAATACATGAAATAGTTGGACAAAGGTTGCAGCACCCAACTGAACATAAAAAAGATCACCTGGCACAAATACACGGCACAATACCCACGCGTAACTGAACGAGAAAAACTGTTATGCCTAACTAAGTTCCAGCTGGAACAAATCATCAGAACTTTGTAGTTAAAACACTTAACTATGATGTTAAGTGATTTATTTGATTCAAAATCGAAGAATGTGGCTACAAAACAAATGCTTGATTTCCATTTTTAAATTATTGCATAGAGTGAATTTTGTTAAGTGGATTCGTATGTTAAAGTTTAAACGAACGCAACACTAGAAACATGGCGTCCAATAAATAATGCACGTTTGTTTAAAACCACTAATCAATCTATAACTTGACAATTCACTCTTTTACAATCATTTTTATGGTTTTCTTGACACAAAACGTGATATCGAGTCATTTTTTCAAGGAACACATGGCATTATAAAAAGTTGACCTAAGTCATCAACGGTAGAGTCAGACCGGAAAACAACCATTCCGAGGACAATATGTATCTCACGCAAGTTTCCGTCATGATCGCAATCAAATGTTGGCATAAATAACTTTCGTCAATCGTCGTATAATACAAGCGGAATGTTACTAAGGCATTTGCGAATAAATGTCGTTTTGATCACTTTTTCTTTGAGACTTTTATTCGCTGCTTTTCCGGTAATGGATTATGTCATTTTTAAATCGAATGCGTGTTGTTCTGAAGAACAGCTACTTACTTCAATCATCGGTGTTCCGTTGTCCGTTTGTGTTGTAGAATGCGTGGAACGGCAACAATGCGAGGGTGTAAGTCACAAAAGAGGATTTAATATTTGTGATTTACTTAGCACAATCCAAGCGGAAGTGATACATGGACCATGTGATTTTGTAAGACGATCGGATATTGCTGTGAAAGTACCGGTATGTCAAGAGATTGTTGTATACTGTTATGACAATAGCAATGCGGGGCCAAACGGCATTTTGAGATTGGTGGCATTGATACCCATTTGCATGCAATTTACGTTAAAGGCTATTAACTTCTCCCTCAATTTCTGATCTTATGTGGGGTATATCATAATATTTACATTGTATTTACTATATAATGAACTACTACGAGAGGTATTCATACCATTTAACTTATATTTATCATAATTGTAAGATTTGCACGATACAAGAAAATCAAATACAAACTAGTATAGAGTGTAAATGGCGCTTTTCTCTGCTCATATATGTTGTAACTTAAACTTTTTCTGTCATATACTGTATTTATGTTTTGATTCTGTATTGCCTCTTTTCATTCAGTATATTACTTTTCGAACTTACACTGTGTATAAAAGTTCGCGGCTTTAATCAATAATTTCAATTTCAATCTGTGTCGTTCTGATTACAACATACTAGCTACACCAGTCACCATCACCACAAGGATTATAAACTATTGTACCAAGCAGTATATAAACGGTACACTATCTACACGTTACGGTTAATTCATTATTCGCATTTGCGAAGAGGTCATTGTAATTTGCGTTATTAAAGTCCAGAACTGGAAATGATGATGTTTACATTTCCCTTCCTAAATCGATAATTTAATAAATATTTTTTTGGATAAAAAGTCTATTTTGCAGCGTCAAATTTGATATAACATTTTAAGTATAATTCTTAAGGTATATTTCAGTGTTGTGTATGGGGACATGAAGATAGAAACACTAGATTTTTGGAACAGTCACCAAGAACTATACGTAACACTTTTGTAATGAAAACAGGATTTTAAACCGTTTGCATAAAAATCACAACCATCAACGTATTCGTATTCTTAGGACATTTTCTCAATTAGCACACCCTGTGCTATCAATGTAATTGGTTCCATTAATTTTCACTTTTTGCATTTATCAAATACAAGACCTTTGCCTGTGACTCTTGATTTTCAGAATAGGAACTCCGCATGTTTCCTGGAATTATGAATGAAGGTTTTTGTTAGAAAGATATTCCTCTAGTGATCGTTACAACAGGGTGTCCAAAAAGAAAGTATACAGTTCGGGGTATTGCTATGGACTCTTAATGTTCTGCTTACGCAAGGAAATTTTGCACATGGTTGGACAAAAAATGCAAGTTTTTTCTGGTAATGCCAATTTCCAAAAAAATCCTTATTTTGACCGTGACGTCATTTTGACGTATTTACGACGTGTTCACAATTTCTGTCAGTCTTATGTTTCTCGTTTTGCACCCATTCTCTAAAAATGTTGATAACATTTACACAGATTTCTACAAACTGGTCTTCTTAAATTGCATTTTGATGTTGCTCTGTTGTGTTTATCAGCATTTGATTGTACAAGAGCAATCTCAAAAAGCCCAAAAGAAGAAAATCCACATGAGTTATGACTCGGACTGTAGGCGGGCCATTCCACTTTTGCAGTGGAATTTGCTAGAAATTATTTTGACAGCAAATGTTTCTTGTAATTCACCCAACACCATGCATTGCCATGTGTGACTCTGGCTCCACTTGCATGAACTATACAACAATCAAAACAACGGATTCACTGCGGAGTTCAGAAAGAACTTGCTCAACAAAGGCAAGTAACACAATGGGTTTACTTCTTCCTATTTTGTTTTCAAAATCACAAGTGAATAGCCTATTAAAAGCAAACAAACATGCCCATGCTTGTGAGACACATCATATTTATACACTCATTAAATGTTATAAGTACACCAACACAGTACATAGCGTTACAGTGCTAATAGTTGGTCGGTCGACATGCGGAATGTTTTTTCAACAATAACTCCAAAACGATTGGACTTAGGATTCTAAAATTCTAAGTGAAGATTATTCATCCTCCACAGACGACCCGACTCAATTTTAAGGTCATTTGGATCAACGGTCAAACTCACCATGACCTTTTAACACACAACGATCACTGGTCCACACCATAAGAAATATAGGACCTTAGATCGTAAAACTTTACAGAGAGGTTGCTAATCATCAGATGTAGGCTCCCACATATTTTGAGGTTATTAGGTCAAAGGTCAATGTCGTGGTGACCTTAGCTAAACTAGGATAATTAGTGTCATGAGACGTGTATGTTTCACAAACCTCTCTTGTACGGTCTGTTATCGTAATTCTTGCGGTTTTGTGTTTTCCTGGTGTGGGTATTGATGGACAATGTATATGCAACATTTTTAGAGTTCTTGCGAAAATCATTTGCTTTGCATGTGCATTTTGCATTATTCGAAAAAATCACGGTTCACTTGTCGCAGCGTGTGAATTATAATCATCGAATTATCGGATATTTCTGCTATACTACTCGCATGAAGTCATGGAAAAAATGAACATGATATCATGCATAATAAAAAAGATTTACGCATTCCATGTTGGTGTACTTATAACATTTAATAAGTGTACACTCATTAAATGTTATAAGTACACGAACACTGTACATAGCGTTACGTGCAAATAGTCGGTCGGTCGACATGCCGAATTGTTTTCCAACAATAACTTAAAAACGGGTGGACCTAGGATTTTAAAATTTTAAATGGAGATTAGTCATCCTCCACAGACGACCGACTCAATTTCAAGGTCATTAGGATCAAAGGTCAAACTCACCATGACTTTTGAACACACAACAATCACTGGTCCACACCATAAAAAATAAAGGATCTTAGATAGTAAAACTTTACAGAGAGGTTGCTGATCATCAGATGTAGGCTCCTACTAATTTTGAGGCGGATAGGTCAAAGGTCAAGGTCGTTGTGACCTTAGCTATACTGGGAGTTTTGCTGTCATGAGACGTTCATGTTTCACACACCTCTCTTGTACAGTCTGTTATCGTAATTCTTCCGGTTTTGTGTTTTCCTGATGTGGGCATTAATGGACAATATGTATGTAACATTTTGAGACTTCGTGCGAAAATCAATTGTTTTTGCACGTGCATTTTGCATAATTTAAAAATGCACGGGTCACTGCCCACAGCGGGCAAATTATAATCATCGAATTATCGGATATTGCTGCTATACTACTCGCATGAAGGCATGCAAAAAATGAACATGATATCATGCATAATAAAAAAGATATACGCATTACATGTTGGTGTACTTACGTATAACATTTAACAAGTGTACTATCAGTTTGAAATTTGTGAAATGTAATGCAAATTTTCCAAGAATGCGTGCAAGACGGGAAACACATGAAAAACAGAAATTGTAAAAACGTCGTAAATAACGTCAAAATGACGCCACGGGCAGAATACGGTAATTTTAGAAAATTTACCTTTTTTAAAAAAATATCCAATTTGCAAGTTTGAAATTGATGCCAAATAATTTTTTCATCTTTTGACTAAACATGTGCTAAATTTCTTTGCTTCGTTTCCGGTCTAATGGTGGTGGTTTGTTGTGAAAAGTTGTGATGAAAATATTTATATTTTATTGCTTTTTATGAGTCTTTATATGTGTTTTATTGATTTAAATCGTTGCATTACATAACTATTTATTCGTTTGATGTGTTTGTGTGGACAATTATTCGTGTATTTTAGCACAACTCTGCGAAATAGTCGTAACAAAGGAAATCGAAAAAGGCGGGCAGTTACAATTTTCTGAAAACGAAATATTTTAGAAATATTTTTACATTAGAAATATATCTTAAGGTTCTTACCATTATACACTGTCTTAGGTGATATTCCGATTTTATAGAATAATTTATATTTGAATATTTTAGACTAAAAATAGTTTTACTCTTTCAAAGACAGTTATATTGTTCATATATGTGAATGTTAACCTAAGTGCTTGCATAGTGGGTCAACCAAGAAGTTCATTGAATCCCTTCTCTGAGACGGTTTCCATCTGGTCAACATCCCATCCGTTTCATACATCCAGTGACTGATATATATCTCATTAAACATGGCATCAATTGTTCCAATAGTTCCTCCAAAGCCTCCTAACATAAACAATGTGGCACGTCCCTATATCCTCAATGTTGATGCTGCTCTTATTAAGAAATTGAAGGCAGCTAGGAGAAATATATCCCTTGAAATACACTACAAGACAGAAAGTTTTGTCATTGAGGCTGACCTGGCAACATTCGAGTTACTAAAATGTGCTATGCTACAGTATTACGCTGTCCAAAAGCCCAACCGGTCTGTTAATATAAAACAAGTCCACGACAAAAAGCGTGTCGCAATCATAGAGTATACAATTCGTGTGAACTGTTCTGATCAATCATATACTGTTAATATCTACCCGACAACCAGTAGGTGTATGGTCAACGGAAAAGGTATGCAAGGTTTTATTGACAATGACCTCCCTGAACTCCATGTTTTGGTTCAAAGTGCTCAATCTTCCTGTGGCTACAGCTTCGAATATATTAATAGTACTCTAAAATCTGAAATAGAAAAAGCCCTCTATAATACACCTAATGATAATCAGGTCAACCGAGATAAATGCCCTGTTTGTAAAAGGAACTGTAAAACCAGAGGTACGTTTTGCACATTTAGTCGTCATTGGATACACTATCGGTGTGAAAAACTGACTGACTCTGAAATAGCTTATAACGAGGACGTAAAGAATAAAAACAAACCATACAAGTGCAAGCGATGTGCAACATCCCAGCTTACGCTCTGTCCACCCCCTCCCCGTGTTACCACAAGTGCACAGGATATACTGGATGAAGAGTCTGGTGATCAGTGTGTAGCATGCGATACTCTCATTATGGATAGTTGTGACACATGTGACAGCTGTTCTGGTACCTGTCATGTGGCCTGTGCCTCTGAAAGTGATGGCAGTATAGTTTGTAACCTATGCGCTGCAAACCAAGCACAGATAGATTTATCAAGCAATAATATAGCTCCCAGTGATTCAACTGTCAGCATGGTGACTGTCAGCAATAGTGATAGTACTAGTACTGGTACCCCCAATGTCCCCTTATACCCCCAGAACAACCAGGACAGTACTAATCAGAACCGTACTGATTTTGCCACAACCCCCCTTCCTAATACTCCAACCTCGTCAGGATGGAGATCAACTTTGAACATGGACCAACCTGTTCCCCCCCAGAACTGTGATAAGTGCTTGAAATCCGATAAAATTCGTAACGAGATAGGTAGGCTTACTAAATGGGAGGATGAACTTAAGTTGAAACAGAAAAAACTAGACTCACTACAGAAAGACAAAGCTAAGTTAGAATCCTTTGTGAAAAAACTTGAAAGTAAAATTACCGAAATGGAACTAACCCACAAAACTATGAATGCAAAAATCCTCTTACTTGAGACAGGCACCTGTCATGAATCTGCTTTTTTAAGTAAACCGTCACAATCACAATCAAGTGACGCTAGCAACGTTAATAGTTCGACCGTCACCAGCAGTGTACCCAACAAGTTCATAGATAACTGCCAAAAGTTGCATGACGAAATCTCAGATATTGTTTTCACAAAAATGCAGAAGACAATAAATGTGATTGCTAAGGTCATTGGTGATGAGCCATCATGTAATCCGAGGGATGATCAGTGTAATGCTAACAATGTTCCAAATCAACCCTCTAGTGTGGTGCACAGCAGTGGTTTTACTGGATATCCTCTGTACATGGCACCTAACCCCTCCTCCACACATGTTGCCCCACAGTACAGCCCTGTGTGGCCCCCTCGGCATTTCCATTCCCACCTCCTGCATTCCCTCCAAAGCAGATACCGAACACACAAAGTGTTATTCATACTCAGGCTATACCGAGTGTGAATCTTGGTCAAAACCCCCGAAGTGGTCAGCCGCATGGCAGTGCTCGTTGTAATTCTCCAGCTGACAGCAGCTCATCACAATTCAATGTTCAGTTGGATAGTAGTGTTCTTTGTAAACTACCGACTGATAGTAGTTCTTCGGATTCCAGT
Source organism: Spisula subtruncata (assembly GCA_963678985.1). Classification (NCBI taxonomy): domain Eukaryota; kingdom Metazoa; phylum Mollusca; class Bivalvia; order Venerida; family Mactridae; genus Spisula; species Spisula subtruncata. The sequence continues at coordinate 27,172,461 of OY787665.1, forward strand.
GGTCAGTCAGTTGGTAGTGTTCTATGTAAACCACAGGCTGACAGCAGGTCATTATACCCCAGTGTTCGGTCGGATAGTAGTGTTCTATGTAAACTACCGACTGATATTAGTTCTTCAGATTTCAGTGGTCAGTCAGTTGGTAGTGTTCTATGTAAACCACAGGCTGACAGCAGGTCATTACACCCCAGTGTTCGGTCGGATAGTAGTGTTCTATGTAAACTACCGACTGATATTAGTTCTTCGGATCTCAGTGGTCAGTCAGTTGGTAGTGTTCTATGTAAACCACAGGCTGACAGCAGGTCATTACACCCCAGTGTTCGGTCGGATAGTAGTGTTCTATGTAAACTACCGACTGATATTAGTTCTTCGGATCTCAGTGGTCAGTCCGTTGGTTGTGTTCTATGTAAACCACAGGCTGACAGCAGGTCATTACACCCCAGTGTTCGGTCGGATAGTAGTGTTCTATGTAAACTACCGACTGATATTAGTTCTTCAGATTTCAGTGGTCAGTCCGTTGGTAGTGTTCTATGTAAACCACAGGCTGACAGCAGGTCATTACACCCCAGTGTTCGGTCGGATAGTAGTGTTCTATGTAAACTTCCGACTGATATTAGTTCTTCGGATTTCAGTGGTCAGTCAGTTGGTAGTGTTCTATGTAAACCACAGGCTGACAGCAGGTCATTATACCCCAGTGTTCGGTCGGATAGTAGTGTTCTATGTAAACTACCGACTGATATTAGTTCTTCGGATCTCAGTGCTCAGTCCGTTGGTAGTGTTCTATGTAAACCACAGGCTGACAGCAGGTCATTACACCCCAGTGTTCGGTCGGATAGTAGTGTTCTATGTAAACTACCGACTGATATTAGTTCTTCGGATCTCAGTGGTCAGTCCGTTGGTAGTGTTCTATGTAAACCACAGGCTGACAGCAGGTCATTATACCCCAGTGTTCGGTCGGATAGTAGTGTTCTATGTAAACTACCGACTGATATTAGTTCTTCAGATTTCAGTGGTCAGTCAGTTGGTAGTGTTCTATGTAAACCACAGGCTGACAGCAGGTCATTACACCCCAGTGTTCGGTCGGATAGTAGTGTTCTATGTAAACTTCCGACTGATATTAGTTCTTTGGATTTCAGTGGTCAGTCAGTTGGTAGTGTTCTATGTAATCCACAGGCTGACAGCAGGTCATTACACCCCAGTGTTCGGTCGGATAGTAGTGTTCTATGTAAACTACCGACTGATATTAGCTCTTCAGATTTCAGTGGTCAGTCAGTTGGTAGTGTTCTATGTAAACCACAGGCTGACAGCAGGTCATTACACCCCAGTGTTCGGTCGGATAGTAGTGTTCTATGTAAACTTCCGACTGATATTAGTTCTTCGGATTCCAGTGGTCAGTCGGCTGGTAGTGTTCTATGTAAACCACAGGCTGACAGCAGGTCATTACACCCCAGTGTTCGGTCGGATAGTAGTGTTCTATGTAAACTACCGACTGATATTAGTTCTTCGGGTCTTAGTGGTCAGTCCGTTGGTAGTGTTCTATGTAAACCACAGGCTGACAGCAGGTCATTACACCCCAGTGTTCGGTCGGATAGTAGTGCCCTATCTAAGCTACCGACTGATATTAGTTCTTCGGATTCCAGTGGTCAGTCCATTGGTAGTGCCCTATGTAAACCGTCTGCTGATTGTGTCATCGTCTCATCCTCGTGCCCCATCAGTGATTGCATCCAAGAGGAAATCAGAAGACAACTACAGCCCGCTTCTGAGCCTGTAAATTTTCGGAGAACAGCCTCCAAAGAACTGAACTCATAACCAATAATGACCACACGTTAATGAGGGTAGGGTCCTTTAACTGTAAAGATATAAAATCTTCTACACACTCTGTTATTGAAATATTTAAGAAATGTGACATACTGTTACTCCAAGAGCACTGGTTATTTCAAGTGCAGATCCCGCTACTGAACGAGATTTCTGAAAAATTGGATTTCGCTGGTAAAGGATGTGACTATAGATGCCCTTTGCTCCCTATTCAATTACCACGCGGCTATGCAGGGGTCGCAATTCTCTGGAAGAAGTCCTTAAGTAGCCTTATAACCCCTCTTCCAGATGGTTCAGAACGTATCCAGTGTGTTGAAATTGGTGCTAAAAATACCAACAGCAAGAAAACCTTAATAATTTCAGTCTATATGCCATGTAGTGGTAATCACAGTATTTTTGAGTTTTGTGAAACAACAGATGAACTTGTTGAAATTGTTTCAAAATTTGGAACCTCTCATAATATTTTGATTGGTGGTGATATTAACACTAATCTCTGTTCTCCTAGTCCAGATAAAAGAGGGTCATATTTTGGTGAATTTGTGAAGGAATTCAACCTCCAATTCTCATCAACTGGCTCTACCTTCTTTCATCCAAGTGGGATGAGTGAATCAGAGATAGACTTCTTTCTAACCACAAAAGATAAAAAATTTCTGGTACACAAGAAACAAATTATACATATCGACTCAAACACATCAGATCATGTTCCCATCCTGATCTCAGTGAAAGTTCCACTGAGCATAAACACATCACCCAAAATTACAAGTGATAATCAATCTTCCATGACACGTGTGAAGTGGGACAAACTGGATAAAGTTATATATTCAGAAATTTTAACTAAGAAACTTCACGATAAAGATATGAATAATGGTGATAGTGTTGAGCATTCTGCTCCAGAACTCTGCAAGATAATGTGCGATGCTGCTCATTCCGCGCAAGGTAAAAAGAAGAAATCTAGAAACACAAGACCAAAACTTAATGTGTGGAATCCTGAAATCTCCATGGCCCTTAAGAAGTGTAGAATTATAAACAAAAGATGGAAAGATACTGGTAAAAAGAACGATAGCCAAGACCCATTATTTATCGAGAGAAAACTATGTAAGAAGGAATTTCGGCGTTTGTGTCGTGTCGGTGTGGCAAGACAACTGAGCCTTCAGAAACAAGAAATAATCGATGCAAGATCCAATGACAAAAAGTTATTCTACAAACTCATTAACAAACAGAGAGGGTCACTTAAACACTCAGTTGACGACTTGTATGTTGGTGACACCTGCTTTTCTGGGTCAGATGGTATTCTGGAAGGTTTTAGGACTCATTTCGAGCATTTGGCTAAAAAGTCAGTCAATTCTGATTTTGATGAAGGGTATCATGCCCAGGTTGAAAGTGAAATACTACACATTAAAGATATTGTTGGTGATAAGCCTGTAAGCCCTGTGACACTACCCGAACTGTTAAAATCTTTCAAAACTATTCACAAAGGCAAAGCTGCAGACATTTTTGGTGTTAATATTGAGCATATTGTGTATGGACCTGAACTACTACATTCCCACGTCCTACATGTAATAAATCAAATATTTTAGGCTAGAGACATTCCATCAGTCTTAAAGAGAGGCATTCTATCTCCAGTATTTAAAAACAAGGGTGTTCAGACTGAGGTTGGAAACTATAGGGGTATAACTGTGCTGCCAATTCTCTGCAAAATCGTTGAAACTGTAGTTAGGAACAGAATACAAGACAAGGTTATGATTGCCCAAAATCCCATGCAAAGGGGTTTCACATCTGGTTCCTCTCCCCTTAATGCTGCCTTCATCCTTGAAGAGTTCTACCGCGAGTGCTCCGACCTTAAGAAACCCGCCCATGTTGTATTGCTGGATGCCAAAACTGCATTCGATGTCGTAGATCATTCTCACCTCTTGCGTCGTGTATACCATGCTGGGATAAATGACGGACACTGGCTACTTCTGAAGTCACTGCACGAAAACTCTTCAAGTGTTGTTAAATACCAAAATAAGTTCAGTGATTCCTTTGAGATATTGCAGGGTGTGAGACAATGTGGCATCTTGTCTACTGATCTTTATAAACTATATGTAAATCCCCTTCTTGACCGTCTCACTAGTGCTGGCCGTGGAGGTCGTATAGGAACCGTGGTTGCAAATAGCTCTGCCTGTGCGGATGATGTTTGCATCATGAGTAGAGACCATTGTGACACCCAGCTCATGATTGACATGTCCCTGTCCTTTGCCTGTGAGGAACGCTACCTCCTGCAACCTACCAAAACAGTTGCCCTCAAGGTGAAGCATTCGGAGAGGGCGAAAGACATTCCAAGTGAGAATTTCACAATGGGAGAGCAAACTCTCAAAAATGTTGATTCATCAGTTCATCTTGGAATCACCAGAACAACATCGATACAACAGACTGCTAAGCTTAACATTGAAGGAAATATTAAAAAGGCCAGACGTGCACTGTATGGTCTAATGGGGGCGGGACTGCATGGTCATAATGGACTTGACCACGAGTCTTGCCTTGATCAATATAGATCATTTATCTTACCCATACTTACTTATGGTATTGAGGTCTTCATTCCAAGGGACTCTCTAATTGCACAGTTGGAGTTATTCCATAAGAAAACAATTAAACAAATCTTGTCTTTACCTACTAATGCGGCAGACTCCTGTGTATATATACTCACAGGCCTCCTTCCAATGCAGGCTATTTATCACCTGAAGATATTGAATTTCTTTAATAACATCTGTAGACAGCATCAAACAAGTGTCGAGCGTGAAATCTTCATTAGACAGATAACTGTGAAGTCTGATAATTCTTGCTCATGGGTTAACTCAGTGCCACCCCTGCTATCAAAATATGAACTCGGGGATATAGAGGACTACCTACAATCCCCTCTTGACAAAACTCAATGGAAAAGTCTGGTACATCGCAAAGTAGTATTATACTGGAAAGACCAAATTGAAAAAATAGCTACCACATACTCTACCCTCAAATCTATGAACACCGAATTTATACCTGGAAAACTCCACCCTGTCCTGCGTTCAGGGTGCCACTCTGTCCTTGAAGTGACACGACTACCAGTGAGATTCAGGATCCTCACTGGCACATATATTCTTCAAGTGAATCGGAGTAGGTGTAATCAAAATGCTGTCGACAAAACCTGCCCAAGCTGCAAATCTGGAGACGAGACAATGGAACATTTCCTCTTAGTTTGTCCTGCTCTCCACCATGTGAGGGACCCTATTATGTGCGACATCTGGAGTGTATTGGCATCTGCTGGTGTCACTCCTTACATAAAAACACCCATTCAGTTGGTCCAGGCCCTTATAGACTGTTCTGTTATTCCTGAGTGTAATCGTTTGAAAAGAGACAAGCTTAATGTACTGGAATTTCATATACGCCGACTATTTTTCCAGTTGCACACAACTCGATATAAAATTTTCAAAGAGATTTCAAAACAATGACGTATTTTGTTCTGGTTGATCTACTAACCCAACTAATGTGTGGTCTATTGCAGATTTGGCTGAAAGTTATTATATGTGCTGAATACATGTGCTTCACTTGATCAATACTGACTATATGATAAACTGTATACTGTACATATTTGTGTGGTGGAGGTGAACATTATACATTATTAACATTTGGATTTTATTCCTAGCATCATTGCTGGGGTTCGTCATTGATGGCGGTGAAGATCAACAGATAACAGATAACAGATAGCAAAACATTAAGACTTTATTAAAATGCACACAAACTGTATACTTTCTTTTTGGACACCCTGTATTAATCCGGCCCCAAATTAACATTATATAGTATTCATTTGTTGAACCTACTGTATAACACATTTTCAAACATATCATTTCAGATGACTTTCGTACTTGGACACATTGCCCCCTTTTTGTGGACAGAACAAAAGTATAACATAGCCATCATTAACAAACATATCCTAATCAGCCTTATATTTTACAGACTACTTAGTAAATAATAAATGTAATAGATTCATGACTTTGCAGGGCCTATCACCATGTATTATGCATAAAATTACAATGCACACGTACGTTGCATTTATACATGTACAACATTCGTTGGTGATGGCCTTGGTGGCACATCACCCCGGAGAGGATTAGGTAGGTATAAATATACACATGCATTTATGGTATAATTAACGATAATATCTATTTACAATGCAATGCTTGTTTATTTTACAGTCGCCATGTTCATCGTGTACGATAGAAGAGGCATGCGATTCGTCCGTTGGCGCATGCGCAGTAACAGGTATGTTCATCTGCCATATCCTGACGTTTTATAATTATAAATTCATGTATTATACGACATAACTGCATAGAGGATATTTGTATTTTTCCAGGTATGATCGGCTGATAATTCACCGAGTGAGCAGCTGATGTAATATTTCCACGAGTGGCGTAGCCACGAGTGAAAATATATGTCAGCTGCTCACGAGGTGAATTATCAAACGATCATACACGGTAAAATACTAATATTCTATTTATTTATGCTTCAAATAGCTTAAATGATGGAAATACTCCACTATATGCATCAAATGTTTTGCGTGACGTCGTTTTCCCGCCATGCACGCGTCGAGTTGCAATCAAGTAGTTCTTTTGCAATGGCTTCAATTTTGTCCATTCGTTTTACATTTACGTACATATAATGTTCTGCTATTTGTTAAAAATTAAGAGAACAAGTAAAAATGCTTATTTTCTTATTTTTGGCGGCGGGGAAATTCGTTTTAAAAAAGTTGTCCGTTTGCGTGAAATTATGAACTGTGAAATTATGAACAGTGAAAATATCGGGGAATAATCCACCGTTATTCCGCCGTAAACCACCGATAAGCATGAAATACAAACGTCATATTGTCAGTATCTTGGTAATGCATCAAAGCCTTTCGGTGTGATAAAATGCTCAAAATGTCGAAATCATATAGTCGTATTAGTAAACTGCACCTCTACCTAATCATGATATTAGGTAATGTCTTTATGAATTGAGGCCACGCATATGGGCATTTCCAGTCCGCAAATCACTTGAAAGTTTCCGGAACTGTGTCATGAGGACATGTTATAATACTGCGCTTTTCTATTTGCTTTGCTTTATATGCACTGAGCGGCAATAAAAATACTTTTTTAAAATTGAACATTTCCGTATTCCGTTACATTATTAATTTGATATTTTGTGTGCTTCTTTCGAAATATATTATCTACAGAATTCAGCTTTCGGTTTTTTTCCGTGAAAATACTTTAAGAATCACTCGTCCATAGCGGAAGAGCATAAAACCGCGTGATTATGGGTGGCTAGAGATTTGCTCGCATATTGGGCAAGCATTTTGAAGAATACAGATGGATTAGTCGGAAAAACAAAATAACTAGAAGCAAAACATGGTACGTATATCAAAGGATCGGTCGGTATGCTCAAATGAGGAGTTATCGCACTTGACATTTTTCTTACATCCTATGATTTCTAATGCATTTTTATCTTTATAAACAGGTGTATATTATTCAAACTTGTGTTATATGAATAAAATAATGACTTTGTGAATCAACGAAACCGTGATTTTTAGTACGGATACCCCAAACTTGAGCATAACGACCGATCTTTCGGAGTCTTCCTTTGACATATGCACCATGTTTTCTACTAGTTTTTTTCCGACTAATCCATCCATATTCTTCAAAATGCTTGCACAATATGCGATCAGATCTCTAGCCACCCATCAGCACGCGGGAAAATGCAGTTTAAGGCTATTCCGCTATGGACGAGTGATTCTTAAAGTATTTTCACGGAAAAAACCGAATCATGTAGATAATATAGATCGAAGTGAGCATACAAAATTTCAAGTTTATAAGTTAACGGATTACGGTAATATTCAAGTTTAAGTGTTGCGTTTTCATTGCCGCTCAGTGTAGTATTTTCAAAAGCGACACTGTCCTGTTAATGTGGGATACCCGCTCGTATATGTAATATAATTTGTAATCTCTTTTCAGAATGTAGATTTCCAGTTATAGCTAATGGGCGTTATCTAGGCAATCGTAACAGTATCGGACATCGACTGGGTGTTATGTGTGACAGTGGATATTCAAGAGGACATACAAAAAAATTATATCACCTGCGGGACGGACGGGCAATGGAGTCCCACACCAGAATGTGTAAAAATGTCAAGTAATGGTAAATGACTTCAGTTATAACTGATTATATAGTTTTGTAAAATATAGATAAGAGACGTTGCAGTTTTTATGGGTCTTAATAATTACCGATTAACAGAGTATTACCCATTTAATTTATTTCAGAAAGTAAAAATGATAACAAAAAACCACTAACCATCAATTACTTCCGTTCTTGATTTATGATTGTTTTGATGTTTTTTTATTCTCTATGGTACTCACACATGATCAAACATGTTTATATGTCATTTATTCTTTAGTTAAAACGTCAATCCTATTAAGAAATGCATTATACTTCTTTGTTCAAGGTACTCGACCAGTTAAAGCAATTGCTGCTTGGCAATCCAGTACCTTTGTTAATTAAAAAACTGGAGTACACAAGAAGGCTGAATTTGCTATCGATGGATTGGAGCAAACATGTGCTCATACAGCAAATGGTTATTCTACCTGGGCTTGTGAATTCTCTGATGTTGCTCTAGTCTATTCAGTTATTGTATACTTTCAAAATATCCAAAGAAATGGTATGCTATATTATATTCACATGTCTATAAATAAGATAATACGAGCATAATAATACCTTCGTATGAAGAGCTTTATGCACACAGTTGGTTTTATGGATGACATTCAACAATGCAATCATAATTAACAATATGTAGTGTATGCTTTTATTATTTGCTTTATGAATCAATATATTGAGGTTATTTTAGTGAAATTATCGTTTGCTAATTCACCTCGTGTACAACTGACTTATATTTTCGTTCGTGAAAATATTACACCAGCTACTCACTCGGTGAATTATCAAACGTTAATACACCGTAAAATACAAATATCCTCTATGTTGTTTTCACTGTTTTGGAGCTAGTTCCAGTATCGCGCAAAAACAGAAGCGCCACGTCAAAAGCACCAGGATTCAAAATATGCGTTACAAAGACGTCAACATTATCACACGTTATAATTTCAACGTAACTTTTCAATTTAGCCAATTACTGTACCATTGACAGAGGTTATCTTGTATTTGAAACCGTATTTCCCAAGTGTCAGTCCTTACGTATTCAAACAAATTTATATATGCTACATTACTTGTGACGCACGAAACAACTTGTTTTGACCGCCTCCCCTCATATCCGTATACATTTTACTATAATGTTAATAATTAAGTGTTTTCATAATGGCCTTGTTATAAGGCTAAAGACTTACATATTAGCCTGAGGTCAAACCCGTATTACATTTCGCGTTTACTTCCCTTTGTATAACTGGGGGCCAAGTAATCGCTAAATTGGCCCTTAACTTCAAAAATCGTTAATAACGTAAATTTACCGAAATTCAAGATGGCGGCGATTTTTTTTCCTTGAGAACTACGGGTTTCATAATGGCCGAGCTAGACAGCCAATCAGAATGCTCGAATCTCATAATGGCCGTGTGTTTTTCATAATGGCCGCGATTTTCCCATAATGGTCGCGATTTTTTCATAATTGCCGAGTTATGTCTCTATAATGTCGAGGTGTCGTTCATATTGGCCCTGTATTTAGAGGGAAAACTCGGCCGATATTGTATAGTCAATTAATAATATAATGTTAATAATAAAGTGTTTTGATAATGGCATTGTTATGGGGCTGAAGACTTACATATTAGCCTGAGGTCGAAGAACCGAAGGCTAATATGAGTCTGAAGCCCAATAACAAGGCCATTATGAAAACACTTAATTATTGACCATTTTATTAATTTACTATACACTTCGTGTGATGTCACACTAAATAGATAATGAATTACGAATAAAAACAAAAGAATGGTTTAGAAAACCAGCGAACACAAGCTTTTAATTTTATTATTTAGCTACCGTGTTCGAAACTCTGCGTATACGAATTCTCAGCAGTTTTCGTTGGTCACTAAATTATTCATCATCAAATACATTTAAAACACAGTAGGTCGGATTGATTGATAATAATGTTGTTTAAATGCAATAAATGGGCCAATCGTTCCCCGACTCATTCGGCAAATGCTCCCATTCGTTCATTTTTAGGCTGGCGATTTCGCGCCAGACTATTACAATCCTAAAAAATGAAATCCACTAAGATGAATTTACTCCCGAAACTGACAACACAGAATCTATACACTCAATGCAAATAGTTCCTCCTGATCAATCATTTTTGCAAGATAAGAACATTCAACTTTCCTTTTTCATTTATTCTGTTCGATTGTAATATATAAGTTTCTTCTTGAAATGGAAGGAAATTGTATGAAATTAAAAGAAAAGGTGTTTAAAGGCATTGATAATTATTACTACGCGTTACGAAACGCGATATATAGCGCGGCGCATCAATGATTTTATTATGTTAAATTATTTAGGTCAACATTCTCAAACGAGATCGTGGCCGAGTGGTTGAGCAACTCGCTTAGTAATTTTCTGATGCTAAGGTCCAGCGATCGAATCACGGCGGCTCCAAATTTTTTATATTTTTTTTTTTTTTTTTTTTTTTGGTTAAGTCCAGCACTTACCTCTCTTTCGACTTAGAAAACCACTTGATGTTATATTACTTGAAAAGCTATTGTTCCTTAGCAGATCGCCAGCCTGTCAGTAATTTCAGTACTTTGATATATTATTGTGATTCGAGTCGTCCGTTGATGGCTCTTGTCCGCTGTTGTCGGATAGCGCAGAATTACTGTACGGTATATATGCCGTCAAACCCGTATTACATTTCGCGTTTACTTCCCTTTGTATAACTGGGGGCCAAGTAATCGCTAAATCGGTCCCGGACTTCAAAAATCGTTTATAACGTAAATTTACCGAAAATCAAGATGGCGTCGATTTTTTTCCCATAAGAACTACGGGTTTCATAATGGCCGAACTAGACAGCCAATTAGAATGCTCGAATCTCATAATGGCCGTGTTTTTTTTCATAATGGCCGCGATTTTCTCATAATGGCCGCGTTTTATTCATAATGGCCGAGTAATGTCTCTATAATGTCGAGGTATCGTTCATATTGGCCCTGCATTTAGAGGGAAAACTCGGCCGATATTGTATAGTCAATCAATAATACATATTAATAAGTTGTTTTCACATTGACCTTGTGAGCATGCATCAGCTAGAAAACTCAATAAAAGTTCACAATTATATAATCAAGCAAAACATTATCAATAACAATGTAAATATGGTTCGAAGCGAACAAAAATGCATATTTCATGATTCATAACTACGAATATTTATGCGATAATGCCCCTATATATCACCGGATGTATCGGAGCTATACACCGTGCACTGTGCACGTTAAAAAATCATTCTCTTCGGAAAGAACTAGGGCAGCGCGCCCGGATACCTTGTATCACATCACTGTTCTTTTTTATGTCCCTTCAGCAAAACACAGGACCCCATTGGAAATATGTGCTTGCACATTTATGGGTTATCCTAGGCCAAAAGGTTTAAATAATAACATACGTCAACATATACATTTATTTTATATTTCATTGTATTAAACTCCATTTTTATATATAATTACAGCTAACAGGAACCGCAATTTGGAATTTCTCGTCTCGTCCACCCGGGCTGATAGTGACAATAACATCGGTACAGTTTGTGGAACATATGAAGGACCAGCGAGTGACGTCACTCAACCCATTGAGGTCACGTGTGACTCACCTGTCGTTGGAAGATTTTTAAGAATTAACCACCACTATTACAAATTTCTGGTTTTAAAAGAAGTAATTGTGCAGCAAATCTGAGCCGGCACAATTTACGACAACAGTGATATCAGAATTTTGGAAAAGATTGCTTGTAAGCGTTCCTTGTTTTAAATATGTCATATCAACATGCCTTTCGTTTTTTATCTTCATTGCACCAGATATCTTCAAATGTATTGAAAAATTACATAAACATCAATAGTTTGTAATTTTCCCAATGGAATCGAATAAAAAATATAACATTGTATCAATCAGTTGCTCATCTGTCGTAAGTATGCTGTTGGCATAGAGATATAATATCATGAAAATGAGAGTATTATTTGGAATTGCACTCAAATGAAATTTCGTTAGCCATTCCAACATGGAAACATTAAATTTGAATAAAATGACTTCTTCTCGTAAACCACTTGTGTCCTGATGTGCTTAAACTTAGCAGTAATGTTCCTTGGTGAACCTCTACCAAAGCTGTTCAAATGGTTCCGGTCTGTTGATTAATAAGGTCATAAGGCCCTTAAAGGGGTTTTTAAATGCTAACTTAAAAAATGTTCTTGTCTGAAACCACAGGAACCAGGGCTTCCATATTTGGTATGTAGCATCAACTAGTGGTCCTCTACAACGGTTGTTCAAATAATGACCATGAGGTCAAAATTGGCTCCACAAGGGGGTCACCCGTTTAACAAAGACTTATATACGTAGGGGAAACATATAAACATTTTCTTGTCTAAAATTATAATGCCTAGAGCTTTGATATGTAGCATCATCTAGTAGTCCTCTACATAGAATGTTCAAATGGTTCCGGTATGTTGATAAAAATGCCATAAGGCCCTAAAAGGGACTAACCAAGGATCGTAAATCCAAGATTTCTATATCTAAATTTCAAAATAAATTTACCATGAATTGACAAAAGATGTAAACATATCTAACAACACCTATTGTATAGGGGAGGGGTAAAGCATTAGAAGTAGCCTTTCAGTTTAACAATCTGAATTTAGCTATTTTTCTTATCATTTATAATTATATTCTTATTCATTTCTGTCTCCAAGAGAGGAACACAAAGAGGGGTGATCAATATATTCGAGGACTTTCCTTCTATTTTTTGAAATATTGCAACCAGAGAAATGAAAGTACAAGCTGGTGTAGATCAATAAATTATCTCGGGTTTCTTCTAATTTACTTTATGGTAACGTCACTATTTACTTGATGACGTCACTTTTTGTAACCAAGGTTAAGCACGCACCGTCGAGCATCTCGGGCGTAATGTTATCCCAGAACAACGGCATGCTATGAAAATTAACGCGTAACTTGTAAAATCTTCGTCTCCGTTTTCTTGATAAACAACGAGATACCCCACACATCTAATTTAACTTCACACCGTTAAAGTGTATAGAGCTATATCGGACGACATATTTTTAAAAAAAGTTTCACAAACTGAAAAACAATACTGGCAAAGTAATGTTGACCGGCCGCCAGTAATGACCGGACAAACAGTCTCCTCGCTTTGTTTAGTTTAATAAATCGTATATTTTTGTTTCAAAACACTCAGAAGCATGTTTAAAAGGATTCTGGTAGAATTTTTTTATCAAAATCGAAAAAGGATTACTTATTTATAAAAAAAATATCGTCCACTGCTGCGATGTTGACATTAGCAGCGCCGGGGAAAGCATTTGTGTGTGAGCATGCGCAAAAAAGCGTGTGCGCCGATGATTTTCTAGGGTCAAATTACTAAACAAAATATTATATGACGAGACCGTGGTCGAGTGGTTAGCGTTTGAAATATTTTCCATATCTTATGAAGACCCGGGAACGAATCTCCTTGGCGGCTGATTTTTTAATTTTTTTTTTTTAAATATGCAACACTAAATTTTCCGCAATTAGTAAAGTGTGTTCTCGGACATCGGATAATCAAACATTTTAATATCTAGTCCATATATCTTGAAGACTAACAAGTCGTTTTAATTTTTTTTCTCGATTTTTTGGTCAATAAACACGGTACGGTATATTATTGATTTAAGCCTGTCTCAGAAAGCCCCCTAGCAGGAAAACATTGTGGGTCACATATCGTAAATCATGAATATTTTTGCATGCAAGTCAAGTAAGGACCCTGTTCTAAACATTCCTGGTCATATTTTTCTAAATATTAATCGAAAATTTTCATAACAGTTTGCCCGGTCATTTCTTCTGCACATCGTTAAAAAAGGCGCCAAAAGTACACATGTTTCGGCCCCGAATTTGGCAGTTCACATGGCGTTATATTTTAGGTGATCTATTTTTAGCAAAGACCTTGAACACAGGTATGTGTCAACACAAAAAGTCGATTTTTAAGTTCATACAACGTATTTTATGCCAATTTTGTTCGGTCATCACTTCTTTGCCAGTAATGCTTCCATATCCATTAAATCATTTTTTGCTTCAGTTTTAACAGAAACTCTCTCTGTGATTTGTTGGACATGCACACTATTCATTTCATACGAAAGAGTTCTAGAACACTCTATGAAATTATAAGAATCGTCTATTTTGGACAATTGACACACTGACAGAACCCAACCAAAGTTTTAATTTGCAATTAAGGTAGTCTAGTATCATACTAAAAACGATGCAAGTAATTATTTTGACATTAAATGACGGTAAGAAGGTAGCTCTATACACTTTAAATGTTTGTATCTATTTTCATTTTTTGGATATAGTTTGAGTATCACCTGATGTCAAATTTGCACATCTTCATATTTTGGTGAGATTGTGTAGAGTAATGTTTAAGGATTCAAAAAAGGTATACCATTTCAAAATCGTCCAACTTAGTGACATGCTATGACGAAATGAAAACTGGAGGCATGAAATTACAACTGACGTTCAAAATGATGTTATTGACGTCACAAAAAATAAACAAATATGGTGAAGTCATTTAATTAGTACAGGTCCTATTATAAGCGCCCTATAAGAAAAGGAAATAAAATACACATATTTAATTTGTTTGATCATGACACATCAAGGATGTATTGTAAACTAATTTGATATTTGATTTTTTGAGTAAACACAACAAAATAATTAACCAATTCTCAAAATTCTCACTTTTTAGTTTATGTTTTACACTATTTTACCCCAAAATTACTATCATTTAGCAAAATATTTTGGCACTATGATTTTGATATCATTAACTGCAAGGCACTATGTACCTAGCACAATTAAAAAAATCAAATATATTTTTTATGACATTGTAATCAACCGATTCCCAAAATTCTCGCTTTTGTTTAGATTTTGACAGGTTTTGCCCCAAAATACTGGATTTTAGGCTACAGTATGGAAAATGAGTTTTAATTTCGTAAACTACAAGTAACAACATACCTATTACAATATAATTGTAGCCCATAAAAGTGTTAATGGTGACGTGGGTTACCGATTCCAAAAAATCATGCTTAGCTTTTATATTTTGTTAGGTTTTACCCCAAAATAATAGACTTTTACAAACATGTAAGGACCTAGAATTTTAGTATGTTACAGAACACCCATAGTGTGACATCATCAAACAAAAAATATTTTTTCGCAATTTTTCTCAAAAATATATGTGCTCTGAACTAAATATGGGTTTCCCAAAAATCTGTATTTTACCAAGCGGTTGGAAATCGCACAGCAGAGCTCATTTGTAGATTTCAGAAACCAAAATTTGACTTTCGTCGTTTCATCAACTCGATCTGATAGTGATAAAAACATCGGCACCGTTTGTGCAACGTACGAAGGACCACCGAGTGATGTCTAAATCACGTACGACGAACCAGTTTTAGAAGATTTCTAAGAATTAAACACGGATTTAACGACCGTATTGTTTTATGTGAAGTTATTTTCTTTCAACGGTATCACAGCGAGCAAAATGACGTTGGGCCAACGTAATTTTTCAACGTTGGCCCAACGATGTTCGCATTACATACAGTGGAGGTATACTCATACATTTTCGGAAAATGGCACGATAACGAAACATGTATAAATAGATACGAAACTGAATCAGGCCATTTTTTAGAACGTTGGTGATCTATACATAGTCTGGACATTTTAATATATCTCAACTTGTACCCACAATTACACTTATTTAAATGCTTAAACTCGTTGTTGTATTTAAGCTTAAGATATTGGCGTGTTTTCTCAATTTCATACGTCAGTGTGTAGGTTAGACATACATTATCATTTTCTGAAAAAAGCATTACCTAAAAAGTTCATATACTTATAGATAAAGCAATACAGTTTTGCCACATTGTATTATATTTTTTCGAACTTGTTGTGTTATTTCACGGATACTGTTAATCCATTTCATTTTGCCCTACAGTACGCATAAAATGGAGGAAAATAAATCTATGACGAGAGAAGAACTTAAACCTTTTCTGGAGAGCGGTAGATGTTGGGACGAAGTCACCTTTGAATTTGATGACGGGAAAAAATTGTATGTTTCACAGAATTTTCTGTCACTTGCTTCACCAGTGTTTCAAGCAATGTTTGAAAGCGACTTCGAAGAGAAGAAGACGAAGACGGTGAAGCTAGTTGGTAAAGAGTTTGATGATATGCTGGAGTTGTTACATTGTTTACATCCAAACATACAGAAGCCTATCACATGTAAGTAAAATTATCTTCTGTGCTCGCATATATATAACAAATATCAAGTTGATATCATACACTTACTGGTCGAATAACCTCAAAGTTTGTGATCAAAACGTATGGAACATCTTGGCCGAATATAATGATAATACTTTGGTAAATATTTGAATATTATTAACCCGAATATTAATTACGGTCTACTTAGTCATTTCGATATGTCAGCTGATATTAGGGTATTGTCAGAATAACGTATAACTGGAATAAAGGTATGATACGTTTTTAATTGAAACTGTATAGGAGACCTGTCTATCATAAATACGCTGGTTGAAAGAGAATGGGTGTTTCCATAATGGCCTTTAGTCTACTTGTGTGTACTGAAGGACGTTACGCACGATGTTGCGAGAAATGTCGAAAATACGCGAGTAGCACACGCATGAAATACAGTAGTACGCTTATTATTGAGAATACATAAATAAATAAGATATCAAACTAATCTGAAAAGAAAATGCAATAAATCGAATGCATTCAAACGTGATTAATTAATTACACTAGTCGTAATTATTAAGCTTTAGTTGACGCGCGGGTATTAAAATACGATGTCCCAACGTAACATGATTTCCTAGCGCAATAAACAAAATATAGTACATCTTTTTTATTCTTCCATCAAATTAACCTAAATTTCCCCATGATACTGACAGGAAATAAGGTTATACGTATATGAAATCAGAAATGACAAAACGTCGGGCGTGTTTCGGATATATAGATTTGTGTGATGATGCGTAAAATGTCCCATTTGATATATTCGTAAGAAAAAAGGTCGACTGGTAGTGCAAGAAGTTGTTTCAGAAAGAAATCATGGCAGAGAAATGTGATATATAATGTACGTAATGAAATCTCATTTGATAACGATTATGTTAGTATCATTATCCTAAGAAATATAAAATTTAAGTATTGCGATATATTTGTTTGAAAAAGTCTAGCCACGGCGACATTTTTTAATAATTTTCATCGGTACCGGTAAAGTTGTGCATTTTCAAAGCAAATAAATAAAATTCCGTTTTCTGTATGAAAACGGTAACTGGAATATGTATGACTCATTTAACGGAGTTTCTTTAGCAGTAATTTGTGTTGTGGTACGTGCAAAACTAGAAAAGTTATAGTTATTGAGCTAGGTCTAGCCACGGCGCAAAACTGACTAAAACGCGTTAGTTGACGTTATAATTTGCAAATGAGCGTTGTATACCATTTTTATATCTAAATTGGTGCTTCGTTTCGAGTGTAATTAACCCGACATCGTACTTTAATCATTTTAAGACGGAATATATTTGAAATATTATTGGTATCGAAATAAATATGAAACATTTACCATTTTTCTTTGCATTATTATTGAATGGTTTCCATAATGAATTGGCAGCAAAATAACCCAATGAAAATAGTAAATGCAATCATTAAAAATATTTCAAAGAACTATCAAATGCAGACCAAAGAAAATACAATGTAATACCGTGAAAGGTATCTGTGTTATCGTTTGCCTGGGTTCAAATGTGGTTGAAGGATTATGATTTAGTTAAACTGATCATGACAATTGAAGACTCGTAAAGGATTAAACAGTTCTGCTTCCTGTGATGATTATGATTTAAATTGTGTCATTATCTATGTCAAACCAGGAGTTAATTAAGTTGGATCACGACAAGAAACAAACTAGTTGGAGTGCATTATGTAATGATATAACAAATTCAAACACAGTATAAATGTAATCAACAGATAAAACGCATGTGTAAAAGTAAAATCATGGTATATGTTTACATTATTTTTCACATTTTCTTTGGTTTAAAGGACAATCCAAATAGACGTAATATTCGCACCTTTGTACGCGAGAAATTAAAAGTACTACATACATGTGCTATCGAATATTTCTCATATAATGATAATGCTTATTATCTACACATCTAATCAATGATCTAGATAACAGCTAAAACTACAACATGTAACGATGTGTGTGACGTACATTTTGAACTAAAATAACGTCAACGTCATGTTACAGAAAGGTATCGCAACATCGTGCGTAACGTCAAGACTTTCATAGTAGGTTGGTGCCGAAAGGTGAATGCTAATATGATTCAGCACAATAACATGAACGTTATGAAAACACTTAATTGTTGGCAAATATATTAGTAAACTCCATGTTATCATAATTTAAAGTATATTAGGGTGATGTAATAAAACATACAATTCAATGAAACAAAACTATTATAAAATAAAATTAGTCATTTGTTTCTGAATTTGGCAATAATTACCGTTATCCAAACGTTACGGAGGATTTATCATAGTTTATTTAGTCCATGTCAATTATCGTGAAATATACTGATACATGACATGAATTGTGGTTATATTATATTCATTATTTCAGTTGACAATGTATTGGCAGTATCAAGTGTTGCTGAGGAATACCAGTGCTGTTTGATCATCGACCGATGCAAAGAGACAATGTTGGCATACTTGAAATCAGAAATCGAACTTGCAAATGAAACCAACATACCAGTCGATAATTACCAACATGCACTGACATGCCTTAAACTTCTGATTGAGGCTGTTAAGTTGAATTACGACAACTTAATAACAGATGCAGTCGATACCATCACACGATTCAATTTTGAGTACTTCACCGGAATGTTTAATGCACGGATTAAACAAATCCCCACAGGGTTTGGTCTTTTTAATCATGCTATTGCAAGACCAGCAGTAACGGCGAAAGGGCAATCAAACATAGCACCTAAATGCCGCGCTGAAGACGTTGCTAATGACTGCAAGATATTATACGACAATCTTTCGGAAAATATGAAAAATAAGCTACTGGTGAAACGGCTTTGTAAAAGTGACCAACGTGATATAATTTAAGTAGTTTAGAACGAGATAATGAAACATTGCGCAATACGAATTTACAACGAGAATTGTTCAAATACGAATTATATATATAGCCTTTGTAGATTTTAGTCAATTTCTTTTATCCCCTTAAAATACAGTCCTGAAAATTTGATGCGATCCTTTACCTTGAATAAGCATAATTTGATAGCCAATATAGCTCTATATTTATTCTCCGTTGTATGTTTGCTTATAGATACACTGGCCGTACCATTTCATGTTACATTTCAGAACCTGCGGACGAGTTGTTAATTAATTAATGCTGAAATCATAGGCATTTGATTTCAACTGTGCATACATTAATAAGTTTTCCAAGTCACCGATAGACCCGTGAATTTGTATACTATAGAGACTCCTCGGTAGGGACTATCGATGACTAGGAAACACAATAAATTTGTTCACAGTTAAAATCAAATGTCTATGGCTGAAATATAGCCGATGAAGATACACATTGCCGAAGTACTTTTATTATCAGTGGTTAGTTGGACAAGGTATATTTAAATGTCACCATCTTGGAATATATGAAAATGCATGAAATGTTTGTCTTTGTCTGACATTGTAAGGCTTAGAAAAATGATGATATCGTGGGCATGTCACTGACAAACCACATGGGGTGTTAGTATGGAACATAAAATACCTTGATATATCAGCACCGAGATGAATATGCCAGCTCCTTTAATGTGTGGGTTTTTGAGAATACAGCGATTCTGTGGACATTGTATTGTCACAGAATTATTTACTGCCCAGTCCAGGAGAACAAGGGTGAAATTCTGATCCTTCAAAATGTCACAGAAATACGCCGCTGTGGATAGCGAGATGATTGCGAATCCTCCCAGAAGACTTCCGTGGAGTTAATTACGACACGACCCACATTGTCCAAAATGATTGACGATGGGTTTCCGATTATACCTACGGTGTCAATTTAAAATGAGGACACCTAAGGTATGCCGAAACATCACGCTTGTGCGACTTTCGGGTTCCTGAACCCTTCGGGGTCCTAGTAGTAGGCAGTGTTTGTAATATTTATTCAATAAGTGTTTAAAATTGTATCAAACGTGTGCAAACATTATCTAAACCGTACCTCTGTCGTCACATAGTGTGTATTCAGCATAAAATATACATGTCGTATATTAGCCTCGCAATGGCATTAACAGGTTAGCGGGGTTTACACGGTGTATACCCGTATGGGCACCCTCTCTGTGCTGGCACCAGTACCCTCTCTGTGCAAAACAATGAATGGTGAGGTAGGAGAAGGAAGAAAATCATTTATTTGGTGAAAAAACAGCCTACTTTGGGTTTCGTTGTGGCATCGGCAGACTCTCTGTACGTTGCAGCTGACTGGCACAAATAACTCACAATAAGCAAAGCACAGAGCGGTTCCTGGTGCCAGAACAGAGAGGGTGCTGGTATTACAAAGAAACCGAAAGTATGCTGGATGTTTGCGTAATTTGATGAAATTTGCAATACTAAAGCATTTAGAGGCCCACTTTGTTTAATGACTTTCCATCTGAGGTGCGAGATATTTCCAATATTGACGAAAAATCCCATTTAAGTGTCAAAAAACAGGACCCGTGTCAACATTCCATCTTAGTCTGAACTTGTGGCAACTGATATACCAAATTGAACAGCATGAGGACAGTCAGTGGCTGTGGTTAATCTTTGGGTTACTCCGTGGGCTATAGTTTTTTAAGCACAAATCTGTATTTTTTTGATAAAAAAAGATTTTCGTACCTCTCCTGTCGGCTGGTGTCCTTGTTTTACACAGATAGGGTGTTGATACAGCGTTTTGCACAGAGAGGGTACAGGGTCTCGTTAAACATTTACTTGACAAAACACACAACTCAATATTTCGTACGTGTTGTCGATCGGAAATATATCTAAAATGTTGGTGGCGAACCAATCAGGTAAGTGGTATTTCCATTTATTTCGATGACTTAATTGTTTGTCAAATTGTGAGAGTGAGGATATTTTAGGAATAAACTTAAGTCAAATACAGTTGTTCTATGCAGCGCCTTACGTCAAACAGATAATAAAAATGAGAAAACTGGACTGTGAAGGCAACACTCAACTTAACCAGCCGAACACATAAAACCCATCAAATAACACGAATACACGGCACAATGTCCACACATAATATATCGAGAAATTCAAATGCCCAAACCCTACCGGTAAAAAAACTGGATACCTAAAGTTTCATAAAGACCACAACTGTGACCTCAAGTGACCAAACGAGTCGTGACTATGGCTTGACTCATTTACATATCCGGATAACCTTCGTAAACTACCGATCACTACAATTTTCCGTAGTACAATACGTATCGAGAGTTAAACAATTGAACAAGAGAGAGTGAAGCCTTAGCAAATTGCCCCAAGACAAAGCATTCCTAAAATAGCTTCCCCACTTAGCATAAACATTATGTTTTCAAAAAATAAAAATTAAAGAATTTATTGACAAAACAGTCTGTCTCAAGTCGTGTAGATGTAAAGTACAATGCATCGCAAGACAGTTTGTCTGAAGTCGTGTAGATGTAAAGTACAATGCATCGCAAGACAGTCTGCCCACAGAATCACTGGAAGGGGCAACGAACTGCATAGTGTGTCATGTTTTCTTGTATTTGGTTCTTCCAACAAAGCATTGAGTTTTCACTTGTCGAAATGTTACCTACGTTGAGGGATATTCTATTGATAGTATTTGGCCACGTGTCATGGCCAGCTGAAACCCTACCGTTAGGTCGCACATTTATCCATTTTCGGAAAATGACATACCGCAACATGTACAAATAATTATGAAGCTACATGTATAGTTCATTTTCTAGAACTTGTGCTGATCTTATATGAAATCTGGATATTAAATGTAGTGGATGCACATACATGCATGCTGTTTAATGAAAGCATCCATGGTATCACACGATGGTTTGCAATTGTCAGTGAATAAGACCGTTATAGATCTACAACGACCTTCGAAATATGACCCCTGGACCAGTCCATATACCAAGGTTGAAACGATATTTACCGTTATTTTATGAAAAAATACGGATAGGTTTGAGAAAATCTCACTTTACTTCTAGTTGGCAACGTCGCTTAGTGGATAAAGTGTTCTCTTGTCAGAAACATACTTTTATATAGATTGTGGGTTCGAGTCCGCTGCTATACTCATTTTAATAATTAAATTTCTATTTCAATATTTTTTATCGTTTTACGTTTATATTTTAATTCTTAATATTTGATTAATTTTATGTTTTACAACTAATAAAAAACGCTTTGTTTCCTTTACATTAATTTAGTCTGGATATTGTATTTATTGCGTCGTTGGCTGCAATCACCATTTTAAGAATTTCAGTAGAAACGTCAGAATTAGCTTATGGTGTATGTTGTCAGTTGTCTGTGTGGTGCAGCGGTCATAGTACATCGCTATCAATCGTCTATTTTGTTCTTTACAGTGTGAGTTCGGACCCACTAACGAACAGTTTTTTTTATTTAATAAACTTATGCTTACGTGTAATGCTATATGTATCCATTGTATTACCTGATTATGATCACATATCATTATATTTTTACTATTCATAGTTTGCGTTATTCTTTTTTAAATATTCATTGTATCAATTATACAATGTGTCATAATCAGTGTAAGTATCAATTGCTCATCAAGACAACCTTATATGCAGTCTATGTGTTAGCTTTTGTCAGTCTGACAACCCCGTCCCACACAATGGCAAGCGAAAACTTCAGTCCTATTTCCTTCTCATCCATACAAATCCTATGTATGTTCTCGATGAGATCTTTCGCGTCGTTGCTATATCTATGTACCAGCTATGACATATTTCGTATGTGTTTTTTACGCACTGAAACTTTTATAATTATGCATCTCTTTGTAAATAGACAAGTACGAAAAATGTTTGCCGAGCAAAATAAAAAAAATATAGTGGAATGGGATTTGAACTCATTCGTTCAGTTTTGAAATTTACGTATTCACAGTTGCTTAGCCGACTGCGCTATGCGCTCTACTTGATATGTCAATTCTTAATGCATCCTTTATTAGTAAATACACCCCTATAACCTGGATTAATCGAAAGTTAAAAGTACATTTACGCCCGAGTGATTGTTGTAGATCTATAGTGAAAATCATACGCGGACAGAACCTTATCACATTCACATTCTTAAACTATCTTTATTACGTAAAGGGTTAGTTAAACTTAAACCTATACAGTGTTGTAGCTTCTTTTACCTTGCGTGTGTACACAAATAAGGTATAAGTTTACCTGGTTTATTAGACAACTCCAACATGCATGTATGTAATATTTTTCTACATACTTTGTGTTCGTATTTCGATATAGATATCGATGTGTTTTCTTATCGATATGAGTCATTCTTATATCACTGTGACACTACGTGTGTCAGACGAATATAGATTAGATTTTTGAAAAACGTAATCTAATAATAGTCACACCCATAAATAATTGGAGTCGCATTGCATAATCGTGCACTATTGTGTGCAATGTTCAGGGATACGGTTGATACAATTTTACTATTTCACAACGTATAAAACGGAAGAAAATACCTTCATGGCTACAGAAGAGTTAACACCGTTTCTAGCGAGCGGAGAAAGCTGGGATGAAGTGATCTTCGAGTTTGATGACGGACAAAAACTGTATGTTTCACAAAACTTTTTGTCACTCGCTTCACCTGTGTTTAAAGCAATGTTTGAAAGCGACTTCGAAGAGAAGAAAACAAAGACGGTGAAGCTTGTCGGGAAAGAGTTTGATGATATGCTGGAGTTGTTACATTGTTTACATCCAAACATACAGAAGCCTATCACATGTAAGTAAAATTATCTTAACGTTAGTATATTAGAAAATAACAAATAGCATGTATTATATAATTAGGGTTTGGACAAAGCTTACAGTGGTGAGGCGACCTTTAATAGTGTGCTCATAACATAAGGAACATATTTAATGAATGTAATAATTATATTAGCGGTGTATTGCCAGAATAATGTACCTAAGGAATCACACAGGATATGGTTTCAATTGAAACCTGGAGGGGGTGATGATAACTGAGCCCGAATCATCGTTATGTGTCTGAATGTAGGCAGTACATGGTATATTTCTTAAATATTATCATTTTGAACGGCATGCATCGGTCTGATGATGTGATGTTTGAAAACTTATACTCATATTTATTTTATAAGTACTATCAAAATATTGTGTGGATTATTAAATATAATGAGGCATTAGTATTGCATGTTAAGGACAAACATGCAACTGCAGGGAGGGCCGTTACAGTTCAACATATTAAGGTGGGATATTGTATGTTTAAGAAACGACGCAACCTTAATTCTACAAATTACAACAATTGCACTTCAGCACATTGTGCTCTCTGCATTATCATACGTTAAGACTAGTGCCGTTTTCAAAGAAATAGAAATGTGATGCAGTTAAACAGTTGTTCAGTTCTGTCTCGCATCATTTTGTTTACTACCATATTTCATAATTATACATAGACGGATATTTTCAGACCTTTCACAGTAGTCTGGCTCCCGTTAAAATCTTACATGACATTGGGTCCGGCATATTCCACATGTAATGAAAGATGTAATTAATTCGACCTGTGGAGTTATCGATTAATGAGTTGATACCAGACCCAAACTACTGCAAGATTTGGGAGGGAAACATCCTACTGTTGCATGTCATCGGCTAGATCGACTATACATTTAACGACTTTACCTGTTCACAGAATTATACAGAATACGAGTCATCGATCTATCTATTCAATATTAAATGTCAAAGTTTTTACCTACGACAGGTTGGAAAAATCGACTTAATGTGTATAAACATGATACTAATAAATGTAGTTCATTTAAAGGTTTATCTCGGTACTCTAAACATGAATATAATTATAACATAACAAAATAACTATACTCGTATGTATTGTCATTTATATTTATGTATTGAAAGTAAGACTATACGTTACGGAGGGTAGGTCCGTATTATTAAGTACATTGTATTTGTTAAATATCGCAAAATATACTGATGTATTTTTTCAGTTGAGAATGTATTGACTGTATCCAGTATTGCAGAGGAATACCAGTGTCGTCTGCTCATCAAACGATGCAAAGAGACAATGTCGGCATATTTGAAGTCAGAAGTACAAAGAGCCATCGATACTGATTCACACCACAGAAAGTATGAGTGCGCACTGGCATGTCTGAAACTTCTCATTGAAGCTGATAAGTTGAATTATTGTAAGCAACTGGATGAAACAGTCATTGGCATCACACGATTAAATTTTAAATATTTTACTGGAATGTTCACTCAATCACAAAAGAAAAAACCAGAAGCAGTTTTAAAACCAGCCGCTCCAATGTTTGGATATATGCAACAAATGCCACCAAGCATTGTGGTGCCTATTCCGAGTTTTTCAGTACGTAGTACCGAAGATATGGCTAAAGACTGCAATACACTATACAAAAGTATATCGGAGAAACTGAAATGCTGTCTGCTGACGAATAGACTGAATAAATCTGACGAATTTGATGACATACTTTAAGTTCGTGCATCCATACTAATGCCATGTGAGCATATGTGTATGTGTGTATATGTGTATGTGTGTAGCGTTTCACGCACACGCACAACGTAGTGAAATATAACTCATATTTTCAAATTCACGTAGGCCTATGTGTACTCTTTTTGGACATTATACTTGTTTTAATCAATAATACAATTAGTTATCTATTATCTTATATTATGGGTGGACTTTTTCATTATTTGTAGATCTATTTTGCATGTCTGTGGTATGCAATAGCTTATACAAGTCTTATACAATGGATGTTACTCATAGTCTATTTAAAAAATAATAATCACGACTAGTTGACAGTTTCTCAGAATCAATTACCGGAAGAGGACGATGAGAATATGTCCACCAATATACAGTGCAAAATCGGAAGTAACAGAAATAAGCATAGTTGGTTAATGCAGAATATGTTATTGAAAAAGCGCGTGTTTTGTATGTAATCGTTCTCTATTGTAGAGAGTAGTTAGTTTTAATTTTGTTTTCAGATAATTACATATTATTAATGCTTTTGTCAGATAATAAAAACGTTTATTTAATGCTCATCGGTGGTTTACGGCGGAATAACGGTGCATTATTTACCCGATAATTTCACTGTCGATAATTTCACTCAAACGGACTACTTTTTTAAACAATTTCCCCGCTATCAAAAAATGTTTTTCTACTTGTTCTCTTAATCTGTAACAAATATCAGAACACGACATGTACATAAATGTAAACAATGGACGAAACTGAAGCCATTGCAGAAGAACTGCTTCGTGGCAACTCGGCGCGTGAATGGCGGGAAAAAGACGTCGTGCAAAACATTTGAGGTATATAGTCACTGTGGTGTATTTCCATAATTAAAGATATTTCAAGCTTGAAATAAATAGAATATTAGTATTTTACGGTTTGTGATCGTCTGATAATTCACCTCGTGAGCAGCTCACTTATATTTCCACTAATATTACGTCTGCTGCTCACTTGGTGAATAATAAGACGATCATACGTTTATTATTGAACGAAAATAAGCCATGTAAGTACATATTTTCTACAAATTGATATGGATTATAAAAAAATAATTCTTAAGTTGATTAAGTTATCATTCTTGATTCATTAATCATCAAAGCATTAATCAGGCATTATTTTCATGGTTATAAATGACTAAATAGATCTACATGCATGTAAGACGTGACATGGATTTGCGTTTCTAAATTAGTTCCTAATTGCTGGTATGTTAAACAGGTCGTTTTGAGGAGACCAAACTTCCATTCTTTAGTCTGTATACGCATCCACCGAATTTACTCAGAAACGGTAACAAGAGGGACCGAAGGGCCCTAGGTCGCTCACCTGTTACATATTGGTATAGGTTTCAATACAACTTACATTCTGACCATATTTCATTAAGATTGGATCAAAACGACGACATCTGGAGTGTACACAAGGTTTTTCTAAGATTTGACCTAGTGACCTAGTTTTTGACACCACATGATCCAGTTTTGCACTTGGTCTAGTAATAATAAAGAACAACCTTCTGACCAGGTTTCATGAATATTGGATCAAAACAGTGACCTCTAGAGTGTACACAAGGTTTTTCTAAGATTTGACCAAGTGACCTAGTGTTTTACCCCACATGACACAGTTTCGAACTTGACCTAGATTTCATGGAGAACAACATTCTGACCAAATTTTGATGATTTGATCAAATTGGTGACATCTAGATTCTACACAAGGTTTTTTCTAAGCTTTGAGATAGTGACCTAGTTTTTGACCCCACATGACAAAGTTTCAAACTTGGCCTAGATTTCATAGAGAACAATATTCTGATCATGTTTCATGAAGATTGGATTAAACCCGTTGCCTCTAGATTGTACACAAGCCAATTGTTGACGGACGACGACGGAAGGACGGCAAGACGGACGGACGGACGAAGAGTGATCACAAAAGCTGTGACAGGTGAGCTAAAAACAGCCTCTTTTGTAATTACGCATTATTTATAACGCCCATCTTACTAAGAAATGAATCTTTACATACGAGTTACATTCAAAGAAAAAAGTTACAGTATGTTTGTAACTTAGAATAGTATAAAGTATTCCTTCTCACATGTTCCCGTTGTGCTCTAGTGAGCATTAAATGACGAAGTAACGAATGTGTGATAACATTCCGTTTTACAGGTAATGTTCGGAATTAAATAAAAGAATAAAATAGTGCAATAAATACATTTCTTGTACAGAATATAAATATTCAACAAGTAATAAAAATCATTTTGTACAATAAACAAATTCAAAAACAAAACATCTTCTGAATATGTAAGAAAGCTTAAAACATATTTGATGGTAATAACGAGATGAACTTATAAAGTATTAATCATGATACTATAGTGAATACTAATGATGAATCAAGTACCAATAGTTCTGATTATATCTTCTTTATACAAGATAGTGTAATTAAATGATATACATGTACGTGTCACTTTGTATGACTATGAACTGGAATGTGTTATCATATTCAATAGCAATATCTGATATTTATGTACATAAATGCTTAAGTATTACTAGTGACAACGGCTTGATATATGCACATTTTCTCATATATTTTTGATATATTCAAATAGTCATATTCACAAAGCACTCCAAAAAATAACTTTATATTTTTCAAAGCATATTAGCGTAACCAAAAATTCAATAAACCGAATAAGATATTTATTTGAATTATTTTGAAACCTTTTGTAAAGAGCAGTCTTAGTTTTTCACCAAGGTACTGTGTGAAATCGAATATCAGACCAGAAGTTCATCAATATCCCAACAAAAACTTTATAAGATCGTGTATGGTAACATATCTGGTACTCTTCGTTGGTTTGGTTTCTTTTTCTAATCTTAGATTGTTAATATATATATCACCAAAATGTGTTACATCGATTTCTCAAATTATACTGCAATTAAACGTATTCTAGGTTTGATACCACTACCAGTTTCAGTAGATTTAAAATGTCTCAGGCTGTCCCAGTGTACAGGAGTCAGTTTCTTATACTTGACACCGGGTTATATAGCATTTGCATACACGTTGAAACTGTCAAGATAGTCTCGCATGACGTTGTAGCAATATGTGTACTGTTCCTGGAAAGACAAAAACAAATAATTGGATCGATTTAATAAATTCGTATTTTTGTCGATTTTATAAAACAAAGCTGACCATGCACTGCTGTCGGTAGTATTTAATAGGAAATTAAAATGCGAAAGACGTTACATGTCACATTTTATACTCAATATAAAGTCAGTAAAATATCAAAAGCATGCTAAAGCCCTCAGGCAAATTATGTCGAGCATTGGCACACATTGAAAAAAATGCACTAACTTAAATGTGCCAAGTTACATCTGATGCCAGCCTTAAAGAAGAAATGATCATACAAATTTCAATTTGACCTTCGACCTCTATGGTGACCTTGACCTTTTAGAAAGGAACCAGGGGTTGCTCATGACACTCGTATTAATAGAGATGAACATTCATGCCAATTTTAAGCAACATTGGTCAATTCATGACACAATTATGGTCCAGACAAGCTTCTATTAGAAATTTGACGTGCAACTGTGACCTTGACCTTTGATATAGGTACAGGGTTGAGGATGACACTCCAGCTTATGTAGGTGAACATTCATGCCAAATATAAGAAAGATTGGTCAATGCACGACAAAGTTATGGTCTGCACACAAACTTCAATTTGACCTTCGACTGTGACCTTTACCATTGAGATAGGTCTGTCATGACCCTCTGTCTGGTGAAGGTGAACATTCATGCCAATATAAGAAAGATTGGTCAATATATGAGTGAGATACAACCCGGACAAGGTCTATAATGTTAAGTTTGAAGTTTGACCTCTAAGTGTGACCTTGACATTTGAGCTAGAGACCTGGAACTTGTGCACTGCACACTGCCTCATCGTGTTTTACAATTATGCCAAGTTATCTAAAAAAGTTAATGTATGAGTGAGATACAGCCCGGACAAGGTATATAATGGTCATTTTTGAAGTTTGACCTCTGAGTGTGACCTTGACCTTTCAGCTAGAGACGTGGTAGTGGCGCACTGCACATCGCCTCATGGTGTTTAACAATTATGCAACGTAATTCAAAAAAAGTGTCAATGCATAAGGGAGATACAGCCCGGACAATGATCTGGACGGACACACTAACTCGCTAACTAACTCACTAGCGTACAGACACGCAACCGCCATTGTGGCGACTATGTCGGGCTCATCGCTGGGATCGATAACAAAGTAACAAATGTTACCATCGAGTGTACATACAAACGTGTTCGTCGTGCTAGAAAATATTAACTATAATCTCCATTTGTGTACAACCAAAACAGGGAAGGCAACACTCACAATATTTGCTATAATCTGTTTTCTTCTCATGCGACTCAATCGTACAGTTTCAGCAACAGCTATTTCGCTATCCGACTTTGTCTTTTCCAGCAAACACCATAGTGTTGAAAACACACCACTTTTTGTTGCACCATTCCTGTTCAGACAAGTAATTGATAAATAATAGTTTAAAACTACAGAAACAAGCACATACACCGTAGTTTATTTCATGCTTATCGGTGGTTTACGGCGGAATATAACGGTAATAGGACTTGTTTTCATAGCAGTGCCGAAAATCAGAAATTTAGAAAACTAGTTTGCCATCAATAATTTTCCATCTTTCACTGATTATTATGCGAAAAACAAAAGCAAATGGTTGAAAAAAAAAGATTATACATTGAAAATACTAAGTACCACGGAGGCGGGGTTTTCCGCCGTAAACCATCGGTAAGCATGAAATAAAATTGTATACTCACTTATGATCATATACATAGACTGATTGCTTCATACGTTTGCATGCACACGTCAGGGGTATCCATGTAATACCACATAGTTAGGCGCTCTTATCTATGGATAGGTTACTAAGATATTCACATGTTTGAAAAGGATGGTAATGTGAAATAGCACTGCGACCCGCCTTGGCGTTAGATGGTTTCTATGACAACACTTTGTACGAGTATCACCAATAACAACGACAGCCTGTTGGTACCAGTGTATAAAGCAATAATTGCTTAGTATACGTAGCAAATTTCATTAAAATGAAAGTGTTTAGTAAAATTCATGAGAAAAGTCCTATTATTTCTGGAACACCCCTCGTACATAAATGTAAAACAAACGGACGAAATTGAAGCAATTGCAGAAGAACTACTTGATTGCAACTTGACGCGTGCCTGGCGGGAAAACGACGTCACGCAAAATGTTTGAGGTATTAATGGAGTATTTCCATCATGTAAGCTATTGAAGCATAAATTCACCTCGTGAGCAGTTGACTTATATTTTCACGACTGACTACGCCACTCGTGAAAATATTACATCAGCTACTCACTCGGTGAATTTTCAGCCGATCATACACGGAAAAATACAAATATCCTCTATATAATTGTATAATTATGAAACAGACTATATACGAGGGTATATCCAAAAGTAATGTCACTCCTCTAGTGGTTTATTTGTTTATAAGCCGATAAACATCAAAACGATATCAAAATGTGCAGTACTTCAATTCTGATTAATATGCAACGTGCTGCATTATTCGATTATCATGATTGGTTTATATGTACATTTAAAATACATCTATGACGTCATGTCGCCGCACACGAAAATTACGATTTTTTTCATATTCTTAACAATTTTCTTTTATGTGTTTTTATAAAAAAGTAATTCTCGAAAGCAGACGATACTTTCGTGACGTGATGAAACAAGCGTTTTGTGTCTGCTGCTAAAACTTCATTGACATCAATCTATTTTGAAACTCGCAATTTACTTTCAACGAACTGATTACTTAGTGAAAACACGGCAGATTTGTGACAAAAAGACGCTGCACTTTTCCTATAAGTTATGAAAGTCACCTGCTGAAACTTATCGTTACTCAAGAGGCAAACGTTGTCTCGTGTACATGTAGTATAAGCTTTTACGGGACATATATAACCAAATCATTATCAACATTGAGTGCTATGAACGGTTTTTAGTAGCCCGAAAAGAACAATCTAGAGTATTTTAACGCCGTATTTTCAACTCGACGTTCAAAATTACGATCCTTATGTGGTTAGTTAAAATTTGAGCTTTGATACTATCTAGAGGACACTTAAAAATAATTCGAATTCGCAGAGAGTAAGTGTCGGGTAGGTTGTACATCTTTAAAGATCGTGGAAATGACTGCATGCTTTGGGAGTCGTTAGAAATCATCAGATATGAACGATTACCGGACGAGTAGGCGTCAGCAAGTAACGTCATAATGACGTCGTTGACGTCGGACTTGCGGCGATGTTCGTAAGTACGCCACATATAAATGTTTATATCTCAAGAACTATTCTTTGCAGTGTTGTGAAATTTGGTCATCAAATTCAAAATAGACTGAAGTTACGGTGTGAAAAATTGCGTAGTTTTACTGACATTATGCACGATTTTATAGCATCAGTGACATTACTTTTGGATATACCCACGTACATTTATCATGTTCTGTACACATGCTTAATCTCTTCTGCATCTTGCAGTTGTATCTTCTGTTGAAAATACGTCTGAAAATCAGTATTCAACTTGTAGTCGTTCCGCACACTTGTGATGTCTATTTCTCAATCGTGTTATATCATGTACTAGTACTATATTTGATTTATATCCACTACAACAATAACATGTTACAGACATGATACTAAATATAAAAAAAATAACAACAATGTTCAAAATAAAGATTTTACCAAAGTAAGCACCATACTTACATGCATTGAACAACAATGGGTGCTTGGCCTCTAGAATTGTTGTTGTTTTCAATATCGGATATCAGTCGCAATACAGACCCAGTGTTGATAGGTGTTGGCTTGTACTGTGGCCAGGATTTGAAATGAAACTGGTGAAACTCTTTTTGTTCCGTCTAAGGTAAAGATACAAAATACGTGAGAAGACATTTTAGATAAAACAATCGACCACTGCCAGAGCGTGTAAGACTATTGTAATAATGTAATTTTATATTCATACATTAAAGTCTCTCCGTTGTATTACAATTTAACATCAAATAGCAAAAGAAAATTATACAGGAAATAAGAAAAATTGGTCGAAATATTATGAAAATTAGATTTTAGAACAATATTCATATCACAATAGGCTTACTCCTGATCTCAACGTATCTGTAGGTACAAACATATTTTTAACGGTATTATCATTATCATATATCCAATAGAGTTGGAGTCAATTGTGGTTTCATGTGAAAACAAAAGCAGTGCAACTAGACCATATTTGTTTGTACCTATAGGAACATTAAGGGGAAAACCGCCTCGCCCAACAGTTCAGGATATCATCTATAGGATACTTGTAAATTGTGACGTAGCGTAATATTATAGCTTATAAATAATACATTTTTAGCTACTTCCGATTGTCAAACGCAAACAAAGGTTCAGCTCTCCAGATAAATCAATATTTGTCAAGGAATGCCTAATTACAGATTGGAACACTGTCAATCAACATGTTCTACGCAATCCAACCCTTCGTAATGGACTTAATAATCATACCCTTCCATCGAGTGATAAAACTATAGTCTTCATTACGTAACAGTCTTCAATTCTCTCATTTCTCAGTTCGGTTGTGAAAAGATCAAACTGTTTAGATGTTGTTGTTGTTGGCAAGTAGGAACATTTCTGTAAATTGAAAATAATAAATGAGTGGTGATTTATTATTGAATGTTTTGAACGAGTTAAATAATATGACATGGTATGACCGGATCAAATTCATTCTATTCATAGAGTTTCATAAATTCAATAAAAAATATAGACGAGTTTATTATTCTATTTGTCACAAACCCCTTAAGCTGAATTTCGTAAATAATTAAATGCTACACTTTGATATTTGGAAATTAACAAAATACGTAACTATTGACCAAGACTAAGTAGTAGGCCCGGTTCGATTGGCCTCTATTGAATAAAGAAGCGAACGTACAGAGGACGAACGCACCATGTGCATCAATGGATATCGCCATCTTGTTTCTCCTTCGCTCTCCAGCGTTCTTTCAAATAAAGAGCTTTTAAAAATAGAGAAAAAAAAACACGAAACAACACATTTATCATCGAAGCTCTTTCGCCTGTGCAAACGGACGGTCGTGCACGTTTACCTCCGGTATACTCTCTTCTAACAAGACGACTGTTGTCACATTATATTCCCAGATCATTCGCAAGAAATCCACCACTGTGTTTTCTAGTGGAACCTGCGTCAGTATCAGTCTGTCATGGCTTCGAAACGTCTGAAATGTATTTATTTTTGTATATAGAGTTTCGTTCACAGACCAACAAACAATACACTGCATCAACACTAACTAAACTTATGTAAGTTGTCACCTGAATGTACAGCCAATTATATATCTCAATCTGTTCCCAACATATCCCAAACGACTTCAAATCTCACAATAAATTTGCTACGCGGGTATTTCGGAAATAAATCAAATTGCAGTGAACGTTACAGGAAACGGAAAATATGCAGTAATGGTATTCCTTTTTAGCAAGCAATGTGCAAGGAGATTAACTGACAATGGCATTGTAAATTCGCCACAACGCATTCCTAGTGCTACATACGAGCTATTATATGTATCCCTTCGCGATATTAAAGGCTAGATATAGAGAAACTCGGGTCCCTGTCCGGTGAGAACAATGTTATCAGGCGAGGTGATATCGTTCGGGTGGCGAGGTTTACCGAGCCATCCCGGGCGATATCGCCAAGCCTGATAACATTGTTCGAGCCGGACAGGGACCCGAGTTTCTATTTCTCATGAAACCAACAACGGGACACAATTTAGAGGCATATTTTTTAATTTTAAACTGGAGTTGTCGATCGTCCTTAGACCGCCCGCCGATTAACACACATTTGCTTCCGTACACAAAATATAGTTCTCAATTCTACGCTGTTCAATTAACAAAAATATTTAAAAATAAATAAGATCTATTTCAGTTTTTAGTCAAAACGAGTAATCTAAGCAAATTATAAGTATTACCAAAATAAGAACATCGTGTCGTAAAAGTAGAATAAAATTCCGCTCATGAATTTTGATGTTTTTTCTTCTTCTGGATGATGCATCAATGAAACGTCATCAATGACGTAGTGTGTGTGGAGAAGGTCGCTAATTATGTCAAACTTTCTTATGTTATGCATCACACAATGACAAAATACGGATTTATTTAAATACTGGATTGTGTGTGGCAACGGACAGTGCAAAATTGTATCCCGTGAAATGGAAATAACTTCACGAATGAACAGTTTAGACATGCTTGTAGAACCGAGTGGGTGGAGAACAGTTTTCAACAAGATCAACTTAATCCCGACAGAATGCTAATGAAAACAGATGGAAATACACAATGGTGAGTAAGACATTGGTCTGTTGAAGAGTCTATTAAAGTTTGTTCTATTTTTGTATAAATTGTAGGGTTGTGTACTGAATGTAACAATGTTTTGATTCACAAAAAAGCTCGGTGTCTCATGGTTTTCGTTTTGTAGGTCAACCTTCGCGAGTCGTGAAAATGAGATTAAAATTCCTTTAGGCCAGAAAACTGGATATAGAGTGTGGATAACTATGACTATTTTAACGTTTATTTATCTTTGACGATGCTTAGCCAGTGTATTTATCTGTGTTTGTTGGATTATTTCAAGGCCTTTCAAAACGATCGATCCGTGGGCGACCCGTATGAATTCAAGAACAATTACTGTGGCGTAGCCCTACCTGGCGAAGAAGCATTGCTAATCTGGAGCGTAAAACTAAACGTTGAATAAATAATAGCTATTAAATGCACAATTCTGTTGTTTTCAATGATATTTATGACAATTTAAGACGGAATGCCATATTGCAAAATAGTCCGTTATTTGTGGGCGGAGCCAAAAAGTGTTCTCAGGCTATTGACCTGAGAACACATACTTATCTCAGGTCATGTGTTATCAGGCAGTTACCATGGAAGTTGCATGAGAAAAATACTAACCGGTAGATATACAGCATTGATGAAATCATTCCGTCCCATAGTTACCATGCTTAACTTCGGTCGATGAATATCAGCTGTGAAATTATAGAACAGTCCAAAAATATTTTGTTGAATGAACAAAAAAACGGTAAAAACCGGCACGCTTTGTTTTGTCATAAAAATAATATAAATTTATACAAATGGATTAATTATGTAAGACCGATTTAGTTGGAAAATGAATTGAAAATAACGTTGAGAGATTGTGACTAAACAAGATTATTTAATAATTAATACAAAATACCATAAACATTTCTAGTACTTATACCAGGACTGCAGAATGAATATAAGCCATGATCTTACCGGGAATTATTTCCATGTCTCTAGATTTTCCCAGGTTTTCTTCCAACTTTGCATCGGCACTTTGTGATCGGAAAACATTACAATAAACATCTTCATTATTTGCCTGGTCTTCCACTTCAACTTTGTACTTGTTAACATCCTGTTAATATTCAAAACTCTTAACAATGTTTAGAATATTTTGATATGAAAGATGTGATGAAAATGCACTGACGTTATTTTTAATGAAAACGGTAATCGCATGCAAAACTTTCAAGTACAACGATGAGTTCTTTTCTCATAATGTAAAAAAGACCCGTCGCTAATGGAATTAGACTCGCCACTGGTAAAAATCCGACCCTCGGGTGAGATATCGTTATCCTACAAAAAGGTTCATAGTGAATCCTTATATTCCTACATGTATCTACTCACCCGTGTTACCCAGATAATCCCGAATGGTAGGGATAAGCCTGAACGAACCAAACATGACGGAAGCATGTTTACTAATTTTCGCACAATTTCACCATTTGTACCGTCTTAGACAGATTTGTCAACGTTCTGGTGCAACATGAAGATAAATTGGTAAGTTATTTTCATGAAAGTGCAACTATTTTACTGTATTATTGTAAATATGAAGCACAATATGTTAAACACTTACAAGAATCAATGCTTTATTTTTTGAAAAGCGAATAACACATATTTCTAGTTAATGTTTTTGGCTGTAATTAAACGTTTATAAGGCTGTACCTTCTCACTATCTGACTTAATTCATAGACAGTTGTTTACACTTGTGATTTTACTTGAGAACTATTTGAAGTGACACAGGTATGAAAAATGGATAGATTACATAATGGTCATGGATAAATCACTGAATTGGTTATATTTTAAAGTGGCTAAATCACTGAATTGGTTCTATTTCAAAGTGGATGAGTGACTGAATTGTTTTTTTTAAATGTGCACCAAGCACTATTGCTGTGTGGTTGAACAACATGATGAATAGTACAGGTTAATAACTTGTATACTGGTTTCACAAACAGAGCTTATCATTTGCATACTCGCATAAAATGCACACACTCGCATAATTGTAAACAATAAGCCTTTACAATCACAATTGCATACTGTACTATGATTAATTGGTAATGACAACTGACATGTCTATGTTATAATTGTATTTGTTCACAAAATGTGATTATCACTTCGTCTCATATTTTATCTTTCATTTTCCATAATAACATATTTAATAATATTTGTTTTTATATTTCTGCTCTGATGATGAACAGCTTCGAGTGCTTTAGATGTGAGATGGGATTGAGCTCTTTGTTCGACGTAGTGAGCCATGCTATTAATAGTCATAAAGAGTTATGTATTTCAAAATATTGTGAACTAGTTCTGGACAAAGTAACGGGAAAATTAGGCTACATGACGATAGTGCTTCCGGGCATCATCCCTAGAACTCTCGAACTACAACATAAAACGGTTAAAGTAAGGGATGGGGCACTTTTTATTTGTGAAAGGCAGTTGACTCCATTGAACTCTCCAGTTAAAGATGAAAAGCCAACTGATGAAAACGTCAATTCAACATCTGATGACGCAATGAATATTTTAGACATTTTTCTTAATCTTATTGCATAATTACAATAAAATAATCGCAAAGAACTTATTAATGTGTTATATATAGTAATATGTAGAATAAAGTAGTCGAACAGACGCGAAGTTGTCTCAAATTCGTCGTTATTAATGCACATGAAGGTTTATATAATCTAATATTTATTTGCGTATTCTTCTTTTTCTTCAGTGAGTGATACAGTAGTAAATATTATATACTTACTTTATTGATATATGTATGCCACGTATCTGCTAAGTCGTGTGTATCAATGAGAGGAATCAAATAAAAACAAAGACGACGCACGTGTTTGAAATTAAATTTAAATGAAATTGTAACCAATGTTTTTTTTCTTTACACATAGTGTAGTAATAACAAAGACAAGACGGTTACTACACAAAGTAAAAATGTGGATTCACTATGGTAGCAATATGTGACTAGTGAAATTATTTATTGAAATGATTAAAAGCATATTCAATGATGAAAAACATATAATAATAGCATACCCCTATTCCGTTTGTATTTTTTACATTTAGATGACCTGTTCATATTTGTTGTAAATTAAAAAAAATGAGAAAATATTCAAACATATTAACTTAAACATTACATGATACATTGAATGGGTGTTTTTGTCTTACATTGGGTATGCTTATAAACTTGTTGCCAAAATTCATGAGCTGATTTCGTCTGTGTTTACTCATTTGGTGCATGGAATACCACATTAGCAAGATTTCAGTTGACAATTCGGGTAATTATCCAATACCATTCCGGAGATTATCCATATATTTTCCAGTCCTATTCAGATTATTATCCATAAAATACTGAGCATGTTTACATTATTATTTTTGAGCGTTAATTGGTCCAAAATAAAAAACTTGTCTTTATGTCAAAAGCGAAGTTTATACAATAACCGATGCTTCTGAAATTGTTTTCAATGCATAAAGCCCATATAACGAACGAGTTTGGCAACGCTTTAAAACACCAAAATCATTCACAAACGCAAAATGTACATATTCTTTATAGCATTTCACAGTTAAAATGATTACCTCGATACGAATTGTTTAGTGCAATGGGTATAGCTATGTTATACATTAAATCTGTTATATGACAACAAACAATCAGGGTTGTTCATATAGAAATATTGCAAAAAAAACAATGTACTAACCACTTTTTTCATGTCCGCCATGTTTGGTTCGTTCAGGCTTATCCGTACCATACGGGAATTTCTGGGTAACAAGGGTACTACTCGGACAATTCCATTGTAGTTAGATAAGTCAAAGTGTGTTCAAAACTTTCGGCAAGTCGATGAATAGATTAGTGGAAGATTTGTTAAAACATTGGCCACCTGTACCAAACTAATTGTTTTGATTGAACCTAGTACATGTTGTTTCTAACACAAATAAAGTAACACAAAGAGACGTTTACAATACGGAAAATGACGATACAAGAATGGCAAACGAATCTAAAGAAGACTTGCCGTATTAAGTACTGATAGTAACAAAATAGAACTGCAAACTACAAAGTAGACTTCATGTCAATTGAGAATATATTTTTATAATATAAAATAAAAATAAGAATAAGCTACCTCAAACTCGTTGATGAGTTTCTGTTTTGGTTTACCGTTTTCATGAAACAGACTTTGAAATATGTCTGGAAACTCTTCATTTCGGCACACAGAACCGATTGGATTCAACACCTCAGTGACGGTTTCATGTACATACACGTACTGTTCCTGTAAGTATTATTTTGCTCATAATGATAATAATGGGATAATGTATATATAAGGATAACACATAACGTATTTGGTGTTCGACCTGATATGCGCCTCGCCTAGCCAAACTAAGTAAACACGCATGCAACTAAATATTAGTTATCCCAAACAGGGTACTCAATTAACCTTTTTACCAATTTGACTACATCACACTATACAATAAATCAGTTCAGATATGGATAAAACGCTTCTTTTTCTTCTTTCTTCCTTTTACAGGACAGGAATCTATCACCTGGATTGTACTAAGTCCCAGGTGGGGTATCTAGAGGAATACCATACCATGCGGTGCTTATTCATATAAGTAATCGTTTGTCATTTGTATGTTTCAGACTGCGTTCATTGGTAATAAACAATAAACAGCCAAATAGAACTAGATCTTATTTATGAACGCAGTGTAAAGACATTATCTAATCATGCCTGCTGTTTCCTGCCCAATCGACGACTGTGAGTACACAACGCCAGATCTCGACGCGGCTATAGTGGCAGCGCTAATCACGGCGCATACTGTCACCCACACTCAGAACACTGGTATTGCTGCTAAAGTGGAAAAAGTTAAGAGGCCAACAATCACCGCCGCTGGCACCAGCGAGGAATGGGCCTATTTCGAATCTCGATGGAAGGACTATGTTAGTGCTACTAAGATAACAGGACATGATAGAGTCGTACAACTATTAGAGTGTTGCGATGAACCATTACGAAAAGACTTAACACGATCAAATGGTGGAAGCCTCACGGACAAGTCAGAAAATGATATTATAACATTGATTAAAAAACTTGCAGTACGTGAGGAAAATACAATGGTGGCACGTGTCACACTGCATAATATGCGACAAGACAGGGACGAAACTGTTCGCAGCTTCGGCGCACGTTTAAGAGGACAAGCCGGCATCTGCAAGTTCGACATTAAGTGTCCTGGTTGTGACGGCAGTGTGAATTACACATAAGCTATTATTCGGGATGTGTTAACTAGGGGTATTGCAGACTCAGAGATACAATTAGACCTACTGGGGGACAAAAATCAGGACATGTCCCTTGAAGATGTGTTTAAGTTTGTTGAAGCTAAGGAGGCTGGCAAGAGGTCAGCATCTAGACTACTTGACTCCCATCCTGCAGAGGCAGTTAGCAGTACTTACAAAAAGTCTAAAAGTGTTGCTATTAAAGACAAACATGATTCGTGCTCATACTGTGACAAAAAAGGACATGGTAAACGCTCCCCGGCTCGTGTTCGCAAAACAGAATGTCCTGCATACGGACATCGATGTGACATTTGCAACCGTGACCACCATTTTGAAACCGTCTGCCGTAGTAAGGATAAGCCAATGTCTAAAGACAGTCGAGTATTCAATGAAAGTGCTGTATTTGATGCATTATGTACCATAAACAATACCCCTACACAAACCAATAAGTGTGACAATACATTGTTCGATAATTCATGCACATTATCCGACAAAGGACTATCAGAAAGAATTATCTCACTTGATCATCACATCTATGACAAGCTCTCTAACACATGGATAAGGCAGCGTTCTAAACCACAACCAACTGTCAATGTAACGGCCAAGGTGTCTGCGGATGATTACGGTGCACTTGGTTTCCAACTATCACGACAGACTCGAACTGCTACCATCCCTGCTATGGCTGATACTGGTTGCCAGAGTTGTCTGGCCGGTTTAAAGGTGATTCACAAACTTGGATTACGCGAGTCGGACTTGATCCCTGTCACAATGCGGATGCACACAGCTAACAATGAGGGTATTCGCATCCTTGGTGCTACCATACTTCGTCTGTCAGCTTGGGATGACGGAGACAATGTTATTGAAACACGGCAAATAACATACATTACAGACTCATCGGACAGACTGTTCTTGAGCAAAGAAGCTTGTATTGCCCTAGGGATCATACCAGCCACATTCCCTGAAATTAGAACCATGTCCTATCACCCAGACAGTACAGCGGTGCTACAGGATACTACTAATCTAACTTCACCTTGTGACTGCCCAAGACGTCAGAACCCGCCACCACCTCCGACCACCTTACCGTTACCCGCTACTGAGAGTAACAGGTCAAAGATACAAAGCTACCTACTTGACCTCTACAAGGCGAGCACATTCAACATATGTGAACACCAGACACTCCCGCTTATGGATGGGCCACCTATGAAGCTGATGGTTGATCCCCAGGCTGAACCAGTTGCTCATCATACACCAGTGCCTGTGCCTCTTCATTGGCGAGATGCGGTGAAAGCAGGAATTGACCAGGATGTTCAGCTTGGTGTAATTGAACCTGTACCTGTGGGTGAACCAGTGACATGGTGCCACAGAATGGTAGTGTGTGCGAAGAAAAATGGTTCTCCAAGACGCACTGTTGACTTCCAGGCCCTTAATGCTCATGCCACCAGGGAAACGCACCATACACCATCACCGTTCCACCAGGCTCGTCTAGTCCCGTGCAACAAAAAGAAAACAGTCCTTGATGCATGGAATGGATATCACAGTGTGCCAATTCGTATGGAGGATCGTCACCTTACCACCTTCATCACACCATGGGGCAGATACAGGTACAAGACAGCTCCACAAGGATATATAGCATCAGGTGACGGATATACAAGGGGCTACGATGAAATTGTGTCAGATATCCCCAACAAAACCAAGTGCGTTGATGATGTGCTCCTATGGGCCGATACAATAGAGGACAGTTTCTTTCAAGTAGTACAGTGGCTCGACACCTGTGGTCGCAACGGTATTACCCTAAACCCCGACAAGTTCGTATTTGCTGAAGACAACGTAGAGTTTGCTGGATTTGAGATAACGCCCGATAGCGTACGACCATGCCAGAAGTACCTGCGTGCAATTATGGAATTCCCAACACCTAAAGATATCACTGATGTCAGATCCTGGTTTGGTCTCGTAAACCAGGTTTCATATGCCTTCAGTATGACACAGAAAATGTTACCATTTCGACAACTACTGAAATCAGATGTCCCCTTTGAATGGAATGAACAGCTTCAGAGTCTGTTTGATGAATCCAAGGCTGTCATCGCTAGTGAAATAGAAGAAGGCGTCAGAATAT
Organism: Spisula subtruncata; assembly: GCA_963678985.1. Classification (NCBI taxonomy): domain Eukaryota; kingdom Metazoa; phylum Mollusca; class Bivalvia; order Venerida; family Mactridae; genus Spisula; species Spisula subtruncata. Next base: position 27,214,953 of record OY787665.1, read on the forward strand.
TCGATCCAAGCAGACCGACATGCCTGGCCACTGACTGGTCTAAAAATGGCATTGGATTCTGGTTGTTACAGAAACACTGCTCATGCTCTGGTGCTCAACCGTTCTGCTGTCACTCAGGATGGAAAATCACACTGGTAGGAAGTAGGTTTACACACCCAGCTGAATCTCGGTATGCACCTGTGGAAGGTGAAGCACTGGCACTGGCAGACTCCCTTGATAAGGCAAGATAGTTCGTACTTGGTTGCAAGGACCTCATCATCGCTGTGGATCACAAACCTTTACTGCGAATCTTCAACGACCGATCGCTGGAGGATATCAGTAACTCTCATCTCAGAAACCTCAAGGAGAAGACTCTCCGATACCGTTTTCGCATGGTGCATGTACCAGGTGTCCGCCACCAAGCCGCCGATTGCGTCTCACGTCATCCTATAGGTGAACCACATAAATACTTCCTGTCGGACGATGTCGCTGTTATTCACTCCACCACCATTATGACGGGTCTACGCACACCTGCCCCAGACACACCCACCATAGAAGATGCCAATTCCACATCTGCTATCTCTACGCTGGATACCCTCAGCATGAAATCCGTCACTTGGGACAGAGTTCGCACTGCTACTGCAAGCGACAACACCATGCACACCCTTAGCCAGTTGGTGGAGTCTGGTATGCCTGAATTCAGACATGAACTACCAGAACGGCTTCGTGAATACCACCCATTCATGGACAATTTGCACACTATTGATGGCGTCATCTTATATAAAGATAGGATCGTAATTCCACCTTTGCTACGAGAGGAAGTCCTTGCTGCTCTTCATGCTGCACATCAGGGCGTCACATCGATGACAGCAAGGGCTGAGGCCTCCATCTTTTGGCCTGGTATTACCCCAGCCATCACTGCCTTACGGAGTACTTGTAACCAGTGTAATCGTAATGCGCCATCTAACCCATGTGCTCCACCCACTCCTATGACGAATCCAGACTACCCATTCCAATGTGTATGTGCAGACTTTTTCCACTATCGCGGCTGTAACTATCTAGTGGTGGTTGACCGTTATTCGAACTGGCCGATTGTTGAGAAGTCTTCTGAGGGAGCCTCTGGCCTGATCGCCTGCCTACGCCGAGTGTTTGTCACTTTTGGAATACCGGATAAACTAGCATCTGACGGTGGCCCTGAGTTCACAGCCGTAGCTACACGTAGATTCCTGCAAGAGTGGGGCGTACATCATAGGCTGTCATCTGTCGCATTTCCACATAGTAATTGCCGAGCTGAAGTGGGTGTCAAAACAGTCAAACGTCTGCTCACAGACAACACCAGTCCTAACGGTGATCTAAACACGGACGCATTCCAACGCGCGATGCTCCAGTACAGGAACACTCCCGACCGAGACACAAGAATCTCACCTGCCATGTGCATCTTTGGAAGGCCTATACGCGACTTCATACCCATTCCACCTGGTCGTTATCTGCCGCATAACACTTGGCGAGAAACATTGGCAACTAGAGAGGATGCCCTGCGGAATCGTCACATGAGAGATGCTGAACGTTGGTCAGAACATACAAAACGTCTCCTACCACTTGTCATCGGGGACCATGTACGTATACAAAACCAAGTTGGTCCCCACCCACTCAAATGGGACAAAACAGGCATTGTCATAGAAGTCAGACAATTTGACCAATACGTGATTAAGGTCGACGGATCAGGACGTGTCACTTTGCGCAACAGAAAGTTCCTAAGACAATATGTTCCTGTTAACAAGCTGCCAGCACGTTTGACGATTGACAATGACATTATGTTACGGAAGTATGCTCAACCATCCAGTGACACAACTGTCACACAGGCTAAACCAGAGACACCAGCTAGAGTATCGAACCCTACACCTGGAACTCCTAAGGTTGGTTCAAACACAGCAAGTCCGCCTGGCACACCAAGTCCGCCAGGTACTCCAACAGCTCCACTACGTAACACATCTAGTCGTCGCCATCTGGTATTAGATAACCACACGAGCCCCAACACAGATCTGGTTTTGAACACACCAGCACCACCCGTGCAGGTTGATGTGCCTGTAGAGACACGCCGGTCTACTCGCAACATTCGGAAGCCTGAATGGCACAAGGATTATGACACTTCCACATGAAGAGATACGACAGTGAACAAGAGACATTTTAAGTCATAATTAACTGTTATGTTAACATAACCATTATGTTTTCGAAGTGATTTTATACTTAAATCTTTACCATTGACACTCACATAGACAATGTGCTAGTACATGTATATAGCAAAGACTTGGGGGAGATAGAGGAATACCATACCATGTGGTGCTTATTCATATAAGTAATCGTTTGTCATTTGTATGTTTCAGACTGCGTTCATTGGTAATAAACAATAAACAGCCAAATAGAACTAGATCTTATTTAGTATCGAGCAACTTTATGTATATAATATATTATTTATAAGGTGACACTTTGCACAGCAGTTGCAGTTTGCACATCACAAGAAACAGAGTTCTAAGCATGTATGTCAGAAATGTTTAGAAATAAAGCATTTTCATTAGCTGTACAATGTAACCAATTAGGGTTGTGTTAAATACCATAAATAGTGATGGAAGCAAACTGTATAGGTACCTTTGTTTGTACCATGTTTAGTCTTTGTTCTCTCAGTGTGTTTACTGTTTGTTTTATATTCACTATACCTTCTGTTGATCCCATTTCATAGAGGAAATCCAAAGCGATGAAAGTACCGGTACGTCCTACACCCGCACTGAAATAATAAATGTGAGCAATACCCTATATGTTTTGGAACTCAGAATACCTTCAGGAGAAGCAGCTGGAAATTACCCCCAAACTCAGCTAGGTATATTTTTAACAAAACGATTATGAGAGTTTAAAATGCTGTCTATAAAACAAGCAGCAGAACGTGTTATTTAGTTGTTTATCAGACGAAGCCCGTATTGTTGCCGAAGGACTAAATCGAAATGCAGAGTGAGTGACCTCTACAAATTGTTTTTACACTGAGCAACATTCTATCTAACAACACCAACATTAGTATACTTCAAATTTAACATCAGGACGCTTCTAGAACTTAACTTGTTTTATTACAGTTAATAGTATTTTATTTTAGAAGGACCTGACGTGGTGACAAATACTTGTATGGCTTTGGTTTGTGACCTACTATTTACTGTATAATCACATATTGTTATTGAAAGACACGTGTATGTAGGTGATATTATTTCAGTTGTCCGCAAATGAACACATGCTGTCCTTATAAAACTAACTGTCTACTCACTAGGCTACTCACAAACATTCAGTTCAGAACATTTCACTGTCGGAAATAAGTCATTCTACCTTCCGTCCAAAGACATATGCCATAACGACTCGTGTCACATATACACATGTACTTACCTACAATGGATGATCCAAGGAAAGGCTTTTGATGCCCGGTTATATCTTACAGTTCGCCAGAACTGTACGAGCGATAATGCCGTATCTGGAACATCTTTGTCAGGCCAGGCTGTGTAATGGAACTGTAGTACTTCACGCTTCTCACCAGAACTTATCTGAAACATCAGAAAATATCAAATGTCAGAGACTGGCATTGTTGATGTCATTGCATTAGTAATGGTTGGCCCCTGAATGGTGAATTTTAAACTGACACCATAACAAGCATCAAAACGTCAAATGTCAAAAAAATAGGTACTTATAGATAAGAAAAAAAATAATTCAAATGTTAATAAGAAAATGAATCATACTGGTTATAATACTTACCAGTGTGCATTCAAACGTTCGGATCACAAAGTCAGAGTACGATTCTATTCTTACATTTTCCACTGAAATATCCCCGTACACTACAGTTCCTTCATCTGGCCAATATTGAACACATTTCAGCTAAAACAGTATATAAATCAATGAATGTCAAACAAATACTATAGATTTTACGAAATTGTTAGATACAGCTATATGAAGCATCCATGTTTATATTTCCTAGAGAATGGTATTAAACGAACTTCTGGAGGACCACCAATTAAAACATCTTGAATAAATAACTGGCCAATAAACGTTTTTATGTACATCTACAGTTTATTTGGTAATAGGGGATAGTTGGGTATACATACCGGATACGCAAATGTATTTGCGATGCACAATATATATATTCCCATACAATTCATTTGTATGACTTATAGTCGGTGTCAAATGGTGAATGAGTTTGAAATTTTCCTGTACTCTTGTTTTTTGGTTTTATTTTGTTACTTCAGCCTTGTTCTTGAAAAAAAGTTTTGCCCTCAAATTTTCATGTCAATATTTTGGCGGCCATCTTGGATTCAAAATGGCCGCCATGTAATTTTGTGATAGGACTTCTAAAATCTATATATCTTGGTCAATTTTAAATGTAAATCGGTCAAAATGGTGTCAAAATGATTGTAATGAACAATCCTATGTGTTAGATTTGTTTTTTGTTAAATACCTCATTTGCATATTCATGAATATTTATGAATATGTAAAAATAATCGCATTTTTGTCATAAAATTGACTAAAATTAAAGTTTTCCCAATATTTCCTGCAAAATCTGACACATCGGTTAGAGAATTAAATCTAAAAGAAGTGAAGATTCTAATTTTGATATCACAAAAGAGTGATATAATGAAGAAAAATTACACAAAGTTCAAGTATCAGTGGGTGGGGTATAAAATGACAATTAGCAAATAGACATGCAATAAGTTATCTTGGTGGATCTTTTGGAGTATGATGATCCAAACAGAGTTTTAGCATTCATGGAGTATAGGTTTTTGAAGATTTGTGATTGATTAATTGTTATTTATACAATTTACTACAGTGTTACAAGCACTCATGGTTCATTTTTTATGAATCAGTCAGTCTACGAAAACAAAAACGAACGCCTAAATTATGACTTGTAATTATGTTACCTACACAATTGCCTGATGTTTAAATATTCTTCATTGTCTATACATTTACATACTAGTTATTGCTAACATGTAACATCTTTTATATTTTGTGACCGTGTAGTCATGACGGTTTTACATGATGTTGTGGTGTGTTATGGAGTGCCATTTTGCCCAACGTCGCTGATTTCAACTCCATGGGATTTCTGTCGGGCTTAGTCTTTGTCGATCCAACATCTAACCACAAGGCAGTGGTTTCCTACTTGACCCAGTAGACGGACAACCTTATAACCCTGGGTATCATAGGGGTCACTTAACACAATGACTGAGGAACCATTGATGGGCAACTGACGTGGTGCTGCGGCCTCACCTTTAAGAGTGGTTCTCTTCCGAGCCCTCAATAGTCTAGCCTGGGACCGTAAGGTGCCCAGTTGATCCATGCCGCCATGGATAGGCACTATGGTAGGACTTACTACAGAGAGGCTATGTACTGACAGACTTTGACATCTGTACATTTGCTTGCAAATGAGAACTCAGTTTATGCTGATAAACTTTTTCAAAACATAACAGATGAAAGAGATAAAATGTCATCGAACACAGTTCACCTGTGCGCGACCGTGTATTTTTTGACAACTGGGCAATTTGCATAACTAACACATACATGCAGCAATAGTTTGCGGTCCTGGTAAATCATATATTCCTAATTGAGCTAAGTTCTTCATTCAAACATTCATTAAACATGATACAGTTTTCTTCTTTTTAACGTTATTGATGTTCCCGGTTAAGTATCTGAACACGATGTGGACATAATACCCACTGAAATACTGAATAGTGATGGTGGGCACTATCTATTTGTACAGTATGTCCAGTCATCCCTGCAATATCATGCTCAAAGTAATCCTGGACAGAGTCTGCATAAAGCAAAATAAGTACCGGTACTTCTGAGGAGCGGATTGACTTCAAAGCAGTCAGAAGCACAATAGCGCAGATGTTAAAATGTAGATTTATAATAGACAAACATCTTCAACTCCAACTTGACATTTACCACAACTCGAAATCATATTATAGGGTTTGGCATGATGACAGCAATTGGTGTCAGACATGTCTCCTACTCTCGCAATTATTATTTAACCTCTTGCACGAGATTATAATGCAAATCACACCACTCTAAGAACATGTTCCGTCTCTCTTGTTGGCCGAAAGGAACCCTTGCTAGTAACTGTAAAGAGGAGAAAACTCCAGTGGTTTGGCCACGCCACAAGGCATGGCAGTCTTAGAAAACAATATGTAGAATGTAGGGGACAGAGAGGAAGACAACACAAGAGCTGGTCTGACAACGTCAAGAAGTGGATAGTACTGCAGATGCCTGGTCATCCAGTGCAAGAAGCCGATAATTCTGGTTGCAGACAAACACCACTTCTTCGGCTATAGACTCGTCCCTTTAAAGCAAAATATACAGTTGACCTGTCATCAGATTTACAGTCAGTGAGAATATCACCTAATGGTGTTTCATTTGCAATTATACTCAGGGTTGTAAGAGCCATGAATGTTCACATGGTGTATAAAGCACCAAATGTGGCACAGTTGCTCTATAAGTCAGTCTGATGAAAAAAATCCAAAGAGACAACCATGAGAGGCCCTGTCTCCTGCCCAAGTGAGGCCCCGAAAGTGTATGAGAATCTCCACCTACCCGTCAGTATAAATACATGCTTATATTTTTCCTGATTGTGAAGCAAAACACATTGAGTCGTAATATATAAAGTGATTAATGTGAGTGCTTGAAATCTGCAGCTTTTTGTAATAATAAAACTTGGAATAGAGGCCCCATTGGTGGTTTTAACACAAAATGAGACCCGAATTCAGGAAAAATAAAAGAAGAGCATATGGATGTTCACATTATGTATATAAATCACCAAACATAGCATAGTTGCACATCAAGTGAACCACCTATATAAAAACCAATAAAACATGTATGTGAGGCCCCGTGTTTTGTACAAATTAGGCCCCAAATGTGTGCTTGATTTCACAAATTCATCTGTATATAATGTACACATTATTATTTTCTCAATTGTTACGCAAATAATCTATAACTGTTTTGTACATTATGTTGAATTGGTTATCATAATTAACAATCTTAATTAATAATAAAATATGACAGTGAGGCCCCGCTAATGATGTTAACCACCTACTAGACTCACCATCACACTACACAGTCGTATATTATATAGAAATGCTACAAATGTTGATAATTAACGATAAATATTGAGTTACATAGTCATTGGTAAGTAGTGTATAAACAATCTGCATTATATACTATTTCATATAATACAAACAAAATTTATATCAGAAAATTACAGAATGAAGTAATTATCTTTCAAAAATCGAACGGTTAATTGGTATTATTTTCTCTCCATTTAAGCAAGCTCATATACACAGTGCATTTGATTGTAGGCATATCAGCTGTGCTATGACTAATAACTGTAAAATGTTAATTTGAGGCCCTGTCGTGGTTTAAAGAATGTGTATTTGAATTGATAAACATACTTTGAGGTCATTATAAGTTAAATTTAAAAGTGAAAATGGTGCCAATTACTGTATTTTGAATGTTTTCTTACCGAGTACAAATGTTTTCATAACCTAATACATTATAATGATTTCTTAACATATGTTTTTATAAATTAATCCGGATCAACACCTTCAGAACATTAATTTTAGATACATTTACTGTGGAAATCGACTTTTTTAAAAGAATTTATTGAGGCCCGTAATAAGGGATTCATTTCTTTCTTTTTTATGCCTGTACATGTACTTATTCTGTATTAGCTCGGTTTTGGCCCTCACCATTGCCATGATAAGTCAATGAGAGACTGCAAAAACATGCAGTTATCAAACTGTGGTCGATGGGGGAACGGTGGTACAGAGGTAAGACGCACGCTTCAGAATGTGAGGTCTTGGGTTCAATCCTCATCTGGACCACTGGTTAATTTCTATGAGCAAGAAATATCCACATGCTATACTCAACCAATGTGTAAATTGGTACCTGTGAGGGTTGGTTTATTCCTGGACACCGCAGATAGTTGTTGGCTACCACACCCACAGGACGCATTCATAAGGTAATTCAATGACCAGGGAAAGCTTAAAAATGTCAAAGGGTGGTTAAACAGCTGAACTATGGGTTGTTATAGCATCAAACCAAGCCATTGTCATAGACTGATGTACACAATTAATCCGATACGTTATTTTAGGTTGGTCTTTGATTTGATTTCAATTAATGTTAAAATGTTGTATTCATTTAAGCTGATGGCGACCTTGGTCATTTGAGGTACTAAATACTGCCGAGTGAGGTCATTTAATGTACTTAGATACAGTTAACACCACAAAGTACAGTCATACCAAGACCTGTTGTGTACCCGTTATGCCCATTACGTCAAATCCAGATCTTAAAAGTAACTCACGACAGGCCGTTCAGATCTGATGTGGTAAACTGAAGTCCTATGAAGTGATTTAATTTTTCAAGCTACAGCTTTGCCTGGCCCAATAAAATACTTACATTCACCAATTACACTGGTACGTGTACGCAAAACCATATGGGTATTTCATGGCATAATACAGTCCTTTCAGGTCCTATTGGTAACTAACTTCTATCTAGAGAGCAAAGCAGACAATAGAAGCTACTAGTATAGTTGGTCCTTTGAAGTAATCACCACCATCTTATTCAACCATTTCTAATGGGTACCAGTATGAGAATTGATACCTGTGAGGGCAGTGGGCCTCAATGATGGACACTCACTAATCAGTAGAGAATTAGTCTCAACACGGAGACTCGAACGCATGTTTCCTTAAGCTAATGATCAGAGGAAGTTAAAATGGCCGTTAAAATGTTGTCTTATGGCTGAACTGCTGAAAGCGGCCATTGAAAACTGATATCTTAATGTTTAACTATACTAGGCACACCCATGCCTCTTAAGGTACCTCAACTGTTTGGCATACTTATTTCATACTCTGGCTCTAGGGGTAACCTTTCACTCATCGACACATATATTTCAGGTTCCATTGGGTATTTAAAACTAATGGTCACATATTTTCTTGTCTACGCTAGGAACCTAACATTAAATGTCACAGTAAGGCCATACCAAACCATTTCTTCGTTTAGCGTCCGAGGACGGATAGGTTTGAGCATCTTGGGAAGAAAAATAACCAACAAACATTGTAACCTTTTTTATCTTCAAAATCCATTGAGATATGGCTTTCATATTTATCATATCAAGATGTCACCCTACCCCTACACAGCAGTAGGTTTCACACAAACAATTTTTTAGTTTGAACGATATATTTGTTAGCCATATAATAATGATCAAATAAGTCGTTATGTCTTTTTACGAGTGTTTTGTTCTTGTCTCAGGATAGCTAGATAGGTTTCGAACTTAGGACGGACGCTAAACGAAGAAACAATTTGGTATGTCCTAACTCTGAATTCAATGGGGGACAAGCTTTATTAGCCACCTATTCAATTTGTCACATCTACATCTGGCTCAATGGGGTTGGTAAACCTGCCCTGTTAAATCAGTCCTAGCTCTAAGAGTAAAAGTTAGGGCCCCATGTAAAGATATTCTGGGTTCGTGCCATTTTGTGGTACTGGGGTACATGGCACTACTTCAGTAATTATTGGCCATGTGATACATGTTACCTCATAAATACTTAACCATGTACTGCGAAGAAGGGTCATTCTTGGCCCTAAAAATACAACCATTCCTTGTGGGGTATCGACCTCTCGTAAACAACTTCATCGACAAATACTTTCAAACACAAATACAATCATTAGGAAGAGCAATGCTAGTGCTAAATGCTGTTTTAAAGTATGCGCGATACAAACATCTATTACAAAACATAACAACATAGCCAGGCAAATATTGAACTAATATTGATATACATTCTCATTCACTATACAACACAATATTATGTTTTATCTCATCGATTTGTGCAATGAATATTCGGTGTTATCATGCATGCGACATGTTAAAATCGATTATTATGAATATTGTAAGCTATTTTTTTAGTTACTTTGCTGAATATATGCTATTTACCCGCTAATGGGCTTAAGTGAAGTTTAAACCACATATGGGGCCTCATATCCACAGTTACTATTTACAATACGGTATAGCTTATATACCAACATTCAACACAGTTATATATATTTCTGTTACAGATACCTACACTTTGATTAAATCTATAAGTAAATATAAATATTTTATTATCGTTTCTCTACATATGAATTCAATCCATTTTTTTCAAAATAGATTTAACCCTTTATATGGCCTCAATTCACTAAAAGTAATCAAATATTAGTTATTTACTGTATATTTATATTACTTTATTATTATTTGCGATTGGTATAAAATATGTCTTGTATTTGAGTATTTAATCAATGTACTGATTTAATTTCTAGTGTGTCTTATATAAAGTATTGTGTTTAGTTTGTACCCCTAATGGGGCCTCATTTTCACATTGGAACTATTATTAAAGTATCAATATGGTAAATTTTTATATACAACAAAATATTATTCACTTTTACAAATCATTAGTTGCACATTTCAGAGACATTTATATGTCTTACAGATTGCATCCTGAACATATTAAATTCATCCACGTTTTCATGATTGAAAAATGTCCTTTTAAGGGCCTCAATCAATAAATAAGTTGTATTTTAAATGAATTAAATTATATCATAAGCATCACTGTGTCAACTGGTCTGCATTCTATTGTTGTCTTGTTCAACTATTCATAATTATACTGAAACTAAGTATACAAACATGTTTTTAACTCTATGAAACTTTCAAAAATACCCCTTTCGGGCCTCATATTTGTAATAAAACATGTATCATAGTGGAATTCATAATACAATATATAATATATGTACTTGATTTAGACATTCCAATTGAAATTTCGGTGATTTGTATATTTTTTTTAAAAAATCAGCGTTTTCATATTTTTAGTGTACATAGCAATTTAATTTGATGGGCCCTTTTTGAGGCCTCATATATGCGAATTAAGGGGCTGAACAGCTTGTCTCTTTCGATTTTCTGGACGCCAATATATTGATTGTTATTTTGTGAAAGTTTGGTGCTTTATACACCTTGTGAACAAAATGACCATTTTTTGGTTCTTACAACCCTGAGTATTACAGTCCAATTAACAAGTATTACTTTCTTCTCCTTTATACCTGTGCTTTACAGCTCACTGATAGCTATAAAAGATTCTTTCTTGTAGTGCAATAATTGATATATACATGATTTTCAACAAAAAAACCTTGGACATTTCCAAACATGTTTATGCATATGTTTGCAAGAAATTCCAACTGACAGTTGAATATCCATAACGTCAACAATTATATATACATGTACAATGTATTTCATTATTACTGCTGGTACTGTGTCAAATTCTTCAATGAGATATTGCGATTCACTTTTGTTTTGACCCACGACGTTTCATTATAGTTTTATTTACATAATACTGGTAACTTATACATAGAGAATGCTTTTTAGAGATATACTAGTAATTGTCGGCCATATTTGCAACAATTAACAGTCTGGATAATAGTGTTGTTGATTTTGCCTTCCATTGTAGTTGAGAATAGTCTGGGGGTTTACTTCCCTTTGTTTTATTCACCCCAATGATTTACCTTCATCATGCCACCTACGTATTAAGTGTTTCACTTTATCTTTTTTTTATCAATCCATTTATTGTCTCATTTCCCCTTTTTCTGTGTTAATATTTCTATTCGCTTCACCTGTCAACACTTTTTTCAACAGCAATGGCTCAGTTAAATCATTTTCTAAATCTTCGAATCGATAGTAGTGTTTTCAGTAGTGTGTCCTTTATATCAGAGGTAGACCCTGGCTCTACAGATTATTCAAATTTCTTAACAGTTATAACGAGTCAATCAGATGTGCCTGGGGCCCTGGTCTGTTTTCTAAGAATGCTGACAACCAAAGATTAGTATACCTCATGTGTATTTTCACGTGCCTCAAAAGCTCTATTATAGTGTATGTCGTTTATTACTATATATTGCTACCTCTAAGTAAACCTTTATAAGTTAGTCATTGTAAAAAGACCAAGACAATCATATATATGAGATAAAAGGAAGTAATTAAACTAAATTTGATAAAAATATGTTTGGTTAATATGAAGCTCAAGGAGTTTTTGTTGGGCCAAAACAAAATGCTAAAATAAGGTTTGGAATATTTTGTTTTAGGCACAACTCTCTGGCACCCACATGCATGACTAAATTTGATCCTATTGATTGCTAGATAGGGACTTTAAGCGCTTCATTATCATAAAAATCAGCTCATTAGACTTCTCATGAAATAATTGGCTTCATTGGGATTAGAATTCCCCAAGATAGTTCCTTGTATTGACTGAATATGCTAAATATGATTTTTTAAGATTTTACTTAATGGTGTTTGATATTGTTAAAATGCTTTCAATATGTATGAATATGCAAATGAGCTTATTCATAACAATGTAGTGAGTTTTTAAATACTACGAGCATTTTGACATTATTTGAGCTCGCTAACTCCAAGATATACAGGTTTAAAAATAGTAGCTGTAATGAAAATTAACACTATTTTGTTAATTCTCATTTTATACCCACACGCTTCTGTAATTTCTATCATTCTGTTATGGTAGCATTAGTATATTTGCTTCTTTTCTATTTAATAAGACTACTCCAATGTGTCACATTATGCAGAAAATATTTGGTAAAACTTCAATTTCAGCCAATGTTATGACAAAGATGTTATTATTTTTACATATTCATTAATATTAACGAAAATGCAAATCAATTAATCAATCAATAATGATTGGAAAAGGCAGGGTTATTCATTGCAATCATTTTGAGATCATTTTGGCTCATTTCCACTGACAATTAACCAGGCTGTCTAGGTTTTAGTAATCTAACCACAAAATTGCATGGCGGCCATTTTGTTAATGGTCATTTTATACTCCACCCGCTTATAACTGAACTTTAGCGTAATTTCCACATGATATCATTCTGTTATGGTAGCATTAGTATATCTACTTCTTTTCTATTGAATAGATCTACTCCGATGTATCACATTATGTAGAAAATATTTGGTAAAACTTCAATTTTAGCGAATTTTATGACAAAAATGCTATTATTTTTACATATTCATTAATATTCACGAATATGCAAGTAAAATAATCAATACAAAATGATCGGAAAATGAAGGGTTATTCATTACAATCATTTTGATATCATTTTGGCTCATTTCCACTAATAATTGACCAAGCTGTACAGGTTTAAGTAATCTAACCACAAAATGCATGGCGGCCATTTTGAATCCAAGATGGCCGCCAAAATATTGACATGAAAATTTGAGGGCAAAACTTTTCTAACAGTATATGGTCTATATAATAAAATGAAACCAAAAAACTAGAGTACAGGAAGATTTCAAACTGGACCCCATTTTTTAACCATTCAAAACCCACTATTATTAATTATATACTAAACAAAATATAGTAAAATAAAGTAAAATACATGTATAGTAAAATTTAAAACTTAGTAAACTTAGTCTACATTGCGAGCATTTCTTGAAAACTGCAGTTCTACCTCTTCAACAAATTCTTATGGAATAATGAAACTTGACTGGACTGTTTGATAAAGGTGTTTTGTAACGTCTACAACAAAAAGTATATTCTATATTCTAAAAACCGTTCATTATATGCCTACATTCGGGGCATAAACATATATGCTTTTCTTTTTTGTCTTTCGTTTCAATACATATATGCCTAGTAGATTTCAGAAGAAATAGGAACGACTTTCTACAAATACCTTTCCAAGTTCAACACAGTTTGTCAGCATTACAACTATGGAAACGTTCTTCGACCATACCATTCTCCATATATCAGAAATAGTCGTCTGCATAGCGCCTACAAGAAATATATAGATTTCATCAAACCAGTTATTCGTCACTTAAAAATGAAGAACACAACTTTAAAGTATACTTTCACTGTCAACTTACACTCTCTATGAAACTTCGGTAATAATTATATGTTAATATAAATTAAGAAAACAACTATGAAAATTGATAATACGAGTATACGTATATACATTAACACATGGTCACAAACGTCAGAGTTATACAGGGTGATCATTAATATATGGAAACATAAATAATTTTAATAACTTCGCCAGATTTAAAGATAGATAATTGGTTTGACCCTTATTTCAAAGCAAATGTGCCCAAGTTTTTATTAGATGGGGATAATAAATGAATGTTGTGTGAACTTGGTGTCAATAATCGTGGGGAGCGGTGGCCTAGAGGTAGGGCGCGCGCTTCGGGATCGAGAGGTCCCAGGTTCGATCCCCTCTGGACCACTGGTCAAAATCTCTGAGCAAGACCCACAGCTCCACTCCACCATGGTGTAAAATGGTACCTGTGAGGGCAGTGTCTATTCCTGGGCGCCGCAGATCGATGTTGGCTGCCACACCACAGGAGAGAAATAGTCTCCCCAGGGAGACACGAGTGTAGGTTTCCATATGTAGCCCAATGACCAGGGGAGTTAAAATGTCAAAGGGTGCTTGAGCGGCCTAACAGCTGAAAAGAGCCCTAGAAAATTAGTAACTTAACTTAACTTAATAACGTCATCGATGAAGACCTCCATTTTCCGGGATTCCAAGAAATTCTGTGATAGAATCTTTTCGCTGAAGACCACATTTAAAAATGCCCCCTACACTCACCGGACATAAACCCTTTGTATTTCTGATTATGGGAATGCCTGGAGGAAGGAGTGTATACTACAAAACCAGTATATTTAATTTATTTAAAATCTAAAATACGATGTCAAATTTAAAGCACCAATGTGTAAAATTCAACGATTTTTCTTAATTTACGACGTCATTTGCTGCTGATTTTGGCAGTTTTGCAAAAATCAGAAAAACGCTTATATCATCAGCTAAGAAAACATTATGTACTATTTGAAAATGATTTAAGCCCTGAATAAAACTTACATGTATACGTAAATCAATGGTGTATAACAACACATATCATCTTAAAAACTGAGAAAGTTATTAAAGTTATTAATGTTAATACATCGTCGGATACCCGCGGTCGTTGCCTCCGCTCCACTCCTTACATGAGATGTACGGAGCGGAGCGGAGCGGAGGCAATGACCGTGGGTATCCGACGATGATGTTATTAATGATCAACCTGTATCATCGACAAATATCATATTGACTTTAGGATTTGGATTTGATAGGTACAGACACCCATTAATGCAGTGCACCAACGAAAATGAAGACATTTTCCAATGGTCATCGTCTTACCTTGAGCAGCAATATATTTGTTGGGAACATCGTATCCCTGAAATGGCGATAAATTGAGAAAGTGAAATACAGTATTATATGTTCATTCATTTGGTGAATTGGACTGAAATTGATTCTCCTTCAACACATAATTTCTGATATACCAAATGTGATTTTATAAGTTTTCATAATGGTATCACTATGCTCAATATTTAGAAATGGTATGGTGTATCTCATAAATTCGTGGCGATGGTACGATACTAAAATAAATAGTATGTGTGGATAGTGATTGATACAGGATAAGTTGTAGATATTGGTGTCCAACAATATACTGATCTAATTATGTAAATGCTGGTACTATTAGCGTAACAAATACTAGTCTAATGCATATGTATTTCTCATACTCACGTTGATGTAGCTAGCATTTATATACGTGGACAGTTCATCCCCGGGAATCTCTGGCAAATGAACCCTAGTTTTATTGTCTGAAATGCATGGAAATGTCCACATATGTATATGATAAAACTACACAAAATATACACGTATTAATTATAAGATAAATATATTGTATTTTTAAAATGACATCCGTTCATTTTATACTTATATTACTGTATTTTTAAAAATAAATATGTTAATTTTTATACTAATATGTAACACATATAAACATGTTCATTAAAAATGCCAGGTAAATATTGTTTATCCGTAGTTCAATAGAATCAGAGTCGCAAGTCGAAATATATTAACTCGGACAAAAAGAAACAAAGCAGCAATGCCTCAGAAAGGAATATGTCATGTGAATGTAGGTGAAAACCTGTCGCTTAATTAGGAATTAGAACAATGAGTTAAAATGTATCTGGTTCCTAAATAGTTCCATGACATTTTGACGAGAGCTTTTTATTTACTGTATTTGAACGACATAGTTCGGTGATAAAAGTCATAGGCTAAACAAGAAGGTGATTAGTTGCCATTTGGCTTTGAAATAAAAGAATGAAACAATGCCCATTTTGGCGTTTATAATAGTTCAACATAAATCAGCCATGAATGTTGAAACCTCCAAGAACTTACACGGGAACATATCTCTATATCTATTTTTAGGTTTGTATTTTAGCTGGCTGGCTTCAGAAGCATCCAATTTCAGTCCGTACGGCAACTCCTGAAATAAAACATAACATATTATTTTGAATAAAACTGTTTACAACATACATCGATTCAACTCTTTCACTTTTTTATTGCACGGAAGAATATTGATATAAACAGCGAAGGCATCATTCATCAGAAATAGCAGACACCAAGGGGAACAGACATAAAAACACACGCACACATGTACAAGCCTAAATATCGAACATGCCAATAAAAAAAGAAAATTTGATACTAAACAGCTATAAATTTTTCAGGAGTCAAATTACCAATGTTGAACATCATTGTAAAAAAGGTATGAGAAAATCCGACAGGGAAGGTAGCACTCAACACAACCAACCGAGCACAGAAATAAGAAACACCACGACATAACTACCCTGAGCAGTGCCCACAGAAACCCATGTCAAAACGGCGACCAAATGAGACACAACAACCTCGGGCCGTGACCTAGGTTTAAACACTAAGGACAGTGACCTAACGTTATGCGACATAAAGAGGCACAACTACGACTTGACCTTATTAAAATGTGGGCAAGGTAGGAATGGGGTGTGAAAGTTGTACATGCGAATAACCCTACTGCTGTATAAGCATAATGCTAGTATTATTTCTGCTCCATAAAACTATGTATATGAAGAAATTTTTCTAACATGTAGTAATTGTAATTGCAATATGTTTATTTTTATTTCATGTTTACTTCAACTGGTTTATAAAAACTGGCATAAAATTTATAACGGTTGTACGTACTGATTTCAATTTCAAACCAATATCTTGAAATATACGACTCCTTGTATTTGGTGTGGAGAGTAACTTTTAACCGCAATTCCGTAGTAAGCCGGGTAATGGTTGAGACTAGTTATGATAGAGATCAGTTCGGAAAGGTGATCTCCTGAATATAAACATTCGTTCTTATTTCACTTGACATTGAGTCCAAATCTGACACAGTCTTTAATTAATGTAGCCGTGCCACATGATATTTCTAGTGTGCAAACATCCAGAGAAAACTATTATAGTTCATCCTTTTGGCACACTTTCTGCTCATGTCCTGCCAATTAAAGCTAATATTCATATAAGGCCCTTGCATCACAAACCTGTTCACTGATGACATGTAGCGCACCAACATATATCTAAAATCACCTCACCTGAAACTCCCTATACAATTCCGCTGGATTTTGTTTTGCTGAGACACATAGCTGTCTCAAAGATTTAACTTCAATATCATTTCTGTTGGTGCCATGGTTATAGTAAACATAATTGTTATCTGTAACACCTTCCGTTATATCTTTGTTATCTAGAATGGCTGAAATAATAAAGATTGTATCAATAAAATTGGCTAAATCAATGTACATATCGATGGCTTAGAATGAGAAGGTCGTAAGTGCCACTTACGAATTTTTAAGATGCATACATATTTAGAATAAGCATCCCAATGCGCTTCTTATGAGCCCATTTTGAACTTGTCATGTTGACCAAAATGAAGTTGTAAAAGTTTGTATTACGATAAGTAAAGAGTAAATGTCAGACAGCTTTTCCGTGTTTTCTCAAAATATCGATTTTGTAGTTACAACTTTCTCATTATAAGCCAGCGATATATAGTGCGTTAGCGACTAAGCTGGACCCCCATAAACCTTAAATGTCTTAAAAAGTACAATGCCGATTAGAACAAAAATTGGTATATGTTCGTAAAGCACCCTTACCAACTCTCATAAAATAAAACAGAATTTTTAGTCCACAGAAAAGTGTACTTTGCATAGACGCATAATGCAAAATTTTAAGTCTAAAACAGGGTAAATACGTATGGGTGATAGAAGTGACCGGAACAGCAAAGATCAACAATTTGGTCCAGTATAACTGTACATTAAGTCACACACCAGTGACTGTTGAAAATATATAATGAGGCCCATACATGAACGTTTATCTTAGCCTGTATAACTGGAGCAACTTTGTACAAATATTTGCAAGAAAAACATTGTATATTAGTATCATGTTTGTACAAATAATCATTACAATCAGAAGATAGGCCTCAACTATATACACATTGATTACCCGACAAATTATGGTCAAAGTTATACAATACGCCCGTTATAGTTGTTACACAATACAATATCATTATTCTAACTAGCTGATCGTAATAGCTTATTTTACTCCCTGGCTATTTGTTGATAAAAAACCAAAAATAATACATTATAGCCAATGGGGAAAACATTAATTAGACAGTAAAAAAATCTGCAATTTAAACACAGAGTTGGTAAAGGTAATTCAATGAACTATGCCAAATGTCAATAAAATTGCATAATTATTTTTAAAGATATTTAAGGTTTATGGGGGTCCAGCTTAGTCGCTAACGCACTATACTCGTATCGTAACTACTACTTAAGATTCGGAGCTAGTTTGTTTCCCTGAAGAGGAAACGTTGGAAAATTTATTGGAATTTCTCTTGTTTTCCATTATACGTAAGACCATTAAAACATACTTATCAATACTGATTAATGTTTTTGTCTTATGTTCTAGATAGTCAGGCTATGTTCTATTTTTTCACAGACCATATGGGTTTCTTTTGGGGACTAACTATATAATACTGAGTAAAGAATTTAGTAAAACGCTGACAAGGTGTTCGGAATATGACAGTCTAAATGGAAACAATATGAACTACAGTGTCGTTAAAAAAAGTGACGTGTGATTGTTTACTACATTGTATGTACACGTCATTGATGCCAGGTACTTTTTGTAAAACATCTAGTAACTTCGAAAGAGTAGATCAATGAGAAAGCTATGTTTTATTAATGATTGATGCACCCCGATGAGAAACGAGATCGATCGTTTATACGTCGTAAACTTTCGATACGTGTGTTGGTGGTTTAGAGATTGGGACCATATTCACCTGTACTAGCGGTAAACGTACTGCAATTCTCGGTTTCTGGTTGTCGCCTGTAAAGAAATATAAACAAGAACTTGACGCAGCCCGTGTTCTATACATCACTGAACATGTACATGAACCATTCCCATGCTACATTCTTATTACATAAAAGATATGGCATTATCAAAACGATTGGTGAATAAAACAGATTTTTTTTTTAATTAATTGATACACAATGAATGCCATGTTCAATTTCATTTCTGTGCTTTACGGATCAGCATAAACAAATATACACACAATATCACAAACCAGACATTTTATACTTCTTCTGAACAAAAACCAAAATGACTTACGATTTAGAATCATTATGCATATTTCGTCTACGAAGAATAAATATCACAGCTGCACAAGCGACGCCACCGACAACAAGAACGCCGGCTAATGCACCAATGATCGTCCCTGTCGGCGGAGATGTTGGTGAATTGTTTGGTTGGCCTAATACTGAAAGTATGAAGACGATGACGTTTTTTCGTTGACTTATGAAGGTATTGATATCTTGGCACAATCTGGCAGTATTATTGAGTAAGCTCATTATATGAAATTGAATGTGTCGAGTGTGCACGTATTTACTGGTTCAAAAAGTCAAACTTGGATGGTAACTTTTATAGTTTTGTCACTGTGTATGGTGTTTGTAAACTAGACCAAGTCGCAGTTTGGTCGCTTGGGTAATCGTTATGACATATGTTTGTGAAACTAAGTCGTCCTGCAGCGGGGACTTGTGGAACTAGGTCACGTTTCATTCGGTTACTTGGGATCACCATTTGTGTTATTTCCTTGAGAAATTGGGTATGGGCATTACTCCTTGTAGATGCGGACGGTGAACAATTAAGCCACCGATATACTTACATTTTTCACACAATTGACCTGTATATCCACTCTCACAATTTCCAGGACAAACACCATTGGTTATGTTACATTGTGAATCTTCAGCACAATGCCCGCATTTCTCTGCACAATTTCGTCCATACGTACCATTGTCACACGCTGATGATGAAAACACTTATGTCACAAAACTAGTACATTAGAATGGAAGAATGGATCGACATTGGTCAACGTTTTGGCATATATTTGTGAATATATATGGTCATCCTGCAGCGGGGACTAGGTGAACTAGGTCGCATCTTAGCTGCGTTTCATTCGGTCGCTTGGGATCACAGTTATTTTATGATTTCATTGTGAAATTGGGTCATCCTGTATTGTTGCGGCGGGGTCATGGGCTTTTAATAATTCTTCTGTTGTGTGTGGGAATTATTCCGTGTCGTTGTGTTGTGACGTTACTGTTTTCTGCTCGGCTGGCTGGTTAAGTTGAGTCCTGCCTACCCTGTCCGATGTTCTCATTTCTTGTTTTTGAAATGAATATGTTTCATCCCAAGGCAACATTACCCGTGAACATAATATACAGCATATAATATACGAACATCAACAAATTAATGATATTTAAGATAACAAGTGCAATTTTACATAATAAATTATTATAGTACTGTATAATCTGGTAAATAAGCGTACCCTTATATAATTTTAGCGACACTTTTATGCGCTTATTTCCGATAATAATATAGTATTTATGAACAAAATTATATATATTCTTTCAACTAACAATCCTAAATATTATGTGCTATAAAATGTATCTGGCAATGTCCAATGTCTGCAATTGTTCAATTGATGTTCAACATAATGCTACCATATTTTGACGGTGACCAAGTCCCCATATAAGATGTAAATTGGATGTGAAAGGCCAAGTTTAACTTTATCCAGGTTGATAGGGAGTCCCAAATAAGTCGGCAATTATATTTACTAGTATACAAGGAAAATATTAATTGATATTTCTTTCAACATCGTAGGTAAAAGAATTTGGTAATATATAACTTACCTTCTACGCACATGATTTCTTTATAACCAATTTCACAAGATTTGCATACGCCAGTTGAGCGATTGCAGGGAGCCCCATCATTACAATTTCCACACTCTTGAGAACATGCCAGCCCATATCTCCCGTCTTGGCAAGCTAAAATGTATTAATCGTGCACATTTTAGACGATATTTCGTTCATGTTCATTTTGCATTCTTCAGCAAGCAGTCAACACTTATATACAAATATACTGTATCGCACATCATGTGGAATTGATGACCGGCAAATAATTCCAAACACCAAATGAATATATGCACCAAATTGAGTAATGCATTTTACGAGTAACAATATTCATTCAAGACATTCCAATCTTTATTTGCCTTAAAATTGTGAAAGAGGATATTAGACATTACATACAATTATAAACACACACATTAGAAAGCCATGCACATATGAACAAGCTCTGAACAAGAGCAACACCTACCAATGATATGCAATGTACTTGAACATTTCCTTGTTCATCTGTTATCAGGAATGATAAACTTGAAGTCAATATTTCGAAATAATTCATAAATATAGAAAGTATCGTTCTTACGTGTTTTACACAAGATATTTATCCATCCAGGCAAACAACCATTTGAACATTCACCGTTCTCCTTACTACAATCAGCTGTGTTGTTACAATAGCCACACTCTCTGACACAGTTAGGACCATACTCCCCATCATCACAAACTACATACGAATATTGTATTCAATATTTAACGTAGTTTAATGAGCTGTCAATGAACTCTACGGATGACCCTTGTACACAAATGGTATTCAAGCTACTTACAATATATTGTAAATATCAATCTTAAATCACGTTGTGTATGCATTGATTTATTCATGTATATAAAGTAGTTTTGCTTCAACTAGTACTGTAGAGACTAGAGGATACATTTTTTACAAATTAGACTCTAGTTTGATATAATATCATTGTTTGTAAAACATCGTTATCAAAAGTGCAAGCATGGTTTTCGCCATTGGTCACGTTGCTACTTATTATATGATAAGTATGCAAAGTTGCGATAATGTTTATCAATATTTGAAGTCAAACATGTAATAAAACACCAGGGTACCGTTTTATCAACGTACTTACGGAAATCGTAAACTTACGTTCAAATTTAAATTCAGCATATTTCTTTAACAACTGCACATTATGTATACATGTAGATATTGTATGAGTTTATTAGCTGAACCTTGATTAGTATTGCAGCTTTATGAACCGCATTTTATAGTTTTAAAGGTATAATAAATAATTTAAATTTGATCGTGAGTTTAAGATTTCCCTAAATGTTTTGATAAAACAGTACTCTGGTCCTACCTGTTTTACAGCGGTCCCCTTTGTAGCCTGCAGCACACCCGTTTGGACAGTACCCCGTAGTATGGTTACATACTTCCTCGTTAGAACAGTTTCCACAGACACTGTCACACATATCGCCATACTTACCCGCGTCGCAAGCTTGTGAAATACAAATAATAAGATTTTTACATGTCATAACATTATGAAAAGTATTGCAAATATTATTAGTGATTAGTAAAGCACCAAGTACAAAAATAACTTACCAATTACGTTCAATTTTATTTTACACACCTTTTTCGTTCCACCTATCAGTATGAATACGTAATTTCAATACTTATGAGTCCAATTATTAGTGTTAACAATATGTTCGTAAAAACATTTATTTAATAGAATACTACTGTAGCGTACAAACAGTACATACTTTCATTGCAATATCTCGTTTGCCAGCCAGGCTGACAGCCATCAACACAAATACCAGTAGTTACATTGCATGCATCCTCATTTGTACAATGCCCACATTCACCAGAGCAATTCAGACCATAGCTACCGGCATCACACGCTGTTG
This sequence comes from Spisula subtruncata, assembly GCA_963678985.1. Classification (NCBI taxonomy): domain Eukaryota; kingdom Metazoa; phylum Mollusca; class Bivalvia; order Venerida; family Mactridae; genus Spisula; species Spisula subtruncata. The sequence continues at coordinate 27,237,983 of OY787665.1, forward strand.
GGAAAACAAACATTTGCTAAATAACGTAAATAATCTATAACTGTGTAAAATACAATTTTATAAATTTATCATCGAAAGATATTGATCGTTGATTTCATTGTGTGCTACAATAAACGACATTCGTCTAAATTGTTTAATAGATAAAATAAAGTTGAACCAGCACTTAATGACAGACATTTATTTCATGACAAAAGCCTGTTTAGGTCAAATGATACCGTCGTACAATGTAACAAACAAACACAGCAAGCGTTATTTATTCTTTAGTCATTACTTATAGGACAAAAATGTGAAACTTGGAAAGCCAACGTTTACTTATGAAAAAAGTGAACATGGTTAACTCCAAATGTCTTTCTCTATTTGTTGTAGATATTCTTGACAAGTGTGGAATTCTTGATGTATGCGTATTTCGGAAAGGAAAGTAGTAGTGATAAAAACTCGATAATAACTTTTATCGCAGAGTTGAGTTTGGTATCCAGGATCGCATCCATTCTCACATAATCCAGTGGCAGGATGACAGATGCTTGAACCAAGACAATTTCCACATGTATTGACACAACCATCACCATAGTTTCCCGGGTCACATGCTGTCAGAAATATAACGCAAACTAAGTACACATTTGTGACAACTCACATCGATGCAAAAATAATTGGTCAAATGAAAAACAGTTTATGTTTGTGGTAATTTTATAGAACACAATGTACCATTTTACATGGCACAAATACTTTTCCAGTGTCCAATCAATTGTTAGTTTAACCGGTCAAAACGTTCGTATGTTACAATCACGAAAGCACACTAGGATTAATTAAAAAATAGCAAAATGCTATGTACTGAAAACATAAGTAAAATGTCAGAAGTTTAAAATGATACTATCCAGAGCCACAAAACTAAAACATTATGATAAAAAAAACCAAATTTAACATGGACCTAAACGTAAATATGAACGGAAATATCAGATCCGTAAAGACGTAAAAGGGAAGAGTGTGTCAATGAGTATTGATGTCGACGGAAAAAAAGACATGTTAGTAGAATAAAACCTTCGTTAAACATTAAAAAGGCAAACAGTCAATAGACTTAACAAAATGTTATACCTTCTTGACACAGCGGTGGTTGCCATCCAGTTACACAACCCTCCTTGCAATGTCCAGAAGTGATGTTACATTGCAAGACGTTTTTACAATGTCCACATGTTTGTAAACAATTTGTTCCATAAGTGTTATTGCTACATTCTGGTATGAAAAGAGTAGTTTAAGAAAAAGAAAAGAAAAGTTACAAATAAGAATATTACAATTTGCATGTAATTACTTTAACGTATTTAACATATATGCATATCAAGCAATAAGTGAATCAGTTGTAGTTTTTAAAGAACACATTTATCGAATAATAATGTGGCAAGAGTTGAACTGTTTCTCTCATTCTCGTATCATTATCATCATCATAATGAAAATTAATATGTGAAATAATTTTTTGACAATAGGACATTTCACTCACAACATGTAGTTGATTCAGTTAAGACTCTATACGTGCATTTCATGTTCCACCGCATAATATAATTATGTAGACGCTAAGTAGTATACTTACATCGTCATACATTTTTTCAGGATTAGTACTAATGTTTCTATCAGTTGTTGTTCGAACAATTACTAATTTAACATGTGATATTGGGACATTCACTGAATAAAAACATCAAATGATTAAAAATGCACACAAATTGTTACCTTGGGTACATTCTGGTGTATACCAAGGTCCGTTACATCCATTCTCACAATGACCAGTGTTAACATTACATGGCTCCGTTTGGTAACACTGTCCACAAGTATTCTGACATTGGTCTCCCCATTCAGTTGAATTACATTCTGAAAATTTAATCGTATTGATTACACAAATGTACAATTGTTATGGCTTACATGACTTTTTGTATTGATGACGAAAGTATGACATACGCGTATTTGGAATTAAAAATATACAGACATGTTTACATATATTTCTACTTGAAACGATCCCACGTGTGACCTTCATGAATACAAATGTCTTCACATCAACTGACTTACAAAAACTGGTTTACTCCGGTTGAAAAACGAACATCAACGTTTTTGCTTTGTACTATTGGGTTTAATAGCTATAATGGTACAACTAACCATGTTATAGAAATAATGATTAACGGTTAACTATAACAGGTATTTACCAATATCACACTTCGCGTCCTCCCCGGTCCATCTTCCGGAACAACCATATGGGCAATTACCATCTTTCTGATATTTTCCTGTTGTCTCAGCCAAACAATAACAATCCGCTGTACAGCCCCAACCACATTTATTGGGTGGACATTCTGTAAGTAATGAAATACATGTAAATACCAAATAATGACTATCAATAAAAAATTTCAAATAACCAATACCAAAAACGTTTCTGTGTTTCTGCTTATATGCCTGCCATATTACAGTAAAAAATCAAGCAAATAAAGGCTATGCTCGGCATGCTCGTCTTCTGCTGTAAACTATTGTACGAGGGGGTATCAAAAAGTTCGTGGACTGACCCGTTCATTTTTATATGCGTAATGCAATTGAACTATTTATTTTATCATCTTAAACTACATTCAATTCTGTACTGAGAAACAAATAAAAATTTGATTAAATGATAATATCAATAAAATATTCTAACGATTTAAAAGATGACAAACAGCCACCCGGCGCACTTTAATGATGTTACGACGTCACGAAACGTCAAAACGTCTTCCACTTTTTGATCGTCAACCGAATCCAAAACTCACAAACCTGGATTGAACTGTTCTACTGCCTACCAGAATACTTAGTTTTTACTAAATAGCCTTTATTCATTAAAAAGTTCGGTCAATTAATGATAGATTCGACAAATTCATTTATTCCAGCGGCGATAAACACACAGTACATGAAGTCTACCCTACCGATATTAGCATCATTCAACTCTCATCACTACATCTTTTATACCATTTAAACAGATTAATTTCCACAAAACAACCTTACTTGTATGTAATTGGGTGACATGCTCTAATCTGATATTGGTATTAGTGTATAATTGAGTAAAAGGGCAAAATACAACGGAACATCGATATTCCGAGTGTAACGTCATGTCGAAAAGTGCGCCGACGTCATGAAATGCGTCGAAAAAACGGCATGTTTATAATGTCACATCAGTGTCCGTGACAACAGCGCTATAATATATACACCGGGATGATGCTACGGTCTAAATGTTTAAGTCGATGGTGTAATATTTCAAATCGGATGTCAATTCACAGAATTATAGGTATATGTGGCAGGTCAAGTGAATGATATTTTTTAAAGTGCGCCGCGGAGCATAATTTAAGTTACCATAGTAACCACCACATACTCGGAAAAAAGTTATATGATCTGGAAATTTCCAAATCAATTCAAAATACGTTGCTTTAAAGAATGTGCGATTTTTACTGATATCGGTCAAAATCTAAACAAATGGCAGGCACAGTCCACGAACTTTTTGATACCCCTCGTATCGTGTCATTTTCAGAGAACAGTCCAAATTCTGAATGGTCATGTACTGACGTTTAAGTTATAATTGTAGATAAAGACACACATTGGATTCCAGGATGAAAGCGAAGAGTGGATTACTGTATCTCGAAGTTTACGTTTTGTGTGACTGCTCAGACTCGAACCCAAAGATGGGCGAATGATAAATTATTTATTAATTCCAACTAGTTGGAGCCTTTTAATACTAGGCATTGTCGGCAAAAAAGTAGTCACACAAAAGGAGTTGGCATCTAAATTGGAAACTAGCACAAGCTAACAGGTACTTTTCCAAAAGATGACAGATGACTGCTAATGGATATATCCTCTCTCTCTCTCTCTCTCTGAAGATATAGGTATATAGCGTTTAATGAGTTCAATATACAAAGAGTAGTCGGGAGTTTCATCATAACTAAATAAAATTGCAATTGCGTGCAAAATACTAGTTTGTTTGCTCAAAATTACAAGTTTTCATCAAGCATATAAAAGGTGACTTAGAAGTAGTTTCTCAATGGATAAGACAAAATCCAAGGTCAATTACCTGCAAATGTTGTGATTTCACAAACTGTAAGTAGAGTGTTATCACGTGGTTTGAGCACTTTCAGATATCTCGAGGTAACGTGTTTAGTTGCATCTACATCTATAACCATGGGTTGATACTGATTGACATTGATGTTTCCTGGATCATTATACAGTATTGTCTCCACTGCAACAGTGTTCACTACTGATAGTTGAAATCCACTATATTGTTCTAAAAATTATGAAACAAAAAGGACAAGAAAATTAGATTTATGCATTGATTTATGACACGATTAATTAAAGCAAAACATTGAATTAAGTGAAAAATAAATCAGAAAGTGTCCATACAGTATACCCAAATAGTCATGAGCCCGATATTTGACGTTACCAACAGTTTAAATAAATGCTTATAAACAAGATTATATACTGCTTGCTCATGGAGTCGAGCACCTAAGAGCTTAACGCCTTGCATGCACACTTCCTATGGTTTGCTACATGTAGTTAACCAATTTTACTTTTACTGACTGAAAATTTACTTAACTTTATTAAATCCCAAAGACTGAAAACTCTTCACGAAACACAGTTGTGACATAAAGTTAGATCGTTATAGACGCTATTTACCAACTTTATACTTACAATGAACAGCAATTAATTATGTATACATTACACGTACAGTGTTATACAATGTATAAATCATACCATAGTTGCTCTGTCTTCCATAGAAGTAAACACTTTGTACAACAAAATCAGCTTGAAAGTCAACAAGCCAATATGGATTGTCTTCACTGCCCCCAGTTGTTGAACATGTTTGTGAAGCGTCTGCTGTTCCTGGTACGTGAGGTTGGCCATCCACTGATAATGATGAGAACCAGTTGAGGTATCTAGACGTTTGATTTGTTGGTTTGTTGAACGTCACATCACGACCTGGAGTAATGAAAACACAATTTCAAACGTAAAAAACTGTCGATGAGGTTAACGTACTGTGTCCATTTCAAGTGAGGGTCCGTGGTTCGCTACAAGCTGGCCTTGTCTAACGAAAGACGAAATGAAACACATTGCTTTAAAGCGGTCATCATTCAAACTTGGTAATATGTTCTCATTTTCATACCAAAGGGAAAAGTATAACGATGCGAATGAGGTATTGGAGGTGATTGTACTTTAATAGCGTTATAGTTTTATCGAGGCATTCTTCTCATGTAAATGTGGTAGATGCAGTGTTCCCAGTAATTATTGAGAATCAAGCTTTGCATTATTGCACATATCTAAATGGGAAAACTATCTTTTATTTGCACATTATTTAATAGATCTAACCTTGCTTATGTGTAAAACATAAAATTAGTAAGTTATGGTTGAAATAATGGGTCAATATTAGGCTTTAAATGCAAAATTTGCAAATATTACAACTTGTGGGTTAAAACTCCTGTTACCATGACAACCATTGCACCATCGGAACTAAAACAGTTAACCATTGGTAATTCATAATTATGATGAATAGTAATTATAATGAATATTGCGTATCTAACTTATACACATTAATTAGTGTTTGTTTTTCAAATTAAATAGTGACACCACTTTGAAAACATCTTTAAAAGTATCAATAATGTCTTGGAACATTATATACCTATTGCCGAGGAGACGTTTACAAAAAGTGTATTTCGTTTTCAATGCATCCTTTGCAGTGTTGGCAGTTACGATACCCTTGCAATATGCTCAAGTGCAAACCATAAGCAACGCATTTAGCATAACCACCAAATGCTCGAACGTGGCTAGGATCATTGTCTTTAAATAGAACTTTTATCAAAACATATTGATACAATGCAGTGTGTCTTAAAACTCATAAGTTTCTGGGAAAAAAAGTTAACTTTCACGAAATGTGTGCGATACAACAATTTAAAATACAGCACTAATCGAAAAACTATTACATTTTTGTAATATACTAGTATTAAGATTTCCGCAATATTAAGAAAGGATTTTTAAAACGATTACCTCCATAAATCTCCACTTCACAAACTTTCAGACTGGTACGTGGTGTATCTAGAATGATTCTAAGATGTCTGGTCCAGACTGGTTGTCTACACATTATCTCCATTTCCGGTGTACCAGGGATGTCGTCATGTTGATAACAGATGGAGTTATAGTCGCCATTATTGGATCCCGAGCCAGTTTCAACTCGAAATTTGTTGAAATTATCTATGGAATATAATTATTATAACAACTAAAAATAGTGAGTTTAGCGTAAGTTACCTCAATACAGCATGAACCCGATATCATGCGTAGGTCCAACTGCATCGGGGATGTACTGCATTTTGAAATCCAGAGGTTATCCTATGTCTGATGGAGGACTTCACGATCACGGGATTTAATCAGGTACAGTGAATGGAAGTCGAAGAAGATGCCGACAAAAGAACAAGTAGGACGACAACATTACTTCAGTAGACGGGCGTGCTCGCAGCGAATGTCTAAGGAAACAGAGAACCAGAACAACAAGTAAGGGAAACTGGCTTGGAGATCTTCGGTGGTGTCTCAATGGTTTCCACGACCGTGGGACAGGTAACAGGTACAATAGCAAATAAAGTATGCTTGATCAATTCTAAATTATTTGTTGTACAATTATACATTTACTTTTGTAGCAAGTAAGTTATACATACTAACAAAGTCTGACGGAATCTTCACCACCAGACCAACAATACGATACTCCCTGTTCCATTCTATTCTCCAGTAATGATACTCTGGTGAACCGATACTTGTAGTTGTTGCACACGTGGTTAGATCACCGTCAATGGCGTTGATTGAAAAATAAGCCGCATTACTTGTTCCACCAATATTCTTTGAACCGGAATTGTATTTAACTATGTTTCCTGGAGATCAAAAATAAAGTACACGTAAGTACATGTACATTTGCTAAGTAAAGATTAAGTTAAGATAACATTTAGAAACGAACCGTAGAAATAATCTTAAGACTGATGTTATGTGATTAGACATTTAAGTAGAATTACGGCGTAAATCAATATCAATCATTAAAAGTGAAATATACTATAAATACCAATAGTAAGTAATCGGCCATGTTCAAACAACTTACAATTATTCAACATAGTACAAAATGTACATGTCTTGCACTGGATAGGGACTTTTACTCATTACCTATTTTTATTCACATTTTATTCGTCGGTATTATTTTGTAATGCCTTTGTAAAGAGATTTTTTTATTTGCAAATGCAAAATATACAAAGTACGTGTCTTAAAACGGTTGATCGCATAAATTCTGCGCTCCAGGAAGCCTCGTACCATATAATTTTGTTTATTGTTTAACTAGTACAACAAGTGGCATTAATTAGTAACTGATGACACTTATAGTTCGAACTGTGGGGAGCGGTGGCTAGGAATGTGTTGCGCGCTTTGGGATCTAGAAGTCTGGGTTCAACCCCTGTCTGGACCACTGGTTAATTTCTCTGAGCCAGAAAGATTTATCGGTGTTGGCTGTACACTCACTTGGAAAGTCTCCACGGAGACACTCAGACGCAGGTAACCTAACGACCAGTAAAGTCAAAATGCCAAAGGTTGGTTGAGCTGCTGATCTGGTGAAGATAACCCTCAAAAATTGGTCACTGTTTTTTTAACTTACTATATTGGCAACCAGGTCCCATCCATCCAAAGTCACACCCATTGCTACATTCTCCCGTTGTTTCATCACACGGTACATCCTCCTTACAATGACAGCGATACAGACAGTTCTGGAATGTTGGGACACCTTGGAACACCGTAGTACAACCTGTAAAAAATATATTATATACTAGTATAGTCGTTGCCAATGAACATAAACTTGTGTTCAAACGTATGCATGGAAGAATTTGGAAAGTGTCCTATTTGTGTTCGACGGAGACAGGACGAAGACAGTGGTAAGAATGTGGTCATCCGTTGTGTTCCCTACCTGATTAGTCAAATGCCTCCGATATAGATGGAAGAGACTTTTGTGTGTGATAAAAACAATCCAGGTTGAACTTTTCGAACAGACACGTTGGACTTTTAACATGCTTGATGTATAGCACTTATTCACGCATAGGTACTCGTCGATTGCAAAGAAAACCAGTTCATCCCTAGCATTGAAAGATACCTAGCAAACCGTTGTGTCGAAATCAGCGTTGTTGGTAGAAGTGGTACCAATTTCGAAAACCACGATCATGTGATATTTACAAAGATTGACTGGAATGGTCTACTGCTGCAAAATGTATCACTTAGATAATAGATAAACTTATACGGTCAATTGTATACGAAAATAATACTGATAAATCGTGTAACCTTGATTTTCTTCTCATGTGCTACTTGGCGCAATATATCAGTAGATTAGTTTAAATCAATAATTTGCATTTACTTATCCATAAAAAATCGTGTGGTCCAATGTCTAAAAACACATCAGTGGATCCGAGAATATTTGCATCAAACATCAAATACAGGGTAGTTTCGCGTGGATACGTTGAGTGGTGATAAACAATCATAAATGCGCCATCGAGAAGTGGAGCGCTTACGACAAGCTGTTCTTAAAACGGTGTGTAAATTTATTAATATCTGACTTAGAAGAAGATGGTCGTAGTACAGACAACCTCCATATAAGAGTCATACGAATATATGGATTCTGCAACAGAATTGCTTCTTGAGCATGCTGGCAAAACTGAAGTAGAACGTTTTGTTTTACTGTTAGTAAAGAGGGGTCTTCAGAGTCTTCTTCAGCTTTTCCTCGAAATAACGTTTTTTGTACTAAGACCTTATTCTTAGCCATTGAAATGTTGCTAGATACTCGAGATGTTAATTCAAATACTCCGGGTGATTTATCACAATCTGTTTCGTGAATTTTCACCGATAAAAATCATGATGTTGCATAATGTTTACGTCTTCCTTCTTGATATGAATTATGATGTAATAAAATTGGTATTGTATATGCTACTTTGGTACTGGTACTTATAGGAGTTTATCAGTGGTGTTTGACTTGTCATTTGGACGATAGTAACACGCTATAAGTTGGCAGTTACTGTATTAGACATGTACATAAACATCGCATAAGTATAGCCTATACAATATAGCAATAATTTTCTAGCACTAAAATGTTCCGATAACTATGTGGTTAATAGAGGTGTGTAACGGTGACCTAGAGGTATGGTGCGCGTCTCGGGATGGAGAGGTTTCAGGTTCAACCTTCGTCTGAACAGCAAATTAATCTCTGAGAAAGAATAACCACATGTTTCACTCCACCAAGGTGTAGCTTTTATATCTGTGAAGGCAGTGTCTGTTCCTGTGCACTGCAGATCGATGTTGGCGTCCACACTCACGGGAGAGAAATAGTCTCCCATGGAGAATGTAGATTGCATTAGGTAGCCCAATGACCAGAGGAAGTTAAAATGTCAAAGGGTGGTTGAGCGGCTGAACAGCTGAAAACATCCCTAAAAAATTGGTAAATTGACTTTTTTATACGGGCACCTCTCATTTTTTAGAAAACATGCAATCTGAAAAAGTGAGAGTTCCGATTTGAAAATCGGGAATATCGTGGTTACTTACTTAACTTCGCATACAAAATGTTATCATGTTATGTAATGTCGGACAGTAAAATATTTAATAATAACTCAAATAAAAGTGTTCATACCTTAATTTTATTCAAAAATAATTTTCAACATATTTCAAATGTGATCAAATATATTTCAATTTATGAAAATGATACTTGTACAACTCATGAAAGGTTGATCTTACTGATTTATAAAAACAGACCTACAACAAACGTAAATGGTGTTAGTCACTGCTCAATTATCAAAACTTTCTAAATTCGCCTAGTATATACACTTAAACGAATTTCTAATTGGCCACCCTAAAATATATTATATCATCTGATAAATTATATCAATAAATCTAAGGCTGTGTTATTTGTTCATCGCACGCACTTATTTATCTATTTCTGGAAAGAAATGGCGTATTCATATACAAAATCATCCATGCGTAACGGTTGGTGCGAAATTGCTTTTTTGCACGTTGGCCTCGTTTACAGCTTGGAATAGTATCGTATTTGGTATAAATTTGTTCCCTGTAGATCGACTTTTCTTTAAACACTATAATTTGTGAAAATGAGCCATGTTGAACGCACTCATGACGTCAGATGCATGCATACATTGAACGAATTTCTGATTGGCCACGTGTTTTTATAAATTAGTTTAAAAAAAATGCTTTTAGAAGAATATAAATAATCGCAACCCCGAAACTATCCAATTTTATTGATAGAAAATATGTTTCTTGCAGTAATTCGAGCTAAACCCCACGTTATTATAAATATCGCTTTTTACAAAAAGACGTTTTGACGTACATGTCTGGATTTTGGTGCTGGTACTCGTCATTCTAACGGCAGCAGAGCGCCCCGTATTACTTATTCACGCCAATATTAACACCTTTCATTAAGCCAATCGACAGAGAATACGTTTTGACTGATTTCAAATATCAAACATGTCGAGCACGTGAACCACGTGCACGTAAGCCATTTTGCATTAGCTGTTCCGCATGGATGATTTTATGCATGCATGCGTAATTTATTTCGTGAAATCGATAGATAAGTGCATGGAATGAAAATATCCACAATTTTAGAAATATTGACTGAATATATCGCATAATATGATATTTCATTTGGTGGCCAATTAGAAATTCGTTTAAGTGTATAGAGGATCTTTCATGAGAGCTCATTACATACGAGTTTTATTAAACGAGTGGACAAAACAATATGACACGAGGCTTTGCGTTCATATAGATAATAATAATGTACTTCGCATAAATGAGGTTGTTTTATACCATAACCTTACCACAACGACTCCTCTCTATAGAGCCCCAACCTTTTATAACAATGCCTTCAAAATGTCCCCGAAACCAATTGGAATATTTACTATAAAATTAACCTCTGTAGTTGTACTGCAAATGATACATAATTTAAATTCATAATGCACCAGTCAGTTGCATCCACGACCCCACTCCCACCACGGAGATCCACGGCGGATATAAAGCCGGGGAAACGGCCGTGTTTTACTGTCCAACTTCCGCCACACTGCCGGGGAAATGTTGGGATTTTTTTCTCCAAACCAATACCCCGTGGACAATATTTCGTAGTTATGGGACGGGGAAATCCCCTTACCACAACGACTCCTCTCTATAGAGCCCCAACCTTTTATAACAATGCCTTCAAAATGTCCCCGAAACCAATTGGGATATTTACTATAAAATTAACCTCTGTAGTTCCGAAACCTCTAAAATGAGTTATGTTTGCAGTGCCCATCGAATTTTGTCCAACGGAGGATGTGCTGCATATGATACATAATTTAAATTCATAATGCACCAGTCAGTTGCATCCACGACTGGATTTCCACGGCGGATATATAGCCGGGGAAACGGCCGTGTTTTACCGTCCAACTTCCCCCACACTGCCGGGGAAATGTTGGGATTTTTTTCGCCGAACCCGTGGACAATATTTCGTAGTTAGGGGACGGGGAAATACCCGAGATTTTACCATCAGGAAGTGCGGGGGTTGGGCTGTGGACGCAACTGACTGGTGCATATTTTGAGCATGCGACGTCTAAATAGTCTGACACTTAGTCTCAAATTTGCTGATACACAATTATTAGGCTTAAAGTGAAGGAGTAGTCGCTCCATCTGTGCAAGGGCACTTAGCTTAGTTGATAATCTCGCACCGTGTGTTCAAATAAAGGTCCGGACAACTTGGGGTGCAGTACTTAGTTTATTTGCTTACATTCATGAAATCTAAAACTGATTGTTGATTATCCACTCAGGGTTATCTACGAAAGGTTTGAACGTTTTTTAATATAAAATATAATTACTTTACAAGTTAAACATTCAAACGTTATTTTTGTAAATGCTTTCAGTCTTAATTATATCGTATACCCGTGTTTAACTTATATCAATATTTGAAATTGATTGAAACCATAGGAAAGAGTACGTAAATAGAAGTACTCTTCAGCCCACTTAACTTCCTGGTTAAATAAAGTATGATCCCTCTGATTTAAATCCAAACCCTCCATATCCGGGCTTTGAACCTTAGCATCTGGCATCGGACGCATCAGTCCCTTAACTTATCATTGTTATTGCCTACATAGAAATGCTTTTCAAACACCTTACATCAGTTTATCCATTATTTTACGAGCACTCTATAGAACCATACACAGTCAGTACGTAGCTTTTTGCCGAGTTAAGGTTCAAAGGGGCTATGTCGTATGCGAGTACGCAATGACTATGCTAGCCACAAAACACGCACTGTGCACTGCACACTGTGAATCTGTGTAGGCATACCTGTACCCACCATCTGTCAGAAAGGGGTCACGGCAAGAACCTTTTCCGCTACGTACCAATTTATATAGTTAAAACGATATCGTCTCTATCAAGTGGAATTGAAAAATAAAATAAACAAACTGAATTTAAATTAGCTAAATATTAATTTAAAAAAGAATGGGTTTTTAAGAATAAATTTTAAAAAGAACTTACCACTGCTTCTAACACTGGAAATCCAACACGACAATACAATTATGAATAAATTGAGAGCTAGCGCTTGTGTAGCCATCACTCGGGTGTTCACAGATGTCTAAATATCGGGCTTCTTGTCTATCCGGATTTTTCTATACAAACAACCCGCATAATAAACCACTTGATTATTATTTATGAAACTGTTCGATGAAAAGTACACTCTATCATGAAGGTGGTGGCAGCCATAAATCAGTGAATATAACTAAAACCCGGTACCCTTTATGTACATAAGTTAATGTCGTCAACGTTTTATTGGGTATATGAATAGAACGTTGATAAAACTCGCTACATGTTGTATTTGTTTGCTTCCAAACTCGGTGAATTAAATGTGTATGAATATAATTTTCTCTGTAATCTGTAACATAATTTAATTTAGACTTCCGGGTTGCATTTCCAGGTTTTCATTCCTAAATTAATCAAGTTAATTAAAAGCAGGGATCCTACTCCGACCCAGATTCAAAGCCGTTCGTAACAACGGAGTTTTGGGTACATAAATACTACCAAGTCAATGTAATACATGTACAAGCAATACGACAGTGCTGCAGCTGTCACCACATAGATGGAGAAACTGCAAGCACAACAATAAAAGAGTCTACACATCGATAATCTGGTCCATAGCCACGGACGACGAGTACCTATTGCGCAACTAATAAGCAAGCATAGGACTATCGCACGAAACATCAAGTGATTTCCGAAAAATGTGCAAAAGTAACGTTTGAATATCTTCCCTTTGTTTAATGCCAGAGTCTGGCTATAGGCCTAAATTTAATATTAATTTCGGAAGTAAGTGTTGCTTTTACCGTTTGATCATTATTTAAAGGACAACTCGCTGGCTTAGAATGAGAAGTACAAAAATCAATATTTTGAGACAACAAGAAAAATGTCCGAAAATTACTCTTAACTATGGTAAAACAAGTTGTTTGGTCAACATGACAAGTTTCGATTTTCATGAAAATGGGCTCCCTAGAAGCTCCTTGTGATGCTAATTCAAAATATGTACCAGTCTTATAAGGTCGTAAGTAAGTATTACTTACGATCTTCTCATTCTAAGCCAGTGAACTGCTGGCTTTTATTTTAGTATACATTCGTGTATTGCACAGGTAACTATTTCATTAATAGAAAACAATAACATTTTTTTTGTAAAATTCATATGAGCTCTGCTGTGCGATTTCCAACCGCTTGATAAAATATTTTCTTTTGGGAAACCCATATTTAGTCCAGAGCCCATATTTTTGTGAGAAAAAATGCGAAAAAATAATTTTTGTTTGATGATGTCACACTATGTTTGTTTTGTAACATATTAAAAATCTAGGTCCTTACATGTTTGTGAAAGTCTATTATTTTGGGGCAAAACCTTACAAAATATAAAAGCTAAACATGATTTTTTGGAATCAGTAACCCACATCACCATTTACAGTTTTATGGGATACAAATAGATTGAGATAGGTATGTTGTTACTTGTAGTTTATGATATTAAAAATCATTTTCCAGACCTTTGTCTAAAATGCGATATTTTTGGACAAAACTTGTCAAAATCTAAACAAAAGCGAGAATTTTGGGAATCGGTTGATTACAATGTCATAAACAATTATATTTGATTTTTTAAATTGTGGTAGGTACATAGTGCCTTGCAATTTAAGATATCAAAACTAAAGTGCCAGACTATTTTGCTAATTGATAGTATTTTTGGCGTAAAATAGTGTAAAACATAAACGAAAAGTGAGAATTTTGAGAATTGGTTAATTATTTTGCTATGTTTACTCAAAAAATCAAATATCAACTTAGTTTACAATACATCCTTGATGTGTCATGATCAACAAATATGTGTATTTCATTTCCTTTTCCTTATATGGTGCTTATAATAGGACTTGTACTAATTATATGACGTCAACTTATTTGTTTATTTTTTGTGACGTCAATAACGTAATTTTGAACGTCATTTGTAATTTTATACCGCTAGTTTTCATTTTGTCATAGCATATAACCATGTTGGACGATTTTGAAAAGGTATATCTTTTTGGAATCCTTAAACATTACTCTACACAGTCCTACCAAAATGTGAAGATGTGAAATTTTGACATCAGGTCGGAAATCGCACAGCAGCGCTCATATTTTCTTTTTCATTTTCTCTATGTAAATTTTACTATTTATTGTTTTGTTTTGGTCATCTGAATCAAAGATACAGAGGAGGAGTTGCACACAGAAGGATTTATATGTAAAAAACAACAAAGGGCAATAACTCTGTCAAAAATGGTCGAATAAAAGAATACTGACAATATGCGCTGGGGGACATCATAGCAGTTATTCTGTGAAAGTTTCGTCGAATTCCCTTAAGAAATGTAGGAGCAGTTGCACACAGAAGGATTTATATGTAAAAAACAACAAAGGGCAAAAACTCTGTCAAAAAAATGGTCGAATAAAAAAATCCTGACAATATGCGCTTGGGGACATCATAGCAGTTATTCTGTGAAAGTTTCGTCGAATTCCCTTAAGAAATGTAGGAGGAGTTGCACACAGAAGAAGTTATATGTAAAAAACAACAAAAGGCAATAACTCTGTCAAAAATGGTCGAATAAAAAAATCCTGACAATATGCGCTGGGGGACATAATAGCAGTTATTCTGTGAAAGTTTTGTCAAATTCCCTGTAAAATCTTATCACTGTATAACTTATTCCCTTCTGTATAATTCAATGTGTACACATTGTTGTAATTGCCGGAAATCGACTCGTTTGTAAACTGTTAAGTAACGTGTTACTTTCATTTGCCAGAGACAAGTGGAAATAACCTATCTTTCACAAGTGCAGTGATTTATGAGCGCGTGAACTTGTGCGGTCGAATACAGCTATATGTCTCTAGAGATTGCGTTAACATTGTTTGTAATAAGAGTCCTTCAATTTTATACATGTATTACACTAAAATTGTCGAAACAATTATTGTACCGAATAGTTTGGGGAATTCGTTCAAAATCCAGGTTACCTGTTGAATCGAAACCAACGAAAGACCCACGTACATGTACTGCGTCAGACCCGGAAGATTGAATGCAGTTTGATCACTAACTTATTCTAGACTAGTGGCTTAATTAGAGGTGGTTTTGGTAGGATACCCCTCCCCATGATAGAACATTTCAAACCCTATTTACATTGATTGGAAGGTATTCTATTCATCAGGTTTTGGTGAAGGAAAACTATGCAACTTGTGAATCTGTAATCAATGTAGATCATTAAGAGTTCTGATTTTTGTGTGTGTGATTTTTTGAGAGGCTATTTTACGATATATATCTTATTTTGTCGGTGTGCAGAACAAGGCAGATACCATCTTTCTGAGGAAACCACACACATATACCGTGCCTCATATGTCCATGGTATAGGATATAAAGTGTTGTGTGCGTAACAAACATGAAATTGTTAATAAGTACACTATCACTTATCCTTCATAAGTTCATGTAAAAGTTGCAACAAAGTGAAGTTATAAACACAATGGTATATTTGGTAACTTGTTAAACCTTCAGTCACACCAGGATACATTACAGCTTATGTTACATCGCCTATTTTTAAGTGTCTCAATCACACCTTTGACTGGGTTCCTTACCGGTGCATGCCTAACAGGTGGCAAACAGAGCATTTATTGTTTGCATTGGATACCTTGGAAGTATAGGTATCCGCTCAATACATGTTGAAAGGGTAGTGTTGGACAGACTAAATTTTGATATTAAGTTTTAATTATAATGAATCATAGACCGCGTGTGCCTTTTTATCATCTAGTGGCAGGCTGTAACCAGTATGGGCCTTTTAAACAACTTATTTAAATTCATAGTTTAGTGTCAAGGAAATACAAAGTACCAGTATTATAATACATTATTATTGTTGAACCATATCACATTACCGGTATGGGTGTCAAGACAATCCTTTGTCTTAATTCTTGAGACCCACATCATCGCTACTAGATCGCTATTAGATCGTAACATTAAATAAAGTTGTAATGTTTTGAGGACATATTTTAGAGAATTTCTTCGAACCTAGCATGTTGCGGTTAATGAAGTACGAAGTTGCACTTCGAGCAAAAAGTACTTGATATTGATAGCTCGATCTGTATGTGTTCGGTTATAAATCTGCTTTTGACAGGAGAATACGCAGCGCTCGTCGATTTGTCACCCAGAATGGCCTAAGTGTTAAGAAAGTTATAGCTTGCCCACATTGACATGAGCTTGACCTATTGATTAGCATAATTTAACAGTTGATATATTGTCTACTTTTATAACACCGATTGTATCTTTTCATAATCGGGGAGTATCACGAAGATGCTCGAGATGTAATACAAATACAAATCTGATATACCGATATTGCACGATTTGCTTGCGGAAATTGATATATTCAACGCAAGAACCATGTAATATATTCTTGCATAAAGGTCAGACTCAGGTCAAAATAGCCAAGCTATACAAGCAAAATGTTACCTGAATCGAGCCGGTTTGTTGCCAAAATTGACTTCGATCGTAAGCATTCAGTCACGGTATAGTAGTGGTTTTGTGCGGTATGAAGACACCTTACCGCCCGTGGAGTGTCAAATTTGAGCCATCAAGGATAAGCACGCGTTTAGAAGAAAGGTACCAACGCCAGTGCAAATGTCAAAATTATACTGGGTTTATAGTACCACCCGTGTACCCCGGTAATATGTGTTAAAACACTGTTACTTTTAGATAGATACTTGTTGTAAACGTCAGTGAATATATATAATTGTGAAAGAATATGGTACATGTACTATTGTTTCGCTACATATTCACGAAATTTGTGTATTCTCCGCCGTCTAGAAGTATTATTAATTATTTTTTATAGTCTAAACTTTTGACTTTAGGACGCATCAATCAAGTTTAAAATCAAATCTGACGTTTCTGGTCGGAAAAAAATACATCTACATGTCGAGGAAGAACCACGGCATACATACATGTTCATCGATTTACTGGTACGGACACGAAATAATTGTAACAGGCACAAAATGCATTACCTCTCAAGCGTCGACATTTTCCGCTCTGTCTAAACAGCAGTACTCTGGCTAACACATATTACCGGGGTACACGGGGTGAGTACTAGGCGTGTGTTTTAGTTAATCATATCATCAATGTTTGCATCTTCTGCGTTATCGAATATGCACCGGTGAATGTTTCGCCGGCCCCCGGCTGGTGCGGGCGACCCAAGGGAAATGAGACATTTCCAATGATTTGATGTCTAAATCCATAACCTGGATACAATTCTTACCGTCAAAATCACCTGAAATCGGACATGTAACCACGTAGTAATTTCCAGGTCTTGGAATCGACTAGAGTCTATTCTCCGGGACTAGGAGATGATAACGGTTGTCAAATTCACATAGGCATAAGTTGCCAGTGAAATAGAGAACACGTGTGCTAGAAACTGTTCAACATACATAAACAGTTAAATACGACATTTCCGATTCATTCTGCTCTCACAGGTCTGTTTGCTTGTTTTATCAAAATATCGATTTCTTACGATCTTCTCATTTTAAGCCAGCTATTTATTAACCACATCCCTTCATCCATGTTTCAGAAATAATGAAAAACATCGATTACTTGGTTTTGCATCAGGACGTGATCAGGTACAAAATAGTATGTTTCAACTTTGGAAGAAAATTGCAATGTCATTGGCATAGTTACTTACCGTCGTTGAAAAACAATAGTGGCGATTAAAGTACATTACTATGTGTCATTAAAAAGAACAACCATAAAAATAAATTTGATATTTAATGATGATAAGAAAATGCGATGAAGATAGTTATATACATATGTTCATACAACAACTAAAATGCTTTCATGAACAATCTAACGTTACGTCGGTAGTTTAACGAGCACAAAACCGTTGAACCTCGGCTTCTAAAGTTCTGATAGTGTTGTTACCAATGTGATGACCAATACAATTACATGAACAGCTTTAAGGAGGTTTATTTTTCAACCAAATGTTTGAATATCACTGGTCTGCAATGTATATATAATATACAAATATTTTATCGAACTAACGCCATGATCGAAAACTTTGAATATAGTTTATAACAGTGTTACACAGCTAGTTGGCTTACCATACCATGTTTAATACCTTAGCTGAATTGAGTCTTACGGCAAACTCGCTCGTTTTACTTGAAACAGTCTAATAGTGTGATTTCCAGGTAAGTCTGATCCAGCAATGTTTGGCTTATCGGCATCAAAATTACACAAAGGTATCTGCGAGCCTGTAAGCTTCCATCTGTCTAATAAATATTCTATAGATCGTGACGCACTTCTTTCTTGGTATGTAAACACAAATTCCTGCGCCTCATACTTCTCCATAATGAATGAAACTGTCACTATTATATCCTCGAAGTCTTTAGTATCATAAAAACAATCGGAAGCAATAATCATATCCAGTTTCTCAACGTCAATTCCCAGTAAAGAATCGTCCAATTTTCCCCAGGTTATTCCGTGGACTTTTATATCATTAAGAGCGTTTGCTCTACACGAGTTCATTGCAGACTCTAAACATTTAGGTAAAGCAGCACTGTCACTCAGGTGAACTTTCGCACCACATTTGGCAGCAACGATTCCTGGAAGTGCTGTGCCCGACCCGAGCTCGAGAATCGTTTTATTCGGGAGCATGTTACGATTGTACCACATATACTGTGCAAGAACAGGGGCACACGGCCATGTGTACATGCCATATTCCGGGTCAACAACTTCAGGAATAACTATATCCAACGTGTCATTCAGAATCTGACTAGTAAACGTGAAATATCTGTTCACGTTCATAATGCCGGTATATGACTAATTTGTCGAGGTTATACACTGACTCTACACCGTTGAGTACATTTTCGATTGGTTACCATAGTAAGACTAATGAAATACTACTCGGGTGGAAACATACACTATTTACCACCAATGATCTTAATATTGAACAAAATCAGTCAAAATTAACTTTTCAAGAAAATGTTAACATATTACGAAGCTAATTCGATACAGAATTAATAATACACGTTCCGCCTAATTTCTACAAAACTGGTTTGAAATCGAACTCAGCCAGTGGTTAATAACTCGATTCGTGTTCTTTTAATACTTTACCTAATTTTAATCGAATACGGATATCGAATATACATTGATTGAATAAATTGCTGCAACACACCATACATTTTCATTTAATAATATGCAAGTTCGAAATTAAATTATTTCAAGGAAACTAATCATTAAAATATTCAATAATATAAAAATTGTCTTGGGTTAGGGAACATTGTTCTTAATTTGCGCCAATTATATATTCTGGTTAATCAAAGCGACCTTGTTTAACAAATTTTGATGTTATTTTTTTTATAAATTACTAAGTTTATACGCTTCTCGCCATTCATTGTTGATTTGAATCCTTCTGGTGTGTATTTTTTAAAATTATATAACGTAACCTTTTGCTTGCCATCTTTTTCGGACAATGTTGTCAAACATTTTATCACAAATTATTGGGCCACTTATTGCAACCAAAGACACGGTGGGGGATCCAACATATCGATACCAAAATGGGTTACGCATAATTTCATATGTCGAACTTCCTGGTCTACATATGTTGTACACATTTCGACGAAAAAAATGTAAGATTCTTATTTGTTATTGGTTTATGTTAAAATCAAATTGTTTTGCCCCAATATCTCAATGCAGTGCCACCCTTTATACATTTCCAAACATGAACGTGTATTTATCTTATCTGTACGTATAGCAACAACGGAGAAAAACTGATTCTCCGTCAGGCGGTGTGGCTGAAAATTCGACGCAGTTTGATCACCACGAGAAACTCTTTTGTATTTTCACCTCATTTGTTTGATTATTGTTACAGAAATATAACATACCTTTCATTACACACATGTTTAAAATTTAGCAGCGATTTGATGGCTAGAAAAATATTAATTGTAAAAAAACAGCATGCTCTACATATGTTGTACGTGTTTTCCATATGTTGGATTGAAAATGTTTAATTTGCCGATTTTATTTTGAGTTTAAATGGATTTCCTGGAAAAAATTCGAAACTGAAATATGTTCAAGTTATCATGCCACCATCGATGAGTGGTATATTGCTTTTCTGGTGACTGTCCGTTTGTCTGTCTGTCTGTCGTTAGACCAAATGCTTTCCGTTCAATAACTCCAGAACACTTTGCCCTATGATCTTTAAACTTTGCATGAAGGTTGATCGGAAACAGTCGATGACTCCTAGATATTTTGAGGTCAGCAGGTCAAAGGTCATGGTCACTGTGACCTTAACCATTTTAAGACCAAATGCTTCCGTTCAAAACCGAAAACGCTTTGCCCTTGTATCGTCAAACTGTACGCGGAGGTTAGTCAGTAACAGTAAATGAGGTCAGGGTTTGCAGAAATCATTTTATTAATAGTACACGGTCATGGTCACTGTGACCTTAACCATTTTAAGACCAAATGCTTCCGTTCAAAACCGAAGAACGCTTTGCCCTTGTATTGTCAAACTGTACGCGGAGGCTAGTCAGTAACAGTAAATGAGGTCAGGGTTTGCAGAAATCATTTTATTAATAGTACTTGTCTGTTTGAGCGTCGATGAATTCTTGTTGAAATTAGTCGAAGAATCAAGATTACATATAACTGTTGGGGGTTTTTTTTTTAAAAAAAGATGAAGAACACTTATCTACACATCCGTGTGGTGTTAATAAGGTCAAAATTTAAATCGCATACCTCGTTTTTATCAGTGATTATCTCTTGTAAAAACTTCCTGATTGACGCTGTATCGACCAAAGCCAGGTTATCTTACTCAGCGTCATGTATAATCAGATTGATATACAAAAACTTCAATTTCAATGCATTCCAGTAGATTCATACCAAATCGGACTATCACAATTACCTGTCTTTCTAAGAACTAATTTGTCATTTTTACCGCAAACACCTCCTAATATGTAGTGTTACCTTAATTGGCTCAAAGTTTAGAATAAAGTCATTCAAATGTATCAGTCAATGTATCGCACTAATGCATTGACCTTGAATTTGAGTTAAAACAATGAGTTACCTAAGGGCAATCAACATTTTTATTCTTGGAAGAAACGTGAAAAAAATCAGAATTTTACATAGAAAATAACACCAATATGTAGCCGATTGTCTAATTAAGAAAATTAGTATCAACATGATATGCTTCAGTTTTATAATAAAGAAGTTACGTACAATTCAGCGATCAATCTGCCGTCAGTAGATCCATTTAAAGTGTATAGAGCTATATCGGAAGATTTTTTTTTTAAAGTTTCATAAACTGAAAAACAATTATGCTTTCATATCCATTAGACTATTTTTCGTTTCAGTTTTAACAGAATTTCTTTCTGTGATTTATCGGACATGCAAACTGTCCATTTTCATACGAAAGTGTTCTAGAACACCCTATGAAACTATAAGAATCGTATATTTTTCGACGATTGAATCAAAGTACACGGAACCCATCCAAAGTTTTAATTTGCAATTAAGGTAGTCTAGTATCATACTTAAAACGATGCAAGTAATTATTTTGACATTGAATGACTGTTATAATATATAGCTCTATACACTTTAAGTTTGATGATAGGACTGCTCGAACTCTTCATTCCTATATTTCGGGCCACCGATTACTGA
This sequence comes from Spisula subtruncata, assembly GCA_963678985.1. Taxonomy (NCBI): domain Eukaryota; kingdom Metazoa; phylum Mollusca; class Bivalvia; order Venerida; family Mactridae; genus Spisula; species Spisula subtruncata. The sequence continues at coordinate 27,260,208 of OY787665.1, forward strand.
GCATGTTTTGCCTAATTAGTGTATTCGTAAGTGTGTAGTTTTAACGAAAAAGGAACGGCATAAATATACATAACAGGTCTAGTCTGCAGTTAGCAAACATTTTGATTAGTTAGATATGCAGACATTTGCTGAAATGAAAATACATGTAAGTGCGTAAATAAGTTGGTGTGACGAATACGAAATGATATGAAGATAACTTAAACAGATTTGAGTTTGTGTTTTTCCAGGAAATATATTTAAACGCAATATAAAAGCGACAAATTAAACATTTTCAATCCAACATATGGAAAACACGTACAACATATGAAGAGCATGCTGTTTTTTTACAATAAATACTTTTCTAACCAACAAATCGCCGTTAAATTTGAAACATGTGTGTAATGAAAGCTATGTTATATTTCTATAACAAAAATGAAACAACTGAAGTGAAAATATAAAAGATTTTCTCGTGTTGGTTAAACTGTCGCGAATTTTCAGTCACACCTCCTGACGGAGAATCAGTTTTTCTTAGTCATTGCTACACGTACAGATAAAATAACTACATGTACATGTTTGGAAATGTATAAAGGGTGGCACTGCATTGAGATATTTGGGCAAAACAATTTGATTGTTACATAAATCGATAACAAATAAGACTTTCGTATTTTTTTCGTCAAAATGTGTACAACATATGTACACCATGAAGTTCGACATATGAAATTATGCATAACCCATTTTGGTATCGATATGTTGGATCCCCCACCGTGAAAGAGTTGTTCTTGATAAACGTTGGTGCGTCAGAATAGAATGAAGTAATTAAATATCTGGTATTCCCCAAGGGTCTATTTTAGGACCGATACTCTTTATCAATGACTTACCAGAAATAGTGGGTAGTGTGTGCCACTTATTTGCGGATGATTGTAAAATGTACAAAAATATTGTTGAAGTCTTTCATATGTTGAACGTTTAAAGGAATTAAAATTTGCCATCATTATGATATCGTCGTCAAAGATTTGACATGATACAGGTGTTCAAAATAGTACATAAAATTGATTGTGTGGACATGAGTACGTTTTTCAGTTTCTCAGTTAAAAACCATCTTAGAGTTAGAGGACATAACTTGAAATTAGCTAAACCGCGTGCAAGAAAAACCCAATGATTGAATTCATTCTCCCATAGAACAGTTACCGTTTGGAATGGACTTCCTGAATATATAGTGAATGCAAAGGATGTAATCAACTTTAAAACCAAATTGGACAAGTATTGGCATCATAAACGTTTTGATGTGTCAAACATTTATTTATTGAGTCGTCATAAGTGTAATCACACACCGGCCCGGCGATCTTAAATATATTTAGTTGATACTAATATACCCAGAAGTACTAAAAGGGGAAGACAGCCTGATAAGAGGCTAACAAGTTTCCCAGAAGACAAAAGGTAGGTAGGTAGTAGTTGATGGTGCTTCTTCTTCAACCTCCCCTGTCACTTCTGGCGTGCCCCAGGGCAGTGTGCTAGGACTTCCTAGTTTACATCTACATGCCCCTCTGCGTTAGTTCTCTGGTTAACCTGTTTGCGGACGATGGATTTCTATACAGGACAATTACTTTACCTGCAGATGCACAGCAACTAAAAGTACAAGAGGATTTGGACAGCCTCATCACCTTATCACTCAATACAACATCATTGGTACAACTCTAAAATAAACTAAGAACGCAAAATACCTTGGAGCCACAATATCTAGCAACCTATCCTGGAAACAACACATCGACAATATCACTAAGAATGCCAATTCAACAACATCTTTTCTAGGATCGTGTCCACTAAACACCAAGTCCAACGCATACAAGATGTATGTTTGACCCATCGTCGAGTACGCCTCCACCATATGGTGCCCGTCCAGAAAGGCCTCTGTTGGGCTTGTCAAGCAAATTTAGCCGTCAGACGCAGAGCAGCAAGATTTGTCTGCAATGGTTTCACTCGTAATGGCAGTGTAACGGCCATGCTTGACAAGCTCAAGTGGGAGAGACTTGAAAACTGACGAAACAATGTCAGAACAACGATGATATTCAAGATTCAACACAACCTGATCGACCTCTCTCCCAATCCACCGCTTCAGTCGGGTTACTCCACCTACAGGAATAGTCAGACAATCCAACAACTGGTGTCACACCGGTGAATTTTCTGCCATTCAAATAAATGCAAAATGACCCTAATTCGCATCTCTCCCTCTGTTTCATTGACATTCCGGGTGATTTTCTATGGCCGCTTCCATAAAAAGCAATCACTGTCATCCAAAATAAGCTAGAGAAAATGGCATGCAGAAAGTTTCGTTTTCGAGCTACTGCAGGTCTTCTGGAATGACAATGCAATTTTCCATGCCCCAAAAGTTGACTCGACCGAAGCACACATACATTGTCAGTCTTCAGCCAGGGAAAGCTAATTCAGAAAAATATCAATAAAACACAAGTTAGCATGCAGGTCATATTTGGTCAACAATTAGCACTTTCCACACTTAAACAGTACTTAAACAGACATAAATCAGATTTTTGAAAGGGACTATTTTAGCATACTACGACCCGGAAGCATTTTCCACCGGTGTGACACCAACTACGATTAAAAAGTGACATTTACAGACTGAAGCAGTTTCTATCAGGCCACCAACATCTTATGGAATGCTCTGCCTCAAGCCGCTGTTGACCAGACAAACTGGAAGGCTTCCAATCGGTCTTGGCTGGTCAGGTCACCAACAACTAGACTCCAGCTGCTTTTTATCCAGTTTTAACAAGTTGTAAATAACTATAATTTTACCACGGCCAAGATTGTCTGCCTGTATATATATATATAAATATAGACACTTTTACCAAGTTGAAATAGTCTTTAAAACCAATTGCGAGTATACTCAATTTGAGTGATGCAATAACATGATGATGATGATGAGGACGATGACGACAACGACTTACAGCTAGAAAAGACTTTTCTTCCATTGGACCAATGACTGGGAAAGGAAGTGTCTACAAGCCTAGACACATACGTTGATAGGACTAACCAGTCCTCAATATGTTCGTTAAACCTGCTGTCCAATGCTATGAATGGATGTCGATTACAATTTGCTTGTTTCGGTATCTCAATAAAAATGGTCAGAGCTTTGTCAATGGCTTGTTCAGGAAGTATTTGCGGATCGGAATACAAAATTTACAAATTGTTGCGGTATTCATGCAGAAGCCTATCCGAAGGAGCCGAATGTATCGCGACTGAATGCAGTTTTGGTCCCGAATGTTTCCTGATCATGCGGAAAGGTGGTGGTTATATTGTGGAACATGTGGAAAGGTTTGCAAATCGATGTCGGTGGATTGCTGAAAGGTTACCGATATAAATAAACAATGCCAAAACACTATCTAAACCTATTGGCAAACTCACGGCCAATCGCTTCCGCTGTGATTTGCAATATACGACTATGAATCGGCTTCCTTTCTGTTATCAATTGGCGCCTTCAGTAACTATTCGGCATGTTTCTTAACATGATCAGCATAGCTTCCGTGTGTAGAACCCATCCCTTTGGCTCTTTCAGCATCAATTCGGCTCACCTTTTGGAACTGTTCCAGATGGTTAATTGATTACGAAGCCTTGCAGAAGAGTGAATGTCAATGGGTTCCAGAACACCCCAAACTGTCGCCAATGGTTTCCCTATAACACCAAAACACTAATGAACAAGACCTAGGTTTTTAAAAATTTTGATGCCGAAGATTTTTCGGTCCTGCATTTCCAAAATAAAAAATAGTTCGAATTAGCTGCACTAAAAAGAATGTACTTAACAGTATGTCTTTATTGCAGAAAATAGAAGTTGATGAAAAAATATCAATAATTCACTGAGTTATGGTCATTTGTAGTTGCAATCTCACTAATTTACCATCAAAAACCCTGGAATGAGTTGAAGAATAGTGTTGTTCACTATATGTTATAATTTTATTTCCAGATATGTATTACATGGGCATAGTGTCATGGTCACATATTTATTGAGATGGTGACTGACTAAACACCTTCCATGATGATGGACATGGATGATCATGGTTTCTCTGAAGCCGGGAGCCATGATGAGCATGGTGATGGCGAGGCTGGTTCCCATGAATCAGCTGTCAATTCACTGACTGGTTTCCTGTTTGGTAACATTGATGAGAAGGGAGAGCTGGAGGAAGACTTTCTAGATGAGGTAAAATTACAAACTTAGGATACTTCTATTTAATAATCTGTTAAATAGCAAGTTTATAGAATATTTTTTATATAAGTACTGTAAAATCAGTAATTTTCGTGAGGGATTAAATCGAACAATAATTTTGACCATTGTATTTATTACATGAAATGCGAAATCCATGAATTAACGTCCCATTTTCTTATCAACCGATATACAATGATATGATTTGTTCCTTATCTATATAGGCGAAATCGCCGATCATGTTAGCATTCTTGTTAAATCATCTAAACCGTCATGTGCTTGCTTTCAGGAGTCAAAGAAACATCTTGGATCATTGAACAGTCTGGGTATTGGATCACTAGTCCGAGCAATAACTGATGATACTGATGATCCTCAGGATTCAACAGATTTGTCAACAGGTATGTAATATCACCCTAATCTGTGTCAACATATTTGTCAACAGGTATATAATTTTACCCTACTCTGTGTCAACAGATTTGTCAACAGGTCTATAATATCACCCTAATCTGTGTCAACAGATTTGTCAACAGGTATATAATTTCACCCTACTCTGTGTCAACAGATTTGTCAACAGGTCTATAATATCACCCTAATCTGTGTCAACAGATTTGTCAACAGGTATATAATTTCACCCTACTCTGTGTCAACAGATTTGTCAACAGGTCTATAATATCACCCTCATCTGTGTCAACAGATTTGTCAACAGGTATATAATATCACCCTTATCTGTGTCAACATATTTGTCAACAGGTATATAATATCACCCTAATCTGTGTCAACAGATTTGTCAACAGGTATATAATATCACCCTAATCTGTGTCAACAGATTTGTCAACAGGTAAATTATATCACCCTAATCTGTGTCAACAGATTTGTCAACAGGTATATAATATCACCCTAATCTGTGTCAACAGATTTGTCAACAGGTATAAAATATCACCCTAATCTGTGTCAACAGATTTGTCAACAGGTATATAATATCACCCTAATCTGTGTCAACAGATTTGTCAACAGGTATATAATATCACCCTAATCTATGTCAACTTATTTGTCAACAGGTATATAATATCACCCTAATCTGTGTCAACAGATTTTCTATGCATCAATTTAGGCCAAAGTAAATTATTTTGTAACTATACTAAGATTGCTCTTCAGTACTTATATTTAGTGCAAAATAATTAGTTTATCAAAATAAACTGTGAGTATGACTGTGAGGCTTAAAATGGTCATATAAATTAAAAGTTAGATTGGTTGGACTTCGTGCATGGACTTTTAGAAAGAAAAGTTTTATAACAATTTGTTTCTGAACTTTCTGAACACAAATCTTTGTACATATTTGTGATTGTTTCTATGTTGCTGTTTCTAATATGTAATTGTATATCATAATGCTTGTTTCAGACTTTGACAGGAAAGCATCAGATGCCGTGGATTTCTCTGACATCAATGAAATGGTTGATGATGAAGAAGAGAAAGTGAAGATAAAGGAAGCTATGTCATCTATGCCAATGTTAAGACATGGTATGGTATTATTGACGTATACTGTAAAGTCATTTAATTTCGATGGGACAAAATTTCTTGGTTTTCGATGGGACATTAATTCGTGGACTTTGCACTTCCGGTAATAAATACAAGGGTTAAAATTATTGTTGGATGGGATTTAATTTTGTGGTAGAAGATGAACCAAGAAGTCCACGAAAATTAATTCCCCACGAAAATTTATGATTTTACAGTATGAGATATGTTCTCTATGCCTATGTTAAGTAAGGATGGCAACGAATACCAAAATTGGTATCCGGATATTCGGATCGGTATCCGAACGAATATCCGGATATCCGTATCAAATTGAATGTTGTTAAAATTGGGGTTGCATAAAGCTAATGCTATGTTATGTAATTTCGTGACCTGCAACATCGTCTTTCTGTACCAGACAGACTAACATTTCATGTATCAATGTGGGATTTCAGCTAGTTTCCTGTTGTGCGTGATTGTGTGATGATTGATAAAAGCTAACGTACGTAAATCCATTTGAACTATTTCTACCTTCGTTTTGGTCAACTGCTACAACGTGATCTCCTTTGTCACTCTACACGTGAGACTAACTGTGTTCTGATGCATTTTGATATAATGTGTATATTAGTACCCAGTGTGGCATTTGTTGATTAGAAGCTCAATATATCTATACTTGATACTAACAACTTGTTAAAATCAGGGATAGTTACTTAACATAATTATAGAATCTACTGTCAGTCAAAAACAGAAAATGAATTAACCTAACTGGGAAGTGATTATGACAATGACGCAATCTTGAATCTAACGGAGACCCGTGTCAAAGAAGTAAACAGACCCCACAATTAACAATGTGTCACCACAGAATAAAATTGACCGACTAACCTCTGTGTTGACACCGACAACAAATGTATTCTATTGTTATAGGTGTTAATTGATGATTTCACTTGTAAGGTTTCGACATTACATGATTGTTTTTCAATTTTATAACGAATATTCGGATACCAATTTGCTATCCGGATAAGCGAAACTCGATGCGAATATCTGAATATCCGAATATTCGTTGCCATCCTTATTGTTAAGACATGGTGCGGTTTATGTATTTAAGCAATCCTAGTATAAACACTGAATAATTGCACTTAAAGTTGAGTGTAGGTCATAATCCCCACTGTTCATTTCTGTCAAGGTGGATAAAATCTCCACAATTTATTTTTTTCAAGAATTTTCTTCGTCAAAATCATTGGGCTGATTAAAAAGTAATATCATCATGGCCCTTTTAATTAAAGGCTTTTATCTTGTTGAAAATTACTTATGTCTTCCACTTAAAGTAGGGGAGACATTGTTATTGTTCTTGATGTATGTCTGAATGAATGTCACTTATTTTGTCCAAGCTAGTTCTACTTAACCCATTGGTTCAATATATAATGCAACTTCACACAAATACTTAGTCACGCCTAGTTGGGCATATTGTCAGGAATTTAAGGTTGCATGATTTTCACCAGAGTTATGGCCCTTAGTTGGAGACACACAAGTTTTGGTATCAGCCACCCTTGTAGTTACTGTAACTTCCGTATGTTTAACAGATAGTGATGATGATGATGACTATGACAACAAAGATTCACAGTTAATGCCTCCTCCATCATGGCTACCATCACAGCTAAAACAAGATCAGAAACTTGGTAATTATATATATAGTTTTGTTCTAATTTATTGTGCTTGGCTGTATTGAACATTGGAGAATCTTCATATTCAGAACTCACCAGGCTGGTTTAAAAGCAATCTCATAGGAATGTTCCTTGGGTGAGTCAGATTCTGTTAAACATTTGTGAGTCAAGTTGATTCAATAAAAACCCTGGGTGCTAGAATCTTGGATGGTCATGTTTACAAATCATCTAATTTATTGTCAATTAGTGTTAAACAATATTGCAATGTGTAAAAGTCAATTTAATTAAAACTAAATCGTTTCCATTTAATAAATACTGTTTTAACACATAGTATGGGACACCTTACAGAAAGCCTGTTCAGCACATTGGTGGCATGTTATGCTTGAATTATGTTTTACTGAGCTATTGCTTGTCTGACACAACTCCTCCTACAGTTTATGCAGTATTTCCTTCAAACTTTCACACATAAACAACCTCAACATGTTGATGTGCTTGAAGGAAGGACTTTGCGCTGTGATTATTTTTGCCAGAATTATGGCCATTTGCATGCAAGGGGTATATTAGTCTTCCAAATGGTGACAGCTCTAGTTTCTATAGAATCTATTTACACTACAATTTAATTGTATTTTGTATAAACAGGAGGGTTACATGATGAGTTCTCTGACTCCATGATGAATTTAGAACTGAACACACCACTAGCAGCCATGCTTCCTCCTGAACTGAAGAATGTCGATGTTACTAACTTTTTCCCAGAGTTTCGCAAAAACCAGGTAAGTTAATTTATATATTAATTATGTGAACAACCATATGATAGGTTAGAACTATCACCTGTTTCCTTATTAATTTATTATTTCCAAACGGGTAATTTTAAAATATAGAGATGGTGAACACAATATAGTTGTTTTAGGATGCTGGTTAATATTGAGTAAAGGGCTTAGTCAAAACATCATATAGTATCATAACTATAAAAAAAGGAGACAGTCGTTTGGGTTAAACGATAATGTTACTGTATATTTCAGGTATTAAGATTTTCCCGATTATTTAGACCTGTACATCATCCCCATGTCTGGAAACGTAAGAAGAAAAAGAAAGAAGAAACAGTTGAAGAAAAGGATGGAAAGAAGGAGGAAAAGGGGAAAGAAAGTATGTGATAATAAAATACTGTATAATGAGATTTTAGAACACTCAATTCTCTGTAATGCCCCACTTTCATATACTGTAGTAGTAGCTTTGCAAAAATCTTTTTACGACCTCAACCAAAAGCATAATTACCTCATAAAAACATTTTCAAAGTAAATGATGCAGTGTTTTGTGTTCAACTGGAGATGTACTAGTGGTAACCTAGGGGTAGTCTCACATGGATCAGAGCTGTACACTGGGCTTGCTGAAGAACCTGATAGTCTATTCAGAAAAAGATAGAGTTTCACATACTGATTTCTTGTATCACACAAAAATAATGTCTCTTCCCTCGAGCTGGTTGCCCAATCTGACTTAGAAAAAACAAATGACAACCCACTACGGTTTCAGTAGAATACAAAAAACATATGAACACATGTTTTATTACTATAATGATTTAGGCAAGGCTGAAGAGGTAAAGACAGAATCTGGTGCTAAAGTAGAGACTGGTGAATCATCTACTGATAAAAAACCACAGGAAGATAAAGAGAAAACAGAACCAACTACAGCTGCTAGTTCTCAAAGTATTGAAATCAAAGGTAATTCATGTAATGGAAAAGATAGAATGGTTTATCTTTCTTTATGCTGGCTATGCCATTTAATCGCATTTGACAAAACAAAAATAAAAAATGATAGTTCAGAAAATGTTGTTGACATAATTTATTAAATTGTTAAATTTGGTTCAGCATGGAAAAGCAGTCAATAGGTCACAATTTACTGCATTAAAGCTACAGGATATGTATCAGCACGAAATTATAAAGTTGTCGTCCTACGCCTTATATTTTTACTCAAACCAAGCTTCTGTCAGCAGAATTATTGTCTTAATTCAGAACGCATTTTCAAGGAATCTTGGAACTCAAAGAGTTTGTTTCACTACATGATTAATTTTCTTCCTATATTACAGTTGAAGCCCCATCAGAAGATGGTAGTCAGGAGGTTAAGGTTGAAGAGAGTCCTGGTTCCCCTCAGGAGAGATCAGACAGTGGTATCAGTAGTGTAGATGAGGAAGAAGATGAAGATGATGATGAATTTTACGCCAAAATGTTCGGATCAAAGATAAAGTTAAACATGGGACGAGCGCCTCGCCCTGATGAGTTAGCTCCTACTGATGAGGTAATATCTTGAATCGTGACCCCCCATTTAGTGGCTTATGCACTGGATTTGTAACTCAGTTATAGCTGGGAGAATTTGACCTGATCTTGACCTTTATGCTTGAATATATATCAAGGTTCTTTCTTTGAATATATCAATTTCAGCAAAAAAATTGTGCAAAATCGGTATAACAAAATTGAGTTTGTATTACATCTGGAGCGTCTTTGTGATACTCTTTGAATCTGAAACATACAAACAGGGTTATATATATAAACAAGATATGGGCTGTTTAAGTGTGCTAATTTAAAGATCAGGATTGTGTCAAATTTGCCAATTATATCTGAAGTCGGTTAACAGTCGCAGCAAGACATACTTTTCCTTAACAATGTCAATTTTCCTCCACATGTGGAGAAGTTGCGAAAGGGTAAGTGCTGGTTTGGTGAATCGGCTGCCTTACATTACTGGAAATGTTGGAGAAACAAATTTACAGTTGAATTATTAACTAGTCTAATTGCCTAATTATTAACTAATGTCTAATTGCGGTTTACATCAACAATACAATCGTCTTTGGTATCCTTGAAAATATGTCTTCTTATTAACTTGATTGAATTGATTTGGTCTTAAAATTGATGTTGAAAAGGTACAATAGTGAAAAAAGATATATGTGTTCAACATATGAAGGGGTGTTTTGTAAAATAAAGCATAAACGAACTCAATATTTTCTCAATTTCAGACATGGGCCTTGTGTGTTTCATTTCTAACACAATATGATTCTAATATTTTTATTTGTATCTTTCATTCAGGAATTGCTACAAATGAAGGCGACTGGGTCTGTCTCGAAATCTGAGAACCGCTCTGAATCATCTGAGAAAGATGGAGACCTTAATGTGGCCCCTTGGAGATATGGCCCCTCTCAGTACTGGTATGATTTGTTAGGGGTTAATGATACAGGTGAAGGATTTGATTATGGATTCAAACTGAAGAAAGAACCTGGAGAGGAAGAAAATGTTGAAGTTGTAAGTTTGTTTGGTAATACTTTGTATAATAAGATTAATTAAACCAAACCACATATATATGCTCTGTTACAGCATTTTGTACATGCCCCAGCATCTAATCTTGCAGGAGCCATATAGTGATAGTCCTGTCCGTCCAAATCTGTTTAAGTTAGTGTAAGTCTATCAAAGCATTGCTTTCAAACTTGGCATACATGTTTACCACTTAAAACACATTGTCGTCACCATTTTAAATAAATTCCAACATTTCAACAGAATTATGGCCGCTGATTGAGTTAGCTAGTTATTCTTGTTAGACAATGCTTCACTAGGCTCATTTTTGCTGTAAGTTGACATTTGATTTAATAAATATGTCCTGCATACTCATCTTGTTATATATATGACAATTAGGAGATATTGTAGTATACAGGGGTCCTACAATTCCTGATTAATCCGGAACTACGGATGGGTTGCATTAGAAAGAATGATCTTTTTCTTGAAAAAATGAAAGTTATTTGATGAAAATATTCAAAGAATTGACAAAGTTATGATCATTTCAAGTTCCATGATCTGTACTGTAGCAATAAAACAATGTTCAAAGTCCCTTTTTAAAGGTGTAAAAGTGAGTGTTTATGGCACTGAAACAGACTTGTGTCTCGTTTTCTGGATTGGAATTATGTCTCAGTAAAACGCCTGAGAATACTTGTATCTATATTATAGAAACAGGAACCAGAAGTACAGTTACCGGTAGTGAAAGAGGAACCAGGCATGAAGATAGAGACACCACCTGAATTCCCTGATGAAGCTTTTCTCATGGTCACACAGTTACAGTGGGAAGACGACATTATTTGGAGCGGTGAAGAAGCTCGTCAGAAAGTCATGCAGTCACAGAAAACTAAAGCTCTTGCTGCAGGATGGATACCAAGTCCTAGTCATAGAACTGCTGCATTATATCTCCAACAGAGTGAGTAATGAATAGTTACACAAATTTATCTTCTGCTCAAATAGTAATGAATAGTTGTACAGATCTTCTGCAGTCTTCTCTAGTAAAACTATATATATAAATGTTTCATCATTTTTCAGATCGTCCAGGCATGCAGAACAGATTTGGTCCTGGTGGTCTACCATTAATGAGAACTATATCTGGACAGTTTGGACAAAAACCTGGTGAGAAAAACTTAACATGTAATAAAGTATAGTTAGTATAAACAAGATAACATCTAAGGATTTTGTACATGATAACCGTTCACTAATGATTGACCTAAAGAAAAACAGAGTTGATCAGGCCTTTGTTTGTCTGACATAGTTTGTCTGACATTGTTTATCTGACATTGTCTAACATTGTTTATCTGACATTGTTTGTTGGACATAGTTTGTCTGACATTGTTTATCTGAAATTGTTTATCTGACATTGTTTATCTGACATTGTTTATTGGAAATAGTTTGTCTGACATTGTTTATCTATCATTGTTTATCTGACATTGTTTGTTGGACATTGTTTATCTGACATTGTTTGACATTTACAAGTGAATCCATTGGATTATGCTATGGATATATTACAATATAGGATCATGTTACAACAATATATGAATAGATCAATATAATTATTACACAGAATATACAAATATCAACTTGCAAATGGTGCCAAACTTAAAGTGTATAGAGCTATATTCTAACAGTCATTCAATGTCAAAATAATTACTTGCATCCTTTTTAGTATGATACTAGACTACCTTAATTGAAAATTAAATCTTTGAATGGGTTCCGTATACTTTGATTCAATCGTAGAAAAATAGACGATTCTAATAGTTTTGTAGGGTGTTCTAGAACACCTTCGTATGAAAATGGACAGTTCTTATGTCCAGTAAATCACAGAGAGAGTTACTGTTAAAACTGAAGCAAAAAATGATCTAATGGATATGAAAGCATAATTGTATTTCAGTTTTTAAACTTTTTTTAAATATATCTTCCGATATTACTCTATACACTTTAAATGTAGACAAACAGTCAACTGTTACACCAGGCAAATTTATATAGTTTTGGAGGATATATATCATGTTGATATATTCTGACTAAACTAACTTGTGTATATTTAAATCCAGAATTACCAGGAGGAAACCTTACTGAGCAGACCAAGGACAATAAATGGTTCTCTATATTTCCCATTGAGAATCAGGAACTGGTTTATGGTAACTGGGAGGATGAGATAATCTGGGATGCTGAGGTAATATTCATACCCCCTGCACTACATAGGTTATTAGGGGGTATGCTGTTTTCAGCTTGTTTGGCTATCTGTAGAAGGATTCTTATGAACACAACTCCTCCTATAGTTGTTGCAGGACTTTCTTTTACAAATGAACAACCTTAACTTGTAGAATTGCCTGAAGGAATGAATAAGCGCTCATATTATTTTTTGCCAGAATTATGGCCCTTTGCCGGCAGGGGGAATAACTGTTATTTTGTTGAATGGCGACAGCTCTAGTTATTGTGTTAATCTTGAATCGCCGTGGTTAGTGAGCTGCATTTGTAACCTAGCAATTTGGGTTCAAATCGTGGTTGTGCCATGAAAGCCTTTCATGATAATTTGATAACAATTGTTGATTTTCCTCCGCTTGTGGAAGGATAAGTTGCCCATGAGTGTGGGTTCAAGTAATGCTATGAAACTTGGCACACTTAATTGATATCATTATTTAACAGATATTAAGAAATGGTATAATTCTAGGAAAATTTCTTAAAGAGTCATACATAACATGACCATATCTTTCCTGGACCATCTTGTTGAATGGTTGTACTTTATCAGTGTCCTAATGTTCTAATTTTCGGAAATCTGTGTTTTTCTGTTTCTATCCACAAGACATGAACTATTTTGCTTTTTCCATTCTTTGATTAAGCTTCAAAGATGCATGATTTATCCTAAGTTTTACCATAGAAATTTGAAGAAAATTTATGTGAACTTTTCTTTTGCCTTTCAGAACATGGAACACATACCCTCACCTAAGATTCTCACTATTGATCCAAATGATGACAATATTATACTGGAAATCCCTGAAGACAAAGATCCCAGTGCACCAGAAACACCAGCGAAAAAGGAAAAGGTTTGAAATTACAAATTTGAGCTGAGGCAAATTTTACATTTACTAATAAAATCAAACTTTTATAAACAGTTTTTTTCCAAGTACATGTAGTATGTTGGTGTGAAGCATATGTCGATATACTGTATCGATACAAAGAGCATTAAATACTTTTGTCCCCGGAAGATGATGTCAGTATAATGCACTTGTCAGTATATCAGGTGTCGTTATATCAAAACCTGACTACTGTATACTGGTCATGTTAACTGATCACCAGAAAAATAACAATGTACATTCCTTCTCATGTTTTAAATCTACAAATTTTAAGTCTCATGACATGTTCATTTTGTCAAAATCAATTAAATGATCAGAAACAGTTTGCATTGAAATCAGTTATTTTGCCATTTTATCAATTTTAAATTGCATACTTAAACTCTGTACTCAATGGCTGGCTATCTTGAAGACTTAGTGATAAAGCATTTGGTACTATATGTTAGAGTTAGTCGAGTTTTGCCATAAACTTGTTAAACAATTTGCAGATTGCAAAAAATCAACCTGACCACATGTAACTACTGTAGATTGTATTTAGTTACATTTCTTATTCCAGTCAGAAGTAAAGAAGTCACGTATATTGTTGGGTAAAGCAGGTATTATCAAGGAAGAAGAAGAGGAGGAGGATGTAAGTTATTATATCCTTACAACATAAAATAATGGGTGGGGGTATACTGTTTTCATCTATCTGTCTGTTCGTAGACAGATTCTTGTAGATGCAACTCCTGCTGCAGTTTTGGCAGGATTTCCTACAAACTTTCACACATGAACAACATCAATGTAAATGTGCCTGAAGAAAACAATATGTGCTGCGATGATTTTGTGGCCTAATCAACTTTTGGAAGAAAAAAGTAGAGCTTTTGTTGTCATTTGATCGTGTGCTTTGGTTAAGTTTATTGTCAGTGTCATTTTTCTCAAAGACTATCAAAGGTACCTACTTGAAACTCAACTAAGTTATTCACCATCACAAAGGGAGTCCATACTGACAAGGCATGTGACCTATATTTATTAAGTTATCTGCCCTTGTTACTCTTAAAGTATTTTAACTCAAGATGAGCAAGGGTACTGTCAAGAACGAGAAAGTCGAACGTCCAGCACTCACTGATGGTACGCTTGTTTTGTTCTTGTTGACTGTACAGCTGTATAACTACATGAGTAGCACTCCTTGTTTTATCTATGTTTCAGGGTGCTCAACAGACTAATACTAACATAGATATGTTCAACATGTCGAATGATGAGTTCTATAATCCCAAGTTACTGGATACTGCCCTGAGATCTAACATGGGAGTTAATCTAATACAGGTAAATGTCTCAGTTCAATAACCTCAACCATTGTAATAAAAAAGCATCTCGCTTATACTATGGATGGAATGTTCAATTGTCATTCTAGAGGTCGCGGGTTTGACCTGGCTGTGCTATAACAAAGATGATTTTATTTTTAGATTTCGTGATAATTTCTTAGCATATAAGCTAGCTTTTATTATCTTAAGTTCTAATAGCATCTGTGGGTTAAATCACATTTAGTGCTATTTCTTGTTTTGAAAATGTGTGGGGACTATTTTAATGGTAAGAAAATCAAAATAGTATCAGAATTAGTTATTTGATATTCAACAATCTGATGTAGGCTACTTTGCTCTCAGGATGAATTTCTATTACATAGTATTTTACAGTACCTCAATAGAGCAACACCCTTTTGTAACTGTAGATTTTGATCCTTGTTGAGAGGTTGTTGCTCTACAGAGGTTGAATTTAGAGTAAATATCAATTTGAGAAAATTTATGATGTTCTTGAAGAGGGAACATTGCTCCACAGAGGGCTACTATGGAGAGATTGAACTGTAACTGTTTAATTTTTCCAGCATTCAACACCAGCAGTTGAGCTTCAACAGCCATTCTTTCCTACCTACATGAGTGAAGTGAAACTACGAACATTCCATCGTAATCCCCTCAAGAAGTACTCACACGGTGCCCTAGCAACACCAGGGCCGCACCCTGTAGATTCATTGTTTAAGGTCATAAAGAGAAAAGCTAGGGTAAGTACTAAATCTTCAATCTAGTTTACTGTGTTTGGTTTAATATAACAAGTATTTTGATAGTAATGTAGTATCTTTTGGAAACTTTATATTAAATACCCAACTGGACAGTGGTGAATACCCAATTGAATGTTGTGTGCAAAGAAAGCCAACCAATGGTTAAAAAATTATTGCAGATACAATAATATGCATTTCTGGTGATTTAAAACTTGGGTCTAGTGCATGACTTTTTTGTAAAGTGACTTCAGATTTGTGGTTAAAAATGCTCAATGTTCCAACAATGGGCTAGTACTTCCATAAAGTTGTAGAAAAACATGTGTACTCCATATATAATCTTGTTTATTCTGTATATTGCTAGTTACGAGACCAAGAGAGACAGGCATTTGGTGGTGGAGAGATTTTCTTCATGCGTACACCACAAGATCTCACCAGTATGGATGGGGAACTCATACTCTGTGAATACTCGGAGGAATGCCCGCCTCTAATGATGCAGATCGGCATGGCAACCAAAATGAAAAATTATTATAAGAGAGTAAGTATTTGTAAAAAAAACCTTTGATATACTTTCCTGGAAAGTATATCAAAGTGTTTTTTATGATGATAGCTTTGGTACATTTTAAATATATTTTTGTATTTTTAACTCTTTTAATCATCTTTGAAATTAAGTGGAAGAAAAACAATCCCATCATGAACTAGGTCATGTAGCCTGTGGAGAGGGATGTGTCACCCTCAGCACCTCATTTCCAAGTACATAGGTTGATATTCTCTATAATTTATCAAACATGATGGATTTTTATTACCATGAAGATTCTTTGTTATTTACCTGTGGCAATGTGGCATAACCAATAATATGGCTTAAGTAATTTATAATTTTATTTCTATAGAAACCAGGCAAGGATAGTGTTCCACCACAGTATAAGTATGGTGAGATAGCCTATGCTCATTCCTCACCGTTCCTTGGCACTCTGGCACCTGGTCAATGTCTTCAAGCCTTAGAAAACAACATGTTCAGAGCCTCCATATATGAGCACCGGATGCCAAGCTCGGATTTCCTTATTATAAGAAATCGAAACAAGTATGTATATTTTTGACATCCTTTTGATTTAGCTTTAGTGAGACAATTAACTGAAACCAATTGGGTCGATAACTCTAATTGTCGACATTTTGCCTGTAATATATCTGAAATGATTGGGATTGTATCAAACATTGAAAAAATGAGAAACCAGTAAGTTGTTTATAAGGTCTTTCACATAGAACAGAGGGATATTGTTTTTGTGCTGGATGAATGTCACACAGTTTGTACTTGTTCTTCTAAAGAACTGTTTGTAGTTTAATAGTCTTCACACAGATAATTGATAGGCCAGTTGTGCATGGTGCCAGGAATTCCTGGTTGGTTGATTTTGGTGAATTTATGGCCCTCCGTAGCTCTGTGGTTAGTGTGCTTGGCATCTAATCTGGCGATCCAGGTTCAAATCCAGATGGAGGCACACATAAAATTATATAATATACATACCTGCCATATTTCAGCAAAAGCTGACTGGCAAATAAAGCTAAGCTCGGCATTTAGAAAGATATGATATTATGAACCTTTCTAGTTTATTTTTGAATTCAACATTTGTCAAGTACTGTATGATTGATGTTAGTTGTTGTGCTTCAGTTTTTACATTCGAGAAGTAGAGACTATATTCTGTGTGGGTCAACAATGTCCATTATATGAAGTACCCGGACCTAACTCTAAAAGAGCTAACAACTTTATCAGAGATTTTCTACAAGTAAGTTTGTTGTTCAAGTATTTAATGTACAAAATTTTCTTAATGAATAAGCTGACCTGGCTAGACCTTCTCTGTCTGTCTGCTAAACATTTTTGTGCCCCCTTACTTATTTATTAGTGGGGGAGGGGGCATATAGCATTGGTGCTGTCAGTTCATATATCTGTATGTGACGCAAATTTTGTGTGTTGATCTCCATACAATCCATTTAGTTTCTTCAAACTTTCACAGTTGAACAACCCCAATGTATAAATGACCGTTAAGGATGGATATTTGCTGCATCAATTTTTACAAGAATTATGGCCATTGGTTATGTAAACTATATACCCCAAAGGGGAACATTTGTCCCATGGACACATTTCTAGTAAAATTTCTTTCAATTTAATCTGAATTCCTGTTCTTTTGTTATGCATAATGCAAAAACTAAGACAATATTATAGACGAGATTGAGGTCTGTATAAAATTAAGGTAAATCTTGCAATCGAGGTTGATGGGGTTTAAGCATGTCTTCTAACAGGTCCACAGTTGATGGGGTTTAAGCATGCCTTCTAACAGGTCCGCAGTTGATGGGGTTTAAGCATGTCTTCTAACAGGTCCACAGTTGATGGGGTTTAAGCATGTCTTCTAACAGGTCCACAGTTGATGGGGTTTAAGCATGCCTTCTAACAGGTCCGCAGTTGATGGGGTTTAAGCATGTCTTCTAACAGGTCCGCAGTTGATGGGGTTTAAGCATGTCTTCTAACAGGTCCGCAGTTGATGGGGTTTAAGCATGTCTTCTAACAGGTCCGCAGTTGATGGGGTTTAAGCATGTCTTCTAACAGGTCCGCAGTTGATGGGGTTTAAGCATGTCTTCTAACAGGTCCGCAGTTGATGGGGTTTAAGCATGTCTTCTAACAGGTCCGCAGTTGATGGGGTTTAAGCATGTCTTCTAACAGGTCCGCAGTTGATGGGGTTTAAGCATGTCTTCTAACAGGTCCGCAGTTGATGGGGTGTAAGCATGTCTTCTAACAGGTCCGCAGTTGATGGGGTTTAAGCATGTCTTCTAACAGGTCCGCAGTTGATGGGGTTTAAGCATGTCTTCTAACAGGTCCGCAGTTGATGGGGTTTAAGCATGTCTTCTAACAGGTCCGCAGTTGATGGGGTTTAAGCATGTCTTCTAACAGGTCCGCAGTTGATGGGGTTTAAGCATGTCTTCTAACAGGTCCGCAGTTGATGGGGTTTAAGCATGTCTTCTAACAGGTCCGGTTTGATTGAATCACAGACTAATCTGTTCATGTTCTTCCTTGCAACAATCACCTATCTTTATATCCTGTACATGCAGCACATATTTCTATATTTTAGGTATTTATTTATCGGCTATTCTGGAAGAGCAAGGACTCGCCCAGAAGAATCAAGATGGATGACATCAAGAAAGCGTTTCCCTCACATTCGGAGAGTAGTATTAGAAAGAGGCTGAAACTTTGCGCTGACTTCAAAAGAACTGGTAATCATTATGTTAATTGCTTTATTCTTTACTGTAAAAAGATAATCTGTGGTAATATTAACTGTGATTTTAAGTTGAAAATATCTTCTTTCATTGGTAAATTCATCAGTTGTAGACACAGTCTTTATTTATGCTATGCATCATACATGTGGTAAAGGTTGTTTATTACAGTGTCACCCCTACTGAAAGGACTAGTAAATTTTGATTTATGCGACACTTATCTTACATGCGAACAATACCGCCCGAACCCCTTCATGTATTGCTGGTCACCTGGCAGAGATAGGCCAACCTGGCTTTCACTGAGATTCGAGCCTTTGACCTCTCACTTCCTAGGCAGACGCACTAACCACTCGGCCACTGAGTTTTTGACATCAATAGGCTTAAACTGAATTGGGGCTTTCCATGGAGATTTTAAAGTAGTCTGTTTGAGTAAAATTATCGACAGTGAAATTAATGGAGATTAAATCACTATTGGGGCATACCACTGATAAGCATGAATTAAAAGCTATTAATGTTACAATGCTTTTCATACAGACAGTTATGACAGGAGGCATGGTGAGATGGATTGACTTACACAGTCAGCTTATTATACTGTTTGAGTCAAGTTTTCATGTTCCTATTAGTTTTATATGTTCAAATTGTTACCAATCATAGTTACCAATTGTTGATACTTTACTGCAATGTTCTACGTTTCATTCACTATTACAACCTTGATATATTGTTAGAATCAAGTCTCTTTGTTCCTTTTGGTTTAATATGTTAAAAGTGTTAAATATAATGGTCGTATAAACTTAGTCCATTCCAAGTAAATCGTTTCTTCGTTTAGCGTCCCAGGACGGATAGGTTTGGGTATCTTGGGAAAGGAAAAACAACAAAATTTGCAACCTCTTATATGTTCAAATCCATTGAGGTATTGCTTTCATACCCATCATACTTATTCACCATTGACCCCAACCCCTACACAGCATTAGCTTCTACACAAACATGTTTTAAGTTATTTTAGTAAGTTATTATGTTTGACAACGCTTGATCGCTATATTTATTAGCCATAGGCCTACATGTATAATGATGATGATAGAAGTCATTATGACTTGTTTTTTTCAAGTGTTTTGTTTTTTGTCTCAGTATAGCTAGATAGGTTTTGATTTGGTAAGGCCTTATCATTCAAATGTCCACTGAAACTGAAAGTTCAATTTACAGGTGAAATTTATATCACCGTAGTTTGTTGAGTTATCAGAATATTTACTTCTTTCAATATTGTGCTCGCACATGGTAAATGTAATTTTATTGTAATTGACACATTTGGTCAGATTTTTACTACAAAATCACTGATAAATTGTGCACAAATGATTAATCCACCACCTCTGTGGATTAGACCAAATTTCCAGCCTTTCTCATTATTGTGGGCGCACTTTACCACTGATAACTTTGTCACAACCACTGACTACATCAAAATTTACGGGTAGCCTTGCACTATACACGCAAACGATTCAATTTTGCATTATTGTTCTTACTCTATTCAGGTATGGATTCTAACTGGTGGGTATTGAAGCCAGATTTCCGACTGAAGACAGAGGAAGAGATGAGGAATATGGTATCACCCGAACAATGCTGTGGTTACTATAGTATGTTAGCAGCCGAACAAAGGCTTAAGGTAATCTGCTAGGCTATCATACCGTATGTAATCAACAATAGAATGCCCTTGAATTTATACTAGCTGTTAAACCAATCATTTTAATTACTTTGTCATTACTATAGTATGTTAGCAGCTGAGCAAAGGCTTAAGTTAACCTGCAAGGCTATCTTACCGTTTATAATCAGCCATAGGTCGCCCTAAAACAATCACAAAAAAGAGAGAACCAAAGTGTTGAACACAATTTTTACCTGATGAAGACATTTTCAAACAACTTACAGCAACTATGATATAAAGGTATCATAAACTTGTACTAGCTGTTAAATCAATCACCTGAACAATGTTGTGGTTACTATAGTATGTTAGCAGCCGAACAAAGGCTTAAGGTAACCAGCTCTGGTACATCATCATAGATCTGGCATTGATCTCCTGAAGCATCTCAATCTGAGCTCATTCTCATCTCAAATACTGTCATATATCTTTATCTCAATCTGAGTAAGAAAATTAACCACCATTAATACACTTGTTACTATATATAGTAACAAAAATGAGCCTATTTCAGGCTGATTATGACCATCACGTGATTGATTATCGCCTATCTGCCCGGTCCGCAATCTCATAATCGTAATCGGCCCGCTGAACGGGCGCACGTTACGTTATCCAAGTTAACATGACGTCACGTTGGATTTAAAATGAAGTCACGTTAGAGCTAAAATATGACGTTACGTTACACAATTGTGAGAATTATAAGATTTTCAGCATAAATGTACTTCAGATATCTACGAAAGGCTAAAGCCCTCACGGTGATTATTAATTTTCCAGGCCGATTATCGCCTTCCGGCCCGGCTCTGTCGTGTATTAACCTCTTATTATTCCCTACCTTTCTGTTTTATATAATTATGCCACATATGGGAATTATTGTGCATCATGTATGATCCGATTTATTCCTATCTCAATCTGAGCTAATTCTCATCTCAAATATTGTCATATATCTTTAAGTTAATTTCCACAGAATGTTGGACTCTAAATTGGTATCACAAAACAGGAAACATCAGTCTGAGTTTAGGGAAATAGAATTTCAAGAAACGAACTTCATTTGGATCTCAAAATGCAAAAACTCAATTTTAGCAAAGATTTCTACTTGAGATTCTTCTGGAGATCGAGGCCTGTCAAAAATCTAAATACCTACGGTGACCTAATATTTTTACAAGCATATCCTGTGCTGTAATTAGGTGATATCAAATATTCCAATTCAATTAGAAAAGATCCAATTAATGTTGATATTGTTAGAATGCTTGGGATAGGGAGAAGTCATTGTTTGCTTCAGAAAAGAATTTTTAAGATTACAATTAATAGTATTTGTGTGATTTGTCTATATTTTTGTATTTGTTTATATACATAGGATGCTGTATTGTTTGCCCCAGAAGAGAAGTTTGCAAGATTACGATGTACAGTATTTTGTGTGATTTTACCGTCTGTATTTATTTATGTATATAGGATGCTGGGTATGGGGAGAAGTCATTATTTGCTCCTGAAGAAGATAACGAGGAAGAAACACAGATGAAAATTGAAGATGAGGTATTGTATTATTAATTTACTAGTATTACTTAATTGGTTGAAGGTTGTTGGTCGTGGTGTCCTTTGAATGGTGCTTACTATAGTTTGTTCGGAATTGGGGTTTTTGAGAACAAGACTTTACTGGTTCCTTTGATAAAGAATGTCTTGTCTGATACAGGATTTATAACAGTATCAATGGCCTGAATTCCCTTATACTTTCAATTTGCATTGATAGGTTGATGGTAGAATGTCTGCTTAGAACAAAGGAGGTCAGGTATGGAATCCTTGTGTCATACAAAAGACACAAAGAATGCCGATTGAGTGCGGCAAATGTTCTTCATACATAAATAGTTATACCGTGGGTCACCGTCTGCGTGCTCGCTATGCGGTACTCATCACATACAGATTCCTAAGTTTTATCCACATTTTTACACACAGACAGCACATACGGTAGGTTATGACCGATGCTTTAGCTTAACGTCAAGATGTCTTCATCGTATTTGTAATCCCACTGGCATATGTTTGGTTATACAAGTATTTGTTAAATGAAGGTACTGACTACATAATATTATATGATATTGTCGACCATAAGGTTGCTATCAGTAACTACATACTTGGCCCTTTCAGGTTAAGACAGCTCCATGGAATACAACAAGGGCGTATATATCTGCCATGAAAGGCAAATGTTTGTTAGATCTGAATGGAGTAGCCGACCCAACCGGTGTAGGGGAAGGTTTCTCCTATATCAAGGTAAGAATAAATATACATGTACTTGTCTGCCAAACGTTAGGATTTTCTTAAAAACTTGCGATTTTATGACTTCTACTGAATTACGTCATTTTGTACTTTATCTTTTGTGTGTGGCCTATTCAGCTTGAATCTTTACAATACCTGATAAAAATATGGGTTTCCCGTTATAATAAATGCAAGGTGCTATTTTGTTCTATTTTCATGTCTCATCTTTGACAAAACAGAAATGTTAGTCATGAAAAAACGTATAACAAGCAAGATCTTTGTTAACTTTGCTCTTTTATAGTATAGGTCATTTTTCATCAGAAATGTTTTACAAGTTACAAGAGTCTTAATGAAATCCTTTATATTCAAACAATACTGTGCTACATTCGGGTTGCAGATTCAGAGTCCTTAATCTTATCAACATATTAAATTGCTGGTGAATTGATAAGTTGTTAAAAGTTGATTTGTTGCATTTCCAACTTGTATTTATAAGTTATGTTCGTATTTTAGGTGCCTAACAAACCGCAGCCGAGAGATGAGGGTAAAGAAAACACTCCACAGAAGAAAACAGTGACAGGAACAGATGCTGATCTTAGAAAATTGTACTTGAAGGATGCTAAGAACTTGCTGAGGAAGTTCGGAGTGCCAGAACATGAAGTTAGTGAAAAAAAATATTTTTTTAAAAATAACCAGGACGTCTCCTACATATAGTTGGAGGCACATGTTGAGTTTGTTTGGGTGATGTCACCAAGTTTGTGTGGTGACTTTAAGCTCAACTTTTCGAAGAAAAAAAGCTGAGCTATTGTTGTGACAGAATCGTCTGCATGTGCGTTCGTTAATTCATTGTCAGAGTCATTTTCTCAAAGACTATCAAGGCTATCTACTTGAAACTTAGCATAGTTTTTCACCATCACAAGAGGCGTCTATATTGACAAGGTTGAGAACCATGTGACCTATATTTATTGAGTTATCTTCTCTTGTTACTCCTTGTTACATAGAAAGTCAAGTGTCCAGCACTCATAGGAGGTGCTCTTGTTATCCTTAATTATTGGTCAGATTTCTACAAAACTCCACATAAATGCTTTGTACTATCCTATTTGTGTGTATTGTTAGGAAAGTTAGGTAAGATGATTTTTAGCAATGTTATTGCCCTTTGTAGAAGTCTTGTGCCAAAAACCTTCCACTTTTAAAGATTGTGTTTCCCTAACATAAGAATTGATGTACTAGAAGTTGTTAATAAATTAAAATAATTTCCTTCAGATCAAGAAGTTATCTCGCTGGGAAGTGATTGATGTTGTCAGAACAATGTCTACAGAGCAAGCCAAGGCTGCGGCCCAGCAAGAAGCCGGTGGTGGTGGAGGATGGAATAAGTTTGCTCGTGGTAACAGGTTCTCTGTTGCTGAACATCAGGAAAGATACAAGGAGGAATGCCAGAGATTGTTTGATCTACAAAATAAGTGAGTATCAATATAATTTATATACAAATTAGTGTGAGAATTATTGATTTACTGATTAACACCATTTTTTGCCCCCGGAAATAGTTGATACTTATTTATTTTAGGTCGATTGTGAAACAAGTTTTTGAAACTTATATTATTACACATGGCACCTCATTCTTGATGTTATCCATTGCCACAAGGGTATGAGAGAAGAGAAGCCAGCTTCCCTTATAATTTATTTTGAGCGTCTAGCAAGGAAATTTTTCTGGTACCATTTTTATTTCGTCTTTGATACGACACGGCCTGGGATCAAACGCGGGACCTCCCACACTCGAAGAGTACCCTCAACCACTAGGCTATCAGGGAGCATTAAGGGTCTTACTCCTTCAATATTTTGTTCATTCAGTAGAACTAAATATTTTTGTGGGATGAGTCATCACCCTGTAGTGACTTGTTCTTCAACAAATAACTGATAACTTTCCAATCAATGTTACCAAATTTTGACATAAAAATACTACCGTTACATTTTATGTTTTGATCTGGTGCCCGTAACAACATATCTTTAATCATTTTAACCTGTTTATTACAGAATTTTAGCTTCGTCTGAGCATCTATCTACCGATGATGATTCAAGTTCTGAAGACTCTGAATTCGAAGAAATCGGGAAAAACTTGGAGAGTATGTTGTCCAACAAAAAGACAAGTTCACAGGTAAATGATACTAGTAGTATGTTTGTCTGACAATATAGTATTGTTGTCTGACAATAAAGTATTGTTGTCTGACAATATAGTACTGTTGTCTGACAATATAGTATTGTTGTCTGACAATGTAGTATTGTTGTCTGACAATATAGTATTGTTGTCTGACAATATAGTATTGTTGTCTGACAATAAAGTATTGATGTCTGACAATATAGTATTGATGTCTGACAATATAGTATTGTTGTCTGACAATATAGTATTGTTGTCTGACAATATGGTATTGTTGTCTGACAATATAGTATTGTTGTCTGACAATATAGTATGTTTGTCTGACAATATAGTATTGTTGTCTGACAAGTTAGTATGTTTGTCTGACAATATAGTATTGTTGTCTGACAATATAGTATGTTTGTCTGACAATATAGTATTGTTGTCTGACAATATAATATGTTTATCTGACAGTATAGTATGTTTGTCTGACAATATAGTATTGTTGTCTGACAATATAGTATTGTTGTCTGACAATATGGTATTGTTGTCTGACAATATAGTATGTTTGTCTAACAATATAGTATTGTTGTCTGACAATATAGTATGTTTGTCTGACAATATAGTATTTTCTGACAATAAAGTATTGTTGTCTGACAATATAGTATGTTTGTCTGACAATATAGTATGTTTGTCTGACAATATAGTATTGTTGTCTGACAATATAGTATTGTTGTCTGACAATATAGTATTGTTGTCTGACAATGTAGTATTGTTGTCTGACAATGTAGTATGTTTGTCTGACAATATAGTATGTTTGTCTGACAATATAGTATGTTTGTCTGACAATATAGTATTGTTGTCTGACAATATAGTATTGTTGTCTGACAATATAGTATGTTTGTCTGACAATGTAGTATTGTTGTCTGACAATGTAGTATTGTTGTCTGACAATATAGTATTGTTGTCTGACAATGTAGTATTGTTGTCTGACAATATAGTATTGTCATTTATTCACAGGAATTTCAAATGCTAGTGTTTAATTGATATGCTTTATACATCTAGTACAATGAGATGTAAGGATGTATACTTTATACCCCAAGTATGAAGAGTTGTAAAGGGGTTAACTGAATTCAGCTTGTCTGTTTGTACGCCTGTCAGTCCTTGATAGCGTTCTTGTGGACACAACTCCTCCTACAGTTCCCAAAAAAATTAATTGGACTGCCATGTGGCATACATTTTATACACACATATCTTGTTATATTATAGATAAAGATGGAGAGAGAGGAAGCTGAGAGAAGAGAATTACAGAGAATGATGATGGAAGGTAAAGATGATAAATCAAAAAAAGATGGCAGCAAACAGGAGGAAGATCCAATGGCTAGTGTTGTAAGTATGACAGGGCCCTTACTACATCTTGGGGGACTGGTGCCAAGGGACCTTGGGTAGGATAATTCACGTTGTTTTGAAGAAAAGGGGAATTTTGTCTTTTATACATCTCAATATTATCATATTATTAATGCATATTTAAAGCATGAAAAGTCAATTGCAAGCTAGAACAACATCTACAACAACTGTTGAAAGGCATTTACAAATGTAGAGGCTAATCATTCAAACTAGGAACAAATTTTTTGGAGGGTAAAATTTTCAAATGTATATTCTGGGTGTTTTTTTTCAACCCCAAAAATTGTCAAATGAAGGCCCTATATGATTGGTACTTAAGTGAGAACTGGCGTAATGTCATTTGTCACCAGCCATATTATCTGAAACTCATTCGAATCTCCTTTTGTTATATTCAGGCTGGTAAGAAATTAAAGATCACCCGTGTATTTATGGATGATAATGGTCGGGAATTTACCCGTGTGGAATGGGTATTAAAACCAGCCGTCATTGATGCGTATGTTCGTATACAGAAAACAAAGGATCCAAACTTTATGTAAGTACAAATTTAAAGTGTACCAAGTTTTAAACAATGCTGCAACATACCAAAGTCACAAAAATTTTGTTGGTACTTCTCCCTAGCTTGACGTTCAACATCATTAGTTTCAGGCAACTACTGACTTGTCTGTTGTAAGGAAATATTTTACAGGATATCCTTGAACTCATAATTGAAATACTGTTGACCATGTGGAATTATATCTGATTCAAATTTTTAACCAGATTTTTCAATGCAAAAAACTGGTTATTAGATTGACGATTGTGGTGGGCGGCTGTCATGGTTGTCCAAAATTTGGTTTGGAATGAAATAACCTGATGAAACTTGCTGTGTAGGTAGCTTATATGAAAAGCTTGCTTGGGATTGGAAGTGGGGATGGATGTCCTCAATGTCTCCGTTACTTAAATAGAAAAACCATCTCTATCAAATTATGATTGATTGCCATGAAAATCTGTTTTTTTGTGGAAGTTCCATGTCTTGTTTCATTTTCATAGTTGACATAGCTTTTATTTGATATTTGAGACTTACGGTTTAAGTTACCTTCAATATTAAATCTATTGCTAGCTTATACTTTATTCACTATATATTTACAGTAAACAGTTTGCGACTATGGACGATGCTGCCAAGGAAGAAATGAGAAGAGAGAGAAGAAGGTATGATTGATCATCATACATGTATTATTTATTGTTAGAAGTATTTCCGCTCAATTTTCCGGATTAATCTAGAACTGAATTTACATAACCCGAAAGAGCATTGATTTTTTCCAAAATAAAAGTTATTCGATAAATATATCTTGATAAATTGCAAGTTATGGTCAATTTAATATGTTTATATTGGAATTTCTTAATAAAAACAGATTTCAATATGAAAACAATGTGGTTGAAGGCATATTGTTTGTCAAAAATGTTTGACCCACTTATGATTGTCTTGATTTTAAAAATGGTTCCATTGTCACCCCTGGGTATTGTCTGAATCTTACATCTAGAAACAATACTCACAAGATTGGAGTTTCAGTTAATAAGACCTTTCCTGTAATTTCTGACCACAAAATCCTAAATCCACAAATTCAATTTATTACAAAAATTTGTGGCATAAAGACCATGCAAACATAAAGTGATTCACAGTAGCCTGTTTTTAATAATTCAATCACTTTTACAGGTTACAAGAACAGTTGAGGAGAATCAAACGTAATGAAGAGAAAGAAAAGATGGCGCCAGAAATGTCTGCAAAGAAGAAGAAAAAGAAAGAAACTTTGTTACAGAAATCAAAGGTGACGAATAGTCTTCATTTCATTTAAATTAGTTGATATCAGCAATATTTCATCATGTTGCCAGTAGTGGGTAACTGCTTGCTTTTAGAAGCCTCCATAGAATACTGTGAATATTGTGTATGTACCTCTGTTGTCAAATGTTGGTCACTAATCATGCAGCCTGTATCTACCTAAGACAATTTTTGTTTGCCTGTTTGACATTTTTTGATAAAATTGACAGAGGCTAAATCTGTCTTCATATAATAAATAAAGGCCACTTATTTGGTGTTCTCTTTGTCTAGTTTGTTGCTGAAAAACAAGACAAAATAGACCAAAATTGAAACATTTCTATTTGTTGCATTTAGATATATACCAGTTTACGGTAAAGGTTCTGTTAATCAGTTGATTACTTGATAGTTTGGGAATTTCGAAGAAGTTGTAATAACAAGGTTGTTGCTCTACAAAGTGTAGTTCTGGAGCCATCTAATCTGTCGACCGGATTCAAAACCGGGTGGAGGTACATATATATGCCTGCCATGTTTCAGTAGAAATAAAGCAAAATTTAATAAAGGCTATGCTCGGAGAGGTTGTACTGTACTAATACTTTGGTAATATTACTGTAGATGAAGTGTGGAGCGTGTGGACAGACAGGTCACATGAGAACTAACAAAGAATGTCCAAACTATAACAAGTCTATGGGTGGTGGCGGTGGTGGAACACCGGCAGCTGTATCTGTTGCCATGACAGAGGAGGAGGAAGAAAAACAAGGTGAAACATTGGATGATCACGGACTCGTCGATATCGTGGGAACCAAACTTAAACTTAGTAAAAGTCTGATTGAACAGTAAGTATAACAGCTTTGTGATTATTAAACGTCTTATTGAATGGTCGTTGTACAGTGTAATTTCCCTATTGTACATATTCCTGTCATGAACATTTGATATCATTTTCCTCCACATGTGGAAAAGTTGCTGGTTCCTGGTGAAGTGTAAGTAAGTTTTAGTATAGTAAGTCGCAAGAAAATAGATTTGGTGAATTTGCCGCCATATTATAAAAACTTTTGATAAACAGCGTTATACTTGAATTAACTAGTCGCTGGCTTAGAATGAGAAGGTCGTAAGTACTACTTGCGACTTTATAAGACTGATACATATTTCAATTCATTATTACAAGGTGCTTTTTATGAGCCTATTTCAGAATTTGGCATGTTGACCAAACTGAAGTTGAAACAGCTAGTTTTACCATATTAAGTAAAGAGTAACTTTCAGACAGTTTTTCCTTGTTTTTTCAAAATATTGATTTTGTACTTACAACCTTCTCATTCTAAGCCTGCAAAGTGTTCATAATTAAAGTAAACTTAAATATACTTAATCATCTGTTTTAGTGCTGAACAAATCAAGAGGAAGTCTTTGGTGTTGAAGTTTCCTAAACAAGCAATGGAGGGGAAGAAAAGGAAGAAAGCTGGCACCACTATACACTGTGATTATCTCAAGGTAAAGTCATAGTTTACTGGGCAAAATACATTACGGTACTCCCATTACTGTAATGTGATGTAACAATTTATCAGTCAAAAACTATGTAAACCAACCAAGTTCATAAGTGGTTGAAATCTGCAAAATTAAGTAGCCATGAAAGTGTTCAAAAAATAAATATGAATATGGCCGGAGATTTAAAAATGCAAGAATTTGTAGTTGCAAATATGCCAACCATCTTTCAAATCAGGTTTTCAAATAGAAAGAATAATAAATTGGATAGCTTTTACAGCAGATTTACCAATGTGAAAGCATAGCTGTAAAGCAATTTTGAGAAATATTAAAAGGTTGTAGACGTTGAAGCACTGAATGGGAGAGATTTTGGATGAGGCCAAATTATTTTTAGTAAATTCTCATATCCATAGTCTTTTAGTTACATAAGTTTCATTCATGAGTATGTTGGCTCAATTTTGGCACCCTTTCATATAGGTCATGCTGAAGGGAGTCTGTATGAAATGCAGTTTATTATTAAATATATTTTTTCGACACATCCTCATGCGTTCAATTCATGGTACAATGTGTATCATGAATTGTTCTATTTAAATGCAAAGTTTGAAGTAAGTTGAACATACGATAAACATCAAAGAGGTCTTTTCGTTTAACTTTTGAAACGCCCCTCGTATGTTATATATTTTCAGAAGCCTCGTCAGTCAGCCAACAGAAGGAGAGCAGATCCTGTGGTTACCATGTCATCCATATTTGAACAAGTTCTCAATGAAATGCGGGATATGCCAAATGTAAGTGTTTGAAACATATTCTACCTTCAGGTAGTATTCATCTCCAATACCAATTATTTAAGCTTAACTTTTCAAAGAAAGGAAATTGAGCTATTATGATAGGATTGTCTGTGAGTGCGTTTGTTAAGTTTATTGTCAAAGTCATTTTCCCAAAGTCTATCAAAGGTATCCACTTGAAACTTGACATAGGTATCCACCATCACAAGAGGAGTCTATACTGACAAGGCTAACCCTGTGACCTATATCTATTGAGTTGTCTGCCCTATTGAAAAAAACAAGAAAGTTGAGCATCCAGCACTCGTATGCTGTGTTCTTGTTTGGATTGAATTAAATTAGAAAAGGTACTTTTACCATTATGTCAAAGAGGTATAAATTTTGGACATATTGAGGGTTTTCAAATTGAGAGTAAATATCACCTTAGGGAAATTTTGAAGGTGTTGAAGAGAAGTTGTTGCTTTACAGAGGTCTGCGATGGAGAGAATGTACTGTAATATACGATTGCTCCAAGTTTTTCAAACAATTCAATGAATAGTTACCAAATTGTTATTTTGCAATGAATTTTGATTTAATGTTATTATTTTCAAATTTCAGACACACCCGTTCTTGCATCCTGTAAGTGCCAAAAATGTACCAGATTATTTCAAAATAATTAAGGAACCTATGGATCTACAGACTATCAGAGAGGTATGTACAAATAGTGTTATGTGTGTATTGGCAAGGTTCGTACAGACCATGACAAGTCCTTGAATTTGTTGTCTAGTCCTTGAAAAGTCCTTGATTTTTTCCCTGGAAAAACATCCTTGAAAAGTCCTGGAATTTTGAAAAAATCTAATTTCCTTTTTTTTTTAGTAGAAAATAAGAAAATATCATAGAAAACCCGATTAAATCACAAAAACTCATTGCCATAGCTTTATGACAAGTACATGTTTCCCTAGATTCAGTTCCTGGTTACCTGGGGAAGAAATGACAGGGTACGTAATGAACATTATTAGTGATTATCACAACCTGACAAACTTACACACCAAAGTCAATGTCAATTTGTTTTCTTTATTTTGGGTCAATTGGCGTTTTTTACAGTGTTTCAGTGCTGTTTGACATCATGAGTAGTAAAAATAATCCTTGAAAATGAATGAAAAGTCCTGGAAAAATCCTTGAAAAGTCCTGGAATTTTGGTTTGAAAGATACGTACGAACCATGATTGGTGGTTGGACTTTACAGTTAATCACTGTTAATTTATGTGTATTTGATTTGAAAGCTTCGGCTATTCTTTCAAATATGTACTCTCCCACCAGTTGAAATTCAACCTATCAAAGTTGAGTGTATAGATTATGTGTATCGTTCAATTGATCCAATACCAAGCCAAATATACCAATTGTCTCACTCAAATCAATCATTTCATTCTTAGTCATAGACATAAGGGTTAAAAATTTTGAGAATAGCAAAGTTGTGTGATAATTACAATATAAACTAACATAATAAATTAATAATATGTAATGTTGCAGAACCTGAGGGCAAAGAAGTACAAATCACGAGAAGATTTCTTGCTTGATGTCAATTTGATCTTAAAAAACAGTACATTATATAACGGTAGGTATTTGTTAAAATCTCTATAAAGTCAATGCACTGTAAAGTTTGAACCAAATGAAGTGGGGTTAAAGTGGAAATACGGAATCCAGAAATCTGGCCCACATCTCCTGAACCATCTAAATTTTAGCTAAATCTCGCCTCAAATATTGTGACAGTCATACATTTGTGTTAATTTCCAAGCAAGACCAGACTCATAGTTGTTCTGACAATATTGTAGTTCACCTTTTTGAGCTGCAACCTCAGATTTGCCTCAAATTCTCTGATTTGAGTTTAATCTCAATTGGAGTTGAGATTTGTGCTTGAGATGTTTTGGTAGATCACAGTCAGGTAGTTTCTTAGCTTGACATTGAATTATAATGACTTACAGATATTTGCAAAATTGACATTATTTAAATGGTAGTTTATAATGACACGGACACATGGATTAACTTGAAAACCTTCGCCAAGCAACCTTCGACAAGCAGTTCAGATGGAGTGATTTCTGCTCTGGCGTAGTGTCAATTGCTTGTAATAGAATGAATTTCAAAAAATTGTGGTTATGATCGCTTGTCCATGCCCTTAAACAAAATTTGTTGGAAAATATTCTAGAACAAGTAAATGGTTTATTGTTGTTGCTGCGTATGGTATTATAATTTGTACACAGTTGTGATCAAATTCAAAAGTCTGAATGTACTACAGTTGACACCCGTTGTGTCGACATCGCTTGTATCGACACTCTGGTTGAGTCGACATACTTTAAAATCCCTGATTTTGGTCACTCTATGTTCTATATAAAAACTGATGTTTGACTCGACATGCCTATGTCGACACTCCGGTTATATCGACACGACTTTTCTGGCCGAAATGATATTTTCGCACCTTATTGTCATTGTTTGTGTCTACATCAAGTCAAAGTGATTGAAATAGAAAAGTTGTCAATTTACCGTGAAAATATTTCTGTCTCGACCCATTGTTTGACAATTAAATTGTTCACACTAAAATTGAATGGTGTTAAATCGAAGTTTGAAAACAACTTGATACCTGTCTCAGCGCATAAATTAAATAATTATTTAATCAACAGTTTTGTGTTTTCAGTAAAATCAGGGAAAAGAAACAAACACAAATACACCACAAGTCCAAGAATTTAAATCAATTATACATATAAAATATCACGAATGAATAAGGTGTACAATAATAAAAAATACGACTAGTTAATATTACAACACCGCTATAACAGCGAAACGAAAGTTTAATGTCGAATCATAATACACATACATACAATGCTTATACACTTGTATATAAGGTAGGAAAACTTGTCAGTATTGTTGGATCTGGATGTGTCGACTTCCGGATATGTCGACACAACTTTGACGGTCCCAAAAAAGTCGACATAACGAGTGTCGACTGAATAAGCAAATTTTGTAAGTAAGTAAGTAACACCTTTATTTAATGAGGCTGACATATTCTGTTTCCCGATCTTCCATGTGGGCCTCAAAAATGACGAAATATTGTATATTTATTGATGTGATTTTATTCTGATTGCAGGTCCTAAGAGTACATTGACTATGACAGCACAAAGTATGCTAGATCATTGTCTGAGAAGGTTAGCCGAGGTAAGTCTGGATAATGTTGTATAATAATATTTACATGATCTTTAATGATAACAAAATATGTTGTTAGATTAGCAAAATTGAGGTGAGTTGTCAGAATATCAGCACTCTTTTACATCACATGCATCTCCAAACCACCTTTATCTCGCTGGCTTAGAACAAGAAGGTCGTTACTACGAAATTGATATATTGAGAAAACAAGAGAAAACTGTCTGTAATTTGCTCTTTACCTATGGGAAAACACATTTTTAAAACTTCATTTTGGTCAACATGACAATTTCAGATTTACATGAAAATATGCTCATGAGAAGCACCTTGTGAAGCAGATTTCAAATATGTATGAATCTTATAAGGTCGTAAGAGGTAGTTACGACCTTCTGGTTCTAAGCCATCGATCTGTGGTTATGAAACTGTGCTGATGTGTTGATCAACATGTGAAATTGTACATACCAGGGGTCCTACATATTTGCTGCATTAGGGCAAATTATCTTTTCTTCACAAATTAATTGAATAGTTATTTGATGAAAAATACAAAGTTTCATAATTAAAAAGTTTGAACAATAAATCAATGTTTATAGCCTTGATAAGGTGTTTGAATATGTGTTCAAATGCCACCCAAAACAGACTTGTGACCCATTTTCAGGATGTGGCATTTTGTCTCAGTAGAACACCTAGCATATTATTATGTGTTTTTTGCATATTTCACAATATAACCCAAATATAATTCTATTTGTTTGAATGCTGGTTTTGGTTGAATTTTCAAATTTCTTTCTTTTCCAAATGAACTAAAAATTAAGCAAAGAGTTGTATGACCAATATTTAATGTATGTTTAATGTTTATTACAGAAAGAGGACAAGTTGATGAGATTAGAGAAAGCTATCAATCCATTATTAGATGACAACGATCAGGTGGCTTTCTCATTCATTCTAGATAATATCCTCAACCAGATCAAAGCTGTAGAAAATGTGAGTAGTATACTACTTTGTTACAACATCCATAATAGTAGTACAGTCAACAAGATCACACATACAGTCCAGTTAGGATATTTTGAGAGTGATGTAGCCATTTATGTGTACCCAAATTATTTTAATCATTGCCTGAACAGATAGAGTTTAGTGTAGCATTGAAATTACAGAACAGCTGCTTATGTTTAGATATTAAGTCTTTATAATTGGTTTTACACTTTCGTAGTGGATTCTATTCCTGTGTCATTCTATTCATACCCTATCTGGACTGTAGGTTCCAATCCATATGAAAAGCAGAAATGTCCTATTTATTGTAAAGGCTTTGCAGCAGTTCACTACAGTACATCAGTGCTTTCTTGTAACACACCATTTCATAGCGGTTTGACCATATGATTAAAAATCAAAACGAAAAAGTTCAAAAGATGAATAAATTATCATACAGTCATCTTTTATCAATTGATGAAATAAGATCAGAGTTCATTGCTGTGCACGTGGTGGTTTTGTTAATGAGTAACAACTAAGGAAGCATTCATTTACAGTCACAGAGGGTAGAAATATTTTATATATGCAGTAGGTTGTTAATTTGTTATCTCACTTAAGTAATAAGGAAGAAAATGACAAAAAGTAGCTGGCAATCATGTTCAAATAGCCAGTGAATTTTTCCGCCTTCTGCCTCATTTTTACCCTCCTGAGTCATATTGCATCGTAAACTTGTTGCTTATGGTGAATACTGTATAGAATATTTATTGTAAGCTAGTCCGAAGACAAGATTTATGTATAGTAAATTTCTTTTTTTCAGTCCTGGCCATTTTTGAATCCAGTAAACAAGAAACAGATCAAAGATTACTATGATGTTATCATACAGCCAATGGATCTAGCTTCCATATTGAAGGTGATAACAAGCAAAATGTTTTAACAATCAACAGTTTCAGCATTATTATACCCCCACCCCATCTTTGATGAGAGGGCATATTACCTTGCACATGTCGGTAGGGCAGTCAGGCAGTCGTTCGGACGGTCTGTGGGTGGATCAAATGGTTTCCGTTCAATAACTCTAGAACGCTTTGCCCGAGGATCGTTAAACTTTGCATGTAAGTTGGTCAGCAGCTGTAGATAACCCCTTTTCAATAGGTCAATTGTCCATTTCTGACTAAAGCACTGCCATGGGGGATACATGTTTTACAAACATCTGTTGTTCTAATGGAAATAAATTATGTACTAAGATTGTTTACTCTGTACTGTATCAATATTTCTTCGGCAAATCTTGATCAAACTTAAGTAGAGTGCATAAAGCCTTAATTACGTAGTCAAACAGACTCTATTTTTAGATTTTAAGTCAAGAGTTATGGCCCATGTTTTATCATAAAATGTTATATTTAGCATTATTTCCCTGTAAATATGATATTTCCTTTTACAGAAAATCCAAGGTCATGGCTATCAGAATAAGGAAGCATTTATTGCTGATGTACAGTTAATTTATGACAACAGTGTCAGATATAACGGTAAAGACCATGGTTTTACTGCAACTGCCAAAAAGATGTTAGAGGTCTGTCAACATGCTATTCAGGAGGTAAACTATACAAAAATTTGTGTAAATGTAAAATTTTAAAGCTTAAGTGGCTTAAGCACAGGTATAGCTTGACCAGATTTATCTGACACTCATCAAAGTCTGTAAAGCTTGTCCGCTCATGCTCGTTTGTATTTGATTTGTATGTTAATTTACTATATACCGTTATCTACGGACTTTTACAAATTATGCAAGGAGTCTCAGTTATCTGATAGGGCTATAACTGTATCTTCAAAAACATTTTTTTTTCGTTTTCAACGATACAGTTACTTGTGCGCTTAAGTAAGCAAACATTTAAACTAATTGTTATTTTATGCTGACATCAGTATCATGTATTGAGAAAGACTGTACAGTCACTTAATGGTGTACTATTTCCTTATTATTTTCATTATTTTTACAATAAAAAACAGTGATTTTGAATGTCATTTTTCATTTTCTGTGGTCAGAATATTAAGCATCCACCTTTGGAGTGGTCCGAGTCTGATATCAAATGCTTGAAGCCTGGTAGAGGCTTTGATTTGGATTGTGGTTGGGCTATTAACTCCATGCTTTCTTGCCTAGTGTCTGCTATTCAATGAGAGTAAATATGTATGGAACTAAACAAACTGAAACCTTGACATTGTATTTTAATTATGTTACAGAATGACGAGACAATAGCACAGTTAGAGAAGGATATTCGAGCAGCACAGGAGGCAGCATTGGAGGCAGCAGAATCTGAAAGTGCCGTCACTGGTACCTCATTACATGATGATATGGCTCAAGGTTTAGACAATGAGTCATTAGATAGTTACAGTATAGGAGGTGGCAAGGAGGGTGTAACTATAAAGGAATATGCAGATAATGATGAATCAAGTCATATACCCCAGTCACATGACTCTCAGGTAGGTTATCTCGTTACTGATATACCCCAGTCACATGACTCTCAGGTAGGTTATCTCGTTACTGATATACCCCTGTCACATGACTCTCAGGTAAGTTATCTCGTTACTGATATACCACAATCTCATGACTCTCAGGTAGGTTATCTCGTTACTGATATACCCCAGTCACATGACTCTCAGGTAAGTTATCTCGTTACTGATATACCACAATCTCATGACTCTCACAGTCTCAGGTAGGTTATCTCGTTACTGATATACCCCAGTCACATGACTCTCAGGTAAGTTATCTCGTTACTGATATACCCCAGTCACATGACTCTCAGTTAGGTCTATTTATGTCCTCCACATATGAGATGGGATTTGGGAGGTACCTTACTGTAAGCATGAAAGATAAGTGTCTCATGAGACAAATTGACTGGTCCTTTCAATACAGCAATAGGGCTGTCACTGTAATATACAAACTTTACCTTACCTATAGTTTAGTAGGTATGCATAATTATGACTCCCACAAAAAGCTTGTGGAGACATGTTGATTTTGTGCCTGACGAGATTGTCTAGTTTTTTGCCCTTGTTCTTTTAAACGTTGTTTGACTTTTCAATGAAACCTCACTTGAAAATTGGTACCAGCTTAATTGACATCACACCAGAGCAGAGATCGTACCACCTGATTTTTTGCTGAAGGTTGCTTGGCGAAGGTTTTCAACTTAATCCATTGGGCCATGATTGTAATCATAACTAACTTTTAAAATTGATTTTAAGGGTATATATTGACAACTGGCCTTATGTCAATTGCTTAATTTTGGTTGGATGATTTTACCATAATAATAGCACTTTGTAAGAGACATGTGTCAAAACCCCTCAGCCTCCAAGTTTTTAAGGATAGGACTTGTTCGGAGTTGCTGTTAATTGATATAGCATTGAAGGCTGAAAGATTATTTCACTAAACTTCAGACTGGGAATGAAGTCGGGTTGAAACTTTAGCATCAAGAGAAAATCCATAAACTAGCGTAAATTTTTAGCACAAAAAGTATAAGTCACTGTGGTGAAAATGTTTATTATAATATTGTTACAATGTTGAAGGAAGTTTTGTACCTAAATTGATTGCTCTTGACATTTCATTCCTGATGGTTTCCACTGCCAAGGGAGTATTAGAGAGAGAGAAGCTTGATTACATTTGGGTCTCTATGTACTGTTGTCTTTTAATGACTAGATATAACTTAGGCACTGACACTTATCAACTATTTTATGAATGAACAGTAGCTCAGTGGTTAGTGCACTTGCCATCTAATCTGGCGACCCAGGTTCAAATCCTGGTGGAGGCACATATATGCATGCCTGCAATTTTTCAGTATAAATTAATAAAGCAAATAAAGGTTATGCTTGGCATTTTGTTTAAAAAAAAAAACAAGCAATAACATAAAGTATATTATCCTGAATATGTTTTCAGTCCTACTTCCAAGGTGTAAGCATGTCGGATTCAGACTTTGTGGATATTGAAGGTGACGAAGATTCCTTCTCCAGAAAAAAGGTTTGTAAATGCTTTTAACTGAATAATGCTCACGTGCAATATATCCGTTCATGTTTGATATCAAGGCTGTCCTGACCAACCCTAGTAGGTCTCAGTCTCCAACTGAATGAGAAAAGTAAGCTCAAATTGAGAATATGCGGAAATTAGTGTCTTAGTTTGAGGTAAAGTTAATTGTAACCAAACAATGTTTACATTTCTTGGTACTGATTTTAAGACCAAGCTTGCATTACAAAAATCTTAAACATGTATTTGTAAACTCGAATTTACCCTTAGCTTATACTTATCAGCCGCATGTATATGTGGCCGCTTGTAAATTGTATATATGTTTCGTTAATGGCCAAAGGCATTGTATAAATGCCGATTTGCTAATAAACTTGAACTTTTTGTTATTGTAGAAGAGAAAACTAATGAAACAAGAAGAGATAGAGGATGATTTGGTACTTACACCAGAGAGAGTGGATGAAGAGAATGATGATATACTGGGTATGTATCAACTCGTTCTAGTCAATATAGTATCACCTAAAATACTGTTTTTTTATGCGTATTGACTTACCTAGCCTTGTGACAGTCTAACTCGGCATGTATCTACTGGTTCTAGTCAAAATAGTATCGCCTCAAATATTGTTCTTCTAAGCGTATTGAGTTACCTATCTTTATGACAGATATACTCGGTATGTATCTTCTGGTTCTATTATAAATAGCATCACAGAAATATTGTTCTTTAGTAACACTTTAAGTGTTTGTTGTACATAGGTGCTCGTTTTTAATTCAATTCAACATGTCGCTGGCTTAGAATGAGAAGGTCTCAAGTACAAAATCAATGTTTTGAGAAAACAAGAAAAAACTGTCTCTATACTTCTGGAAAAACCAGCCTTTTCAACTTCACTGACAACTTGTAAAATTCTGATTTTCATGATAATGGCCTAATAAGAAGCACAGATTTTAAATATGTATCTTATATGTCTTATAAGGTACTTACAACCTTACCTTCTCATTTAAGCCAGCGATATAATAGTAGACTGAGTATAAATTTTGAAAATGTTAGTATAAAAAGTAGATTTTCTATATCATTTAATATAAGCTCTTTATTCAGCTGTACCTAATACTGATCATTTTCCAGGTAAACTGAGTGATGATTCAGATGTAACTAATGTTGATCATTTCCAGGTAAACTAAGTGATGATTCAGATGTAACTAATGTTGATCATTTTCAGGTAAACTAAGTGATGATTCAGATGTAACTAATATTGATCATTTCCAGGTAAACTGAGTGATGATTCAGATGTAACTAATGTTTATCATTTTCCAGGAAAACTGAGTAAAGTACCAGCTGTAACTAATGTTGATCATTTCCAGGTAAACTAAGTGATGATTCAGATGTAACTAATATTGATCATTTCCAGGTAAACTGAGTGATGATTCAGATGTAACTAATGTTGATCATTTTCCCGGTAAACTGAGTGATGGGCCAGCTGTAACTAATGTTGATCATTTTCCAGGTAAACTGAGTGATGATATAGATGTAACTAATGTTGATCATTTTCCAGGTAAACTGAGTGATGATTCAGATGATGAGAAACCAAAACAGGATGTTTCCCAGCAAGGTTATGGTGACTATTATGAAGATAGTCAGAGTTATATGGAAGCTGGTAATCAACAACAATATCAGGTACCAGTTTCTGCCTTGGTTATATTACCAAATCTCCAAAGTTCAAATTCCATGCTTTTCTATTCACATTTACTCATACTGTTCTTTAAGACCAGGTCCCACTGAGGAATTTCTCATGGACATCGCCAAATGTTCATTAAGTGAGACCTAGGCTTTAATAACAAATCTTCAGAAAGTTCTTAAAGGACTAAGCATACAAATGTGCAGGTTATGTTCAATAACATCACATTTAGGCTTTTATCAACTTGAAGGACAAATCAACAAACCTTATTCAAAGATAGAGTCTGCAGACTGTTTTTCAAGGATGCCAAATTATAAACTAGTCTTCTTTGATGGTAATGCCAACAGACTTTTTCTTCATTGAGAAAGTTGTCGGTCTGTCATCAAGGACAAAGTAAATATGTAGAAGCCTGTTGCATAGTCAAAGTGTCATCAAGTGTTTTTGGTAGTGCTTTACTACATCCATGCAACGACATGCTAGCCAATAGTCAATACCAGTTGCCCTGCTCGGTAGCTCTTTGCTGTGCAGATTTTTTTTTTCACTTCATAACACTATTTGGAAACAAGCCATATCTTAATGTAGCACTACTGAGTGCTCGATAGTGCCTTGCCTATGCAATGGACTCGTGGTTTTCATTCAATGACAACATCCATACTAGGTTGTTCTTCAAGGATAACTTTCTGAGACTTTCATTGATTACAAAGTCCGCTGACTGTTCTTGCATAACATGTTTTAAAGAATCAAACCCTTGTACATTAGAAAAAATGAAGTTTTTACCTGACAAGATCAGGTGTATAGCTGCCTATGCACAAATATACATTTGCGTGACTAAATTCTGCCTTTTTCTAAGTTAGTACATGCAAATTATTCTGAAATTTGTCAAATGGTGTAGACTACATCCAAGTAACAGTAGTATTGGGTATACACATTCTTTGCATATTCTAAAAAGATACCTAGTTACGTGGCTGAAGATTGATGATAGATGTTGTATTGTATGCAATCATTCTGTTTAATTACAGGTTCAGCCTCCACAGATGGAAGATGAAAACAGTTTTGATCCGTCCGAGTTTTTCCGACATAGTGCACTTGCTATACAAGCAGCGGCAGAGGAACAGAATCAGTTGGAAGACCAACCAGTAGCTACAGATCTCAACAATGATCTAGAAGTGTCAGAGTCTGAAAGTGAGAATGAAGATCCTATGGAAACTGATGGTTCTCAGGCTGATGACTCTAATGAAGGATTTGACATTGATGAATTCTTGCAGTAAATTGGTTGATAAACTATTCACGATTGTGTTGTAAATGTACGCAAACAGGTTGCTTAAACATTCTGTTTAAAGGGAAGAAATATTGCTCTATTCTCTGAGACTGAATTTCCACAGTAAGCAGATTGCTTAGGCATTGTGTGGTGAAAGTAGTGCTTGAATTGGAACAGTATTGCTCCAATGACGGAATGTCTACAGCGCCCAGGTTGCTGAAACAATATGTGGTGAAAGTAGTGCTTGTAGTGGAACAGTAATGCTTCATTCATTCATGAATACTTGTGATGTGTTGAAATAAGTGCATAAAGCAGAAAGATATTTGTTTAGTGAAAACTTGTAAGCAAAGTTTGTGGTATATCCTTGGTGTTTTCCTCTATGAA
The DNA here is from genome assembly GCA_963678985.1 of Spisula subtruncata. Classification (NCBI taxonomy): domain Eukaryota; kingdom Metazoa; phylum Mollusca; class Bivalvia; order Venerida; family Mactridae; genus Spisula; species Spisula subtruncata. The sequence continues at coordinate 27,302,170 of OY787665.1, forward strand.
TGCAAATAGAAATGAGAGTGGTATTAAAATGAATGGCTTACTACTGTTGTGAATCATGGGATGATGGGAGGTAACTTTGTTTAGGAATTTGAGGTGTTGTTTTAGTTTGGCTATTTTTACCTGAACCTGACCTTTATGCAAGAATATATAAAGGTTTTTGCTTTGAATATATCAATTTCCGTAAGCAAATCGTGCAATATCAGTATTTCAAATTTGTATTACATCTCGAACGTCTTTGTGATACTCCCCAATTCTGAAAACATATCCATATTTGTCATGGTCGATGAGACATGAATCCATTTTAATTGCTGTATATCAGATCAATTTGATATCATTTGATATTAAGTAGTGATTATGGTTCAAAATGCTTTGATGACATAAACAGTATAGAAAGGCATGTTGACTGTTGTGAATTAAATGCATTATGCATCTACATACAGGAATGAAAAAGTAGAGGGATATTAATTTACATTGGTCATAAAATGCTCATAATTTAATCTTAACAAAGTTTCTTCATTGGCTTTTTTGCAGAAAAAACAGACAGATTGAATGAGTATTTTGTCTAGTTATTTATATGATGTTGGTCAATGTCAACCGGAACTATTCTGTTGTCATGTCATATCACAGGAAATACAAACAGTATGCTGATTGTTTATCTAGAAATGAATCAATTAGTTAACTGTAAAGTCATATTGTGTTCATAAAAGTTTAGAGGAAATTATATGTGCTAGTCAGTCATGTTTCATATTTACACTGAAGTAATCCAGACTAATCATGAATAAATGGATACACGGTTTACTCATCCATTAGTATATACATGAAAAACTGTATGTACAACATACATGCTTGTATAAGGGTTTTGTTGTGATGATTTTGGTATTGCATATTTTTAAAACTAAGCATTATAAAAATGAAATTCATTAGTCATGAACCATGTATGGTATTTTGTATGGTAATGCATCATTCTACTCTCCAAAAATAGTAGGTTTTTCATTGTTGGCAACAGCCTGATCATTTAATCATATTCAATCAAGTCTCATTGAAATGTTTTAGGTCCCTACCGGTTTACCGTCCGTCCATCCGTCCGTCAAGAAAATCTGGATACCGCAATAACTCAACAATTTTTCAAGCTAGGTTTATGACACTTGGTATGTTAATAGGGACTAATAAGGAGATTATGCATCTCTATTATTTTTATTTGGACAAAAATTGTGGTTGCCATGGCAACATGAAAATTGCCAACCTGGAAACCAGGTAGGGAACTTCTGTATTGCTTTCAATTCCTAATTACATGTTTATGATGATTAATCAGTATATAAATTGGTAGAGGATTCTTTGCTCAATCATCATGTTTCTATTCTCAATCTTTTAATGCTATAATTAATCATGTGTTCATTTATTTCATATATGTTCTTTATTTGCTGATGTCATCATTCTGTTGTATGCCTTAAATGTATAAATTGATGTATAAAAACGAAAACAATAGGCATAAAAAATAATAAAACATGATATTGACTTATTTGATTTTTCTTGAGACCAAAATTAATGTAAACAGACATTGTTATTAATGTCATGATTATAGGGGATTGAAAATAGCCCGCGCAGCAGGCTATTGAAAATACCCACACCAATAACAGGTGCCACGTGCGAATTTTCGTTGAGTCTCTGCCGGTACTAATGCTTTCAAAAAAAGTTATTTCCGGTCAAAAATTTCAGGCAGTTTTCCGAGGTGAATAGTCCTTGGAATATAAAAAAAATAGTAAGCTGTAAACGGTTTAGCCTATCATTCTCTTGCGATTAATTATCATTTTTAAAAAAAATTGTAATAAATAAAACAAACTATTTTTAAAAAACAAAGGGATGTAAGAAGTACTTAAAACACCGTATTAAAGATTAAAGCGCCGTATTCTAAACATCGACAACCAAGGGAAGTCATTCTAGATAGTGATTTACAATAATTGTAAACATTCAGTTCAAGGTCGTTCATACAAGAAGCATTGTGAACTAAAGTTTACTTAAGCCTACTTCAGACGTTAATTATCCAAAACAAATAATTATCGCATATCTATTTAAATGGATTGATTCCGGATTGATCACCATCGGTAGCTGGAGTTCGGTTCGTGGGAGTATGAAACTGCTGTAGTGTTTGTGCACACTACATGCGGTCCTCAAATAGCAACTAAGTAGGGTTTACTTACCTAAATAGGAGTATGTGAATTCTAGTCGGAACTGAGAAGTACGTCTGGTGGGTTCAAGGATCAGTGCAAAAGAGGCAGACTGTCCGTTCCACGCATGCGCCAACAGGAAGTCAGGTGGTTGATGGTTAGGGCTAAATGCCGGCCCAAACCCGTACTATCAGTAAATGCCACATTCCTCCCAACCTTATTTAAAAAGCCCCCTGCCCATACCCCCAATTTTACAATACCGTAATATTTACAATAGGTTGCTAAACCCAAAACAGCACCCTATTTGGGCGTATATAATGATACAAATTTAATAAAAACTTCCCATCCAAACAGGTTACCACGTTGGGTACCCGAAAAACATTAGAGGGGAAAATGATCCATGCCCCCATTCACCGAGACAATGAAGTGGAACCCTAGTATTGAGACTAGTGTTCCAGACCCAGAACCATAGTTGCGTTTAGAAGTTGATTTTTAAGACTGAATATTCATAATAACTATTTAAAAGGAAAGTGCTCTCGAGGATAGTAATGTAAGTTGACCAAATATGAACAGGATTTTTATATTAAACACTTAACCCACCAGGCGGACACCCCCAAGCCAGTCAGACCCTAGCCGAAACGATACAAAATGGTTGTATTCTGTACGGTGGTGGTCAGGAAAGAGGAAAGAGAAACCCCCCTCTTAACTGCAACCAATTTTGCCACCTCCCCTATAAGACCTGGTCGATTAACCGAATATGACTCATTTGGGGACATATAAGGTGAATCCGTTTCCACCAGAATCCTGTCATCAGGGACCCGCTTGAGGCCCTCAACCTGTAGGTGGGTGAAGCGTTTAACCGCCGCCGTAAACCCAAAATAGCAATTTGGAAAATAGGTGCTCCAAGCCTCTACATCCGCATAGTTACCAGTAAAGCAATGCAGATGTATCAGCTGGCACCGACCACAGTGATTCATGACTATTTCTAATGCCGTGGAAAATATGGCTAACCCCTGAACAGTATTGTTCCCTCTTATATGGAGAACGAGAGGCCTATTGGTGGTACAAAAAGACCCCAGGAAGTAGTTTAAGAAGTATTTCTGTTCTTCAAAAGGAACCAGTTTTTCTGTAAGGTCAAGACCTACTTCCCCCAGAGCTACTCTGTGACATGAATTCAGCACTCGTTTAAACTTAGTTTGTTTGTCAAGTGTGAACTCAGGAATACGGCGAGGGTGTACTCCTAAAGCCATTCTGACCCTGGGATCGGCGGGGACCTCATTAGGAAACGTGTTCGGGTCGCAATAAACTGCCACAATCCCAAGTAGATTGACCGATACCGAGGAAGTCAGAGATTCGCTAAAAATATAGTCGAACCCAGACCTGCCACGTAAATGTCTACTCAGTCTATCTACGTGCATGTGGCTGTCTATTACATCTAACTTAGAATTATTGACATTAACCTTAGGCCTTTTCTCTACGGGGGTCAAAGGTAATTTGAGGTCATTTAACGGAGTTACCTTAGTAGGCACCCTTACAGCTACTGTTGCTTTGGTAGGGGCTTTAGCCTTAACTTTACCCAAATCCGACCCAGCCTTCCTCCACTTCGTAGCCTGTTCCGCAGAAGCCAGATTTAATAATACAACCACTGATCTCCAGTGGAACAGGCAAGCCAAAGAATTTAAAGGATGAAGGCTAAATCCTTCATCGGGCACGACCCAACCTCTAGAAGTGCACAAGGCCTTAAAATACTTCTGATAAGTACGATTTACCGAAATACCCACCCCAATTCGTCCAGTTTCATTTACTAACCCCATTAGGTCGACCAGCCCAATATCTTTCTGACCTCGAATAGCATTCCCCAGCTCTTTAAGAGCTTTAATTTGCTGGGTGACCTCCCCCACATCAACTTTATCCCCTTTTCGTTCTTTAAGAAATGGTCTAAAAGAAACTGGCATGTGCTTACGGGTCACATGGAATCTTAAATTACCGCAAGTGAACGGACACCCTGAAACAGGGCATATACTCTTACGCCTCTTCCTGGGACACTCATTCTCCTTCCCCTGAACAATTTTAACCCCTTTTTTACCCTTTTTTGAAAGCTGTATTTCGGCTAACGGCATTGGTGAAGATGATGGAGGTACTATGGGTTCACTAGTATCCATTGCCGAGTCATCCATAGACTCGGACACATTGTTTCCGGCTTGAGGACTAGCTAAAAGCATGTCCTCCTCACTCGGAGACAATTCAGAAACCAGATCACCACCCGTAGCGGCATCCTCCCTCAAGATTTGGAGACTGTTCCCTTTCTCCAAAAGCCTTACGTCCTTACACATCCCCGAGAGCTCTTGGATTTTAACCTTTGCCGGGGCCTTGACCTTATTCCTATGGGAAACCTTGTGAGGGATATTTTCCAAAATCCAACTACCACTGAAGAATACGGGAGCCTGGATTTGGGCCTGTTCAACCCATCCCCAATTACCCTTACGGACAGCCAGAGAATACATCTCTTTAACTAGGCGTTGGAACTCCGAATCCGGTAGACCCACCGCCATGCCAAGGAGACTCATAAACAGCTTCTTGGGCGTAATTAAATGCCCACCAGCCAAGGCCGTCTCAACTTCAGTGATAGTATTTTTAACAATGTCCATTTTAATTTTGACTTACCCAAAAAATATGGTTCTTAACCTGAAAGTATACAAAACGACATTACGAATTACAATTTGAGCAAAAATACTCATCAATGTCCAGTGCTTCCACAGGCGTGATGTTAACACATGCCCCATGAAACCATTCTGAACAAGAATCACATTGGATCATGAATCTTTGCTGGAATGGCTGCCTGCAGTGACAATATACAACCGAATCAGGTCCGGCATCCACTCTAGGCACGGATTTATTTAGGAGTTGAACATTGTCCTTGAATTTTTCCAACCACCCTGGCAATTCACGATCCAAACATTTTTTAATTTTGTCATGATGGGCAGTAAAAATGATAAGGCGGAATTTAATTTTGTATATTGAAGGAGACATTTTGGCAACTATTATTCCTGGTCCTTTCCACACGGGCGCAAGTTTTTTGCTTTTCCCTTTCGGGATGTGTGAGTTGAGCACATAGACTAGGTCCCCAATATTATATTGTTTTTCTAGGACTCTTAGGTCATAATTGCGACTCATACGTTTATGGGCTCCCTTAAGTTTTTCCCTGGCTATTCGGTGAGCTTCGATCATAACCCCCTGTAATTGGGCCAGGTATTCGTCCTGTGTTTTGCCATCCCCAGATTCAACCATGTTTAGGGGATAGATTAAATCCGCTGGTTGGTTGATCTCTCTCCCAAGCATTAGTTTGTTAGGCGTGAAGCCAGTGTCTCTATTGACACATGACCTTAGAGCCCCACTTATCTGGTCTAGGTAGAGGTCCCATGAACCCGGAGATTTTTGTACAAAACACCGGACGGCATCCATTAAAGTGCGGTTAAAGCGTTCCACTTGGCCGTTACCGGACGGTCTGTACGGGGTGGTTTTTGCCTGATGAATTTGGGTAATTTCGCACAATTTTGAGAATAAGTTACTTTGAAAATTCCGGCCCTGATCACTAAATATTTCGAAAGGATAGCCTAATTTACTAAAAACCTCATTGACCAGGGCTCGAGCTGTTACATCCGCGGTCTGTGAAGGCAAAGCTAGACACTCAACCCATTTTGTGAATTGATCCACTACCATGAGTACATGTTCATTACCCCTCACAGTCCGGGTTAGGGGTCCCAAAAAATCAATGTTTACCCTTTCCATGGGAGAACCAGCTTGAAAACTCTTTAGGGGACTTTTGGACCTGCGAGTAGGCTTTTTGCTTTGATTGCATGAAACGCACGAGGCAACATAACGTTGGGTGTCTGCACCCATACCATACCAAAAGTATTTTTGTTTTAGTTTGGATTTGGTGCGTTCCATACCTTGATGTCCCCCTGAGGGTAAATCATGATTCAAGCCCAATACCTCTAACTTGAGGGTCTCAGGAATGACTTATAATTTATCCTCATCCTCGGGGTTTTCGCGCCATAAGACCCCACCAGATAGAGTGAACATTTCTTTATTGATCCAATAGAATTTTGTACCAGGACTAGATCGGAATAAAGTTCCCTCAGTGGGTACTTTTCCATCCTTCAACCAATCCATTAAGGGTTCCAATTCTGGATCTTGGTTTTGGGCCTCAATTAACAGATTTTTGTCAAACCCCCAATATGTCAAACCGGAAGTTGCACCGTGAACGGCCCAGGCAGAAACGCTTTCACCAGGTTTCAAGTTTCCTTGAACCGCGCAAGCTGTGGGTGAATCATCAACGAAGTTTTTGGTGGTCAAGGATACGGCCTCGTCTATATGGGTCACAAATTCCGACCAGTTTTTGTGCATGCGTTGACAATATGTACACCCACCGCAAGGTAAATTGTTAACCCCCCAACCTAATTTATAAAGTGTACACCCCTGAGGATCAGGTAACCTACTTAATGCGTCGGCATTAGAGTGCTTGGCCCCAGATCTATGCCTAACTTCCATATCATACTGGCTAAGTTCCTCCATCCAACGCGCAATCTGACCTTGCGGTTTCTTAAAGTTAAGTAACCAGGTCAAACTACTATGGTCGGTGCGAACTATAAACCTCCGTCCAAGCAAATAATGACGAAATTGTCTAGTGAACTTTATCACCGCCAGCAATTCCAGTCTGGTAGTACAGTACTTACGTTGCTCAGGAGACAAAGAACAACTAGCATATGCAATGACTTTTTCAGCCCCATTTTGTATTTGAATAAGCTCAGCCCCCACCGCAACCCCAGAAGCATCAGTATCTAATATAAACACATCTTGCCCGTTCGGTACAGTGAGAACTGGTGCTGTAGTTAAAGCCAAAATTAAACTATTGAATGCTGATTCTTGATCAGCCCCCCATGAGAATTCATTTTTTCCAGTTAACCTGTACAGGGGTGCCGCAATCTGGGCAAAATTTTTAATAAAACCCCGATGATAATTTGCCAAACCCAGAAAGCGTTCAATATCTTTTGAATTTTTAGGTAGCGGCCAATTATGTATTACAGAAATGGAATCGTCAGCCATCCTTAGCCCCTCACGAGAAACAGTGCGGCCTAAAAAGTCAATCTTGGTTTTAAAGAATTCACATTTTTTAGGTTTCAGTTTAAGTTTGTACTGCCTTAGCCTTAAAAACACTTTTCTTAAATTTTGCAGGTGATCCCGAAAAGTTTTCCCCAGGACCATGATATCATCCAGAAAAGCTAAGACTATGTTCCATGCAAGACCCCTTAAAACCAGACCGATGACCCTTGAATAAGTTGCAGGTGCGTTGCACAAGCCAAATGCTAATTTAACGAATTCAAATAGGCCGTACTTGGTGACAAATGCGGTTTTAGGACGGTCTTCCTCCGCAATTGGTATTTGCCAATACGCAGAGTTGGCGTCTAACTTGGAGAACCAGCAGTTGTCGTATAAAGCATCTAAGCACTCTTCTATGATGGGTAATGGGTAGACGTCCTTAACTGTAACATTATTCAAAGCCCTATAGTCTAAACACCACCTTAATGAACCATTGCGTTTTCGAATTAAGACGGGAGGCGAGGCCCATTCCGATATTGACGGCTGAATAACCCCTGAATTGAGCATTTGCTGCAAGTGCGCTTCCTCCTCAGCAGCGAAACCGAGAGGAGTTCGACGCATTTTTTGTTTAATCGGCCTCGCGTCCCCAGTGTCGATATGGTGGTAAATATCTTTGAACCCCCCTAAGTCAAATTCTGACTTGGCAAAGACATCTTGAAACTCATTGATTAATTGTGCAAACTCAAGAGCCTGATTTTCATCCAATTCGGATATAGAGTTTTGAAACATACTAGCTAAATGTTCAGGCACTTGTGGTGATTTCACAGAATTATTTGCTTTTACTGAGCATGCCCGAAAACCCGCCTCCAGCTCGGCTGGTACTGGTTCTACCGTGCATGCTAGATGAGCTTCAGCGATGTCTTGACCTTTCTTTAAGGTTAGGAAGGTATCCGCAACATTCAATACACACACTCTGGGTTTTATGTCAGAACGGTGTACCGTCCGTGGCATGAGATACCTTCCATTACCCGTTGGTTCCACCACATATTGTGGCAGTTCCTGTTCCAACTCACATTGTACATGAGCCACGGAGTTCGGGGGAATTACCATTCGTGCGGCAACTTTGACTTTGGAGACCGAAGGAGATTCATGGGAAAGGCCTGTTGACATGGTAATAACTTCCTGACCTATTGCGAGGTAGGACTTTTGCAAATCCAGGCTTACTCCATAGGTCTTTAAGAAATCCAATCCCAACAACATTTCATCTTCTATGGGGGCCACATATACACACATGTTGTACGTGTTTTCCCCAAGCTGAAGGCGGATAGGACCCACAATGAACCCATACATATCTAGTTCCTTACCGGCTGTATGTAGAGTCACCCCCTTAATGAACTTAGGCTTGGGATCTAGTCTCCTGTACAGTGAGTCAGAAATTATAGACACTTCGGCTGCAGTATCCACCACCGCCTGAGAACACAAAGTATTGACGCACACTGGCACCCGGAACATAGATCCGGAACGCATTTGACAGACAGTGACTGTCTCCGGCGCCGAATTTACATCCCAAGAGTCAATGAGCACCACACTAGGGTTGTCTATTACCTCAGAAGTTGAAGGCCCTGCACTTCCATTATTTTGGGTCAGAGTTAGGCCTCTGTGTCCGACCCCTCGTAGTTTTCCAAATCCTCTAAAGGATTATCTAACTCACTCTCGTTGCCGGACATATAAGCTACTGACCTAGAAGGTGCAGGTCTTCTATTAGGGCATTCTGCAGCGAAATGACCCTCCTGTTGGCAAGCGTAACAGATCTTGGCTTTGGGGTATCTGTTCGCAACTGGAGAGGGTGTTCTTTCGAAGCGGACCCTACGCGACTCAGAGGACGTTTTGCTTATGGCACCCTTGATGTCACCCAACATCCCCAAAACCTGTCCCATCTGCTTTTCCAGGTTATTAACCCGGTCGGCTAGGGAACCTGACGGGGACGCAGAGCGTTCTCTAGGGCGTATTGGCTTAACGCCCCGGCTGGGCACATTAGTCACAGCCATGACTGTGGGTGCATTTCCCACTCGCTCCTTGGAGGTGGCGGAAATGCTCTCAGAAGTCACAGCCTTAACCGTTTTAGCCTTGCCAGGACCGAAAATGACCTGGTGATTAAGTTGGTGCCACCGGATTGCTTCCACCGCGTCATTAACAGAGGCCGGTCGACTGGGACCAGTAATAGTCGCATGCCCCGCGGTCCTGTCAATGCAGCCCTGGCAGAATCTGGTTACAGACATTTTGTCCACTCGTTCATCAGGCAACTCAGGGAAAGCCCTACAAGCCAAATCAGTGATTCTGTCTGCCCAATCATACAGGTCCTCGTCCTGCTTTTGACAGGCCGAGTTGAATTCGGCCATCAGATTTTCAAGTAAATCTTTTTTGCCAAACCGCCTAGCTAAATTGGCCTCTAAGTCGTAGAAAGGCATTTCTGGATTTCGGTCAAGCAGATTAGCGAAGTAATCTGCCGGCTTCCCGTCCAAACACCACAACATGACGTTGCGTCGGGCCTCCCCCTCCCAACCATTTATGTTGCAGAAACTTAGAAATTTTCGGTTCCAAGTTTTCCACTCAGTGGTCCCATCGTATATCAGTGTCTTGGGGACCTGGCACATTTTCTGGGCATTAGCCCTTCTTTCTGCCGCACGGGCGGCCCCAACATCCCGTTCACGAGGACCACCTTGCCTTACCATGTCGGTCAGCAACCGGCTGTTTTCAAGGGTACCTCGAAGAATATCCATCAACTGATGCTGAGTGATATCTTCCGCGCCCCTGGAACCAGCCGTCTGCAGAGGTTCATGTGCATATTGGTTGTTGGGAGTACGAGTGGACCCCCGCCTATCATTGGTTGTACTATTATGTCGAGGTTTGTTTTGTGACATATTATACCGCGGAGCATAAGTTGCCTTAGAAGTTTCCTTCGGGCGGGTGCTCGGCGGCATGTTAGTCCCCTGGGAGTCTGATTTATGCCTTCCAACAAAATCATCTATTACCCCAAATTCTCGATAATATAGATCAGTTTGGGGATCTTTCCCCACAGTATACTGACCCCTGATAAGTGATTCCTTAGAATCTTCAGTTTTTATGAGAGTAGTCTCATCTGGGTCAGCATAGCTTTTGGTTGTGGCCCCATTCCTAATTGTTCCTGAATGTTTGTCTGCTTGGTCACCATTCGTTGAGGAATCATTTTCCGACAAAGATATGTCTGATTCATGATCCCCCTCCGACTCACGACCAAGCCGACCAACCGAAGCCTCTATTGGGGTAGGATTATCAAAGGAAATCCCCCTCAACAAATCCTCAGTAATACTGAGACCCTTAACCTCATCTATATTGAGCCTAGTAAACGGTCTAATCTTTCTTAATCTTAAAATTTCTTGGGCCCTACAAGCTCCGACGCCAGGTAATAATAATAAATCCTCATCGGGACAATAATTAATAAAGACCAATACGCAAGCCATGATGTCAAATTAAATCAAGTTAAAAAACGTAGAAAAAATATATGATAATTATATACAAAGCTCAATTTAACAGGGCTAAACGTCACAACAGAAACAACTAATAGGCCAACAATGTGTGGGCGAGGACAAGTAGACCAGAGTTGAGTAGCACTAAATTTCCAAATAAGACCCAACCAAACTTATTAAATGAAAAATTTCCCCCAAAAAAGTAGCTTAGCAGCTATTTATAGAATACACAACAAATTAAACAATCAAATCAAAGCAAATTTCAAAAAACACCAAACTATGGTCTAGTCCTCAAGTACATATAAATGTAAATACACAATAAGATGTTCTAATTTGTGTTTTACCAGGAGGTTACATTTAACAGAAATAACTGCCAAACAGATTGCAGATGAAAAAATTGGGGAACCGGAAGTCAACAGGGTTAAATATTTTTACAAAATATAGCCTAAGTTAAATACCCCTCAGAACATAGCCCAAGTTCAATATTATTGTACAAATATAGCCCGAGTTAAATATTCAAGAGAATATAGCCCAAGTTGAATACGTGCACAAAAATATAGCCCGAGTTGAATATCCGTTGAAATATAGCCCAAGTTAAATATTTCTTCAAATATAGCCCAAAACCCAGGTCCCAATCAGAAATCACGCTGCAATCTGTACCACAGTAAATAATTAAATACAATATGTCTTTCCCTATCCAAATGGGAACAACACAAAAATTTGCCGAGAGTTGGTCACGTGGGCTGGCAAAACAATATGGCGTCCTACACAGCGCACCACGTGGGAACTTAGACGGCAATTTTTAATAAATTGCGAAATGACAGCGTCTTTGACTACAATAGCGTAGTCAACAACACTTTAGTTTTGTTGAAAAACAGCTTCACGTGGTGCAAGCACTGCACTAAACACGCAAAACTTCCAATTAAAGAAGTAGGTCAAACAAAACCTCCTAATTAAACACGGCAAACACCGCGTAAATAATTCCACGCGGAGGAACAAATGCTCGCTGCGTCAAATGTAGTGTTTGTGCACACTACATGCGGTCCTCAAATAGCAACTAAGTAGGGTTTACTTACCTAAATAGGAGTATGTGAATTCTAGTCGGAACTGAGAAGTACGTCTGGTGGGTTCAAGGATCAGTGCAAAAGAGGCAGACTTCCGTTCCACGCATGCGCCAACAGGAAGTCAGGTGGTTGATGGTTAGGGCTAAATGCCGGCCCAAACCCGTACTATCAGTAAATGCCACACTGCGGAGCACAATTGTGTGATGTTTTTTGTGGTCTTGTATGATTGACTAGGCCCCCAATTAACGTCATACGGTGTCGCTTTTGCAATATCTTCAATTTTCAAAGGCTTGAAGCTGATCTGATACTATGGACTGGACGAAATATGGTTACAGTAGGTTTAGAAATTATCCCTGGACTAATTGAAACTGCTCTCAAGAATACAGTTAGGCCTACAATAAAGGTATGCCATAGATTTTACTCATTTCGAATCAAATTATGACAATTTCATTTTGAATGTGTTGTGTACAAAAAGATATTTACATTGTACTGCTAGGTAAGCGCTACCAAGTGCTTTCGTTAGAAACGGGGTGATTTGGTTGCACTTTTCAGCGCTATGTAATAGTCAGCTAGCCACAAGCGCTTGCTGCTTGCCGAAATAATAATATATTTTTCACTTTTTCCGATGTACAGTAGCGCTTATTTTAAGAAGCTGTTTCTAAGCATAGCGCTCGATAGCGTGAGTACTGTACATCTCACGCAATGTTTGCCTAAAATCATGCATTTCTGCGGTCAGGGTCAAACAAAAATTTTACTTGCATCTCTGCAGCCGCAAAGCCTAAAGTAAAATAATTTCACTCACAGTCGCATTAGCAGGCTTACTTGCAAAAAAGAGTGACCATAAATCGCCGCAATTACAACGTCACAACTAAACATGTCGATTATTTACTCTTTACGCTTGGGTAAATAGGTCAAATGCCTTATGTAGTCACTATGTCACAAATTTGGCCTTATATTCCAAAGCCTTTAATCAGAAGGATATTCTTTTAAAAATCAAGTTCAATATTGTGACATCCGGGGTCAAAAGTGTGTCACTAGGTCAAGTCCTAGAAAGTTCTTGTCACGGTAGACAATAGAGATAAAAATGTTGGTCTTTTCTTGATGAAATTTCTCCAGAATAAATTATTTCATTATAATCTAGGTCAAGTTCAATTATAGGTCTTCTGGACCGGGGTCCCTGATTTTTGGGCTACACGACTTCCCGATAATCGCTGATAACCTGTGGGACTGACGATCTGACAGACTAAAAAAAGTCGGTCTGACTGTCAGACTTTTTTCTGCTAAAATCAACAAATGCAGTTATTCCCTTTTAAGGCGGCGTTTACACATTAAAAGAAGGTTTTCCTTGTTTCCAAGTACTTTTATCATGATCTCAGTGTAAGACTTTGTTTTCCGGTTGTCATTTACCAATAATTCAATCGTTTTAATGCACAAAGTTTTCCCTCGCGAAATCATCGAGACTTCAGAAAAAGAGTACAAAAACACCAAGTTAGAAAAATGTTTCAGCTTTGCGATTGGCCTAAGAATTTATTATCGACCTATCAAAATATGTCTTACACAAGACACCGCATTGTCGCAAAACCAGGCTTTCTATACGGGTGTCCGCCTAATGATGGTTGAAAATTCTTGAGAAACATAGGAGTTGAGCACAGAATTAATTGCTTAAGCTGCCTGCCCACACATTTGAAGCTATACCCAAATCTAATAACCAAGGATTCTGAAGCCTGGTTAATAAGTGTAGTCTCGCGTGTATCGGTGCTATCACGGAGGTATATAAATAAATGGAGGTGAATGTTGATGAACTTCCCGATTATCCTCGCCTCGGGAGATCGAATCGTCGCCATTTTGTAATTTCTTAACGAAGCGGCCTGAAACATCGTTTTTACAAGTTAACACGTATTTACTAATTATATTTTGTGTTTTATTTTTAACAGAACATATTTGAGTAATTATTAAAGTTAAACCCGCACGAATTAGTCATGGTTAACGCGTCAAAACCAAAATAAAGTGCATTTTAAATTTCTTGATAAATCGGCCCGCCGCGAACAGAATTAAATGGCGGCAATTAGAATTTGTCATAATGTTGCAGTGCAAACTGTGAAGTGCTGGATGCAGTATTTAAATCAATTACCTGCTACATTTGTTCCTAATACATGTATCTTGGTCAGGGATGTGTTAATTTGTTTAATTTCGCTTGTTACTGTTCACAATTAATTGTAAAAAATAGAGTGGATGAAAATCGTTAATGGCGGCCGAAACCCTCAAAGTGAAGAGGTGATAAAATTTAAACGCATCTAGTGATGTTGAATGTGCATAATTTAGATTAATTACCCGCTGTATGTGTACTTAATAGATATATATTTGCAATGGATATGTTTTCTGTTCATTTTCTCAAGGTATCGTTCATTTTTAATGGTGAAATAAACAGTGTCCAAATTGACTCAAATAAGAGCATAATGGCATCCAATAAGGACAAATTGGTGTCAAATATTCCTTGATATAGAAATCTAGCTTTCTCTGGGATCAACCTCCATAAAGCAACAACCTGCTTCAAGCAATATTATCTAATATATAGACGAGAGTGTACAAAAAACGAAAGTTTTCTCATGCAAAACAGGTATTGCTCTAGAAATGTTGCAATGTAACTTTACATATTGATGGTTTACAATCCAAAATGAATGAACCAGCACTTGGCAATAAAATGGTTTTTATTCATAAACAATACTTACACACACTATCACCATGAGAGAGAACTTCAGAGGATAGCAGTTTCATATATTTTAGTAGTCACGTGACCCCTGGGTTTCAAATACAGATATTACACACCTTCCTATGTTCGATAATTATATTATTTCATAAGCCCTGTATGTACATAATACACTTGCACGCAACGAGTTAGTTATGTAACATTATTGTGTTTGTAATTCACAATATTGCATCTTTTCATCTCATGTGCATTCACCATAGCAATTATAAATGCATGATCTTCTATATCTGATCTAATAAGTTTTCATAGTGTTTAATTGGCACAGCATGTGTTTATTGATTAATATCAAACAAATATTACAATAAGCTACTGATCACAATCATAGCTACTGTATAAATGTGACAGATGGTGAGAGCATATACTGATTGGTTGTATATTGGTCCTTACTGGAACCCCACTGTGTAAACTGTTTGGGTTTAAACACCTATCAAATTCAATGTCAAGAATTAAGTACATGTAAACTCTTAATTAAATTCGTTCATATTGTTTTTTTTACTAATGTACCACGTGAAAAGATCGGCATTTTTTTAAAAAGAACGCGTGGAGTTATTATCGCATAATTAAAATTATGGACGATTAAATTTAAATTAAATTGTTAATTGCCTTAACAATTTGCACTGATCAATAGCTAATTATCATACAAAACAGGGCTATCAATTAACGATTAACGTTCCAGAGGTACCAAACACAAGACAGTACTTAACACCTTTGCCAAATACCCCGGCACCTATAGGCGGGCCTATTAATGAATTTATTAAGCGCGGATACAGCCCTGGTAGATAATTTAATTGCTTAGAAGTAAACAAAAAAAATGAAACAACAGAGAGAGGCTAGGCAGAATTAAACATTATTTATGACGAGCATATCATCGTATATATCTTAGATCTATCTGCAAAAATATGTTGGAAAAGAAAAAACGTAACTAGATCTATATTTATTTCGGCCAAAATTTCGGAAAGGTTTCATAAAAAGAATCATTTCAATAATCTATTATTAATCACCGCGCAATAAATAAACGCACGTAATAAAACACGTAGATCTACACATTAAATTAGCGATCGCATAAAAAGCTGTATAATGCCGTGAAAATCCTTTTCGCTCTTTTTATCTTTCCGCTTATTAGTGATAACGCTCATTAAATTCCTTGCGCCCCGTTGAGCATACTCTTATCAGTTTATAAGCAGACGATATTTTCTACGGCGAGGATAATCTAATCTCGTCAGTGTACTGTATAGGGAGTTTCAAATCCTTATATGTATTTAAATCCTTGGTGCTATACACCGGGCATGTTAAAGAACCAAGGTGTCTCTTCGGAAAGAGCTAGGGCATCTCGCCCGGATACCTTGTATCACACCACTATCTCTTCCACCTGCTGTCTCTTCAGCAAAAACACAGGACCCCATTGGAAATAAGTGCTTGCACTTTCATGGGTTATCCTTGACCGAGAGGTTTAAATAATTAATAAAAGTACTAACTTACTATTCCGCAAGGAGCCGTCAACTTTCACACATTTGGAGGAAAATCAACATGGATGTCAAATTTTAATGGATCTGTGGTGCCCAGGAATTGAACTGCTTTTTATACCCCGGCACAATGGCAGTTGTCTGGGGATATACTGTTTTCAGCTTGTCTCATTCTTGTCTCAAGATGGATTCTTGTGAATGCAACTCTTTCTAAAGTTAATGCAGGATTTTCTTCGAATTCTCACACATGAACAACCTCAATTATTTTTGCCAGAATTATGGCCCTTTGCCTGTGGGGGTATTATAGTCTGCCGAATGATGACGGCTGTACAATTATGCAGTTATGTATGTTTTTACAGCCTGTCAAATCATCTACTTGAGCAGCAACAAGGATATTGTACACGACATACTGTAAAATCATTTAATTTCGTTGGGACGAAATTTCGTGGTTTTGGTAAAAAAGACAATTTCGTTGGCACTTGAATTCGTGGATTTGCATTTCAGGTAACAAAACAAGGGTCAAAATTAATAGTCGTTGGGATTAAAGTTTGTGGTTGAAGTAGACCACGAAATCCACGAAATTTAATCCCCCACGAAAATTAATGATTTTACAGTACATTACAAACTGGTGAAAATGTATGAAGGATACGTGTACTCAAATACAATGAACTTGTATGAGTGACATTACAAAGCTATACTTACACTGCTTTACTTATCTGTATGTATGATAATAAACAAATATACAATATCTGTATGTATGATCACAGGTAACAGTATCATTGAAAAAGAAATAAAAAAATTGAAATTGAAAAATAAAAAATTATCGAAATTTAGGTATTATAATAATTATAATACCTAAATTTCGATAATTTTTTTTTTTTCAATTACTACCTAAATTTCGATAAAAATTTTTTTTTTTCAATTTCATTTTTTATTTCTTTTTCAACGATACTGTAACCTGTATGTATGATATTAGAGATCATCTGATGTACACACCTACACAGGAAAAATTTCTGCGTACGCCTGGCGTACGCTTAGGTCTGGCGTACGCATATCGTACGCGGATCGTACGCTTTTCGTATGCCTTTTTTGTCGTACGAACCGCGTATGCCAAAAAAGCGTACGCCAGGCGTACGATTTTTGACGTACGTCTAAAGTTGGCGTACGACAAAAATGTACGATCCGCGTATGGATTTCGTACGTCAGAATGAAGCGTACGCTTAACGTACGCTCTTATATGTGAAAATGGCGTACGCTTTTCGTACGCTTTTTTGAAGAATGAACCAGGTCGTAATTAAGTTGTCACGCGGGACCATTTCCAAATTTCAAATCTTTTATTTATTTAGTATCATATAATCAGATCAGTATTATAATTTGTAACAACTATTTAAGAATTGAAGGCCAGCTTGGCTATATTATAGTGATTGGTAGAATCCATGTCCACTAAATCTTTATATAAGGTACGGATGTGAGGTTCTATATCTGTCAACAGTTTAATGTACTAGGGGTTTAATCAAAGGTAAATATGACTACCACTAGTACAATGGATTGAGGCACATGTACCATCAATACAAATGATTAAATTTGTCTGTTTTATATTATATCAAATGCATTTGAGAAACTCCCTCGGTTTTTAACTCTCATAGTGTACAGATATCCCTATGGGGTTTGGTGTGCACATCTCTAATATACAGCCATACCTAGTCTGTATGTATGATAATATACAACTATACATGGTCTGTATGTATGATAATATACAACTATACATGGTCTGTATGTATGATAATATACAACTATACCTAGGCTGTATGTATGATAATATACAACTATACCTAGTCTGTATGTATTATAATATAAAACTATACATGGTCTGTATGTATGATAATATACAACTATACATGGTCTGTATGTATGATAATATACAACTATACATGGTCTGTATGTATGATAATATACAACTATACATGGTCTGTATGTATGATAATATACAACTATACATGGTCTGTATGTATGATAATATACAACTATACCTAGTCTGTATGTATGATAATATACAACTATACATGGTCTGTATGTATGATAATATACAACTATACATGGTCTGTATGTATGATAATATACAACTATACCTAGTCTGTATGTATGATAATATACAACTATACATGGTCTGTATGTATGATAATATACAACTATACCTAGTCTGTATGTATGATAATATACAACTATACATGGTCTGTATGCATGATAATATACAACTATACATGGTCTGTATGTATTATAATATACAACTATACATGGTCTGTATGTATGATAATATACAACTATACATGGGCTGTATGCATGATAATATACAACTATACATGGTCTGTATGTATTATAATATACAACTATACATGGTCTGTATGCATGATAATATACAACTATACATGGTCTGTATGCATGATAATATACAACTATACATGGTCTGTATGTATGATAATATACAACTATACATGGTCTGTATGTATGATAATATACAACTATACCTAGTCTGTATGTATGATGATATACAACTATACATAGGCTGTATGTATGATAATATACAACTATACATGGTCTGTATGTATGATAATATACAACTATACCTAGTCTGTGTGTATGATAATATACAACTATACATGGTCTGTATGTATGATAATATACAACTATACCTAGTCTGTATGTATGATAATATACAACTATACATGGTCTATATGTATGATAATATACAACTATACATGGTCTGTATGTATGATAATATACAACTATACATGGTCTGTATGTATGATAATATACAACTATACATGGTCTGTATGTATGATAATATACAACTATACATGGTCTGTATGTATGATAATATACAACTATACATGGTCTGTATGTATGATAATATACAACTATACCTTGTCTGTATGTATGATAATATACAACTATACCTAGTCTGTATGTATGATAATATACAACTATACATAGGCTGTATGTATGATAATATACAACTATACATTGTCTGTATGTATGATAATATACAACTATACATGGTCTGTATGTATGATAATATACAACTATACATGGTCTGTATGTATGATAATATACAACTATACATGGTCTGTATGTATGATGATATACAACTATACATAGTCTGTATGCATGATAATATACAACTATACATGGTCTGTATGTATGATAATATACAACTATACCTAGTCTGTATGCATGATAATATACAACTATACATGGTCTGTATGTATGATAATATACAACTATACATGGTCTGTATGTATGATAATATACAACTATACATGGTCTGTATGTATGATAATATACAACTATACATGGTCTGTATGTATGATAATATACAACTATACCTAGTCTGTATGTATGATAATATACAACTATACATGGTCTGTATGTATGATAATATACAACTATACATGGTCTGTATGTATGATAATATACAACTATACATGGTCTGTATGTATGATGATATACAACTATACATGGTCTGTATGTATGATAATATACAACTATACCTAGTCTGTATGTATGATAATATACAACTATACATGGTCTGTATGTATGATAATATACAACTATACCTAGTCTGTATGTATGATAATATACAACTATACCTAGTCTGTATGTATGATGATATACAACTATACATGGTCTGTATGTATGATGATATACAACTATACATGGTCTGTATGTATGATAATATACAACTATACCTAGTCTGTATGTATGATAATATACAACTATACATGGTCTGTATGTATGATAATATACAACTATACCTAGTCTGTATGTATGATAATATACAACTATACATGGTCTGTATGCATGATGATATACAACTATACATGGTCTGTATGTATGATAATATACAACTATACCTAGTCTGTATGTATGATAATATACAACTATACATGGTCTGTATGTATGATAATATACAACAATACATGGTCTGTATGTATGATAATATACAACTATACCTAGTCTGTATGTATGATAATATACAACTATACATGGTCTGTATGTATGATAATATACAACTATACATGGTCTGTATGTATGATAATATACAACTATACCTAGTCTGTATGTATGATAATATACAACTATACATGGTCTGTATGTATGATAATATACAACTATACATGGTCTGTATGTATGATAATATACAACTATACCTAGTCTGTATGTATGATAATATACAACTATACATGGTCTGTATGCATGATAATATACAACTATACATGGTCTGTATGTATGATAATATACAACTATACATGGTCTGTATGTATGATAATATACAACTATACATGGTCTGTATGTATGATAATATACAACTATACATGGTCTGTATGTATGATAATATACAACTACTGTATAGCGGGTATATTTCGCGGGGGTTTAATTTTCGCTATATTCGCGGTCAGCATGGAATGCGCGAAATCTAAACCCCGCGAAATAATCACCAAAAATATAGATATTTTACAAAGGGAGACAATGCATCAAGGAACTTTATAAAAAAAATCCAACATTACTTTGCAAGACGTACAAAAAGACACATTGAGTCGCTTCTGTAAATTACGGTAATAATAAATAGACTACGACATGTATAAAGTATGATTAGAAATTTGATATTTGTAAAGAACGTGTTAAAAACTCTATGCATGCATATCAATATCGTTTGAAGGTTTGAATTGTAAGCCGTTTCATAACACTTGTTCAATTTTGTTTGTGGAACGTGTAAATGTTTGCTGAAATAATGATTTGTTTGTAAATAGATCTACATATTTTTCTTATGTTAGCACTTAATGATCAGTATGTTTGGTTTATTGCGTTTCTTTATCCTCACCACCAGATAATCCTTATGGGTGAGGCCTCCAGAAGACTTTTAGGTTTGGGGGGATATTGCATTATACAGAAGATGCCCTAATTCCAGAAGCATCCCTGGTTCTTTTTGCATGCCATATTTATAGCACCCATACATGGGACCTCGGTTTAAAGTATCACCCAAAAGACTATCAGTAATTTTAGATGGCCAGCCCGGGATTCGAACCCACAACCCAATGACTGCACAAGGTGTTCACCCATTCGGTTTAAACCCTTTAATATCATGTGATCTATATGTTAAGATAATTATGCCAATAATATTATATGCCTGTGAACTACCACGTCAGTAAAATTGATGTCAGCCTTGCCAACGAACTGTTTAATATGACTCCCGAATATTTTTATCTCTCACTCCTAGGAGCAGAGATTATCTCATCAGATGATTATGTGACTGTGAGAAATGTGTTTCTAAAACGTGCATACACATATATCTACCACTGTTTAAAAGACTGATTACTACATGTAGATATAGTGTGGCGTATACTGTCAATAGTGTCACACCGACAACATATAATGCACCCACACCTGTGGATTAAGAATGTGTTTCATATTTTGATACATGTACATGTACTATGTCATACATAGTTTATATGACTTCTATATTATGTATATAATGTTGTAATACACAATGTAATTATTTACCTGTATATATATATATCACATATCACCAAATATGGTGGAAATAAAGATATTGAATTGAATTGACTATTATACTCGTACTCTGACGTTTACCGCCCGTTCCATGTTTACCAACAAGGTTTTAATTTCGCGGTCAAGGCCGTTAGCCCAAAATCAAGACACCGTGAATTTAAAAGGATCCAATTAACGCGAAAATTGGACACCGTGAAATATACCCGCTATACAGTATACATGGTCTGTATGTATGATAATATACAACTATACATGGTCTGTACGTATGATAATATACAACTATACATGGTCTGTATGTATGATAATATGCAACTATACATGGTCTGTATGTATTATAATATACAACTATACATGGTCTGTATGTATGATAATATACATCTATACATGGTCTGTATGTATGATAATATACAACTATACATGGTCTGTATGTATGATAATATACAACTATACATGGTCTGTATGTATGATAATATACAACTATACATGGTCTGTATGTATGATAATATACAACTATACATGGTCTGTATGTATTATTATATGCAACTATATATGGTCTGTATGTATGATGATATACAACTATACATGGTCTGTATGTATGATGATATACAACTATACATGGTCTGTATGTATGATGATATACAACTATACCTAGTCTGTATGTATGATAATATACAACTATACCTAGTCTGTATGTATGATAATATACAACTATACATGGTCTGTATGTATGATAATATACAACTATACATGGTCTGTATGTATGATAATATACAACTATACATGGTCTGTATGTATGATAATATACAACTATACCTAGTCTGTATGTATGATAATATACAACTATACATGGTCTGTATGTATGATAATATACAACTATACATGGTCTATATGTATGATAATATACAACTATACATGGTCTGTATGTATGATAATATACAACTATACATGGTCTGTATGTATGATAATATACAACTATACCTAGTCTGTATGTATGATAATAAACAACTATACATGGTCTGTATGTATGATGATATACAACTATACATAGGCTGTATGTATGATAATATACAACTATACATGGTATGTATGTATGATAATATACAACTATACCTAGTCTGTATGTATGATAATATACAACTATACATGGTCTATATGTATGATAATATACAACTATACATGGTCTGTATGTATGATAATATACAACTATACATGGTCTGTATGCATGATAATATACAACTATACCTAGTCTGTATGTATTATAATATACAACAATACATGGTCTGTATGTATGATAATATACAACTATACATAGGCTGTATGTATGATAATATACAACTATACATGGTCTGTATGTATGATAATATACAACTATACCTAGTCTGTATGTATTATAATATACAACAATACATGGTCTGTATGTATGATAATATACAACTATACATAGGCTGTATGTATGATAATATACAACTATACATGGTCTGTATGTATGATAATACACAACTATACATGGTCTGTATGTATGATAATATACAACTATACCTAGTCTGTATGTATGATAATATACAACTATACATGGTCTGTATGTATGATAATATACAACTATACATGGTCTGTATGTATGATAATATACAACTATACATGGTCTGTATGTATGATAATATACAACTATACATAGTCTGTATGTATGATGATATACAACTATACCTAGTCTGTATGTATGATAATATACAACTATACATGGTCTGTATGCATGATAATATACAACTATACATGGTCTGTATGTATGATAATATACAACTATACATTTTCTGTATGTATGATAATATACAACTATACCTAGGCTGTATGTATGATAATATACAGCCATACATGGTATGTATGTATGATGATATACAACTATACATGGTCTGTATGTATGATAATATACAACTATACCTAGGCTGTATGTATGATAATATACAACTATACATGGTCTGTATGTATGATAATATACAACTATACATGGTCTGTATGTATGATAATATACAGCTATACATGGTATGTATGTATGATAATATACAGCTATACATGGTCTGTATGTATGAGAATATACAGCCATACATGGTCTGTATGTATGATAATATACAACTATACCTAGTCTGTATGTATGATAATATACAGCCATACATGGTCTGTATGTATGATAATATACAACTATACATGGTCTGTATGTATGATGATATACAACTATACAAGGTTTGTATACGTATGTATGGTAATGCACAAATATGCATGATACTACACAACTAATACTACACAACTAATACTACACAACTTAACTTTGGTTAACTTAAATATATATAAGGGCATATCTCTAGATCTTGTGTGCTTAATTAATTTAGAACACACTACACGTTATTACACATACTATATAATATGCTACAAGTACAATAATTATAAGACGTGCAATCTCAGGTATTCGAAAACTTGCATATATAGGCATACAACTATCAATTTTGCATGTGCTTGCATTTTTAGAAACCAATATTAATTTAGAATTAGAAGGGGAAGTAACCACTACCTGATATTGTAAATGGGGGATTTCCCAGGAAATTTGAAAACGAAAGTACAATTTTCCGAAAACTGTTTGACCCTGTTTATGGGTTTATTGTCGGACATTTTGATGACTAGTGTAGTATGTTTCAAACAATGGTAGACGTAAACTTGGATTTTAGAATTCGTTAAGTTAATGTAGTAGTTATGACTTATTAGTGAGAAAACGTAATGAAACGATGTCACAATTAGATATAAGTGCTATTTATGAACTGGACCAAGATGGTAAGAAGACGATAGTTGTAAAGGTATGTAGTTATTTTATCAGAGCTACAGATAAGGTATTAGTCCATTGGGTATTTTACCCCCAAGTTTCAATTTTGATTGGGTTTTCCCAAATTTTAAATCCAATTCATAGGGTAAATGATATTTTATGTACTGTTTTCACTATATCATCCTTTTCTTTTTGGGTATTTCAGATTTTCATTGCTTTTTCTTACTCCCTCATCTCAAAATCTATTGTTTTTTTTAAGAAAATTAATTGGGTAATTACGCCAATACGCAGCTTATCTGTAGCTCTGATATTATTTTATCATTTTTATGTCTATGTTTTAATCATATTTTGTACTGTTTTTCAGTGACGGGTACCGACCTTTGGTTTTGCAATCCTTGCACATTTTTATGTATAATACTTGTAATTATTACAAGTTTTGTATTTATACTGTATGTGGCTACTCGATCACTCTCAAATGTTGAGTGTGATGCTGTAAATATGTTTTTGGACAGTATAATTATTCTTGAATTTAGCAAATACTTAATAAACCAGATGCGAGTAACTGTACTGAGTATTGCGTTTTATTGTGCATATTCTTATCAAGTACATTTGTATCTCATTTTGTGTACACGGTGTATTGCCCAACATTATGACTACAATACTCATTTACTCGCAATATTCTGTGTGCAAGTATAAAATCCACAGTTAATGATATTAGTTCAACACAGTGGCGTAACATTAATGTGAAAAGTAAAACAAATAATATAAATATGGCCAAAATCACAGGTAACTCGGTCTTTGAAAATGAAAAAAAAATAAGAAAAGTTGTGTTTTTCATAAGTATGAGGACCCCAACCATAACCATATTTTTTTAGATCGTAGCTCCTACATGTAGACTAGACATTAAGTGAAACACTTGTACACTGGGTCGTCAAGTAGGTCCTTATCAGTATTATAATTAACTGTACCAACGTATGATGATCTCACTGGCATTTTATCCTAACTAGACTATGTTACATACTATCGAATAAACCAAGCATTATCCAATTAAAAAACACACAAATGATGCGTCACTGTATTATAACGTTAATACTTAACTCAAGCATGATCAACTACTTAGATCTTATTTTCAGAAATCGTGAGTAATCATACGTGCCAGACCTTTTTCTATTACGTACATGTATATACATAAACATAAGTTTTTAGAAAACAGTCTGAAATTTCGTATTTACAAATGTAGGCCATGTTATTATAATAAATATACGAATCTATAGTTGATTCAAAGATCTCTGTCACAACCGCGTAAACAAACATTCACCCCGGTCGATTATAAAAGGTGTGTCAGGATTAAATTACACTTAAGTGATTAAAAAAGCTAATAGTCCTATAGCGTAGTGGTTATACTTGCTACAATTAGCTATTCAGAAATGGAACATAATGGCGGTTTTGACAGGCATCGTTGAATCGACAATACAAATGTATATTGATCTATAGATATACTCGTATATCGATTTCGAGCATTGAGCCGTGACTGCACTTTGAAAGTTTAATCCATTCGCCGATAAAGATTGGTGCGGGATTGACTATTCAGATATGCATTACAAATGACTGTATCGAACTTGTGCGTCTCTTAGTGTGGTCGTGACATTTAAGCGCTATGCATTGAAACTTTTGTCAAGCCCGATGTGTAAGTTCGATTTTTTTTCAAATATATCAAAATTAACTTTTTTTATTGCGCAATACTTGTAATAAATACCTTGAATGATACATCCCAATACGCAAATGTGTCCCTTAACTAAAACTAAACTTTAGCTAATTTGAAACGACCACGCTGTTAATCTATTCGTATTACACAAGAGGGATGGTTAATGACTTATGGTTGAATGTGAGAAAGTCAGGAACAGAGATTCTATTCAGAGCGAAGTAAATCAGAGCTTACACTGGTTAACTTATTTTCTGAAAAGTAGAGTGTTGACTGTATATAGCGCTCCAACACAAAGTTGATCTATGTTTTCAAATATTGAAATACGACACTATCTTGGGCCTATCGCAAATTTAAGAACATCGGATGAATTACAAAAATAAATTAATAAAATAAAATTAATGTAATACAAATTTATAATCTTTACAATTACAAGAATTCATGAATTCCAAAAATGAAATTTTGGTATTCGAACTAAGAACATTTGGAGTGGGGGTCCTAAACGTTAATTAGTATCATATCTTTAAATCCTGACTATTGAAATCAATAAATCACGGGTTACACGCCCAAATAGACTCGTCTGATAGGTCCTGACTCAGGGTTCAAAATTGAACTATACTTAGCCTGCTATTTCACTTTCGGTGTTTAGGTGTGAGATACGAGTTTTATTTATCAGAAAAGAAAGTAAACATTCATATCGTATTAAAATTTCTATTATCAGTGTTAACTTGGCCATGAGAGTAAACATTATGATTATTAAAGTGTATTATATTAAACTTAACACATACATGCGCGAAGAGAGCATAATTATGTACATATATTTAGAAGTACGTGTCCATGAGTAAATCGATATAAATACACTTGTTAAATGTAATAAGTACACCAACATGTGATGCGTATATCTTTTGTATTATGCATTATATCATGTTCATTTTTTGCATGTCTTCATGCGAGTAGTATAGCAGCAATATCCGATAATTCGATATTTGTAATTTGCCCGCTGCGAGCAGTGAACCGTGAATTTTCAAATTATGCAAAATACACGTGCAAAACAAATGATTTTCGCACGAAGTCTCAAATTGTTACATACACATTGTCCATCAATACACACACCAGGAAAACACAAAACCGGAAGAATTACGATAACAGACCGTGCAAGGTTTGTGAAACATACACGTCTCATGACAGTAAATAGTCTAGTGTAGCTAAGGTCATCATGACCTTGACCTTTCGACCTCAATATTAGTAGGATAGTTAGCAACCTCTCTGTAAAGTTTTACGATCTAAGATCCTATATTTCTTATGGTGTGGACCAGTAATTGTTGTGTGTTCAAAGGTCATGGTGAGGTTGACCTTTGATCCAAATGACCTTGAAATTGAGTCGGACCGCCTATGGTGGATGAATAATCTTCTCTTAAAATTGTGTAATCCTAGGTCCACCCGTTTTGGAATTATTGATGGAAAACCATTCGGTATGTCGACTGGCCGACTATTTCCACGTATTTGCTATGTACTGTGTTGGTGTACTTATAACATTTAATGAGTGTAGACATAAGTCAGCAGTACACCATAGATACAAGGGTTGTCCGTGATCGTTGCGAACTTTAGACGCTACATGTTATTTTCCTTAAATATTTTAACACATCTTCGGTCAATTCATTTATAACATATATCTAGTTCTTAGAATTTATTTCTTGGTGCATTTTTTGCTACAAATCCTGATTAACTGATGTCGGTTGGGTAGGGTCGGCACACACTCAATTGTTTTGAATAAAAATGAAGTGGTGTTATTCAAGACCGTCTCATTGAAAGTAATTGGCATTATTTGCTTTAAAAATCATATATGATTATAGGCTTAAACGTCAATGTTTTCAGCGTCATTTTGTTAGTTTAAACCTGGGTGACGTCAGTTGGTAACAACGACGCCGTGAATTTATTCCTAACGTTAGTATCGAAGTTTCGTACAGTGGTGGGGTAATCAAAAATAAAATAATATTAACATCTCTTAAACAAACATTAGTCATACCATCAGAGGTATGTTGTTAATGTGAAACGAGGAATACGCAAACTGTATTTGAACATATTTTATTATTTATAAAGTTACCACACGCATCTTTAAAAAGTCACCATATTTAACATCTCATTCAATGCACTAATTTCAAGGTAATTATGAATAAAACATACATGATTCAAACATGACCTCAGTACACGTTCTACGTGTTAACGCATATATCGAGGGTTGTCTCCAAGACTGTAGTAAGTCCTTCTTTAATTACATGTAGTTACTACAGTGTTGCGGGCAAACTTCGATTATCATACACCCTCTGCATAGCTTGGCGAATTTGACACGAACCTAACCTGTTGATTACCATACTTTAACAGTCGATATCTTGTCTGTATTTATAACTTCAGTTGTATGTTTCATAGTCAGGGAGTATCACGAACACGTCTAAGATGAAATAAAAACACAAATTTGAACTACCGATATTACACGAATTGTGCTTGGGTCATTAATATATTCAATACAAGAACCATGTAATATATTCAATGCAAGAACCATGTAATATATTCAATGCAAGAACCATGTAATATATTCATGCATAAAGGTCAGGTTCGTGTCAAAATCGTCAATCTATACAAAATGATATATTGGACCCCTCTCTGTGCTAGTACGTGACACCTGAACGACGCAATGATTAACAATTGTCTTCTTTCTTTCTCTGTCTTTCTTCCTTTTAATTTGCAGGACCCACTCTGTGTGAGATACAAGGAATCCGGGTGCGATACCCTAGTCTTCGTACTATGATCTACTATTCCATTTGTCTTAAAAGCTTACGTTTTCAAACTGCGGCATAAAACAAATATCAGCCCCTCATGTGTCAAGCCGTTGATCCAAACTTATTACTCCTTTTTAAAGTATTCTTATGTGGTTACTTTCACCCGGAGCCCTATACGTTATGTTTTATACTTGCCTGCTTTCATCAAATGCAAGTCTTTAAAACATTGATTTCGATTTCGCCCCCACTGTTCAGTGCTGCAATGAAACCGAAAGTAGGATCATGGTTGTAAATAATTCGCTGGCTTAGAATGCAGAGAAGGTCGTTAGTGCAAAATCAATATATTGAGAAAACAAGAAAAAACTGTCCGTAAATTACTCTTTACTTAATGTGAATAAATACAGCTGCTTCAACTTAATTTTGGTCTACATGACGAGTTCCGAAATAGGCTCGTAAGAATAAAGCGCCTTGTGATTCTTATTTTAAATATGTATCAATCTTATAAGGTCGTCAGTCGTACCAGCAAATTGTGATGAAAGTAATTTTGTTGATAGAAATGTCTCGTTGTTAGCACCCACTAAGCTGTTAAATCTTCCCTGTTTCATTTTGTCATTGCAGCACTTCCCACCGAACATCGATGTGGAACATTTACAGTCTTACCTTGAACTACATGTGTTTGGAGTTGAACATGTCACACTGGTATTGCCTCACCCTGGATGTAATGTAGCAGTAGCATCACTGGATGGCGATGTATCAGGTAAGTTGTTGATATGTGAAGAAAAGGTTTAAAAACTAAACTACCAGTTTCCGATGGACGCCTTTAGCAGTTTAGCCCCGTTCAACCACCATGCGGCATTGTAACGAAATATCAACGGTTCTGCTAGAAAACTATGCTTAAAGTTAATCTTAGATACGAAGGAAACTTTGCTTAAATTTAACTCTGAGTACGAAGAAAACTATGTTACACGTAATCTTTGATGCGAAGAAAACTGTACTCTAAATTAAATTTCTTAGTACGAAGAAAACAAAACCATGCTTAAGTCTAATTTAAGAACGCAGGAAACGATGCTTAAGAGTTTAGTGCTGGGAACGAAGAGAAGTGTACTTAAATTTGATTTTGGATGTGTTTATAAAAACAAATACTAGTATCTTCGCTTTCAGAGTAGATACAGTGTGGTGAAGGCTTTGTGGCGTTCAAAGTCTCTATATTACTAAGATTATGGACATTAACTTTTAATACATATTATACAGTTTCAGATGCATGCCTTGCTACCTATCAAGGAAATGTGTTTTCTAAACCAATCAAACGAAACTGTTACCCAGAATTGGCAATGCTTGGCTCACTAGCTGGTGTTTATCTTGAGGATGTGCCAGGTACAGTATCAAATATAATATCATTGAATGTGTGAATAAGTTAAAGTTATTGATACGAACAATTACACGGTGTATATCCGAATCGGCACTCTCTTTGTGTAAAACGCTGTTTCAGAGAGTGCCGATACGGGTGGGTATACAACCATAGGTGGCAGTATCAGTGTTTGGAAAAGAAAAAGAACAATCCGTCACTGAGTTAATACATTACATGGACCGTATATATATCGATTGTCTATCTAACTCCCTGTACACTATCAAGGTATAAAGCGTAGTATATGTCTATGTCCAAAGATTGTGGAACATTGCATCTTACGATAGGCTTGGTTCCCAACAATTATTACGATACTGTGAGCGCAGCGGGTAACCAGTGCATAAATAAAATGACCTTGAGCGAAGTTAAATAACGAAAGTAACACTGTTTTGCTGTTTCGCAGTTATAAGATACAATTGAACGAGATTTTCGGTAAGAATGAATATCTTATAGTTTATTTGAATGACTTGTATAGCAATTTTTCTTCAGCGTCCGTATTTTATGTTGAAACAACGAGATGAAATGTTCCACAATCTTTGGCATATAGACATATAGTATGCTTTATACCTTGATAACGTTAGTATATTAGTTCAGTACGGACATTTTTATATTATTTTTTTTAATCGTTTGCGGACCAAACACTGATACTGCCACCTGTGTATACAACGTGAATTATACGACTGGTTAGTATCCTATGATATAACTTTCAGTGTTGGGATATTAGCCGTAAGTGCTGTTAACATATCAATGTCATATGTAATAATCAAGTATGAAAAATAACAAACGGTTTGTTGAATACATGATCATTTAAGCCGTGGGTGTGGCGACTTCTTGTAGTTTTCTTGTTGAGGACTGTATAAAGTTTGAATTTTCTCTGAAGCCACATTGGAATTATTTCTTTTTTGTTTAATTCCTTTTTTGTGTCTTTAGTTAAAATTGAAACTGATTAAATAAAACACATATTCAATTTAACACTTTTATTAACTCTAATTTTTACAAAGTTCTTTATTTTTAATAATGACAATAATATTTTTAATTTCTAAATTTTCGAATAAAGTGACCGCAGCCAAAGAATTTAATCTAAATAGTAATGGTGACCTGTAATAGGGCATTTGCTTTATATAGAGTCTTGCGCGCCAAGGAATATTTCCATTGGGCGCAAATAATTATGGCGCACTAATACATCGGAAAAGTACCACAATATTGGCGCATTAACCAATAAATTATGACTAAGTGGCGCAAGTAAAATGGCGCGCTTATTCAACCATAACATATATCACTTATTTGATATCAAATGATAGAATAACATTTAAACATATAAAGACCTAAAATGTCAATCGGGGTACTTTTGCGACACTCCCCACAAACAAAGGCAAAGTTGAAGTTTAAGTTCCTGAGTGCTGAAATTGTTTATGTATTTGATCATATCTTCATTGTCAATTGTTCTATTTCTGATCGTTCACATCTTGGAAGATTGGACTATTGTGTTTTATACTGCGCCAACTTTGCGCCGACACTGTTAATCCTTTAATTACACATACTTGAAGAGAATGGAATTACTAACACTGATGTGTATTTCAAAGATTATTATTTCTATGAAGGTTGATCAATGTAATTAAATGCACATTATTATGAATATCATCCATGCATTTTTACTTTTACACACACTGCCACTATAGTAATCCATGTAGGGAATCACATTTTTTAGTTTTAACTCATTAATATTCCTCTGTTGAATGGTTGGAAATTTTTAAACACTGCACTTTTTTAATCATTTTTATTTTTACACTTTTAATTAAATCACTTTGATAATTCCATTTATGCACTATCAGCATAACTCACTAACTGTGGTTTGAATTTTATCTTAGCACTTTTGGCAGCCCTTTTCACTGGGGGAGAAGTTTGTGTGACTTGAATTGGTTTAACGTTTTTCAAGTAAATTCTTAGCAGAGTTTGATCACTGTCTTTGTAACTGAGTGTAACTTGATCCTTTGTGGTTTGGTTTTCAACCATTTCACTCTTATGTTGCTCTTCGTTAACATTGTCATATTTCTTCATATATGCAGGATACCTTTTCATTCTTGTGACTGATGAGTTCAGATAACTAACTGCCAATTCTCTTTTGGTAGGTACATCTGGATTCTCGTCAATCCATGGTTTTGTTACATGATATCTGCTGTCATTAAATTGAGCAGTATTATTGAAGTTTAACATGGTCTTTTCATCATTTGACATGACTGGTCTGTTCTTGATACTCATTGGTTTCTCCATGTTCCAGGAATCATCAAGTTCAACTGGAGTTTGCAAGGATTCATCAAGGCTAGTTAATGTGCTGCAACTTGATATAGGGTTTCCACTTGATATTGCAAGCACGTTGACACTGGTATTCGTAACAACACTTTCATGAGTACGTCCAGTTAAAATCCAGCCGAGTCTTGAACTTAATAGGTACAATCCTGGTTGTAACTCAACTTTCTGTGTTGAGACTATATCTAAGTAATAGTCATTACCTATAAGTAAGTCCACACTGCATATCTCTCTTTCTTTGCAGATAGTGTCAGCTAAATGAACTGAGTGAATATTGTTTTCACATCAGCTGACATGTTTTTCATGGGTTTTCTTTCTATCTGTCCACTTATAATAGGCACTATGTTCACTGATATTTCCATTGAATCACCATTTTGTAATCCAAGTTTTAGTGAAGACACTTTGGTTGGGACCAATTTTGACTTTGAGGTCCCAAATGTCATTATTCTTATTTCTTCCTCTCGTTCTACTTTTAATCCCAGTTTATTTGCTAACTTGTCAGATATATATGAACGCTGTGATCCAGAGTCCAACATAAGTCTGACCATCTGTGTTTTATCTTTATTTTGTATTGTGGTTGTTGCTGTCTGCATTAAAATCATCTCACCTGATGACATAAATGCATTTTCCTGGTTTTCACATGATTCATAACCATAATTATCATCAGAATTTGTTAATTCTTCAGGCAGGTGTACACTTGTACTAGTACCAAACATTTTTGGGCACAAACTTCTGTGGTGATCATTTCTTATGCCACAATGTACACACAGTCTATTTGCTTCACATTCATTTGATCTATGTCCTGACCTCAAACATTTATAACAACTGTTTCTAAGCTGCTCTTTTCTTTCACTGATGGAACTGTACTTCTTTCACTGATCACTCCAGTGGTTTTGACTGCAGTAACGACAAAGATTTGAATATCGCTGTGTTTGGGCTGTACCATTTGTTTGCAAATTGTTCATTTTTACCTCACTAGTATTTGCCATTAGACTTTCTGCAGATGATTGTTGACTATTTGAAGAACTTCTGTTTTGTGTTCTTGTCTCAGGTTTGCTGTCAGATGTAAATGTTTTCTTTTCAGCCGTTTCACGAGCAGTGATGTATCCATTCAGTATTTCACGAAGTGATGTAACAGTCCATTTTTTTGTAGAACCGTTGCTGATCTCCAGTTGGAGTAACACATACTCTGGCAACTTGGACCTGATCATGGACACAAACACATCTTGGTTAATGTTTTGATGGAGTACTTCTAAGCTCCTAAGATGTCGTTCTATGTGGTCAATGAAGAATCTCAAACTTTTAACACTGTTGTTTGCATTTGGAAGATTAATCATTTTATTATAGTGTAAGTCAATCACTTCCTGAACATCCCCAAATCTTTGCTTGAGGATTTGAATGGCACTGTTGTTATTATCATTTGTCAAGGATAGTCCTGCTATTGAATTTCTGGCATCGCCAAACAGCTTACTTTTCAGATACGTGAACTTTTCTACATCTGATAAGCCTTCATTCTGATGGACCACTATTTCATACGAGTCCCAGAACTCGAGCCATTTGAGCTTATCTCCGCTGAATGAAACCATATCCAGTTTTGGCAGCTTCACACTAGAATTTGGTTTTGCACTACTTTTAGACTTCACTTGTTCTTGTTGATTTAATGTTAAAACATGAATATCATGATGTAACTTGTCAAACTGCTCTTGGTGAAACGATGGCATTTTTTCTTCTTTTTCCCTTTTGGAATTAACACTTTCTTTGAATTGTTTTAAATCCAAGTAACATTCCATGGCTTCATCACACAAATCACAATCACTATCCATGATTTCTTGAATATTTTACTCTTCTTCCATGGTAGATACTAACTTTTCAGACTGTGACTCTAACTTGTCACAGTACATTTTCAACTTTTCTAGACACCTGCTTGATTTAAACACTACAGTGTCTACATCAAGATATTCTATATCTGATGTCATTAATCCTCTTCCTTCTGATATTGCTTTTGCAATAACATTCCTATATCGGGTTCTCACCCCTTTAATATAGGAAACACTAGACATTTTGTCCTTTTTATTTTGTAGTATTCCACTTAATATGACAAATTATTTTCAATTAGCTCAAATGAATTACGGTGAAATATTCACTTTTTTGTTGATCACAATGACACTTTTTCTTATCATTGACACTTTTTTCATTTCAAATACTGACAATTTTCTATCCGCATTTGATAACAAACTGTTTTCAGTTTGCCCACCTTCGTGGAGTTCCAGGAAAGAAATTTAAGACACTTTGAATTAAATCTTCCTTCACTGAATTTATTTAATTTTCATCACAAACACTGACACTTTTTGATCAACATTTGTGTAACAAACTGTTTTCAGTTTGCCCACCTTCGAGGAGTTCCAGGAAAAAAATTTAAGACACTTTGAATTAAATCTTCCTTCACTGAATTTATTTAATTTTCATCACAAACACTGACACTTTTATCCAGCTTTGTGTAACAAACTACTTTTAGTTTGTCAATTTCTTGTAATTCCAGAGAAGAAATCTAACACATGTATTCCTGTGAATTAAATCTTCTTGCACTACAAAATCCACTTATTTATCCTTAGTATAAATCCTGAGTTCTTTATCCTGAATTTTTGAATACCGAGTTCTTATCCGGTTCGCGGGACCAAACAATGTGGCGACTTCTTGTAGTTTTCTTGTTGAGGACTGTACAAAGTTTGAATTTTCTCTGAAGCCACATTGGAATTATTTCTTTTTTGTTTAATTCCTTTTTTGTGTCTTTAGTTAAAATTGAAACTGATTAAATAAAACACATATTCAATTTAACACTTTTATTAACTCTAATTTTTACAAAGTTCTTTATTTTTAATAATGACAATAATATTTTTAATTTCTAAATTTTCGAATATAGTGACGGCAGCCAAAGAATTTTATCTAAATAGTAATGGTGACCTGTAATAGGGCATTTGCTTTATATAGAGTCTTGCGCGCCAAGGAATATTTCCATTGGCGCAAATAATTATGGCGCACTAATACATCGGAAAAGTACCACAATATTGGCGCATTAACCAATAAATTATGACTAAGTGGCGCAAGTAAAATGGCGCGCTTATTCAACCATAACATATATCACTTATTTGATATCAAATGATAGAATAACATTTAAACATATAAAAACCTAAAATGTCAATCGGGGTACTTTTGCGACAGTGGGCCTTATTTACAAACATTTAAGAGTAAACCTCAGACATTGTCAAATATTCTATTCGCTCTCATGTTGCTTTTAATGTAGTGATTATGACATAAATGGGTGTACATGTTCAGTGGGAAACAACAAGTACTAGTAATCAGACTAATTTTCATATGGTTAAATCGAGTGGCAAAGAAATGGCAGTGGTTATAAATGCTGTCAATTTTGAGTCTATGTCTGGTTTGCTTAATGAGCCAATTTTCGAAGGCTGTTTTCAGCTGTTCAGCCATTCAGCCACCCTTTGACATTTAACTTCCCCTGATTATTGGGCTACCAAATGAAAGCTACAATTGGGTCTCCCAGACGAGCCTATTTCTCTCATGTTGGTGTGGCAGCCTATAGCTGCGGCGCCCAGGAATAGGCACTGTCCTCACAGGTACCAATTTACACTTTGGAGTGGAGCATTTATGTTATTCTTGCTCAGAGAAATTAACCAGTGATCCAGACGAGGGTTGAACCGTGGATCTCTCAATCCTCAAGCGCGAGTCCTACCTCTAGGCCACAGCTTGTCACACCGTTGGTGAATAAGGCCCATGTAAACCCGTATTTAGAATTTGTTTTTATGTGAGAGCAATAAGACATTTCTTCATATTAACAGGAAGTGGTGTCATTTAAAAAGGTTTTAACAAAGTTCCAGGTTACATTTATCATCATTATAACACATTAGTTGGCATGTTATGGAGGTTAACTTAACTGATGTAACAATTTCTTTCATCAGAATGTGTGGATTCGAGTGACATTACCTCCTACTTTGAAAGGTTTGCAATCGTGGATGACGTTAAGCGTGCCGTTGCTGGAAATTTGCAGTACTTTGCAGTAACTATTGCAGATATATGTGGTAAGTTCCATAATATCTAACGACATAGGCCTACATGATTGTCTCCAATTTTACAAATTATCTATTTACGTCAATGCAGTATATTACACTATAGAGTTTATTATCAACACTTCTGGTCCGTATGTGTGCCTTCTTCTATAAAGTTGACCCTGACACGTGAAAGGGATTTTTCAGCTTAAGTAGATTAAACTATATTTCTATGCGAGTCTGAAATGAAAATCTGTAACAGTACCACAGTTCATTTTAAACACTAGCTAGCAACTTTGATCTAGACCCTCAAATTGAAAAAGTCAAATCAATAAGGAGAATCGTCATCGAGTATAATCAATAGGACACGCACCAGCACACCACGAGTGCAACCTCAAATAACATAAAAGAACAACAACAAATCACAAGGACAAATATCAAAATGACTTGGGGAAAACACAGCAATGACAAATAACCAACTATCTAACTCATAGTTATAAGAAACATGTATTTGTATGCCATTTTGTAACTTTCTAGCGGTTCATTCTCTGATCTCAAAGAACAATTGCTGTATATGTGGGCAGAATCTCTTCATCCAGCCGTACTATCCAACAGTACATGGTCATATCTTGGATTATGTGCGTCAAGAAGCTGATGAGAATAATGGTATGAATCTTCTACTATTCTCGTACTATAAGTATAATTATTGACGTCAGTGAAGAGATCGCTCATACATCTTCTATTTTCGTACTATAAGTTTAATTATTGACTTCAAAGAAGAGATCGCTCATACATCTACTATTTTCGTACTATAAGTTTAATTATTGACGTCAGTGAAGATATCTCTCTGTCCTTTTGTTTGTCGAAGTTCTTTGTCAAAGGTTTTAAAGTACATCCATTGTCCACGTGATTCTAATTTACTGTTAAATTGGTTTAAAGGTAATTGGCAACTGGTATTATGTCATTAAGGATTAAACGTACATCTGCTATGGTCATTAATTGATTACTAGCAATCCATTTCTGCTATGATTAATATTTTAAATAAGCTTATTGGAAAATATAAAGATTTCTGGACACAACTTTGATGTTTGTTGAAATACGAAAAGATATTGCGCGAGTTCTGTGTTTCACATAACTTTACAAATATCAAGGTTATTGTAATTGAGTATAATGTATAAATGTTTTCAGAAAGTGAATCATTCACCAAAGAGGATTGGGACGAAGTCAATCAACCAGAAATTCATACAGAAGTTCATTCAGAAATGTTACCTGGTGCAAATATATTACAAGCCAATACAGTGGTAGATGATAGCTCAAATGAAACTGATAACAGTTCTTCAAACCCACGACTAGTTAAGTCTACACCTAATGTACAACCATTAGTGATTATTGATGCTCATTCAGACATCCGAATACAACCTATGACGATGCATGTTGGTCATGGTTTTACCAAGGCTATTGACAACGCATGTGATTACAATTTAGGTGACACAGTAAGCGTGTCACCAAACCAAAGTCCAAAGTTCCATGCTCCAAATGTAGCCGCCGTGAAACCGTTCTATATACGGGAAGCAAGTCATGAAAACGATTCAAGTAATGAACATGACAAAGAAGGAGAAACCGTATCAAGATTATGGAGTTCCAAAGCTGATCAGTCAAAATATGACGAAGAAGATTGGAAAGAAACGTACGTATTTATCACGTATTTTTTATCAGACAATACAATGTATAAGGTTTTAACTTCAGTTTTCACAATGTTATTTTTTACTTTATATCATTTCTTTTTATATGTTTATGCATTTGATGTTGTGTCTTTCAAATACATCATCTACACGTATATATGTATCTGCTTAATTCGACATTATACTGGGTCTCCCTGCTTTCGCAGCGGAAAGTACTCTCACTTGTACCTGATTTAAGGTCTATACTGGGATAGAAAGATTATGTTCTTCACTGTCATATATTCAAGATTAAGTGGAGTTATTCGTTGCATGTTGAATATCAAGTGCAGGTAAACATTGATGGTAAACTACAACAAACAAGGTAACACAGAAACAAAAAATGAACAGTTCTGTATAATATATATTTCTAACTAAAGTAATTATATGCGTATATTGCATTGTGACAGTGCATCATGTAGTAACATATGTTATTATGTTAATGTATTATTGTCTATATGTGAAATGTTACTTTACTCCGTTTTCTTATGGTTACATTCACATATTAGAGATGCGCACACACACAGACCTACTAATATATGGATACATTTGTGTATGTAAAAACCGAGGGATTGTCTCAAATAACTTTTGATATAAGCAGACGAATTTTGATATAAAACCTCACATCCGACTAGGTGTGCACATCTCTAATACAACTTTACTATTCAATCAGTGAGAAGTTTGAACAACCAGCATACGAGATTGATACTGATGATGAATTAAAAGGAGCAACTGGTGGATACCAATCTGAGGAGACCGATGATGCTTTCGAGAAACTCCAAGAAGTTCCTAAACGACCTGTTAGAAGATATCGAGGAAAACAACATCAAATCGCCCGCTTGCAAGGTGATTTGGTGAGTACTCATATATGATTATATTTCGCTGGTTAATTAAGAATGAGAAGGTCGTAACTACTCTTTACGTATGGTAAAACAAGCTCCAGTTTGGTCAACATGACAAGTTCCGATTTTCATGAAAATAGGCTCATAAGAAGCGCGTTATTATGCAGATTTCAAATAAACATTAGTCTTATAAGGTATAATTGGCACATACGACCTTCTCGTTCTAAGTATTATCAAAGAAAGAACACCCAGAGTATTTATAACGCTGTCAATTCAGTTCGACGTTCAAAAATGCGACCAGTATGTGTTGAGTTAACACTTTAGCTATGAAACTACATAGAGGGCACTTAGAAATAATTTGAACACACAGGTAGTACGTTTCTGGTAGGTTGCACTCTTTTAAATGACATGGGAATTGCTGCATGCATTTAGTAGTCGTAAGAAATCACAAGGGTCGCATTCGTTCAGGATGAGTAGGCGTCAGCAAGTAACGAATTACGATAATATGGCGTCTTTGATGTCGGACTTGTGGCGATGATCGTTAGTATGTCTCATTTTTGTGAAATTTAGTCATCATTTTTAAATTACACTGATGTTACTGCGCTAAAACGTTCGTTGTTTTAAGGACAGTTTACACGATTTTATAACATCAGTGACAATACTTTTGGATATACCCATGTATTAGCTGTTAATTAAATGTTAATATACATGGTTTTGTTTCAGGATGAAAAAGCTGCTATGGAACAAGCTTTATCACTCTCAATGCAAGACGGGTATGTTGTACTTTTACACACACGACGTCATAACTAATTAATGTCATGTGTGCTACACTTACTTATGTGTGTATTCGTCCCGTGTTTATCATTATTTATTTTCAATTTTAATTTTAACGACAGGTACATGTAATGATATCGCAGATCTGTTTTATAGACTTTAATGTAGAATAATGTTAGTTTTAAGCGCAGCCATATTGAATCAATCGGCTGATCTGTTTTGCAAATCATACACATGGAACTATACCACGGATTGTCGTCATATTGGATGTACGTTGGGTAGGGCATGAAGTCCGAAATTTAAAGAATACCCACAACGTTAGATCAATTGCGATGCTGTTTTATTACTGTTCGATATATGTGCTGTTTTTTTCAGGTCGAAGCCTGTTTACGGAAGTAATAACCCACGACCAGAACGCCAGTCAAAAGGCTATGGAACAAACACGAAACGATTCACCACAACACATGCTAAATCTAGGATTAGAAGGGAGGAATTGAATGGTGTATCTGTTAAACTTATGAAAGGGGAAATTGCCAAACATAAAGTAAGCGCGAATATCTTTGGCAACTCCTAGACGCTACACTAGATGACTCTTTTGTTATTAAATCACTAAATAATTATCAGATTCTCAAATTGTGTTTTGTATTTTTGGATTATTTTGTAAATCAAATATGTACACCAACTTGAATATTTTCTTCTTGTCATCTTTTCGATATTTCTTATACTATATAGTACTTATTCCATTCAGTCAGTGCATTTTTCATCTGGATACTTGACTATTCACTGATTTATGAGGATGCCAGTATCTTTCTTTTTTCTACCGATGTTTAAGGTTATTTTACAACACTCAACACTGTGATAAACAGTGTATTGATGCAAGTGACATTTTTGTTCTATTTTTTATTCATTCAGGCTGATGTTTTGGTTAATGTTGTAAGCGACTCTGACCAAGACCCATTTAATACCATGGTTGCTAAATCTTTTCTTAAAGTCGGTGGACAAGACTTGTTGCAGGTGAATATTAATTATTTCAATTGTAAATGTCGGTATGTAAACGATGGAAAGACCTTTTTAGGGTGAAACAAACTCCCTTCTAGTAAGTTGCTTTGTTTTAGAGATCTGAAAGATTCAGATGTTTCTACTATGATAAACATAGTTTATATATTCAGATAAAATCGTATCTGTTAGTTTCAAACTGCCTTTACTTATAAAGCATTGATGTTTACAGTTATTTTGAGAAGTTTCAATCGAGAAATGTTAATTGAAATTTCCATTGATTTATTATTAACTTATATTCTTTTATTCTCTTTACCATATCACAATGCAACTTGCTACTGTACTGAATTTTATCATATATAAATTATAATACTGATATCAAACTACCTCCAAGACATAATTAAAAAATCTCTGAATTGCAAATCAGCTGTACACCAGTTAAACGTTTGCAGGGTTTCCAAATGGCACAGATGTTCAGAACGTCACAAGCGCAAGAAGTTACATCTACATCATCAACAGGCCATCTGCAATGTACAACCGTTCTCCATGTCACAATTGAGAAAGGCTCCGATTGTAAACAGGTAAATATTCTTACAATTTGGGTTTAAGATAAATTCGGAGCCTCCAAGGTCACTGTGGTATAACGTACACCGGATATTGCTAGCAAGATGTGTATTACTATCAATTTTTGCGACATTCTAGTGTTGACAAGGGTAAGTTCAGAGATGATTTTTAGTTTTTCTGAGTGTGTTTAATGTACATTTTGTACAAAAATACCTCCTCCATCAATTTTCCTAGCCTGTGCAACCAGTAAATTGCCAGGAAATTTCTTAAAAAGCGTGATTAAAAGACCAAACTCGTATCGTTACTCACGCAGAAAGTAAGCTCGATCTGTCGAAATTAGATGTTTTTGTATATATTTTTCGTTAAAATACTCAACTTGAATCGAGCGAATTGTCATTCTAGTTACAAAGATTATATTGCAAATGTAGTATTCGAAACTAATCGAAAATGACAGCGCATTGCGAGAATAAATGCAGGTGTTAGTGTACAGAGTATTGCTATATAGTTGCTCTCTGGTGTACGGAGTATTGCTGTTACTTGCAGTCACTATTTGTCACTCAAATTGAATAAAAACAAGGTATAAGCAGCGTTATTTTGTAAAAATAACTTATATAGATATGTACCTATTTATTTACGATTGGAGTGTATGGACCACATGAAGCAATTAATGTAACAAGCTAATCCTAGCTCCTAGTCCTCCCTGAATTTTATGAGAAACTTCTTCTAGTAACTGTGTATTTCACATACATTAAAGGGTCATAGCTGAGCATTTGCATTAGACAAACACAAAACTACTACAATGTCCAATACTTTGAATTAGCAACGTTGAATGTAAGTCATATCAAAGGAACCTCATTGCAGCATCTGAAATAGTTGAGAGATTATAAAATAAGCCTTGGTGTGTATATGGATGTGAATGCCATTAGTTGCCATTTGACCATAAACATGACTCTCAAAGAATTGCATATATACAAGCTAAATATCACATTTGTACTACTCACAAGAACACAGCATTCTATATCGTTAATCGCATTCATCTGCCTGACGGTTGAACTATTTTAACATATTATTTTAAGAATATTCTTATTATATCGTATAACTCATAAAATATGACCTTATTGGTGAGCAGACGTAATAATACGATTAAACTGTCCATTTACATAGTATTACTTTATTTACTAATTTTATGAAGCCATACTCTCCGTACACTAACGTTGTGCTTATGTGCAATACTCCGTACACTAAACAGCAATACTCCGTACACGCGCGCGTATCTGTGTTTGGATGTATCTTAGTTGTTTTTTAACAATATTTATGAAATTTGGTCACAACATTTTGAGGTTCAATATAAACAAAATGGCCAGTTCAAAAAATATACAATTTGGTAATACAGCCGTTCCAGAACCTTGTACAGTACTGCTGCCAATATTTGTCAGTGAGTAACGGCATATTACTGGTTCATTTTAACCTTTCTGTGAATATCTGATATACGATAGTGTGCTATAAAGTTACCAAAATGCCCGAAGAAGTTAAAACTCAATTGGGATATGCATAAGAAGTCAGTAATTTGGAAAATTTCGTCTCTAAATTCACGCTGGTCTCCATTTAATGTACTTAAAATTGATAATATTACTCACTTTAAAAGCAATATCCGGTGTACGTTATACGGCAGTGCAGGTGAGTGCAATGGAAAGTGTGATCCGGTTTCTTGTTCTGGCCCGGTCATTATAAACATGTTCTCATTCTCATACTCAAATTCCATACTCCATGATCTACCTTGAAAAACAGCTTGTTTTTATTTTTGCATCAAAACCAATACCAACTTGAAGCTAATGATCTAACTAAAAACATGTACCTCCATATAATATGTTTCCATTCAGTAAAATAGAAGAACATGCTCCAATTGGAGTAAGGATTATGAGTTTACATATTATGATTACATGTTGTACGTAGTCCGATGTTTATTATCACGGGACCTGGTCTAGAAAGCTTTGTTACACTTCTGTGATTTGACTACGACCATATCGTTCG
The DNA here is from genome assembly GCA_963678985.1 of Spisula subtruncata. Taxonomy (NCBI): domain Eukaryota; kingdom Metazoa; phylum Mollusca; class Bivalvia; order Venerida; family Mactridae; genus Spisula; species Spisula subtruncata. The sequence continues at coordinate 27,345,789 of OY787665.1, forward strand.
TATATGGATATACATGTACGAGGGTTGTCCCAGAATAGCGTATAGTTCTTGATTTATTTACTTCGACATAATGACATAGCTATAAAATGTTGTATGTGCATTTCTACAATTATATCACAAGTATTTGGCAAATTTATTTTACATCAGCATACGTTCTATTCGATAAATGGATGCATTTGTAACCCATGGTAACGGTATACGGCCGAGCATGAAAAAGTATGTATCACAAAAATGAATTTAAATATTTAATGGCAATAATGCTTAAGTAGTTTAAGCCGCATCGCGCCAAAATATATATAAGAATAATTGGCATGTTTTGGAGAGTTTTTATACAACGATTCATGGTGATGACGTTATATTTGTTGTAAAATCAACAACACAATACATCAGGATAACTCGGTTGTTGTTTTTAAGATTCTCCGACGATTTGTTTGGCACAAAAGGGGCATGGTACGAAGGTCATCAGACGGACCGATTAGCGCAAAAACTCATGTCAGATCGCTTCCTACACTATCCGCACAAAATGTCAGCGAAAGCTGTCCATTTTGAAAAAACATTTAATGAATTTTTGACAGTATGTAAAGAGATATATTTCCAAATAGTTGATGACGATGTCGGCATATAATTTTTAAAGTGTGAAGCCCACGAATGGAAGTTCTTTGGAAAACTGAGGTAGCGCGACGTCGTTGGCGAGTGTTGACGTTGGCGTTCTGTCGGCTGTAAAGCGTCACCTGGTACTGGTCAAATGTGCACATTTTTATTGATTTTGGAAGATACATCATGAAACTTGGCTAGTATGTCAAGAAATAATTTCTCTAAACGTCGATAATAATTTGGGCACACAGTACTTGATAGTTTTTAAGATATAACAGGATTATACGGTATTCTGGGACAACCCACGTATTATCCAGTATGTACTGTAATGTAAAGTTTTTTAGGTATGACTGCAAAACTGATCAAAATCGAGAATTCATACCTTAGGATACCTTAGGATCATCTGTGGACGCAGGTTGTAAAACCTCTGTATCAACCTCTTCTTCTTGTACTATCTTGTCTCCTCTTGCATTCGTGAATATAAGGTCTGCTTTATGATTGAATTTAACTTCTTGGTCCCCCCAGTGTTTATCTAGTCGTATTTCAAAATTAATCACTTTCTTCGCAGACACTATAGTTTGTGGAAGGCTATTCCACGCATCTAGAATTCTGTTAGTAAAATAGTATTTCCTCTTGTTGGTCTTGAATGGTTTCTTCGTAAGTTTTAGATCATGTCCTCTTGTATTAGTGTGTATTGATTGTTTCATGTCATCGATCGAGTAAATTATATTTAGTAAACATTGAACGTGCTACAAATACGTATGTTTTATGTTCCGACCACATCAAACAATTAAACGCCAATGCATGTTGGTGTTTCTGATGCTTCCTGTTTAATACAAACACTGCATGGCCGCTGTATACTTCATATATTGCACGGCCATACAAAAACGATAATGCAATTTATTCCTCCCAGAGGTGTAATGCATGTAAACACAATTATTTGTCAAACGGTGTATGTTTATTTATTTCAGAGGAAGAAAAGCAGGAATAGCTTGATTGAAGACTTGTTTTTTAACATAGATCTAATTGTATTTGAAATAATTTATTTCAGGTTGTCGATAGTGCGATGGTACAAATTTTAGATGTATGTGAAAAATCAGGCCGTACTACAGTTGCCATTCCACCTATAGGGGTTGGAAGAATGTTTAAATTCCCAACACCAGTCGTTGCCAAAAGAATGCTTGAACAAGTATACGTCGAAAGTCGTAGACGCATCTCATTAAAGGTATATTACAATTTGATGTGTTAAACATTACGTTTCGTTCAAGGTACATTCCACATGTACACGATTTCCTACAACACGTAGTATAACTTCATGATTGTATTGGTTTAATAATCTACCAATGTATGGGAAAAGAATACAATATTGGTTTATCTAGACTAAGGCTTCGATTTATCTACAAAAATAAACAATGTTTACTGTCGAAGTATGGATACAGATTAAATACTACATACATGAATGCCATTTTTTTGTATTAACTTGTCCCAATATTTATCTATGTTTATTCTTAAACTGTATTTTCAAGTGACTTTGGTTAGAAGGTTTATAAATATCAGTTGATAAAATAGCAGCTTCTCCCGATGGAAATATATCACCACCGGGAGGCATCGGGTATCTCTTGTCTCTCTAATGTTTTGCCTGAATCTGATTTTAGAAGGTAACCATCATTATCTATGACGACGATACTTTTGACACCTTCGATCACGCATTATCTGCCATTGCAAGCAAAGATCGCACTAACCATCTTTCCCGAACCCAGCATCCTCATACCAAGTCTTCTCATGGACATCAAAGGGCTCAAGGACAACACCAGAGTAGTCAACCACCAAGACACTCTCAGCGGGATAGACGTGACCAAGATAGTGATAGGAATCATGTACACTCAGCGCAAAGTAAGGAACTACTTAAAAGTAATACCTGGATAATCATTGTAAATAAATAACCTAAGCAAAGTTGTCAGAAGAAAAAACCTTTACATTCTGTTCAGTAACAAGCAACATATTCAATGGTTTTGTTTAATTAAACATGTTTTAAACAATCGGCATGCGTCCTCGTAAAACCAAACGTATTTGATTTTTATTCACATTTGCTTTGTCTGAATATCTGAAAATATATTGATAATCAGGAAAGTGAAAATATAACATCGTTCATCTTGTGGTATTTTTCAACCTATTATATGTAACGAAAACTTTAATATTTCAGGGAATAATGTAAGGGGAGGTTTTGAAAAACCTACAAAGACAAACCCCGATGCATATATCCAAAAGATGGCATCCGAAACCGATCCTGAAGTCCCCAAATATTGGAATAATTATAAACCCGGTACATCAATAACACAGCTGCTTGTCAAACCAATCAAGAATTTTTTTGGCCATAAACACGAAAAAGTGAAACTGATGTCAGACACTCCAGAATATACAGAAATAATAAAAATGATGAATAAAACATTTGATCACCACAAAGTTGGAGCTGGTAATGATGCTAAAAATATACCACAAGGTAGCTATCAACGATTGAAAGTGCTGAAAATAGAACGAATCGAAAATTTTGAATTATATGAAAAGTTCGCTGCAAAAAGAAAATCATGCTATCGTACTTTACTAAAAAGTAGAGCGCATACCTATCCGGTTATCAAAGATCTTCCCAACTGCAAGGGAGCTCCAGTCACTTCGAGCTATTGCCAAGGTGTTCTTGATAGAGACATGCACTCAAACATTAATGAATATTTATTCTTCCACGGAACTAAACTTGATTTGATCGATGTAGTTTGCAACAATGGATTGGAACCTAAGTTAGGTAATAAAGATGCCATGTTAGGACAAGGTATTTACGGAGCCGAACAATCCACGAAAGCGGACCAATATACAGGTTCGAAAAATTTGTCACTTTTTATACGTTTTGATATGGGTGCTTACAAATTTTGCGTTTGTATGCCTAAGCAATGCTACAATTCATATTGCCTTAGACTTCAGATAGTAAACAGAGAAAAATATATATTGAGTAGCATGTTTTATCCCATGACTTTAATACGAGGGGCATTCTGAAAGTTTTGATAACTGACCGATTACTTTTTATTGGTGTGTCAGATATTTTTGATTTAAACTTTTTCTGAAAGATCAATCTTTCAGCAAGACATAGAAAGTGCATTCATTATTCTAAGTCTGATATATTTAATTGTAATGGTATTTAAACAGTACATGGTTTCGGGGACTGACTGAAATCGCCCTTGAATACGCGAGGTAATTGCGTTGTATTCGCCACATGTGTATTTTTGAGCGCGCTGTTGAAGTTACCTTAGTGGTGTTAATTTAAATAAATTTTATTTCATTTAAAAGATACACCCTCGTACTTTCGAATAATGTTACGTTGTTAATAAGGATTTGAGTCATTTATTAAAATTACAGCAATATAAACAACCCCAGTAGGGGAACATTTTACCCGTATGGGCCTTACTTAATTCTAGACATAAACTACCTATTTATACTATCATCTGCGCGAAACAGGTGAAAATGTCTTGATTTAAAGTGTATTTTCATTCGGGGGGCGTTATAAATATATTTGTTGCAACATTTGATTTATAGAGCAGATTCTTGTGTCCTACCCTAGATTTTAGAAAGTGGCCGGGGTAACGGGATACCCTTAATCATGTCATAAAAATGACAATAGTCATGTTTCTTATTCATTTTTGAAATTAACTAAATCCAAATATAAACTGATGATTATTCTACGGCGCTTGAAAGCGCCGTAGTACTGTAAAGGCTTTTTGTAAATGACCATGCACCAATCGCAACTTCTTGCACCAAACCTAACTATACTGTCCGAAATATCCCGAACGCTTGTCACGGTACTGTCCGAAATATCCCGAAATAAGGCAAAGTTAAAACTGTGGATTTCTGCGGGGCTATATGCGGACCTATATGATTATCCGAAATATACGTAATGTGTCGGTGTTTTTTTGTTTTTTTCTTTCTGAAACTGATAATAAAACTACGGGCTTATGTGAATATCCGTAAAATATGTTTTATTGCTTCTGTTGGGCACACACTTTAATTAAAACTTCGTGTGTTCGGTAATTGATTTCTGTTCACGGAAACATGGTATTTGCCCATACCCGTTCCGATGTCACGTGACCATTTTGAAAACGAGGTCGCATAGATAACAATGCACTTAAACAAACCAAAATTAGTAAAAGCGAGTAAAAAGACATTATGCGCATCGTATGTTATAATGTACATAATGTTTTTGATATACATGTATTTTATTAAACCACGTTTGTTTAACTCCCGTTTTGTTCTATTTTACCTTGAAAACATTTTTAACACTTGAGTAATAGTCTCCAACACAGAGTGCGGGAGACATAGCCATTTTGTGCTGAACGTCTCTCTGAATGGATGTCACAAAGTTTCTCGGCTCTAGTTTTCCTTAACCACTGGTTATATTTCAATCGAACTACAAATAAACAGATTGTACCAAGTGTAGTTATGCATATTGTCTGGAATTCTTGGTAGGAAGATTATTGCCAGTGTTATGGTCCTTTGTTTATAGCATACGTTTTTGTGTCAAAAAAATTATCAAACCGATTTTCCAAATAATATTGGACCTTCACAGCATTTTCGTTCAATACTTGGTTCATACAACGCACATGCATAATTATTTATATCAAAATTATATTTAAAATAGAATTAGCATTGATATGACCTGAGCAGGCTTTCTACTGGGCCCTACTATTCCTACTATTTTGATCTGAGCCCTACTTTGCCCTACTTTCCTGAGGCATATTGACTATTCCAATATATCAGAAGACGGGCATTGGCAATACATCAATATATATAGAATAACACATATAAAGACAAACAACGAACAGGCCCTTCGGTCATTATTCCCTTATTGCTATTCTACACTGTACATGTTGTTTATAGATTCAGCTTTTGAAAATATTGAGTTTTGACTTGACTGTAAACTTCAATCTTAACAAAGAAACTGTCTTGTGCTGGAAAATGAGGATTTTGGTGGTTCCATTCATTTATCCATGTATAGATATCTCAAAATGTGAACAGATAAAAGATCCGATAAAAGATATTATCAATATATCAATATTGCTTCTATCTATGACAGCTTCAATAAAAAATACTATGAAACCTTGCAAATTCTTATTACAACATATGTAATCTTCATCGTAGTATTTAATGGCCTGATAACAATTTTTCGCCGTACAAACATTCAACTTGTAATTATTGTTTTGTGTATATTTTGATGATATGACGTCATCAACCTAAAACTGTTTTTGTGCACGTGGTCACATTATTTAGGCTGCTGTACGATTCAGATTATGAATATTTCATAATTCTGGTTTAGTGTGAATATCAATAACATTTTAATGTGCAAAATTGTGTATATGGCTCTGTTTAAAATGTCGTCTGTCGCTTATTCTACTTCAGATTACGAAGATAAAAGGTCCTTTGGACAGGGCAACGGAAAGAAAATGTTCCTTATACGTATGATTTTAGGCAACTCATATGTTTCAAGTGATAAAAATCCACATAAGTACAAACAGCCGCCATGTACCAAATGCTATAGAGATGATTGTAAGACGGCAGGCCATGGAAAGGGCAAGTTTGGACATTTCTTTCACTCGGTGATTGGAGAAAACGACAAATTGTTCCGAGAATTCGTTGTTTACGATGGTGACCTTTGTTACCCAGAGTATTTGATAAGTTATGAACGACTGTGAGTATTCAAACTAAGGAACCGAGCTAAGCTTAAAGGAACCTGTGCAATTTTGACTACATGTATGTGTGTTGTGCGATTCTATATGGATTATAAGTGATGCAACGGTGCAGTTTGAATCAACTTTGCCGCTGAGGACAACTGATTTGCTGAATTGATGAAATTATGATGACGGTTTATGTTGTAGCACATTGATCGTAATACAAATGGAGTTGTACAATCTTCATCTAAACACGCAGTTTAACACGGATCCGTACGTAACTAACTGTGTTATGAAAAATCAGTTATATAACTACTGTAACAATGTAACTGAATAAATATGTCATCGTGTCCTACAATGTTCATACTATATAGCCTATTATGATACTATATATATCACATGATTTTTCATTTGTTGTTTTTCAATAAATCAATATGTAATTTGCGTTTTTAGTGTCATTTGATATAAAGATTCTATCAATTGTTGTCAATTGATATTATTTATATCAATCTCGGTCATGAAATATTATTAAGCTCGCCAAAGTCTCGCTTAATAGAATTTCCAAAACTCGTTTATAATAATACAAATTTATGTCAATTGACAACTCGTGATAGATCCTAGTTATGTACGATTATCTTTAAATAATGCTATATTTAATCTTTGGTTTATGAAACATAATAATGTTTGAAGTTGTGTTATATTCCAATGCATTTGTCAGCTTTATAAAAAGTTGTCGATACCAGAGGCGGTCTGTTTGGTAAAATAGATGTGGTTATGATGATATTAGATATATTATAAGTTTTACCATATCGTACATGCATGTACAATACTCATTATGATTGTCATGGATTACAAATAAAGTGCATCAATTACTAAGTTTGTAAGTTATTCTTCTTAAAACAGTGTTCGTGTTTAATACCCATTTATTTGATCAACGTGTATATAAAATATTAATTACACAACAGAGAAATTAAACAAAGATTGGTTCAAACGGAAACGGATTATGTTTACAGTGATACTAGTAGTATCATCTATTTTCTTGAATTAGTTACAACTATACTGTACCCTCCGATGTGACTGCAGTTTCTTTTGAAGTGGATACATTCTGTTTGTTGCTTAATTTTGATACACTGTTCCTCTGACTAGATTTATATTTCGATCTAACCGTTTGAATATTCTTCCGTTTGTCTTTTATCCATTGGTCAAATGCTCTTTGATTTTCTAGTTTCTTCATTTCTTCAATATGCCTTTTGTTTTCTTCATTTTTTACCATTTGACCCCGGACCCACGTTGTCTTCTTAGAGACGTAATCTTTTTGTGTGTCTGACATGGCATATGGTGAATTGTAGCTAAATTTTAGTATTGTCTTTGAACGGTTTAGTCGCTCCGAATGTGTCTTCCTAACCGACCCTGAGTGTTGCAGTCTTATCCCCAAGACTCCTTCACTGGTTGAAGGTCGCGATTTTGCGGAATGTCGCATCTTGTCAGTTTTATTATTATTCATACATGATTGTGAAAGTGGTTTGTTTTTGCTATCTACGTTAGATTTCGGTTTTGAGGAAGTGTCTGTTTCAAAGACGTTTGCGTTTTTCTTTATCGTTGTTATTTCCGGTTCTGCTGTTTCATCAGGAATGTCTGTTGTTTCTAATGTGTTGTGGAACTCCTTAGGATTGCCTTCCATTGGAAAAGGAAAGTGTTTTTCAAATTCATATGCAAACATGTCTGCTGGTTTGGATCTTAGTTCAGCCAATTGATTTGTTAACATTTTTCTTTGATCTGTTAAGTTCGATGATTTTCTCTTAGAATCTTTCCCAATCAGACGTTTTGCTGCCCCGTTTCTAACAATGTGTGTTTTGGATCGAACCATCGGCTGTGGTGTTTGTACATGGTTGTTTTCTAGGGTTGTCTTGTATCGTTTAATTACAGCAGGTGTCTCTGATATTATGTTCGATTGTTGAACTCTTTGTATTGGTCGGTTCACATAGGGAAGAAATTTTATCGAGCCTTTGGAATTAGTTCTCTTGACTCCTGTTTCGAGTGCAGTCACTGTGCGCTGTATTGGTGCAGTCCATATTGATGCTTGTACAGCTATCGATCGTGTCTCTTTGTTCTTGGTCATTTTCTTTTTCATCTTTTCATTTTTCACCATTGCAGCAGCCATATCATTAGATGACTTAGATCTTTCTGCAATGAATGATAAATACTGTTGACCAGCAAGCATCGAAACATAATATAGTTCATCGAGTTATACATCATATATTCAATGCCACTAGTAATAAATAAACATATATTCCATATTTGTCAATTTCGGTGTAAGAATAAATTTGATTTCACCGAGATTTGACGGTGACAAAAATACATTAATCTCCATTTATGTTAATACACTGAGCGGCAACGAAAACGCAACACTTTTTAAACTTGAATATTTCCGTAATCCGTTAACTTATAAACTTGAAATTTTGTATGCTCACTTCGATATATATTATCTACAGAATTCAGCTTTTTCCGTGAAAAAAGTTTAAGAATCACTCATCCATAGCGGAAAAGCCTTAAACCGCATTTTCCCGCGTGTTGATGGGTGGCAAGAGATTTGCTCGCATATTGTGCAAGCATTTTGAAGAATATGGATGGATTAGTCGGAAAAACAAAATAACTAGTAGAAAACATGGTGCATATGTCAAAGGAAGACTCCGAAAGATCGGTCGTTATGCTCAAGTGTGGGGTATCCGTACTTAAAATCAAAGTTTCGTTGATATAAATTACCGAAGTCATTATTGCATTCATTTAACACAAGTTTGAATACATTTACACCTGTTAAGAAAGATAAAAATGCATAAGAAATCATAGGATGTAAGAAAAATGTTTAAGTCAAGTTTTTAAGAATAATCACCAAACTTTTACACAAAATTGTATTACTGTATATTACTGAACTTGTCTATCATATTTTGAAAATTAAGCAGGCCATTCAAAAGCGCATTTTTTTCTCCATTGAGTGCAATAATGCAGTCTTAAAAGCATACATATAGCGCTCGTGCAATTTATTTCCAGTAACAAATGGTGTTCCTTTCACCATCCTTGGGACATATTTAATACAATTACATTAAAACCAAAACGAGCAGTTTCGAATATGCGTTTAGAGTCGCTAAATTTGAAGCAGTGTTATAAAGAAACTGGCAAGTTAATTATTTACTCAATGTATTACTCCACGATTATTTCCCTTTGCCCATAGAAAAAACACCATTGCAATAATAGCCACGGTTTTATTATTTTAGTGGTTGTGCGCGAAATTATGTACAGGCCCCTTAAACGTACATGAACTTCACATAGCCCTTCTGCAACAACGGAACAGCATCCCACTAGCATATCATGAACGTTTCATACGATTAATACGTCGTAGATGCACACGATGCATCGCTCCAGACGTGGGATTTAAAGATTAAAATATGCGAATTTTTGTTTTATACTGACCCCAAAACTACTTGTACAAAACTATGTTGCTAAACAACTTTTTCTGATTCGAAGTGATATGCATGTGTCACTTGCATATATCTATTCTATGACAAACTTTCGCGATGCCTACATGCTTATCAAATGTGTTATGCTATACTGTGTAAGTGTTGCGTTTTCATTGCCGCTCAGTGTAGTTGACTACTTAAACCCTGTATTTACCTGTCCGCATAGTGTCTGTTTTCTTGATATGAGACTCTGTATCTTCCTTTACAGCACTTTCATCTTTCTATGTATAGAAAATTAGACATTATAATGAAAATGAGTTGCAATAAAATACAACACGTGTAATGGTACACACAATCCTTCAATATTTAGAAAATAAAATTGAAAATATGTACTCGTTTTGCTGCCAACGGGTAACTGAACCATCGCCTTCATATACATGTATTATGTTTAATATATACAATGTCCACCAAAAATAAGTATAAAGAAGTTATTTCCCCATTTACTCGTCTGTAATAATATATTTGCAGAACTACGAAGCAACAATATTTTGGAAGTCAATGAATACATTGTTTTGTTATGTGTAAATACCATACATTGATTGGTACCGTAGGCATATAATGTAAAGTTTTTTTGTCTCACTAAAGGTTACTTGGTCGTAAAACGACGGCAAATTCAGCCTCTTTTGCCCCCATGATTATTTTAATTCAGAACAGTTTTAACTTTATTGGTATCATAGTTTTACTCATTTAGTAACTTTAGTTTCCGAAATTACTATTATTGTCACTATCCGATAAACAGATACTGAATAATTATCAAATTATAATTCTGCATCTGTAAAAAGTGTATACTTATTTTTGGTGGGCACCGTATATTCATAACTTTATATGAGTTCTGATATGGGCTATTCAAGTTTAGGTGTTTTGTAAAACGAGAAAACCAAATAAATGTATGCCCTGAAAGATTCATTTACTTAAGATAATGAAATTACGACCAAATCCGATTGCTCTTCATCTCCGCGGCACGTGATCAAGCAACCATTGTATTTTAACCACAATAGGGTAGTTTGGTGACCAAAAAAAACCAGATAATAATTGAAATGCAATGGTAGAAAACCCAAATCCCCAATGGACACTATTGTTTACTGGTGTATTAAATGTATGACTCAGCGCTATTTAATTGATTCCTTTCGTAGTCTAGTGTCTGTCTGCTGAGAAAGGGAAGTGGCTTTGATGGTACACATGCTTTATTATTTTAACCAAGTGCTCTGATGGAAAGTCTCAGGATGTGACGAGAAAGTGACCACATACACTGGCGAAATTAGACATAGCAAGTAATGAACACAATACATATACATATTGATATGCTACGAAGATGGTATCCGCAATAGCAGCTTGTGCCAGCTACACCAGTTGCCTTATCAGAACACATCTTACTCATTATAGAAATGAAACCACACATTAATGGAAATGAATTGAATGAATAAAAGTGTCTGTCTTACGTACTCATATTTCTATACAAACAATGGTGCAGGCCTATGTAATGAGAATACATCGCTGGCTTAGAATGATTCGTAACTACAAAATCAATATTTTGAGAAAATATTTACAAGAAAAAAAACTGTCTGAAATGTACTCTTTACCTATGGAAAAACAAGCTTTTACAACTTCATTACGGTCACCATGACAAGTTCCGATTGGCATGACAATAGGCTCATAAGAAGCGCCTTATGAAGCATACTTCAAATATGTACCAGTATCATAAGGTTGTAAGGAGTAGTTGCGACCTTCTCATTCTAAGCCAGAGACAGGTTTGTGTATTCATCGTTAACATTACCCCTCTTTTGTGCTTCCGTACACAACAGATAACTACCACGCCTATATACGTTACAACAAGGACACAGCTGATCACGATAACAACGATGATCCACGTGCTTATACCAGATGTAGTGTCTTCAGATGGAACTAAAATAATCATACAACCTGGTAAAACATTACATCAGTACAACGTTTTATATAAACATCTTCACATATCTACTTGTATAAGAATACATGTAATGTAACAGTTCAATATACTGAACTTGTATCTTCTCAATTTAAACTCTTCTATATGAATGCACAGGATATACAACATATATTACAAAGTAGCATTTGAAAAGTCTATTTGAAATGGCATACGAGCTCGCTCCATCTATTCGCGGAATATCTTCGTAAGAAGCTTGTCACACAACGATACGTACATGATACCATCACGTTTTTATCTTGCCTATATTTACCATGCTTACAGATGGATGTGGTAAGTTCGTTTACTATTGGGCTGACAAAGTTACACTCCAAAGTAATGATAATGTATCGGTAAAGGAACTTGGTTAAAATACATTTATTAAGGCAACTTACCAGTGGCACATTTTAAAAACCATACAGCACAGTCACATGGCTTGCAAATAAGAAAATACCTGTGTTACTAACTGTCTTTATGGAAACATGCGTTTGGGTTATAGTAATATGTTTTTACTTACCACACGTAACTGCAAATAGAAAAAATAGTACGACAATGAGGTCAATTATAAGGACAACCCGAGTGTTGGAAAGCACACACTCGCTGTCTTTTCACAGGTGAAAGCTGTCTATATTTATGTAATAAGCGAAAACCATGGTTAATTGTTCTGTTAGGTCGACATGGCCTGTTCATATTTTCATGAAAGTATACTCATGAAAAAACACCTTGTTACGCAGATTTCAAATATGTGTGATTCCTATAAGGTCGATCTGCTCCAAGCAAGCTAAACATTTATACACGCAATAAAATTGTATTTTGTAAATGCTGTATTTTCCAACATTATTTAAATGTGTTTCAAATTGAGTTACTTGTGATCAACGACGGCTTAATCACAAGTCAAAGTTGTAGTTTTACTTGACATTTAATAAATATTTAACCATTCATGCAATGCTTTTACGTACAGGATTCAAAACATTGTAATTGGATCAATTGTGATTTGTTCGTTTACAATGTAGGCGATACCGTTTGATTAAAAATGCTTAAGTCATCTAATACAGGTAGGCCAAAATGTTCGCAGCTTGTTCCCTTCCCAGAATCGTAAGCAAATGGCAACATCTTCATACAAAGAACAAGACAGATCTAATGTCACAAATAAGATATCTTGCTTATAATGAATTCATATTACTATAGTAGCGAATAAAATTATAATGCATATACCTGTTGGTCGGAGTATCATAGTTTGTACTCCATCAGGTGCATTTGTGGGAGTTTGGTCGTCCTTGCAAACATCTTGTGCAACTGTGGCTAAAACATTAGAACTACCAGTGCTTGCTCGAACGGCCTGTAAAACAATATGTGAAGAGCTCTGAATTGTTAGAGCACATTTAGAGCACATTTCACACTCGGAAAAATGTGTACCATGTCAATGTAATCACAATGATGTTAAGAGTTTATAAGGATTAGTTTATCTAACGCGATTTGTTCAAAACTCATTAGAACTCGTCTTCATCTTTCGTAATTAGGTCAGATGCCGACTGTTAATGTTTGTGGTTGAGCATTGTAATGGTTATCAAGTCATCACCTAGTTTATCTGATATTCGTCCCTTTGGTGCAACGAGCTTGTGCCTCACTTTACAGTATTTAGTCAGACACCATCTGGCCCGGTAATTGTAAACATTGGGGGTACGTACACCATGATTCAACTCTCCTCATACTCCGTACTCCAATTGGAGCATGTTCTTAGCTACCAAACTGATGTTATTTCTTTATTACTCAATGGAAACACAACATATTTAGGGTTTCATTTTCTTAATTAGATCATTTGTCACACATAGGCAGCGGTTTGATTGACAATTCTGAAATAAACTGGGTTTTTTTTCAAGTTTGAGCTTGGAGTATAGAGTGTGGGTACGGTACGATCATTAGAACATGTTTATAATCACCGGGCCTGGTTGCACCAATTGGATGTATGACTAACCGTCTGGATGGATGGCCAACGTTATATATCAACGACGATAATGATGTTCTAATTAACATGTAATTCGAAAATATATTTACCCAGCATGAAAATCTGTACGTGTTGGATGAATCCACCGTGGTGTCATTATTGTAAGCGTAAATGTACGTAACTCCATCCATTTGCCAAGTCTTTATACAATACAATACTCCAGACTCTTAAATAGACAATATGGATAGTTTAAAGGGACTCAACTCCAGTTGGTAAATTATATTAAATGTATTGTCTGTCTCGGCTACTTTTTTGACAGTGTTTTAGGTATCTCCTACCCTTGCTGCTTTTGTTGTTACACACGGTTTTTTCTTAATGTGTCAAGATTCTGATGAATTCCCATAGACAATAAAAATATTATTTTACCAACCATTATCATTTAATATCGCATTGCCATTCTAGTTCGTTTTTTATACAAGTCTCATACTTAGAACATGCGTTAGTTGTTACAGGAACTATCTATTAATAATAATTACATTTTTCCTGGTTGTTATGACCAGGTTTATTTTTGCGTAATTGGACAAATTACCGTCCCTCAAGTCAAATTGTTTCATGTTTTATTCATATCAAATCAAATTTTACTGAACTGATAAATGTTGCGAATGAAACAGTAAGTTCATTAGAAAAACGTCCAAATGAGTTTAAGTCTCCAAGAGCTTGATTATCTGCACATATAGATAGTCTGGATAGTTCGCTGGCTTAGAATGAGAAGATCGTAAGTACAAAAAACGCTAATTTGAGAAAACAAGGAAAAACGGTCCGATAATTACTCTTCACTTAATGGTATCAACTTCTCTTTGGTCAACATGGCAGGTTTCGATTTTCATGAAAACCAGTCTTATAAGATCGTAAGTACTAAGGACCTTATCATTATAAGCCGGCTATTTATTCGACGAACGACCAAATTATTTATCGAACATTTCTGGAAGATAATAGTAACTATAAATACCCGAGTAAGCGAGGTTGCTGGTTGAGCTGGTCATATTTCTGACTTGTGAGATTTGAAGAGCTGTTTTATCATTACATGCGTCGAGTTGACTGTGGTTACTGCTTAGTCCGTTCTGATCAGTGAAATTAATGTCATATACACCTCGTATAACATTAGGTAGTGTAATCTTGATATCACCAGCACTGCTACCTACAACAAGATTATCAGTATTTGAATACTGAAATACACTAGAAAAAATGTGTTTCGGGGATTACTAATTTTAAAAGTGAATAGAAAATTTGTACATTTAACTTATATGATAAAGCATGACTTACCTTAGTAGACGGGAAGGTGATTTCATGATTTCATGATTTCATGATTTCATGATTTCATCCAACACCTACATATATATATATATATATATATATATATATATATATATATATATATATATATATATATATATATATATATATATAAAATATATATATATATATATATAGTGATCAAAGAAACAATACTCGGGCATGATTTACAATGCTATTTATGGATTATTATACACAGCATTCGAAGTCCTCAGTTTGTCATTTTTGCGGACTTGCGTGAAGTAACAATTTGGGGAGGTTGATGGCTCGTTCTATGTCTGACTCTGGCGTGGGTGGCTATGCGCTACCGCCGTAATTGTGTGGCTTTGGATTCATGTGCAAAACATTATTTAATAATTATTTCAAGGACGTAAAAATCAATTCTTTGAGACAAGAATAATAATTGTGTCCGTTTAATAATTATCTAAAAACAAAAGTAATGGACAAGACACATTAGAAATATATCACATAAAGATAAAATATATCACATAAAGATGAAATATATCACATTAAGATGAAATAAATCACATTAAGATGAAATATATCACATAAAGATAAAATATATCACATAAAGATGAAATATATCACATTAAGATGAAATATATCACATAAAGATAAAATATATCACATAAAGATGAAATATATCACATAAAGATGAAATATATCACATTAAGATGAAATAAATCACATTAAGATGAAATACATCACATTTAGATGAAATATATCACATTAAGATGAAATATATCAAATATAGAAAAGTAATTGAAGTAGTACATATACCATCAGCAATCACTATAACTGTGTTGGTTGCAGTCTCACTTACTCCGCCGGTACAAGCTATATCATTGTTGGAAGTAAACGGTTCTCCCGATGCTGGATCTATCCCTGCAATAAACGTGTCACCATTTTCAAATTCACAAATAGAAATTCTATTAAATTTAACATATATGACTTATTGCTATTGAAATCGCATGTAAAATATGATAATTGTGTGACTTATTGTCGTACTATATAATTCAACATGTAAGCTTTATTGCACTTGCAGGAAATCGACTCGCTTATAAACATTGAGTTAACTGCTTGCTTATTAAAAGCCACAAATTATTTTAAGCACATGTGAGAAAAGACCCCCGTTGAACAAATGTTTACTGTGTTTTAGGCATATTATTTATCCTGAAAAAGGTCATCTCCTTTAATTTTGGTATTTAACAATAAGTTAAAAGCAGTCAGAACACATAGGTTTCATGGGCAAACGTGACTTTTAAAAACAAAAACAAAAACATGATTAGCGTAAAACATTGGATATTGGTATATGACTGGGCTGCGACTACGACATTAGTTCAGAATGTATATAATTACCGGTAGCAAAATACATTTCGTATTTGTTTGGTGATTGTGTCGTCGTACGTATCTCCACACACGTGTATGATGTTATCAGAATGTTGTTGAATAGTTCATAACTGGTTCTGAAAACAGATAATGATTAATGTTATGGTACGTTGTGGAGCCTCGTCTTATAATTATGCAACTATAGGTTAAGTAGAATATTTTGGAAAATATATGAGAACTATATGTCGCCTGGGATTTGTGGGCGCACTACCGGCTGGTGAGACGGAGACGCGGCCTGGTCCACGGGCGGGTCACGGCGACATGAGGAAGCTGCACATGAGCAGTCCTGCAAGTCGACAGTGCAGGACTGAACTGTGCTAGCTTCCCCAGTCGACGGATCCGCCCGTGAGAATGGGACGCGGCTGCGTACACCAGCCGGTAGTCGGTGACAAGGCCCAATATCGTACAGACGGACCGGATCTCTCTGATAACGCCCAGTTCAACATTTACTTATATACACCATATTGTATGTTCAAACTATATAGATATTTGTAAATGTGCATACACCCTGAAAGACATTTGTCCGAAATGTGACATTTTGATGCAAAACAGTGTTATTAACTTTTAAATTACAAAAGTAACATTGCATGATACTGACATTAGCATCAAAAGCTATTCAAATTCATGTTTAAATACTTTATTATACATGCTAATAGCTTAAATCAAAGCTAACATGAGTTTAACACACCCGATATTAATCGTCGTCTATAAATAACTACGGGTTGTGTCTAATCTGTAATTAATTCTATTTATAAATTGTAATTTGTCCTATTTCTAGTTTTTCAAAAATGGTATCTGTCACATAGATTATTAAATTTTCCCCAACATTTGAATAGCTAGTTGACGTTGTATTCCTTTTGCTGCCACTTCGATTTGAACATTTGGAATATTTGGTCAATTTTTGTCCGTTTTCCCCTTTCCATGCAATTTTGGTTATTCGTACATGTAGCTGCATACGATATCTTGTTACTTCGTAGATCTAATATCCCTCCCAGGGACTTATCTAGCACTGTTTATTACGCTGTATCACATGTACATTTGCTATATCAATACAGAAACTGTCGGTACCTTGGCCGACCAACCGAGATGTCTAGAAAGTCTGCGAAACAGCTTTCTTTCCTCTTATCTATAGACATGTAACATTTGGATGAGTTACTAGTAGATTCGCACACAAAACTAATTAGTTTATTATAAGCCACCTATCGTGACTACCCAGTCATAAAGGCCGGTATATGCTTGGTACCACGATCGGGTTACGGCGACAAGGGACGATCGCACATGAGCAGTCCTGCCAGTCGACTGTGCAGGGATGATTTAACGTAGCTAGACCCTAAGGCGCTGTGAAATTCTGTACTAGTATATCCATAAACTATAAACGCCGTCGAACCATGCAAAATATCACTTGATGTTTATAATATATTTTGAATAGATCGACTGCTATGATACTCTAAGAGTAGAATTTCAATTTAATGTGACTAGGCACTGGCCGGTAGACATACGGTTGATATATGCATGTACGTATATTAGCAGTTCTCCAGGAAAACCGGACCTAGTGATAAAATTACGAAAATCATGATAATATTTCGTTAGAAGGACAAGAGTCTTATTATTATTATATATATACGGAATGGTACAATTAATATTCGCCAATTGGATGATTTTATCGTCATACTAATTGAATTCATCGTCAGCATACTAATTTAATGGATCATCCTATTTAATAAGAGAGGCCTCCAAGAGAAAGGGGTAACCCGACTTACAGGGCAGGGCAGGGCAGGGCAGGGCAGGGCAGGGCAGGGCAGGGCAGGGCAGGGCAGGGCAGGGCAGGGCAGGGCAGGGCAGGGCAGGGCATAATGGCATGCATGGAAATATCTTTCACACTTACCCTAGTAAGTAATATCCTCCATTCTTACTGATACAGTCTAGATCAGAATATTGTTGACTGGTTGATAATGAAGCACGAAAGTTCTGTAATTGTGTTCTATTCTGTGGAACCAGCCATGTGCCACGTGATGATGTTATCCATGTTCCATTGGATAGTGGTAACACACATTGACAATCTGAAATAATTACATGTATTTAATGTATTCCATTTTAGTTAGTTCTGTCAACTATGTTTGGGAAAACATAAAGCGTTTGGGCCGAGTTTTTATATTTTTCTTTCAAAAGTGAAATTGGGTTATGCAATTTAAAAAGTTCAATGCTCAAAATATGGGCTTATATTCGTGTTTGCACGACTATTACAACTCATTTTATAAACGTTTTCTAATGCTTGAAGAACGTTCTATGTTTCACCTAATTCTTCACCAAGAAGTAATTATAACTGAACTCGACTCTTTCGTTGCCACATCTCGATTATTTCCCAGAAACGAACTATTACTTGGTCATTTCCCTAGTGCTTTTCGAAGCCAAGTGTGCATGCGTAAGTAGAAGTGCCTCTGTGAACACCATGCAAGTGCTCGAGCAATGAAATATTAATAAGTATTACCAGTAATAAAATGATTCATATAACACCCATTCCATTGCTAAGCATCCCCTTGTTTAACGTGATCTTCCATTTGACCATTACAGAGCATGATGTTTTATCGTGCTAACTTTCCATGAGCTCATGGGCGTAGGAGCAGGGGGGCCAGGGGGGCCAGGCCCCCCCAATGTCTGGACAGGGGGGGCCAACATATATTTTGGCCCCCCCAATAATTCAGACGAAAAGTATAATTTACGCGACCTAATATATATCGTTATAGGCAATTTGCCTTCAGTTCTTGGTGAAAACGTATAAAAAAAATTTTTTTGCTCGCTTCGCTCGCAAAATAACTTCCTTATATAAAAATATTTTAACACCCATTGTATGCAAAAATATACTCGTGACATAAATTATACTCTAAACGTCCTCCAACCCCCGTTTACGACTTTGGGAGGTTGTCCATTATATATAAAGCCTTTGAAACAAAAGTTTTCACATTAAGCTTCGATCTCAAAATCGATGAATTGAAATTTTGTGCAAACACTTTAATGTAAGAACTTTTAAAATTCCCTGTTTTTAGGTCCTTTTTTAAATACCAAATAAGGTATCTCGGAACGCTTAGAATGCTCCAGATTGATCCATTGTTTAGAAAAATTTCCCGGGGGAATACCCCCCCCCCAACCCCCTTATACTTCAACTAATTAACTTTCAGTTACCTATAATTACTAAACCCAATTACCACAGAACAATAAATTCACAATTTCACAGTTATTATATAGATATAGGAGGATTGTGGACGTTTAAGAGTAAAATGTATGTACGAGTGTATTATTGTACAAACAATGAGTATTGTCCTATTTTCACATAATGCAGTTACTTTGCGAGCGAAGCGAGCAAAAAAAATTTTTTACCCTAAGTTGCCAAATGTTTGGCCCCCAAATGTTGAAGACGCTCCTACGCCCATGGAGCTTACCGATGCAGAGGCATACCACACATTTCTTGGAGTTGTAACTATGGTGATTGGTTCAAACACTAAGTATTTTAGAGTTTGAAACGTTTTCTTCAAGGATCAGTAGCCACGGTCGCTAGCAGTAAGCACATATCTAGGTTACCAATCGATGAAGAAAACGTTTATAAATACAAATTGGTACACCAATAAATCAATGAAATATGTGCATAGATTGACAAACGTACACAAATTGAGACTCACCTGTTTGTTGAATATCAATAAACAAATGTATAGCAAGTATATAAATAAAACATTGCAGATGCATTTTATCAGGCCACAGTCATATTCACTTATAAATAACACAAATAAGCAATTGTCATTATAATGAAAATTTAAATCCAAAACATTTTGTTTTTATAACTCGTGTACTCAAAAAACAAAAGGAATTTAAAGTTTATCTTTATTTGATCTTAGCGTATTGTATTATACGAAGGTATGCCACTAAACTATGTACGTATTTGTTCTTGTTTTCCTTTTTTACCATTACTAATTGAAATAATATACTCGACATATTGAATGACATGTACTCTTTCTATGTCTTTACTCATTGGTTCAATACTAATATACAGTTCACTATCGCTTCGTCGAACTCGCTTAAGTCGAAGTTTTCGAAGGTGCCAAACCTTTTAACAACTCACTCGAAAACTTTCTATCTGACAGAAAACGAACAAATGCGGCGAGGAAAACTTACGTGCGTTGTCCTACCTACTGTAAACGGAACTCGTGTTTTGCCTGTATGTATTCCTTGAGATGGCATTGTACCCGTTATGTGATCGATACATTTCACTAAATAAAACTCAGACCTCGAACAGCAACATTATTGTCATTATTCGTAAATAACCGTTTGATACATCAATTGCTAGAGCTTTAAGCAGCATTCATAGCCGCATATCATAAGGCAATAGCATTAAAACCAGGCACATAATAAGCTCCACTAATTTACGCTGATACATTTAACATCCTTAAGGAATGGAACAAATGTTAGAATCTGATTTTAATGGTTGGGGTCAACAGGTTACATTTTCTGTCCGTTTGAGTTCCGCTATGTCGTCGGGCAAAAGATGATTGCATTTACAACACCCTTACACAGGTTTAACTGTATTAAAAACAAACTTGTCAATTATGTTAAGGTGTCATTTTGTATTAATAAAATTATTTGGCACAACTGATTAACCTATGTAGAAGACAATAGTTGTTCGTCGACTCGCGTAATGTGATATGTTTTGTTTTAAAAGGCTTTTGAAATTTGATCCAACGAGTTCAGATATTAATCACATGTACATTGTACCGACCGTTTTCGTACTTGCAATAAATCTAAAGAGCCTATTGGAGCTTGTTAAACGGACGGATAAATAGTGATCACATTAAACTTTGATATCGTAAAAGTGTAATTGAATAAAGGAAATTAAAAGTAAGTATATTGAATGAATAGGTTATCCGTAACACTCATTACACAAAATAAGCGTGAGCGATTTTAGCTGTAGGTAGACATGCTAGTGATCATTTAAGATGGGATATCTCTTATACCGATAGTGTTGGGCTTGGATTTGCTGACAATGTTGTAGAAACGATGATAAGCCCTGTAGGCAACTGCTACTGCTACAAGCAGGAATAGCACTAAACGACTGTAAAGAGACTGGTGGTTTTTTATCTTTGATTTCTTTTAAATACCTTATTGACGGTGCTTATTTTAGATGGTTTCATTAAATTGATATAGCTACATGTTGTAGTGTATTTAAAATATAGCGTTATAATTAGATTCTATAATCATGACTTTATTTTACGAGGTTATCATATTTGTATATAGTGATCACATTTCATGCTTCCATGACTTCATTATTTGATTTGGTAAGAGGAATAATAAAATTTTGTTCTCAATGTTGATGATTCAATGAGCATAATTGCACCTGTATTTATTTTCTCTTTTAAAGATATGGCAGAGGGGCACATCAACACCAGTAAGTTACCCATACAATGCCCTGTCTGTCTGGAAACATACAAGCGTCCAAGAACGTTACCATGCCTACATACATTCTGCACGAGCTGTCTGCACGGTCATATCTCACACGCTACCTATGCCTCATCGTTTTCAACATTTCCCTGCCCGGTATGTAGAGTAAATACCAGACCACCGAAGCCATTCACTGGAAAAGAAACATGGGCAGAGCAGTTTCCTGTTAATTACTGGATGTTGTCGGTTATTGAAGAATCTGAGTTGAGCACTGTTCAAAGTGACCCATGTTGTGAGCTACACAAAGACTGTAAAATCAACATTTACTGCTCCGACCATAAGGTTACGTGCTGTGCAACGTGTGTGGCGATTTTCCATAGAAAGTGTGATCATGTTGATGAAATAGATAAAGTTGTTGAAACCTGGAACAAAGATACAGCAATAAACGATTTACTACTTAAAGCGAAAGAAGCTGAAGACCTTTTCATTGACATCGATGCCAAGTGTGTCCTTGCAGAAAGCAATTTGCACATAAACAAAGATAAAATAGCAAGCAATATTGAAGCGGAATTTGAAAAGGTCATAGATCACTTAAATAAATTGAAAGAGGATGCATTTAACGAATTGGGAGTCAATTATAAACCGATGGATGATGAAATAGAAAACAGGAAGAAAGTATGCGAGAGAGGAAAAGTTGTTTGTCATGATGTCAGAGGAATTATTAATGACCTTGACAAAGATCGTTCTCTATCAACGTCTTTCATAGACTGTCAAAAAGCTAGAAATAAGTTTGATACCCTCAATACAGTTCAGTTACAACAATGGACTTTCCAAGAGGCGAACACGTATGCATTTAGCCCAAATATTGAATTAAACGCAATTCCACGAATACAGTATCTAGGAAAAATTGAAAACACTAAAAACAAAAAGGATGGTGATGTTGCTGTTAATAGGGCAACGAAACGAGACGAAGATAGTACTAACGTTGAGAATGTTTCAAGTGAAGATCATGTTAAGAACAAAATACCACAGCCTGGTCTTCTGAAAAGAACTGACCGCGTAGTGTCTGATTTAAGGACACAACCTGCGAGTTTACCTTTAGATAGGTGGTCAGAATTAACCGCTAACAGATCGAATAACTGTTTATTCCGAAGAAGTTGGTTGTCTGGAGCGACATTTCTGAATCACGCAGTTTTAATGATGTGCAATCAGTCTAGAAGCTCGCTTTGTTTGGTAAGGGAATCGGCGTTCCTTTCTGAGGAGAAAAGGCGAACACCACCCTGGTGTGTTGCTAAGATTAGTGATTCTGTCATAGTTGTGACTTATCCACAAGAAAACTGCGTTCGTATTTTTGAAATAAAATACAGCGGACCACTTCTTAAACTCTTCAGACGACCATCTATTCTTGGTAGACCTGTTGTGCTTCAAAGAAGCTTTGCTTCTGAAGATCCGTGTTTTGGTGTCGTAGCCAATGGTGACCGCGTGTTTCTCGCTTGTGAAGATTGTATTAAGGTGTTTACTTTAGGCGGGCGGTTCTGCCAATTACTGAAACTTTCCCTTCGTTCAGAACCATTGTTTAAACGAGTTGTCGCCCTTGCATTTGATAACAGATATTCTATTCTATACGCGGCTGATGAAATGAGTCACTCACTGCTTGCATTTAAAGTGATTGACCAGCAACTGATGCACCATCCTGTGTTTGTGTTTAAACATGAACTAATGCGATGCCCTCAAAATGTGGCGGTTGGAGTCAACGCTGAAGTATTCGTGTCTGGATTTGTTTCAAAGACCATCCATGTATTAGATCGAGTTGGTACCTGTACCAGAATATTGTCATTGGATAGAAGACCTACGTGTTTATCAGCGGACCACAAACACAGACTGATGTTAATTGGTTATTATCCGGAAATAGAGCGCGATTCTGACAATATGTCTGATCATGTCAGAATTTATAAGTTGTATTCTTAGCATTATATTTACTGTTAACTAATTAACTTTCACGAATACTACTGTAAAATCATTTAATTTTGTTGGGATGAAATTTTCGTGTTTTTGGTAAAAAAGACAATTTCGTTGGGACTTGAATTCGTGGATTTTGCATTTCAGGTAATTAAACAAAGGTCAAAATTAATGTTCGTTGGGATTAAAGTACTAGGTTGAGGTGAACTACGAAATCCACGAAATTTAATCCCACACGAAAATTAATGATTTTACATTACCTTTAGCGTATTGCCGATCGAAGGCACATTCACGACTACAAATCTTCGTGAGTTTACGTCTCTCGCATTGTTCATATTAATGTTTTGACCACTTTCGCGGTTTTGCGAATTTCTTCCACTCGCGAACTCGTGAAATAATTTCTTGGTTTACAGTACCGTTAGTTGCATGTGATAGTGTATTGATGAATTGATGTACATTAGATACCATATTGATATGTTATTTGACGTCAATGCTTGAGTTGCTGAACGAATATATTTCTCCTTTTGCGAATCATGCTATTTGTCAAGTGAACATTTCATAGAAACAGATTCTGCTAGGTCGGAATGGTTATCTGCTTGTGAAAGCCAACCATGTAGTCCAGAAAAAGACTATGAATCAAACGTACATTCCATATTTTTCAGTTATCTGTTCAGATTTTTTTCCATAAAATTTTAGAAATTATTTAAGAAATTCTAGCAATAATTATTTGGACATGTATCTAAATCATTATGATTTTCCAGTGTTTTTCCCAACTAGAGAATTAACTGGTTGGTAACCCTGATGTAGTCTTGCGTGCAGTAGAATGTGATGACTCTGGCGTTAAAAACAAAGTTTCTTTTGACTATTTTGACTGGACGAATTAGCACTTTAAATATACGTAAAATGCTCCTAAAGACCACAATGCATGGGTGTATGAGTCATCAGACCATGGGCCAGGTTCCCGATAAGGAGTCATAGATAGTTTTCAAAATTGCCTCCTCAGTAATTCAGATCGCATGTATAATGTTCGGTCTAAACTAGTCTTACGTAAATAATATGGGTACTTTGTCTTATGCTCTAGATGGAAAAGTATAAGATGAGCACTTTTCGTGCTCGCAGTATATTTTTAATATATATAATGTTATCGCGTAGCCTTTGCATTACAGAAATAAATTGCACGATATAGTTTGCCCTAGCTCATTACATTACTTTTAAACTTTGTCATTTCTATGTTAAATTATCCTAACTAAACCATGTAGGTTAACTGCCAGAATTCGGTCATTTTGGGTAAGCGATTGCCCCCATCCCGGATCCCCAAATGACAATATGGGGCCCGAATCCCGTACATACCTCGTGCCCCCCCCCCCCCTCAGAAAATCCTGGATCCGTGCCTGTGTACATATTATGCTGAACTATCTGATATTACAGCAAAGTCTTAATTCTAAATTATTAATTCAAGGGAAGTAATCCAAACTGCCTTCCCAATACCAGAATGCAAGGTAGTTGAGCATACTATCACTAGTAGTTCTTGATAAAGTGTTTTATAGTTACAATTAAGACACGGCTAAACAATTTGATCAATATATCAAGTCTAATTGATATAGGCAAACATACTAGTATACAACTACAGACAAATTATTAAATGAACACACACACACACCACTATATTATGCAAACAGATAAATACATTATTATGGTTGTTGTTGTTGTTGATATTGGTGTGGTTGTTGTTGTTATTATTTGTGGTGGTGTTGTTGTTGATATTGGTGTTGTTGGTGTTGTTAGTATTATTAATATTACATGGATTTTCTTTTATTTCTTTGAAACAAATATTGATATTTTCTATCGATGTATAAACGGTTGCATTGAAAATGGTCAATAACTCTTAGTGACCAACCGAAATTCATAAAACGTCCGAGTTTCGTGCGTAACGTCCTTATTATTAGTAGTAGTATTAGTATTATTATTTTATAAGAGAATGAATAAAACACAACAACTGGCTATACTAAGGTTTGCTTTAATAAGTTCCAGGTTCGCCTTTTAACAGGCTTGAAATACCAACATATAAGCATACTTAAGATATAATTTAGGACAAATATTGGAGTGGAAAATATGTGGCCGCAGAAAGAGAAAGACGGGATTTGCATAAGGCACCCCTGTCGTAACTGTTATATCCAACCAGCTGAGAGATAGGTGTGATTAACTGTAGTTAACTTTTGAGGTACTCAAACTAGGTCGAGGTGCCTAAATGCAATATTCCACGCAACACACTGCACTGGTTTGCAACACGCAAACTGTAACGCAAACGCAACATGAGGTGACACCAGCACACAAAGGGCGAACACCTCTACCTGAACGTTTGCAGCATGCAAACTTTTAACGCAATACGCAACATGAGGTGACACCAGCACACAAAGGGCGAGCAGCTCTACCTGTACAAGTTACATATATATGCATATATCGGACCAGAGACAAGTTTCAAGTTTCCAGTTTTATTTCAAAGCTAGGCCCATATGGGCATCAGCATAAAAAATCAATACAACATTTTAAACAAAGGAACATAGTAAACACACATAATTATACAGAATTATAAACAAAACAATAAATCATTAACTAAATGACTAGAAGTGAAGATAATATGTCATAACATAAATACAGACTGAAAATGAGAATTTTATGTTAAGAATTTGAGTATTATACTCAAGTTATTGTTTTACACTAGAAGGTGGTAAAACATTATTTAACAATATGCATTATTTTCTGTGCAAAAAATGGACAGTTTAACTAGTGTAGGTCTATCAGTAGTTTGAAATAAAAGTTGTAAATTTAACATATTGGCTCTTCTTAATACTATAGGCAGGTATTTTCTGCGGTCATTATTAAAATGTGGACACTCAAAAATATAGTGAAACTCATCCCCTGACTTAGCATTATCGGGACAGAGATGACCATATCTCAAATTATGGTCTAAATTTATAGATCGCCCTTTTTCAATTGGAAGTTTATGATTACGTACTACACCTGAGTTCAAAGTGACAAAGAGAAAGAGCAAGGTTTCTTGGCAAAAGTTTAAAATAAGGTTCAAGTTCGAAATTATGCTTAAAAACTCTGTAAATATTACACTTGTTGGAGGTATTCATCTGCAATTCTCAGATCGAATCATATTTTAAAGATAAATGCCGTACGGATCGTTCCGATTGCGTTAAACGCTGATTAATTAGACTGGTACCACTTGTCCTACTCTTGAATCGAAAATGAGGCTGTGGAACCAGTTCATGATTAATGGAGAACCTAGACTGGTACCTACTCCAAAAGATTAGGACCGGTATGGGGTAATTATTATTATTAATGAGGTTGTTAAGTGTGATAATATAGTTTGCGGTACTATTTCTTTGACCTCCACTCCTAACCAGGAAGCATTTTGGTTCAGGAAGTTTTGCACACAGGTCAATCCAGTACCATTGAACAATACAATATAAGTTCCTTTATTTGATTTAGGTTCATAGTCATCAAACAGTTTATTTCCGGTTTTGTGCGCTTGTATGAATTGTTCAACTATCACCATACTTAAACTGTTCATCTATACACTTGAATACATCCTTGTTGATGAGGAAATTGACGATATCTCAGCACGGATATATCCACTTAAAGGGTCAATCACAATTATCTGTCACATGTACATGTCATATTCAAGAAACCATTTAGATTTAACTGTATGAAACGTTGTTTCATCCAATTTTCAATTTGATAAAATATAACATTTTGTGCACGGAAGGCAGAACTGAACAGAAATAGCAGAGCACGAAAAGCACAGAATACAACAATGTACAAATTGCTAACTGTGCATGAATGTGGCTACTATCACAATAATGAAAATTTAAGCAGGAAATCAATTCATAAACGGTACATCGCGTGATTCATTATTATACTCCTTTATTGTTCCGAATAGTAATTCTTAACATATAGGCCAGTAGAATAGGTCGGACCTGGGGAAAAAATTCAGATGTTATCAAACTCTTCGGATTTCTACTCCCCAGGTGCCCCTGGGGTGGTATTCACAAAGAAACTTAAGTGAAAACTTAGAATTTTCCCAAAATCTTACTTTTTCCTAAAGTGTATCAGCTATACAAGAAAATCAAGATTATCAAATTTTTACATTGCTATGAAGCATTATGTTACGCGCTACAAAAATCACCAAGAAAAAATTAATTATTGTTAGTTTCTTGCAAAATAGGGCCACATCATTTTTTTTAACTTAAGTCAATTTTTTAAGTTTTCACTTAAGATGCTTTGTGAATACCGGCCCAGAACAACAGAAAAAAAGTCCCAAGAAATATCTCTTGGAGAAACTTTTTGACGCCATTTTGAAATTTTGCATAATTACGCATCGGCAACATATTTTAGGACATTTTTGAAAATGCAACATATCAAACTGACCAGTAAAGTACCAGGAACGCATTTCAAATAGAAATATTTCTTCATTTCAGATATAGAAAAAGAACAGCACCAAAATATATTTTTTTGCTTCAAAACGACCATCATTTCATATTTTCAGTACCGGATACTTATTGTTTATTTAAATCAATAACCATTGATAGTAACGTTAGTAAACGATCCACATAAACTATACCAACATAGATATTCAAAGAATGACACATTGAATTGTTTTAACAAGGGATATGTCTATATTTGTACCAAGTTGAACATTAATGTCACATATCTATTTCGGCATCATTGAGAACAGGATCATTCCGCGACACCCACCACAGGCCACTACACACTTGATTCCATTTTTATGACAAGAACACTGGCTTGTGACGCACTGCCTATGGTTGGCACTATAACATTTGCAACAAATGAATTTGCAGGTGCTTGCTCCATGTTTGTCATTATATGGTGTGTTACTTGTTTCTCCAGAGTCCAACCCCATTCTGCAGCATCGAGACATGAGTTATTTAAGTCTTCTCCCTGAGCTATTTGTGATAATGGGCTGCTCTTTCCGTTGGTGGTAGTATCTCTGGTGCAATTTTGTTGTATCGGGCAACCATTGTTTGTTACCGAATCCGTCTTTATGATGTGAGGGATCGCGATTCACCATTTTCAACCATACAATTCAAAGAAAACAGATTTTCCAGCATTACTGATTTCTTGTTGTGTACTTTCCCAATTGTTGTCATGGCTGCTTCGTCTTAAATTTTGTGAGATTTTCCAAGTGTCTTTATGAGATGGGGTTTCCCTTGTCCAAATGTAGAGGATGTGGTGTCGCAACTACTACAAGCATGGGTACCAAGTATATTCGTATTCATAATTATAGGTTCCATTACAGCATGTGCTTCTCTCATGCCATGGATTTCTGCAGCTTTCAAATTATGCTTATTCTCTTTCCTTATGTGGATATCACCCCTGTCGGTCAACTACCACTGGTTTGCCATTTTGATAGTAGGTCAGAGCCGTCGAAACGATTAAGATGTCTGCATCACTGTCACAAAATTACATCGAATACATATCTTTTCTTGCCTTTTCTACTGTAACTAACACAGACGGAAACAGCCATTTCAAGCTTTTGAGGTATCAAAATCAACCCGATACAGCCTTTTCTGGCTCTACAAGTTTCCTAACAATTCAATGTCAAACCATTTCTGGCGCTATAGTGAACATTTCGCTGCTTGGTAATGATTCAAGTGAACTGCACGTATACCTGGCAGCATAAAGCATAATAATTATAAAACAATATGCCTGTACAAATTACACGGGCACTTGACGATGTCCGTGTATCCAGTGTATAGACATTGTGTGGACACGGTCAATGAGTAGCAATACATTATGTCAAAGAGAAACATATTACACCGGCCGCCACTTGGTGTTCGTCCAGCCACCAGCCCAATTAAACTAAATAGGCTAGTGGCCAAGGCTATAGTGCGCCCAGGATAATGTAATGTTTACAAACATTGACTAGATTAATCTACTGTTGCAAAATTGGTTGCTTAAATTAACACATACGGTCAAATGTATACTAAAGTAACACTGATCAATTGTGCAAGATTAAATATTCACCGATATGGCTTACACCAATTGTTTCCGCCTTTATTGGTATCATATGAGCACTATAGTAAGACTAATGCAGGTCAGAATGAAAATCGACTTTTTATGCGTGTGCTTTCGGTGTTTTGAGACGCAGTTTTACAATATGTTTTCCACGTTTTACCTCCCATTCAATTAGATATATATAGAAGACATGGATTACCTCCCATGGAAAGCGCTACCTAGCGATTTGCTTAGATAGCGGACACCCGGCTAGTCATCTATTTCCCCTCATGGACAATACTGTAAGCACTTGATCAATTGACAGAACAGGAAACTGACAATACGCTCGTACTTATATATCAGACAATGTCATTATACGAGGTAGTATCTTCATAATTATACATTTGGGAAGTCAGTGATTTCGATATGGATTCCTGTAAAAGTTATGTTATTTTCTGTGCAAATTATGCATACTTTTAAACAGTCAATATCCTTAATCTGAAGAAGAAATTAAGGATCTCGTATGGATGTGTTGAGTGGGTGATTTAATATAGTTTGCAGTCGGATTTTATGTACCACTTTCTGTGCAAAAAGAATCATTGAAACAGTCGTTTTAAGTCGTATATGGCAGCACGGACCTCTTAAAGTTGTGTCAGTGATTTCATGTTTGATTTTAAATTAATTTGTAGGAAAATTGAAGCATAGTTCTAGCGATAATACTTCATTATAACGACCAGTATTTTTTTAATCTGGACATTCGAGTATCAAATTTTATTCTTAAAGTAACACAACATAAAAATCTGCTTCTTTAAGACTTCATGTTGTACGTGAATACAATGACTTTAAAAACCTTTCGATGTCGCGTGTGAATTTCTTAAAAAACAAAATTGCTTTTTAAAGTGCGACGTTAATTTTGTAAAAAAATATTATAATAAATAAAGTGCTATATAGTAGAATAAAGACAGCAAAACGGACCAAATATCAACATCAATATCGCGTGTTAGGGACAGAAAGCAAGCGTTAATTATATGAATTGGAAAACATTAACTTAGAAGAATGGATTTGGCTTGGAAGGTGGCATTAGCAACCCATATTCTTCTTGTTATCACGACGAATGTGAATGTATCAGGTAGGTCATTATATGTTTTTTCTACAAAAAAAAGTTACCAATTTTCTAGGACTGTTTTCAGCTGTTAGGCCGCTCAAGCACCCTTTGACATTTCAACTTCCCCTGGCCATTGGGCTACATAAGGAAACCTACACTCGTGTCTCCCTGTGGAGACTATTTCTCTCCTGTGGTGTGGCAGCCAACATCGATCTGCGGCGCCCAGGAATAGACACTGCCCTCACAGGTACCATTTTACACCATGGTGGAGTGGAGCTGTGGGTCCTGCTCAGAGAAATTAACAAGTGGTCCAGAGGGGGGCCGAACCGAGACCTCTCGATCCCGAAGCGCGCGTCCTACCTCTAGGCCACCACTCCCCGTCCCTCTGTCCGTTTAATTTTGTGACTGATGTATTAAGCAATCGTGAGACCGCGTATATGCCTAAACTCACTGGTGACTGTGGTGAGCCATGTCGGTATACGACAGTTTATGTCGTCCCAAAAGTGAATCCCAAAATGAGTCCCGGATATACGACTTGTCTTACAACATAAGTATTCTATTCTACTCGTATGTGAGTATATTTAATTGCTATTGCATCAACAAAGCAAAATATTGTATCGCGGCGATAGTTTGACATCCAGCATTGTTTTTACCAAATATTTTTTGTTAAAACCGATTGCTTATAATTGCGTGTGTGGTTACGCGCTGTCGCCGTAGCTGTGTGGCTTTGATTTGTGCCCAACTATTTACTTATAAAATTTAATAAGATCACAGAAAAAAATACAAAAAGGATAATTCAGTCTGGGCAAGGTCTTAATTAAGAATATTTCTACCACTCAAGCAGAAGGAAAGTAATGAGGATTTTCCTCAGAAGCAGAACGAATCTTCCTTCTTGCCCGAAGAGTCACTGCATATAAAGTGTGTACATGTATGACATGGTAAGCATGAAACGCTGTTGGGATGAGGACGTCGATTACTTCCGGCTTGAACACACAATCAGAGATAAAAATCGAATCTTATTAGTACTTGTTTCCGTGCAGTATGTACAACTATTTGATCATACAGTTTTTATAATTTTATTGTTTCTTACGTTCCTTGCTATGGTCGGCATATGAAATGTCTTTAACCAAACATAAAAATCAAAAGAACGGTTGCAACAGTACATCTACAAAATAACTCGACCTCCTTCTCTTCAGTCAGTCAAACATTAGCCTAACGATATACTGGCTGAATGGGTCAAGGTCCCCCCGGGTATTACTTCATTGTACCCCGGGTTCTTAGTAGTATACTTCACCTTACCCCGGGTACTTAGTAGTATACCTCACCTTACCCCCGTATGCTTTTAACAGGTACCCCATTTTTACTAGCCTCAATATTCACTTATTCTTCGTCCTCTTCTCCGCTGAATACGTACTCAAGAATAACCCTTCTCGGAGAAAAAACACACTTATACCAAAAACACACTTTAAACCAACTTAAAGTGGGTTTTTTCTGCGTTTTTTGACAAAAGTATGCTAAAAGTGTGTTTTTTCTGTGTTTTTTTACTAAAGTATGCTAAAAGTGTGTTTTTTCTGTGTTTTTTTAACAACAAGTGTGTTTTTTCTGTGTCTTTTATCATATAAGTTCGTTTTAAGTGCGTCTTTTCTTCTAAGAAGTGAGTTTAAATAAATGAAGTTGGTCTTTTACGAAAATAAGTTGGTTTTAAGTGCGTCTTTTCCTCTAAGAAGTAAGTTTATATAAATGAAGTGGGTCTTTTATGAAAATAAGTTGGTTTTAAGTGCGTCTTTTGTATAATGATATTTTTCACGAGAGTAGCTTCGCGTTAAAAAGACTCACTTAAAACACACTTTTTAAAGAAGTTGGTCTTTTATTTTGAAACGTTTTTCATGGAAAACAACATCTCAGATCGACACCTTATATTAGTTTTCAATGAAACCAGGGGTTTTATTGTACCATAAATATACATAGAACAGCCCCCGGTGTAATATATAACATATCTGGTCCACCTTCATTCGATAGTTCAATCTAACAGCGTCGTCAGATTTTTTCACACTGAACTGGATTGGAACATGACTATATATATGATATAGTTGATAGTATGCATGTTAAATAAAAAAAACTATAAACTTTATTGTAACATAATCATAGAGAAGTTCCTTCCAAATCACACAATAAGCGTTAGCAATGCAGCATAAGTCAATGTCATGATGGGTATTATGTCCACCCTGAAATTTATTGGGTGGGGATTTTGTCCACCCTGTAAAAAACATGGACGGGATTATGTCCTGTCCACCCTGTCAAAAATGAGGGAACGGTATTCTGTCCACCTGGGATTTTGTCCGGATTCCCATAAAAATACATACTAGTATTTTATAAGTTGTGACTGTTTTGTTGTTAAATAAATTGTAAGACATTTTTTCATAAATGTCAGGTTATTTCAAGGATCTGTAAAATAAATGACAAGTGATGATAAACATGAAGGATCAACATATCGGCGCTTAATATACTATATACATTCACCATATCGGCAAAGGATAACGCCAGTTTTCCGGAATTTCATAAACTTGGTGGTATAGTATAAGTTTACCCACGAACCATGTCCGTGGTTTACCATATAATATCTAGGAATGAGACAATATTATTGAGTGCTCCTGTCGATTGTATTTGACATCATTATTATACAAAAAACTACACTGTTTTTTAAACTGAATACATATTTGGTAATGATGAATGCAACAAATCTAACTGAATATAGAATTTCCTAGGGATTTAAATGCATATCAAGGCTCGTATAATGTTTCGTCTGCTTATGGTGAGTCCGATTGTCTTGACAAAATTTAGCAGTGGGTTTTTTGTCCCTATCTCGACTGTTCTTGGTTCGATAATATATATAACACGGAATTTTCATCAGTGATTTACACATTCCAATCTGTATGTCACGTGGGACTATAGATAACACTAAGATAATAGTTCACAGTAAGTGGTCCAGTTTTAATTAACGGTGCTTATAGATAAGGAGGGTCGATTACAAGTTTTGACCACGTGACATGTATAATATACATGATACTGTATGATTAGAGACACGTGACCAATTATGTCATATGTATTTTATATGACACGTTGCAATACAGAGAAATTCAGGGTAGTTTCACAGCGGGCAGTCTTGTAAAGATGGACGGTTGATTTATATTTATAAACTATATGAAATTTTAAAAAATCTCGATAAAATATTGTACAGTTTCACCGTACGAAAAAAATCTGTCTAATCTTTGTTATGCACTAGTCTTACAAAGGTTACATATGTTTTTTTCTCAATGATATGGATTCATTATGAGCATGCACAATAATGACTGTCGCGTTAGATTTTAAATTTGATGAGAAGTGTTTTTAATAAAATACGAATTTGATTTACTGGTAGTGTCATTCCATTTCTTGATAGCTACAGTAATTATTCATATACTTATCTTATCTAATCTTATCTTATACTTGCCATTTTGGATCTCAAATTGGTAGTAATTTACTGATTACATAGATCTGTGCGTTCCGTCTTGATTTATATTATTTATGCCACAGATATATATTAGCACAGATATATATTAGATCGTAAAGATGTAGACCCACTACACGCATATCTGTTTTTATGCATGTCTACTGTATATTATATGGTTATAATTTATAAAAATAAACTTTGAATAATAAAAATCGTAAGAGAATAACAATGCCTGTAACAATCGTGGAGATTCAATTGAAACATTATGCTATTAACCACTGAATAATAAACAAACGATCGAACTACTATACTGCAGTAATTATATATTTTGAATTCATCCAAGATGTGTCCGGTTTTTGCGGGGTTTTATACCGTTCGTCGAGACGTACACGATTACTTCCCCTTGTAGGTAGCGCTTGCTAGCGTGGAAAATTCGAAAAAATACAAAACCAGAAAAATGTTACATTAAAGGTAATAATCGATTTATGATGCAATTTTTACTAAGCTATGTATTATTTTATAACAAACAAACAGCAGCACTAGTGTTCTACACTCTCAAAATCTGAACAGGCCTGTGATTGATCATTCTTGCACCATCGATTTCATTGACATTTTCAATTTGTTTGCATGTTTTGTCAGGACTGGATGAATACAAAAAAATGAAATAATGGTTTCCTTTTAGTTGGAACTAGTAAGGCAATTGACGATTTTGCAAGGTTGTGGTTGATTAAAGTACAAGGGTCCCCTCCTGCAAAATACTGGTCAGTCAATATTTTGTCCAGGCGGGGGTGGGGGTTGATTTCAGACATTTTTAGTTATTTGAAGCGGCTTTAAATTCCCAGGCTGGAGACTACGCATCATTGCTAACTGTCTAAATCGAGAATGGGACACAAAGTTGTTCCTGGGTCTAAGAACCATGCCAATTTCCGCCAAAGTCAATTCTATTTCAATATTTGTTGGGTGGCATGGTGGTCGAGTGGTAAGACCGTAAGACACTTGATTCCTGACCGAGAGGTACCGGGATTGATTCTCGGCCATGATACTTGGTCATTTCAGAAACGCTATTTAGTGTTTCCCACCCATCTTGAGATGATCTTGGTTGGAAACCCAGGGCTAGTCTCGCGTGTATCGGTGCTTTACACTGGGCATGTTAAAGATCGAACCAAGGAATCTATTCGAAACGAGCTAGGGTATCGCACCCGTATTCCTTGTATCTCACTTCTCTCTTTAACATTTGCGAAAATGCCCCTGAATGGGCCCTGCTAATTGAATGGAAGAAAAAAAGAAAGGGTTTCCAATCTAACTACCCAGGTAGAAATTTTCCGCCTGACTTATTCACCCTGTATGCCCCGGGCTGGCGGGCACCAAATTGACTCAAGCTGCTCGACACTAACACTGGTCCGTGGCCAGTGAAAATCCAGAAGGACCAGTGAAAATATTGAAGGACCAGTAACTTTTATTTATAAATTTTACGTTTCTTTGCTGGGGGTGACCAAAAATAGTGTCAAGCCCTGATGCAAAGTTCACTGTAAATGTATAGTCAAGTGGGTAAAATGTACAGTACTAGACATTTTGGTCAGGGCACTTGGTCCCTTTCTGAAACGCTGCTTATGCACCAGTCCGTTGCATCCTTGGCCCCTACCCTCTAGGATGGGCCAGGAAAAGAATCCCAACATTTCCTCGGCAGTGCGGGGGGGGAAGTTGGAAGGTAAAAACATTGCCGTTTTCTAGGCCATCCGCGGATGCAACTCACTTTTGCATTAGTCTTTCCCGTCTATCTTCAGATGATCTGGTTGGAAACCCAGTGTTAATCTTAATAATCTTAAGTGTATCAGTGTTTTAGACCTGTCATGTTAAAGAACCAAGGAATCTATTCTTAACGAGCTCAAAGGGTTGCACACACTGATTCCTTGCAAGTTGTATCTCACCACTTTGTCCAGACTCCGGTCCACTTGTCTCTAATGCACCAGTCAGTTACATTCAGTTCACAGCCCCCCCCCCCCATTCCTGGGGATTGGCCAGGAAGTTTTACTTCTCAGTTCCGTGTTGTCAAAACGGTTTAAACCCCCATCCTTCCAAGACCCTGGGGGACAGCTGATAGTAAAATCTCAAGTATTTCCCAAGCCCCTGATAACTAAATATTGTCCCAGTGATTTAATTATTAATTTGGAGAGCAAATACAAACATTTCGGATTCCCTGGCAGTGCGGGGGAATCTTGAAAGTATAAACACGGCTGTTTCCCTGGCTATCCTCCACCCGTCCCGATTGTTTGGCGGACTGTATTGAGAATCCAATCGAGACAAACTTATTGGGTTGAATCGAATTTCAGTGAGACTTTGCATCTCCAGGCAATCTATAAATTAATTTAACACGAAAAACCTGTGTAAAAGCTATTAAAGCATACTCAACATCAGTTTGTTAGTATGCATATTTATGACATTTTCACTTGAAATTTCGTTTTAATATGCTTCATGGTTAGAAATACCAGTCCTGAGGGGAGTTGGGAGTGCCATAAACAGAAATGTGCGGGATGTTATATTATGTCACATGACAGCTTGGTGCACATACTTCCGTTATGAGTTATAAGTTGAGCAATGGAATATATATATGCATTTATTGTATACATGTGTTAATTTAAAAATACTAGAGGCCAATTGTGTTTTTAAACTGTTATTAAAGCTTTAGTATTCAATAATATTATTTATGCTCACAACATAAAATTAGTTCACAAAATTAATTTTACTGATACATGTTTATAATGTTTACATTCAGGTACCATGGTTAATGTGATAGACTTACTGAATGTAATTGTCAACAGATGAGAACACTCAGCATCACTTGACTGCATTTAAAAGAATTAATGAAGCGAATATATATGGTCCACCTAATGGTTGAGAGGAACATAACAACAAAGGAAAAGATCATGACATGTTTTCATTTGAAGATGTGTAGAGAAATTCAATGTTGATAAACTGACCCGGACAAAATTACATGCTTGTCAAGTAGTCACAATGTGGCTCAGTATTAAGGTTGGTGCTTACTTCTTTCTCTGTACTGCATAAATATTGCAATTTTGCAGGGTTGGCAAAGTATTGACCGCCTGGTTTTTCCTGTCCTGGAAAACCCGGTTTTTCCCAAGCTTCCCAGTAATTCCCGCCGGGTTGGGTTTTACGCTTAAAACCCAGGTTTTTGCCATCATTATAATGGGCTCTATAAATGGCAAACTTTACATCCAGATATCAGTTACTATTTGAGCCAAGTTTGCCTATTGCAGAAGCATTGTATACAGTAATGTTAATACTGTTTGCTACTGCTGTAAGTGTTAATGTCACTCTATTGCTTTTGCAAGTGAATAATATACAATTGTTATACTATTACAATGGTTATAATTTATTGCTAAGTTTTGACTACCACAGTTTTACTAC
Source organism: Spisula subtruncata (assembly GCA_963678985.1). NCBI lineage: Eukaryota > Metazoa > Mollusca > Bivalvia > Venerida > Mactridae > Spisula > Spisula subtruncata. Next base: position 27,383,660 of record OY787665.1, read on the forward strand.
ATGAATTTGATTGTATTAAATCACTGAAAATGCAGTACATGCCTGCTAAGTTAGGGTTCCCACGGTCAGGGAAAAGTCAGGGGGGGATTTTTCAAGGTCAGGGAAAAGTCAGGGAATTTTGAAATTAGTCAGGGAAATTTGGAAATTAAGCAAAAGTCAGGGAATTCTTCATTTAAGATCTCATTCAGTGTCATTTCATATGACGAAAATACCTAAAACTAAGAAAAAATCCTCGCTCGCTATGCTTGCTTGGAATAATCTTAAATTAATTATATATTATTACTTTGTGTTAAACAACAGCACTAAAAGTGCTACCTGAAACATTTTGGTTTCATATAAAGCAAATATAACCTCCTTTTCACTGTTTCTATTGTGCTATTTTGCTCTAACAAAAAGGCCAGATCGCTAAAAAGTCATCTGTCTGGTCAGGGGATTTTGTCTAAGAATATTTTTGGGAACCCTGTAAGTCCAAGACATAAACTTGTACATTCTACCATATATCATTCATTGAATTTAAAACATTTCAATTATTGTACAATGTTAATTTTTTTTATATATTGTACTTGTATAATATAGTATGTAATATGTCCTCATGAGATAAATTCCTGGTTAATTTGAGCACTTTGTACAAAATCGCAAAATTAATTTGTCACATAAAAGATGCAAAGTAATAGTTATACAATTTAATAATTATTTCCTCTTTTGCTTACAGTACATCATTCAAGCTTAGAAACACCACCGTAAAATGACTTGAGAGCTGTTACACACCTGGCAACATGTTCTCTGTTCCATGAAATGTGAATCAAACAATAATGCAAATAAAAAAGTGTGATCAAGACACCGTTCTGCAGAAAGAAGGCAAAGAACAGCTATTATTGGTAATTTGCTGTCTTATTTATGATTTTACTTGCTGCTGCACAGCACACAAGTTGTAATATCATCATTAGCTCCACTTTTCGAGGATAAAAAGAGCTGTTGTCATAGCCTGATCGTCTACGTTGGTTAAGTTGATTGTTAGTAAGTGTTAAGCTCAATTTTCTGGAAACTACTGTACGAGAGGTATCGACTTGAAACTTAACATGTGCATGTACCTCCATGCCATCTAAAACCTCTACCTAATTTTAGGTCAAGGTCGCCATGAAGGTCACCATGACCTTAGGTTAAGTTAATTGTTACGGTCAATTTCTTTGAAACTACAGAAGGTATCAACTTGAAATTTCACATGTGCATGTCCTCAATGGCATCAATGCCATCTACAACTCATGCCTATTTTAGGTCACTAGGTCAAGGTCACTGTGGTCTATGGTTATTTATTGTGAAGTTCAATGTCTGGAAAACTGCGAGAAGTATCAACTTGTATCTTCACATGTGCATGTACCTCATTGCAATCTACAACCTCCACCTACTTTTGAGTCAAAGGTCAAGGTCACTATGCCCTTTGGTTAAGTCAATTTATGAAAAACTAAAAGAGATATAAACTCGAAACTTGACATGTACATGTACCTCGATGCCACCCACAACCTCTACCTATTTTCAGGTTAAAGGTCACCATGGCCTTTTTAATTCAAAATTTAACCTTGGTGAGGGACACCAACTTTTAAAAGTCCGGTTCCCTCTGGGATGCCAGTTAAAAAAGTTAGTGTCAAGGCCTGAGGATGTAAACCACATACTTAAATTTACTATCAAATTGGATTAAAGTCGAGCATTCAGTACTCATTGGTGGTTACTTACACTAGGTGCTCTTGTTTGGTTTTGGTTCTTGTCTGCACAATTTTGTTGGATCGATTTTAATGGGGCTGTTGACCTAGGTATATATATACTTTAATATAGTTTTGTTTGCACTATTTGTGGTAACTAATAGTTAGACTGCATTGAAACGTTGCGTGGCTAATCTGGGCAAAGGTAGTTATGTGGATACGCAATGATCAGATAAGTTTTGCTAATGAACTTCAAACAGAACTTAGCACTGCCAAATTTAGACGAATTTGAAGCATATGTTGTGACCCCTATATTGTTAACATGCATGACGTCATAAAAGCGATGTGACATCACTTCCATTTCTCATTGGTGTATAGACTTGCATACAACAGTGAGTAAGATATGTTCTTAGTCGATGTTGGCAAAATTGTTGATTTTGTTTATTGGTTTGAAGGAATTCTTAATGTATGCATATTATATCATTGCAGATGAGGTGACCTACAATTCTGACCATGTTGTAATGTGGTGAAGCAACTAAAGATGAGGGTGGCACAGCTTTAGTTTGAGGTAATTGTTTGTACCTGTAAAAATGACAGAAAGTATTTTAATCTGTCATTTAAAGTGTATAGAGCTATATTCTAACAGTCATTCAATGTCAAAATAATTACTTGCATCGTTTTAAGTATGATATGATTCAATCGTCGAAAAATAGACGATTCTTATAGTTTCATAAGGTGTTCTAGGAACACTTTCGTATGAAAATGGACAGTTTGCATGTCCAATAAATCACACAGAGAGATTCTGTTAAAACTGAAGCGAAAAATAACCTAATGGATGTGAAAGCATAATTGTGTTTTAGTTTTTGAAACTTACTTGTAAAAAATATGTTCCTATATAGCTCTATACACTTTAAGCAATATTCATAAATTTACAATGTAATTTCTTGACTGTATGAACTGCAATTATCATGATAATATGTAACTAGTTCAGTGAAGTAACATGTGTGCACAACACAAACTGGACTTTTGCACTTAAGGTATAAGAATAGATACTTTATGTAACTATTTTTCTAATTGTTATGTATCTTAGTCGTCCAAAGACTGGAATGGTTTATTTAAGATTTTCAATATTTATTGCCCAAAATTGACCTATCGATTTCAAATAAACATGCATTTCTGATAAGAACTTGAAAGGAAATAAATTCAATGGATGAAATGCTGGTGAGTCAACATCTTTCCATCAGTCATGGATGTTTATAATTCTGTATGTCTTTTTATAGGTCAGATTGCAGATGTTATATCCACCAAGTTTGGGATTCCACGCGTGGAGGTCGAGGCAAAGAAAATGATGCATCGATGATCAATTTAGTTTAAGTGGTTTTTTAAGGATTGTGTGTTTTTTTTAAGTGCTTGATGTGGATAATGATTTTGTGATCTTACTTACATGTAACACTTTTTCAAACTTTGTATGATTGGCAACCAAACGGTATTAACTTGATGATATTTTATTTCATGAACAATGCAACTGTAACATTGTTTTCATATAGTGCTACCGATCCGATTAAACAGTTGTTGTGTGTATAGTGCGGCTAAAAAGTAACGGAACACAAATGTGTAAAATCATAATTTATTCAGAATCGTTGTTCTACGTGAATTGGTCAAATCTTGATTAATTATTGATTGATAACATACACATGACGTCCAACAAGTTGTGTAGCAGTGTATGAATCAGTTTTAAACTTTGCCTGGAGATGGTACATGCGGAGTTACTGGTCCTGTCTGAGAGTTGTTTCACATGGATGACCTTGACATGGGTGGTTGTAAATGGTGCCAAAGTGCTAGTACAGTGTCTTCAGATGAAACATTGTCGGTTCATGACAATTAAGCCAAAGTGAACTTCCCATTTGACATATCCGTCATAGGCACCCGAATGGCCTGATTTGGCATATGTTCGGACTATTCTGACATTTTTATTCCGAAGCCTAGAACTTTTCTTTTGTGATTTTCTTTCCATTGGCAAACCTTACCATTGATTCGAAGCAATTTAATTCAAATTTTATCATGCGTAAATGGCGCACGTGGAGTTAGTGCGTTTTGTGATTTTCTTGATGCACGAGAGTTACGTAACCCGATCGATAAAATTTGGACAATAGCCAAGTTTCTAGGTGATTATACAATATTATGACATAAAATTAAAAAATGTATGAACAATGGAAGTAAGAAAAAATCAAGGATGAAAACGTTGCGTTTCTAGATGTACTGAGCATATAAGTTATGTTTTTTATTACTTTGTTTGATTTTTAATAGCTTCTTACAAGTATGGAGGTATTAACCTGAACATCATTATTTTATTATTATTTTGATATGTTGATTCTTTTTATGCCCCCGTATCGATAGATCGGGAGGCATATAGTGATTCACCTGTCCGTTCGTCCGTCAGTCCGGCCTGGTTAACCCAAATTGACCGTTTCTTCTAGCATCAATATGGCTTGCTACAAAGCTTTCAAACTTGCATTGATGTTGTATATGACCACTCTCCACACGCCTGTATCACCTGACTCCATTTTGACCTTCACCTTGACCTAATTTTGGACTTAGACTTATTGAAAGGCCAAATTCTTGGTTAACCTAAATTGACCGTTTCTTCTAGCATTAATATGGCTTGCTACAAAGCTTTTAAACTTGCATGGATGTTGTATATGACCACTATCCAAACGCCTGTATCATCTGACTCCATTTTGACCTTCACCTTGGCCTAATTTTGGACTTAGACTTATTGAAATGGCTCCCACAGGGGGCATAAGCGTTTATTGAACGCAGTCTTGTTATTCCAACTATAAGTTTTTTGTGGGGGGTTAAAGATTATGTGGTGGCTATCTCATATGTAGCCTCCCTTTCTAAAATTTGGAAATCAGGTCTATATTCCATGCAATTTTTTATATATATATTGTTTACTATTAAATTGTCTTTCATCTTGGGTTGATCTTAATAAATTGGGAGTTTCATTACATAGATTGTCATTCAGGTGACTATTTAGTAAAATAAGGTAGTGGGTTAAACAAAATGAAAATACCTAAGAATTCTCTCATTTTTAAGGTCAGTCCTGATATGCTTTATCTTAATACAGTACAACCTCTCCAGAGGGCACTGCTTTAGAGAGGTTTTACTGTAGTTAACTTTGAGTCAAATGTTGCTAATAATGATTTAAATTTGTATATTTATGGCAAAAAATGTACTATCTATTTATGTGATTTGTCTTTTTATCTGTATTTACACTTTCTTGTCTACAAATCCTAAGTTTTGGTTGGGTTTGACATGTATATATTATGTATTTTTGAATATCAATATGAAATCATTATTTTTTTCTAGTAAATAATTTATTTTATTGTTGTAGTTCTCTTATTGATTGATAAGTGAGTATAAATATATTTTTTATCCAGCTGAAACACCGTTCAAACATGGATTGAACACATCTTACATTCTGTGAAAAAGCATACATTAAATTTGCTTTCAAAAGGTATACCATTTAATTTAATTCAAATAAAAGTGAGTTTAAGGCGTGTTTTTACTAGGTTTTTTCATGTTTAAATGCGGGTTTAAACTGTGAAAAACGCGCTTTAAATGCGCTTTTAACACACTTTAAATGCGCTTTTAACACGCTTTAAACTCACTTTTAGCTCGCTAAAAACACACTATAAACACACTTATTGAATTGAAAAACACACTTTTTACAGAAGCGAGTTTTTTGTTGGTTAAAAGTGCGTTTTAAAAACCCGCTTAAAACACACTTTCTGGAAAAAAAATTCTTGAAAGAAGCGAGTTTTTAGACTCACAAAAAACACACTTTTAACACACTTCATAAAGAAGATGGCTGAAGCGGGTTTTTTAGACGCACAAAAAACACACTTTTAACTTACTTTCTTGAAAGAAGCGAGTTTTTAGACTCACAAAAAACACACTTTTAACACACTTCATAAAAAAGATGGCTGAAGCGAGTTTTTTAGACGCACAAAAAACACACTTATTGAGGAAAAACACACTTTTAACACGCTTGATAGAGAAGATGACTGAAGCGAGTTTTTTAGACACACAAAAAACACTTTTAACTCGCTTCATAAAGAAGATGGCAGAAGCGAGTTTTTTAGACGCGCAAAAAACACACTTATTGAGAAAAAACACACTTTTAACACACTTCAAGAAGAAGATGGCTGAAGCGTGTTTTGTAGACGCACAAAAAACGCGCTTCTTGAGAAAAAACACACTATAAACCCGCTTCATAAAAAAGCGAGTTTTTTTGACGCACAAAAAACACACTTATTAAGAAAAAACACACTTTGAGCCTACTTAAGTTGGTTAAAACTGCGTTTTTAGTGTGTTTTAAGCGTGTTTTTTCTGGTTTTAATCCAGTAAAAACCCAGTCGGTAAGCTAAAAGACACACTTTTAGCACGGTGCGAATACCGCAGCGTTTAACACGCTTTAAACGCGGTTTTAAACCGCGTTTAACACGCTTCTTGGAGAAGGGAAAATTCATTGTTTGACTTCTTTGATTTTTATAAACATTGTTTTTCAATGCCGCGATGGCCGCCGGTTTCCGTCATTCTATTATTTTGTTATTTTACGACATCGATTTTTGGCGCGCGGTAAACCCGGATACGGTTGAGTATATCTGGGTACGGTAAAGTATTATCTGTGAAATCGGGGTACGGTGAAGTACCCGGGGGACCTTGAGCAACTCAGCTATACTGTCAATTGATAACGAATATGACACTATCGTCACACACAGACAGATATACTATAATGATTTAGTATTTAAAAATGCCGCATAAACAAATACGGTAGTAGATGAGGATCAATATAATTCATGTGTATGATACAATTTATTGGGTTAGTAGACTTACCTAATTAGATCATTGACTCATCTGGGAAGCATAGATCATTGGTACATTCACTCTGACTGTTGGTTGCCGCGAGTTTGTTCCAGGATATTCCAGTTGGTATGAACACCTTATAATATCGGTCTCAATATGTCACCTGCATATGTTGCATGGTCGTCCCCGAGAAACCTAGCTGGTAGAGTCAGTGCTTATTATAGCCAATCGCTTATCCACACACTTTTGTATACACCAGGGTTGCCAGCGACCTGGAATATTTTTTCAACGTCAGTGAATTGTCAAGGAATTCTTAAAAATGGCCAGTAAAAATAGAATTACAGAAAAGTCCTTGAAAAGTCAGGGACAAAGGAAATGCTATGTCGGTATTTACAATGTTATTTGGCTTTGGCAGTCTGTAGTTTTTTTTCTAGCTCCCTTTGCTAACACACAATTGTTCTTTGTAACATAATTATTAAGTAGCTGATGGAAGCATCCATATGCTCGTTTGATAGACATATTTATGTTTAAATGCACTATGATAGAACATTGGACATCATGTACCAGTAGGTGATGTTTGAAATAAAAATGTACAAAACTTCATTATTTACCGATGATGCTCTGTTTTCCAATGAGCAACATCATTAGAGTTAAATGAAAAATGAATTTGTTGTGGGCTATGACTAAAGTTGTAGATGAGTGTAAGTTTTTATATCAAGTTTGTAGCTATACCTGTTTTGTCTTAAGTGGCCAAAACCTTTTGCAAAAACAATCTTATTCACACATATTGGTAATTATTAGAGTATATACTATAAAAAGTAGCTGTAGGCCTAAATATGAAGACTTCAAACATGTATGGTGATACAGGTCAGTGAAAAGTTTGTTTAAGTCAGGGAAAAGTGAATTGTATAAGTCAAAGTTGCTTACAACCCTAAATGTAGCTGGGCATAAAATATAAAAGGGTTTTTAAAATAAGTTCATGCGTTTAAAACATGACGGTGTCTCGCAATGAACTTGCTCTTTAAAATATAGGAAAGTCATTACAATAGATGCGTTTGATATAATTGTTCGTATTTGCTATTTTGATTTTCTTCAGCGGAATGTAACGGCTTTGTGCACGGTAAAGTACCAACATTCTTGCAATGTCAATATCGCTGCCACTGCAAAAACGATGATCAATGTGCCCAGGATACTGGACACTGCTCCAATGGCTGCGACCACGGCTGGATGGGACCCGGATGTCAATACAGTAAGTGTTCTACAAAAAAGGTATGAGAAAATCAGACAGGGAAGGTAGCACTCAACCTAACCAGCCGAGGGCAGAAATCAGAAACACCACAACTCAGCTACAGACACGTGACTTTGTATATGGTATTTTAAATAACGTTAAAATGATTTTGCGATGTCCCAAAAAGTTCCGACCGGGGTCTCGCCACTATCAGCCATAACAGCCAAAATATTAATAAAACAAAACAATCGTCATATAAACACAATTGGTTTTTGCTTTGTGAGGATGACTTATGAAACTTTAATAATTTGATAAATTGTGTTAAAATAACTGAGTTTCCTTAAGATCTACCATTTTGTTTTTGTTGAAATAACCACATATAAAAATCTATTTAAGTATTTGTTTATAAAATTTGACAGGAAACATTGCTATATACAGCACAGTTAAAGGGATGACTTCAGACCAAAGTCACCCTCCGCTCAAATCTGTAGACGGTGATATAAAGACATGCTCAAGGTCGGGTGTTAGGTCAAATAGAAGGCATAAGTGGTACTCACAATTTGACCAAATGTATGAAGTTATTGGATTGAAAATCACAATTCTATCTGAAGATACAGGTGAGTTATGATCACAAGAATAGTTATGCACCATTGACCCTTATCAATATAAATACAAATGTACTCTCTAAACCTTACTGAATATTGGCCCTTCTTGTGGTTGGCGGAAGAAAAATTTGAGTGCATCTGTGTGCATAAATTCCAGGTGGTAATATTTTACTCGACCGGTTTCATTCTTAAAGAGTGAATGTAAAATTTACGGTTTCTGTCAAAAACTTGTCGTTAAATGTTTATTCATAGTCTAGATAATATCACTATGCGTCGCATACTTAAGCAAAACACTGTATCCTTATGTTTAAACTACTTCCTTTTTAACTTGATTCAACACTTTTTAACCATCATCTACTAAATACAGGGAATTAGAATGATAGTCACAAATGACCGATAATGGACAACGTTATTATTATCAACTGTATATATTAAGTAAAGTGTGTGGAAGACAAAATATAAAGTGCTTCCCATAGATGCTTCTCGTAGACTTTTTATCAAGTAAACATTAATTGTGTGCATTTCGTTACTTTTTCTAGAAAAACTCAACTGGATGTTGCATTCCACTTTTTTCATCGTACGTAACTTGTAATGATCTTTCGGTAATTTAAGTACTCTAAACACACCATGCTGCTGTTATGTTACCAAGTTACACATCTTTTAAAAAAGTCGTCCAGGACTAAAAGGGACTGAAGTCAGTTATGATGAAATAAAACACATACAATTGTTTACATCTAGCTACGTTATGTTCTGAAAACGCATACTAACAATGTTATGCCTATAAAGCAAGCATTGAAAATTGGCATAATTTCGTTAAGGTGGAACGGGATTAATATACAGATCTTTCAAAATTAAACGAGAATCGTTTGTCAACATCGAGTCGTCTGTCAGGTAAACTATGTGTATCTATAGTTCAATTTTGAACCCTGAGCCATGACCATTTAGACGAGTCTATTTTTGCGGGTAACCCGTGATTTATTGATTTCAATAGTCATGATTTAAAGATATGCTACTTACTAATGTGTGTTATACATATCTGAATAGTCAATCCCACGCCAATCTTTATCGGCGAATGGATTAAACTTTAAAAGTGCAGTCACGGCTCAATGCTCGAAATCGAACTATAGTGTAACTATGTATACATGAGTTAACGGTAAAACCAGCTATTCTTTCAAATGAGATAGGTCCCTCATTAGTATTACTTATTGAATCTACTATAAACGTTACAGTGCATTTGTTTATTTTGTAGTAAAATGTTCTTAATACATATAAAATATCATTCCAGAGAAGTTTCGAAATTTCATGATTGAAACTGGCAACAATATAACAGACAGTAAGGCTTTCCCAACATTATGCTACCAGCATCCGAACACATCACTCAATACAACCACGGAGATAATGTGCAATCAACCCATACAGATGCAACAAATCAGAATAAAGATGGACACAACGGGAGAACAAATTACCTTGTGTGAAGTAGAAATATACGGTGGTATGTATTATGCATCAGTCAGTTGCATCCACGACCACCGGGGTTTTTACTTTTGGGTTGTCAAAACACCCGCCCTTTCACGGCCATGAGAGAGGCATCTTGTAGTAAAAATATCCGGTATTTCCCCTGTCCCTGACACCTTAATATTGCCCCTACCTGGGGTATTGGCTCGGAGAAAAACATTCCCGACATTTCCTACCTGGGCGAGCATCACTCAAAGGCACTGCTCAGTCATTTATTGTACTGATTAATATTTATGCTGCAGCTTCATTTAAACAACACATTTAAAAAGTCATAACGTGTTCAGTAATTGGTAGATCTAGATCATTTGCTATTGTAGAGAGTCATTGTTGTCAAACTTGGATCTATGCGTGGCCCGTAATGCACATCTACAGGAGTTGTACTGTAGATCGAACACTAAATTTTTATTACATGTCATGTTGGTATTCATTTTCTTAATTGGTTCATTTGCTTCACGCTGATGTATATAGTTAAATGCCAAACTCTGAAAAAAGTGCTTTCACATTTTCGACAGAATGGAAAAATATTGATCACGTCTAGGAAACGCATGGTTTTGATCAGAAATTAAATATGTGATAGGCCTATATATCTGTCATCGAAAGTTGATACTAAATTTATTTCAAATGTGCTATTCTGCTTCTCTAAGGTCATCACTCGTGTTTGCAAGTGATTCTGGAAGCAATAGGCCTACGCTCAGCGGTCGACGCAAATGACCTAACGTTGCGCGTGAACGTTTTCCAAGGGTAAAATATCAAAAAGTGCAGGTGCGAGGCGGGCAAAAAAGCTGATTATACTTTTGAAAGGCTGAGAATGCTATTTTTCGAAGGCAAATTTATTGCTATATATAGTACAATAAGTATTATACGGTTATATTTAAAGGGAGAAGCATTACATTCAACAAGCCATCAAAACAGATATCAACCTACCATAGCCCGGGCATTAATTTATTCTGGAACTCCAGCCGAGCATTGGACGGGCGTATACATATCCATGGCAACGATGATACTGCTGACAAAACATGTTCAGCTACAGAGTATGAACCAATTACATGGTGGATGGTAAATCTGGAGGCACAGTTCACAATATTCGAAATTCAATTCTTCGGACGACTTGGAACTGAAAGACTGAGTATGTAATTATTGACACCAACGAGTTTATGTCGGAAGGCTTCTTGTTATCACCGTTTTATAATATCTGATATACCCGTATAATAGAAATATTTCATTTTAGTCGTTGTTTGTATTAAACAGATATTTAGGGTATAGCGGATCTTGGTGTATAGGGGATCATGCAATGTTTTGGACTACTCAATGAAAGGAGGAAGGAATATATTATCTAGTTTTGGCATGATTATTTGCTTACTTAAGGAGCATAGGCCTACAGCTAGTTTGCGATAGAAAAAAATCGTGTTTTTAACAAATATCTCTGTAATTACTACCCCTACATGTATGACATTTTGCACGAATAAATGAAATATATCTATCTAATACACACTGAAATTTCAGCGACATCAGAAATGAGTTTAAAAAGTTTTGTTCATAAGTTCTATGACCTGTAAGTCAAGATGTACTGTGTAGTTACGTCTACCATACATCTTCCCGAGATGTACACCTTCGTTGTTACCAAGTGGTATGTGAGAAATGTATGGGCATGATGTACACGTGGGAAAGCGTACATCCTCGACTTATACACCAAAACTTACTGTGTGTACGCACCTTTAGAAAACTTGATATAGCTAATTTGCGATAGAAAAAATAGTGTTTTTTAAAGATTTCTGAAAATCTATTCATCAGCTTGAGATATTACTAGACTAAGTATACTACAATCGAAGTAAAGTACTCTGAGTAATAAAATACACTTTTTATCTTAATTCGAAGCTTGAAGGACAACCAACATCACTGACAGATAGGCGAGACGGTCTCAGATTTCGATACTATTCTTCAATATATGATATCAAACTTTTTTTTCAGGACAGTTTCGAGGTTTCCATGCCCTATATGGACTGACTAACACATCATGGACTGAGTTATATCATGATACATCAACCATCCAGGACGATTCCAGATACCAGCCAATGAGAATAACAACGGACACTCATATCAATGCAGAATTCCTGAAAGTGGAAAGAATGGCCGAGCCTACAACAAAGGTGTTACTAGTAATATGTGAGCTCGTCGCCTTTGGTGGTATGATATCATTATGTTATCAAAAATTTCTAATTACGTTATGTATAAGCGAACAATGGCGACATGATACGTTTGTCATCCGTAGTAAACTGTATAATAAATTATATTTGTAAAAGTTTTAACCCACTTCTATTTTCACTGACGCTCACTTACACGTGCAAGACACACAATTAAATTTGGCTATATAGGCCTATTAGTATGTATATGAGAGAAAAGGTACACAATGAAGAGCAAAACATCATGCTGAACTAACAAAACACTGCTGCAAGAAACGACCAGGTCACAATTATCTAACGGAAGCATTAATCTAACAGAAAACACTTTTTGTTTCATGGAAATCGATCAAATAGCAAAAAAAAATACGAAAAGTTTCCCCCAAAACACCTCCCAAATGGTCTATGTAGATTTCGACGTCCTCGCACATTTGATTAATAAACGGGTTCCCTGGCCGATTCCTACGAAATAAACGAAAAGCGGCTAGAATGTTCACATACTTTCGATAAACCAACTGTATTCCTGTCAATATGTGAAGTAAAATCTCACTGACAGACAGTTACAATCAAACACCTTGTTTTCTGTTAGATTAATGCTTCCGTGAGGCGACCACAAAGAGATAATTGTGACCTGGTCGTTTCTTGCAGCAGTGTTTTGTTAGTTCATCATGATGTTTTGCTCTTCATTGTGTACCTTTTCTCTCTTATACATACTAATAGGCCTATATAGCCAAATTTGATTTTGTGTCTTGCACCTGTGCGCTAACTAGTACAATGTAATCATATGCAGCATGAGGCAGGCTTAATATTCTCAACTTGATACCGTTATTTGCACTTTGACTTGTTTTATCTTCAGAATGCCCGAGTAACCAATGTGGATGGGATTGTTCCATGGACTGTTTCTGCTCCAGTGTAATCACCGGAAGTTATAAAATATCCGGAATATGTCCCAATGGTTGCCAGGGTAGATGGACCGGGACGGAAGGCAAATGTGATCATGGTAACTGAACTTATTATTATAAGCTGTACTTAAATCAATACATATATTAATGTTCAAGGATGCATGTGGTCCGTTTCCGTTTAAACTGAATATTTAGATAAAACGTCTAATAATTTTGGTTCTTCAACCGAACATGTAAAATTTATAGCTGCTGCTTGCACGAAAATAGTTTGTTCAAATTTTTGCTACTATGTTTAACTAATAAATCACGACAATCTACTAAAAGTACGGTCAGTCTTGGTAAAATTATACACGTACATGTATTTATGAAATGCAGGGTATTAATCATAACACATCCCATCTTATATCCTTAGACACAAGGTCAAACAATAAAAAAAGATTGCTTTCGCAATTGTTTTTCATTATTGAATTCCAGTGGTCATCTGACAGTTGTGAAGATTTTACTGTCATGATGTTACATGAAAATTGGCAAATGACTTCAATACTTCTTGGAGTCATTTCAGCGCAGTTTTTCAATTAAATCTTCATTGGTTTAAAACATATTCCTTTACTATTTATTTCAACAAATTAAACATTGCGATACTATTACAGCAATGTTTTGTTGCTTTACCATAGAATGTGATTCATCAGAATGGGGAACGCGGTGTGAAAAGAAATGTGGTCATTGTAAAGAGAATGCTGTGTGTAACGTTACTACAGGAGAATGCGAGGAAGGCTGCAGTGGACCATGGGAGCCACCGTTCTGCACTGATGGTAATGTAGACATATATTGTGCTTTACGTTCGTGTTATATTATTATTATTATTATTATTATTATTATTATTATTATATTATTATTACCTTGTATTTTAGTGCATATCTATGACAAACTTTGAGCAAGAAAACTTTTAAACATACTTGAAAATCGACAAGCTTCTTTTTGGCAAGGATTTTAAGAAAAACAAACCTTTTTGGTACACTCTCAAAACATGAAGGTTAGGCGTATGTCTGGAAACTTTCAGTAATATTTAGCTGGCTTAGAACTACTACTTACCTTATAAGACTGAACCATATTTGAAATCTGCAGCATAATGCACTTATTGTGAGCCCATTGTCAACGAAATCTGAACGTGTCATGTTGACCAAAATGAAGTTCTGAAGTTTTCAATAACAATGGGCTCATAACAAGCAACTTGTTATTTACTTGTTTTCTCAAAATATTGTTTTTGTACTTACGACCTTCTACTACAAAATCAACGATTTATTTCTCTTTATTTGTCATTCTGGCAAACGATTGTGTCAGTGTTACGAATAGAATCCCTTAAATTTGGGCATTTTAGAAACAGAAAGATTACCTTTTATTGAATCACTGATTTATATTAAAAATCGTGTAATAGCAAGTGAAGATACTAACAAAAGATAGCTTACACCGAGGGCTCAGCTCCCTACAATATCCGGGCGTACACCCCGTTGATTCGTCACACTGCTATCCTTTCACAGAATGTTCCAGTCTTATGTATGGTATCAACTGTTCGCTACCATGTGGACATTGTATCAATGGCACCTCCTGCAATATTACTGATGGTACCTGTACACACGGGTGTGAGCCAGGATGGGAACTACCAACATGCAAAGAACGTAAGTCGTTTAATTCGTACGTAATGTATATTGATCTAAATTGATCTGAATTTTCTAAATAATAATATGACCATGCAATGTTTTAATAAATGTACCAATATATATACAAACATGAAATTCTCATCGCTTTTATTTCTGCTTCTACATATAAAATATTTATTGTTTTATATTGTATTTTTAATTTTGTAACCAGCACAGCACAGCTCTTTATTAATCCCAGACATAAATACAGCATGATTGCTATAATAATATTATATGAACGTCGATTTGGCATACCGGTAATACACAAATATTATTTTTGAGATTTTTTAAATGAAATATTGGTTCTGAAAAAGAGTGGTGATTAAGAGACTAAATATCATGTTCTAGATCTAACTTACTATGAAATGGTATCATTTATTCTTAAATGTAATACATGTATTTGCATGTTGTTCAATATAGACTACATAACATGTTTTAATATATAATTATATACTCGTATTATTTACCATTTCGTGTATCCGCTTCCTAATTATACCAAGATTTCTGTTGGATTGTGCACATTTTTTTATTTCAGAATGTCAGAATAAAACATATGGGTATGATTGTCAATCTGAGTGTGGAATGTGCACTAACCAAGCTGTCTGTGATACTATAACCGGAGAATGTCCTGATGGCTGTGAATCAGGATACCTTACACAATATTGCAACCAGAGTCAGTACCTCATATAATGCACCTGTCAAAGGGCCCCGAAAGGGACCATGCGTGTCATACAGGGTGTCCAAAAAGAAAGTATACAGTTTCGGGGTATTTTAATCAACTCTTAATGTTCTGCTATCGCAAAGAAATTTTACACAAGTCATGGTAAGAAAAAAAGATGAAAGTTTTTTCTGGTACCAGTTTGAAAATTGTAACTTGAATAATTTTTTTAAAATGTTAATTTCCTAAAAATACCTTATTGTGACCGTGACGTCATTTTGACGTAATTTACGACGTTTTCACAATTTCAGTCTGTCGCATGTTTCACGGTTTGCACCCATTCTTTAAAAGTGTTGTTTACATTTACACAGATTTCTACACACTGGTCTTCTTAAAGTTCATTTTGATGTTGATCAGAAAAAAACTTGTGTATATTCGCATTTGATTGTACACAAGCGATCTCGGATAGCCCAAAAGAAAAAATCCACATGCATTAACACCCGGGCTGTGGGCGGGCCATTCCACTGAGCATCGGAATTTTCTAGAAATTATTTTGACACCAAATGTTTCTTGTAATTCACCCAACACCGTGTATTGCCATGTGTGACTCTGGCTCCACTTGCATGAACCATACGACATTTAAAACAAAGGATTCGCTGCGGAGTTCCGTAAGAACTTGCTTAACAAAGGCAAGTAACACAATGGGTTTACTTCTTTCTATTTTGTTGTCGAAATCGCAAGTGATTAGCCTATTAAAAGCCAACAAACATGTCCATGCTCGTGAGACACATCATATATATAATATCAGTTTAGACATTTGTGAAATAGAATGCAAATTTTCCAAGAATGCATGCAAGACAAGAAACACCAGAAATACAGAAATTGTGAAAACGTCGTAAATAACGTCAAAATGACGCCACGGACAGAATACGGTAATTTTAGAAAATTTACATTTTTAAAAAAATATCCAAGTTACAAGTTTCAAACTGATGCCAGATAAAAAATTCATCTTTTGACTAACCATGTGCTGAATTTCTTTGCGATAGCAAAACGTTAGGATGTTATTAAAATGCACTGAAACTGTATAATATTTTAACCTTCTTTTTGGACACCCTGTATTATGTTTGCAAATAGTCCTGATCAATGGTTGTGAATAAGGCTGTCACATGCTGTATTTTATTCAGTCCTGATCAATGGTTGTGAATAAGGCTGTCACGTGTTGTATTTTATTCAGTCCTGATCAATGGTTGTGAATAAGGCTGTCACTTGTTGTATTTTATTCAGTCCTGATCAATGGCTGTGAATAAGTCTGTCAAGTGTTGTATTTTATTCAGTCCTGATCAATGGTTGTGAATAAGTCTGTCAAGTGTTGTATTTTATTCAGTCCTGATCAATGGTTGTGAATAAGTCTGTCAAGTGTTGTATTTTATTCAGTCCTGATCAATGGCTGTGAATAAGTCTGTCAAGTGTTGTATTTTATTCAGTCCTGATCAATGGTTGTGAATAAGTCTGTCAAGTGTTGTATTTTATTCAGTCCTGATCAATGGTTGTGAATAAGTCTGTCAAGTGTTGTATTTTATTCAGTCCTGATCAATGGTTGTGAATAAGTCTGTCAAGTGTTGTATTTTATTCAGTCCTGATCAATGGTTGTGAATAAGTCTGTCAAGTGTTGTATTTTATTCAGTCCTGATCAATGGCTGTGAATAAGTCTGTCAAGTGTTGTATTTTATTCAGTCCTGATCAATGGCTGTGAATAAGTCTGTCAAGTGTTGTATTTTATTCAGTCCTGATCAATGGCTGTGAATAAGTCTGTCAAGTGTTGTATTTTATTCAGTCCTGATCAATGGCTGTGAATAAGTCTGTCAAGTGTTGTATTTTATTCAGTCCTGATCAATGGCTGTGAATAAGTCTGTCAAGTGTTGTATTTTATTCAGTCCTGATCAATGGTTGTGAATAAGTCTGTCAAGTGTTGTATTTTATTCAGTCCTGATCAATGGTTGTGAATAAGTCTGTCAAGTGTTGTATTTTATTCAGTCCTGATCAATGGCTGTGAATAAGTCTGTCAAGTGTTGTATTTTATTCAGTCCTGATCAATGGTTGTGAATAAGGCTGTCACGTGTTGTATTTTATTCAGTCCTGATCAATGGTTGTGAATAAGGCTGTCACGTGTTGTTTTTTATTCAGTCCTGATCAATGGTTGTGAATAAGGCTGTCACGTGTTGTATTTTATTCAGTCCTGATCAATGGTTGTGAATAAGGCTGTCACGTGTTGTATTTTATTCAGTCCTGATCAATGGCTGTGAAAAAGTCTGTCATGTGTTGTATTTTATTCAGTCCTGATCAATGGTTGTGAATTACCTTGATTTTATGCGATATAATAGCACGCTTATTGTCGATAATACTCTGTATACAAGTTATTTTACTCAACATATCTCATTACATATTCAAATCACATAACACTGCGTAGAGGTGCAACTTAACTTTCTTCATAAATATTTTATGCATTTATTTATATCTGCAATTTGACATAATACTTACGTACTTCATTAACTAATGTTAGCGGATTTAATTACCATTCGCATTAACCTCAAGTTTACGCAATATAGTATCAACGGGTTGTTGCATCGTTATTTGTATATTGCATTACAAATATATACGCTAAAGTTGCTCCATTCTTACACATTCTTTCAAACTATTTCTTTCTTTTCACTTTCTCTAGCATGCCCTGATAGATATTTTGGCGCTAATTGTGTTGAGGTATGTGGTCATTGTGAGAATCAATCACCGTGTGATAAGGTAACCGGATACTGTCCCAGATGTCAGGCAGGGTACCGAGACAAACAGTGCAAGGAAGGTGGGTTTCTTTTTCATACATACATCAATAGACATGCAAATAAATGAAAAAACAACATTTAGATACTGAATATGAAGTTAAAATGACAAAGGGTGGCTGAACGGATGAACTATTGAAAGCAGATTTCGGAAACTGGTATTGTATGCCATCGACAATAATATCCGTAGCCTGTTTGGAGATCAACAATATCCTGTTCGTTGGGAAATTGTCAAATGCTTGCAGACAAAAGGTTAGTACATGGTCAGATTGATAAGTGCTGGTTGTGTGAAGCTCACGTTCTACGGAATACCAATGGGACATATGTCTATGCCGTTTTCTACGAGCCTGAGACTAAACCTAATTCCAATCTAGCCGTTAGAATGAGTTATGAATGGGAATATGATTTCTCTTCATTCGATCCTAGACAACAAGGTCTCCAACATGGATACTGGGATAACTTATCTAAATATATCCAACAAACACCAGTTAGGCTAGCAAACCATCTTGCAATATTTCTATTACCGATAGTTAAACAGTCTTAACTAGTAGTGCGTATCGGTCCGCTATAATGAGACATTTTCTTACTTAAGAATGACCAGCTAAAGGCATTGGTAATGTCGGGCTCCATTAATTTCATTACAGAGTGTGTCTCTGGAACGTATGGCCAACAATGTTCCCTAGAATGTGGTCAATGTATTGAAGCTAAAACATGCGATTTTAGCACTGGAATATGTCAGAATGGCTGTGACCCAGGATATCAGAACACCTTTTGCAACCAGAGTGCGTATACTTTTATATTTATTATATCTTTATTACAAAAGGTGCAGCTAAAACAGAATGACCTAGTAAGCCAACCGCGATGCATTGCTTAAACAATTAATACAGACGTTTTCATGCTCGGAACAACTATTTCAACTAGAGTGCGTATATACACTTGTATTTCTAATATATTTAGTAATAAAAGCGTAACACTAAAATGGAACCTCGAAATGGTGTCTCAATCACCGTCTACAAACATGTTCCGAGTGTAGAAGCTACGGATTCCAAGAAACATCTCTACCTCTTTCTGTTGTATGAGGGGTCACTTATTAAATCACCGTATGCATGCTTGAATGAATCATGTGCATTTGTATTCAACTCTGTGTAAATAAACGATTTGATACTGAGACTAGGGCAAATCATTATTTTACGCCGAAACCAAATACCTATGGAATGTACTACATGTTAGTTATCAGCATATTTCGTATGTATGAGTGAATGGTGTCTGCTCATTTCGTCTATGATTGACTAATTTAACGACTGGTGCCACCATGGGTCGATATTGAATCGCCTTATGTCAAAATTATATAACCATTATATATATATGCACGTATGTTAATGTATAGTTTGTATACACATCGACATTTTGTCACAGTTGTTAAAGGGGCACGTTGTCTTAAGAATTTTGAAACCTTTTTCACTACACACTGTATAAGTAAATAATTCTTTCATCAATGCATGTTCTCTGCATTTTTTTTCTTTACTCATTGTCATACACTCCTGTGTTTGAAAAAAGCTGTACACTGAATGGAATGCTATGTTAATAAGTCTAAATGCTGTTTTTAATTAATTCGCATAGATTTCTATATGTGTATATGTTATGTATATGCTCTCTCGACTTGATATACATGTAAATTGAATCTGTGCAAATATGTTTATCAATTCCGTAATTATGTTTAATAAAATAGTTCCAATGTTGTAGAATGCGACGATGGCACATATGGGGATAACTGCACACAAATATGTGGTCACTGCAATGGTGCGGAAACATGTGATTACGTCACTGGAGTATGTCCACACAGCTGTAAAACTGGATACACTGGATTACTTTGTGCAACAAGTAGGTTTATCGTTTATATCATTCCCCTGCATACAAAAAACATTTCTGTCGATTTAAAAACATAAATACGACTATAATTCAGTATTCTTTATATCATGCTCAGGTTTAAAAGAAGAATAAATACTGTTAATTTAAAGACAACAATACACCTATTATTAATTCTTAATACCACCTCAAAGTATAAAAGGAGAAACATTTCTGTTAATTTAAAGACAACAATACATCTATTCTTTATTCTTAATACCACCTCAAAGTATAAAAGGAGAAACATTTCTGTTAATTTAAAGACAACAATACATCTATTCTTTATTCATAATACCACCTCAAAGTATAAAAGGAGAAACATTTCTGTTAATTTAAAGACAACAATACATCTATTCTTTATTCATAATACCACCTACAAATATAAAAGGAGAAACATTTCTGTTGATTTAAAGACAACAATACATCTATTCTTAATTTTTAATACCACCTACAAGTATAAAAGGAGAAACATTTCTGTTCTTTTAAAGACAACAATACACGTATACTTAATTGTTAATACCACCACAAAGTATAAAAAGAGAAATAATTCTGTTGATTAAAACTTGGTTGAACCATGTTGGTTTTTGCCGAAGTGATTTTTGATTAAAACTTCATACTGTCTCTGTCGTTATACATGGTAAACCATTTTTATTTATCAACGTTATAGGTTACTATAGGATACAACGACCATTTGTTGACGTTCACTGACATGTAAACACCCGATCTTCAGGAATATATTGAATAAGTCCCGAAAATGTATGCCTAAAGATCGGGATTTTACACATCAGTGTACGCCAATAAATGGTCATTTAATCCTTATAATTCTAAGTCAAATTTTGAAACAAACTTCTGTCAATATAATGTCAATATTAAAGTTAAATTCGAACCCAACGCTTTTTACAAAATGAGCTTGATTCGATGGCGTCGTGGTTATATGGTCTTCATAACTCTTGCTTGGGAGAATAATTATAGCTAAACAAAATGTGGATAAGAATACACTGTCATGTCGACGACGTCATCAAAACAAGCTTATTTTGTAAATAGCGCCGAGTCGAAATAAACGTTAACATTGACATTATAGTGACAGGGAGTAGGTTAAAAGGGCATTTTGGAAGTATAAGGATTAAACGACCATTTGTTGAGGTTGACTGATGTGTACACACCCGACCGGCGCTGTATTTAATGTTTTCCTGAAGATCGGGTATTTGTACATCAGTGAACGTCAACAAATGGTCGTTTAATCCTATAGTAAACGTCAAAGGCAATCGAAGGTTTACTGGAAGTGCAAACATCGCGCTTTAGCCAATCAGAATGCAGAAAGTTGCTTAATTTGGAACTATACGTACTTCGAGCCCTTGAAAAAGGCCGTAATATCATATTTCAATAAAAGAATCCACGTGAAATTACTCCGTTTCTAGTATGCTGTCTAATATATACGTGTATAAAACTATGTGTGTTTTAAAGGAGTTGCAGACAGTCCCGGAACCACCACCACTGCATTGATTGTTGTGTTTGTGCTGTTTGCTGTTATTGCTATAATTGTCGTGGTAGTTGTAATCAAACACAGACGAAGGAAACCAAACAAAAATAGGTAAGTTAACTTGGACTAAGTATTATGTACCTGGTGCCCTACAATACAGGTGAGTACGCACCTCTGTAAACAGTAACATTTGTCAGTATAAAGGGTTATCAGGAAATCTGTATACGTTATATATATATTAAATAAAATCCGTAATAACAAATGTATATAACCCTGATTGTATTGTTATATTTAAGAAAATTGAATTATCAAACATGACACCAATATGATACATTTAATAGAACATGGCTGTAAAGTCGGATGTATAGCCTGTATATACGTGTGTTCAGACCTTATAAACTTTATTTTTTCAGTGAAGAAAGGACCCCTGCTATGCCAAGTCCTGCAGTTGTATCTAAAACAGGTAGATGTACTATGATAAATTTAATACATTCAAGTATAAATAAGTATTAATAATATTAAGCACAAAATGTTCGACTTGAAAATGTTAAATAATGCTGATGTGTTTGCATATTAATAAACAATGTGACCAACTTTTGGGTACTGTGGGGAGCGGTGGCCTAGAGGTAGGGCGCGCGCTTCGGGATCGAGGGGTCCTGGGTTCGATCATCCTCTGGACCATTGGTTAATTGCTCTGAGCAAGACCCACAGCTCCACTCCACCATGGTGTAAAATGGTACCTGTGAAGGCAGTGTCTATTCCTGGGCGCCGCAGATCGATGTTGGCTGCCACACCACAGGAGAGAAATAGTCTTCCCAGGGAGACACGAGTGTAGGTTTCCATATGTAGCCCAATGACATGACCAGGGGAAGTTGAAATGTCAAAGGGTGCTTGAGCGGCCTAACAGCTGAAAAGAGCCCTAGAAAATTGGTAGCTTAACTTACTGTACGAATGCTTTATAATTGCCAATTAATAGAATTATAAAATGTTCTGTTTTGTTAGACTTGGTTGATTAAAATAAAATACAATTCCATTGTTAACCTGTAGAAAATCAACCACCCAGACGTCCCAACAAACAGCCAGATGGAAGACTGATGAAACAAGCAGTAGTTGATATACCAGATGAAAATGTTTATGGTAACACAGTAACGGACCAACATGACATTATTGTTGCTCGACTACGTGTAGTAGCCAATACTGCCAAAACCTCTCCCGATGCCCTTTATGCGGATTTCAAGGTACAATATGCTGCGTTAATATGATTTACCTGTCGCCTATGTGTGAAATAAATTGATTTACCAATGTCTGGCCAATTGCTTAGTTGTATTATATATAAAGGTATGTTTCAGGAAGCATTTATCGATTGTTTAACCACTTTCTATGATGTGGTGTACGTAGAACTATTAAGTAAGGAAAATAATTTGAACGATGCAAGAATGTTATAACTAGTAAATTGTAGCTGTGTGATATAATTTTATAGACACTGTAATTAAATACTTCACAAACATAATTAAACTGATTGTTAAGTAATCAATCTAAGATTAATAAGACTTTTGTTGAGGTTTTGGAATCGGTGTTTGTATTGTACTATCGTAGCATGTATAAGATATGCAATAATGTTACTCGAATAGAAAAGTAATAAAACGTTCAAATCAATTTTCAGGATTTGCCGTACGGTTTAATACACGATGCTTCCTTCGCCAAGAGACTAAAGGCCAAAAACAAATACTCAGATATGTTTCCCTGTAAGTGGTTGTACCTCTTTTTTAATGTTTAACTATTTACATAATTATGTTTGCTGTTGGCACACTACGAATCGGCATGGTGAAATGTTAGTACAAAATGGTATGCATAGTGCTCAACGAAAGAAGCAGTATACACCTAATGAGTACTTCCTTGATTGGAAATTTTCCTGGTAGAGGTAAAATGGTTGGTAGTTCAGAGTGTTTATGGTCTGGTTTTCAAGTTATATCAAAGACAAACTATTTCCATTGTTTGACGTTGAGCATCTTATTAAATGGGGTGATTGGATTCTCTTGGTATATACATACCTACGTGGGTACCGTCGATATATAGTGACTAAAATAGTAAGTTGTTGAGCTTGTTTCACAATCAACCTAAATAAATTAGTATAAATCAATATAAAATGACTAAATGTATTGAATTTCCACATGCATGTGTTTCGTATATATTTGATAACATAACATTTTGTTGAGCATTTGTGTAAATAGCTTTGCTGTTTTTCAGACAATTTCAATCGAGTGATGCTTCCAAAGATTGAGCGATTTCCCGATTCTACCTACATAAATGCCAGCTATATTGATGTAATTATCATTGCCTTATGTGATTTTAGTCAAATATACTCTTCATCGGAACAGATACTTTACAGCACCGGCATTACCAACAAACCCGGCATTAAGCTTCGAATTATCCTATACGTTCACCCAATAGGTGATTTTGTTGATAGTAAACTACAGCCTACTCTCATCCCAGTTGTCGGACTAGTAGCAATTCTTCATGAATATTATCTATCATATTGATCACTATAAGTTAGTGGTCTTCACAAATTTCAAAGGGGTATTTGTTTTAATTAGTTTCTTCCACTATTACTTCATCTTTTGACTTTGGCTATGTTGTACATTTCCGATCTTACGCAAGTTGAACTCGACCGAACTTACCCATCATACATTAAAACTCATTAATTTCCACCGTATTGATTTACTTATTTCAGGGTTTCTGTGAAAAGAAGAAATACATCGCCGCGCAAGGTAAGACACTCATATGAATGATGTACCAGTTTTCTACGTTAAACATTTCATGTCAAAATCGCATTTCTTGTTTGGCTTACAACTATACAAATAGCAATTATGTGCACATTTTTTAAAAGTTTGTACTTTATGCCCCGTACACTTTTTGAAAAAAAGATTTAACGAGCTCCAGATCTTTTTCGGGTGTAGTTTTATGTGACAGAATGTTCTTGCAAATGCGGTTAGATATAGGGAAACACACCATTCCTATTAGTTACACATTATTTATCAGCGCTTTCATTTGACTTTTGAAAGTGTATGTCGATCCAAACAATAAACAAAAAGTTACAGTGACTCCTTCGAATACAATTCATGTTCAGGGGTGAATTGTGAAACTTACTATACAAATTGTATTGCAGTATTTTGCTAACAACTCTTAAGAATTTAGAGTCGTTTAGTAAGTAAGTAGGTAAGTAAGTAAGTAAGTAAGAAAGTACAGACTTTATTTGACGAGGCTACACATTTGGTTACCAAATCTTCCATGTGTTTTTCGGCAGTCCACTTTCGGAGTGTGTTGAAAATCCTGATTACTGCTCGCATGTTCCATTACACTTTACAATGATGTTAAAACTTCTATACACATAGGTGCAATCAAGTCCAATATTGTTGATATCTGGAGAATGGTATGGTCACATAATGTCACTACAATTGTAATGTTGACAAATTGCTTCGAGGCAGGGAAGGTAATTAGCAGTTTAAATAAGTTCACTAACGTTATGGATTGTGTGTTGCTTGAACTAAAGTGAAAAGCTGTTCTTGTTGTCAAGAGAAATACATGGCAGGAAAGCTGAATTTTATTAAGGACCACAACTATGGTTGGGCTCTAGATGGTTAATGACTTGGTCTTGAACTACACTCAGCCACTTTTCTTATTGGTAAATTTAGTTTACTTAATTATTCTTTTAAAAAAGATTTACCCATATATGTTTTTGGTAATTATTTGATAAAAATATAAATTAACGTGCCATATATGAAAAGTACTATCATTAAAAATATGGTCACAGCTAAATTGAGCATTTGGAGATTGAAATGAGACCGATTAGAAAAGTGGTTGAGTTCATATAGCACACGGACGTTGAACAAACATTGTAACTATAACTTAACCACAGAAGGAAGAATTAAAGGACATTAATGTCATATTTTACAGGATCATTTGCTAGAGAATTGTCGTAAAACTGACATTTATAGTACGAAATGAATATTGTTGTGTTTCAGACAAAGTGTGAGAAGTACTGGCCCAATGATCATACATCCAAATCTTTCGGTATAGTCAACGTAGAATGGGTAGCCTCTGACGAATGCACTGATTATTGTATTCGAACATTCAATGTGACCACGGTATGTAACAGTAGTTTGTTCATAAGACAACAGCTTAGTTATTTATTCGTTTACGAAAATCCCAAAATGAAAAAAATATAAATGTAATTTCATCTTTTTGTCCTGATCAGCGACCTGATTTTCTTTAGAAAAGAATAAAAAAAAATGGAAAAAATACTGTATCACATTGGGATTTTCTAAATCAACAATAAATTAAGACGTATGTTCACAGAACCCAGGTCCATTGTCACAAATGTCATTAATTGATATATTTAGAACTGAAAGGTCATTTTGTGACTGAAAGCCTGAAATATTTGAATCCAGCAAAAAGAAGACTAGTAGTCATAGTCAAATTATTCTCAAATGATATGTATGTCTTTTCCGTTATTTATCAGTTTAGTGCACTAGTCAATACCAGGCATGGTGATACCAGGTGAAATACTTGTGGTTTATGCACCAGTCTAGTGCAACAAAATCTTTGCTGTAACCTAGAAATTTCCTCTGCGAGGCAAAGATTATTCCTATGAGACTAAATAATAGAGAAAAATTACTGTCTTTAATGGTTATTCCCTGCATAAAAGTCAAGCTGAATAAGTATGCGATGTTCATTAGCTACTGTTTGCAAATGATTTTTAAGGTCTTCCTGTGACTGGTTTCTTTTTTTCGACCACCCAACGGTCACTTTTCCAAAGTATTATCGTAAACCAAGAAATAAAAAAGCTGCGGCCTAAGTAGATGTATAACTTTTATAACCAAAATTTAAATGTAATCAATTCGACAACAGCACGTATTTGTTCAAGTTATATTATCACTTACGCATCAGTTTTGGTAAGTGTTAGAATTTGCATGGTTGAACATGATTTCCAAAGCATTCAGACATGGTAAATATCAGTATCAAGTAGGGGTGTACTTGTTAGTCGGGCTTTCATTCTTAGATAGTTAGCAAATACTAATTCGACATAACAAACACTATCTTGTAGGAACGTATCTATATTGTATTACTCATATGTTCAAGTGTCGAATTAATTTTAGTAAGAACGATTATTGTGTTATGTTTGATCCGTTGCGAACAGTTGTCTTAGATTTATATCTTGGTGGTGTTAGTCTCAGGGAGACGAACAACGCACTGTGGTGCAGTTCCATTATACAGCCTGGCCAGACAAAGACGTTCCTGATACGGCGATATCGCTTGTACAGTTTTGGCGTGCTGTCAAAAATAGCCAAGCATCGAAAACAACCCCATGGATGGTCCATTGTAGGTATGTCCACTTTATATTAGACAAACGCATGTTCAGGTATATGACAGGATTTCGCTAGAGTGTTTTATGTGCAGTTATGCTGTTATCATTTCTGAATTTGACGTTACGATTGTGTACAAATGTGTAGTTATAATTAACTATACCATGGATAATGTTTAATGATTCGTTCTTCATTTCGGTTTTCTCCATCCCTGGTAGAAGATACGTAGCTCACTTGCAGATTATTATTTACTGTATCTGGAAAGTGCACCTTTCTGTATAGATACTTCTACCATTGATTATATACTTACGATTACATTTATACCTTATATCTCCAGAACATGGTCCAACATTTGTATCAAGTGTTGCACCTATAAATGATGTGTGCACAATTTGATATAACAGTACGTTGATATCCCCGCTATATATCAAATGTTATTTATTCAACTACTAGTATACCATAGACACGTTGTCAAAGGCATTTTCAATTTTTCTAAATAAGCTGTTTTCTATACTAAATTTTATAGCGCTGGTGTTGGGCGAACAGGTACATTTATAGGCTTGGACTTCCTATATGAGCAAGGTCAGGCTGAAGGTGTGGTCAATGTTAAAGGTGGGGTCAACGCGTTGCGTCAACAACGAGTGAAAATGGTTCAAACGAAGGTAAACGTTTGCGCACATTATAGTTTACTATATTGCGCACAGTATATTAATTTAAATTGTTTACTAAACTAAGCCTAGGCAAATACATTATTGAGCATTATTTAAATTGCTTACACGCTTCAGCAATGGAACAGTATCTTAATTGATTACAAACTTCAGCATTGGAACATTAATTAAATTGTTTACAAAATTCAGCATTGGAACATTAATTAAATTGTTAACAAAACTCAGCATTGGAACATTAATTAAATTGTTGACTAAATTCAGCATTGGAATATGAATTAAATTGTTTACAAAATTCAGCATTGGAACATTAATTAAATTGTTTACAAAACTCAGCATTGGAACATTAATTAAATTGTTGACTAAATTCAGCATTGGAATATCAATTAAATTGTTTACAAAATTCAGCATTCGAACATTAATTAAATTGTTGACTAAATTCAGCATTGGAATATAAATTAAATTGTTTACAAAATTCAGCATTCGAACAGTAATTAAATTGTTAACAAAATTCAGCATTGGAAAATTAATTAAATTGTTTACGAAACTCAGCATTGGAACATTAATTATATTGATTACAAACTTCAGCATTGGAACATTAATTAAATTGATTACAAAATTCAGTCTTGGGACATTATCTAGATTGCTTTACAGAACTCAGCGTTAGAACTCAGTGTTTACAAGAATGCACAATAATAAAACGTATCAATCATTGTCGTGTAAACCTGTCGTTGTTTTATTTATATAGGAACAGTACGTGTTGCTACACGAAGCACTAGCAGACGCATTAGATCCTATAGGATGCCTTTACAAGTGTCAGGAACTTACCAGCCAGATATCCACTCTAGTATCAAATGATGGTACTCCAACCCAGATCTTACTAGATGAATACCAGGTGAGTACTAAATGTAATACATCTAAATCGTATACGAGGGATATCCTGTAATATCTAATACTTTGTTCAAGCTTAACCATGCCTTACATTAAGCTTTTTCACAATGTAATCGTTTTGTAAGTAATGCTTAGAACTAATGTAAGTTGCAACGTCCTATGCTGGATTCGCAAACAGTTCGTGTCACAAAGACGTTGCGTTTTGGAACCAGTTATGCGCAATACATTATTTCACTTTAAGAATTAAAGCGGCACATAGTTTACACAATGAGCTATTTAATCTTCAGGAAGGAGTGTCTCTACCTTCGATTGTCGATACATGTAGATATAGGACGCATTAAGGGCCAGCATGTGTAGACAACATGCTTGTCTTTATTGGTCTTGATGTTCAGGGTCCAATGATTTTCTTTAAAAAAAGCTAAATTTTATTTATTTTTAAACCAACAAAATAGTCTTAAACGGTCCTAAGTTTTGGCGTATAACAATATTAGGTTTGTGCATGTAATACTTTTTGTAGGATTTAAAATTAAGGATACTTTGTGAAACGGGTCCAGTAACCACGAGTTAATTGTTAAGTAATCGTAAGTACATATATCCACGATGAAAAGGAACTTCATGTTAGTTAGTTTAAGGATATAGTAAAAAATTGTTCATACACGTCATATTCCAGGCGGTTTGTGATAGTGACAAACCCGCTAAACTGGAAGGTGAGGAAAATGTATACCAGAATACTACAGACGACAGCACAGTTGCAGCTGCCAAACAACCTATCAATTTACGCAAATCCAGAAATCCAAATATATACCCAGGTATAGTACGAGTGTTGTTTTGTTGTTTCAACTAGTTTTGTTTTGTAAAAACGTCTCTCCTTATATGCTATTCTTTTATATTACTGTTTTGTATTTTGTTTGAAAATTTATCATAATTGTAAAACAAATAATAACGGACTATGTATGTGCTACGCATCAGTGTCTTTCGTGTTATTTCTGGTGTAGCAAAATTATCGACTCCATGGCTGTAAATATTGATAAAACAAAAGTGTTTATAAAGGCTTTGGAAACAATATTGCGATCTGTTAGTTTTACGATTTATGTTATTCATTCTAAGTATTAAACTAAACCTACTAAATAGTTAACTATTTTTAACAGATGATTTGCATCGTCCGTTGTTATCCAGGATTCCTATACAAGGACATAACGAGTTCATCAATGCGGTATTAATGTCGGTATGTATATCAACACTAGTACATACAAGCTTATTGTCGATTCAAAGATGTCTGTCAAAACCGCCAGAATGTTCCATTTCTGAATACCTAAATGCAGTACGTA
The DNA here is from genome assembly GCA_963678985.1 of Spisula subtruncata. NCBI lineage: Eukaryota > Metazoa > Mollusca > Bivalvia > Venerida > Mactridae > Spisula > Spisula subtruncata. The sequence goes on from OY787665.1 coordinate 27,413,471, forward strand.
TAACCACTACGCTTTAAGACCATTAGAGTTTTAATCATATTAATGTATATATGATGGTAGAATTTAATCCCGAGAAAGCTGTAATAATTGACCGGGTTGAATGTTTGTTTACGCGGTTGTGACAGAGATCTTTGAATCAACTATACCTCCGTCATAAGGCCTAGAACATCTAAATTATGAGTGGTGTCCGGCAGTCTGGCCTACATGACCTACCTTTAAAAACGTCACGGCACTAAAGATTATGTTGCCATTGCTGAAAAGATTTCAATACATTCGCCTTTTGTATATACTTTTCAAAGGGCAGTAAGTTGTGTTCTATTTTGAAAGAATATCTAGCTACAAACATCTAGGCCACACTTAGTGTTGAAAAAATAATTATACATGTATATTTTTGTGGGTTTTTTAAACTATACTAAGATAAGAATGCAATGTGCGTACATAGCTGTTATATTGCAGACGTTTCGACAACGAGATAAACTGATTCTGACACAAGTACCACTTACAAATTTTTTTAATACTGTTGAGGACTTTGTGAGGATGATATGGGACACGAATATTTCCACATTTGTTCTACTAGATCACGATATTGACGAGGTTTGTAATACATTGTATTATGATTATATGAACCTAGACATCACAGTTTATTTCACCAGGGTACTGTTTTATCAACGGACTTATGGAAATCGTAATCTTACGTTCATATTTTGATTCTGTATATTTCTTTAGCTACAACAAATTGGAGACAGATATTATTTGTAGACATTCATTAACTGAATCTTTATTAGTATGCCAGCTCCCTTTATTACGCTTTATAGTTGTAATAATATTACAAAACATGAAAATGTGATTGTAAGTTTAAGATTTGCTTAAATGCTTTGATAAAACAGTACCCAGGACCGCATCCCAAAATGAGTTATTTTGCTTTACCATCTCCTTATCATTTGAAATATGTCTGACTCTTTCATTCAAAGCTTGGCAATCATAGAAACGTCTTGCTCGACCCACACGACTTCTCGTGTCATTATCTGCAAGTGTTTGGTTCTTGCATAACGCAATCATAATTCCAGGTAGAATATTAATGTTCACCATGACATATAATTTGATTTTATCCCGATATACAAAAATAGAATACTCATCTGCCACATATATATCGCTGGCTTAGAATGAGAAGGTTGTAAGTAGATCTTAGGTATAACACTGATACGTGTTTAAAATCAGAATCGCGAGTCACTTCTTGAGAGCCTATTTTCATGAAAATCGGAGCGTGTCATAATAACCAAGCTGAAGTTTCAACTGTTTATTTTACAAAAGTAAAACAACAATTTTCGTACAGTTTTTTCTTGTTTTCTCAAAATATTTTGTACTTACGACCTTCTCATTCTAAGCCAGCGATATATTAGAGGTATGAAGTCACAGTAAGCGTGTATGATAACATATATATTTCAACATTTTTTTTCAGGATTGCTGTTACTGGCCATTAACCTCAACTTCAGTCAGCATAGGTCCCATACAGTGTGAACTTATAGATGAGAAATCGTACGATCATTACATAGTTAGAACACTGAAGTACATAACGGACGTACACTATATTACGGTATGTTGCAGAATAATAAACAACATAATAAGTAGTGAATAGTTACGGAAAGACCATAGGTTAGACTGGATATTTTGCTTCGGTATCTTAAATGTCTTTATTATATCGCCCTACTCTCAACGAGGATTACATTTCATGGATATTTCGATTTCTTTAAAAAAAAGAGTGTCCCCTCAATATAACTAATAACTTCGTCCCTCTTGTTTTTTTGTTACAAAACGGTTAACAATTGCACACTTTTGAGCAAAAACTAATTGAAGTGGCATGCTTTTAAATGTGATTGTTTGTAATATTTAAAGGACAAAGAAAAGATAGTACGTCAATTCCACTTCCAATCGTGGTTCCCGGAGCGTTCTACGCCAGAAAGTACACACTCAATACTAGCATTATTAGCAGCCATAGAAGAAAATGTGTGTGACAACATCGATAGTCAAATAGTCTTTCAATGTCTGTAAGTATGGTTTATATATTCAATGGTTACTATGTATGTGTGCCAAATGATGCAACTGTGCCCAGAAGTGGTCACGATTCGAGAAGACTACACAGGACCGATATATCATGAGATCTCATCTGAGTAGCATGTGTCCCAGAAGAGATAGTAGGTGTTAAGTTAGTAAAATTATGTCGAGAAATCAGGGAAGGCAGCACTCAACTTAACCATGTGAGCACAGAAAACATTAGCAACATAACATAACACAATCACACGGGGCCATGCTCATGCATAACCTAACGAACGAAAGTCCTAGTTCCGCTTTAAAAGAGCTGGTTAACCTAGTTTCACGACGAAATACCAAAACACGGTATTCCCAAGTGACCAAATGAGCATTAAATTACTGTCTTAATGAGGCTATATCACATATAATGTGGCGTCCTGTTTAATACAATACGTAGATATGAGTATATATACTGGTAGGTGTTAGGAAAGCATTATTCGACAGAAATAGCAAAGAACAAAGAATATAACAAGAAAAACGGCAATGTAAAATACACATATAAAAGAACAAAACACATAACAAGGACATTGGTAAGCAATAAGAATAACCATAAACAAGACAATAATCAAAGGTAAGATGATAACACACGGTATGTTCATAAAAGTAACACAATTATATTAACAACCCGGACAGCAAAGGCAGCATTTAGTAGATAATCAGTAAGTCACATTAAAGAACGCTATACAAAGTGCTAACTCTGCATAAAAGTGAACAAATGACGAGATATGATGACTTGGTACTGATTGTTTTTCGTTTGAAACTGTGTGATATGTTACATTGAAAGGGATGGTGCTACTCGGAGTGGGTTGATGTGTGTATTATGGTGTATACTGGAGAGGATGAAGTCAGAACGTGAAATTGGTGTCGCTGAAACTGTCAGAGTTTGTAGAACAAGACGTAGACAAGTTATAGACAACTTGGTAAAATCTTATATTTCATATCCTTAGTGCTCTTTCCTATCACTTTCCTGTGTTTGTAGCTCGGTTTAATCATACTTTCATTCTGATTTCTATGTTGTCTACTAGTGTTCGTGTCTGAAGCAAAAACGTATGCTATCTATGATTAGTGAAGGTTTTAATAGCTCACAAAGCTAGTATGAGGTATATTATAGCTAACGGATGACTTGAAGGCTTACTTCCAACCAGTGTACTACTGGTATGATATTTATGGCTTACAATTAAAAGGTCGTAAGTGCCACTTACGACCTTTTAAGATTCATACATATTTAGAAAAAGCATCACAAGGCGCTTCTTATGAGCCAATTTTCATAAAAATCTGAAATTGTCATGTTGACCAAAATGAAGTTTTAAAAACGTGTTTTCCCATAGGTTAAGAGTAAATTACAGACAGTTCTCTCTTGTTGTCTCAATATATCGATTTGGTAGTTACGACCTTCTTGTTCTAAGCCGTCGATATAATGACCCTATATAAATGCATTTAATAATTTTAGTTATACTTTACAGCATAACCTACTGTGTGTATGTGTACTTTATTAGTTTTATTAAGTATAAGTAATTCGTTTCAAATAATTATATCGAACGTTATGTAGAATTAAATTTATGGAACTTGAGGAATAAAATAATCAGTCTTTATAAATGTTCTATGTTTTTGTATTTTCAGGATCAGTATACGTTCTGTTACAAAGTGCTGAATGATTACCTTAAAAGTGTAGAACTTTATTCAAACTTCTTGTGATCCATAGTGATACATGTATTGGTGTCCAGTCTAAAGATTTAGAACCAAATATATTGGTAGCTAACTGGGAACCAATGATGTATGAACTCATTGAATTATTAAAGGCTCAATTTGATAAAATATGTCAATAGCTTATGAATCACTATACAGGCATCAAGATGCAGGACAAATGTGTGTTAATATCAATGTAGTATGTACGTGTGTACAAAATTACATGTGCATGTATATTTGTAAAGATTGTATATATTTAGACCAGATTAAATATTTATTATGTACATATTCATATATTATTTTACTAATTGTATTAATTGAAGATACATGTAAGTAATTCAAAACCATTCTTTTACTTTTATATTGTTTTACATAACATAAGTTTATTCGGCATTATTATATACATACATAACCAGAACAGTACAATCATAGCGATATTGAGAAGAATGCAATTTACAAACATGATTGCAGAAACGATTTACAAAATGTATATGTATTGGAAGAATAATCACAATTAATTTCTATTGAGAGGAGCATAATACATGTAAATGTATTTAGCAATTTGTAAAATGTTAGTTGAAGTTGTGGACATGAGACATGTGATTTTTTGTATGGTAGACCGGCTTGAATAATACGTTATTAAATCTATGGTTTTTTGTTTTGTTTTGAACAGGGTTATCATTAATGTATGGTAACATAAATAACTTTAATGACTTTGTCAGTTTTAAAGATAACAGTTTTTGTTATATGCCATTGTTTACCATATTTATGTAAGTTTTGTTCAGGACAATCATTTTAAATGTTACATATTATTATCTCAGCTGGTATTTGAATCGTTTTCCTTAATTCTGAAAAAAATGCCGAAATCAGCAGTAAATGACGTCATAAATTACCAATTAATTCCTTTTTTCCTTTTTTTACAATTAATTCCTAGCATTTTACCCATTGATGCTTCCCATTTCAAATTGTATTGTAGTTTTCAAATCAAGTTATTACACTGGTTTAATATTATTCTTTCCTTTCTTCAGGCATTCCCACGATCAGAAACTCAAAGGTTTTAAGTCCGGTGTGTGAATGGGGCAAAATTTAAATGCGGTATACAGCGAAATGATTCCGGATTGTAGAATTTCCTTGAATCACTGAAAATGTACGACTTCATCAATGACGTTGTTGACAACAAGTTTGCGAAGCATACATTTATTATCCACATCTTATAACAACTTGGGTTCATTAGCTTTGAAATAAGGGTAAAACCACTTCTCTATCATTAAATCTGACAAAGTTATTAGAGTTATTTATGCTACCATATATCAGTGATCACCCTGTATATGCATGACAGTAGACTTTGTTAAGATCTACAATTTTCTTAACATACTTCTTAAGTCAATTCCTCTATATAATTATCATGCATTATATCAATCATATTTTTATGTACATGCATGTAAACTGCTGGGCTTCAAGCCTTATATGTGAAATAAATATCTAAACATCTATGCTTAAAATGTGTTGCATGCGCAAATAAACAATGAGTAGTTAAGGGGTACATGTATTATACGAGTCAGAAGCGAATGTACTACACCACATCCTGTATGTAAAAACAATAACTTAAATATAATCGATAGCTCCTTTGTTCTATCAAAAATAATTCAACATTAAGCCTGATTCGCACTGAAAGGTAGTTTGTAATCTTAAGCATGCTTAATCAAATAGTGAGTTTATATATATTTTTCTCCTTTTTTGTTGTTGTTTTTCATGGGTTTTTTTCTATTTGTGCATATGTTCGTTTATCAGGATTTAAAATTGTTCAATACCATATACTGTATAGTCCGGCAGAACTTGCAAGGGACCGTGCAATATCTTCTATACAAAATGTTTTTGCATTTTCGTATTCTTTGGAAAATACCATAACAGAATCCGAGTGATGCCACCTTGTAAGCATTGAGCAATTCTCAGAATAAGGCTCCAAAGGGGGTATTTGAATTTTTATGAATTAATCAATATAAATACATTATTATTTTATCAAATGTACAGAAGAACACACTAAATCTTGTTTATAGTATGCCAAATAGTGTGTTTATTCAATTGATAAATATTTGCAATAGTAATTTGTGAAAATGAGGCCCGCTCGTGGTTTACACCTAAAACAAGGCCCGTTATTAGACAAACAAATGGTTTAATTTTGTAAATAATGCATGTTAAACAAATAATTTTATTATATCTATTATTCGAATTGAATTCAGTGACATTGGTAAGAATAAAAAATAGCTAAATATTAAATTAATTTACTTAAGGCCCTTCCATCATTTAGCAAATGTTACCCCGTAGGGGTATAGTAGGTTTTTTATCAATATAGTTAGCTTAAACACCCTTAATGATGTTTATAGTTTGCCAAATAATGCGTTTATTCAATTTATCAATATGTGTGATAGTAAATTAGGAAAATGAGGTCCCACTCGTGGTTTACACCTGAGACTAGACCTGTTATTAGCCCAACGAATGAGTTAAACTAGTAATGGATGCATGCTCACACATTTTTATATTTGAATATACTAACTATATATATTAATTAAATTGAGGCCCTGCTAGGGGTAAGTTTAAATGTATGAATTTTATCAAATTCGTCCAAACTACTCGTAATTATGTCAAGTTATTTCACTAAACCTTACGGAACGTAACTTTAACCGTAACTTTTATCGTTAGAAATGTTTTATTTGAATAGTCATGCACTACATTTGGAAAAAGACAAATGAGACAACGAGGGTGTGTGTCTGTGTTAAACAATGCAAAAGAGAAAATGATAAATTCAACATTTTATTATATGAAATATGAGGCTTACTTAATAATCCAATTTTAGTAAAGTATCTATCACATAAACAACTACATTATAGATTGGAAATGAAATGATGAATTAAGGTCCTTAATGTGTCGTTAAACTCTTTTTACATAAGATGTTATACCTTGATATTACCACTTAGAACTAGGCACTATGTGAAACTCGTAATGCACCTATATGTTTAAAAGGGTTTCCGAATGGGGAATGATGCAGAATGATCCTGGGTCCCCGGAAACAGACTTCAGTCTGATTTTCTAATCCCCGTCCCCGTTTTTCTATTTCCAAATGTGATGTTATAGTTTATCTTAAATTGTTTATTCGTTATCGACTTTTATGGAATATCATATGCATCAGTGTAATTGAGATTATCAATACTTATCGACGCTGCTGAATTTATTTGAATAGTTTTTTCCATACGTGAGTAATGAACTAATCGCCATGTTCCTAGTACATGTACGGTCTTTATTTACAGTTTTTCACTTTAGCAGGGCCTCATTTCCTCAATTTATTACCAGTATTTCAAAATTTAATATCTGTTTATTTTATTCACACTTTCATAACGTCAAGCTATCTCATATACTAACTTAATGGTGGTTCATGGCCAATTGATTTTTAAACGATACTATATTTTTCAAATTTTCATTTTCCCTTATTAGGGCCTTAGTGTCATTAAATAAAACATAACATCGGCTAATCAAAGCTGTTTAGCATACATTTGTATTTATCTATGCTTTTTAAGTTTTAGTTATTCGCAAATGCAATATGTGTTGCCACGTACACGTATACTTATTTAATTATTATTATGGGTATGCCTACTGCCAGGACACAGTAGGGCATAAGCAGGGCTTCAATTCAACATTTTTCTATTGTTAAGGAATATTTTATGCTAGGCAATACTTAACACAACGTGGACTACATTTTAGGTGTTTTGTGTAACATTTGATGTAATTTAATAAATTATATGTGTTTAAGCTGATAAAAACATAATGTACCTGTATTCATATACCACCTTTAGGGTCTCATTTGCCAAATGATGACAGGGTCTCAAGTAAATTAATTTAATGTTTAGCTATGTTTGTACTTACCAATGTCATTGAATTCGAATAATGAATATAATGAAACATTTGTTTAACATACATCATTTACTAATATAAGCCATTTGTTTGTCTAATAACTGGCCTCGTTTTAGGTGTGGCCTCATTTTCACAAATTATTCTTGCAAATGGTAATCAATTGAATGAACACATTATTTGGCATACTATAAACAACATGTAGTGTGATTTTCTGTATATTTGATAAAATAATAATGTATTTATATATAAAAATACTGATTAATTTATGAAAATGCATATAACCCCTTTGGGGCCTCATTCTAAGAATTGCTCAATGGTGACAAGTTGACATCAATCGGATTCTGTTATGGTATGGTCCAGAGAACAAGAAAATGCAAAAACATTTTGTATAGAAGACATTGCACGGTTACCCCGAAATATGCTGTTTATCTGCCGGACTAGAATGTATGTCTGCTGCAAGCAACACATGTCTTTATATTCGTACTTTCTGGCATTTATAAGAACAGAACAGAACATTTTATTTATAGACTTGAGCTATACTGTAACAGCACAGCATCATACATAGTATAAATACATACATGAATAAAAGTGAAAGATGAAGAAAGAAAGAAAACTGTGCATCATCAACATCATCCGCAGATAATAAAATCGTTCTGCATTTGAGAGAAATACTGATAAAAATCGTCATCTGAAATACTTATATTTGCCTTAGATGTTTGCTTAGTAAAAAGTTTCCTAAACTCCTTTGGTTTGGTGTGACGTAATCGCTCGATTTCCCAACATTTCATATATTCATACGAACGCTTTTTCTTTTTAATCATTTATTTATGGTGTGTTTATATGATGTAATACATATAGTTGATTCAAAGATCTCTGTCACAACCGCGTAAACAAACATTCACCCGGTCGATTATTAAAGTTGTTTCGGGATTAAATTATACCATCAATGATACACTGACATGATTAAAAAGCTAATGGTCATATAGCGTTGTGGTTATACTTGCTGCAATTAGCTATTCAGAAATGGAACAATATGGCGGTTTTGACAGACATCTTTGAATCGACAATACACATAATATTTGAAATCCCGTTTGAAGACCATTTGACCCGTCCAATATGATATCACTAGCTACACACGATCGCATTTGAGTGCTAACCTCCTAATGTCTAATAGGATGTTTACATTCAAAACATTTTCTTCAATTTTGTTTCGGAAATTAAATTGATAGCATACAGTATGCCCGTGAAGAGATCATCCAAAAAACAGAATATCACAGACATTTAGATTCTCGGGCTGACAATATTCATGTCACCCTCTCAGTCATGTGATGTTTATATTTACATGTATTATGTAACTGTTAATCCAAAATACAAAATTCTCCAGAATATGTATAGTACAAATATTTTTATCATAATTTATTGACATCACATTATAAAAGGCATTTAATCATTGGAATACATGATTCAAAGTATGGAACATTTTCCCCACGCCTAACTTCATAAATATCATTTAACGAAATGTCAAACGGGTATACATTTTGTTCGTGGAATAACCGACGTGTAATAATACTGAGCGCTGATTGGTCATATCTGTGACAACGCCCATTATAATTCAAATCCATATTGCAAATAAGAACACTGTTGGGTGGCGCTATGCAGTCACTATTTAATGCACATGTGGTCCATGCTTGAACAACTGCACGTGTTATATAGTCATAATGAAACATAACCGTCGTTGCCCATGTCTCGCCGAATGGTTTGAATTTACAAATATCTTCACCCAGGAACTGAAATGTTCTCACATTAGTCTGTTTTGCTAAGCTAAGTTCATGTCGTTCAGACGTTGTGACCGTATATAACATACTGTATTCCTTAGCATATGCTATAGCTGAATCTATATCGTTTGTTGTAAATCTGACTGAAGTGTCCATCCACCAAACGAAACCATGTTCCATCAATAGTTGCTGAAATAGATGTTAGAATAAAGAGATACAGATTGTGTTTCCAAGTATATCGGATACATATTTAAAATCAGCATCACAAGGTGCTTCTTATGCGCCTATGTTCATGCAAATCGGAACTTCTTTGTTATGTAGACCAAACAGAAGTTGGAACAGTTTGTTTTACCATAGGTAAAGAGTAACTTTCGGACAGTTTTTTCTTGTTTTCTCAAAATATTGATTATAATTGGACGATATATCGAGGTGAAGTCTGCTTTCTGATAAGCCATCATCTCGGTACATAAAGCGCTTTGATTAATTGAAATGATCACTTGGCAAGTTATATTAGTTACAAGTTAAACCATAGCAAAAATGTCTGAGGTAAGGAAACACGAGTTACCTGTACAATGATGGGTTTGAAAGCGTATTGCTTTAAATTTCTCACATGAGGTGGAAATTGTTCAAATGGAAATCGTCGTATTTCACACTTGCACTTTTTGCCAACCTGAAATATAAAAAGTATACTATTGTTACCGCACAAATTTATCGCATACGACTCTGTATGCCGATTCCAGAATGACGCATACATATGAGCGGTTCTCCAGGAAACCCGTACTTAGTGACAAAATTGTGAAAATGTTGATGAATATACGGATAGAAAGAAGAGACTCCTTTGAACAGATTCTGAAAATATGAACACATTATTCCATACACGTACAAAATTATAGACTTTTTAAACCAACAACTACCGCCTACTATTTGGGTGACGTCGAGAACGTCATTCTCTGCGTTTTTGACGTAACGTCAACTGACATTTCAAAGATCCAGTATCAGAAAAGTTTTTGACGTAAACGTTTAAAATTGTGGAACATTATAGAATCATATTCTTATTTTAATAAAACGTGTCCAATTTGTGAGTGTTTGCTTACAGAGAAAAATTGCAAGCGTTTTTAGCCTCTTAACCCTTGTTTTCCTTGATATGAGTACTGTTTAGAAAACGATCACCATAGCAACAACAGAAGTTATTTTAACACAATTTTAAAGAAAACTTGAAGCTAATGGATAGTACTTTACTATCCACTTACTTAAATATGAAATCAAAGGACACGAGTTTTTTCTCATTTTAGACATTTTTCAAAATAGTATTGCATAATTACAATACGATGTCATTAAGCCCGGCTTTCCTGGAGATCGGCTCATGCATATTTGTTTGGTAACATTGTTAATAAATAAGGGATTGAAAAACATATATATGAGATTCGTGAGAAAAATGTTGAAGATAGTAATGACGACATGAGTTGCAATCCGCCACTGATGGGCAGCATTGATGACGTAACCCAACACAGCTAAATGATATCAAATACGAATGAAGAACACCAATGACGCCATGGGATGTCACCCGCTACGGATAAACAAAATCAATGATGAAACAGCCACGTACTATTTTTGCAGCAAATAGAAATAAAATAATGAAGAGTAAGTTATGACAAGTTGAGTTGCAAGACGAAGACATGAACATTTTCAACTCGTTATTCATACAGCCATATAGTTATATACGTTTGGCAGTAGATAATCTGTCATTTATACATATTTACACAACTTATTAATAAAACGTGCAAATGGACAGCTTTATTGCAATTAACACAAAATAAGGCTACATTCCATTAACGCATATTGTTCATAGATCAACTTCTCTACCTTCCCTATCGGATTTTCTCATACCTTTTTTTCATTTACACGGATGCAAATATACAATTTGGCATTTGCACATTAACCTTAATGAAAATTGCCATTTACACAAATAATAAAAGATGGTCTACCATTAACACATTTGAAAATAAATAACTTGCCATTTTGAGTTGACGTTTAGTCATTCCGAGATCATACACAATTATGTGAACATATTTCCTATATTTTGGATTCATCAAAAATCTCTGATGTAAATCTCTGAACAGACCCTGGGATTGTGGGTAATATCTATCGTTAAACGCGGTAACAAACACCGGAAACTCTTTCATTCGGAATGGTTTGGTCATGTTTGCGCCTATTTTCCACAAATAGTCGTCTGCAATTCCTTTTGGATAATTCTGTATAATTTTCAGATTGTCTTCAAGTGTCCGATTGAACGTCTCGTTACACATGAATGATTCCCCTGTAAAGATACGTCACATGGCTTCAGAAGTTCATACCAGTTTAAAAAGACACATGTTATCCAGTAATCGCGCTTTTAAATACTCCCATGGAAACCAATCGTGCGCATTTATTTTCACATACATGTTATAGATGCATTGTCGAGTAACTGTATGCGCTAAACAATATAAAATATCTTTTTCAACACCAATTACACATGACAGAACTTAAATAATAGCACTAAACTCAAATTACAACGTTACATAAAGAAACCTATTGTTTCACAAATATACACTTATCTTTTCTAAATAATGCCACGATGGAAGATGTTCGTTTGTATTTGTACTGAGTGAATATGCGGTTTTTTGGAACTGAGTATATTAAAGGGACGTTTTACCTAGCTATTTGACTACATTAGGTCATGTTAATAAATCTATTACGTTACTTACGTTTAGCTTCATCTGATGGTACAAACGCTGCCAACATTGACAACTTCTGCTTTTCTCTTTCAATTTCTGAAGCTATATTAAATTTAATCATGACAGTAATCATAATTCTTTTGGTGACTGTATAATTATTAACGCGATGATTTTTTCTCGTGACAATTCAATCATTTTTATGATCTAAATTTTTCTAGAAAATACGTGCAAATTGTTTGATAAACGTTAACAAGGGTTATTCCAAATTGCCTGAATACTAAGATTCAAATATTCGATACATTGGCGTAACAATTGTCAGTTTTCTTCAGCAAAGCTACAAACTAGTACTGCTCATCAAGCACAAAGCAATACTCTGGCCACCAGAGAACCGTGACTCAGGGCAATCGACAACCTCTTGCATGTCTAAACCGCCAGCCTAACCTTCTTTGATTATTCGTTCGTTTCTAACTCGACATGACCAAAGTCAAAATTCCAGAGTCTGGTATGCACAATCCGGCTAAAATATATAACTGCTGATCCCGAGACCGTACTGAGGGCTTAGTGCAAAACTATGGTATGTGCCTCTATAAATATATGTACATTTAGTTATCATAGTTTTGCACTGAACCCTCGGTATGGAATGGTCTTTAAATCTGTCTAAAGTCGCCTCCATAGACGGCATCCATATGTTGGGCATGGCTGTATCACCAAGCAACAGTACTGACTACCTGCCAGCTAAATAACCAGCGACAGAGTGTCCGCTTCAAAATGATTGATACTTGTACGGCGTGTAATATCCCTTGCTAGTTAGTTCCAAGTGCTGGGTCCCCGTGACAGATGATATGACTGACCAGTCTACTGATGACTAGACAAGTGGGATTTTTTATAGTGTTTTATTTATCTTTTGCAAAGAGCACATCACGTGTAACGTTACTACAATGTATATATCCCTCCAAAGCATCACTGATATGTTAAAGTGTATAGAGCTATATTCTAACAGTAATACAATGTCAAAATAATTACTTTTTAGTATGATACTAGAATACCTTAATTGCAAATTAAAACTTTGAATGGGTTCCGTGTACTTTGATTCAGTCGTCGAAAAATAGATGATTCTTATAGTTTCATAGGGTGTTCAAGAACACTTTCATATAAAAATGGACAGTTCGCATGTCCAATAAATCACAGAAAGAGTTTCTGTTAAAACTGAAGCGAATCAAAGCACTGAAAGTACTGATGTGTGGCGAACTGATGTCATTTTGACCATTCAAATAAAGGCTGCACCAACATGCTGTGTCAGAGTTCTGATAAGCCCAGACTCACTCGAATGTTTGTGCTGCTCTCAAGACACCAAGCGTCGGTGTCAAGATGAGTGACTGGGTAGTCTCCATACAACTGATGAACTGGGAATTAAAACACAACAAACGAGATGCCCCCCCCCCCCGCTATGAAAACAGGACTAGGTAGAAATATGTTGGGAAAATTAAATAAAGGGAGGTAATTAATAAGATAGAACCAGATTTCAATAGAAGGAAAATATAAGAAAATGACATCAATGGTAATATCATGACTTTTTTTTGGTTGAATGAAATAATTCAAGAACGGAACCAGATAGAATTATGGTTTCATGTCACAGCACTTCTCTTAGATGCCAAATACATATATATTTAAAGTCGATCAATTGAATTTAGGTGGACAAGTGGTCCAGTGGTAAGGGCTATTGACTACTGATATGATTATAGTGAAGGTTGTTCGTACTCCCGCCGGATCAAGAGCAGAAATGTTTTTCGGAGTAACATAACTAAACTTACGAACGGACTTTCGGACCATACTCAGCGTAAATTCTATAGCATTCTGTCCGATATGTTAATAAAATCGTATTTAAAACAGGTCAATTATATATTTTGGAATATACTACAAGTTATTTTTTGAAAATCTGACGATTATTTATGTATTGGTTATTATTTAAATATTGCGTATTCTGTTCCGAAATATGAACTCGCGCTAATCAGCGGGTGATATTTATTATAGCTATATTATGTTGTATTTAGCATATTTTTATGCACCTGTCAGTGTGCGACCATGGTCCCATCCCAGGTGATGGGCAGTGGATAGCTGAAACTTTTCAAATACATTATTTCTTATTAAATCCATATCAAGAAGAATGTATTTAACTTCTAAATTCTGAGTATCAAAGTTGTAAACCCTTTTTTATACCAGTAAATTTTATGACCCTAAATTCCTTACTTCTGCAGCTTTCTCCAAATCAACTAACAAGAACCCGATATACAACCCATTCAATTAAAAATAGTTTTAACGGTCTTTTTCCTGTCTCATGGTGTGTTCAATCCCTTGTAAAAACATAGATCCCTGTGTTACATGACCTCCAACTGTCCCAAAACAAGTTACTAACGACCAACCAATATACAACCCCTTGAATTTTACCAGATTGTATGGTCAATTTTCTACCTCATGCAGCTTCAATAATTGATTACAAATTTCTTGTCAAAATATAGATCTAGCTAGGATTATGTAATGTTACATAATAAGGAGGGGCTAATTAAAAAATGCATAGATAATATTGCACAACGTGGTAGATAGATACTTGATAGATGTATATAATAATTAACGGCCTATTAATCCAATTACCGTTAACTTTTCAATTCGAAACCTTGTGAAAATATATTACCGCTTTAAAAGGCATATTAGTTCTCATGTTGCGCGTTTAAACTCGCCTTAGTGCGCAGGTTTATTTGTCAGCCAATGAAATTCCTGTATTTTAAATGTTTCGAGAGTTCTAAATCCCGTAGAACGAACAAGATGGTTTACTATGTAAAAATTGGTTCATAGAACGTACTATGTAACTTAGTACCGTTCTATGTAGCATAGACAAATAAACCTGCACACTAATATATACGTAGAGTGTTTATTAAATGAGATCTATATGAAAGTCGCACATCTTAATGAAACTGAACGTATCGTCTTTAAAATAGCTTTTAGTTGTTAATGTTACTTGGAAAGTAAAAATATAATTGGTGATTTACGACACTAGGCTGTTGCTAAAAATCGCGCAATTCATGAATAGAAAATGTAATTGCTCGCTGTTTATCGTCAGCATTAGTTCATTTATTTTATAACCGCAAATTAAATTGGTAAAGTGATCTTTAATATGTCATAGTATTGACAATTTCTTTTAATCCGAAAATACTTTACTGAATTCTCGTTTATTGCTTAATTATTCTTTCTCAATTCAAATCCTAAATAGCGTTACGTGTTGAAAATAGCCGCTATGAATAGCACAATTAGTTCGCACGATGCGCGTTTAACTCGCTGTCATGTGCTTATTAATTGAGACCGATATAAATGTTGCACATTTTCTTGAAGTTGAAAGTTTCCTTTTTTCAGTGAGGTATTATTTGTTTATGTAAATTAGAAAACAAAATTGTTACTGACGATTTAAAACCTCACGTAGTTCCGAAAATTTGCGCAATTCGCGAATAGAAAATCTAGGGACTCGCTATTTAACTCGCCAATGTGAATTCATATTATTTTATAATTTAAATTTAATTTGATATTAATAAATTGAAATATCTCATGGTATTGACAAAATTTATTTTGTCAAAATCGGATAGTAATTGACGGAACTGCAATTAATTGAATATTGCGTGACAGTACTGTTCTAAACCAGAGATCTATTAAAATAGTAGATCCTGTCTAAGTTAGTGTATCGATCGTCTGCTAGCGGTTAGATAGACTGTATATACTGTCCTTGAACTAATTCAGCTTCCGGCCATCAGTGAAAACATGTTGTTTCTATTTATAGCATCAATGTTTGTAAACAACATAATTAGGTCATCGTCTACAAATGTTCAGCGGCGGAGTGATTTAATAGACACATTTCAGTTCATCCGCGTTCCACCAGAAATCTATTGGCTGAATAAACAATACAAACTAGTCACTGACCAATAGCTCGTTGTATATCAATTTGCATATGAATGCCCCGATATGTAAACACGAAATCGTGGGATTACTTTCTCAACCTTCTTGACGGTCCTTGGCGGTTCGCAGGCCTTTGGTAGTAGGAATATAGTCCATGCGGAATGATTTGCTATAAAATTAAAATATCCTCAAAAAATAAAAGTCTGATGTAATTGTTGGTCTTAATATTAATAAATGTTGGTAATGTAAACAAATCGGGTTCAGTGATACGTGTAACCTGTGTAGCATGCTTGTAATATTTTTCAAATCATAGACCTATTTATTGGTGTAGGCATAAAGGCGTTAACTTAATAGTATATATAAAGCTGAAAAAGGCTGAAATATAGTTATTACATTGTGTGGCTTATCGCCACACAAAAATGATCTAATGAATATGAAAGCATATTAATTGTTCTTCAGTTTTTGAAACTTTTAAAAAAAATGTCTTCCGATATAGCTCTATACACTTTAAACTCTTACCTCTATAATGTGTAGTATGTATGCTGTATACAATCAGAAGCACCACAATAAACAGGATATTGGTTATTCCGATCTTGTAGACAAATCGGATACCTTAAATTAAAAAAAAACATAAATAAATAAACTAGTTGGTATAATTATATATGAGGGGTGGTCAATATATTCGAGGACTTTCCTTGTCAATTTTGAAATATTGGAACAAGAGTAATGAAAGTACAAACTTCTTCTTCTTCTTCTTCTTCTTCTTCCATGTAATTTGCAGGGCCCACTCTGTGGCATTATCGCTAATGTTAGAGACAGAGGTGAGATACAAGGAAGCCGGGTGCGATACCCTAGCTCGTTTCGAATAGATTCCTTGGTTCTTCAACGTGTCCGGTTTTAAGCACCGATACACGCGAGACTACCCCTGGGTTACCAACCAGGATCATCTCTAGTTGGGTGGGATCACTAAATAGCGTTTCTGAAACGACCAAGTGTCCCGGTCGAGAACCGAACCCGGGACCTCTCGATCAGGAGTCAAGCGTCTTAACTGATGTAGATCAATCCATTAGCTCGCGATTTTTCTAATTTACGTCACTGTTTACTTGATGATGTCACTTTTTGTAACCATGGTGAAGTACGCACCGTCGAGCGTCTCGGATGTAACGTTATTTCTGAGAAACGACATGCTATGGAAATTAAAGCGAAACTTGTAAAATCCTCGCGATATCTCTAAAATGACTTGACTAAATTGTGCATTGATTCTGTGCGCTCCCAATTGGTCATTTTCATATGATGCCGTTGTTTATGTGATTGTAGGGTCTCTGTCAAACGGTTGAGTCGATAAAATAAGGATAATAGCGAAAATAACACCGCGTTAGGGACACTTTCCGTTAAATTCTGCGAAATAAGACGCACATGTCTCAACCAAATGTAACTGGCGAAAACGAAAACTAGTATAGGCTACAAAACATTAAATCGTTGACTTCAAATCAAAGGGGTTATTTCAATGTTGCGTCCTTAACCTGATAGGTTGTGCTTCATTCTTAATAGAAATAATCTAATTTTGTAAAGCTAACCTCCTTTGTCCGCGTTTTATTTCCAATAACGCATCGATACTCTTTTTTATTCCACCTCAAATTTCAGAATTGACTATTGACTACTTATTTCAGTAGTAGAAGAAAACAGTCTCATACATGGGACCGGATATCAGTATAATTGGGTTCCCTGGTGTAATCCGTACTCGCCCGTACTCAATATAAATAGAACATGGAACATGTTCAGTATTAGTCCAGAAAGGAGTTATAGTGCTGCTCCGGTGGTGACGCTTGGAATGACGTCCAACGTCACGCACCCCTTGTTGAATCAAATAATTTTATTAGTGCATTCGGTCGGAGACATCTTACTCCGAATAATGTTAAATGGCTTTGAGCCTTGCTGTCAATATGAAATTGCTAAATGAAAAGTCGTCGAATATATTTATCACCCCTCGTATACTGGAACTATGTGTTTATCGTAAAATCAAGCATCGGCATAGCAAGGGTTCGACAGGGTAGCAATTAAATTAATTACGATTCCCATTTTCTTTTCCCTTGCCAATACTTTCGGTCTCACAGGCTTTTTAACTTTCAAAATAGCGAATTATAGTTGTGCAGTCACATTGTCAACTTTAGATTATACATGAGAGATAAATCAAAGACGTCTGTATTTCCTGTACAATGCGTACGGACCGGATGTCTAGGCATAGCGTGGACGCATGTTGTTGAGTAGCATTTCCATTTTTCAATAGAGTGATTTTTACGTTTCATCCGTCCGTCCAGCTTCCGACACGTGACAAACGATTGGATTCGTAACCCAAGATTTACTCGGTAGGTGAACACTCCACATGCGAACACAGCATCGATATTAAAGTGAATTCATTGAAATTATAGTTAATATTATTTCTTAAAAGAAGTAAAACAATGTTTCCTTAAAAAAATATTTTATATGACAAATAGAATAACTATAATTTTACCCCTCAACTCTGATAAAATCCTCGTAGAAATCATAGTCCACGCTTGTAATATTTTCTATAATATTGAAAAAATAGTCCTCATTAATTAAATATGTTACACATTTTCACACATTCACATAATTTGTAATTGTCATTTATATAAATATAATCATTGACAGCTTTATCTAGCTATAACGGTAAGTTCGTGTAATTATAGATATGAAACAAACCTACCCGGAAATGCAATCTTATATGGAGCGTTGCTTCGGGGTACATTGTATATTGACATACACTCACATCGGTGTAGTTAAATGTTGACGCTTAGCCATGATAGCCTATTCGTTTATGTCTATTTGAGCGGATCAGCTATCTTTTAATATGTTCAATTGAAATTATCAGAATGGTGTATTTTCGTAATAATTCGGTAAAATAAATATTGAACTTTCAGCCAATTTACTTAGTGTCCGTTGCCTAAGCAAAGCGCTACTGAGCGCCTTCATTCAGTTACCTCGGCTCCCATTAAATTAAATATCTAAGACATGCATCACTTCCCGTGGAAAGCGCAACGTAGCGCTTTGCATAGACAATGGACACCTGAATACGACCAAGTATATTCGGATAAATTGTTTGAAAGTTAAAGATTAATTTATTCAGTGAACCAGTAGACTTTCAAGAGCAAACGAGGGATTCGGCGATGATTTGCCTCGTGTCGGACAACCAATTTTCATTACGCCAGTTGTCGATCATTATCTATACCCTTTAAATAAAGTATAGCGGTAAATTTTAATCACGTGGTCCAATGGATTTAACTTGAAAACCATCGCCAAGCAGCCTTCGACAAACAACCAGGCGGGGCGATCTCATGTCAATTGTCAATTTTCAGAAGGACTGGATGACTGCAAGATTATACTCGCCTAAGTGTTTTTATAACACACCAAAGCATTTTAAAACAACTCCATTAAGTAGAAATTCATCGAAAATTTTAAGAGTTGTGAACATTCAAAAACCAAAAGCAAACGTTTGTCCGTTTAAATGGACCGATAACCATTTTTTGTCCACACTGTAATTACTTGAAATCACTGATATAGATAGATAAATTGATAAAACTGTCACAGATGGGCGTTTTATAAATGGAAAATACAAAACTATGAGAAAAATAGTTTTAACTGTTTTGAGATTTGCTAATTTGATGTTTAATATTTACTGTTTAATAAATATTATAGAGTATACGAAAGCTCGGAATATGGTTTATACGAAGATTCTACCACAGTGTAGGGGTAATTATATTTATGATAGTTCGTATTACGTACGATAAGAAAATGATTTGTAAGAATAAAAAATGTCGGCATTATGAAAACAAAGAACGTAGTTGATTTTTAACAAAAAAGTATGCGTTAATAGTTTTCTTCATATTAATTGATAAATATATCGATTTGTTAAATCAACTTAAAGATAGAGCTAACTAGATGCCATGGTGCAACTAGAATTTGCTGAATAATTTATTATATTTTAACCAAACAATTTCAAATTATTGATAATCAAAACATTTTGGTGTATACACACGTACGTATGTCTCGAAACAACGAAAAATGACTTGCACAAAACGTGACTTTGATATCCATTCATATTTTTTTAAATGCAAATATATGTACAAGTATGTGATATATTTGAAATTTTAGGTTTCAGGTTTTTATACAAGAACAGAAAAATAACAGGCCTGCTTATTGTAATTGTAGTGATTGTCTACAGCGCACATACAACGTTACATAAAGGTAAACGTTTTATTTTTACGAAGATGTTTCGACACACGAGTGTTTTATTGTATATAAAGACTTAAAGAACAGTGCATATAAAACCGTATTATTCAAGCCATACAAAAATTCACATGTCTCATGTCCACAACCTCAACTCGTACCATTTTACAAATTGCTAAATACATTTACTATGCTACTCTAAATAGAAATTAATTGTGATTGTTCGTCCAATACACATACATTTTGTAAAACGTTTATTCAATCATGTTTTTGAAATTTTAAACTTTAAAAACTTTGTTAATTGCATTCTTCTCATTGCTGTTATTGTACTATTCTGGCTATGTATGTATATATTATGCCAAATAAACTCATGTTATGTTATGTTATATAAATATATACTAAATGTGGTTAATTGATTGTTTATCTTATGTGGGGGAATTGTTCAATGTAGTTGTATTGTGATGTTACTGATTTCTGTGATCGGCTGATTAGGTTGAATGCTGCCGTCCATGTCCGATTTCCTTATATCCTTATGAATCTCAGTTTTCACCAACCATCATATGCAAAAGCCTCGTGTCTGGTTATATGTACTGGGATATGTACCCCGTGGTTATCGGAGATCGTTGAGTAGAACGAACATGCTTGTTTGTAACTGTCGTTTCGTGACCACTTCCATTGTAGCCGTTATTAGCAGTATCTACATGTACGAGGGGTGTTCCAGAAATAATAGGACTTTTCTCATAACTGCTTACTCAACACTTACATTTTAATGAAATTTGGCTCATATGCTTAGCAATTCATGCTCTATATACTGGTAGCAACAACTTTTCGTTGTTATTGGTTATACTCATAAAACGCGTTGTCCATAGAAACCATGTAACGCCAGGGCGGGTCACAGTGCTATTTCACATTACCATCCTCATTAAAAATGTGAATATCTCAGTAACCTCTTAATAAATAATAACGCCTTATCTTGTTGTATTACTTGGATGTCCCTGACATGAGCCATTAGTCATTACAGAAACTGACTGGAGTTTGCGTTTCATGAAATGTGTTCGTGTTCAAACGGGTTCATATGTTTGGATAGGCACAGCAAGCAACAATATATGTGTACATGCCATTTGATATAAAATGTAAATAACGATATCAAAATTATATATCAAGTTGTAGTGTAGTCAGTAGGGATAAGTGACTAATGACTCCCATCCAATACGAGTGTCTATTGCTAAGGGTAACTGGTATAAAAATATCGTTAAAACACAATTTCAGGAATGACAAGAGAAAAGGACAGGTTAACAACTATATCAGCAGTTGTACCATCAGATGAAGCAAAGGGTGAGTTGTAAAGTCCTCCTAAAACAGTCATAAGCCTACCTGCTAGTTTAATCCAAAATAAGAGTGATAAAGCAAAACCTGTCACAAGATGTACTTAAATATGATTTAAAAGGGATTTAGATGCATAAACAAGGAAATGTGTTAATTCTAGCGGTTATTGATATCGGACAGAAGGTCATAAAATGAATCAAATGCACCTCTGTTCAAACTTTAGGTGAACTTGGAATACCAGAAATTAACAACGAAAATTGGAGTAACTGCACTTTATAAGGAGTAGAAGTATAGTCATGAGGCAAGGTAAATGTCGCCTTCCATGTACAGGCACCTCCCTATATCGGTACAACCTACATTTTCCTAAAACGGTACTTTCAGCAAACGTCTATGTACCCCCACATACTGAAATCCAATTTTGCACTATTAAGTTATCGTATGAAGTCGTAAAGGCGAACGCAAACCAAGAAAATTTCGAATTATTTTTACTCCAGAAATTTTAATCCGCTCTGTAATTATACATAAATGTAATACTATGTGAACAACTATCATATGATACGAGAATCGATGTCTTATTATTAATAAAGTTTCAGAAATGACAAGAGAAAAGTACGAAGTAACATCAAAATTACCAGAATTTGTGACGTCTGAAGATGATGCAAAACGTAAGTAAATATACTTTACAACAGTAATTGTAGATTTCCGTACCCAACTTTTCGTGTCGATGTTTTACATATTGATCTCTGCATGAAAAAAGAAAATTTTATTCCGTTGTTTTTTTCCTTTTGTACTTAAAGTAGTTGCTACGTGGGTAGTGGTCGTCTAAAGGTAGGGTGCGCGCTTCGGGATCGAGAGGTCCCGGGTTCAATCCTCCTCTGGACCACTGGTTAATTTTTCTGAGCGAGACCCACATGCTCCACTTCACCAAGGTGTAAAACGGTACCTGGGAGGACAGTCTATTCCTGGGCGCCGCAGATCGATGTTGGCTGTCACACCACAGGAGAGAAATAGTCTCCCCAGGGAGACACGAGTGTATGTTTCCATAGGTAGCCCAATGACCAGGGGAGTTAAAATGTCAAAGGGTGCTTGAGCGGCCTAAAATCTGACAAGAGCCCTAGAAAATCGGTAACTTAACTTTTTTACTTACAGTGTCGGCAAGATCCTACAAGGCTCTAAATAGTTTTACGTTAGACACGATTTCTGTCTCCGTTGGTTTTCTTCCACGGCTAGTGAGGAAGTCACTTAGTCAAGATTGTTTGACTAGTTTTACGCATACCTATACGGTATGCAATAATGCACAGGTCAGTCAGTTGCATCCACGACACCACCCTCGGGGATGGGCGGTGGATAGCCGGGGAGAGAGTCGTGATTTATCTTCCACCTCCCCCCTGCACTGCCGGGCGACTACAGCGGTTTTAATCCCGAAACAGCGGTGGCGTAAACCATGTGTATTTTACCGGAAAAACGTTCAATACGGAATTTCCCGTACGACGGCAACTTCACCAGATATTCAAGTATTGTGAGTAGTATTAAGATCACATATCATATTATGTAATAGTTAATAGTATATCCCAGACTTATTTCGCCCGCACAGGGTGGGGAATATTGTCAAACTATGTCTACATGATTGTATACCAAATGATTTAAACTTGTTTAGACTCGCTATTTTAAGTCATGTTATGTATTTTACAGGGGAATCATTCATGTGTAACGAGACGTTCAACAGGACACTTGAAGACAATCTGAAAATTATACAGAATTATCCAAAAGGCATTGCAGACGATTATTTGTGGAAAATAGGCGGCAACATTACCAAACCATTCCGAATGAAAGAATTTCCGGTGTTTGTTACAGCGTTTAACGATAGATATTACCCACAATCACAGGGACTGTTCAGAGATTTACATCAGAGATTTTTGATGAATCCAAAATATGAAAAAGATGTTCACACAATTGTGTATGATCTCGGAATGACTGAACGACAGCTCAAAATAGCAAGTTATCTTTTTCGAATGTGTTATTGACAGTGTATCTACTGTTTTATGTGTTAATGGCAAATTGTCTATGTTCATGTCCTTAGGTAAATGTGTTAATGGTAGTTAAGCAGTCGATTAGCATGTCATTGTGTTCAGTTTATTATAGTTTATTGTCCGATCCAATAACAGCATACATCATATACAGGTGTAAAAACATATTATATGTTATGTGGCCGTTCAATTATGACATTAATTTTGTAAAAGTCACAATACCAATCAATGGTTAGTTCATGGCATTCGTGTCGTTGACCAGTGACCATTCACAAAAGGGTTCACTCCAATAACACTTTGAATATACTTATCCCATTATTATTAAATTTAGATTTGCGATATTAAACGTCTCCCCTCTTCGACAACATTAATGCCAAATGCAAATGAATGAATATTTATCATAAATGTCACATTTTTTACATGACAAGTTGTCTATTTCCATATATATTTGGTAAATGTGCAAATGGCAGTTAAGTACATGTAGTACATGTGATTATGTTCATGTGTTTATGGCAACGTGTCTATTTTAATAACAAATAATGTACAGGTATTAAAATGATAACGTATTATAATTAATGCCAGCTTATCTATTGTCATAAGTATTACTCTCAATGACAAGTTGTATATTTCCATTACTTCTCCAGTGACTCAAAGTTTGCTTGCGTTGAAAATGTTGTTGTTAAAAAAGACTTACTTTTATCTTAATTGAACGCCAGTTTTATATGTTGTACTACAGCTTTTTCAGTCCTTAACGCAAACGATGCTGTTCGTCTGTGGCAGCTTGCGCACACTCACAATCGGAACTACTCGGTGTTTATCTAACGAAAGTGCGTATTTCTCAGTTACGGAAATGCCCGAGTATAGTTACGATTATGAGACTCAGTGATACAGATAAGTTTGTCCCAAAATTTACGGTGTAATAATTGAATACTTGATATTTCAGGTGAGCAAAAATTGTAAGTGTAAAATACGACGATTTCCATTTGAACAATTTCCACCTCATGTGAGAAATTTAAAGCAATACGCTTTCAAACCCATTATTGTACAGGTAATGTATGTTTATGCTAGCTGGTGAACTATGAGTTAAATAAGTATTCATATTTACTGGCCATCAACACAGGAACCAGATATTTTCATATAAAAGGCCACAAAACACTATCCAATGCCCCGTTACTGACAGGTACCCATATATGAAAATATATATCAGGTTCCTTTGCTATCACTCACAACACTTCAAATGTAACACTGTATAGTTGGACCACGTTGATTTCGTCACCTTGACACCACAGTCACACATATGACCTAAATCTTGTTGAGCTTTAAATATCATTGTGAGTCACTGACCAAGTTTAATGGTGACTTTTAGCTCCATGATTGCCCTTTTTTTGACCCCAATGAATATTAGGCTAGAACAGTGATCTCCGATTCAAAACAAGTTAACTGAGGACAGGTGACGGTCTCGCGCCAGTCTGACAAAGAGTGCTAACAAAAGCCCCTCCTAGCTGTCATTGTGACAGGTGAGCTGAAGCAAATGCTAGTACATGTGAATCCTCCATAAATCTGAAGAAAAAGTACCCAGTAGTCGAGTAAATTAATCAAAGTACTGAATGTACCAAATAATTGTGTCCGTTTATCAAAGCACTGAAAGTATCAAATAATTGTGTCAGTTTATCAAAGAACTGAAAGTACCAAATAATTGTGTTCGTTTATCAAAGTACTGAAAGTATCAAATAATTGTGTCAGTTTATCAAAGAACTGAAAGTACCAAATAATTGTTACTTACCCCATATCTCTAAATTAACTACCCATGGTCTAGCCCAATCTCATTTAAATCAGACCTATACTAAATACCACTACTTTACACTTATATAGGATATTACCACATTCATTCAGTATGGGGTCATGTACAAGTGAACTTTACATCATCCAATCAGATTGCAGCGTTCACAAATGTGAAAGTTCTGAACAGTGTGAGAGCTGTATTTAAACCTTACAGTTTTACCTAGAGATTCGAGCTAGACTGACTTCAATGAACATTTTCTATACATACACAGTAAATATGCACTGTAGAGGTCATTTGAACATGGCCTCTTACAGAAGGTTGTCAGATCCATAACAACCCAAAGAAATGGAACAAATGTTAGGATCTGATTTTAATGAGATCGGATCAAGCCTTTGTATAATACATATGGTTTTTTGATGATTTGACCTAGTAACCTTGTCTTTGGGCCCTGGTGACCCATTATCAACTTGACCTAAATTCTGTTGAGATGGTCATTGTTTTTGTCAAACTTAGTACAGACTAGACCATAATAGTGACTTCTTGTATAAAAGAATACACAAAATTTGTCTATGATTTGACCTGGTTATCTAGTTATTTGCCACTTGGATGATGTTAAACTCGAACTAGATTTTGTTAAGATGATCATTGTGACCAAGATTCATGCGGATTAGGCTAAAGTTGTGACCTCTAGTGTCTACACAAGCAAACTGTGGACAGACATACAAAATGTGATCAAACAATCTCACTCTACTTTCTATACAGTAACACCCTTTGAAAGATACTACAAATTTATACATTTTTTTTAATTATTTTTATCTCTTGTTCAATAACACAGTTACCTGTGAATGAGAGCTAAGGAAAAATTTGAAGGTGTTGTTGAAGAGGCTGCTATTCTATTCTAGGGCTAATCTGGAGAGGTTGCACTGTATTTAGATTCTATGTTTATTTCAGCAACTATTGATGGAACATGGATTTGTATGGTGGATGGACACTTCAGTCAGATTTACTACAAACCATATAGATTCAGCTATAGCATATGCTAAAGAATACAGTATGCTGTATAGGGTCACACCTGGTAATAGACATAAACTGAGCTTAGCAAAACAGACTAATGTAAAAACATTCCAGTACCTTGGCGAAGATATTTGTAAATTCAAACCATTTGGTGAGATATGGGCAGGGATTGTCATGTTTCATTACGACTACATATCACGTGCAGTTGTTCAAGCATGGGTCACGTGCGCACTAAATAGTGACTGTATAGCGCCACCCGGATGTGTACTCACTTGCAACATGGGATTAAAATATAATGGACGTTGTCACCGGTACGATCAATCCGTGCTTGGTATTATAGCCCGTCGGTTATTCCATGGCCAAAATGTATATCCACTAGACATTTCATTGAATGACATTTACGAAATTAAGTGGGGTGATATTGTATCTTACTTTGAATCATGTGACCCAGTATTTAGATGTTATAAGTAATTACATGCATGTGATGTTGATAAATTGTATTGAGAACAGCAGATATTGTCTTTATGAAACTTGGCCAAAAGATATTTAAAAACAAGTGTTGACTGAAAATATATAATTCATGGTGCATTTGTTATCTGATCGACACATAAACAAGCCTCATCTCGACCAAGAAAATTCATTGTTACATTTATAGGTATTTGGTAAGTCATATTTGCGAATTTTCTTTTGTATGTAGCAAGTCCTTATAATAATACAAACCTTAGACAACCCAGAATATGTCCTGGACTGGAATATAATATTGGCCACAATGGCTAAAAAGTCAAAATCTCTCTTGGTACTGCTCAGTTTGGCCGGTATGCCAATCAAACTAACAGTTTGTGACTGGACACTGTTTAGAGGGCCCTCACTTGTAACACAAGTGATCTGGGTTCAATACCAAGTTGTGTGTGTTTCAGATTATAAGCTACACTCATCAACACACTGTGAAAATATATACAAGCTTGAAATATCCATTTTTGCTAACATGGATAGTTCTACAATCTACCTATGTCTTACCCTTCCATAGGTGGCTAAGTGCTGGCACTGTTTCTGGGTGGCTAAGGGTTGTCTGTGTGCTACAGTATTTAATGGTACCAAAAACCCATCAAAACTGACCAATGGAAGCACACACTTTGTGACATCTAACCAGCATAAAATCTCTGTGCTACTATTTATGCAAAAGTCAGAGAACTAATTTTAAGCAGAACAAAAAACCACCACCATAAAATTCTATATAATCATGTATTTCATCAAACAGAATGCAGACCAGTTTTTTCTGCATAATTCTGGTAAAATTTAATCAAAGATTCATTGATTCTCGGAGTAACAGCTTTGAGAGCCAGCTCAAAATGAGATTTCTTCACTATTTCACTTGTGATATCTTCCTGTAGCGCGTACATAGCGGCTTCATGACACACAGCTGATATCTGAAAAAAAACCACCCAGATAAATGTTTATCATTCAAACAGAAGCATCCACTGGTATAATCAACAGAAAACAATCAAACTCGAGCAATTTTTATTTGGCAGACTAAACTACCCCCAGTCTGCGAAGGGCCATGATTCTTACATATATCATAGGATTGCATTTTTGCATACAGGTTGTTTCATTATATCTGTCCCCATTACAACTCAATGTGCAAGTTAAGATTGATCCATCTAATAAAGTTTGAAGAAAAAAGTGCCAAATGACGTGCCAGTCAGCTTTTTGGTGAAATATGGCAGGCATATAAGTGCCTCCACCTAGATTTGAACCCCTGTCACCGGATTAGGCGGTATTCACACAAACCACTGAGTTACAGAGACACAAGAATGACTATCATCTATAATAAAATCATTAAATTCATGAAACCTGTCCGAAAGGCAGATGAGTAAATAGATAACATGTACCTCAGCTACCTTATCAATAATAATTTTCATGAAACCAGTCAGGGTCAGTTGAGTAAAGATATTACATTTACCTCAGCTCCGGAGTAATTGTGGGTCAACCCAGCCAACCAATCAGCAGTAATATTGGTTTCCGTAGGAACTTTCACCAGGTGTATACGGAATATTTCTGCCCGTGTTTTCAGGTCTGGTAGAGGTACATAAAGGACTCGGTCAAATCTTCCAGGTCTCAGTAAAGCCTAAAACATCACCAATCTCAATTGAAACATCATACAATTGGAGAATTAAAACAAATTTCCTTAATATATCTAGTTATATACCAAATCTTAATGAAATAGTATGTTTAATGACTTTGAACTGTTCAAAACAGCTCATCAGTGAATTTTCAATACAGTAAACTTCACCGGATTTTAAACCAATTTTTTGTCACAGAAATCTATTTACTACATCACATTGATATTGTGTACATTATCTTCATACAAATTTTTAGAAAATATGGGAAAATATTTGGTGATTGATAAGGTGTACAAATTGCATCAAAATCTGATTTACACAAAATGCCTAAGGGTGTGGTAAAGGAATTGCATCAAACGCCTCAGCATTGCATACAGTAGATCACTGGCTTAGAATGAAAAGGTCGTAAGTGCTACTTAAACATCTAACTATCTTATAAGACCCATGCATCACAACACCTGTAATCTGCATCACAAGGCACTCCTAATGAAATATTTTCATGAGACCTGGGAAAGGTTATTTTGACCAAAATAAAGTTGAAAAAGCTGGGTTTTCCATAAGTAAAAACTATAGTTTTCAGACATTTTTTTTCCAAAATAGCATTTTTGAACTTACGAACATTTTATTCTTCTAAGCCAGAAAGATGCATAATGATATTATGCATTATCATGGTAAATGATTCACAAGTGTTTCCACGAAGTAATGTATTAAATTTTACTTTATCGATCATATCTGGTCTATTGGTTGCAGCAACTATAGTGACATTTGACAAGCCTTCTACCCCATCAATTTCTGTAAGTAGTTGTGCTAAAACACGATCAGCAACATTACTGCTTCCAGAGGAACTGAAAGTACGTAAACCAATATTAACGAACATAATTTATACAACAGTTTATCATTTTATCATTCGGCCTGAATATGAGAAGAGATGCTAGTACACCATGTTAAAGCAAAGGAATCACTGGTAATAATTATAATTTGTCTTTGATATTCCGCAGTCACAGAGCACATCCCAACCACCTGCAAACAAATTTAATGTTATACAACTAAAATAAAGGTAAGTCTAACAATCGTTTCAGTCTTCACAAAAAACTTTTCAAAGAACTAGCCAGTCGGGCTACCAACAAGGCAAAATTTACTAGCCTGAGATGAAATTTACTAGTCTGACCATTAAATTATCAAAACTATTACAATTTACACTACCCTTTCTGACAAATCACCTAGAGAAAATTACTAGCCCGACCCAGTTTTTACTAGCCTTGGGCTTCGGGCTAGTGGCCAAATTCGAAGACTGTCGTTTCCACTACATACTGTATAGATATATTATCATCTGTAAAATCGAGTATAAATTTCACATAGCCAATAATTTGCAACATTGAGAGAAGTTTGTCAAATGTGAATGCCCCAATGGCATCACAATAGTCGGAAATGGTAAAGTTATAGCTAACTTGACCTGTGACCTACTGAACTCAAAATCTATCATCTAATGTTGCCAGTCAACCTCCAAGTAAAATTTGAAGATCATCAGGAAAAGAGTTCTTGAGGTATTGAACGGAAACCATACTGGCCCCGATCTCCCTAAGCATCTCAAGTAAAAATCTCATCTCAAATTGAGATTTTGCTCAAATCAGAGTCTGAATTTGAGATAAATCTGAATTTTGAGTTGACATGTTTAAAATTTACTTTTATAAACTAAAATTAATGTTTGCTGTTTTTAATGCTTATTTTGAGTTTATCTTCCCACAGTAATTATCCGAAATAACACATGTGAATATTTGAGATGAGATTTAGCTCAGAAAGTGATGTTTCAGGAGATCGGGGCCGGATATCTGAACCATCCAACTACAGAAACAACAACATTTCACCTACCTTCCCCTTTCTACAGCTAAAGCATCAATCTCATCAAAGAAGATGATAGATGGAGAAGCAGATCTTGCCTTCCTGAATACTTCACGAACCGCTCTCTCAGATTCACCCACCCATTTACTGAACAACTCGGGACCCTGCATGTATAAAGTTCACATCATTTTTTTTATCAGTTATCATTTTTTATGTAATTCCATGTCATTTTGGACACTCACACAGGTATACTGATTTGATGGGGAAAAATGTTGCCATGAAGAAAAGGATTAAAATTACAGGTCTAAATTTTCAATTTATCTTATGAAATGGATACAGAAGAATAATCTTGAGATTATTTGAAGTTCATCCACTAAAGTACTCAACAAACAAAAACGATTTTACAGAATAAAATAAGTGCGAGGACACACACAGTACTGAATATTAGTTTACCTTGACAGCGAGGAAATTAAGTCCACTTTCTGTAGCTAGTGCCTTGGCTATCATAGTTTTCGAGCATCCAGGTGGACCATACATGAGTATACCTTTAGGATGAGATATACCCATTCTGGTGAATGCTTCCGGATGTTTTAGGGGCCACTCTACAGCTTGTTTCAGCTTCAACTTAATATTGTCCTGTCCACCAATGTCACTCCATAGTACCTAATATGGAAACATGAATAAATAGGATTAACCTATGGTAAAATCTGTATGTTTCTTTATTTCAAACAGCACCTTTTTAGCAATTGAAAGTCATATATACACTGTTTAGTTGACCTTACTGTCAAAGATTTTATGGAGGTGGATATTTGCAATTGTTTTATACAAAATTAATTACGACATATAACAATAAATAAGACGACAAAATACCAAGCATGCAACCTGAAAAGACACAATACCAGTCACATACTGTAAAATCATTAGATTTTGTTGGGAATAAATTTCGTGGTTTTGGTAAAAAAGCCAATTTTGTTGGGACTTGAATTCGTGGATTTTGCATTTCAGGTAATAAAACAAGGGTCAAAATTAATGTTCATTGGGATTTAAGTTCGTGGTTGAGGTGAACCACGAAATCCACATATTTTAATGCCCCATGAAAATGAATGCTTTTACAGTATATTAAGTTGACCACATAGTATATAAGTTCCTTCTACCTTACCTTTGGTACATCAAGTTGCACCTCTCTCATTGCACTAGGTTGTACTACTTCCATACCATACAGGAAATCATTGTAACATAAACACAGAGACCGTCCACTATCTGTATACTTATTGGACTTCATGTTGCATAAACTGGCTGGAAAATAACACAAAACATGTACAGTGCAATCTCTAAATATTGACTCTCCATCAAACAACAAACTATCTTAAGCAACATAATCATTTGGTTCCAGAACTAACCCCTTACTATTCATTTTACCTCTCAAAAACAACAACCACTGGTAAACAATCATCATTTTGGTTCCCCAAATGGTGTCGTTTCAGAGAGGTTTATTTACTACATAACCATTGTAACACAATATATGCACCATCATGCTTATAGCCAAAGTATAACTTGTGCCAAGCATTCTGTATATTTTCAATTACAATTGGTAGAATATTAAGATCCAAGGGTTGTCTCAGAAGTTTAGCTGCTTTTCTTGTAGCCTTGTATTTGTCAAATGAGTTGCCTCATATATTTGTAAAACCAATTTTGGTCATGGTTGATGAAGGTAAACAAAACATATCGTTGGCTTAGAATGAGAGGTTGTAAGAACAAACTCGATATTTTGAGAAAACAAGAAAAAAAATCTGAAAATTATTCTTTACTAATGGTTTCAACTTCACTTTGGTCAACATGACAAGTTCCGATTTTCATGAAAATAGGCTCATAAGATGCGTTTTATAATGCGGATTTTAAATACGTATCAGTCTTATAAGGTCGTAAGAAGCACTTAACACCTTCTCATACCTACCTTCCTTACAAAGTGCTAACAAATCAGCACCAACATAACCATGAGTACTGTCTGATATTTCCTGTATTTCTCTGTCCTTCAAATCATGTGCTAGCTTAGATAGCATACATGTTAATATCTGCAAATGAAAACACATTTAAAACATAAAAACATATTTTTTTATGTTGTACCCGGTACTCACATTATGAATATACATGTAGTTTTGAAAGTGAAGCATAAAAGCAATGACACAACAGGTCATTTACGCTGTAAATATTATCAAATGAATGTACTTTTCAAACTAAACTATCTTGTTCAGTTACCAAGCAAAAGCAAAATGACTAACTTACAATATCTCAGTACTTGACATACTAAAAGTTATAACAGAAACTGGCAACTTCTTAATATTGCATCCATAGATTACAAGAAAGTGCTCTATTTATTGCTCAAAACTGGCCAACAGATAATTCAAAGAAGAATAACGTACATGTTTTCTATCTAATGCTGAGGGTACACCAATCTCAATCTCTCTATCAAATCTTCCCGGTCGTCTCAAAGCTGGATCTATTATATCAGGTTTACTACTGGTTGCTAGAACCATCACGGATTCATCACTGCCGGTCTGTAAACATACATAGCACATTAACATCAACACTTACTAACACAACATGCTTAGCCTGCCAAAGTGTACATTATACACCACTCCCATAAAACTGGACCTCCCAGAAAACCGGACTTTCGACCTGATCTGAACAGGGTTTGAAGGAGTCTTAGAGTGACTGTACCACCCATCAATTTAGAATTATTACCACGTTTGAAGATAATCAAATTAATAGCTTTTCATTTAGAGTACAGACAAAGTTAGTTTCTGAAGTTGTAGATATTTCAAAGCGATAATTCTAGAAAGCTTGAAGCAAATTAGACTGAAAAATCCACAGAAACAAATCTGCATATCCCACCAAAGATATAGAACTTGTCCAACCCATGCAGAGTTTCTATGAGTATAAATATCTTGAGATAGTGACATGTTAAGGTCTATACAATAGAATACATACACTGTTTATCCCATCCATCAATGTTAGAAGACTAGCAACAACTCTCTTCTCCATCTCACTATGGCTGACATCTCTTCTAGGACATAATATCTCTACTTTATCTATCACAATCAAACTGGGGGCACTGAAATGTTAAATAATCTCTGTGCTGTACATGTTTTCAATGGAGCTCAATTTATCGCTGGCTGAGAATGAGAAGGTCTTAAGTACAATATCGAAATTTATGGTTACAAATAAAGAAGCCCATATATTGTGGACGGATTGACTGACCTGAATAAAGTGTTTTTCATTGAGTAAAACAAAAGAACATTACTACAAGTACATACTTTTGTTTTGCATCTTCAAATATCTTTCTTAGTTTTGTTTCTGTCTCTCCATAAAACCTGAAAGTATAACAAATGCAGGTTACTTAAAAACTTAAATAGATTTTTGAGATATATTAAACCAGCATTGTGACAATGTTTGGTTACAATTTATACATGTAGTTATAATTGTGATTTCTGGAGAAGCTGTAACACACCAATTACCCAATATTTTTATTAATTTGGCCTAGTAACATAGTATTTCATATTCTCAAGTTGACAGTCACAATCAGGAAAAGTGAAAGAAATTGTTTTAGAATCAATCTAAAGTGAACTTATACTACTGCAGCTCAAGGGGTCTGCTGGGAATTTAATACATTCACTTTTTAGTTTGATCATAATATCATTTTAGAAACTTTATATAGTTGAGTTCATACTTGCTCCATATATCTGATCCGGACACAGATACAACATTGATATGGATTTCTGATATAACAGCTTCTATCAGCATTGACTTCCCACATCCACTAGGACCGTACAGTAATACACCATGTGGTGGAATCAGTCCTGTAAACATATAACAAACATACATGTAAGAAGTCTACAGCATTGACTTCCCACATCCACTAGGTCCATACAGTAATACACCATGAGGTGGACTCAGTCCTGTAATAGTATAACAAACATAGATAATGTAAAAAGTCTACAGTATTGACTTCCAACATCCACTAGGTCCATACAGTAATACACCATGTAATGGACTCAGTCCTGTAATAGTATAACAAACATACATGTAAGAAGTCTACAGTATTGATTTCCCACATCCACTAGGTCCGTACAGTAAAACACCATGTAAAGGACTCAGTCCTGTAATAGTATAACAAACATACATGTAAGAAGTCTACAGTATTGAATTCCCACATCCACTAGGTCCATACAGTAACACACCATGTGGTGGACTCAGTCCTGTACAAGTATAACAAACATACATGTAAGAAGTCTACAGTATAGACTTCCCACATCCACTAGGTACATACAGTAAAACACCATGTGGTGGACTCAGTCCTGTAAAAGTACATCAAACATGTATGTACAGTATAACTTCACTATAAAAACAACTTCAATAATAAGACCCTTTCCAAATAATATTAAAAACACAATTTTAAGTCAATCAATGTTCAAGTAGATTTTAACTGTTTTTAGTCTTTACTTAGCATGATTAAGAAGACCATTTCCAAAAAAAGCTAGTGTCTTTGTGAAAATACCAGATATGGCTCTATAATGGAAAAACTCTTTAATAACTTTGATCTATAATAGGTGGTTTGAAACAGGGACTATAGATAAAATGCTAAATTTAGATTTTTCAGTATTTCAATACCCTGAGAATCTGCTTGGAAGAATCATTGGCCTGTCAGTCAACGCTGGCGTCAATACATTGAATTTTGAACATGTTATAAATGGGTCAATTTAAGGGTCAAACCACAGCATACAAAAAGAAGAATTGTAATTATTGCTATTGGGGTCAAATGAAACACCTACATATGTGAAGAAAATTACTACAATTATTACCGTAGGACTTTAACAATTCTGGTTGTTCTATAGGAAGGTGAATGATCTCTTTCAGTAATGATATCTGTTTCTCTAACCCACCAATGTCTGTATACAGTATACCTGGTTGTTTTACATCATACCTTACACTATCCCCACCTTCTGAATTATGACTTAGTAATAACTTTGAATCTGAGGTAATTTTATAAAATTTTGGGGAAGGTTCACTTCTGCGAGTTCTTTCAACAGATGGTGTACAGTAGTAATCTATTGTACTAGATGAGAGGTCAGTTTGTGGTGTTTTAGGCGTCCCGCTCGTAGAATGAATGTCTCTTATAGTTCTTGAATCACGTACTGGAGTTGTAGGTAAAACAGTCTGCTCCTCACATACATCATGTTCTACAGACTGGTTTGCAACTTCACCATTTTCAGACTGGTTCATTAATCCACTATTTGCAGACTGGTTCATTACTTCATCATTCATAGACTGGTTTACACTTCCCTCATTCACAGATGAATCAGCGTTATTCGATTCGTTCATATCTTTACTACTAGTAGTTATATCACTCACATTTAAGTTAAACATAGACTGACAAACACTGGCATCATCAGTCGAGGTCAGAAGTTTATAATCCACAGACTGTAAGGCCTGTCCTATGATTTCTGAGACAATGAAACTCCATTTCTGCCCAAAATAACACATTGATATCTTACATCCTTCACAAACATACTGGTTCTCTGGAAAATAAAATAAGAAAGACATTAGATGTAGACAAACTCAAGCTTAACCCTTCACTGTGAAGATTAAAGGGGTAAAATTTACTTAAGATTGATGTAGTTGGTGTCAATTATCTGTTAATTTTCATTGAGGGAGAAAAGCAATTCACACAAAATCCAATCTGTATTTGCCCAATCAGTATACAGGCTGACGTTCAATATCATGTTCAACTATCAATGAAAAGTATGAGCACATTTCAAAATTCACAGAAGTACTAAACTACACAGTCATGTATAACAAGCTAAGCAAAGCCTTTTTCAATGCCAAACATAGCCTTTATATGCCAGTCAGCATTGCAAAACAATTACAGGCATATGAGTGCCTCCACCCAAGTTTGACACCCAGGTCGCCAGATTAGACAGCGAGCATGCTAACCACTGAGCTACGGAGGCACACCAAAGATCATAGATACACTTACCAACTGATCTTTTTAAAAAGTTGATCACACTGTCATGAACATCATGGTGGTTTTGGTCACTGAAACAATGACTATGTATACATTATGATGTCAAAATAAAATATTTCCCAATTATCGCCCCTTCCCACAAGGTGACACTATGAATAATGTTGCTCACGTAACATCATACATTTTAATTTACTCTAAAGAAAGTGCTGTATAGATGAGTGATTCTTCTATTCAGATTTGGTATTTATAAAAGCATCGTAAAAGACATTTAAATATGTAAGCTTTTCTTAATCCTAGAATCTTAATTTCCTTTAATAAGTGTTTTAGCCAATTGAAGAAGACAATCAATATTATTAATGGTTCACATAATTTTCAAGTATTAAGAAGCAACTATAAACTCTAAGAAAATATTGATTACATTATAATTTGCGGGATCTATGCGCAACACAAAATATTCACTAAATTCAAAATAACCAATAATGCCGAACAATATAATTTCTGTTCATAAATAGTAATATTTACCATGGTGTAACATGTATTTCCTTTGCATAGAGCCCAGATTCTGTATAGGCTTTTACACTGACCAAACTTGTAGGTTTAATTTGTTGTAATGTCATGAAATTCTGAGACAATCCCACGGTTGTTGATCCATACTCAGTACATGGCCAACATGTTAGAATAGATGTATGGTTGACAATACATAGACCTCCAATAGAGAAACCACATAACTGCATCACAGATGGATGAATACAAACAAGATTGTCTGTATTAAGTGTTTTAGGAACTGTAAATTTTCCACCTGTCAAATAAACAAGATAACAACATCAGTTTGAATTATTTTAAAATATTTTAACAGACTGTTTTAGTCAATTGTACATTTACTCAGTAATCACAGCGCTGCATGCAAGCTATTTCACTCTGCGTAATAGGTTTTATCGGGAGGTGTTACAGATACATGCAGGAGTTGTAGATATAAGCTTTTAGATAGGTTTGATAGGTATAAGTATTATGGATAGGCAGGTGTTATAGGTAGGTGTTATAGATAGATGTTAGGTAGGTTTTATGAGTAGGTGTTATATAGGTAAGCTTAATAGGTATGCGTTAAAGCCGTTATAGGTAGGCTTAATAGGTATGCGTTAAAGCCGTTATAGGTAGGCTTAATAGGTAGGTGTTATAGGTAGGCTTAATAGGTATGTGTTATAGGTAGGCTGAATAGGTATGTGTTATAGGTAGGCTTAAGGATATCCGGGTCTAATAAAGAATCTCCTCTTGAAGAGTTCTCAATTTCAGTAATGTTATGACAAATTGACTGATTTCCTGTAGGTCGTGGGTTCAACCCCCACTAGAGCCAAAATATTTTTTTTCTTTTTTATTTAATTTTTTGTTATAAGACAATGTTTTAGCTACGTAACATCACTTTATAGTGTAATTTGGAGAAAAAAAAATTTTTCTGTTTTTTTTTCTTTATTTTTTTAGGAATTAATATGTGGTAAACAGATGAAAATCGGGTTACTTAGGATTTCTGAAATGTATATTTTCAAAACCGCTCGGTAAAACCTTTTAAAATTGTGTTAAAACATTACACACACATTGAAATTAGTTTTGAAAAATATTCAATGGTGCCAATTGTTTAGATCATATTTTATTTCCATTTATCTATAGGGTACTTATTGGCAATATGCAAAAAAATGTCTTAATTTTCGAGGAGGGTGGGGTTACATTTTTATTTTTATCTACTTCATTATTAGACCAAACATCATATTTACACTTTTGATTGAAGAAATAATTATTATCATTAGATTTAAATACACTTTTGTTTTTATTGTGTTATCTGTTGGAGATTTATTTTATTTATCATGCGGTTGCCTCCATTTGTTTGTGCAGTACGTTCTTAGGCTGGGTGTAGGGAAATTAAAATAGCAATTACTCTCCTAAATGGCAATACACGTGTTTAAAAATTCACATGCAGTTGTCTTAATGGGTATACAATAGAATAAAAATATTTAAAATGCATTCCTCAAAATTAAAAAAAAAAGTTTTTACAACCGGACATCGTTAATAGGTATGTGTTATAGGTAGGCATAATAGGTATGTGTTATAGGTAGGCTTAATAGGTATATGTTATAGGTAGGCTTAATGGGTATATGTTATAGGTAGGCTTAATAGGTAGGTGTTATAGGTAGGCATAATAGGTATGTGTTATAGGTAGGCTGAATAGGTATGTGTTATAGGTAGGCTTAATAGGTATGTGTTATAGGTAGGCTTAATAGGTATGTGTTATAGGTAGGCTTAATGGGTATATGTTATAGGTAGGCTTAATGGGTATATGTTATAGGTAGGCTTAATGGGTATATGTGTTATAGGTAGGCTTAACGGGTATATGTTATAGGTAGGCTTAATGGGTATATGTGTTATAGGTAGGCTTAATGGGTATATGTGTTACAGGTAGGCTTAATGGGTATATGTTATAGGTAGGCTTAATGGGTATATGTTATAGGTAGGCTTAATGGGTATATGTGTTATAGGTAGGCTTAATGGGTATATGTTATAGGTAGGCTTAATGGGTATATGTGTTATAGGTAGGCTTAATGGGTATATGTGTTACAGGTAGGCTTAATGGGTATATGTTATAGGTAGGCTTAATGGGTATATGTTATAGGTAGGCTTAATGGGTATATGTGTTATAGGTCGGTGTTATATATGTTCTAACAGCCTGATGAAGAATAGCAATAAATTAACTTATTTTTTTGGGTCAGGAATCTGACCTTTTTCACTGATGGCACCAGCTAAATGGTGATATTAATAATTATGGATCGCTGAATATATAGCTGCATAAGTGATACACAAATACACACGGACGCAACTAAAATGTAGGTACAATGGTTACGTTTTATGATACGTTTAAGTTTAGTTCCGTATTCCGGAAAACGGGATTTTACACCATCTGAAGAAGAAAGTGTCATAGTAATCGGATAATCCAAAATTTGTCCAAATACGGCAATTTAACTACACAAATCGGAAAAAATAAAATCTAACATTGCACATTGCAAGGGCATGATAAAAGCGCCATCGTTATAACATACCTTCGCGATATGGAGCAGTAACTCCGAAGAAAACATCATTTTTTATGTGACCATGTGTAAATTCTTCGCCAGAAAAGCACTCATCTTTATGTTTTGACAAATCTCGGTAGTTGACAACGATGCTGCACCTTAAGCATTGGTTCCATTCTCCAGCTTGAGATTTAGTTTTCGGTGGCATGATTATTCGATTATAATGACCATCAACCCAACCATCTCCTTTCGCTTTCAATGCCGAGTTGTCTTTCTTTATTTTCTGTCCCGTTGGTCCGGATTTGAGTTTTAACCTCAACCCGAAACGTTCAACTTCGCGTGAACAGCGAGATTTCATATTGATCAACGTTTTCTGCTCGCTGCCGATGATGATCAAGTAACTACATTAATTACGGTAAACCATATGTTATGTTTCATTTCTCCTCATTTAAAGCAAATATAAAGAAATGATGTCAATACCTGACGGACTGTATCTTCAATAAACTTTGGTAATTCCCTGTTCCCCACCCACTTCGTTATTCATCCCAACCAATTTCGACCCAAAAAAGTTATAAGGGAAATTGATTGCAGAGGAAATCAAGACACTTATTTCATATTTGCAATACTTTCTGTTATTTGATTTCTTCAATTACTTCATAATGTTGAATCATGATTTTTTTTCAGCACACAAAGAATTCCAGTAATCTGTTCAATATGTTTTTTCTGCCTGCACATGCTGCAATAATTTGACGTGAATCCTTCGTCCCTGACGCAAAAATTATCCTCGAGTGACCATAAATCGCCTACTTAAGCATTAAACACGCAATAAACAATGGCAAACTTCATGTTTATATTAAATAAGGTCTTGTATTATAATTCCTTCCATTTAACCTAACTCAAATGTACATCAATAAAATGATAAAATACTCCAAGAATTGAATAAAGCAAATGTCATAGTAAATAAAAGTCGGCCATTTTGACCGTGACCTAAATACGTCACATGGGGCGCGCGATCAATTGGGCCAAAACTATTCACTTTAGCTAAACGTCCCAATTATGAAATTAACCCTGAGCATTGTTAAATCGAATTAAGAGAAAAATCTATGGCAAAAACAGCATATTTGTCAATGTTAAGTGATATTTACTCTTCATGTATTAATTCTGGTTGATCGTGTCATACGCCTGTCTCTAATGGCTAATAAATAGACTTTGACTGCATTATAAACGCCATTACGGGCGTGGACCACTTAATGAATTTTAAAATAATCGCTGATAGTGATGTGTGATCTGCCGATGTATGGTCTACAGAAATACAGAATTCAATATTGTTTTTGCTATTCTGACCGTAAGGTAGGAAGCAACTTTGACCGAAGATATTTTTGGTTTGACCTTAAAAATAATTAATCCGACCACGTGACTTTCATTCATGAAACTGTAAACAATGCAGACGTGTGAAGAAATATTCGATTACGTTGCACATAGCGTTTACTGGGGTATTTCAACTACACGAATTTTTGGGAATAGTGAAAATGGTATAGTTTTATGATTTTTTGTATGACCTCGTATTTTCAGAAAAAAATATTCCCGCTAAAAAAATACTATTTTGTAAACATTTTCTCAAGATATGCGCGCTCATCGTCCAAATCTCGCGAGACTGAATGGCGGACAATCGAAAGACAGAGGCGATATTAGGGCTCTACGATATTTTATGTCTGTACGCGAAATTTAATAAATTGTGAGTGTGCGGACCCATAACATTTTGAGGACATAAGGATGAAGTTAGAAAATTATTGAGTCTGCTAGAAGGAATAAATTGACTTTGACACCGTTTCGGGACTTTGTTAATGTATAAAGGGCAATTTGATTGGTAGTTTTATGAAGCTAACATCCAAGCGATAAACCCGTATGAACTGAATTATCATACTTTTCGGATTAATTATATGAAATTATATATATAACAATGTTTACTCTGTGATAATTTATGTCTGCATACTATACGCATAGAGTACTAAACGCATAGCATTCGCTGAGGACGCACCAGTTTATATTCCAAGCCTGAAAAATTTTGATATTCTATTGATAGCCTATAATAAATGTGTTTTATTTTTTTCAGATTGAGTAATAACTAAAAGCAGCACAATGTTGATTGATGATGTTGAACAGTTGAAGGATTGGCTGACATCCTCATTAGCTCCAATGTAAGTTTTTGAATATTTATGGTAGTACTTAGCCATTTATCAATATGGACATGTATGTAAGTTGTAGGCTTCCTTTGGGGCATAAGCGTTTATGGAAAACAGTCTTGTTCTAAAAATCAAATGTATTTTATTGCCTTAATAAATGAGGCAATTTGGTTGGATGTCTTTCCGGATGGGCTGTGTACAGAAGAACTGATAGGTAGTATCATCATCGATTCATGTGGCTATTCGTTGCTAACCCAATTAAAATATTGACAGTCAGTTATATTCATGTACATCATTAGCATTGTTTGTTTATTCATTTTCAAATATGATATATTTCAGTTGTGAAGCAGACCCTAGTGCTCTTGCTAAGTATGTAGTAGCGTTAGTAAAGAAAGATAAAACTTTACAGGACCTGAAGGACAGTTGTGTGGATCAGCTTGATGTATTTCTACAAACCAGTAAGTATTTCCTCCTTTATTATCCTGAGATTAAAAGCCACAGGTCTTACAAATTCGGAAATCATATTAACTGTACCCCAAGAAAATGATAAAACTTAGTAATAATTTTGATAAACCTAATTCAAAAGTGTTGACCAAGTTATGGGTATAATGGTAAGAGTTTTGATGATATAGAACAATGTTTGTAACAATTAGAACTT
This sequence comes from Spisula subtruncata, assembly GCA_963678985.1. Lineage (NCBI taxonomy): Eukaryota > Metazoa > Mollusca > Bivalvia > Venerida > Mactridae > Spisula > Spisula subtruncata. The sequence goes on from OY787665.1 coordinate 27,455,849, forward strand.
AGATAAGCCCGTACAAATCGTATGCCAATAAATTTGTTGGGCTAGCTATTCATTATGCTGTAGGGAAAAAATTAGTGATTATCCATTAGTCCTGACTCATATTGACGCAAATATAGCACTTTAACAGTATCTATAATGATTATTAAAACTGTAAATTTATTTATCAATTTAATTATTTCAAATTTCAGAAACCAAAGGGTTTGTTGAGACATTGTTTGAAGCGTTGGATAGTAAAGCTTATATAACAAAGCCTATTAAAAAAGAAGAAATTGTAAGCAGTGAGACAGCAGTACCTGATAGTGGTGTAGATGTTCCTATAAAGACAGAGGAAATCGATACTGTACCATCATCTAGTGATCAACAAGTTGTATCATCTACATCAAAAGTTGATGTTAAAAAAGAAGAGGTTGGTTTTTATATAGTAATCAGTAAATATATGTACCGGTATTTACTATGTAGCATTCCTGCACTAATGTATTTAAATTTGAAAATGAAAAAGAGGGCATGTGCAGTCCATAACGTTTGTAAACTAAAGATTTTTAAAAAGCTTAATAAATATTATTCACCTCTTGTGAAACTTACATGCATTATGTAGTATTGTACCCCATGAAAACTTGCCATTTCATTTTAAGTTTCCCCAAAAATAATCATGAGAGAGAAAAGTGTGGCCCATCTACAGATAAATAGAAATGAAGACCTCTTCCAATCTTCAATGGTATATAATAATAACTCTGTCATACTGTTTCTGTTTACAGGATCTCCTACAAAAAGCATTTCCAATCGTTGAGAAGAGACCAAAGTCAAAGTCAAGAAGTGTCTCACCTAGAACAAGATCAAGAGAGTAAGTTTCTGGAGTTATTTGGTGCTTACCTCAGTTTCTATTGTGTAATCAATTATGACATCTATCGCTCTAGTGAAATTGTCCTGAATATGAGCTAGATGTCTGCCTTCTACAAAATGTATAAGGACATGTATGTCACAAAGATTGTTCTACTTAATGATTGGTTGGATTTCAATAAAAAATTCCATGAGTACTTGATACCCTGCTTAGTTGTGAAATTGTCTGCAATATTCAAATAAGAATATGTTGCTGGAATGATAGCCTTTGGTGGGAGGCAAACACTTTTTTGTCAAAACCCTTGTAGTTTGAAGGTATCCTCAGTTGAAGTCGGGCTTCTAGACTAGTCTAAAATCCTTTTAGATCTGTCATTCTAATTCTTGTGTTTTTTTTTCCCCACATTTTTCAAAAGTTTATCTTTGTAATTGTTTGATTGCTATTAACAGGGATGATAGAAGAAGAAGATTGGATGATAGACCTTTCTATGACAGAAGATATCCCCGTCGTCGCTCTCCTAGTCCAAGGTCGAGAAGATTCAGGTCCAGATCTCCAGTAAGACGGAGATCTCCATTCAGGCCTATTAGACGATCAAGGAGTCCTGGACCTCGAGGAGCGGGAAGAGGAGGAAGGTCCAGATCATGGAGCAGAAGTAGGTCAAGGTCATTACCTAGAAGGTCGTTGTCCAGAAGTCGATCTAGAGAACGAGTAAGATCACGGTCACCAGGTGGTCGATTCAGATCAAGGTCACCTAGACGAGAAGTTAGAGCTAGATCACCCAGAGGCAGATCACCCTTCAGACGTTCAATATCCCCAAGGTTTAGATCAAGGTCACCACGTAAGAGGTCGAGATCACCCTTAGGTTCTCGAAGTCCAAAATCTCTATCTCCAAAGAGGTCAAGATCAGGATCTCCAATTAGAAAAGGTGAGTGCTTGCATAGCTATAACCACTATCATTCTACTTAACACTTGTGGTCAGCTATAAAGTTTAAATACTCATATTGTCATAAAATGTTAAAGCGTATAGAGCTATATCGGACGATATTTTTTTAAAAGTTTCAAAAACTGAAAAACAATTATGCTTTCATATCCATTAGTCCATTTTTCACTTCAGCTTTAACAGAAACTCTCTCTGTGATTAATTGGACATGTGTGCGGTCCGTTTTCATACGAAAGGTTCTATTTTTCGACGATTGAATCAAAGTACATGGAACCCATCCAAAGTTTTAATTTGCAATTTAGGTAGTCTAGTATCATACTAAAAATGATACAAGTAATTATTTTGACATTAGATGACTGTTAGAATATAGCTCTATACACTTTAATGGTATAAGCTGCTAAGTACACGATGTAGAAATATTGGCGAATTTCAACAATATTTCCTTCAGTGGTGATATCGGCCTTCAATAGTGCTTAATGAAATAAAGATATTTCTGCATGCTAAAAACCATGAATTCATAATTTAGAAAAGTTTGAATGTAGTCAATATATTGCTGTTGTTAACAATGTCTTGTGTTTCACTTCTAGTTAGAAGAAATAGCCCTGACAGTCGTGGTCCGACACCAACACAAGAGAATGGTATGGTAGATAGTACAAACCCGACACCTTCACATAGTTCTATATCTGTGGTATCGGGCGGACGATACAACGAGGGATCAGCTTCTAGACTCAGATGTAGAGATTATGATGGTAAATGTTTGCCTTGTAAATCTCTAATTTACCTTGAAACCAGAGTGAATGGTCATAAGGCAGGGATAAAACTAAATGGGCACGTACTATGACTGCCTCAGTTCAACACAAAAAAGCTGTAACTGAATACTGACATAACAACTTAAGTATACACAATCAATGTAAATTGAGACTAGTGAAAGGATATATTTTTTGTTTAAAAAAAACATTCAAACTTGTTGTGAACCTCTGACTGTGTTGACTAAGTAAATTGTGTTTCTACACCATTTATGTTACATTGTAGTACAGTCCATTGTTTACTGATATGGTGTTATTTTACAATAATTTGATAATTGGTATGCCTGTGTGACCTTAGTTTAGTTTGTAGGATTGATCATGCTTCAAAGTTACCAGTTACTGGCAAGATTGCTATTGTAATGCTTCTTTTTGCACTACAGTAACAGTTAAAGAAATAGAACTCTTGAATATTTTTCATAGTACATTGCCTTGCTAAGACCTGACAATTGACTTATGCAGTGAATTATAATGATCATATATTGTGTACGTTTCAGAGAAAGGATTTTGTGTACGTGGTGATTTATGTATGTATGATCACGGTAATGATCCAGTGGTTGTAGAAAGTGTACCTCAATATCCTCCTGGTAAGATAATCTTCTTGTCTTTGTAAACCTTTATATGACTGCTACTTAGTAAGGCATGGGTTCATAAAAATGAGGAGCATATGATAAAGTGTCAATCCAATTTATAATTGTCTGACAGATTCGCAACACTAAGCAAATTGTATCAAGGTATAGTTATAATAACAACTTCATTGGCTAGTCAAGCCTAGTCTTCCCCTGTGAGCCTCTATGCCAAATCATTTTTACCAAAATAATATTGACGACTATTAGCTATAATAGATATTTGTTACTTACTGTTTGCGGTGCCTGGATTATTATACCCCCTGCACAACATATGTTGACATGTAAGTTCAATGTAAGGGGGGTATACTGTTTTCAGCTTGTCTGTCCATAGAAGGATTCTTGTGGACGCAACTCCTCCTTACATTTTTTGCAAGATTTCATTCGAACTTTAACACATGAACATCCTCACATATAGATGTGCATGAAGGAAAGAATTTGCGCTGCGATGTGCTTTGTCAGCTTTATGACCATTTTCCGGCTGGCAGTATATTAGTCTGCCGAATGGCGACAGCTCTGATAAAGCTCTGATGTACACTACCACTGACAGTATTGTCAGAATCTTATCTATTCAGTGTGATAATTTGTTATGTTTGATCTATTGACTGTAACTGTATTACTTACTTTTAGGTGCTCCTGTCTCAGGTATGCCCCACCCACCTGGTCCACCCCCGCCTCCGGGGCATCCGTTACACATGGCTATACCACCACCTGGTTTCTTTGGTAACAGAATGCCCGGCCCTCCTATACATGTTCGTCCAGGTAAGTCATTTATCTGAATATATTGGACTATAATTCATCCATGGCATTAATAGCCTAATAATATTCTGTTCACTCAATGTGTATGTGATCAGTGCTTGTCCGACAGTTCCATAGTTGTGCTATAAGCCCAACGATTGATTTCATAATTATTGCTTGATTGTTAATACAAAACCTTTAAAATAGTTTTATCTTTTAAATACCATCACAACAAGACATTATTGTTGTTAGGTTACCCTACATGGGTTATGTTAGTGATGTGGAATAAACAAGTTTTAGTACATGAAGTTTGCCCTACAAAGAACACTTTAGAAAAATAGAAAAAATCCTAGCGCTAAATGTCTGAAATTGACCATTCACTAACTTTTCGAATAACAAAACAGTTCACTTATGAGTGAGTTCAGTTCACTCATGATATGAATATCTATTTTTACCAAGTTTTTCACTTCATGTTGTATCTACAGATTTCCCTCAAGAACCGTATAACCCAGAAGCTCCAGGAATCAGTAGACCTGGTCTACCACCATACTGGCCTGGCATGCCTGGTGGCCCTCCTCCATTCATGAAAGATCAGCCACCACCAATCTCAGCACCTAACCCCTTACCTGTCAAGGCAAGATTAGGAAATCGAGGAGACCTAGTCACTGTTACTGTAAAACAAGAAAGGAAAGGTTAGTATATATCTCAGAGTCTGAACTTCAATAGCCACTTGTGTAAAGCTGTTGGAATGAAATATCAACCTGTTGCAAATAAGAGTACAACTTTCATATAACTGATATATCTTTAGCCAATGCTAGAAAGTTAATTACAAATCAGACTGGGTAGCAATTATCAGAAACAACAGATAATGAAAAGCTAAACAATTGCTTGCCCTGCATACATGAGGCCCAAACTGACTAAAGCCTAGAAACCTGGGTCAGCATTAAAACTTACTGTAAAACCATTAATATTGGTTGGGGGTTTAATATCGTGGGAAACATCAACCACAAAATTTAATCCCCCACGATTATTAAACATTCTATAGTATAGAAATTAAGTCATCACGAAATGGTCTTTTCCACCAAAAAACTCCCAGAAATTTTGTCCCAATGGAATGAATTGATTTTAAAGTATGTATGAGAGATCTGATAATACAAGTTGTTGTATGTCATAAGATAAAATTGTATAATCTTGTATTAACAGAACAAGATGATGATGATGAAATACCTTCCTCGTCCACTCGTACTGTGATAGCACCTAAAGAAGAGGCAGCATTATCAGTAACTGTATCCCAGCCTCCACCACCCGGTGTCGGTGTACCAGAGTCCATGCATCGACCTCCTGGTCCGCCACAACAAGCTAACTTCTCACAACAAAATAGGTTTCACCCGTATCAACGATATCAACACGGACCAAGGAAACCATTTGATTACAACAGAATAGGAGGTAAAAACTAGCCTACTTTATCTGCTCATTTGTTTAAAACCAACATTTAATACTCTAATAAATGTAAACATGGATAATAAACAGCTTTTCATTGAAGACATTATTGTCTCATTAAACATTTTGTTTAAACATTTTGTTTTTATGCCCCAATATCTACTGATGCGGAGGCATTATAGTGATTCACCTGTCCGTCTATTACAAAACTTTCAATTTGATAGTTGATTTCTATGACTCTTGTTTAATATTAATCATTTATTATGACAGTGTTGATTTCTATGACTCTTGTTTAATATTAATCATTTATTATGACAGTGTTGATTTATGTGTCTCTACACATTCTGTTTTTGTACTCTTTATGTATATGACATACTTTATTTTATTTCAGGTTATAGACGTCCTGACCAGACTAATTGCTCATTAGAAGTGAGGAAGATTCCCCCAGAGTTGAATAACATTGCCAAGATTAACGAACATTTTGGAAAATTTGGGAATCTCACAAATATTCAGGTGACATACTTATTATTTTAATTTTCGTTCAAATGTTTCAGTAACAAAGATTTGTATGCATTGTAAATGATCAATACCCTCAGGATTGAGGCACCTGAAGAGATCAGTTCAAACTTGTTTCACAAATTTACTTAAACAAATTACAATAAACTGAGAATAAACCATATACATTCAAGTGTTAATGTGCTGGATTTTTACCGTGACCTTGCAATTCAAGTTTGATTTCTTGTTGCAGCAGGTCTTTTATATAAATTTTGCCACTATGTCCATTTTCCCTCACATTCTGTGGAATTTCTATACAGTGTTTCATTTTGGGGCGAGTCCCTGACTCATAAACTTGGCTTTCATTGAATTTTGAAAATTCTGTGTGAAAGGACTCTAAAGTTTTCTAAACCAAAATGAAACACATTGGTAAACAAGGTATGCTGTAATGATATTAATATATTTTGATAATTGTAACTCTAGGTGAAGTACGAAGGTGATGCCGAGGCTGCTCTAGTGACGTTCACCAACAATCAAGAAGCTCTCAGTTGTTATAAGTGTAGTGAACCTGTATTCAATAATAGATTTGTTAAAGTCTTCTGGCATCAGAAGAATAAAGACAATGGAAATCAGGTAAGAATTATAGTTTGGCAGTAGCAAATCTGATTTTGAGGGCTTAACGCAAAACTATGGTATGTGCTGTATAAATTGAGGTACTTACAATAGTTTAGCACTGAGCCCTCGATTTGCTCTTATCTAAGGTTGATTTGTTGAAATTATTGTTTGGTAATGCTTGAAGAAACATGCACATTTTTCTTAAGAAATGGGTGGCTGTTTGCAAGTGAAAACTTAATATTTACCTCCTTATTGGACTAAAATTATTGTTAATAATAGTTCAATCACTTTAGTGACTTTTTATGTATGTGGATAGATTTTGAGTTTGACAGGATATACATGTGTAGCATGAATTTAACTCGTATACGTAGAAAGTTTATCTGTCTACTATCCAGTGACCACTATCTCCCATGTTAATATCTTAACAACAACTTGAATATAACATAAATTTAATTGATGAAGTACAGTAGTAGAAACTTGCCGATATGCTTCAATAATTTCCTTTTGAAAAGTTTCTTTTTCAAATATGACAAATTAAAACATTGTTGTTTCATGAACAAATTATGTTTATATTTTTACAGGAAGCATCATCGGTATCTACGACAACACAGAACCAGGAGGATCCTGCAGGTTCCGCCAGATCTCGTCTCAGTACTATACCACCAGCCAGTAAAATGCAGCTCAATAATAATCTCATGAAGAAACCAGTGGTGGAACCTCCTACACTCACCAGTGAAACTGTCACTACTGTAGCAACAACAAGTGCTCCAGCTGAACAAGTATGTATTGCAACTTTGACCCAAATTTCTAGACAATTTTCTGTAAGAGCTAAATCTAGACTCAAAGTTTGTGTGCCTATTTTTAGCAAAACCAGGTTCAAAGTTGATAACTTGTCAATGCCAAATTATAAGATATTTGCTTCAAATAGGTTAATATACAGACTCTCGAAGTCGAATTGGTGTACATGGCAGGGCCTGTATGTCTTTAAGAAAAAGCAGAAAACATTGATTATCATATACTGAAATTGTTGTCCCCCACACTTATTTATAAGTGGGAGCATATAGCATTCAATTTGGTGCTGTCCGTACAGCTGTGTGTATGTAAAGCAAACCTAGTTTTGTTTATAGAATGTAAACATTACTGTGATATCTTGTTATAGCTTGGCCAATTTGACACGTGCCTGACCTTTTGATTGGCAGAAATTAACAGTCGATATTTTGCCTACTTTTACAACACCGATTGTATGTTTTCATAATCGGGGAGTATCACGAAGACACTCGAGATATAATACAAACACAAATCTTATATACTGATAATGCACGATTTGCTTGCGGAAATTGATATATTCAAAGCAAGGACCTTGTGATGTATTCTTGCATAAAGGTCAGGCTCAAGTCAAAATAGTCAAGCTATATCTACAAATGTGACTGTTTCTTATGACAATAACTGTATATTTCAGAGTGTTGTGTACACTTCATCACTAGGCCATGTCAGTAAGACTGTATACAATCCATCAGCACATAGTGTAGCTACAGCTGCTGCTGTTGTTGCTGCTAAAGCCAGGGCTAATGCCGCATTTAACAGTCCTACTGCTGTCAAAGCTGCAGATTTTGTATCGAGAATGGAGAAAGTCAAACAGATAGAAGAAATGAAGAAGGTAATTAGAATTAGTATTTATCAGTTCAGTTTTAAGAGGATGAATATTTGATTATACTCCCTGTCATGTTAATCCAGTTCAGAGGTTAATAAGGAAATACCTTATGATGCAATTTGTAAACCTTATGTGAAACTTATACTGATAATATCAGTCAATATGGAACATAATGATATCATGCCTGGTTGTTGGGAAAATAGTTTCTAAGCAATAATTGGGTGTAGTATCTTCAAGGTTCATAAGGTTGTTGGTCATCATTTGTAGTTGACCCATATATATTTTGAAGTGCATAGATAAAAGTTGAAGGTTTCCTTGACCTTTTACACAAATGCAAAGACCAACTGCCTTGGCTAAGAAAAAGATGGTGATAATTTAATAAGCTTGTAAATTTTCTTCACTTTAAAGAATTCAAACACATAAGTCCCAACATATAGCTTATAACTTAAGTTTTAAAATTACTTATTTTTGTAGGAAGCTGCTTTGAAGAAGTTAGAAATTCAAAAACACAAACAAGAACTTCTTGAGAAGCATATAGAGCAACAGAAGAAATTGATAGTAACTTTAGAGAAAAAAGATTTGAAAGAATCCAGCAAAAAAGCTTTAATGGACACTTTGAAAACTCTAAGTAACAGTATTGATAAAATGAAGTCTGAACTGAAGTCTGCTGGTGGCGGACATAACCTCACGGTTACCATAGACAGTAGTGCTAATATTACACCTGGAATGAAATCCCCAGAACAAGCTAAGAAAGAAATATTAGATGTTGAGTTAGAACTGATGACGAAAAGTACGAATGGAGAGGAAACAGCTGAACTGCAGAAAAAGTTGAATGAGTTAACGAAAGTGGTGAGTATTTGATTTCTGATATGTTAGGTAAAAGAATTAAGTATTTTAAAAACTTGCTTAGGTTGATAAAGCGATATAATTTTTAAGAATTTTATTTGACAAAATACAGAAGGCAATAATTGCATGGCTACAAGTGCCAAAGCTTTGCATAGTCACTAGTGAAAATATCATTTTCTGTTTCACAAATCACAAATGAAATACAGTCATATCTTTCATTAAAATTCAAGAAATGTTTATAAAACTGGGTTTAACATTGCAAGCCATATTATAGAATCTTAAAATGTTTTGATTATTGTTCATGTGCATAGCCCATGGATTATGTTCTACTATTCAGAATCAGGGGTAGACACTAAATATTTTATCACTGGTCAGACAGAAAAGAAGCATAGAATTTGTAAAGAAAGCAGCTATTGGTTCTTCTTGATTTTCATTGGTCTTGGGCCAGCGGACCAGTGTCAGTGTTGAGCCCTGATTCAAAATTTATTCTGATTTTAGGCTAATTCCATGGGAATACTCAGCACACGTGGTAGAGGTCGAGGAGGCCCGGTAGCTCGAGGTAGAGGAGCGACAACGTGGGTAGCAGGAGGCGCGGCTGCAGCACCTCCACAGTTTGGACGTGGTCGTGGAAGAGGTCGTGGTGCAGCATTCGGGAGAGCTACAGTAGCTACACGTACACTTGACAGAAGACCGAAAATTGTTGAAGTTACTGGATTTGATGTGGAAGAAAAAGATGAGATTACTAGTCATTTAAATGTAAGCATTTATATACTTCAAACACATACTTCCTACATTTTGAAGTGCAGTATTTAAAATGGTTTTCTGGAACATGTTAAATAACTTTGCTTAAAGAAAATTAGACTAAAACATCTGGAAGTAATTTTATTATAACTTACACAGGGAAATGCAGAATAATATTTGACTGATGCAATTTTGAGATGGTTTTACTATTTCATTTGATCATGAAGTGATATTTACGACTTGAAGGTACCTATCCTTGTGGAGCATGATGACTATACTTACATAATATTTCATTGATTTAACTTCTTGTTTCAGGGTTTAAAGGAGGTTGAAAAAGTTGACCTCAATATGGATGTACCGTGTGCAATAGTTTCATTCAAGACTCGTAAAGATGCAGAAATGGTATGTCTACTACCTTAATGTTGTATGTTAAGCGTTCACAATTGTCAAGGCCATCTTTTAGTTTGAAGTTACTTGGTATATTTAGTTTAATTTTGAATTCTAGCCGAGAGTAGCCTATACTGAATATAAAATGCCACTGCCAGTTTGGCCCTCCATTGTGTAACAACATTATCTTTTTGGTTTCACTCTGATTATTGATATACTTTTAGCTATGTCTATTTGGATGGAACTTTAAGAAACACTTAATACTAGTTGCTTAAAATTTTATATCTTTCCCATAATCACTCAAGTTATCTAATTGAAGTTCAAAACTTTGAAATTTCTCAAAACATCAAAATTTAACTTTAAGTTTATATGACTGTACAGAAATTATGTTCAATTTCCAGGGTATTCTGTATGGCAGCAAGTTCAAGTCAAAGACATTAAAAATGATTTGGCATATCCCTAAACCCGACTTCTCACGCAGTGTTAGTGCTACATCAATAGATTCAGATCAGCAAGAGGTAGGTTGTTTAATGGTACTGCATTTAGCACGCCCATGGAATGACATTATTTACTAAGTAAACACCTAAGGTGTGCAGGTGGCAGCAGCGTCCAGTAATTTATGTGTACCTGTATTGTTTCACATGAATTGGGGTACTTCGTGATAATTTGACTTTCTTGCAACTCAAATTGTCCTCATGGATTCCTATTAAAGCAAAACATTATTCAAAGATTGGGGAATTAGCCAGGCCTTAATCTCCCAAAGCATCTTTTATCAAAATATCAACTCAAATTTCAACATAACCAAGGTAAGTTAATTTAGAAATTATGTCCAGTTGGTACAGACAACAGTAGTTTTTGTGTCATTTATGTACGCATTAATGATGATTATTTGTTTGTTTACAGGAAATAGATGAGGAAGCTTTACTTGCTGGAGAGGATGAAGAAGAGGATGAAATTGAGGAGAGATCCTGGCGACCATGAGGAGAGAGACATGACAGCAGCATAAAGGGCTGAGAAAGTGGTTTCAACAAGGTGGAGATTGTGTGTCAATGTGGGCGGAGATCGTGGAGTCAATGAGGGTGGAGTCAATGTAGCATCCATATGAGTTTATACAGCTATAATTTGTTACTGTTAAACAAATACATCGATGATTGATTCATTAATTTTGCCATGATATTGTACATTTATGTTTGTTGGCATATGAAATATGTGGATTTCTAGTGTTTAGCTTTAATCTGTAGATTAAGATTTGGTGTTCAATTTGTTTTACAGAATGAAATTGTCCTTTGGCATGTATTACCGGTACTCAGATTTACTGGGTGTTGAAAAAGTTTGTTTAAGAAATTCTATTATACACGTGTCTAAGCAATGAATGTGTACTACATACTGTATTAATTTTGAATACTGATAATTTTTTGGTTCCCCTGATACAAAGTATACAATATGGGGGCTTTATTGGTGTTATTTAGTACTGGAAATATTATAACAACAATGTGCTCTGGATTTATTCCATAGAATATATCCCATAGAATAATAGGGGGAAAATGAACATTTTGAACAAACTTTTTGAACACCCTGTACTTGTGTTCTGTACTATTTTATGGTGTATTTTTTGTGTTCATACTGTACTTATGTTCATTTTTAGGTACACGGATACTTTATCAAGTATTAAGACGCATGTTTGCATTTTCTGTGAATGGGAAAGTTTTGTATTTTAATGAACTTTTTAAATGTGTCAAATTGTTAATTTATATATGTTTGATTCATACACTTTTCATTTATGTATTGTATTCAACTGGTTAAAATACATCAGATCTCATTACTTATTTAATGAAATTTTACAAGAATTAAATCTGCTTAAAATATGTGGTAGGTGATGTATGCACTGCAATTGTAAAGCGTAAATGATTCACATGCTGAATGTTGTTTAGTAATAAAAGTGTACCAACGAATACATGTCAAAGTTTAAGTTGAATTGCCTGTAGGGGATTCACCTGATGTACTATCACCATGCCTCGGAGATAGTAATCTTTTCCTTTATACTTATAGCATTAGTTTACTTCCTCGTCTCGTGTCTATTATATTTTACTTTGCCTTTCTGTACACATTCTATGTATCAGACAGAGTCAAGTATTTCAAATATTATATAATGCACAACTCGGTCAAGTCTGAACATAAGGTACTACTGAAATAACCTGGACAAGAACCATGTATATCTTGGCTATATTGACCTGAGCCTGACCTTTATGCAAGAATATATTACAAGGTTTTCAAATGTGTGTTTGTATTACATCTTGAGCGTCTTCATGATACTCCTCGATTATGAAAACATACAATCGGTGTTACAAACGTAGGCAATATATCAACTGTTAAATTATGCTAATCAAAAGGTAAGGCTTGTGTCAAAGTGGCGAAGCTACACTATATGTAAACTGATTTCATGTAAGAAGGTCAGGATCAGGTTAATATCTTCGGGCTGTATAATGTTGCCTACTGAATTCCATATTGGGCAAAAATTTGTGTATATTTGCTGAATGTGTTGATTGTAACATACACTATTGATGTATGCTGATATTGTATCTTTACTGATAGACGTTTTTCAAATATTTGTGATCACATTCTGATATAAATTTATATGGGAATTAATCAAAATTTATTTCATATCAACATGGATACCTTTGGAGTCAAATTTGCAGTTCTAGTAAATGATTGAAACAATGTCTGTTTTTTGAATTAAGTGATAAAATTATTACTAAATGCTGTTGTACATGTTAAAGTTATGCATGTTTGCATGATTATCTCATACAATTTTATCTCAGAATGTGAAGCATTGTGTGAAGTATTTTGTGAAAAAATGATAATGTTGTCATATTTTTGAAATTTTGAAAAAAATGAAAAGAAAAAATTATGAGGTCATAAAAAATGATCAAATGACCTAAAATATCACTCAGAAAAAAATGTTGAACTGTGTAAAATGTACATAAAACATTGAAAAGATGTGGTCTATAAGCCACCAAACTGAAACAATAAAAGATACAAAAAAACCTACTTCGAAAGAAGTACTCTCTAAGATTGTCAGTGGATATATCCACAAAGTTGTCGTTATTCTGTGTACTGCAAAGGACAAGCTAAAGGTAAGCAGTTTTTATGCCCCCGTATCGATAGATCGGGAGGCATATAGTAATTCACCTGTCCGTCCGTCCGTCCGTCCGTACGAATGCACCGGTAGTTGTGGGGTGTGGAACAATAGGCTATTTTAAGATTCCATTCATTCCGTCACTTGTGGGGTGCAAAATGCTACTTGTGGGTTGCAACCAAACAAAAGAAAGAACAAAAGAAAACCCCACAAATACCGTCTCATGAGTACGTCCGTCCGTCCGTCCGTCCTTCCGTCCGTTCGTCCGTCCGGCCAGGTTAACCCAAATTGACCGTTTCGTCTAGCATTAAAATGGCTTGCTACAAAGTTTTCAAACTTGCATGGATGTTGTATATGACCACTCTCCACGCGCCTGTATCACCTGACTCCATTTTGACCTTCACCTTGACCTAATTTTGGACTTAGACTTATTGAAAGGTAAAATTCTTGGTTAACCCAAATTGACCGTTTCTTCTAGCATTAAAATGGCTTGTTACAAAGCTTTCATACTTGCATGGATGTTGTATATGACCACTCTCCACACGCCTGTATCACCCGACTCCATTTTGACCTTCACCTTGACCTAATTTTGGACTTAGACTTATCTCCCCTTTAGTATTTTTACAATAAAATTTTGTCTGGAGCGTATCTTCAAAACTATTTAACGTATTGACTTGAAACTTGAAATATAAATAGATGGCAACTTGGAGAAGTGCATTGACAAAGAACCATAACTCTGTCTGTCTTAAATTTTGAATTATCTCCCCTTTAGTGTTTTTTTATAGTCAAATTTTGCTCTGAGTATATCTTCAAAACTATTAAACATATTGACTTGAAACTTGGAATATAAATAGATGGCAACTTGGAGAAGTGCAATGACCAAGAACCATAACTCTGTCTGTCTTAAATTTTGAATTATCTCCCCTTAAGTATTTTCAGAATCAAATTTTGACAGGAGCGTATCTTCAAAACTATTTAACGTATTGACTTTAAACTTGAAATATAAATAGATGGCAACTTGGAGAAGTGCATTGACAAAGAACCATAACTCTGTCTGTCTTAAATTTTGAATTATCTCCCCTTTAGTGTTTTTTTATAGTCAAATTTTGCTCTGAGTATATCTTCAAAACTATTAAACATATTGACTTGAAACTTGGAATATAAATAGATGGCAACTTGGAGAAGTGCAATGACCAAGAACCATAACTCTGTCTGTCTTAAATTTTGAAATATCTCCCCTTTAGTATTTTCAGAATCAAATTTTGACAGGAGTGTATCTTCAAAAGTGTTTAAGATATTGACTTGAAACTTGGTATATAAATAGATGGCAACTTGGAGAAGTGCAGTGACAAAGAACCATAACATCTGTATCACCAGATCACACATAAAGTCGATCAAGGCACTGCTTTCAAATGTGGCATTATTCGTTTACCATCATAAGCCCCTTATAGTTCAAAGTCATGTAACACTATCAAACATTTTAACTGAATAATGGCCCCTGATTGACTTAGCTTTTTATGGACATGGCTTCCACGGGGGCATAAGCGTTTATTGAACGCAGTCTTGTTTTCATATATTCACACTGCGACTGTGGCAGAGTGGTTAGGGCTTGAATCTCGGCATAAGCTGGGTTAGAACTAGTGCTTAAAGAATGGTTACTGTAGCCCATCCCTGACAATATGAGAAGGGGTTCAGGAAGTCCTGTTTGTCTCATAAGACAAATTGGCTGGTCATTTCAATAGGGACAAACACTTTACCTTTACTTACTTTACCTTATATTTCTATTGGAAGGTGTATACTGAGTGGAAGTTTCATTTGCAGATGCATCCCGAGGGCCGTTTCATAGTTATGTGATTTAAATACTTTACTGCCTAACAAAATACCAATAATTTGAAGCAATATTTCATTGGAAGTTAGCACTCTGGGCCACCAATCCGGAGATCCCTGGTGCAAATCTGGGCCAGGTCACTGGAAATTTCAGAAACAAACTCAGTCTGTGTTTCCGATCCATATAGAGATAAGCTGGTTGGAAATCTAGAAGTGTTCTTGTGTGAGTTGGTACTATACACTGGGAATTTTAAATAACCAAGAAGTCTATTGGGAAACATTAGGGCCTACATCTTGTCTGGATTCCTTGTACGTCTCTTCCCTTGAAGCTGTAGATCGTTGGCCAATTTACATTACGTCAGAGCAGAGATAGCTCCACCTGCTTGCTTGGCGAAGGTTTTAAAGTTAATCCATTGGGCCATGTGATTATAATTTAACGCTAAAATTGATTAAAAGGTTATTGATTAACTGTCGTAATGTCAATTAAGCAGTATTCTGTAAAATTGCCCTTACGTTTCAGGGTAATGGAGAGGCCTAATGATTGGTGAAGGGAATGTTTCTGTACTTCTGGTGTGTTTGCAGGGAAAAGTGGTATATACAATTAGGTGTTCATGTTTTAATCGGTAAATCGCCTTCATCTGGACAGGTATGATTTTCAGCTCAACTTGCAAATAACAAAAAGACAATTTGCTAGCTTAGAATAAGAAGGTCGTAAGTACTACTGACACAATGTGGCGTGGTTTTAAAGTTAATCCATATGTCATATTAATATATTATATGTCATATGTTAATCCATATGTTAAAAATATGTCATATTTAAAATAGGTAACACAAGGTTTTTCTTATGGCCATTCTACACGATACATCTTGGTGTATAAACCTTAAGATGTACATTATAAATACACTTGGTACATCTTGCGTAACTACATGGTATTATAAGTCATGACCTATGAGATAAATACAATTTCCCTCCATAAATTGTAAACAATGGTTACATTTGAAGACGACCTATTGATAGGGCTGTGTTAAATGATAATTTGTGTTGATTTTGAACAAAATTGAATAATTTTAAATACATGTAGTCACTAACATTATATAACTTTGTTTAAATCTATTTTCAACAGCAGTGTATTGTTTCAATAACAGTTCATGAAAAAAATCATACTTTACAATATAGTATACTGCAACAAATAATTCGATCAAATGTTCGGTATTATTATTATTCCAAGCCATTGTATTTAAGATACAGGGGAAAATGAGTAAATATTGTGTGAACATCCACTAATTGGCTTGAATTTCATTCTAATCTGCTGTTTTCAGGAAAATAAATTACTTCTTCACGGTCGGTCTGTACCACAAACTTACGAATATAGAACATGTTCTATCCTGTACATCTCCAAAAATTGTGTGGTAGGGATGTACTAGTCACATCTACACGATACATTTTGACCCCATAAGTCGAAACTTATACACCAAGATGTATCGTGTAGAAACTCTGGCATTGATGGTGTTGTAGCTCAAACTGTAACTACACTGCCCTCCAAAAGTTCCTTCGCACTTCTCAAATTATAAAATTATTCGATTTATTTAATTAGACAAACACAAGTGTAATGGCATGGTTTCTTCCAAACCAAATATGGTTGTCTTTTCATCCATCATTTTATTATTTCATTGACATTTTATCAATGACTATCTGCAATAAAACATTATTTTGTTATCGCCAATTTTAGGAGTGAGGAGGAACTTTAGGAGGGCAGTGTAAATGCAAATATTGGAATAACTTTACTACCTATAACCTTCCCAGCCACACAGACTACCAAGACCTCAAAACCAATAGGGATTATCTACAGTGAGTACTGCTGCTGGCCAACCTCCATGTAAAGTTTGAAGATCCTAGGGCAAAGCGTTATTGAATGGAAACCATTTGGTCTGCAGACAGACTGTCCTATGGGCATGCACAAAGCAATAAACCCCCTCATCATAATTAAGTTTTTCATGCTGGGTACTGCCAAAAGGTACAACTGTGAAGTTAATATCCAAAGTGTGTAATCAATTTATAATATGAAAACCAGATTTTCACCATGCCCAGACTGGGTTAAGATTAATTGACGTTCAAGGAGTTAACTGGTCCCTCTGAATCAATGGGTACCCTAAATCCCACAGGTAACAGTATCAATAACAATGGCAATTTCTTACTTTAAGCATTTTATTATATAAATAAATATTACCCACCTTGTATTCATAAATATTAAAACATCAACAATATTTACAAATATAACATTTAAATCACCATAAATGCACATCAAACCAAAACTTGTAAGTAAACATTAGCAAAAAATATGCATAAACAAATGTCACTGGTCCCTATGTTATCTTCAGATTAGTTACATTTCTAATTTTTGTATCACACAAAAATGTAAAAAAAAATTTCTTGGAGATTTTAAGCTTTTAATCTTTATGAAAAATACATCTAGTGACAGTAACATCTAAGCACTACTATGATTAGACTGATGAACATTTCATTGGACATTTCAGTCAATTATTGATAATATATTAATATCATGCTGAAATATTTGGTCTACTTGTTTACCTATTAATGAAACATTAAACTATTTTTTTCATTTAGCTATATAATCTAGTTAGAAACCAATATGGACCGAGATGCCGTAACGTTTTATCTTAAATATTTTTTTCAAGCTCAAGACTTATATATTTGGATAGAAGAGAGTCTGGGGATTTCATAAAACCATTTCTTGATTGTTGCTAACTTCGCGTTTTTTTAATATTTACTGTTGTTTCTGGTGTTTTTGTCAAAAATCGCGACCCAACGTTATTGATAAATCGTCATTTTTGGAATGGATAATCATTAGAAATCAAACATATACCTATGTACTTTTATAGTCAGTTACTTAAACTGCACGAAAAAGTTAAAGAGGTATCTGTGATTTTTTTCTATTATTCAATACAGGCCTGTATTTTACGTTACCAGCGATTTTCTACGCATTTGACCATCAATCAGTTAGTGCTAACAAAACATGCATTATGAATTCCGATCAATTTTCATATATTTGGATAAATTATTATATTTTTAACATATAAAACGTTTTTTGGGTGAATATATTCATGTAAATGGTATTGATAGGGTACTTTAATACTGCATACATAATGCTAAAATTGGTTATAAACGGACAAAACACACACATCAACTATACATGTATACTGTCTGAAAAGATTTGCAAGACACCTGTACTCTTTTATTTAGTTGCTATTTGTTTTGTGTAAAAACTTTTGTCTTTTGCAGTAAAATTCATTCCGTATGTCTTCATTATGTTGTAATTTACGTTACACAAGCGTATCCATACATGACAACTGTATTGTGTTGCATGATCATTTGATTGTACACACTTTTATTTAAAAAGAGATATGTGTGTGATAGTTCAACAAACTAAAATCGATATGTACTCACTTTTCTTAATTAAATTCTTGTAGATTGTCTCAGAGAATGTCACACATTCTCAAAATTTGAGTCAATATAGAAGAATAGAAAAAAGTTGACATTTAAATTCTTTATAAACGTCCATACTTTCGTAGGGCATGAAAGTCGATCCCCTATGTGAACATTTTTCAATTATTGGCACATCATAAATCCAACGCATTTTCTATGCCGTTTTTAATCACTGTTTTCACCAGAGTAATTAACGTTACAATAGTATATGTGCTAGATTTATTAATTAACATAAAGGACATAAGGAAGAAGTTTAATACTTTTTTTATCAAAAATACTACAAATCTTCTTACACCAACTCTGTGAAAACATGAAATTGCCAATATACTTATGAAACCGGTATGTATATCATTAAATGCACTTTTGTTTACACTCTATTTTACATACATATATCTTACATCATATTTGAATTAGTGGTGCAAAAGCGTGCAGATATTCAATGTTTTATTCACCATTCAAAGTCAGCACAAATGGCACTACTTGATGATATGGCAGATTTTTAAAACAAAACCAGCTAAATATAAAATGCCGGTACATAATTTTACCGAAGTTTTCGTCACGTAATATACAAAATAAACTTATCTATCGATAATGAATAGAATGAAACAAGTTGTGCTTAAGAGACAATTTCGGCCTCATAATTAAAGTAAAATAAAATGGTAAAAGTGTGCCAAAAATCAAATTAATGCATACATTGCTTTTGTGGTATGTTTTTGAGTATTATGAAATGGGGTCAGGAATAATACTACAATAGCAACAAACTAGACTAATACACACAACTAAAACAAAACAAATTAAATGTATATGGAATGTCTAACCACGATTTCCCTATAAGACGTCTTTGAGAGCGGCGGTCTAGATGTAGGGTGCGCGCTTTGGGATCCAGGGGTCCCGCATTTTCTACTTTACCAATGTAAAAATTGGTACTTGCTAAGTAAGTCTACGTATTTTTGGGCGGCGGAGATCGATATTCACTGCCTCATCCTCAGGAGAGATATAAGTGTCATCAGGGAGACTCGAACGCATGTTTCCTTAGGTAGCCTAATGTCCAGAGGTTATTAAAATGGCAACAGTTGAACTGCTGAAAATAACCCTCGTCTTACTGCTTAAAATGGTAAGCATTGTCTAGAGCTTTAAAATAGAATATGTTTTTACGGTAACGTAAAATACAAGTTCTTAAACGTTTTAACAACAATTAAAAAACGTTAAACCTTTATCTAACAAAAAAACTCATGTGCTTAGTCATATCATAATATTATATTATTTCTGAAATATCTCCAGTAACATGTCATGTTTTTTTTTCTTTACTGCTTCGATGTGAGTCCTGTTCAGTCATATGGAAGTTTTGAAAGCATGCATTTGATTCAAAATACATATTGGGTCTTTAAACGTGTGAAGTTTTCGTTTCTTCTTATATCAAATGAAAGGAAATATTGTATAATAACAATTAAATGAGCATGTACGACAATAACCATTGCACATATGACAATAAATAATTGTTATATTGCTGCCAACAACTCTGGTATGATTTTGTATTCTACGTTACGAAAATTATACGGTCATTATGCACGGAATTGCTGTCATGATATACACTAATTTTCCAAGTAATGAAAGGTCATCAAGTAGTATATATAAAAAATTATACAGATAGCATTACATCTCACCAAAATCGCTAAATGCAGTTTTTTGTTACAGTTTATGTAACTGCACGGACCGATAAGTTTATACTTTTTTACTCTCACAACATCAAATGTTTTAATATTGCTTGTTTAACATGTCAACTATACACATACTAGTTATTGAAACGTATTACATTCTAAAATTGTGATGTAATTCCCCAATAAAAAAGCAAAAATAGGTCAATAAAGAAATCCAAATACAAATAAGTATTTCACTTAAAATTTACGTGACAATAAATTGTATTTTACGTGACGAATGAGATCGTACTGACAAAGCCGTAGACATCCATTATCTGCATAAAAATTCGAATAATAATTGATTAAAACCAATGTCTTTCAGGAATAAGTATAAAGTATGCCACATAGCAATTATCTCAATGATTGACAATTTACCAATTTCTGTCAAGAATAAAAATAAAGTATGCTCCATATGTAAAAGATTGATCATGCCTGTTGACGAGCAAATAATAAAATATGCATGGTATATGTACCATAAAATTTCAACCACATGCCTATTATGCAGTATTTTCGTATACATATTAATTGTAGAATCCAAATCCGTCAAAATGGCACAGCATTAGATGTATTTCTTTTTATATCGTTGTCAACACTATTTTAACAAAAATAAAAAAAGTCATTTAACTGTATAGAGAGAGAGAGAGTCACGTAAAACTTTTGTAGTCTTTGTAGCATGTTTTTTTTATCTATTGTCGCTATCAGAAGATGTAATTTTTCATACAGTATAATTCAGATGATGTCATTATTGAAATCACGAATTAACAATAATAATTCCCTAATACTGGTATGGTTCATACTCTATTTATTAACGTTTATATATTCCGTAATTGCAATTTGTGGGCGCCACATAAGAATACAACATGAATTGCTCGGTATAGTTCAGACATGAAATAGACGAAATTATAAATGACTTGTGCATATTTTGTTTTTGCAATATGTGCAATTAACATTAGGAAATATTTGTAAACGACCTAGTTTAGTTAATTGAAGTATTATGTTGACATAGCTATCACATCCACAAAACAGTGTCACGTAAAATAGACCTTACATGTTACAGAACGGCTGCATTCGTGTCTCCCTGTGGAGACTTTTGTCTCATATGGGTGGAGAAGCCAACTCCGAACTGCGACGGCCAGGAACACACACTGTCGTAGCAGGTACCAATATACACTTTGGTGGAGTATATCATGTGAAACATCTTGATACCGAAGCATGTATCCAATTGCAACTATCCACCGCTCTCAAAGATGTAGAAATCGTGTTTTGACATTTAATAGATATTTAATGTGTACCTGTTTGGTACCAGTTGAGTGTTTATGCAAAATTTTCCATATAGTAAATAAGAATTCCACATGACCACATTTCATACTACTCCTAAATATGTCGCTAGAAACAATACATACGTTGATTGTATTTATTTAGTTCGTTTTTACCCAAAAGTTGGTTCAGGTAAGCCTTTCTCATTAACACAACTTGTAGCATTGTACTATTGTATCGATATATATATATTAGTTTATTTTGTAGTTTACGTGATGAAAACTTCAGTACAAATCATGTACTGACATATTTATTTTTAGCTAGGTTATGTTTACATACTTTTCTATAGTATCAAGTCGTGCATTTGGAAATTTTGGTTCAAGGTCAGATTAGTGAATATAACATTAAATAGTCATATTGTACTTTTGTACTTCTATTTCACATATAATATGAGATATATGTATGTAAAATAGAGGGTTAACAAACGTGCATGTCAAATATACATTCTGGTATCATGAGTACTAGCGTATTGACAAGTTCATCTTTTTGCAGAGTTAATATGAGAAGATATGTAGTTTATTATGTAAAAACCCCAATTATTGAACTTCTTTCCTGTGTCCGTTATGTTAAGAAGTATGATACACATTCTATCGTAACGTAAATGACACTGGTGAAAACAGAGGTTAAAAACGGCATAAAAATGGTAGGCTTTATGATGTGCCAATAATTGAAACATGTTCACATAGGGGATCGACTTTCGTGCCCTATGGACGTTTATGATGAATCTTAATGTCAGCTTTTTTCGATTATACAATTTCGACTCAAATTGTGAGAATGTGTGACGTTTTCTTATTATGAATGGTGTTTCTTATACGCTCTACAAGAATGGAACTTTAGAAAATCGAATAAATATTAATAATTTGTAGTTTGTTGAAATATCAAACACATATCCCTTTTTAAATAAATGTGTGTACTATATTAAAATGAGCATGCAACACAATAAAGTTGTCACCTATGGATAGGCTTATGTAACGTAAATTACAACATAATAAAGACATGCGGAATGAATTTTACTGCAAAAGACACAAGTTTTTACACAAAACAAATAGCAACTAAATAAAAGAGTACAGGTGTCTTGCAAATCTTTTCAGACAGTATACATGTATAGTTGATGTGTGTGTTTTGTCCGTTTTTAACCAATTTTAGCATTATGTATGCAGTATTAAAGTATCCTATCAATACCATTTACATGAATATATCCTCCCAAAAAAACGTTTTATATGTTTAAAATATAATAATTTATCAAAATATATGAAAATTGATCGGAATTCATAATGCATGTTTTGTTAGCACTAACTGATTGATGGTCAAATGCGTAGAAAATCGCTGGTAACGTAAAATACAGGCCTGTATTGAATAATAGAAAAAAATCACAGATACCTCTTTAACTTTTTCGTGCAGTTTAAGAAACTGACTATAAAAGTACATAGGTATATGTTTGATTTCTAATGATTATCCATTCCAAAAATGACGATTTATCAATAACGTTGGGTCGCGATTTTTGACAAAAACACCAGAAACAACAGTAAATATTAAAAAAACGCGAAGTTGGCAACAATCAAGAAATGGTTTTATGAAATCCCCAGACTCTCTTCTATCCAAATATATAAGTCTTGAGCTTGAAAAAAATATTTAAGATAAAACGTTACGACATACGGGACTAATATGTCTTCTTCAAGAAACAATCAACTCATAAGTCAACACATCTATCAAAAACTAAAGGTGACGGTATCGTAATGAAGCTCTTTTAGCATTATAATAACAAAAATACATCATATACTGGGCCAGTAGATCACGATACCTTCACCTTTATTGTCCAAAACTTAAAATTTTGTTGATGCAATAATGCTATTGGAAATTCCAATTAGTTTTGAATGTTTTGCAGACATAAACAAGTTAATTTTACTAAGGTAGGCTTTTGATTTTTTAACATTGAGATTCTTTTAAACGAAGTTAACTTCAAGCACACCTTACTAAGTATACCCCAAACTTGTTAAAAATATATTCATAGTAACAAAATAACACATTGCATGCGACCCCTCAAACTTGAAGGTACCCTCCCTCTCTCTCTAACAATTTGTTAATCATAATAATTGTGGCAAGACTTGTACAAATTAATATTATAATAATACCCTTTCTCAAGCAACAAACTTCAAACAGTGTAACATTTGCATCTTCAAAGAGTTACGTCCAAGAAGTTACAATGTATATACCGTAATGTCTAACGAAGGATATTTGATTTTTATTTGTAAATACTTTTATGTCACAGTTTACAATCAAACTCCAATAATAATACCACCCTCAGTAGCCAGGAGAACAGGGACCTTATTCACCAACTGAAACTCAGAGTTAGATTAAAATTGACAACATTAATAATCACTGCCATTTCTTTGCAATTATTTAACCATATGAATTTTTATCTGTCTGATTATTTGTTGTTACCCACTGAACATGGATAGTTATCTGTCTGATTATTTGTTTTACCCACTGAACATGGATAGTTACTCATTTATATCAAAATCAGTACACCTATAACAGCACGAAAGTGAATAGAACATTTCACAATGTAAAGTCTTTTAGACTTTCAAAGTCGGTGAATAAGGGTCCAGTCCTTCTCATTGAAACAATGAGAGGAATCTTATAGTAAGTTTTGTTGTACATAAATATTCTATTCTACAGATTATTGATGACATACAGAGGTGCCTCATATCCATGTGCTCGACCTTGATAATATAGATAAAATATCAAATGAGTAAAATTATACACCATATGACACCCTGACAAAATACAAAACTAAACATTCTCAATGAAGAACTGGCAAAATACAGTTAAATATAAAACAGTATTAAAATAAATGTTGCATAAAACCAACAGATTTGTACTAAGTCATTCTTTGATAGAATGCACTACTTTTTAAAGGATCCCCAACAACGCCTCTATTATGATATTCTCACATTCAGAAACCAGCTTATAAGCCAGCCCTGCTCCAAGATTTCAAAAGAGCAAACACTGACTTACAAGTTATTATGTAGACCTTCTCTTCCCTTTCACACAATGAAAATAAGTGGATTTCAGCTTTGGAATTATATTACTTTAAAGCAATTGATATAAATATCCATGAAAAACTTGCCTTCTATTGGATGAAGGTGTATATACCAAGTATGCATGGGGGTGTCAATTTTCCTGATTTATCCAGAATTCCAGATTTACCATTCCTGCAAGTGCAATGTCCCTTGACCAAAATAAACATTATTTGCTAAAAAATGGCAAAGTTGCGGAGAATTTAATCTGCTCTTAAGAAAATTATTTAATACAAATTGTGTTTATTACAATAACAATCTTGTTGTAGGCCTCTTGCTTGGCAAACATGTTGGGCTGTCAACTATTTTCCTGATATTAAATTTGGCCCTGTTGACACCCTTGATGCATGAAACTCTGTGCCCCCCTCCAAAAAAAAAGATGGGGGTGGGAAAAAATGTTAAACATAATAATTATATTGAAGAGACTAATAGGATCAAAAGCTAATACATTTTGATAAAGTATGATTGCTACACAACTTTTTCTGGCAAGAACCAAATTCTCCATGCTCTCAGTTATTATATATACACAGTATATAAATAAATAATGCTTAAACTACTAATACAATCACTATATACTAGGTGTGAGATGTGAGAAATATTATGTGGCCCTTTAAGGACATAAGGGTCTATATGCTATATAGAGACAGTCTAACAGCATTTAGTTATGACTTGGAGACACTACTGTTAATATTATGTTTGAACTTTTGAGTGTTCATAATTTCACTATTTTCATTGCACATATTTAAAACCTCCTCTTTTCTCTTTGGATAGAATCTGGAATGTGTAAAATGGTCCCAGATAGACGCCACTATTCACATGACAGTAAAACCTTGTCAACAAGCTTCCACTGTCTCCTCAAACACCGGCACTGATGGGTTGGGAACTGAAATGAAGGAGAACATCATTGGTATACCAGAAGGTAAATTACATTGTACAGTCATGTACCGTACGGTACTGTAAAATCATTCATTTTTGTGGGGGATTAAATTTTGTGGATTTCATGGTTCATCTTCTACCATGAAATCAAATCTCATCGAATATCAATTTTGACCCAGGTGTTTATTATCTGAAAGGTAAAATCCACAAATTAATGATTCATCAAATTTACCAAAACCACAAAATTACGTCCCATCGATATTAAATTATTTTACAGTATAACATTATTATATCTTACTCAAAATTTGATCAGTGTCGATTGATTTTTCATGGGATTATACTTTTCAAATTGATAAGATGGGCTGTTGGTGTTTATTGAAAACAGCAGCAGAAAAGATGATCTACCAACATTTTCACAACACTTTACTTTCATAATTGGTTTAGTTTTAGTAAGTACCATAAGTTAGACCAAAGACATGAATATTGATTTCTTGACCCTAGTCAAAATTTGAGTAGTACTGTATAGCACAGTATATATAGTATACAGGCAACCTTGTCTTAAAGCCCTACATTCTTCCTTCTTTGTTTCTGGTCCAGAACTTTATAGAGGGATCAGCATGATGCCAGCATTGTGCCAGCATGAGATCACTATCAGTGATTATCTTGGGTCATAAAACACTGTAACTGGTCAGTGTAAGGGATCAGAGGCCCATATAACTACTGATAATCAATAATGTGCTACTGTAATATGTACCCTTGAAAATATGTGTTACATTGTGTGTTTGTTTAATTTTTTTAGTAGATATATTTCTTTGATTTTTGTTTCCATCTGGTTTAAGTGTGTAAAAACTATTTGTCAAAATATTTACTATTTTAATTATTAATATTCCCTAAGAGTTATTTAAATAAATACACACACAAACCAGATACAAATAAAACTAAGCAACTATACCAAAGAGGTACACAATATCAATTCTGAATGTATGTCTGTGAATATACCTTTTTTATGAATATAAGATAACATAATACTCATAGATCTAGTTAATAAATAAAAAAATTAATTCAAAACATCAAAACAAAACCAACATCAAAAATAACATTTTTATATCTTATGAATAAAATCAATTCACTCATTTCATTGAATACATTATTAAGAAATGTTAATCATGAGGCATACAGCTACCGGTATATAAGTTATATATGTTCAGATTTTTTAAAACACTTTTATAATTGTGCATTAATTTGCATGCATTTGTGTCTAATCACACCACAGTCGTTTTCAAGCAACAAAATTTCAAACAAAATTATGTCAATCTTGATGGTTCAGGTTGTTTTTCACAATAAAATATTACAAAAACTTACATATCAATTTAATTTTACTAAAGGCCTACAGATATTTTATAACTTCCTGTCATAAAGGGAACTCTAGTTGTCTCTTATCTAATACTAGGGCCTCTTGTAAACTAATTAACATGCTGTGCAATGTTGCATAATATTATGTAATAGGGTACAATATGGTCAGATATCTTAAAAATCAGTAACCACATGCTGAGAAAACTATGACCTAAATTGGTTGGCCCAGTGCCAAAATCCAGGTCTTTAAGCAATTAATCAATATAATTATGCACCTATCAATTGTGGATTGTGAAAACAGGTGGTTGTATATTTCAGGTGGCTTCAGTATCAAAATGGCTACCGGTAATTGGGGTATATTGATCGTGACTGCCCAAGACAGGAGAATACTCCATACAGGCGAGTATTCAATGACCATTCGCTTTACTATGAATACAAAATGTACTACCGGTACTACTCGCATATATCACTGGCTTAGAATGAGAAGATCGTAAACTATGACCTTATAGAACTGATGCATTTGTGAAATCAGCATCACAAGGCGCTTCTTATGAGCCTATTTTCATGAAAATCTGAACTTGTCATGTTGAACAAACATCTTGTTTTACCATAAGTAAAGAGTAATTTCTGGAAGTTTTTCTTTGCTTTCTCAAAATATTGATTTTGTAGTTATGACCTTCTCATTCTAAGCCAGCGATACATGAAAATGAATACTATTCAATTGAACGATTACAAACAACACATACCTATACATGCATGATACAACCAACCACATCACACTTTGTTTAATGTATTACTGACTTAGAAGTATGAAGTAAGGTAGTATGTGCTATTTACAACCTTCATGTGCTATTTACAACCTTCTTAAACCCATATATATTTTAAATCTGCATCACAAGGCGCCTGCTAAGAACCTTTATGTATTTTCTTGAAAATAAAATAAGGTCATGTTGACCAAACTTAACATAGAAAAGTTGTTTTTCACATCTAATGAGTACTTTCAGACAGTTTATTCTTGTTTTCTCCAAATAGTCTATTTGTTCTCAAAGCCTAATTCTTCTAAGCCATTCATTATAGGAATACCAGACTGACATTGACAAGAAAGTGATATACATTGATACTGTTTGATGAATCACATTCAGAAAAATTTATTCAAAAGTCCATAACTTTAATAATATTTCAACAACACCCAGTGACCATGTTATGTACATGAAATAACTTAATGTCAAGGATCAGTGTACAGTTGTATTTCCCAACAGTTAGTTCAGAAGTTATTGACTACCAGGAGCCCGTTGCATAGTTAATACACTACCAAGGCTTTTTCAATAGTGCTTTACTGCGTCTTTGCAATGACATGCTACCAGTGAGTGTGTTCCCCAAAAGCATATGGCTTCTCAGCACTTTGCTCGGAAGCGTCTTGCTATGCAACAAGTGCTCGCCGATATTTACTTTTCTCTTTGTCCACTACATAGCGCATTTTGAAACAAGCTGTTTCTTAGCATAGTTCTTGACTTAATGAGTGGAAACCATTTTGGTCTACCGACAGACAGACCAACCTACTGACATAAGTTAAGCAATATACCCCCCAATCATCAACGATGAGGGGGGTTGCAATAAAGCCTATCAACTAAACCAGATTATGATGTATGGATATGTAATGTTGACTGATTATTAAAGATCTATATTGTACACTAAAATACATTATGTATGTGATATTTCATTAAACTGCAAGAAATAAGCAATTATAGTGGGGTGACGATTGGTCCAAAAGTGGCTTATTTAAGGAGTAGGTGACAACTCAAGTAGAACAAGCAATGTCATATCCTATGTCTGTAGTATATGGAACTGCCGGCATAAAATCACCAATTGTCACCCCACTAAGGTTATACAGGTAATAAGCAGCAAAATATAAATACCCTCATAAACAACTGTTTTATTGTCTATATGGGGTGAGGTTTACATCAGCATCATTAACATTTTAAAAAGGTAAAAGCTTTGTGCACTGAATGAAGGTCAAGACAGAAATGGAAAATAATCAAAATATCTTAGATACATCCAGGTACATACATGAAATAGGTAACTCAAAACGTTATGGAAATACCACAAAAATATTTTTTCAACAATGACCTTAAAGGTAGATTGACACTTGCTAAACAAAACCATGTGTTAGATATTGAACATGCTGATTTTCATTCCTGCAGAATTTCATGTTCATCATAGCTATATCTCTGTAGTTGACACCCGTCCCCATACTAAATTCGCCCATCTGATAACAAGGTTAATCCCAATAGGAGGGCTCAGTGCAAAACTACATTAATTTATAGAGGCATGTACCATAGTTTTGCACTGAGCCCTCAAAAAGGAAATCTGGATAAAACAACTATAACAGCCCAGATTGGATAGATTTGAGCACAGGCCTTAGAAATTAGATTACAAACTACATTTTTTACTTTTTGTCCAGGCTATATCTCACTCATGCATTCACACTTTTTTAAATAACTTGGCATAATTGTTAAACACCATGAGGCGGTGTGCAGTGTGCAAGATAAAGGTTTCTAGCTCAAAGGCCAAGGTCACACTCAGAGGTCAAACTTTCTGAACATAACTTTATCACCATCAGGTCGATTGACTGGAAACTTAGTATGCTTATTTCTTGCAATGACTTGAAGTGCAGTGCACAAGAACTGTAACTCAGAACACACACAAAAAATGAGTATTCTTCATAAAAGCAAGGTTAAGTGCGCTTTCTGACATTATTGTTCATATTTCGTCAGGCGACACATCTGACTCACGGAGTTTCTAGTTTCATTCATTCATTCAAATATGTACCGTACATAAAAATTGGGGGAGTTCAAACTGTAGTTTGTGATATATTTCTTAGGCCTGTGATTTGAGGGCAGTACAATATGACCAGCTTTATATTTAATATAGCCGTAATAATAGATATCCCAGTAATGTGTCCCACAATATTTACCTTCATCTATGAACCTTATCAATAGATAAATAATATGGTTAACAGAATACCAAATGTGTCTCATGACTAACATAACAATCACATGATTTTTGCAATAAGGATTTTTACAAATTTAAGAATTAGTTTCAACTTGAAGAAAACAGACAGAGTCATGCAGGTCAATTAGAAATACTTGTTGATAAATGATAATATAAAGGTAATGTTACAATAAGAATATGATTTTTTTATTATATAACATGATTTGATTTTTTAGCTTTTAATTTTTAGTTAAATTAGGTAAACTCGTCAAAATGGCACTTGAAAACAACAATTTTGATTATAGTTAATTCTAGCTAAATCATTGAAAGTGTACCAAGCCACCACATTTTTTGAAATCTTAGTAATATTGAGTTATCATTTTCACATGCAATGTTAATTAAAAAAATTATTCTGAGGCTAGATTGGTTGATTCAAGGATAGGCGATAAAAACTAGAATGAATAAATTGGAGTACGGAGCATGAGTTTGAGCATGAAGTACGGTACATTCTCAAATATTTATAATCAAGGGGCCAGGTTGGTTGACTCAAGGACAAGTGATAGACACTAGAATGACAGAAAAACCTAGGGCATGTTGCATAAGAGAAGTAATGTATACAACAGCTATGCAACAATACACAGTGAAATCAGTGCATTCTTGTGACATTGTTCATAGCACTATGCTACCAACTTCTTCTTATTTTTTTTTTTATGCAACAGACCGTGCACTCCCATGGTGTCATTTGGGATTACCTAAGCTGCACAAACTGCCCTGATAGATAATATTAAAATTCAGCTTGTTATGCTACAAAGTGCATTTCAGAAGTGGTACCGAGCACTTTGCTTTTACAACATGCCTCTGGTCTCAAGAGCTCACATCCACTAATTGAGGTATAAAAAGAAAAGATGTCACTCGCAAGAAACATATGTACCAGTAAAGAGGATCTTTGAACACAAAGATAAGCATAGGAAATCCAAGTGACAACTAAAGTTTAGAATGGAATAGTTTAACATTGCTAAGCTGGGTACTGTTTTATCAAAGCACTTACGGAAAACTTCAACTTAATCCAAAATTTAAAATATTTATAATTCTTTTACATCTAAAACGTGGAGAGAGTGTAAGAGTTAGTTAAATGAAGCATCATTTATACTAACAACCTTTATCACATTTTGCAGATGTAAATGAATTATAAAGAACTTATACTAAAGTATATAAATGTAACATATTTTACAGCACTTAAGAAATTTGGAAGTATTTTTAAGATTTCTGCCAGTGCTTTGCTAAAATAGTACCCTGGTGTATTAGAGGGTATACTGTGTAATGTGCACCTTTTCATGTCCACTGGTTCACTAAATAAAATAAGCATGCAGTACAATTAACATCTAAAGTGAAATTAGATCATCTTAATTTGTAATTTATTAAAAACTGAACCTTTATTTCTAGCTAAGCGGATACTTCACATGCACTCTACAAGTTCTCATTAACAAATCTAATCAACTGACTATCCCTCTACTTTTATGTAATTAGCAATATATAACACCATTTTCAACTGCCTCATACGTACAGCATGATGATAGTTAAGCATCTAAAATGATCTTACTGCTTGTACTCACAAATCTATCTATCAGCGTCATCAATGGGACACTGATTTCACAGCTAAATGCGCCATCTTTGAAGAGCATAATAAAGAGCATGTTACTCCTCCAAAGAGCATAATTTAAAACATACACCTCATTTGAAGAGAATAGTATTCAATAGAATACTAGTCTGTGTTTCACTTCACTCTTTGAATTCAATACATCTGCATTGTATCGAATAATCAAAGACCTAAAATTAGGTCTTATAGATGAATAGTAAAGTGTTCAAAATCAAAAACATACAATATGTAGTCAATGAATAAGTACAGGTCTTGAGATACTGGCATGATCCTCTATTACCCTCTTTAGCACAATATGTGTTTTTTTGTCTATTTTTAACTTTAGCCTTTTGTAAACTAAAGCACAACATGTACTGGAAACACAAAATTTAATCTTAAGGAAGGATCATGAACAATTTACTTGCAGAAATTGAAAAATATTCTGCATATTATTTATTTGTATTCTTACACAAAAGTCAGGGATCATGTTAATATCTTCAAACTATAGCATATATTTGATACATACATGGTTCGCTGTCCTTCTAACATCCAGGATCTTATAGACGGTGAGAGTAAACCACCCAGCAATATCTGTGTAGGATGGTACACCAGTAATGGTATAGTTATCAACGACAGATTTGGTGAGTCAGCAAATATTATCTTAATTATTGGAATTCCTGAAAATAGAAATAATAATTTTTATAGTTTCCAATGTTCTTCAAAAATAGTTTCTTTCAGAAGCCATTCATAATGTATTGTGTTTACATGGTAAACGTTTTCAGGAATTTTACTGAACAAAAAAGACGTTTGTAACTTTTACTGTAAAATGGGATAAAATTGTGTGGTTTTGTTGAAAAAAGCCCATTTCGTGAGGATATAGTTCAAGGATATATCATCCATAAGTCAAATAAGATATAAATTATTACAATTCGTGGGGACATAATTTTCGTAGTTGAGATCATCAACAAAATTAAACCCCCTCAAACATTAATGATTTAACAGTATAGTATCAAATTGACATTGTATACAAATTGTACTCACCTAAAGTAAGAGATTTATGTGTACAGCAGAACATTAAGGCCACTGTATCACTATGT
Organism: Spisula subtruncata; assembly: GCA_963678985.1. NCBI lineage: Eukaryota > Metazoa > Mollusca > Bivalvia > Venerida > Mactridae > Spisula > Spisula subtruncata. The sequence continues at coordinate 27,488,481 of OY787665.1, forward strand.
GAGAATGGTAACAGCTTACTGCTGCTTGTATAATATACTGCATACAACAGACAACATTGTATGCTGACAACTGAAAGCATAGAAAAGTTAAAGTTAAGTTACCAATTTTCTAGGGCTCTTTTCAGCTGTTAGGCCGCTCAAGCACCCTTTGACATGTAAACTTCCCCTGGTCATTGGGCTACATATGGAAACCTACACTCGTGTCTCCCTGGGGAGACTATTTCTCTCCTGTGGTGTGGCAGCAAACATCGATCTGCGGCGCCCAAGAATAGACACTGCCCTCACAGGTACCATTTTACACCATGGTGGAGTGGAGGTGAGGGTCTTGCTCTGAGAATTAACCAGTTGTCCAGAGGGGGATCAAACCCGGGAACTCTCGATCCCGAAACGCGCGCGCCCTACCTCTAGGCCACCGCTCCCTACAATATGCCCCTATGTCATACAATTAACGATATTTTAATTGATTGCTGCTCTACAATGTCCATAAACAAATGTGTAATTTCTGAGACAGTAGCCTGCAGCAGCTAGCTGATCATACCACGAAGATGCATAATAAGATAAAGAAGTAAACTACCAGGCAAACCAGTCTATCTGTCTATGGTTAAATAAACAGACAATAGTTGTTTCCATTCTTCCACTCAATGGGTTTGAAATCTGAGAGCATTCTCTTAACCTTGATAAAAATCATTTTCTCAACCTTTTCATTTGAAACCTTGACTGTAGCATTATATTGACTGTATAAATGATATGAATGAGAACAATGATTACTTACTCAAAATAACAGTAAGGAAGAAACTTGTAGCATCTACATCAATTTCTTTTTGGTTAAAAGTATCACAGAAAGTAGTATAAATAATAAGTAGCAGAACACCACTGAAAATATAACATTGGAAATTTTCATTAACCCTTTACTCCACAGTTGCCTTATCCATTTACCTGCCGGCCATAAACCTCCTCTCTGAAAATTGCATTATCTTTGCACATGTTCTGTTCATTCAAAATATATTTTATTTTTATTTAAACTCTTTATTATTCATAATAATGATTAGATAAGAATTTGTCAATAAATATTCATTGCTAAAGCTTTTAAAATATTTGTATGAAAGGCCGATAGGATATCTCAACTAACTTATCAATAATTAGGTACCTTGTTTAGCCATTTGTTGACATCCAAACAATAAAAACTTTCATAGTACCTAAGTTTACTAAGTTAACTGTTCATGCTCATAAAAATAAGTAATGATCAGACTAGATCTGTCAGTAATTAAGGTTTTTATTCAATCCAACCTACCTGCCAATTTGGCCCCATGGAACACTCTTCAGATCAATCTTATTGGCTAGCAATCGTCTCATCCATTGACCAATAATTAAAGGTACAACAACAGTACAGGTTAACTGTATAAATATAGACGCTACTGGAACAGCTGCTTTAGACCCAATCTGGAAAAGAAAGATCAAATGACAAAATAAAAACATGAACCATGAATTTGAATTGCTCGGGTGGTAACTGGATTATAGGGAATGAGACACAGTGTCACAAGGAGCAGATGCCTTTGTTCATCATAAATCTAGAGGCAACATGGCAATAAGAAAGATATTGCTCCTGAAGAAATATCACTTCAATTTCTGAGACAAAATTGTACCTTCCAAGAAATTTAGATTGATGTTAAAAGTACATCTTGTACATACTCATTATACTTTGAGATTATGAATCAAAGGCCAAAAATAAACTATAGATAAGAAATCAGCTGTTAAATTATGCTTAAAGTGGGTTACTGGTGTCAACTTGCTCACTCTATAATACTGATATACTTAACATCAAAAAGCAAAACAAATGTCATTCTTACCAAAACTAGTATAAGAGTTGGAGTGACAGCTATGCCCTGAAATCATAAGACATAAAAAAGACCTTCAAAGCATAATTATCACATGACTATACACTATACAGAAAGATACAAGACGAAATATTTAAGTTGACTGATAATCAATACACATTTTTGACATTTAAATGATTTTAGAACTACGAGATCATCGCTTAGTAACCCTGTATCCAAGTGGATAAGGCATCACATTTGGGACAGGTATGTCGAAGGTTCTGTTCTGAGGAATGAATACAGTATAATTTATAATATATTGCCAGGTGAAAAGCTGCTATCAAAAGGCAGGAGTCGTCAGGAAATAAATGTGCTCAGAAGGTTCATTAAGTATCATAGACATTTTTAAATAAGTTTATAAAACTTATTTATAACCTTCCTTTTCTAAAATAAACTTATAAATTTTCTTCAATACTCACCAAAAAACTACCAAAGGCAGAATTGAAAATAGCAGCAGCCTGTAAAAAATATAAAAACAATAGGCTTATTTATAATATTAAACCGAAAACAGAAAAAATATCATAAACATGTTTAACTAAATTACCATAATTACTCTCCAATACCATCATAGATTTGAAAAATAAATTCCAGTATACATTGCAATATTCTTACCTCGTTTCCACCAACAGCCTTGGTAAGAATCACAGCAGATGAAACAGGAGGAGGCATGCAGCTCAGTAATTTCAACCTGAAATAAGAAACAGTTAGCATAATATTGAAAACAATGATCAATTAAAAATATTGGTCTTCTAAATTGTTTAACATAATAACATTCCTACGAAATCTGATGGGTGTTTTTCCCCAAAATCTTTAAACAATTTTTTTCTTTGCTTATGTTTAAAATTAACATTACCTTGAAGCCAGAGGCTATTTGCCAATTAAACAGGAATAAAACCAAATGGCCATACTGTTGCAGCTGAAAACAAACAATATGTTAACATGAAATAAATTAAAAAGGCTATTTTTTTTCAAAAGGCTTATTATTATGTTCAATGCAACTGTATTCAACTTCTGCAGTTAATTAAAATACAAATACACATGTATAGCTAAAATGTATACAAACCCTTCTAAAATATTTTCATTGAATTGTCCGACTTTTAGAGCAGATACCAGAGTAAATATCATCACAGGAAACAGAATGAAGGTAAATCCCTGGATAAACATGTGCACCTTCACTTGTAACAGTGCTCTTCCCAAATCCTGAAATTGTAAAGGCACATGTTCTGGTATATTTTCCATGATAGATCAAATATGAAAACAATTATATACTACACTGTCACGTTAAATTCTTGACCAATTGAACTTAACAGACAAGCATTATTATTGAATCCAATATAAATTTATACTACATGTATTATAATTAAATATGTATAAATCTTAAATACTCAGCCACATAATACAATATAATCATAATATTACCAGCAAGTTGTGGTATTTAAAGTTAAACTTAATATTAATAGTTTGAATGCATTAACAAAGTGAATTATGTTTATCATATCATCTGATGCTATAAAATATTTACAGTTTCAACTTTACAATTCAACAACAAAAACAAGAATTTAGATATAATACTCAAGTTCAATCATACCTCGCCTCTAAGAGAGATTCCACTGTTGAAAAATATGATGAACACTGCAATATACTTCACAGTAATTTCTGGCATCAAAATACCTAGAAAATATATAATCACTAATATCAAACTTGATATTCACTGTAGTTTTTATGAAATTTATGTAGTGAGACACCACACATGTAATAAAGCAACTGTTTCAGCGTCTCATAAAAGGAGTTCTAAATTAATCCTATTGTCACAGGGTGAGTAATATGTGCAGAGTGTACCCAGGCCTTCAAGGGAACCTTAACTTACACAGTATTGCGCGCACACTTGCAAAAGGTCATGACTGAGCTATTCGGCTGCTTACACAGTGACAAAAAGGCTGGACCCTATATGCATATTACAGGTTCATTGTTCAAGCCATGACATGCCTTGTAACAGTAAAGCTATATAGTTTAAAAATATATATTTCATTTTAATCTTAAGTATTGTTTATATATTATCAGAATATACCTGCAGCCCATTCCATTACAAGCAAGCGTTCAGTAGCACTACACTAAGAAACAGCTTGCTTCAAAAATTCGCTACATAGCAGACAAAGCGAAAATTAATATGCTACCAGCGAGCGCTTAATTGTGACTAGCAGACCATTGCACAGTTAAGCACTTCCGAGAGGAACCAAAGCAGTCTGCAGCCTTATAAATCTTAAAAAAGTGCTCGGTTGAGAATTGGTATGCTTTCGTCGAACATTTTCGCTGGAAGTATGTCGTTGCATAGACCTACATGTAATAAAGCGTTCGCAAAAAGCGCCTTGGCTATACAACAGGCTCCTGTCAAATTTGACAGGAATTAGGCAAAATTAGAAAAACAATTGAGTGCAATAAATTAACAAAAACAGCATGACAACCTCCTTTAGATCCAATTCCAGGAGCTAATTTTGCTAGGCATATGACAACAACGATTCCTATAAGGAACCAGTTATTCTTTAGTGACGATAACATCATTTAAAGTGGAAGAATAACATCGGTTTATGTGTATCCACGTTTGCACCGGAAGTGCCTAACAACACCCAAATATTCCGGAAATGAATTAGCGCAAAACATAACACCAAAAAAGTTACTGCACTAGCATTTATTTTTATGCGAACCTCAAAGATGTTGCATTAATTATCTATGAAAGACTGTTTGCACCAATATTAAACGAATAGTGATACATTTTTGCCTATTGTAGGTATATTTACAACTTGCGCTGCGGAAGAATATCTTGCAACAAAATGGCGGCCGAACTGAAAGCAAGACAGAACAAGAATCCTACGATAGCATTTACCTTGCCAATTTCATGCCAAGTTTGTTTAGGAAAGGTAAAATGAATTCATTTTGTTATTTTACATCATTGTTCGTCAATTGTGTAAACGTCAACAGCGTGGCAAGCCGTATAATGGCGATAGCGTCGCTGGTATCTAGGGCACCTGTCAAGTTTTCATACCCCACCCACAATTTATTGCATTGTTAAAACAGTGAATGATCATATTTTGTAATTTATATGCAGCCCCAATGTTCAAAAGAGTAATCATTACATAGAGGTACAATTTCACATCTTTTTAAACTTGTTGCACAGTCACGGTAATACATCAACATTTATGATCGAATTGACAATTGCAATGAATTCTATTCTAACTTTTAATGTTACCGAGTAGTTACGATTGAGGTATATTGTACATTGCCGGGGAGTTCTGAATGTTCAAGGAGTATCAAGAGGATTTACGGTCAGTTTGGTAAATGACAACTTTGGTAAATTCATATTATTATCGTTGTGGTATGGGTTGTGGCGCGGTATCAGAAATGGCGCAATTTTTAATCCATGTTTATTCATTTTTATTGTCACAGATTTATCAAAAAGCACTACATGTATATAATAAAATAAATGTAATTTAACGAAACTACCAAGCATTTACTATATAGAATCAATTTATTGAAGTTGTCATTTACCGAATCGACTGTCACACTTTAATTTTGCTATTTTAAATGGCGGAATACCATAAATAAAATTAAATTTATTAGTTAATTATAACTATGATGGATGCCCTTAAACAAGATGACTGGCTCATACATGTTCATTTTTCCTCAAAATTTCTATATTTTTTGTAGGTAAAAAATCCAGTTTTGTGTCCAAACCAACATGTCTTTTGTGGCCCATGTATGGAAGTGTGGCTACAGAAAAATAAACAGTGTCCTGCATGTAGAACAGCAATGACGTCAGGAAAGAAAATTATTGGTAAGTATAGTGTCTTCAACCAAAGACCTTGCTTCAGCTTGAGGCCTACATGGAAGATTGGGTAACTCAAAATGTGTAGCCTTGTTTAATAATGTCTCTACTTAGTAACTTGCTTACTTACTTACTTACTTCTAGTAACTGATCATCACAGTTTCCATAGTATTGGCCATTGATTAAAGCTCTGCTCAGATGCTCTTAAGAAGTTGCATCAATGGTTCCCAAACTTATATTGAACTATTTCAACGCCTCATCCCTGATGTTATGCTTTGCTAAGAGGGTTTGTACAAGTTACAACAGAGAAGTGAAGCCTGTTTCTTTGGTACTGTGAGTGCTTGAAAAAGGATTTATGTTACCATTTTATTTTTTATTTTGGTATGACATGGCATGCAATCAAAATGTGACATCAAGCACTCTAAGCAGACACTTCCTTAGTTCTACCACTTGGTCTTAGACTCTTAGTTAATGGGTGAAGGTCCTTTTTAGTTAATGGGTGAAGGTCCATTTAAGGGTCAAATTGAACCCCTTATAAAGGAACATTTCCGTATATTTCAGGTGGCCTCAGCCAACAAGAAGATGACAGAGATAAACTCACCAATCCTGACTTGAGGAAAGCTAGATTTGATCTCTTATATAAGGAATATGAGGTATGAGCTAGATTTGTATTACATATAAGTCATGTAGTTGATCCAGCTAGTTTGTAGTGCACTGAAATGTCGCCAAGGAGTGCAAAGATATATTCCTGCGTTCTACTGGTAATGGTATTTTTCTGTTGAGTTGTCAGTACCTTGCTGTACATACTGGTTGATAAATTGATTTCAGTAAAATGAAAGTCTGAATCGTAGAAATTAGAACTTGTCTGAAGGCCATAGCAATTAATTTTTTGCTGATTGTCTGTTCAGACTAGAAACTTTTCCATTGAATTAATGACTTTGTGAAGATTGCTGCCCAAATGGCAGATATTATTCAAAAGCCAATTTTGATAACTGAAATGATAATCATGCCATCTGACTGTTGTATAATGGTTAATACTATAAATATTTAAATCCTGATACATTCAAAGGCTTGATCACTGTTATTAGTAAATGTAAGGTGAAGTTAGTTTGAATTGATAACTAAGACTTGTAATTTTGGTTATATTTGGCTATGTTTGTGTCCCCACACTTTATTTATAATTTCTACAATATTACTTTATTTGCCAAGGTTGATTTATGCATGTATACCAATTATTGTTTTTGTGATGGTTTTAGTATTCAGAGTTAAATATTTCAGAATGAATTTGAGCGAATGCATTCGGAGATACAGTTGCTTAAAACAGAGAATCAGATTCTAAAACAACAAAGAAAGAAAGAAATTCCACAGTCTGGCAGGTATGTATAATGTTGGAAATTATAATTGATATTTTCATTGTAAAATTATTTTTTTTCAATGTTAGACATGTCATATTCTGTTAAAATGTCTTCTCAATCCAATTATTTGATGCATTATAATACCTGAAGTATGAGCAGGCTTTTCTAATTCATTTAGTTTAAATTAACTGCATATTGGAGCAGCTCAGCAGCTAAGTGATGATCTCAAGACTGTTCCGAACATTACATGGTATATAATTATGTTCTGTTGCTCGGGCTCCCCTTGAGTATTTAAACTGTTGTTTTACTTTTCTAATTCTACAAGAAGTTATTGCTTTACAAAATTTATCCGTGGTTATCTCCCTTGTACCAGGGTACTGTTTTATCAAACCATTTATGGGAATATTTTACTTACCATCAAATTTCATAATACTTTAACAACTATAAAATGTGGTAAATGGAACTGTAAAACAAATACAGATTCAGTTAATGAACTCCTACAAACAATATATGTCCACAATTTGCAGTTGCTAAAAGAATAATACGAAATTTTGATTTCCGAAAGTATGTTGATAAAACAGTACCCTGAACTTCAAGTAGGCATCTTCTTATTCAAATTATTTGGCTATTTCAAATAAGGCTAACTCTATAATGAATAAAGACTTCTCTTCTACATGAACAGATCAAACAGTGAGAGTTCTAAGTCAGCTGCCGACACAAATCATCTGTTAGCATTAACAAAGAAACTTCAAGATGCTACCAAACAATATGAAAAAGTGAAAGAAGAATTGAGTCAACTCAAACAGGTGAGTAACCTCGATTACTCGTTGTACTAGTTTACTGTATTTTATTCCGTAATATATGTATTCCACATTATCTATGAAGTTTATGAAGTAGATAGAGCATTCCTGGGCTAGGTTCAACGCTAGGTAGGACAGATTGTGTTCTTTCTTGACTTATGTAATCAGTTGCTTATAGGAGGAAGTGCCTTTTCAAAATTAATTCCAGGATAACTGGATGAGTTATATGACTAAAGATGTCATGGTGTTGAAATTGAGAAATGGCATTAAACACATTCAACCAAATAAACAAATGATTGAAATAAATAAATGTTATACATTATTTGATAGATGTTGAAGAAATGTATGAAAATCTGTTTGAGGTAAGGGCTTACCTCTCGAGTGTAATTTCACAACTATTTTTACTAACTATTTTTAACTATATTTGTAGGAAAATGTAAATTTGAAAGATGAAAACTTGAGTCTAAACAGAGAAAATCAACATGTTAGACAGGAGTTAGCTGGGAGATCTCCTCACAGGTATAGTGTTATTATAATCAGGATTCATTCTAGTTAGTTGGATGACTGTTTAGCAAACATAAAGTCAGTAAAATAATTTGGTCATTTCCTGCAGATAATATGCAGTATCATTGCATCTGTGGTTTAGTAATTTTTAACCATGTAGGGTTTTCCCTAGGAATTTTTATACGAGGGTCCCAGGACCCTTGAGTTTTATATTTAGGGAGTCCCTGAGAAATTTTGGGGTTCCCATCAAATGCGGGTATGCATTTCAAGTTCATTTTACTGTATCAAACTTATTATTAATAAAAAGTATAGCCTGTAGACAATATAGATTGCTCAATGAACAACAAGTGAAATAAATAGCAGGAAGAAAAATGTTCTAGCAGAGACAAAAATGTCCATTCGATTGATCCTATTAGGGGTCCCAAGGATGCACAGTAATGCAGAAATGAGGGTCCCAAGCCACAAAGTTGTGTCAAGGACGCAGAAAAGCTGCATCAGGGAAATCCCTGACCATGATCAGCAAAGTTATAAGTATTGTTTGTAATCTGATTTTGAAGAAATTTATTTTATGTTTGCATTTAAATGAACTTATCCTATGGCTATACAAATAACTTTTGTTTGAAACCTAATGTCAAAATGATTAAAGTATAAATATTAAATTGTATGCTGCTTAAAATGATAGTCGCATGAATCATCAATTTAGGCTGAACTTTTTTTTATGTGAACTTTGATCATGCATACCCATTTCAGATATGGAAGAATTACTGTTTCAACACTGGAATCAAAACTTGCTAGTGCAGAAAAAGATGTTACTAGACTAACAAAGGCATTAGAACGTTCAGATAAATATATAGAAGAGCTTGAATCAGAACTTGAAGATTTTCGTGGAAAGTCGACGTCATCGAAACGACCGAGTTCTGGACTGGACAGAGATGACAAGTATTTGGTGAATGGTGACTCTAGAAAGTACTCATCAGATTCAAAACTCAGCTCCAGAGAGTCGACAGTAGGACAGGATATGCCTTCTAAAAGGCAGTTGTTTTCTGACGGTTCTGATGTGAAATCGAGCACAGGTGAGCATGGTAAACATTATTATGAGCAAAATGGCGAGTATAAGGAGGATTATCGGAATCCAGGAAGGTATCAGAATTCTAAAAGTGCTGGAATTAGCAATGGGAAGAAACGAGTGACATTCGATCTGGAGAAAAACACAAACAGTGCTATATCGTTTGATCTGGAGCTGCCTAGCCCATTGAAAACATCAGCAAATGCTAGCGGGTTAGTGAACTGGAGGTCATCTTCTCCTGTTAAAGGTGTGTTGAAGAAGGCGGGTAATGGTGCTGGTAAGGGAAGCTCTAGTGATAACAGGGCCAGTGATAAGTCAAGTTATTCAACAGATCTTTCTAAGGACTCGCTATCAGATAGCTATAATCTTAGGAGTACTGATACTAAGGACTACTACTCTAAGGATGATGATCTGCTTTATCTGAAAAGTAGATCAACTTCCTCTGGATACAGAGACACTGAGGATAGTACACAGTACTCAAAGAACAGACGAAAGTACAGTGCAGATGATAGCATTCTGAGTGAACCGAGTGAATTTGATTCTCACAGGTCTCGGGATTATAGCTCCAAGTCTAGATCCAGTGATCGTGACTATGATAGAAATCACAGATCTGACAACCTAGATGGTTTAGATCTTGAACCACCAAGTAGAAGTAGATCAGATACCAGGGATAGGCCAGACTTGGATGATACTTTACACATAGAGAGTGAGCTGGATGAGTTGAATATATCATTGACACCAGAGTTTACAGACTGTATGAAAATTCTAAATCGTGCCGAGAAGAATGTTCACAAGACAGTTCCTGATATGTCTGAGGAAGTGGCCAAATATACAAGCAGAGCAAGTGATACAGACTTCGCCAAATATACTAGCCGAACAAGTGATAGTGACCTCGGGAAGTATACAGGTAGATCTAGTGATAATGATCTAGCCAAGTATACTACTAGATCTAGTGATATTGACTTGGACAAGTATACAAGTAGACCAACAAGTGATCATGACATGGACAAAGTGTTTAGAGCTTCCACAGGTAGTATTGGTCAAAAGAGTAGTGGGTATAACGATGACTTCACTTCAAAGTATAAAACTGACAGTCTGAAGTTCACAGCTTCTGACAATTTAAGTCATGGAGGTGGACGACATGTAAGGTCTGGATCATTGGACAACTTGTTCATTGAGAAACCTACCGATCCTTTTGAACGTCCATCTAGTGCACTAGGTTCAGCCAGTAGTATGTATCCTCCAACCTCGCAGAATAAATACATGAGTGGTTTGACTACGGGTAGAACATCGTTGACCAGAACGCCGTCACTGGACAACCTGCTTATAACAAGACCTGGTTCTAGCACACAGAACAAGTACGGGTACTTGGATGGTGGGTACTCTAGCCAGACTGGACGACGTTTGTTTGGTGAGGAGAATAAACCACTAGATGTGAACACTGTGTCGGGTAGTGGGCTCACAAACACTGCACCGGTGCCGGCCAAACATGACATTATTAGTTCTCAGGGTATTGAGAGTAGAGATCTCTATGCAAGCAAGGGATTTGAGAGTGCGAGTGCGGTAGATAGCCATGCACGTGATTACACTTCTGGCACATATTCTGTGCCCTCATCCAGCACCAATGATTTTGACAATGGTAGAAAATTTGCTCCATCCGGGAGACAGACTCCAACTCTTCCAATATCCACTGGTGGTGGTAGTGACCTTGATAAACAATACAGCACTGGTGGTAGAGTAACACCTACTATACCTACACACTCTGAATACATGGCATTATCTAAACCCACCTCAGATAAATATAGTTACTCCTCCGCATTAACTTCCTCAGGACGTAGTACGCCTACACTTCCCTCTGAGTACTCCACAGCAAGCAAACCAAGCAGCCATTTCACATCAGGCCCTATGTCTCTGCCATCTGATCTCTCTCAGAAGCCTCCTACTGGGTTTAGGGGTCAAGATAGCGGTCCGCAAAGATCCTCTAACGTAGGCCCATACTCCAGCCTTCAACCTTCCTATAAGAGCACATCTGCTTATACTGACACTAATACTAACACTGAAGATTTTTATAGTTTACCAACTTATACTAACACAGCTAACACTGGTGATGGTAGAACACACGCTGATGGCAAGTATTCTGTCTCAGCGGGTAAAAGTTCTGATACAGGTTTTGATAAGCTAAATTTTGTTCCTAGTTCTAACTATAACTCTGATGAACGATACAGTACTTCCAGTAAGTCTGCAACTTATAATGATAATAACTACAAAGATGGTACTGACTTTTCTAATTTTTCTACTAAAATTGGTGTGAATAATAATTACCCATATTCATCATCATCATCATCTGCTAACTTTGTGTCTGCTTCTTCTGCAGGGCCATCATCATCATCATCACTCGGTCTGGGACTCTCATCGTATCCTGGACCCTCGTCATACATGCCAACAACTATGACATCATCATTGACATCATCATTAGGCTCTAGTTCCTCTTACTCCACAGCCCTTAGTGTTCCATTAACCTCCACCACTTCAGCTTATACCAGTAGTGTACCAGCAAGCAGCTACGCCACCAAACCATTGGATCCTATCACAGAGACTGGACATTACAGTTACGTTTCTAACGTATCTGGTGATTATTCTTCCAAGAATGACACATTCGCTCTTCCCGAGCCAAAGAAGAGACTGTTTGATAACTCTGATGATTTGGATATGTCTGTCAGCCCTATCAAATCTAACAGAAGGTACTAACTCTGGTATGTCTGTCAGCCCTATCAAATCTAACAGAAGGTACTAACTCTGGTATCAACACTAGGAGATGAACGTTAATGTACTGAATGCTTTCAGCATTTATAAAATCATTTAGATTGCTAGATTGTAGTTAGAAGTTTTTCTCAGTATTTATTAACAAAGAATGTTTGTGTGTACATAGTTGTGTTATTTATAAACCAGACAATCATATGAAGCATTTTGTTTGTTTTGTGCAAATTATGTTTCCAGTTTGTATTTAAATTTTGTCTACAGGTACAATGTACATATTATTAATATAACATGTATATATATTACACTTTCATTTTATGGTGTGACATACATTGACATTTATGTACAAACTCGTGGTACTGTACAAAAATTATATAGGTGCTCCCTATTTATTGTGTCATAAGGAACTGCTGTTTATTATTAATTTATAGACAAGATGTTTGAAATCAGATGATTACGGCCAAGTATGTCTCTTCTTTTTATGCCCGTGTATCTTCATGTGTGCATGCAACTCTTAAGAGTCCTACATCCTCAACCTACTCTGCGGTCAAAGGTCTAGGTATCCAGGGGACACAAGTGTTTCAGGAACACATCTTGTTGTGCCCTTGATGTAGATGCAATATCTTGCTAGTAAATAAATTTGTCTGATCCTTGAATTTGTTTTCAAACATCTTCTAGGATATTTTTCTGTATATTGAATTATGTTTTCAATGTGTGCTGGATATGACATGTGTGCACAGTAGTTAGATTAGACTTTGTACAGAACTTCAGATTTTTCACATTTGTAAGAAATTAAAACACAATTACCTCCTTTGTGTTTCTCTGTATTTAACATATACGTGTGTGTATTTATTTATTTGATAGCTAGAGTTGAATTATTATGTGGCAGTATATAACTGGACTTCAATAATCTTTGGCGGTATGATCATGTGTTTACTGATTAGAAATACAGGGTTGTCAATTTTCCAGATTTGCATAGCCTGATAGAGTCATATTTGTCCAACATAAAATTTATTTGATGAAAATTTATTGAGAAATGGCAAAGTTATGGTCAATTTATTCTGTTTTGAAGAAATTTCTTAATAAATTCTGATTCAAATATGGAAACAATGTGGCTGAAGCTATGACTTATTTGTTAAAAATAGTTGACTGCATCTGATTTTTCCTAATTTTAAATTTGACTCTGTTAACACCTCTGAATATAAGAAGTCCAATAGTATGTCAGTTATCAGCTGACATATTCATGATATCCAGTTAAATAGTACTGCACAATACTGTGTTTTGTTAATTGATAAGTGCTTAATGTAAATAAGTGGCATTTATTTATCTCAATTTGTTAATCTTAGCATTGTAAGCTCACCTTTCAGTTTTTAGCTGTCACAAAGTGACAATTTGAACTTTGTGTTTTTAAAATATGCCATATCTTTTTTATGTGACCGTAGAAGTAATTAGATGTCAGTAGTTAGAATTACAAACTCACTATGGTTACTTCCCTTGTAGTTATATTTATAAAATGAAAGGGGAGGTAACTGATGTGATCAATTTAGAATTATAATTAGAAGTGATAGTCAGAAAGAGTTTGAAATTGCTCCAACTATGGGCTCATTATTATATTTATAGGTTTCTTCCGAAATTTTGTTCACTCTTTAATATGTACTGTCTCTCTGCACACACCTAGTTTTGTCTTATCAGTCATGTGTTGAAGATTGCATATATATTTCCTTCTTGTAAACAATGATAACAAGAGTCATCCTGGAAGTCTTTGTTGGCAATCTACCTATAGTGTACTCACCATATTGTTTATGAGAGAATTACATATATTTGTGTGACAAATTGAAAAGAACGAACACTTCTCCTAATAGTAGTCTCTCAAAGTTGGTAATTGCATGTTACACAGTTTAAAATAGGGTCACAAAACTCCCACTAACAACAAACCCGGTTGTAACTGTAAGCCCTTGCTGACATACAATATACCAGTAATTGATTATTAATTACGGGACAAAGCGTTGTATCGTACTGAGCTTTTTCCAGTCACCCCAAAGTCAAGAATTTTCTTTCCAAAGCCAATATCTTTACATCCACTATCATGCGAAATTAATAAAATTCCTATGTTCCACAATTTCTGAAATTATATTCCCATATGACTTTTTGCATTATATTTCTAAATCTCATCCTAAAACACCTTTCACAATACACCTTCATAATTCGTTATGGCTTTATGTCTGCATATCAATGTATATTTTTGGTATGAGAAATCTTAAATTTTGTATTGTCATTAATTTATTCAATCCTCTATACTTAGGGTTAATTCATTCTTGCGAACAATTGGCCAGTTTTACAACATAATTGACGAAACTTTATATGTTTGATTGTGTTAGTGTTATTTGTCTACCATATGTTTTATGAGGCGATTTTCTTTAGTCTTAAATAGTCATGATTGTTGTTTTCTCATGTTAATTCTTGACTTTCTTTGTGTTTCTCTGTATTTATTTTTCCATCCTTTGTTAAGTGATAGACATCAGATAGGTTGACTGGCATCTGTATGTTTGAAGAGTTTTAGTACAACCTGTTCATGGAAATTCTCTGTTCACTGTACTAGCACAGATGTTTTGGCTTTGTTGCCATCCAGAGCAGCAACAGTTTCTGTGTTGAAATGTCCCCTTGTTGCTTGTATTTGATCAGAGCATGCATGTTGTGACTCATAATCCCTAGCACTTGCTCACATATTTGGAATCAGTTTCCGAATTTTACAAAATATTAAATATATGTGTGTGTTAGGAAGATTCATCAACTGCTTGCATTCGTGTGATTGGTTCATTGTGCATGGACAATGGTTATTCATTCACTGGCTTACCTCAGTATTTATTTATCATGTTCCTTTACACTCTCAACTGATGTTGACAATGTTTATCTGGACTTGGTATAGACTGCATTTAAATAAATTAAAGCATATATTGTTTTGTATGAAAGTGAAGGAAAACTACCAGGGTTTGTTGCTTGTGTGATTGAAAATCTTACAGATGTCCTGGTCTATTGTGTTGCTATATGTGTGTCCATTGTGCTACAATGTGTTCTCAGTACCTGAATATGTGTCCCAATATGTGTTAAAGTCTCCCAATATGTCTCCACTGTAGCCAATATTTCTGCACTGTGTCCTAATATTTCTGTATCCCAATAGCTCTGCACTGTGTCCAAATATGGAAGCACTCGGTCCAAATATTTCTTCAGTGTCTTTACATGGTAGCAGTGTCTCTTTATTTCTCAACTGTCCCAGTATATGTGCTTAATTTCCCAACTTTACTACACATTGTCAAAAGAAAAATCCCCAGTCTCCCAATATTTGTGAACATTGTCCCCGTATGGATCACAGGTAACAGTATCATTGAAAAAGAAAAATTGTATGAATTTGTAATATCTATATGTAAATAAAATTTTAGAAAACATGAATTTTCCCATCTTTTACTTATTTTCAATGATACAGTTACCTGTGGTATGGATGCAAAGTGTCCCAATAGTTGTACATAGGTGTCCCTGTATGTAGTATTTTTCAGTACACATTTTGAACATGTTTTTCATATTTTGCTACTTGTAGATAATTACTACAAATGAACTGTGATAGATTTATTTTGTAATCAATTTTAGATAAAGCTTACATTATTTATGCAATAAAGCATTTAATAAGTCATATGTTGTACGTTTTTATTAGTTACTGCATGGTTTCTTCAGTCAGATAAGTAGAGGAAAATTAAAATTTAAAGGTCAGGCAATTTTGAATTTTGTCCACCAATTATGACAAAAGTTTGGGAATTTTAAAATAAAACATTAAATCATGGTTTGTTCAGTTTCTTCAAATTTCGCATGACGAATTTGGCACTATACAAAATAAAAGTGATGGTTCTAGTTCATTGAAACACTGCAGTACCTCAGTATGCTAACTCCCCTTCATACAAACCCTGTGGCAGGAATATAACAAGGCAAAAATATAGATAAGACCTTGAGTGATTCCCCATGCTGAATGATATAGTTTTAGTTCACCATGAAGTGCTCAAGAGCTACTCCCAGTCTGCATAATTTAAACAGTCAATTTTTCCTCCGTATCTTAATGATAGCATGCTTGCTGCCAAATCCGGCGTGCTGCATTCACATCAGGGTGGAAACACACACGCCTGCCATATTCAGCAGAAAACTGACTAGCAAATGAAGGCTATGCTTGACCTATTTGTATATGAAACTTTGTCAGGTATTTATCTTGACCAATTTGATGCTTTGTAAAAACATGGTAATAAGAGCAACTCTAAGTAAACTTGATGTCATAATTTTGGCCCAGTTTTCATGAAACTTGGTATCTATAAAATATTACACAATTTTGGTACTGGATTGTCAATTCAAACACAATGTCAAATCAAAGGTCAAATTTGTGAACATTCTAAGCTTTAGATCAAGTTCTATACATGGGCAGTCTAAAATCAAACACAAGGTCAAATCAAAGATCAAATTTGTGATTATCCTAAGTTGTAGGTCAAGTTCGATACTTGGGTTGTCCGAGATGAAAAAATAGGATACATGTACTAGAAAAACATTAACACACTAGAGACCACAACTCTGATTCCTATCTGCTCGAAGGGCCAATCTTATGTTTAAGAAAAATAACCCACAAAGTGTTTTGGAACTGGATATGGTGACAGTGACGTCATCATTAATGTGAAGCCCAAAGATTAAAACCATTGCTTAAACAGGTAAGAGTTTAGTTTGGTATTGAACTTTTGGCATAAGTCTTTATACTTGTTACACCGTACCCGTGGATTGTTCCACTGCGTCACTGTATTTTCATCCTAACTAGACTGTAGGTGAGTGATTAGGGGCCATCATGGCCCTCTTGTTATACTGAATAAATCTTAATTGCTAGTACATTTTTGTACTCTGGCGCTGCTTTTCGGGCATATCAATATTTATAAAGGTACTACTTGAACCGGGTATTATTTTCCAGTATTAACTTACTTATTCAGTTAAAAAAAATCACAAATCGTATTTTGTGATAGATAAATCAATTGGCATTCTTTCAAGTTTGGTTCAAAATACATTTTATTTTCCTGCACAATCGTATTTGTTACACGCACTAAACAAACAGTTCACTTTCAAATGGATGGTTATAACTTATGCATGATAAACACTCACAAGTAAGACTGATACCCAGCAACTAAACACCGATCAAGTCTAAATTCTCACTACAAAAAAACTTTCAAAACGAGGGTTATTTCAGAAGTTCACGAACGTTACTGATAAATTAAAGAATAATATCAAAGGGAATAAATAAAAAATTAAGAAACAATGCAATATGGTTGAAATACCTGGTAAAAATAAATCTGTTCACTTTTCTATTTATTTTAATCAAAATTGACTATAGACACATTTCAGTATGACGAAACCATTCATATGTTAATCGCCATCCATGTTCCACCAGAAATCTTGGCTGAATAAACAATACAAACTAGTCACTGACCAATAACTCGTTAAGGTAAATAACCACTAAATGCCAGTCAAATAGTCCGTTTAAAAACTTTAAAGCGACTGGAAATGGGGGTATGTCTTGACAAATCAGCATCAGAATCATGAAATTGGTGTTAAATGCTTTGTATGCATGTATGTGATGTAGTGAAATGGTTTTATTCAGAAATATTTTGTATTCTGGCTTAAATATGAAAGTGAAAGTAAGGTTGGGGCTAACGGACAGTGAGTAAATCCGTACATGTGAGAAAATCTGTTCACCGCGTTTGACGAACCAAATTTTTCTTATATAATACATGACCCCCTACTTTTTTTCATTTTCTTCAAGCTGGATGCTATTTCTATTGATTAAAAGATTTTGAGAGG
Organism: Spisula subtruncata; assembly: GCA_963678985.1. NCBI lineage: Eukaryota > Metazoa > Mollusca > Bivalvia > Venerida > Mactridae > Spisula > Spisula subtruncata. Next base: position 27,506,528 of record OY787665.1, read on the forward strand.
GCCCCATGGACAAAAAGTTGACATTTTTTTTGGCTGACCAAGGTCACTTTACATTGGGTTAAAGAACAACTCTATTTGGTGGTTTGTGACCTGTATATTAATTTGCATATGAATCCCCAGGTATAAAAAAATGAACTGTGTCTATAGTGGGTCTTTCTTTCAACACTTGCAAATTAAAATGTTTAGAAAATAAACGTTCAAAAACTTCTGAATCGGTCCTCATATTTGAAGTATGAAGTGACGTTGATGTTTCGTAAGTTAATTTAACGCAGATGAATGGAACATGCTTGAGAATTGATATATTTTTTAATTCTCCGTTGTATTAGCACCTTCTCATGAATTGTATACATTGTTTAGCCACATTGTAAATAAATTTGCTAGTACAAACTATAATTGTATGATCATATTAAATGATTCAATATATGTTTAATATGGTTTTCACTGATTTCTAACACCTTATAAAGTTTTTATTTACCTATGCAATATATGAATAGACCCCATAGAAATAGTTTAAAACGAACGATTTAAAGTTAGATGCCGTGTTCTATTCACCAAGCACCTAAATAAACGACCGAAATCTCGGATCACCATCGCGACAATGATGTCAAGTATTGTAAAGTTTCTATTACATACAAAAAGTCATAGCTCTTTCAACGTACTCAAGTTCACACGTAAATATCTGCGTTACTATTCACCCTTTGTGTATAAGTAAGTTGGTATAAGGCGATGCTTAGCGATGTAATCCAAGCAATAAGTGAACAGGAATATATCCTAATATTTACTGGATTATCTGCAGCCCCTTGGAAATTACAATAATTTATCAAAGATTTGTGATAATATAAAACCAATTATCTAAGGACACAAGTTTATTGTAAATATTCAGTACTACAGGAATACAAATGACTCGATGAGTTTTAAATTTTATTGTTTAAAATCGATACATTTATCACGTTTGTAATCCGTATTTGTTAAATTATATATTGAAAGAGAAAATTGCATTTTTAAGCAGAATCGATGAACGAGTTTATTTTCACTGATTTAAACTCATTTTGAATCCGTCTTGAGAAGTGAAAACATCTTTAAATAACAAAATAACAGTTTAATTAAACAAATATGGGTTTCCACAAAGCAACGAAGTTTCCTATTGAAGTGACAAAAGGCAAATCAAGGGAATTATTTCAACTGCGCTTTATGCGTAAAAGTGAATTGGAGTCTAATTTGAGACATAATTTTCGGCTTAACGTTTGTCAAATGGGCCGGCAATTAGACATTTGGTTTAAAGAACAGGTTTACACACTAGGATCGTTAAATAGAGAACAAGAAAAATTCTACCAGTCGCACCGGCGACTTCGGAAAGAAATACGACAGGCGAAAAAGCGTGAATATGCTCGTCGCCAGGAGGAGATCCGGCAGAAATTACATGGTATTAAAGTTAACATGATGGCAATGAAAGTGATTCATAAATGGAGAAGTAACGTTAGACAAAGCAAACTTGAAAGCCAGCTTGAACTCGAGCAGATTCGAGATGCAGTTAGAAAAGCAGATTTGAAAATCGGAAATAAACCGCAAGGTTCTATGAATTCAAACGAAATTAATGAAAAACAGGCTACAGAAACTGACGGGATTTATAGTTCTCGGTCTAAGAGAGATGATACAAATGGTCATACAAACATCGTCAACGCTTTAGATGAACGTTTAAATGGCTCGGGCTTTGACGATAATAATCTTGTGAGTAGAGAAAATGGGATATATTCAGATGATTCGGATATAGACAGTGGACCTGATGCTGAAGATTATATTCCAGATAATGTGGATTTAGTAAATGGTTCGAGATACCCTTCATCACAAGGTCCTAGAATGGAAACAATACCAGAGGAAGCTCAAGAAACGGAACTAGACATTAAAGACCATAGAGGTTTGTTTTCTAACATGATTTATCTATACACATGCACATGCAGTGAAGTTCTACAAATTAGATAGGGAAAAGACGTTTTTAAAGCCAATATCGGGCCAAATGACTGACAAATTTTCATTTCCATTTACTATTTGTATTCCTTATAATTGCTTAATTATATGCATGGTTTCAAAACATTTGAAATAGGCTCATTGTTGTATTGGTATTTTGTGTTTGCCAAATTACTTACAATCGTAGCATACACAGCAAACGACTACCTTAGATTTTTAGTTTTCATTGTCTGCAGCACGCACTAAATTATATACTGTTTACGAATGTTATTTTAAATTTGGGTTTGTGCTCAACTGACCGATGTCCAAATATAAAATTCAATACTATCTATATTACAACTAGTCATAAATTACGAATACGGCTTGTACAAAATATGTTCATACATTATATGTCAATATTAGCGTATAGACTTATATATCTATATTATATCTGAGACTTGATTTGATTTAATGCGTGTAAGTAAGTATGCGTTAATTATCCCCGTCACTGTCAGTCTTGTCTATGGGTATAAAAAAGTTGTATTTACTAGACAATGACAATATTTACCTAACAATTAAAAATTGAGATGGACGACTGTTGTAATTTGGAGACGACAAAGCCTGTGACAGAGTCTGTTGTCTTGCAGTAAGATTAAGTGAGGTGGGTGAATTGTTTCGTACAAGCAGTTGAAATAAATTAACAGGGCCTACTAAGTAAATTGTAAAACATGCAAAGTATCACCCGAATTATTCTGACCGACCACACTCTAATAATTGCACACAAAACCACATTTTTCGGACGATTAAAAAAATACTAAGACTTCAAACTCAAAAAGTGTTAAGTTAAAGTAAATTCAATGTCCTTTATAAATGTGTATTACGTTCAACCGACTGTACATTTACAAACGGACCAAAGGTCGCCGTTACACTCGGCGCCGAACGCAGCAAGAGCACATTCACTTTTGATCCTCTCCATCGGCGGATACCCACGGTCAGTGCCTCCGCTACGTACACCGATTGTTGGTATCCGACGATGGATCCTCTTATACATGTACCATTTCATATACAAGTACATGGACAAAGATGGGCTCTTGCTCAGTCGCACCGAATAAGATCAGCACTGGCTCGTCTGACTTATGATTTGACCCGGCCTCTTGAACCAGGCTCAGCACTCATGCCCCGTTTCTGACCGTAACCGTCACATCAACGCCCGTGTGGTTATATGAATAGATACGGTATACATGTACTTTAAAAAAACCAGTAGACACGCATGCCCTTATTTGACGATGTTAAATATCGTATGCTACGTGCTTGCATTGTCTCATTATATCGTGTAAATGCATACAATCGTTCTAAGAAATTCTGAATTAAGAAATGGATACTTAAATATGTTTAAAATTATAAATTACCCGGACTTTGTAAGAAGTAAGTTTCATTTGTTTTTAGATATTAAGAATTAAGTGAATTGTATTTTTTATTAAAAGTTATTTACGGATGCCCTTGGTATATTTTCCAGAATAATTTTAAAATCCAAAGAAAAACTAAGACTGCCTGCGCTATAACAGTGGTACCATTGTTTACATATTTTATCATGGAACAATGTATTGTACCGTTACACCATTTCAGAACTTCCAAGATTAACAAAACGACGGTTGAGCTTATTAAACCGAAGTCAGTCAAAGCGGGACGTATTTGATGAGACGGATCAGGTGCCATTATTGCCGGATCTAGGTGTTCATAATATAAAACCACGCCCACATCATAGTCCACCAGATACCGTGGATGCAGAGACTCAAACATCGGTAAGTGACCAATGTTTCTTTGACTTATTGAGGTGGTCTTGTTTGTGATTTGGTTTTAAATTGAAATTGACAACCATTTTGAATGATAGTTGTATGAATGTAAATGCTATTAGAAGATCGTGGATTTGACATGGACTAATTTTCGAAATATGGAATTTTATCAAAAATGCTGCCTAATTTCTATGTTGTCCTTGATGTGGTGTTTTGTCTGTTTTGAATATTTCTCCCTGTACACACACGTAGAGCCTACATGTAAACTGTAAAAGGAGTATTTAGAAACAGGAAATGGTATCATTGATAAAGAGTGAAACGATAACAAATCATCCTGTCAACCAATTAAGCAAAGACGAAAATGTGTTATTTAGGTCTTTGAATTAAGTAACGAACACACACCTTCATTTTACGGTACCCCACAACCTTTCTGGTAATTATTATCTATAGGCTTGGTAAAATTACTAATTATTGTACGAGTATATTGCATTTATGTCATTGTTAACTAAAGTAAATGATAATAGACAGGGATAAGTGTTCAATAATGGTATAATTGTACTGTGTACATAACTTTGTTGAAACTTTTGTTTTTCAGAGAACAAGTTTGGTCAATCTAATTTTTCGGTATAACTATGTATTTACATAGGTTACATATGATTGTCATAGTGGCAATGTTGTGTTCCGCTTTCTTAAACAGTATTACAAAAAATCCGTTCGAAGTCAAATGAGAACGGTTTTAAACATAAGCTCTTCTCTTCCGTCAGGTGAACTTTGTTCATCTATGTTAAACTGATTGTAACTGATTTGATTACAGTCTGTAATCTGCCCTATTCTCTTCTTTCGAATGGGATAGTTCCCTCATTACTGTAGTGTAACTTATTGAATCGACAGTACCTATAGTTCTTTAGTTCTAACAAAAATGAATTATTGTTGATTTTGTAGGAGAAATTACGACCCCCAAAAGCCAGTAAGAAAAAAGGAAAACACTTAAAGAACAAATCAAATACGGCACAGGCGGAGAATATTCCAAAAAAGAAAATTGTAGTAAAACTTCCAAGCAACGACTTTCAATCACGAGACAATCATCGACAAGCTGGTGACTATAACGATGACGTTTTCTATTCAGACGGTTCTGATAGTGATTATGATCCCGACGAAGACGTCATGTTTACACGTCATCAAAACTCTGATACCGACGGCGAGTATGATGAGAATGACGCTGATCATGTGTTGCCGCCGACGACGCATGCATTACCTCGTGGTAACCATCGTGCCTTGGTCAAATATAAAACAACTCTACATCGTACTACAAGTATCGAATACGTGCCAGTCGTGCAGAATATTCCAGCAGTTAACAACATTGAACCAGATCTGCCACCAGCCTCTCCAATAGGCAACCATAGTCCATTCCCGATACACTATAAAGAAAGAAGTTTTCACGTCAGACCGGAATATTACGATTATTCACTCGGAAATACTAGTCCAAGAACTCCTAGATCAAAATTCAACAATGACGTTGACGCACACAACAGAACCCCAAGAAACGGCTGGAGAAGTACCGACGATATGAAACAAAGATTAGAATCAGAAAATCATCCACACTTGAGCTCACAGCCTAAAATTGCTATCTTTGGTCGTAAGCCAAACAGTGTAGCTGAATCCACCACGCCACCGAATTCACCTAGTCCAAACACCAGTCAGGTTGGTATGAAAGGTATGTGGCGAAATGGCCGGTCTCATACCAGTAATGTACTGTACACACAAAAACGTGCAAAGGCTGAGGAGCAACAGAAAATACACGATGCTGTTGTGAAAGAACCTGTACAACAGTACGAGAGGACTCGAAGTGGGAGAATCCGACCACTCGGAACCCCTCGATCCCCTTCACAAGACTTAAAAGTTCCCTCGTTTAAAGAACAATATTATAGACACAAACTGCTCAAGTCAGAACGTGATAGTATTCTCAAACAAAACATCAAAATGAAACGATTTATGAACTTCATGGATGCTTTCAAGAAAGGTTAGTTTATTGTCTACTTATCTTTATATTCAAGGCACACTAAGTGTTTACAGTCATTTTAAAACATTATCCTGATATCACGCACTTACTCTACAGAACCATCTAAACTAGGTGAATACCACGACCCGGGATCGAACCCACTCCTCCCGTTCTGTAGGAAACAAAACTGACTCATGACTCATAGATTACGGGGTTTGCTTCGGTGGTTCCAGGCTATGATCTTTCCAAAGACGTTGGGAAAGAGGGTCTGCCAGTTATGAACTCCAAGACATTCTAGTATTATCTTGTCAACTGACTGTCATGTACACCCAAACATGTCACGTTTAACTAACTAGCAATGTAATTGAGACTTGAATGCATATACGATTTTGTGCTCCTTTTCAACGACCTATCCCTTTTTATGTATGTTTACATTATCAATAATAAATTACCAGCTACATTTCTGTATTTCTATTTCAAGATCCAGTGAAGGAAGAGCCGCTTCCTCTTCTTTATCGTGGACAAGTATTTATTTCTTGTTTGAACTTTCCTTTGCTACTGATCTATCCATTATAATTTTCTATTTCTTTTTTTTTCTTACACTTGTATTTATTCAAGTACGTACCTTGTAGACCAAGCTTTGGTCTTTACTAAGGAGTTTGCCTCGCTGTTTATTTCGATTATTATTTCTGTTTAATTTTCTTTAAAAAAGTATCATACTTATATATCGTACTTTCGTATAGGCTTGATAGGGTTTAGTATTCCTTTCCAATTTTGACTAACTATTTACACACATTTGTTCCCATAATATTTACCTTGTTTTGGATAAAATAATAGTTCTTGTAATTCAAATGTATGTGGTTTGTATATAATATACATGTAGTCTTAGTATGGTGTAAGGGTACTAAACGTCTACGCTAAAAGTGTACTTATCTCTACTAATAAAAAGGTTTTTTTAACAGTTATAAAATCATAGTTTTTTTCAAGGCAGATTTTTGTCAGTATGAAGTCTATTCAGACCTAAAACATCCATACATGTAGAAGCCAAAAACCTATAATCGTACTGTGTTGGGTTTTTGCTCTTAATTGGTTTGGTGTGTTTTACGTGTATCACCATTAGTCACTGTCCATCTCTATCAAATTATGCAAATGTCCAAATAGGCTACGTACGTTCCACATGCATCGTCGAGTATTATTTTATCGGACAATTATTAAGTTAAACCCATTATATTGTGACGTATTTATACCGTTTGTAACTGAATTTCTTGCATTCCATTAGTCATCTACATGTATGAATTTCACAATTTCCACCAGTTTGAATGATTGCTTACAAACACTCGGTCAAATAGTTTCAGACAATTTTGCCGACGAAGGCTCCCTCCTTCTTTGAATCAACAGACCGTCCCGAACATTTTGGTATAAAACATATCATGTTGCCTTTCATGCATTTTTATCCGAATTTTCACCATACCAATATAGATTGTAAAGTTAAGCACTATTACTTTGCAGAGCGTAATACTACAGTCCTGCCTCCCATCACCCGTGATTCAGTCGATGAGTCTGACACCGACAGTACAACCACGGAAAACAAACCAAAGAGGACGATCGGGTAGGTTTTAGATATATCATAGATCATTGATCCACTAGCTACAATACCGTCAGTTTAGTATGAATTATATCTGTACTATTACTATTCAGAGCGCGAAACCTGATACTAGTGTTTGATTTACAATACAAATTCGTTTAGACGAACAGCAATAAAACAAGCAAACGGCATATATTATGTCGAGCAAGTTCAAAAGGTCCGGCGAATTTTCTCTGTTCTTGTCTCGAGCATTTGGTTTGTCCCGTTGAGTCCTCGAGATAACGAAGTTTTACTGTACCATTGATGCAATATGGTCATTATGTAAATGTCTCTGGTTTAACCCGATCGTATGTGTATGTCTAGTATTGTCTATGGCGAAAAACATGCTTGGAATAAAATATACAAACTGATTGATGGTCACCATAGAACCTCTAAGAAACATTTTAGTGGGTTCTTTCTGTTTAAGTTTTCAATTTCGTGTTGTAGCAGTGCGTCTATGCACAAAACCATGTTTTAACTTAACTTTTGTTATACGAGCTACAATATCATGTGAAACAAGTTTTCAACGATTGCTTCTATGTGCAGAGAAGTGTAGCCTAAAGTATTTCGGAATTGGGAAGTATACATGTGCGTCTGATGGACAATTATTAAGTAACTGGTAGCCAATCGCCTTAAAGTTTGGAGTCAACTTGCCTGCGAAAGGTTTGAAAATAATTCCTGCTAATGGTTTTTATGAATCTTTTTATTACAGCTCTCTGTTTTTTAAAGTTCAGCAGTCAGAGCAAGACCCACTCCAAAAGCGGAAAGTAGTTCCTGGAGCAGCAACTACGTCACTACGGTTACTGAAAGATTGTAGATACCTCCGCGAGTATAAACCAATGTCTGTGCAAGAAAAGATGGCATTATATCCGGATAAAGAGTCCAGCTGGAATATGCAAAATACGGCTCAATCTAGTGTGACAAATGTTAGCGTAGATTCAAAGTGATTGGCACAGCGTACGTCTGTTTAATAACTCTAGTGTGGCACAAACATTTGGAATGCATCACGTAGTTAAAATAAAATTTTGGCAATACAGTCCAACCTGCCTTAAGCAGCCAGCCAAGGGATGCAGCCAATTTGGCTGCTTAAGCCAGGTGACCACTTAACGGAGGGGCTGAATACTGGGCAAGGGGGGTCGGTTTCGAGCATACATTGTACTTATTTAATGAGACAGGACCTGGTGTATCTAATGGGTTGTTACACATAAATGGTAATATAAAGTATGCCTCTTGTTGTAAAGGGTTCTTCCTCTTCCATTATCATCATCATCATCATCAGGAACAACAACAACTACTACTAAGACAGTAAAAACACATAAACAACAATATAGTTCTATTCAACTTATATTTTAAATATATACATGTATGTATACTCAAGCCATATATTATAACTAGCACCGTTTAATCTTCCGACCGGTTAACCGGTTAACCAAATAACGAATCTGGATCATACATTTGCTAGAGACGTTATTTTGACGAGCAACATTTTCGCCTGACATCGGTAATATAGCGTAATTACGCAGACGTTGAATGTATTATTACGTTTAGATCGTATAAAATTGCATAATAAAATGATAAAAACTTAGTTTTCTCAAAGCTGTTGCGTAAAATGCACGGGAGTCCGAGGTAACGTGCACACAAATCTTGTTTTGACATATCGGAGATTGAAGAGTCGTTCAAAGGGGAGAACACTCTCAACGGAAAGTGATTTACTGCGGTCCTTTTTTAAACTTAAAATACGCGAGCCGTTTAATGAAATTTAAACAATCCTTTTTGGTTCGATTGAAATATAAAGCTTATATTGCGTCTAGACAGTGGTCATCTATTCATAATTATATAACTGTGTAAATTAAATCGAAATGAAACGTGTGAAAATATTGCATGTCAATCTGCGGTCAACGGAAAAACCCGAGTACTTCGACTGCCTTACGTAATTAACAAGTTATTTTTCATGTCAAGTTGTTTATTGCGGATTATAAACAATGACCACCTGCAGACCTGATGATTGTTTTCTTTGACACGGGTTTGAAATTACCGCGGATGATTCAAGCTATATAGATGGCCGCCGGATCGGCGCCTGGCCGCCTAATTATAAATAGGGGCCATATTGAGTATTTGGGAAGCACTTTTGGTGACCGCTGACCGCGGACAGCAGGTGACCGCTAAATCAACGTGTAAAATAGAACAAATTTCGTTGGGGGGCGTCAGAAACTGACCGTTTACACCAGGTGACCGCCGATTAAAGGTGACCGTTAAGGCAGGTTGGACTGTACATGGCTCGTATGCATGCACGTGTATCTAAACGTATGTATGAGCACATACTGGCCTTATTGCTTCATTATGATGACGTCGGCCTTTATAATCGCACGTGTATATGTACCGGAGACAAACGGAAATGCCCGATTGAACAGGGGTTCCACTGAATGACATTAGCACTCATTCAGGTCCACACATTAACTAGATCTAGGTCTCAAACATAGTTTTGTTGTTAAAATTTAGATACTGGAACTTCAAGTAGTATCATATGAAAACATAATTATGCAGTAATATGGTGTTCTTTTCAAATTACTGTATTTTCATTCAATGAAGGTAAAATAGATTGGCCTTACCATGGTTTTCTAAAATCAGCTATCAACTGGTTTTACTAGTGACTTGCATTTCCACTATTCACATGTTGAGGGAATCTTCTTTAAGAGCTTAATTAGCTAATGTCACAGACCATATATCGCTGGCTTAGAATGAGAAGGTCGTAATTACTTTGTGCGACCTTATAAGACTCGTGGCATACATAATAACCATCTTCTTTTGAGCCTATCGGAACTTGTGATGTTGACAGAACCGAAGGTAAAAATCTTAAAGTGTTGTTGATTAAAACTTTCATACAGATGTAACATGTACCTTTAAGGTACAGACATGTATTAATTAGTTTTATTTATTTATTCATCATGTTAACTAACAAGAAAGTGTTTTGTAAATAAACAATACATTTATGTTTGCTTGTACATCATTATAATGTGTTATTTATTGTTCAATAAAGATTTGATCATTATCAATATTACAGGTTTGTTGGATAATTAACAGCAGATTGTCTCCCTTTTTAAACCATTTTTTTTTCATTTCTAACCTCCCTTTGTAGAAAAATATATATAGAAAAAATAATAAGGGGCATGCAAACAGGACACAAACTGCTCATATCATTGGATATGTAGGTATAACCAATAGATAAAACAATATAAAACAAACAGTGTATATTATTCAGAATTTTATTTCATCTACAGTATAAAGGCATGAAAGACAACTACTGCAACACTAAATGATTGGAATAATACACGTTCAGATTGCTTGGCTCAGATTAAGTATAGCAGACTAAACTGCGGTAAGAATACATATATGACAGTATTTTTCTACATAAGTATGAAATAAGGTTAAATGTGACCAGTATACATGTAAGCAAAGTGTATAGTTTTAAGTTTTCATCCAAACATTTTTCTGAAACTGCTTTGAAAAAGTAGAAGCAGATTGAAGAATTTTATTTCTCATGTCCAAAAACCTGATACATGGCCTTCCTTGTCTTAACTGATACTTTTTTATAATACTCAATCTATGTGAAACTGGAAGTCTCTACAAAAACCTACTATTTTTACAAAAGTACTTATTTTGGGGTTTTCCATAATTTAAAAGTATTACATGTACATCATAATGAAGCAAATTGTATTCATATCCTGATATTTCAAGAAGTTACAATTTTTTATGTCAAAACCTGTTTGACACCATTTTGGGTGATGTTGCAAATGACACTCAAACGCTGTTTGATCTAAATGAATTATTGGTGGCTGTAATAGACTACGGAATGACATTATCAAAGCATGCGAAAACATTTGGGATTCTCAGTTGTAAACAAAATAAGGAGTGGGCGGCAATAATCTCCTTTAGGTTCAGACCAAGTCTTCATTTATTTCATTAGAATATGATGGTTGAGTAGTGTGTTTTATCAAAGAATGCAGTGAACTACCGATATACAACATGCATGGAAAATATAAAGACTAGATTTCTCTGTAGTAAAACATGAGTATAACTAGGATTTGTTCTATGAACAAAAGGACAGTAAAGCACGCCACAGGTATAGTTAACAGGATCATTGAAAAGAAATGTAAAATTTCTGTAAATCTATGACAAGTTTACATTTTTTCAGTTACCTGCAGGTCATATATGTAAAAATACCAAAACATAACAGGAAATAAACATTTAAATAAAACAACAGGACAGGAATATAATTATCTACATAGTAATTAAACATTTTGTTTGGTAAATCTATAACAAAAGTATCACAGTAAATGAAGCGTGGAAGTTAGTATCAAGGACAAAATAAATATAATAATTATAACAATTTGAAGTGAAATACCACATTAATTTATGCCAGTTCAGATGAAAATATGTTTACATTAAAGTGTATAGAACTATATTCTAACAGTCATTCAATTTCAAAATAATTACTTGCATAGCTTTTAGTATGATACTTGACTACCTTAATTGCAAATTAAAACTTTTGATGGATTCCGTGTACTTTGATTCAATCGTCGAAAAATAGACGATTCTTATAGTTTCATAGGGTGTTCTAGAACACTTTCGTATGAAAATGGACAGTTTGCATGTCCAATAAATCACAGAAAGAAATTCTGTTAAAACTGACGCGAAAAATGAGTTAATGGATATGAAAGCACAATTGTTTTTCAGTTTTTGAAACTTTTTAAAAAATTATCTTCCGATACAGCTCTATACACTTTAAATTGTGAAAAATTACATGTGCATGGTTGAACCAAAATTATTTTGTGGAAATCACATCGCTTTGAGGAAAATGCTTTGTTTTGGTCACAAGTATTTTTCATGTTATGCCCCCCCCCCTCTCCCTGTAGACCCAATACTGCCCATGTTGTGCAATATATTTTGTTGAAGACAATTTTATTTGGTGTAATATTTATAAAATCAACGTAATATGTGTTAGGGTTGTTTATTTTGGGTTGGTGGGGATAACTGGGTAGTATTGGGGTCTACAGGGGGGGGGGGGGGGGGCATAACATGATGGGTGCCTGTGGTTTTAGCCAGACATTGTCACTCATAAAACAACCAAACATGAAATTAAATATACATGTACCATACTGGAAAAAACACTATGCAATTTCTTCATTTAATATAGTGCATCACCGCAAACAAATGAAAGCTATTATATAACCCATAACCATATTATGAGAAATGTTTACAGAATGTTTATAAAACCAAAACTTTTAATACAAGCACAAACGCTAGAACTTTGTTAAACAAAACTTTAGATATTTAATTAAACTTGCAAGCATTTGTTCAACATACTTATGAAGAATCAATTGCACTTTATATATTACATACAATACGAAATTCTTACAGTAACTACCTACATTTATTCTTGGAAACAAAATAAAACAAGAAGGATGTTGACACAAAAATATTATCATCTACAAAGGGTCAGAGCTCAGGCATCAAACATCCCATCTAAAATTTCAGACATTATGCATGTATTCATGTGGAGTTTCATGTGGAGTTTCATTGAAATTAGATCAATGGTTAAGCAGAATAAGGACAGACACACTTTGTTACATCTATTCATCCCTGCATTAAGACAGACAGGCATCTGTCAGTGAAACACAAAATCAACAAATTTACCGCACACTATATGCTGGAGGCATACCTCTTGTTACTAGTGTATAATAAATGTATCTATGCACCACGAAAATGAGATCTGCTAGAAGCCAACAAAAAGTCACATTGAGTCACAAAGTAAGCCAATCACAGCCATGTCTACGTCACAACAAAACAAACACAATTAATGCCCATCAACAATGAGAATTGGTGGATAGTAAACAAAGGTTTTACCATAATGACTAGCATATGGAGGACTAAAAACAAAAATCTTCTGTCTTCTATATTCACATGGACTTACAATAGATTCAATAATGCTGAGCTAATTACTAAGCCTTTAATTATCCAGTCAGCTTTCTGCTGAAACATGGTGGGCATATGAGTGCCTCCATTCAGATTTGAATCCAGGTCTACAGATTAGACGGAAAGCACGCTAACCACTGAACTACTGATGTACTCCTTGAGACTGTGTTTCAATACATAAAGAATTCAAGGGCCATGACTCTATTCAGTAAATTGTGACCAGGCTCATTACCAATCAATATCATGCTTATCAGAAGACGTGATTAACCCTGCAGAGTGACAAACTAGTACAATCATATTTACAAACAGCTTTACCAGAAACCCACAAACATTATCCCATATCCCCTTGCAAGTCACACACTGAATAAAAGGATACATTTGATATGAGTTTATTAAGGTCCTTATATCGCCCCAATACCTCAGTTATTTGGACTTTTATAGACTGAACAAAAAGTAAACAAATTTGTTTTATCATACATGTAGCGGGATACTGCCCATTATGTAATTCAAACTAGAGCTGTTGCAATTCGACAGGACAGACTAACATACCCCCTGCCGCCAAAGGGCCATAATTCTGGCAAAAGTTATCATAGCGCAAATTTTTTCCTTCACGAACATCTGTACTTTCATACGTGTGAAAGTTTGTTGGAAATCCTGCAAAAGCTGTATAGCAGTATACCTCTGTTAAAGTTGTGCAGGGGGTATAATGAGAAAGCTCATCTTAGGACAATAGTGAACAATTTAAATAAATAAATTAAATTTAATGCAACAGGAAGCACTGATTGGATAATAATTTCTCCCAATATCCACAGATAACTTCTCCATCATATGCATAAAATAACTTCTCCCGAAACAGCAAACACCAACATATCACAGACATATATATCATCACAGTGCAATCTCTCCAGGGGTGGTATTAAATATTGATCTTTCTTGACTTTAGGATAAGGACAACCAATCAGATCACATTATATTAAACTCTTGGTCAGTAACAGGAGATATGATTGGCTATCCTTATTCTCAAATTAAATAAGATCAATATTGATTACCACTCATGAGCAATATCCTCTCCAAGACACACATCTCCAGTGGGAGTTATTTATAGCATTGTAATTGTTGCAGAAAGGTTTAGATAATTATAGTTTAAACCTCTACTCCATAAGGGGAGACAATTCAATCATAGACATGAACTTCATATTATGCGTTTAAGACATCATTTAACAGCCAACTAACAATATAACAATGAGTATTAGCACATATACTATATACTGAACTACATGGATACATGAGATAATAAAATACCCTAGCTATAAGAATTCATAATAAACAAAAACTAAAAAAAATGGGACGGAAAACAGCATGTTTGAGTTCACTTGAACATGTATTATGCAACATAAAATGATGTAATATACATTGGCTTCTCCTATAGATGACTGTCAAGCAGTTCATAACACAATGAGACTACTGAGTATCTCAATATGTACATCTATCACAAAGCGCAGAAAGTCTATCATTATCTTTCACAATATTTACACTTTGATGTGTTTTTCAATGGTTTCTGTCACACCGATAAATTATTTTCTCATTATTCCAAGAAACATGACTTATCAACATCTTTTCATGAAAATGAGATTAATGCCCATTAATAGTGTGATCAAATTTGGCGAAGATTTGATAGACTTGATACAAAAACATGATTCCTACAAGGGGCCATAACACCAGTAAAAATAATCTGACCAAAAATTACTGACAATATACACAACCCAACTTGGTTTCAATAATCTATATTTAGATTCACTGAAATCAGGCCTATGGTTACAGAGAACAAGTGCAGACAAAGGCAATGATGTTTATAAAAATCACATGAAATTTACATAATTAGAGTATTTACTGGTGTATCACATTACAGTGACATGAAAATAAGTAAAATATAATATGTCACCCACACATATAAGCATAGGGGCTGTATTTTGTAATGACTCGCATTACATCGAATTTGATGAACACTCAAAACAAAAAGTGTTTCTAAATTTCCAGAGCCTGGACCCAGATTTGGACCAGGGAGCTTAACACTAGGCCACCCTTCCATCCATATATACAACTGTGTGTTTCTCCAAAACGTTCAATAACCCTGCATTGAGTAATCTGATAAATACTATATTACATAATGTACATAGTTATTTACAATATCAAATAATTTAACAATCAATATAGAAATTCCATGCTAACTTTGTTATTACGATTAAGGGAGTGCAAACTGGGCCTAATAAAGCTCCTATCTCTACTGAAATATGCTTTTCACAAAAACAAAAGTACATCTTCACATACTGAGGAACACTCCTACTAAGTGCCATGATCATTGCTAAAAACTTGCAGAGATAAGTGCAACACAATAGATTTTGGCACCCGATTTGTCTGCTGAGTGCAACCCAACATGCTGGGTAGGAGGTGGAGTGCAACCCAACTTACCGGGTAGGTCAACATTCTAGTAAACATTATTCCATTGAAAGGTAAACTACCTATTATAACATGATTGAACACATAATGCTGACACATAGAACATATTCAAAATGGGTTCATTCTATATCCAGAGGCAGCCGGTGAGAAAGGGTTCACTTTGGCCCACATCAAGGCTTCATTAGGGGACACAGCTGAAGATCCATCCTCAAGGAAGTATGCTAGACCCTTAAATAAACAAACAAAACAATACATACTTGTGTGTGTAATGCTAAATTTTAAATATTCAACTTACATTTGAAAATTTTTGGAAGATTGCAGACATTCTAACAAAACGGGTTCGTTTGACTACATATTGACTTAATAACTAATTTTGTCTCACAAAATGAAAGTATAACAAGCCACACAAACCCAAATTATTACATATTATATATTATAAGATACATGTATAAGGTTAATCCAGCTTTTTCAACACACCAAACAACTCTGTAATCACGGATAGACTGACAGATTGATAGGCAGACATGGGCAAATCTACGTATGCTTCTCCATCGTTTTGATGGGAATAAAAATCTCCCCAGATTGTTTTTTTTATCAGAATGCACAAAAATTAATCCCCACAAATCAGTGGGTATACAGTATAATCGGCTCAATCTACCAATTGACTTTTGCAAATACAAGCTTTCGCGTTTCGCCTATCATCGGCATATTTGCAACTACAAATTCTAGCGATTTTAAAACTCCCTTGATGTCCTTATTAATGTTTTGAACACTTTCTTGGTTACTAAATTTCACAAATTTCTTCCACTCGCTAACTTCACAAAAATTAAAAAATTTACACTATTTTAACAAAATGTATTTTACCTGAATTCTCTCCCCTGTTAGACTGGATAAGTGTACGTCAGAGTGTGAGGGTAAGTGAGTATTAGATACAATATCCTGTCCATACATCATTATATCTGTCTTATCACCAACCCTAGACATCAGATTCATGTAGGTGCCTTTATGTTCCGCTGGTATCAAATCAGTATTAACAGGTTTACTGAAAAGAAATACTAAAATTTACTAAAAACGCAATATTTTCGTGTATCTTTTAGCACAAGTATGTAAGAATTATGACATTCTATTCAACAAACATGCCAAAACGAGCTCTCAAACAAGACATCTCAAAATCAATAGGTGTCATCTACTTTTGCTGGCCAATCTCCATGCAATGTTTGAAGATCCAAGGGCAAAGGTGTATTGAGTTAAAGAACAGAACACATTTGGTGTACAAAAAATGGTCAAGGTCAAAGTGACCTTGACCTTTAACCACATAATCAATGACCTTTGACCTATTGACCACAAAATCAATAGGGGTTGTTGCTGACCAACATCCATGTTAAGTTTGAAGATCCTAGGGCAAAGCATTCTTGAGTTATTGAATGGAAACCATTTGGTCTACTGACAGACTGACCAACCGACATGTGCAAAGCAATATACCCCAATATCAAAGATGGGGGGAATAAGTTGTGATACATTCTTACCATGGTTGAGCACTATGAACAGTAATCCAAGCATTGCATTGAGATTCAATATCCGACACAGTAATACCAAAATCTATGTAACTTTCTTGCTGTAGAATTCTCCTGAAAAAAAAGTAGAAAAAATTGTTCATCAAATTATCATAATGCCCAAAGTTACAAAATGAATACATCATTAATACGCAGCTAGGGCATGTTTTAGGTATCACTACAAAGACACTGTGTTCACCAGTACTCTATATACAGTTATTAGCAAGGGAAAAAAAGTTTGCCTTCATCAGCACTGTTTGGGAAATTTAAGCAACTCTGACCATAATTATACCCCGTTAAATTAATTCAAATTATATAAATGTCAGCATATCGCTGGCCTAGCATGAGAGGGCTGAATCTTATAAGACTGTAACATACTTAAAATCTGCATCACAAGGCGCTTTTTGTAAGCCTTTTTCATGAAAATTGGAGCTTTTCATGCTAACCAAACTGAAGTTGAAACAGCTTTTGTTTTATTATTCATATAAGTAAAGAGACATGTTCAGACAGTTTTTTCTTGTTTTCCCAAAATATTGATTTTGTACTTACGACCTTCTCATGCTAAGCCAGCGATATGCATGTTAATGTACAAATGTTGATGTAACTGTTAGCTTCCAAAGAACATGAGTACACACATATGAAGAAAGAAAGAGGTAAATCATGTATACCTTGTCCTCTGAAACAATGGTTGTACGATACTGTGATAACCACGTTTGATGGCTTCTAATGCACCTACATAACAACACACTGCCAGTAATTCACCTTTCTTCCTATAAATGTAATATATAACACATCAATGATTATACCATGTGCTTCGAGACAGATGAAATACAACAGAATTTACCAAGGGTGGCAATCAATATTGATCTTACCCAAATTCAGCATAAGAACAACCAATTAAATCACTCTCTTGGTCAGTAACAGGCTGATTAGAAATCTGCATTCCCCAATTAAATAAAAGTAATATTTAATACCACCCTAACAAGTATACAAGGATATATTCTTGAAAATAATTCTTCATAAGATAACTAAAAGAATTTAAGATACATAAAAGTACATTTCAAACAAAGGGCTGTAACTCTGGCAAAATAATCTGACCTAAAATTCCAGACAATATGCAGAACTAGGCTTGGTAAAAAGTATTCATAGGCAGCTTCATTGAAATTGTACCAATCGTCAAGAAGAACTAGTGTGGACAAACTTTGCGACATCCATCAAGACATCTAGCACAAAATCAATTTGCCACTATATGTGGGCGATATGATTAAGCTGAATTAAGTCGACAAAACATACAGCCTAAATAGCACATGATAATGACCACACTATGTAGCCACTAACTTAGTAAAACTTTGTCTTACCTATGTGTGAGTAAAATCTCCGTTCTGATACAACCAATCAAATGTAACACTTCAAACACACTATCAGCCGTCCAATCTGTGGTCTTCATTATATCTGAGAATACATAAAACATCAATGAGACATCATTTGAATAATTAGGCCAAAATTGTGACCTCTAGTGTCTGCACAAGCAAACTGTAAACAGACTTACCGAAAAGAGTGATCCCCATTAGATAGGGGGTGTGGCAATGAGTTATTTTTTAAAAATTGTCTAAAAAAAAATTAAGCAAAGAAGGAATAAGTTCTTACCTTTAACATTCTGAAGTCCCAACTCTAGTCCTAATTCTGGTGAGGTAGATAGAAGATAATACATGGTACATTCAAACAGATCATTTCTACGCTTCAATTTCTCAGCTTCTATCAAACAGTCAGCTTGGCTAGGTAGATGAGCCTATAAATGTATATAAACAGCAGGATCATAAAATATGTCTATGAGGTACTGTTTTAGTGGTTAATTAAGTTAGCAATGTGGAAAATATTTAATTTACCAAGTTTGCTAACTTTTCCTTGGGCATAACTTTAAGCATATAAAGAATACTGTATTGAAACTTTAATAATTTGCTAATATTTCTGTACATTAAATGTCTGAAATTCACAACTCACTCACTTGAAATTATCCACCTATATCAAGCATTTTAAAGATCAAATCATCAATTTAAAGTAACATATTCTAATGAATTTGACTTGAAAATCAGAAAAGTTCACTTTTAAATCTGGTATTTTAAGTATAAGGTGATTTCGAAGAATGCTAAAAAAGTTAAACAAACACCATCTTATTAATTAACTGAAAGACTTCAATACTGCTTTCATGGTTGATTCCTATCCACCAGAACTCCCAACACATTGCTAATTAACACCAAGCCCAATAGACATTTCCTAGTCTAATTGCTACTCAGTACTAGCTTTCATTGTTAAATGGTAGCTAATAGCATCAACTTTTCATATTTAATTTCTTTGACATGTCCAAGAAATGAGATTAAGCCTTTTAAGGAGAGGGCTAATATAGGCAAAGCCCAACCCCATTTATTTGAAATAAAATATATATCAAATTAAAGCTAGGCATTATCATTGTCACTCAGTGGTTGAGGATTGTCTGTGCGCTACAGTATTTATATACTAAACATACATATAAGATTACCTTTTGATGTAGTGTGTTTATTTCATCATTAGTTAAGCCACATCTAGCACAACATTTAGCCAGCAATATCTTGTTGTCTGGCACTTGATGTAATAAATCTATAGCTAGTTCCCTACAGAGTGAAAATACAATGGTGTAGATGGCATATTTATCACATACATACCGGTGTAACAGTCCAGTTTTTCCCCCAGTCAATTTTTTCCCCCCTAAAATAAAATGTTTTACAAGGGGGGAAAAACTGACTAGTCCTAGTCCCTAGTCAGTTTTTTCCCCCCTAATAATGAATGTTATGCTATGGAAGAGAACTAACTTTTTTCTTCTCCCTGGACTTTTTCCCTCTAAAACTTAATGTTTTAAATGTTATGCGATGGTTGAAATACATGTGTAACTGACTTTTTTCCTCCGTCTGGATTTTTCCCTCTAAAATTAAATGTTTCATATGTTTTGTGATGGTGGAAAAAACTGACTACTTCTAGTCAACTTCCATCATACTTGTAGATGTCAAATCAGAGGGGGAAGAAACTAACTAGTCCTTTCTTTCCCCCATCATACTTGTAAATGTCTGAACAGAGGGGGGGGGAAAGAAACTGACTAGTCCTCTTTTCCCCCATCATACTTGTAAATGTCTGAACAGAGGGGGAAGAAACTGACTAGTCCTCTTTTCCCCCATCATACTTGTAAATGTCTGAACAGGGGGGGGAGAAGAAACTTACTAGTCCTTTCTTTCCCCCCATCATACTTGTAAATGTCTGAACAGAGTTGGGGTAAGAAACTGACTAGTCCTCTTTTTCCCCCATCATTCTTGTAAATGTTTGAACAGAGGGGGAAGAAACTGACTAGTCCTCTTTTCCCCCCATCATACTTGTAAATGTCTGAACAGAGTTGGGGTAAGAAACTGACTAGTCCTCTTTTTCCCCCATCATTCTTGTAAATGTCTGAACAGAGGGGGAAGAAACTGACTAGTCCTCTTTTCCCCCCATCATACTTGTAAATGTCTGAACAGAGGGGGAAGAAACTGACTAGTCCACTTTTTCCCCCATCATTCTTGTAAACGTCTGAACAGAGGGGGAAGAAACTGACTAGTCCTCTTTTCCCCCCATCATACTTGTAAATGTCTGAACAGAGAGGGAAGAAACTAACTAGTCCTTTCTTTCCCCCATCATACTTGTAAATGTCTGAACAGAGGGGGGGGAATAAACTGACTAGTCCTCTTTTACCCCCATCATACTTGTAAATGTCTGAACAGAGGGGGGAAGAAACTGACTAGTCCTTTCTTTCCCCCATCATACTTGTAAATGTCTGAACAGAGGGGGGGGGAATAAACTGACTAGTCCTCTTTTCCCCCATCATACTTGTAAATGTCTGAACAGAGGGGGAAGAAACTGACTAGTCCTCTTTTTCCCCCATCATACTTGTAAATGTCTGAACAGGGGGGGGGAAGAAACTTACTAGTCCTTTCTTTCCCCCCATCATACTTGTAAATGTCTGAGCAGAGTTGGGGTAAGAAACTGACTAGTCCTCTTTTTCCCCATCATTCTTGTAAATGTCTGAACAGAGGGGGAAGAAACTGACTAGTCCTCTTTTCCCCCCCCCATCATACTTGTAAATGTCTGAACAGAGTTGGGGTAAGAAACTGACTAGTCCTCTTTTTCCCCCATCATTCTTGTAAATGTCTGAACAGAGGGGGAAGAAACTGACTAGTCCTCTTTTCCCCCCATCATACTTGTAAATGTCTGAACAGAGGGGGAAGAAACTGACTAGTCCTCTTTTTCCCCCATCATTCTTGTAAATGTCTGAACAGAGGGGGAAGAAACTGACTAGTCCTCTTTTCCCCCCATCATACTTGTAAATGTCTGAACAGAGGGGGAAGAAACTGACTAGTCCTCTTTTTCTAGTCAGTCCCCCCCTGGAAAATATAACTAGTCAAACTAAAAGTCAACTTAAAATGAACAATTTCATAAGGGGGAAAAAATTGACTAAGGGGGGGAAAAATTGACTGGTCAGTTTTTTACCCGGGGAAGAAATTGACTAGTTATTTTTGTCCCCGGGGAAAAAATAGATGGGGAAAAAACTGACTGCTACACCGGGTACTGCAATTTTCCTTTTGAGAACAAAAGACAGAACAATGTAATATCACACAATTTTCCTTGTATGCGGGTAAGTGTAGCAAGTATGAAATATTCTTATGTTCATCATGGAGTCTATTTCAGATGTTTGATACAGAGAATTTGGATGCAATGCACCAGCTTTTTCAGAATAGGCTCCTTGGTTTTATATCATGCCTGCCAATGAAATAACAGGAGGAACCTGACAACTGAGATATTATGTTAGTTGTTAATGAAATTTTATTTAAATGAGTTCCATTAGAAAAGCCTAGAAAACAATTGTGAACATTTGCCAAACTACTGAACTACAAACTACTAAAAGGTCTAAGCAAACATGAACATACCATTCTCCTAGTCGTTCACATCTCCGAGACAACATCTCTAGTGCCAGTGATGTATATGATTGTAGATCACCTAGTACCAGTCCCATAGATACAGCTAGTTCTAGTTCATTACCTTGTATCAACTTACACATTGCTTTCTGTAACAAAATGTGAACCTTTAAGGCAGTTGTATTTTATCATTATAATGTCTAGGTCCCACAAATCATTTTTGCATTGGCGAAGTTCTACTGATTTTATAAATGGGCATCGAAAGGCATTGGGAAAAGGATCCGTATGGTCTAGGGGAAGCTTCAGGGAAGCCATTTGTGAAATCCCTGTTCCAGGTGCCTCCCCAAGCTAATTTATTTACACAAAAATGCTCAGTGGGACCAAGGCTTAAAGTAACAAAGAGATGTTTGTGGAACATTGTATCCCCTATGGCAGTCAAAGTCATTTATGTAAAAAGTCACTGCAACTATGACCTACTGACTTCATAATTAAATGGGGCCACGTACTGATGACAAACAGCATCACTATAAAATTTGAAGATCCAAGGCCATTATGCTCTTGATCGAGTTTCTGATTGGAAACCAATTCATCTACTAACCAACAGACACAAAAACTGACTGACATATGCAAAGCAATATTCGATGGGGTAGTGAATATCACTGAACGCAAGAAACACATGTTGATAGCATAATTTTAGATCATAAAACTAAAAGCAACTTGCCATATAAACAAATGCGTATGCAACACTTTTGATAAGTTCCTAGTGAAATAACAAATGAGTCTACATAATAGTTTCCCTTATTTAGTGATGTGTGAGAAATACGATAATACATGAGGACATATACCTGTGGATGATCCATGGCCAGATAACAACAAGCAGAATGTACAGGTGATCCGTTCCTAAAGTACCAATCAGCCCATTCTTCTACTGTTCTATATAGTAACCTAGGAAACACGAATAAACATATACTGTAAAATCATTTAATTTCGATGGGATGCGATTTCGTGGTTGAAGGTGAACCTTGAAATCCACGAAATTTAATCCCCCACAAACATTAATGATTTTACAGCAGAAGGGTTGTTAAAAAACATGATATTTGGTTAGAACTTTGATTGAATTAATTCCACTAAACAGTCTAAATAACTGTGAAATATTTTATGATTCCTCTTACAAGTTTGTCACCAAATCATTTGATAAATGTAAGCTTTAAACTGAATCTCCCACCAACAAGGTAATTAAGTAACAGAAAACTGCAGTCAGCCATTTTTGTTAAAAGTCCTCTCCTGACTGACACACAGTGACAACTGACTGACAAAGGAATTATATTTTAATTATGTAGAAATCACTTCATTTGAGTCAAAAAGTAAAGATACAGAACATACTTTTTGTTAGCTTCAGAAGATTCACTGACTCCATTACACATGTCTGACTGATGGTTTGTAGTGTTTGTTGCTAGTCCCTCACATGCAACCTGTGCAGATAGTACAGCATCAGACATCTGTCCCCGTGTTGTATAGAAGTCTACCAGCATCTCTGTGTTACCTACCGCTGTACAAAACACAGCAGTATCATCCTTATCTTGCTGTATCAAAAACTTGCTGTACCTGATGTAGAAACATATTAGGTGAATAAACACAACTTGAAGTGGGGTTTTTTTACACAAAAATGTATATCTCTCACGAAGGGCCTTAACTCTGGCAAACATCATATAACCAAAGATTCATGACAATATGCTCCACTGTGCTCCACAATATGCTCCACTGTGGGAAAAAAATGATAGTATTTCTGTTTAATCAGTGTTTGTTGGTTTATTTTCATTATTTCCACTGTGGTATGGATCAGGTAATCATGTGAAGTTTCATTGAAATATGGACAATGGTTAAGGAGAACAAGTGATGATGAATTTGGTGACTGAATCCACACAGGCAGACATCAAGATATCCAGCAAAATTTCAATTATGCCCCCACTGTTTGGGGTGGTACCATAAGGTGCTGAAAGTTTCGAGTTGAGATCATTCACCAAAATAAATACCCCTCGAATGATTTACAGTTCATCAAATTATGGATAGATGCTTTAACAATTATTGTAAAAAAATCACAAAAATTCAATGTTTCTTCTGCAGGTGTGCAGCAGTTAGTCGGTAATAAAAATAGAAATTAATGACTTTATTATCATACCTATCAGTAAGTTGTTTCCAGTACTGATGTGAAACACCAGGTGACACTGCTAATGCTCTTTCCCATTCACCAAGGGCAACCATTAACTCACAGTATCGTTTCAAATTTCCTGTTTTTAAATGTAACATAGCAGCATCTCTTAGCCGGTCCTCCTTTGAACGTGAACCAATGCCAAGACCATACTTGGACATTTTAGCCATTTCTAATTCTTGAGCCTCCGACTGAAAATATATACAAAGAGGCTTGCTTTATTGGGTTTAACACAATTTCTCGATAATTGTTCAGTTATATATGGCAGCCAATTCACCTTTAAGTTACCAGTTTTCCTACAAAGGGCAAAATTCCTGTCAAAAATCATCACAGTGCTTTGATCCTCTGAGCACAGTTGGTCATCCTTGCAAATTTAAATAAATCTAGCAAATTATTTGCAGAAGTTGGTGCCCACAATAATGGGTCTACAGACTGACAGACAGTCATCCATATAATTAATCAAACTTGAAGCCCTGGGCTCACAAATAAATGTAAGGTCCCTTGAATACACAGGTTATTTGTTTGCTTGTTTATTTGGGTTTAACGCCGTTGCTCAAATTTGTTTTAGTTAAATGCAAACGCTGATTGAATTCTATCAGTACTAAATTACTATTTCACAATGAACCAGCAACTTCTCTTCATGTGAAGGAAAAATGACATTCTTAATAATGTTGATGAAAGAATAACCTGCCACGACAGGAAATCAAACCGAGATTGCCAGTTACAAAACCAGTGCACTAACCACTGGACTGGAGGTGGATATAAACAATAGATTAAATAGGGAAATGTAAATTACTCACACAATGATATTTGATGATATGATTCACATGCATAATGCCATTTTTGTAGTTCTCTGATAATAAAGTGTCATCTAAACCTTGTAATACCGACACAAGCTCCCACAAATTCTCTGTACCTGCAGGGGCCTGAAAATAACCATACAATAGATATCAGCCATAAATTGACAACCATACTGGTCAATAAAAGCTACCATTTTCAACCCCAAATCAAGTCCTAACAAGAAGCAGTCACTGACAGCCATATCCCCCGCCGAAGGAAAAATTGAGGTAAACGACAAATATTATCACGAAAGCTTCATAAAGATGACCACTACAGTTGAATTGTTGTTGTTGCAAACAGGAATAATGTCAAAACAACCGAATATCATAACACATAAAAAATGAATGAAACAAAGTTTCATCAAAATTCCTTAAGAAATGTAGGAGCAGTTGCACACAGAAGTTAATTAATATGTAAAAAATCAACAAAGGGCCATAATTCTTTCAAAAATGGTCGAAATAAAAAACCCTGACGATATCGGCTAGTGCACCTCATAACTGTACTTCTGTAAACGTTTTGACAAAATTCCATGAGAAATATGTCAAAAATTAACAAAGGGCAATAACTCTGTCAAAAATGGTTGAATAAAAAAATCCTGACTATTTGCGCTAGGGGACATCATAGCAGTTATTCTGTGAAAGTTTTGTCGAATTCCCTTAAGAAATGTAGGAGGAGTTGCAAACAGAAGAATTTATATGTAAAAAACCACAAAGGGCAATAACTCTGACAAAACTAGTCGAATAAAAAAATCCTGACAATATGCCCTGGGGGACATCATAACAGTTATTCTGTGAAAATTTCGTCAAATTCCCTTAAGAAATGTAGGAGGAGTTGCACACAGAAGAATTTATATGTAAAAAACAACAAAGGGCAATAACTCTGTCAAAAATGGTTGAATAAAAAAATCCTGACAATATGCGCTGGGGGACATCATAACAGTTATTCTGTGAAAGTTTCGTCGAATTCCCTTAAGAAATGTAGGAGGAGTTGCACACAGAAGAATTTATATGTAAAAAACAACAAAGGGCAATTACTCTGTCAAAAATGGTCGAATAAAAAAATCCTGACAATCTGCGCTGGGGGACATCATAGCAGTTATTCGGTGAAAGTTTCGTCGAATTCCCTCAAAAAATGTAGGAGCAGTTGCACACAGAAGTTCGGACGGACTGACGGACGGACGGAATGACGCCTCCCATTACCATATCCCCTTCAGCGGGGGATAAAAATATTATATGTACATTATGTACATTAATTTTTGTGTGGGATTAAATTTTGTGGGTTTTGTGTTTCATCTTCTTCCATGAAATTTAATCCCATCAAACAATAATTTTGACCTGAAATGCAAATTCCACAAATCAACGTCAAATTGAAACGGTCTTCTTTACCAAATCCACAAAATTAAAATGATTTTACAGTATCTTAAAAGGGAACAACTCTATCATGCGTAATTGTAATTACGCAATTTGTATATCAATATGTTGTATTTTGGGGTGTATTGTTTACAGTGAAATGATTGTATCTTGTATTGGATTTAAAGTAAGTTAACCAGCATAAATTGTAGTACCAAGAAGAATTTGGAGAACAGCTTGAGGGTCCTGTTTCTTGCATCAGATGGAAACTCTTCAGCCTCCAATTTCAATTCCTTAGAAACACGTCCAGTTAGAAGTGGCCCCTTTCCAGGTCCCATCACACTTTCTGAAATTGTAAGAAAATCCATGCAAAAATCAATAGTACATGATTAGTTCAAAAATCAAAACAGATATGAATTCGACAGAATACTGGTATTGTATTTATGCACTTAAACATTAGATGTGACTGAAAAATGAAATATTAAAAGATTTTAAACAAGACTGCATTCAGTAAATGCTTATGTCCCGTTTAAAGCCTTATTAATTGCAAATAGCGAACTTGAAGTCATTCAGGGGCCATAATTATGTTGAAATGTTTGATAGTGTTACATAGCTTTGACAATGTATTGTCCCTGTGAGGATATCATTAACGGCAACATATGGAATTAAAATTCAGAACATGCATTAAAATTTCCCCATGTACTTGCGATGTCAATAAATTCTGATGACTTCCACAAAGATTCACCTAGACAAGAGGAACCTGTTCTCGAAGCCTCAAGAAGCTCGTTAATTTCAAACTGGAGTACATCGCCCAGGCAAAAAATGCTCAGTGTGACCTAGGCTTAACAAATCCATACATTATGTGATACTCACCACTTGTACCCATTATCTGGTTCCATGACTTGCCAGCAAGTATGTTGATTTCCACAGGTTGAACAAGTGAAGCCAGGGACCAAAGTCTTACAGTAGAATCCCTAGAACACGATGCCAGCAGAAATGGTCTAGAAGCATGACAGGTCAACCCTGAAGTAAAAGCAGTAGCCATTGATGTAGATCAGTACATATTAAGCTATTCTCCTTGCGGTCCTTGAGTTCCAAGCTAATTGAGTTACTAGGAAAAAGTAAATCAGCGTAAATGAGCTTCGAATATCAAATCCTATCCAGGAACTAAATTGACCATGATTTTATCTGTGAAAGCAGTCTGTCATTACTTACCAAAAATGTGAAATAAAGATTTTACAAAATATAAAGTGATTAACAGCAGTATTTCAGTGTTAATTTTTGTGTGTTCTATGCTTTGCTGTTTTAATCTTCATAAATAGACTACCCAGGGAAATTACCCTGACTTAATAAACACACAGAATATTACAATGATGAAGTAGCAAATCAGCATTGATTGCGATTATTTCAACTTACCATAGACATCAGCCCCATGATCTAACACAGCATGCATACACGTTCCTTCCCTGAAGTCCCACATTCGTATAGAGGAATCCCAGCTTCCTGATATAATCAAATATGGTATCTCCATGTTCCAGATTAATCCACGTACAGGTCCTTTATGACCATTTAATGTACAGATACACGCATCTTGTGAGTAATCCCACACTCGTATTGAACTAGATAAAAATACAAAGCAATCCTAGGTTACCACACAAAGGTTCCAAAGTGCTTCATTTTGGTAAAATTTACCAGTACCTGACTCATAAAATTGGCTTGGGACTCACTGAATTATGGAAAAACTTTATGTTCAATGAAAAAAGTACCTAAAGGTTTCAAATCAAAAATGAAATATTTATCAACTTCCCATGTAGCTGTATCAATTTGCAGGTCCTTTGTATGGTGACAATGGGTTCCATTTTTGTTTTAAAAGAGAATATGGGGTATATTTATCAACAAATTATATGCAAATACATTTTACAAAATGGAAGTACACAAAATTTTAAGCACAAGAATATTAGATTTCTGACATATTATAAAGCTAGCAGCTTATACTAATTACTTACCCATCGTCTGACCCACTACACAACAAGTTCTCTTTCAAGGGAGACCATTTCACATGGAACACTTTGCTAGTATGCCCTGGAAAATATGTGTAACATTATAATATAACACTTGTTTTAAGTGACACAGACCACCTTTATCATTGGTTCAAACCACCGCAATCAAAAGTGTTAATTTGCAGTCAAACAAATATTATTCGTTTGATGATGGTGGTCTTCTTAAATGATGTCCTCTCTTATAATCTTTGTGTACAATTAAAAATTGCATTGATATTCCCGAGTGCTATTCTACAATAAAAGCTGACAAGAATAAAGGACAACTTATCTGAGATGACATCTGCATCAATGTTATTTCATATGACTTGCGTAAAAGACTTGCGTAAAAGATCATTTGATATAAAAATAGCATTTTTCAAATTCACAACAAATTAAAAACCAATCAATGACTTCCAAAACAGCAAATCAATTACACTGTGGAATTCTAATCTCTAGAATCTTACAGGTGAAGACTTTTAATGGTTGATCTGAACTTGTATCATTGTATATAGGATTTCTCATGAGATGTCTTTGAAGATCAACATTTTTTAAACGAGTCTAGAAAACAAAGGTTATTCAGCGAGCCATTGGCAAGCTTAATAATTTGTTTTCTTGATGAAATTAGGAAATCTGGCCCGGTGATTATAAACATTTCTCATTCTCATACTCAAACTCCATACTCCATGCTCCAACTTGAAAAACAGCTTTTTAAGATTTTTTTCATCAAAACCGACACCAACTTGTAGCAAATGATCTAACTAAGAAAATTAACACCCTTTTCATATGTTTCCGTTCAGAAATAAAGAAATGACAGCAACTTTTGTAACTAAGAAATGCTCCATTTGGAGTACGGCGTATGAGTTGGAGCATGGAGTACGTTCTCCAATGTTTATAATCACCGGGCCTGGATCTCAAAGACAACAAATGACAGATCCTTTTTATCACACTACCATAGTTACCGAGTCAAACCAAAGTCAGATCTAGATCGAATTTGAGCCAACAACGTTATGTTTTAGCACCAAAAAGCTGGTGATGTCAGGTATTGTTATCACATGGAATATCACGTTATTTATGTGACAAAATATACTATCAAATCAATTATAAGAAAAAAGACATGATGAATTCTAGCAGAACAATAGACTGAGTAAAAAGCTTACCAGTGAAGACTTTTAATGGATTGTCAGAACTTGTAGCCGTATAATAGACCCTCACATTCTTATCTTCACATCCAGTGGCTAACATATCTCTGTATAGATATAGTCAAACACAAGAGATGTTTGTAAAAGTCAAAAACATGAAATGGAAAGTAAACAAGATGGTTTAAAGGGCCTGAGGTCGTGCACCTGTTGAAGTATGCACCTAATAGTATGGTGAAGCTCTAGGCATTGCAGTTTCAGACAAGAAGATTTTTGTTTGTTTCCGATTTTATAAGTCTATGTACAAATGGGCCAATTATGACCGCATGGGCAGAATTTGAAAATCTTGGTTGAGGACCACAAGATGATGCTGCATACCAAATAACAATGCTCTATGCATTATTTGAAACAATAATATTTTTGTATGTTTTTCCTATATTAGTCTTATAATGTAAAACTAGTTTCCCAATGTATAGATCTATCTCTGAGACATTGTTAAAACAAAATTTCAATGGGACAGACAGACCGATGAAGTCGTAGCTGTATGCCCCTACAGAGAAAGAGAATAATAAGAGTGCAATACATACTTGTTATGTGGACTCCAATCACATCCATATACAGCTGCAGGATGTCTATATTTCTGTATTAATTCACCATCTAACTGTCGTATTATACTACAATATCAAAACAATACATCTGTACATAGAACATTCCACATACCAGACCTCAAATTCTAGCAGAAATCTCATCCCATATGATTGAATTTGAAATAAATCATTCTGAAGTTCAAGCTCTATAAATTTTACTGAAATAAACTAAGGATAGTAATTTCTGTTTTAAGATGCTCATTTTCAGCCTAGCCGCTAAAGATAATTACCTAAATGATACATGTCAAAATTTGTGATGAGGTTTAGTTGAAATTGAGATGTTAAGGGGATTGGGCCAGAGCGCAGTGAATTCCTCATTTAACTCTCAAACTAGCAAAAATAATTGAACAGCAAATTATTAATTGCAGAGTATTCACAACAATGTGCAGCAATGGTTGAGGAAAATCAGCATTATTGGAAGATATGACTTGTGGGGTTACAAATCCAGCACAGACATATCTAAATGCTTACCAATATCCATCAGCACCAGTGGACATAATTCTTTTCGAGTCTTTATGATTCCATACAACAGTGAACACCGAATGATTACCATGCTGAAATAACACATACATACAAACACATTGAGATTCACTGGTGCACAATACACAGCACATCGCTCAAATATCCACTTAATA
Source organism: Spisula subtruncata (assembly GCA_963678985.1). Lineage (NCBI taxonomy): Eukaryota > Metazoa > Mollusca > Bivalvia > Venerida > Mactridae > Spisula > Spisula subtruncata. The sequence goes on from OY787665.1 coordinate 27,537,699, forward strand.
ATAATCAATCAAGGGATGCATGGTCAAGGTGTCTGTTTTATAATCGGCACATGGTTTTCCCAACTTTCCAGTCATATACAACGGTCAATTGACATATCCCTTTTATGGAAATAAGTTATTCTCAACCAGTATTAATTTGATCACCCCTGGCAACTGACAACTTCTCCACAAATGGAGAACATGATTAGCTATATGGTACGGAAGAACTCTGATCCAGTATGGAAGCATTTATCATCTCTAGCTGGACAAGTATGTGTCTTGTCCACAGTGCCAATAGCGTTGGATCAGTTGACTAATAAAGGGTTCAGTTGACCAATGTTTAGATCGGTTGACAAATTATGGGATCAGTTGTCTAATCAAGGGGTCAGTTGACCAATCATGGTGTCAATTTACCAATCATGGGATCAGGCAAGGCTGAGCAATCTCGGCACTAGCATGCTACTTTTGCTAAATGATTGATTGTTAAAACAATATAACTAACAGTAGTAAACTGAGTCCATGAAGTAATGGATGTACAGGTCATGTGAAGGCAATACCAACATGTATTGAAAAGATAATAATAAATCAGACAAGGACAGCAGCACCCAACCAATGTCACTAAATATAAGATGTTTAAAAGATGTAATTAACAAATAGCCAGAAACTTACCTCAGAAAATCTCTTTACAATTCTTCCTTTATTTATATCCCATATAAATACACCTGACTTTGATGTTGCTGCTACTATACAATTCAGATCAGCAGGTGCCCAAGATATAGAATATATGATCCCTTCATTACCTGGTGATGTGTTCAACTGGAAATATAACCATACAATACTGTAATAATATTTTTTTTTAATAAATAAGTCAATGAAACCATATTGCTCTCAAAGATATTGCCTAGCATAGCCATTATTTGCTTAATTTCTACTGAAATATGGCAGGCATACATATGTTCTCAAATTTCAAAGCGGAAACCAACAAAAAGCTATCATCAAAGGTGATGAATGATTAGCTCCAAGATACTGTTCAGAATCTTGTGAAGTCCCTGGTACTAATGATTACAGGGAAATAGACAAACAAATTTTATCAAAGGACAAACTGCATGACAGACAAAAAAGAAGCTTGACTCCAATATAGGCCCCATTATGGCAATCATATACTGCATAGCGAGGGGTATGATTACAAAATATAAACTGTTTGTTCTTTTGATTTTGAGTTTCTATAGTTTGGCTATATTGATCTGAGCCTGACCTTTATGCACAAATATATTACAAGGTTCTTGCTTTGAATATATCAATTTCTGCAAAGCAAATCGTGCGATATCGTTATTTCAAATTTGTGTTTGTATTACATTTCGAGCGTCTTCGTGATACTCCACGATTATGAAAACATATAATCTGTGTTATAAACATAGGCATTATAACAACTGTTAAATTATGCTAATCAAAAGGTCAGGCTCGTGTCAAATTAGCCAAGCTATACACAATTAAATTTCCATTTTCAAATCTGCCATCCGCAATGCAAAACAATATACTTACACATTTAAAGGAGGTAACATCCCACAGCTTTATTGTACCATCAAAGCTGCCTGTAGCGAGTATTTTACTGTCATTAGGACAGAATTTACAGTCAAATATGGTCTCTACATGCCCCTGTAAGAGTAAAAACAATACAAATGAATATTCACACTTATGTCACTTGTGTGTGACTGTCTGTCACGAAGGCAATGAAATCCATTTTTTTAAATATGAATGTCATTTCAATAAGGAATGATTTATCTATGTTCCTTTAATTACTTGAAAAGGAACATGTAGAAAATATTTTAAGACAAATTTGTTGAAGCACCTTAACTCTTCACATAAAACTAAGTTCTACATAATTCTAACAAGAGGTGAGCTACAGTAAGTACACAAAGTCACCCTGATCCAATGTGCAGCAACATTTTAATAAGCATAAATATCAAGAGTGGTATCCCCGGTTAAACCTGTTTTTTAAAATAGTTTTACCATCACAATCAAATTTTAATTAAAGAATTGTCTCCCTTGACTAGGTGGCTTGTCAATTTCTGACACAAACATGCCTAAATATAAGATATAGATTAAAACTCATTAAGCGGGCTCAAATTTGTGGTCATCATACAGTAACATTTAGGTAGCTTACACTCAATCACAACAAATCAAGCAAAAAAGCCAATATATAACGTCAATACCTACTGCAATATCCTTATAGTTAAAAGATGTTTGTTTTATAAATGACACATGTCAGAATAAAGAATCAATGTAACTATATTGTGTTTCAAGACTAAATCAAATTCAATATTGTGACATGTTTAACAATATAAGCAAATTGGACACAGAAAAGGCCATTAAAAACAAGATAATATTGTACTGGTATATGAAAACAACATTTAGATCTATTCAGTGATAATCATATTTACCTCCTCTCTAAGAAAGTCCCATTTCCGTCGGCCAAGGTCATAGAGACCTACACCACCATCAAGAAATGTACACACGATTCTAGCCGGAGGAAGAGCAAAGAGTTCAGAATTGACTTTAGTCGGTGCTACTGTCATACTAGTAGAGGATTGTTCAGTAGACACCTTGGTATCACAGTATTTAGATTGTTTTTGACGATTATTGTTATCACAGATCACTTGTAAAGCGTGGAAGCCATTCTTTTTTACCCGTATATTCTCTACTGGTGTTGATTTCGATACATTCCATACCCTGAGTATTCCATTTAAAGCATCTGGAATGAAGATACATAAACATAAATGGAATTGAAACAGAACATGATTTTATTTACTAGTTCATACAAAAAAGAACATTAATTAACAGGTTAGTTCTGTTTTATTATAAGGTGCACAAACACTACCGGTGTCCAATTCCTAAGCAAAGTGAATATAAGCTTAACAAAATATTGAAGATGTTGTTATAGAGAGGTTATTCTGTAGAGGTTGTACTGTATTAAGTTGTAAGAAGAAAGTATGATAGTTACCTCCAGTAACAAACATCCCAGGTGCACCCATGATCCAAGCCAATGACTTTACTTGTGTAGCAGCATTAGGTGGATTATATGTTGTGATACAGTTGTTGGTGGTAGAGTCGACTAACCGTATCCCGGAGTGTGAGTTACATACTAACATATACTCCACAGACAATGGATCCCATTCTATGGATACCACTGAATCACTGGCCGGTTCATCATCATCATCATAGTCAGGTTTCAGCACATGACGTACAGTTTTAGATCCTAGAATGATACAACAGTGATATCGGATAATCCACACAAGTTTATCCATTATGCTAACTTGCAGCTTTCCATTTTCAATTATACTAGTTTGCTTTAAATATTATATGTATAGATCTTTATCTAACAAGAAATATTTTGCTTATGCAAACATGTAAACATAGGAGAAGAAAAGTTGGTGTACAGACCATGCAACAGTCAGACTGTTAGGCACTGAGCAGCAGGTACATGTATTCTATAAAATTTAAATTCATGAAATCATAGAGTTAAAGAGAAAGCTGAAAACTTAATACTTAAAGTGTAAAGATGATGAAGCCTTTAAAGTGATTGTGATTTTTTCTTTGATGTGAGCTGACGACCAAGCTTCAGACCCTACTTGATCCAGTTCAAAATTTGTCTGAGATTTCATAGAGACAATTATTGTAATTAAATTCTTTATTTGTTGGTGAAAACAGCCATAATGATTACATAACTTACCAAGAGCACCAAACGATACTGTTCCATCCTTATGACCGAATGCTAACTTCTCTAGTTTCTTTGGATGCCATTTAAAACAAGTGACATCAGATGCAAAACCACCGGATTCTTTCACTGACGATATAGATAAATCTGAACCCTGGTACGACCATATAAACACTGGTCCCCGACCTATCACGTACGATACTGACTCTCCATGAAGACAACACCAGTCTATACAGGTAGGTGTACCTTTAGTTGTCTCAAACACAGATAATGGCCGTTCTTTTTGAACATCCCATACAATGATTTTCTGATCGAATCCAGCGCTAGCTACAATATCAGCATTCTTTGGGTTCCAGGCTAACGCTGATATAGTTTTCTTATGTTCAGATAGAATCGATCGTAATCTAAACTGGTTGTATTTCTTGTCAAGCTGAAAGTAAACAACTTTGATGTAAATTGAGAGCTCAGTGCAAAACTATGGTAAGTACATCAATTTTTATAGAGGCATGTACCATAAGTTTGCACGGAGCCCTCAAAATGTTCTTTTAACATACAGTAGAGCTTTGATGCCTCAAATTGTCTTGGGCCAATAAAATAGTTTGTCTTAGTGAACGAGCAACCCACCTGTTTTAGACATGTACAGTATACCGTGGCACAAGATAATTTTGTTCTTGGATCCAAGATCCAGGTAGAGACAAAACCTTTTTGAGTCATCAAAGTTTTACACTGTACAGTGTACTTTAACAAACACAAAATAGGAATATTAAGTCAGTCCAAATATGGCTTCAAATACTTGTTGCTGCTTTGGTCTTTTCACAGTTCAAATGACATACACACATCAAAAAGACAAACTTGAGTGATACTTTCTACAACAGTGTTAAACTGCAATATTAGCCAAAGCTACAGTTGCTTCCTCAAATATACTCTTGTAGGCTTTTCTGGAAGGTGAAGGGCTTTGGTATTTTGCCAAAAGATGTGCCTTGTCTTAACCATTAAAACACAGTAAAATTTTCAATATTTTGAAGTGTCGATAATGCTTTACAGTGATTAAGATTTCGAGACCTTAGTGCAAAACTATATGGTACATGCCGAGCTATAAATTGAGGTAGTTACCATAGTTTTGCAAGAGCCCTTCATTTCAGCTCATAACTCAATGTACTGGTATAGCTTTCAGACTCAAGATGTAAATTGTCATGTGTCTTACCTCATAAACGTATATAGCTAATGTTGCACAGTAAGCGAACCTGTCACCACTAGCAGCACAAACATTACTGTTCCATGGCTGACATCCAGCAGGTAGTAATCCAACTTGTTTAATCATTGTCTCGTGTTATCATATACTACACACTTTACAACAAACATCTTCATGGTAGATCATATCTCACTGAAAAAAAAAGCAAAAAATATTTTTTATTCATAAATCAACAATGTACAGTCATGTAGTTCTATCAAGACCATATTTGTCAATTGAACAGATGCATTCATGGGCATTAAGAGAACACTTCAACCAGTTTGGCAGAGGTTTTGTTGAGAGTTTTTATGCAAATTGATTAGATTACGAAACCATGGGGAATATTTCCAATGTCTCACTCACAAATATCAATCATGTCATTGGTCAACTCAATTCTGAATTTCTCGATTTATATCTGAAGGCCATCTTGTCAATTACCCCTACCCTTAGCAAGATTCAATTGGGTATTAGAGAACGGAAAACTGTTATGTTGGAGATTTGCCACCAATTATGCTGGAGAATCCAACATCAGACAATCGTTCTGACAAATTTTCATGAAGACTGAAACAAAGTGTGCCTTCAAGAGTGTTCACACTTCTCTTAAAATGACCAGGGTGACCAAGCTTTTGACCTCATATGACTCACTTGCAAACTCAACCTAAGTTTTATATTGACAAGCATTCTGACCTAGTTTCATGAAGATAGAACTTCAACCTTGGTCTATATTGTATTCACAAGAAACCATGGACAGACAGAGGACAGAAATTGGGTAAAGAGCAATCTCAACAGCATCACCGTGTCCACAATCTGACAGGTGAGCTAATAAGATGCCAATATAAAGTTCCACTTAATTGGGCCCCTTAACTTTGAGTAGGGGTCATTTACGCGTGTGTAACTATATCAATCGTAACTACATCAATTCTGTGAGACAAAATATTTTACAAGGCAACAAAACATTTTAATGGCTCGATTTCACAATTTGCAACAGTAACACTATTTTCAGTCTAATACACCACACAAACATGATATATCAATAATCAATCACAATGATAATCAACAGAAAAGCATCACAGATCCTTAACATTACACAGACCTGTATGAATGATTGAACAAAGTTATTTATTGCAGAAGCGTATGTACTAGCAGATAATCAATTATTGATTCAGCCATAGTAGTTAAGTGCTTTTCTTCAATATTCTATTCACTGTTATTTTTTAGGAAGATGAAGACTCAATCTGTGTAACATTGTCCATTAAGTAAACTTCTATTCTATAAGGGCTTTAAATAATATTGTTTTGTACCATTTTATAGTAATACAGGTAAATAAACCAGTTTTCCTGGAATTCAGGGTTTTCATTAAAGTTAATGGGCAAGAGAAAGGGGCTTTGGCCAGGATCTGTGATGTCACTTATAAAACATCTTTTTTTTAAAGACAAACAACTGAACCAAAACACCTTTTTAAACATTTGTTTTCTATTAGTAATCGGTTAAAAGTGAGTGACCCAAGAATTCATTTTTATTTTTTCACCCAATTTTGCTCTACGCTAGCAACAGACAACTTCTCCAAATGTTGAGGCAGAGTTAATTAGCAAAAGTGCCATGCACAACCTACAAAGCCAAACTTTGCTTTCAAATAAGGAAAAAAATCTTCAGTCAAATATGACTACAAAATGATGGTGAAATTATTAACCATTTTTCCCAATTAAAAGGGGACTTGATCAAGATCTTTGTCAGAATTTAAGAAATTTGAAAAATCTTTGCTATCAAGACATTATGTTTACATTACCTGCAATAATCAATTATCACCTTTAATCCAAATGTAAATATAAGTTGGAATCACTTTTCGGGTGCAAACTATTCCAATAGAGCAAAGTTCTCATATAAGTCACAGCATTCATCTTGATCGCCAAGCCATATACAAAATGTGCATACAACAATTTCTCTGACAGTTTTAAACCCAGTATTAGTCTGAGAACTAAAACTCTTCCGAAAAAGTAACAACACTTTCTACAATCACTCAATAAGGTGTGCAGCCTGTACAATATAAGTACGGTCTAAGAACCATAAGCAGTCAGCAGGTATAGAAGCTGTCTACGTGTGATTACACTTCACACTATCAGTTTCCAATATAATCAATAAGACAGTCACATCATGAGACATTACAGTTGCTACAGGTTCATCAAACAGGATAATCTTATTGTAAAATCTACTATTACAGTGGAAAATAATTAAATTTTGATGGGAGAAAATTTCGTGGTTTTGGTAAAAAAAACATTTAGGTAGGACATTAATTCGTGGAATTTGCATTTCAGGTAATAAACAAAGGGTCACAATTATTGGTCATTGGGATTTGTTTTTTTTTGGTTGAAGGTGAACCCCGAAATCCACAAAATTTAATCCCCTAATGAAAACTAATGAATTTACAGTAGTAATTTTGTCTATTCAGATGCTGAAACAATGAAGTAAATACTTGAAAGTTCATACAAAAAGGTGTACATATATTCAACACCAGCTTATTATCAATTTGCTTCCCTCAGAGTCTTTCCTCAGATTTCTCTAAAGTTTCACCTTCTAGCCACAATTTTCATTTAACTGCAAAACAATGTATACAACTTTACTGGTCTTTAGACCATTCAACATTGCTGATCTCAAACCTTGTTTTAAGTAAAATTCCTGAATCCTTGGTTTTAGATAAATATTATTAGACAACTATTCAATGATTTAAATGATATTTCTAAGTATTTAAAAACATTTTTTCGTATTAATAATGTTATATTAGTATATAAATGTCAAAGAGAAGGCATATCTTGTAAGAAGAAAGCTTCGCCTTACAAAGACTTGTCACAGCATATCTTTATAAAACCATACAGATTAAGACATTGACCATTATCAGATCTGAGGCACAAAAGAAAACTTATGTTTTTAATTTCCGATAGTATATATTGGTCTGTCTATATAAGGAAAACAGATTATACACAGACATATTATTCCTGACAACAATCTACTTTAACTATATTTAATTAACTTCCTTTACAGGTTTTTGAGATTAATTAGATAGACCTAAGGTCGTCAGATTGTATTAATTACTTAAAGTAATTACCCTAGGTACTCAGGTCAATGCGTTTCCCAACCAATCAATATTGAGAAAATGAGAAGACACTTGGAGCAATTATTTGCCATAAGACAATATTTTTTCTATACTGATTTAAGGTGACCATTATTATTGTGAAACAAGTTTTTCCCACCTCGAATCCTCATTCCTGATGTCATTCATTGCCCAAGGGTATGAGAGAAGAGGAACAAGTTTCCCTAATATGCTGAGTGTCAAGCAAGGAAATTTCTGATACCATTTTTATTTCTTCTTTGGTATGACGCGGCCTGGGATCGAACCTGGGACCTCCCACATTCGTAGCAGACGCTCAACCAATAGGCTATCAAGGAGGCGGCATATTATAAAATGAGACGACTGTGATGACATGCAGAAAAACCTGGATATAAGCCATATTAGGAATCAATCAAACTAGAAAAGTCTCGTAATCTCCGAGGTATTGATTGTTCTCAATTTTCTTTTCAATTACCGGTCCTGCATCTCACTCAACCTAATGAACAAAATTGATCAACCATAAGATAAGTTGATTAAACATAAACTTTCTGACCTGTTAAATTTCCATGTCACTGTGATTCATTTATCATAATCTGTTGTAGTTGAAACTAATTTATGACTTTTTTTTATTTTACTTTTTAGTAATTAACAGTTGAAAATGAAAATCAATTTTTCTATCAAATTTCTTGAGCTTATATTTAATTGTGAATAGCTTTTCTCAGGTTCTTTTAAATGCTTCATGCCAGGCACCTGTGCTACAGATCAGTTGAAACATGGCAAGCATAGCCTTTATTTCCCCTAAATCAGCTTTCTGCTGAAATATGGCAGGCATAGCCAGGAGTGCCTCTACATGTACCTGGATTTGAACCTCAGTCGCCAGATTAGCCGGTAATTGCATTATCCACTGAACTGCTGAGGCACGCAGAATGCCTGATAATATGCACTAATTATATCACTTAAACTTAAAGATATCACAGAAAAAAACATTGTATGGATTTATATTGAATTACTATTACTAATGAACTTTTTACTGGTTTTCAGAGAATCAAATCTTGTTAAATTGCTATTACCAAGTTATCAGCTATTGATAAAATCTGAGTTTGAAGAATGCTCGTTATAGAACTCATTAAGTAGCTGATCAACTCTGAATTATATGAGACACAGAGTCTGACATAGAAAATGTTCAACTATAATAATCTGCAGGTTCAGTTTTAAATATTGATTGATTCTTATTTAGTTTTAATAAAAACTATTTCCTTGGAAGCTCCGATCATTAATATATATACATTCTGACCGGCAAAATTCTTATGGACCCCACAGTGTCCCCACTGAATACTACTCAACGAAGGCTACTAGGATAGTTACTCACGAAGCATCTAAGTTAAATAGAAGACAAGATTTTCATTAAAGCTCAATTGTTTGTTAGAGCAGTGCAACCTCTCCAGAGCAGCCCACTATATACAACCTCTCAACAACAATAAATTATTAGTTCCCCTAAACTAAATTTAACCTCAGTAGAGCAACAACCTCTGACTTGTAGCTCATATTTGCAGCTATCAAAGGGTGTTGCTCTAAAGAGGTTGTACTGTATCATACAGTTTCAAGGACTGTTTACTTGGAAGCAAAGAGCTAAATTACAATTGTAATTAAGGTCTTTGCTTCGAAGTGTCCAGGAAAACATAACTAAGATTTGAGGTGTGACACTGCTCAGATATAGAATTATATTGCAGATCTCTATTCAAGCATATTTATAAAACCAATTGATTACCAATATGCAAATCAACTGTTAAGCAATTATATGAGGGTTAACCCCATGACTGTAGTAACTACATATGATTAAAGAAGGACTAACTACAATCTTGCAGGCAACCCTCCTAATTGATAATTGCTTAACAGTTGTACACCCGGCTACATCCCCCATTGGGAGTCAATTGTAACAGGGTGAGAAATATATGTGCAACCAGACCGGGGCTCAAATCAGGGACCCTTCGTGTACAGGGCGAATGCTCTACCAACTGAGCTAGCCGGCTGCTTACACAAGTTTCTGCCCTGCTGGTTATTAAATCCTATACACCAGGCTACATCCCTGTTGAGCGCCAATGAATTGTAACAGGGTGAGAAAAATGTGCAATCAGACCGGGGCTACAATAAAAAATACATTTCCATTTACGATTACCTTTGTCGTGTGTCGTACTGATACAGCCGAAAAACACAGCAAGCAACATTTAAATTGTTAAGCAAATTGTGCGGACTAATAGTACACTTAACTACATGCCCTCGGACCAAACTGTCACAGACTGAGTCTGAGGCTAGCTCTGTCAAACTCCAGGGTGACAGTGGGTTCGTCAAATCTCCGGTTCGTCAAACTTAACTTTCTGTACAAAATAGGTTGTGGTTTCGTCAAATTGAATTATAGTGGGATTTGAGTTGATATACATAGAAGTGTGAACAAACACCTTTTTATAAGATTTGATTGTATTGTATGGGGTTGGCAATTGATTTATTTGTAATATTGTGTGATAATCAAGAAATTGTTGGTGTGTTTCTAATTTAACAGGTATTACAATTTTAACTTAATTAAATGATAATTATCATCAGTTTATCAGTTTTGTTTGGCCGTTGCATGTTTATCATACTATGACAATTTCAAACGCACACAGAGTAATTACATGGATGGTGTGAATCACTCTAAATTATCACTTTGACGAACCCGATTTTTGTTTATACTATAAATTCATTTTGACGAACCGGGGATTTGACGAAACCACAGTAATTCACAGTAACTCCAAACTTGTTTTTTACACAAGATCTACAAGCAACATCAATTGAACAAATAATAAATTAACAATTCATTTCAAACAGATACACTGAATAAAGCAATATTGACAACTAAAACATGAAAACACAGCAAATGTCCTACCGTTTGTTCGCAGTCAAAGTTGTAAGAAAGTTGACATATCGATGAAGTCACGTGATCAAACATTCTGGTTTCTACTTTCACACCGTTTTCCAGACTTCCGGTACAGAAATTATTCGTCTATTTTACGTTATTTTGCCTTTTTCACACTGTATAGTTTAACAACTATTGGTTTTAATCGCTTATCTAAGGCACCAGACACAAATTTCCCAGGTAAAGTATTTTTCTGCGATAGAATTACCCGTAAGTTACACAATGACAATGCATTGCCAGTGTACTAGTAACCGACCGTTTGATAGTTCGGATATATATATATTATGGCACGGTGGTCTAGTGGTAAGACGCTAGACTGCTGATCGAGAGGTCCCGGGTTCGATTCTCGGCCGGGACACTTGGTCATTTCAGAAACGCTATTTAGTGTTTCCCACCCAACTAGAGATGATCCTGGTTGGTAACCCAGGGGTAGTCTCGCGTGTATCGGTGCTTTACACCGGGCACGTTAAAGAACCAAGGAATCTATTCGAAACAAGCTAGGGTATCGCACCCGGATTCCTTGTATCTCATTTCTGTTTCTTCATTGATTGACTGCCCCTGCCAGACACTGCCAATAATATCTCGGCCGTTGTGTATATGCCGAAAGGCCCTACAACGTATTTATCCAGATTATCAGATTATATATAATTGATAAAATGACATTACACGGCGATGATGACGCTTTGTTAAATTTCGTAATTATATCATTATGATATAGTTTGGTTACATATTCATACACTGACAACTGTCCAATAGTTTGAGAAATAGAAAACAATTTAGCGCAGACTTATGCACCAATCATTCAATGGAAATATTGTGAAATTCCCAATAGCTACTTAGTAACTATAGAGAGAAAGCTCACTAAGGAGTAGAGTGTATGAAAAGCACATCTATTCCTTAGGGAGACCGGTTATCAAAGAGACAGAATACAAGATTCATGCTTTGGAAGTCAGGTGATTCACATTGCCCTGATTGGCTGTGGTCACTCAGGCTTTGTGTATATACTGGACATCCACCCAGTCAGTGGTTACTCAAGCATGGTGCATGGTGTGTAACCTGTACTACCCACAACCACAACAGAAACAACACATTCAAGCCCAGGGCTCCCACATGAGCGTGCTTTTAGGAGATTGCAGAGAACAGTCCTCAGTCTGTGTCTTGCATTGCTGCATGAGTGCGTGTTTCTTTTGTTTCCCAATAAACGCTTCTTTTTCATCCAGGTGAAGTTCATCCATTATATATTGAGTATTATCAAAATTACCACCTACATGTATGGTTACATGTCTTATTCTTAACAGTTATTGTTGGTAATTTTCCGTGAATACATTTTTGGAATTTTCCAAGAATACACCAACAACTGCACTTACACAATGCTTATGAAACATAGTGAAAATATTTTTATTTTAATGCAAACAGTAAAACTAATGATTGCCTAATACTTACTAACTTAGTAATAGTTCAAATTGTTTTGGAGAACCCGCAAATTACCCATTTCCCCTTGTTTTTAGATACAAAATATGGAGCTATTTTACAGAAGAATGGCTATAGTTTGTTGTTTCTGTTTAAAAAGATTTAGTATTTAAACGAAACTTGTCAAAAAATTTCCAACAAAAAATGATCAAATTTATAAAACAGTACAGATATCGCATAAGGGGACCTACTGTATTTGTTACCCCTATCCAAAACAACTTAAACAATTCTAAGGAACTTTGTTGGAATTCACTGCCGATAACTGGCGATAACTCAAGTCTTGCAAGTAACAAACAAAAATCTTTCATAGCAACACTGCACAGAGGACTGGCTGCTAAATTTAGTGTAGATTGAAAGAATAAATAATTGTTATGCACTCAAAGTAATTAAGAATAAGATTAAACAAAAATAAAAACATTGGCAATGCATTTCATTTTCATTTGTAAATGAAGGATAACGTTATCAGCGATGGACTACATAGACAATTAACAAAAACTTTTTATTTACTTAATGACCTCAATTTTTTGCATTTTACAACAACCATAATAATTACTTGTTTTAGCCTACAATTTAATGGAACTAAACTTAGGTTTTCTCTTCGTTTGTTTCAGAATTTAGTATAAATTTGTATATTTTAGAATTGAGTATTTGTATATTTTAGAAATGACTACGTATGAAGATGCTGGTTCGGACCTGGATATGTTATCACAGACAGAGAATGACGACACGGACACTGGTGAAGTATCAACAGTTAGTGATACAAGTATTACACCTAGCTCCGCTACTGACAACGATTCAAGCGTGGAATTGAAAAAGGAAAAATTACCTCCGACCACTAAGCAGTGTCGACCAAAATTAGGCCTATCAGTAAATGTTAGTGCTGATCTGACTGATGTTACAGACTTAGAGGAAAATGCATCCAGTATTGAAGACAATGCTCAAAGTTCTAAAGTTAAACATGAAAGTGGTGCTACTTCGGGAACTGGTATACCAAATATGTTCACAATGGATAACTGGTATAATCAGAAATGCTTTGAGAGTTACTGGAACCATTATAATCAAGTCATGTCGTGGTGTGGCAAACATTTCCAAGTATATAACAATCTAGCAAGCAAGGCTTCTAGAGCCCATTGTGTTCCATCTCAAGTATTTGATACTCACTATAGATCTTCTCATGGGACTGTGGATAGTTACCCATCAACTTCACAGTCAATTTATCACCCTTATGTCAATAGTATTACTTCATCTAACGCAAACAAAAATACTAAGAAAGCATCTGTCAGTGGTCGTAAAAAATCTGGGAGTAGAAGGAAAGCCAAGCATCGGAAGATAAAGGTGGAAAGTTGTAGCGAGGAAACAATCACGGAGACAGAAACTGAATCCAGTGAAGTCATAGAAATGGAAGTAACGCAGGATATGATAGATTTCTATGCTAAAACTATGGAACATCGAATACAAAGAGGTATACATTAATGATGTATAATTAAACATCTTCTTTTTGTGTGTAAATTTATAAATGAAGATTCAACATGCTGTTTTGAACATTAGTATGCCAGTGTTAATAAAGTTCTGCACATTGTTAAAAACATCTGTTAAAACTATTAACACAATGTTACATGTTCATCAGTTTATACACAGTGCTACATATTCATAGGCTGTATACTTTTCTTTGTCACTCTTCTCTTAATGACATTATTGATTAGAAATATATTTGAATTTAAAATAAATAATTTTTAAAAGAAGTGTGATCAACCAAAATGAAAATAATATCTGTATTTGGAAACAGCATCCTGATTGAATGTAAAAAATAGAATAATTTTGGAATAAATTGATCTTGATTGTATTATTTAGTTGATACCCAAAAGCAAGTTTGATGATTTAAGAAAAACATCACTTTTCGAATGACACTATTTATTGATACCAGCCCAGATGAATATTGCCTGAGTTATGGCCCTTTGTGTGTTTTATGTCGTAAATCCTTGAAGTTATATAAAAGATGTATTATATTTGATGATTTCAGATAAAGAAAAGAAAGCTGAAGAGTTACAGGCATCGATACAACCAGAACATGTCAATGTTGAAGATAGTATGTATTGTTTAGGTTATTTCATACTTTTATGACTGGGCATGTACTGATGCAGGAGGTATATAGTGATTCGTTCTTCCGTTATAGAATGTTGAAACTTAATCATTTTTAAGTACATCAAGGCATTGCTTTCAAACATGGCAAACTTGTTTACCATCATAAACACATAAAAGTATCCAAGCCACATAACACTATCAAAAATTTCAACAAAAGTATGTCTCCTGAATGACAAGGCTTCCACTGTAGCATAAGTGTTTACTGAATGCAGTCTTGTTTGACTATTGTATTAAAAGTGGTTAAGCTAGCGATGTAGAAATATAGAAAAAATCACAAATTAAATAATTTAATTTGAGAATATTTCATCAGGCCTAAAATTTAGCCTTCCTTACAAAGAACTATAATAAGCAATTAAAAAACTGCTAATTTCCTGAATGCCTAATGTGTAAAACAATCAAATTCATAATTCATTTACTTTTGACAGGTCTGGCAGAGATGTGATTTTATGATACGTCTGTAATAAAGGTCTCTCACTCTCTTCTCTATGTTTCAGTTAAGATAACAGATTCTCGGACCCCTACAGTTGAAGCCCCTAAGGAAAGACCCGGTGCTCGACGTACAGCAGAAATGAAGTTATTGTATGGAAAAGGGGCTGCCATGATCCACGGCATGGAAACAGCACTACAGATGACGTTTGATAGAAACTTGGATGTTAGACAACCAAAGACTTGGCCCAATATGCCTCTGCGAGTTGTGTTTGGCTGATTCTGTTTTACAGTATTATATACATACCGGTACATGCTCATCTCACTGCCACCATGTTGAAATTGTTTTCAAAGTATTTTGACGCTCTGTTGGGGGAGACATTTAGATTTTGTGCTTGACATTGGTACAGGCGGGTAGATGGATGTCACAAAGTTTGTCTGCGCTCGTTTTCTTATCTGTTTGTTCGATTTCAAGGAGTTTTTACATCAATGATTGGAATCATGCCTTACTGTGCAAATTGGAATTTTTGTCCAGTGGTTTTGTTGGAGCTATGACCCTTTGTGGAAGCCATACAAAAACTCATAAAGTTATACTATAAACAGTGTAGTCTTGAATGTGTGAACATAGAATTTGTTCAAACTTTTTATATCAACAGTGTATCAAAATAAAAACAGTAAAAAAACATAGCACTGGCTTAGAATTAGAAGGTCGTAAGTCCCACCTGTCATGTTGACCAAACTGAAGTTGAAAAAGCTCGTTTTACCATAAGTATAGAGTGATTGTCAGACAGTTTTTCTTGTTTTCTCAAAATATTGATTTTTTAGTTACGACCTTCTCATTCTAAGCCAGCGGTATGTATTCAAACTTGTTTAGAGGTAAGCTGCCCTTGAAAACCCAATATATGAGAAAAACACAAAACTCAAGGGCAGATAACTCGTAGACAAATTTGGTGATCTATAATTACAGGATCAATCAGTCAATTTAGTCATTCAATTTCCAAACGCTGGCTTGGTGGTCTTGTGAGCAGCAGCTTGGTCGTTTGTGTTGACAATCCCGAACTACAACATGTTGAAATCATTGAAATGGTACTGGTATAGCTTCCTTGCTTGGGGTACAGCATACTATGATAGTGTCATGAATGGGTTGGATTGACCCAGTGTTAGGGTGATTGGCTGAAATACTGTCAGTTGAACTTCCATTTATAACTTAAAAAAGAAAATTCATAAATGCTTTCATTGATATATATATTGAGCATCAAAAGTCACACAAATACTGGATTGTGTGTCTGTGATTTTATTAGAATAGCCAACTAGTTTATGTTGATTCAACTGCATATGTGAAATGTACCATAATTGATACAAATCCATGACAATTATTGATTTTAAGAAATGTATTGATCTATAATAATACTACATGTGACTCAACTTAACAATTAAAAAATATGATTATATGCTATTTCACAATGGAGGGGAGGTAACAAATTACCTCTCTTTTATTACCTGAGACAATAGGATGTTGTAATAGAGTATGGACAAAAGTCGGCTTTAAAACAAGTTTTTTAAATAGCATCCTTGTAACAAAAAAAAAATCATGTATTAAATGTTTATGTTTGTTTGATGACAATAAGCTTCAAAAATGTTGTTGAATTTGGTGCTAAAATAATTGCAGGTCAGGGGCATTGACCCTTGACCTGTTGTCACAATGACATGGTAACATATACTCGGTCCGTCTGTTAGAGATGATACCACAGTCCGTGGCAGAGACATGTCAATTTTATCCGACAGAAAGTATTCCATGAACAATCATGTTGTTTGTTATTTGATGATAATACCTATTTTCGTTGTTTTAAATGACATGAAATAAAACATATAATGAGATTCTGATTGTTTGGTTATACTTTGGTTGTCTAGATCATTTAGTGAAGTACTGTTAGATAAGAAATGTATGTGAGCAATTAAGTTTCCTTCTGTCTGATGAGTCAATAAGTTGGCAAAACCTCATGCATGCTAAATCACAGAAATTAGCATTTTCCGAATATTTTCATGTACTGCTAAGGGAACTAAGTACAGTGATTACTGTGCATCTACTCGCCATCTAGGTCATTCTGTTGCGAGACCAAACCTGTTGACAAGTGAGGTATGGGTCCTCGAATACCTTAGGAAGACTGGTTAGACAGCATATGATCCCCAGTGCTTAAGTAAAGGTCATTGTGACATTAAACACAAATAACTGGGGCAAACATATTGTTAGCTTAGAATGAGAAGGTCGTATTAAACTACAAAATCAAAATTTTGAGAAAACACGAAAAACCGACAATCACTCTTTACTTATGATAAAACATGTATCTTCAACCTCTGTTTGGTCAACATGACACGTTCCGATTTTCCTGCAAATAGGCTCACAGGAAGCGCCTTAACTCATGATGTAGATTTCAAATATGCATTCGTCTTATAAGATCGTAAGTGGCATTTACGACTTTCTCATTCTAAGTCAGCGATATGTTACAAATAGTATGCCCCCTTTCGAAGTGGTGGTATGATGCTTGGCACATGTTGGTTGCTCAGTCTGGTAGTATGGCAGCTAGTCCAAATCGTTTCAGACTAAACAGGATCTGCCCAACAATCTAAAACTATGGCTGGTAACGATCCATTGATGGCCACTATTACATTTTGTACTTGTAAATGAAATGTCAAGACCACCAGTCCAGGACACTAGACATACATACATGACTAATTGACTGTTGAGCATGTCTTAGAAAAACCTGTCTAATGGATTTGTTTTCATTGACACTTTCAGAAAGCATAACATCGCATCTCAATAGAAACAATATAAACACCACATACAAGCAAATATATGCAATAGGCACAAAGTTGTTTGTCAGAAACAGAACAGTAAAAAGTAAAACTGGCAAATCTAACATTACTTGCAACATCTTACATGTATTTAAACAAATGCATTGTCATACAATGTGACATTCGTACAATGACCTCTGCATGCACTTAAAACAGTTCGTGGTGAGAGTATGTCCCCAGTTCTGCACGTATATACTAGACATACTTTACTAGCTATATATAAGCCATTAGGTTCCACGTGCATGTTAAAATGTTCTTGTCATCACTCACATCCTAACCAAAAACCTAATTAACAAAATTGGAATTGCTCAATATTCGTTTTTCCACGAATCCATTCCTGGGATATCATCATTGTTGGAAGCACGTCGTGCTGCTTTGTCAAACCTACTGCCATGTTTCTTCCCAACAATCAGAAGAGAAATAGACAACACAACTGTCAGACACGCTGAAGTTACGATTTGGTAGAGAAATGTCTTGGATCCGTAGGTTTCATATAAATAGCCTATAATCCTTAAATGTATGATACCACCGATAGACGCCCCTACAATCTGGACAGTCTGGCCAACCCCTGTAAGCACTAGATGGTAGTCAGTAAATGCAACACCAGTCGGCCAAAATGGTGCTCCTAAGAAACCAATGAATTGCATCAACACCCACAAAGCTGTCGAACTATCAGCAGCAAATATGGTGAGCAATATGGTTGCTATTGCCACGCCTAAACTTTCCACAATAATCAGTACTCTTACTGAAACCCATTTTGCAATAACGCCAAACACTAAACGACCCACGGAAAAACTTGTCCAAAAGGACGTATTTAGTAGGGAAGCGTCAATGCTAGAAAAGTTCAACTGGTCAATGGCGAAGCTTCTTATAAAGCTACCAATCATTCTTTCACATCCCCCAATGTTTCCCATAAAGATGAATATCAGAACGAATATCCTTAGGCTATACCAGAAATCTCCATCAGCGCAACTTGCTGGGTTGATCATTTCAAGAATCGTCTTGCTCCTAGTATCATCTTCAGCTCCATACGTTTTATTCACTCGTAACATTCTCACCGAATTAGTGGAATTTTCAGTATGATAATGTTTCTCTTTCATACGCTTCTCTTTAACTTGGAAGAAAGCGAAAGCAACCGAAGATACAAGAAGCCAAACTGCGGCAATGGCATAAGCATATTCAATGCGCGACTCCTTGGTGACGATGAAGTGATGTTTGTTGTTTATACTTGAGTTGTTTAATGAAATATTGAACCCAGTTGTAAATGTTGTTTCGTTGGTACTGATTGAAACAGTGCCGTTTGTTGGTTGGGTGGGTGAATACTCTGCCAAGAATGGGTATGCGTAGAGTGGGACAATAAACGAACCAATACCATAACCCATGTGCATTAGAATAATAGGTGCTGCCGACTGTTCCTTCCACAGACTTAGGTTGATGCTCGTTCCACCTGAAACATATATAACAGAACGATATTCACCCAAAACATTATGTAACAGTTTCATAGTCTTCCGAATGTTCGTAAGATTATTAAGTACAACAGCCAAAGGGACGGTGTGTTCATATCGCTGGCTTAGAATGAGACGGTTGTAAGTACTTCTTACGTCATTTATTTAAAATCTGCATCACGTTGTGCTTCTTATGAGCCTATCTTCATGAAAATCGGAACGTGTCATGTTGACCAAACTGGAGTTGAAGCTTGTTTTACCATAAGTAAAGACTAATTTTCGGACCGTTTCTTTCTTGTTTTCTCATAATATCAATTTTGTAAGGACGACCTCATTCTAAGCCAGTGGGCTCGCCGGAGCCTGCTTTTGAAACAAAACACAATTGATTGTTAACCCCTAAGCAGAATAGCTGGCCGGATCCCTTCTTGGACCTTCCATTAAAATGGTTGAAGAAACATTCATACATTTTAGTCTAGTTTCCCTCAATAGTGTTACACCACTTCCTACGACATAAGGTGATAATGAAACAAAAACAAGAACATACCGATATTGACGACTTGTTCACATACTCCGCCGATGAAGCAGAATATCCACATGTATGCTATATTTGGTAACCAAGGAACAATTACAGTTGTTATGGCTGCAATTAGTAGTGTTACTGCAATAATAAGATGCCTGTACAGCTTTATTCGGTCCACCAATACTCCACCGAGGATAGAACCAAGAAACCACCCGAATGTCCGGCCAGAAATTGCGACAGCTAACTGTTCGTAGTTACTATCAAGTCGCAGGATTAGATCTTTCAATGTAGGTCCAAATATCTCCAAATACATACCCTGGAAATAATACATGTACTTTATACAGTATTGCAAAATTACGGTAATCTCCAACCGGCAGAACATAAATTTGGTAATGTGTAAAAGTGTTTTTACAAAATTAAACATGCATGTAATCCGTGAATGTGTACAAGTATTCTATCTGCTGAATTCAACACGGCTTTAACTTACTTCAAGACTATATTTAGTATATTCACCAAATTGTTATATATTCTTTTTCTTCTTCTATTTCAAGGACATCGGTGTACAGGAGAATCGACTCACTATGTGAGCAATGCCGTTATTTGACAACTAGTGCTATAAGTTCAAGTACTGATAAGTTGATATTGTCTTACCCAAGAATACCATGTAAGGACACGACAGAAGCTTTAAATTGCCACAAAACCTGTCGGCGGTCCGGGATTCGACCAATCGATACAATTACTGTACTTGTACCATTGAAACTACATGTCGCTGGCTTAGAATGAGAAGGTGCCACTTACGACTTTAAAAGACTAATGTATATTTTAAATCTACATCATCAGGCGCTTCTAATGAGCATATTTTCATGAAAATCAGAAATTGTCATGTTGACCAGGATTAGAATACATTGTTCCTGATTAGAATACATTGTTCCTGTGTTGACCAAAATTAAGTTTGAAAAGCTTCTTTTACCATAAGTAAAGAGTAAATATCAGACAGTTTTTCTTGTTTTCTCAAAATATTCATTTTGTAGTTATAATACGACCTTCTCATTCTAAGCCAGCGATGTGTATTGTAATATTAACACATACCAAACCAATCCATGTTAGGATGAGTAATGTTGTTTGAATCAACTTCTGTCTAGTTGTGTAGTTAAATTCTCCATTATTCATACTGGCCATGTTGTTGTTCTGTTGATTTAATAGCTAACCTTCAGGTGACCCTGTTTTGTCTCATTGACGTGTGTTTATATGTACTATGTAGCATGGAGATAACGAAACATTCTCTTACGGTTCCTATGCAAACGTATTCATATCTACATGTATATGTGTTACGCTCAAAATTGTATCAAAGATAACAATATCATTGAAAATGAGTAAAAAATGGAAAATTCGTGTTTTTTTTTCTCTCGAAATTTATATAACCTTGAGATAATAAAAATTTATACAATTGTTTTTTATTCCTCTCCAATGATACTGTTACCTCTGATTAGCATTGGTCATTGATATTAAAGTTATACTGTAGTAGTCGGTAGTTCTCCAGGAAATTCGGGCTTTGTTGCACAATGATAGCAATTATTAAGGTTTAGAAAAAGTTCCTTAATGGTAGGTAGAGGAATACCATACCATGTGGTGCTTATTTATATAAGTAATCGTTTGTCATTTGTATGTTTCAGACTGCGTTCATTGGTAATAAACAATAAACAGCCAAATAGAACTAGATCTTATTTATGAACGCAGTGTAAAGACATCATCTAATCATGCCTGCTGTTTCCTGCCCAATCGATGACTGTGAGTACACAACGCCAGATCTCGACGCGGCTATAGTGGCAGCGCTAATCACGGCGCATACTGTCACCCACACTCAGAACACTGGTATTGCTGCTAAAGTGGAAAAAGTTAAGAGGCCAACAATCACCGCCGCTGGCACCAGCGAGGAATGGGCCTATTTCGAATCTCGATGGAAGGACTATGTTAGTGCTACTAAGATAACAGGACATGATAGAGTCGTACAACTATTAGAATGTTGCGATGAACCATTACGAAAAGACTTAACACGATCAAATGGTGGAAGCCTCACAGACAAGTCAAAAAATGATATTATAACATTGATTAAAAAACTTGCAGTACGTGAGGAAAATACAATGGTGGCACGTGTCACACTGCATAATATGCGGCAAGACAGGGACGAAACTGTTTGCAAGCCGGCATCTAAGAGGACAAGCCGGCATCTGCAAGTTCGACATTAAGTGTCCTGGTTGTGACGGCAGTGTGAATTACACAGAAGCTATTATTCGGGATGTGTTAACTAGGGGTATTGCAGACTCAGAGATACAATTAGACCTACTGGGGGACAAAAATCAGGACATGTCCCTTGAAGATGTGTTTAAGTTTGTTGAAGCTAAGGAGGCTGGCAAGAGGTCAGCATCTAGACTACTTGACTCCCATCCTGCAGAGGCAGTTAGCAGTACTTACAAAAAGTCTAAAAGTGTTGCTATTAAAGACAAACATGATTTGTGCTCATACTGTGACAAAAAAGGACATGGTAAACGCTCCCCGGCTCGTGTTCGCAAAACAGAATGTCCTGCATACGGACATCGATGTGACATTTGCAACCGTGACCACCATTTTGAAACCGTCTGCCGTAGTAAGGATAAGCCAATGTCTAAAGACAGTTGAGTATTCAATGAAAGTGCTGTATTTGATGCATTATGTACCATAAACAATACCCCTACACAAACCAATAAGTGTGACAATACATTGTTCGATAACTCATGCACATTATCCGACAAAGGACTATCAGAAAGAATTATCTCACTTGATCATCACATCTATGACAAGCTCTCTAACACATGGATAAGGCAGCGTTCTAAACCACAACCAACTGTCAATGTAACGGCCAAGGTGTCTGCGGATGATTACGGTGCACTTGGTTTCCAACTATCACGACATACTCGAACTGCTACCATCCCTGCTATGGCTGATACTGGTTGCCAGAGTTGTCTGGCCGGTTTAAAGGTGATTTACAAACTTGGATTACGCGAGTCGGACTTGATCCCTGTCACAATGCGGATGCACACAGCTAACAATGAGGGTATTCGCATCCTTGGTGCTACCATACTTCGTCTGTCAGCTTGGGATGACGGAGACAATGTTATTGAAACACGGCAAATAACATACATTACAGACTCATCGGACAGACTGTTCTTGAGCAAAGAAGCTTGTATTGCCCTAGGGATCATACCAGCCACATTCCCTGAAATTAGAACCATGTCCTATCACTCAGACAGTACAGCGGTGCTACAGGATACTACTAATCTAACTTCACCTTGTGACTGCCCAAGACGTCAGAACCCGCCACCACCTCCGACCACCTTACCGTTTCCCGCTACTGAGAGTAACAGGTCAAAGATACAAAGCTACCTACTTGACCTCTACAAGGCGAGCACATTCAACATATGTGAACACCAGACACTCCTGCTTATGGATGGGCCACCTATGAAGCTGATGGTTGATCCCCAGGTTGAACCAGTTGCTCATCATACACCAGTGCCTGTGCCTCTTCATTGGCGAGATGCGGTGAAAGCAGGAATTGACCAGGATGTTCAGCTTGGTGTAATTGAACCTGTACCTGTGGGTGAACCAGTGACATGGTGCCACAGAATGGTAGTGTGTGCGAAGAAAAATGGTTCTCCAAGACGCACTGTTGACTTCCAGGCCCTTAATGCTCATGCCACCAGGGAAACGCACCATACACCATCACCGTTCCACCAGGCTCGTCTAGTCCCGTGCAACAAAAAGAAAACAGTCCTTGATGCATGGAATGGATATCACAGTGTGCCAATTCGTATGGAGGATCGTCACCTTACCACCTTCATCACACCATGGGGCAGATACAGGTACAGTAGGCTAGCTTAGTATACCGGACGGTATGCCGTCATTTTTTAAAAAGAAAAATGGTACCCGACACACCCTCCCCTAATTATCGCCGAAAGCCATGTCATGTTCTGGGAGTAAAAAAAAGTTAATAGATTTACATGTATACTAATTTTCGCTCGTTACGCTTAAATGATATAATAATATTGCATGTTTAGTACGGTCAATTTAATGATGAGGTGGGCTACATATATACTCATACTTCAGAGTATAAGCATGTGTACTTAGAGATTGTTTCTTTGAGCTATTTTTTGTTATGATCGAGTTTGCTTGATGTCACAGTACGTTAAATTTACAATACCAAAAACAAGGGACCAAAGAATGTATACATATATATATAGCATACAAATTGAAGTGTGGATGGTGCTGTGCAGCCGTTCAGAATCGGGTCACGGTCTGTCGTTAAGTGTTTGTTCTACAACTGATTTCCATTCTGAATCGAATTCAGGGTTCATTTTTTGGCGAATAAAGTTTCGTGAAGTACGACTGCCCGTGACTATCAGTTATACATTTAGCATCACGATATATTATACCATCGAACTTGATTTCCGAGCCTGCTGAGGAACTTCTGCATCGTGTTCATTTATAAACATAATGCCGATGCCACTCCCGTTTAGATTGTTTGTGCGCACAGTAGGAAACACTTGTATATGAATCTGGTCTACTACTTTAGTCTAGCACAGACGTAGTACTTTAGATTGACGATTTAGGTCGGTTAGGTGCCTTTTCCAATATGGTTTAAGGTGACGTTCGATTTTTTTCTTGGACTTC
This sequence comes from Spisula subtruncata, assembly GCA_963678985.1. Lineage (NCBI taxonomy): Eukaryota > Metazoa > Mollusca > Bivalvia > Venerida > Mactridae > Spisula > Spisula subtruncata. The sequence goes on from OY787665.1 coordinate 27,562,237, forward strand.
AAGCTTTCCTCCTACTTAAACCACCATTCTCCCTGCTTTAGGTTATACCACGGAGGTATATGTATTTAAATCCTTGGTTATACCCGTTGAATATAGTTGTCTAGAATTTTCGCCAGGATGCCTTTATTTTAACTGACACCAATTCTTTTCAACTGAAACTAGATCTATATTATCAAGCATTCGATCATACCAGTTTATTTATTACCCGTTGGCATCAATGTTCATAAACGCAACATGTGCTGTTTATATAGCTTCATGTGTTTTACCAATTCTTCGTGCATAAATAATAAATTTATATTGTGGAGGCTGGCAACTGATACGAACCACATCCTGGGAATGAGCACGATTTATGTAAAGCAAAACCGATCCACCCACAACAGTGACACTCTAGCTGACAAGACACATACGAACCCGAATCCAACACCACCAGCGCACCTACGCATTTTTTATATTCTTATGTACCGTACAGAACGGATTTTTCATAGAACCCGGAAATGCTCATTCGGCGTGTCTCGGATCTTTTTGACCAAATCGAAAGTGGATTTGTTTACGTGATCAAGTTATATTTTTAGATCGCTTTTCATGAATCAAGTACTAAAGTAACACTATATTTTAATTAATAATTGTATTACTTATTAACACTGGTTATTTACGAAGCCATTACTGAGACTGGTGTATTAATTTTGGTAATCGTTGATAGGTGATCGTGTGGTCCAATCATCATGAAAGGATTTGCTTAATCTTCCTGGTAGGTATTATTCTTCATTACTATAATCTTGATATCGTCTATTGAAAACCAGAACCTTGTATCTACAGGATTTTGTGAAAATAAGATTTTTACATATTTCTGATTATTGGGTGAAATTGCATAATGTGTCAAAATTTCATTTGTATATCTGCATTAGTTTTAAAGATATTGATCAGAGATCAATCATTGTATCTGTAATAAGTTCAATTCTGTTGAGCCAGAATATTGTATGTAAAGATACAAGGGGGTTTCCAAAATTGTGAAGCAGATATTTATGCCAGAATGTATCATATAAACATACTACATTTTGGTTTTCTTCAACCATGAATAATTTTATATCATTTTTCAAACCAGAATATTGTATCTGAACATACTTGAATTTGGCTTTTAGGTAATCATCAGTTTCTATATTTATGAACAATGCCAGAATATTTTATCTGCAGATACATACAGTCGTAGCATGATTAAATACTGAATTGTTGTAACCATACTCTTGTATGTGGTGATGGTTTATTTAAGCTGTCTGTGATTTATAGTGTGTATCTGCTCTGTCTTCAGACCAGAATACCCTATCAAAAGATAAGGCCTTTAGGAATATTAAATTCCTCCAAATTGTAGCTAATTAGTGTTAATAAGCTGGTATCTCAAATTTCCAGAACCTGTTGTCGACCAGATAATTAGCCTAACTGATGCAGAATTTGACCAAAATACAACTTAATAATATATTTGTGAAGAATAAACTAATAGGATGTAGATCTACATATTTTAAAATATTCTCAGTATTTGTATTTCAATATAAAAAAATATTTTTGAAGTGACCGTGTTATTATTACAGCTGAATAAGTTTGTAATAATTAATAACATTTAAACTACAGTTTTTTATATCATATGGATTTAATCCACGTTTCAATGGAAGAATAAGGAAATAGATCTTGGAGTTCATATGCGTAGGAATTAATCACGAAGGCCGTAGGCCTGAGTGATTAATAACTATGCATGTGAACGACAAACCGTGATATATTGGCCGGTATATCACGGAAAACTAAGATCTATTTGCATTCTAACACGTGTAATATGCGCACTTTCATATGGACTAATTTTTATTGCAGAGTGATGCGTTGTTTGTTGTGTTGCTATAGACAACTTCCGCTGTTTACAGTATAAAACCACCACCCCTGGAATATTGTTTTTTTGCTCATTTCATTTAAACAGAGGCATAACTAGAGCTCATTCCAAACTATGTATTTCATAAAAACTAAAATGAATCGATAAATGCAATTGCTGTTGCAATAATACGGATATAATTAAATAAATTAAGAAGGAACGCTACGTAAATAAAAGTTCTCACAACGTCACGTTTACGTTGACGCCAAATTAACGTCATAAATCCATGACGTCATTTGATAAACAAGACGTAAATTCCATTCATAAAAAGCGTTATTTATACGTGGGAGGTAATTCAACAGCCAAAAAGTAGTACGGCAAAAACTGTGATATACCGGAAATTTAACCACGGTACAGTCCTATACGTTTACACAGTGCTAAAAATAGACTGTGTTAGAATTGAAATTTAATCATTCACCTTGATTATTGTTAAGTGTTTAACTTATAAAAATGAATTAAAAAAACAAACAAAAAAAACATAAACAATTAAAATAAAATAGTTGATGTATTTTAGATGTGGTCTGACGATAACGATGAAAAACTTGTAACATTGGTCGAACTGTTTGAACAACAGTGAACTGTTAGAGCTAATTCAGCACAGGGGACTGCTAGTGCTGATAATTTGACTGGTTATGACATCACAGAGGGGACTGCTAGTGCTGCTATTGTTACTGGCTATGACACCACTGAGAGGACAGCTAGTGCTGATAATTTGACTGGTTAAGACATAACTAAGGGGACTGCTAGTGCGGATAATGTTACAAGTTATGACACCACTGAGGGACTGCTAGTGCTGATAATGTTACTAGTAATGACACAACTGTGGGGACTGCCAGTGCTGATAATGTTACTGGTTATGACACCACTAAGGGGACTGCTAGTGCGGATATTGTTACTGGTAATGACACCACTAAGGGGACTGCTAGTGCGGATATTGTTACTGGTAATGACACCACTGAGAGGACTGCTAGGGTTGATAATGTTACTGCTTATGACATCACTGAGAGGACTGCTAGTGCTGATATTGTTGCTGGTTATGACACCACTAAGGGGGACAGCTAGAGCTGATAATGTTACTGGTTATGACACCACTGAGGGGACTGCTAGTGCTGATAATGTTACTGGTTATGACACCACTGAGGAGACTGCTAGTGCTAATAATGTTACTAGTTATAACACCACTGAGGGGACTGCTAGTGATGATAATGTTACTAGTCATGACATAACTGAGGGGACTGCTAGTGCTAATAATGTTACTAGTTATGACACCACTGAGGGGACTGCTAGTGCTGATAATGTTACTAGTCATGACATAACTGAGGGGACTGCTAGTGCTAATAATGTTACTAGTTATGACACCACTGAGGGGACTGCTAGTGCTGATAATGTTACTAGTTATGACACAACTGAGGGGACTGCTAGTGCTGATATTGTTTCTGCTTATGACACCACTGAGAGGACTGCTAGTGCTGATACTGTTACTGGATAAGACACCACTGAAAGGACTGCTAGTGCTGAAACTGTTACTGGTTATGACATCACTGAGGGGACTGCTAGTGCTGATATTGTTACTGGTTATGACACCACTAAGGGGACTGATAGTGCAGATATTGTTACTGGTTATGACATCACTGTGTGCACTGCTAGTGCTGATATTGTTACTGGTTATGACACCACTGAGGGGACTGATAGAACTGATATTGTGTATGGATATGACACCACTGAGGGGACTGCAAGTGCTGATAATGTCACTGATTATGACACCGTACTCATAGAGGGGATTTCTAGTACTGACTTGACGAGTGCCGACATTGGTACTGTTTATGATGTCACAATCACAGAGGGAACTGCAATTGCTGATAATGCTACTGGTTGTGACTACAAATTCACAGGGACACTGCTAGTGCTGATAATGCTCTGAGGGGACTGTTAGTGCTCTTAATGTTACTGTTTATGACACCACACTCACAGAGGGAGCATTTTGTGCTGATTTGACAGTGAGTATCGACAAGACAATGTAAATTGAAATATATTTCAAGTTCCGTTGAGGATATTCCCTTTTAAGTGAGGTTGTAAATTAAAGAGCTGATTTAACAGAGGGGACTGCCAGTGCTGATAATGTTACTGGTTATGACACCATTGGGGGACTGCTAGTGCTGATATTGTTACTGGTTATGACATCACTGAGGGGCTGCTAGTGCTGATATTGTTGCTGGTTATGACACCAGTGAGGGGATTGCCAGTGCTGATAATGTTACTGGTTATGACACCACTGAGGGGACTGTTAGTGCTGATAATGCTACTGGTTGTGACATCACTAAGGGGAATGTTAGTGCTGATAATGCTACTGGTTGTGACACCAAATTCACAAAGGAAAATGCTATGGCTGAATTGATGATTGCCGACACCAGTACGCTTAATGATACCATAATCGTTGAGGGGACTGTTAGTGCTTTCAATGTTACTGGTTAAGACACCACAATCACAGGGGGGACTTTTTGTGCTGATTTGATAGTGAGTACCGACAAGACAATGTAATAGTTCATGATTCCAATACAAAGACACTTATGAAACACAAACAAGGAAGAAATTAAAATATATTTCAAGCTCCGATGAGGACATTCCCTTTGTAAATAAAAGAGCTGATTCAACAAAGGGGACTGCAAATGCTGATATTGTTACTTGTTATGACATCACTGAGGGGGCTGCTAGTGCTGATAATGTTACTGGTAATGATACCACTAAGGGGATTGCTAGAGCTGATATTGTTACTGGTTATGACACCACTAAGGGGACTGCTTGTGCTGATATTGTTACTGGTTATGACACCATTTAGGGGACTGCCAGTGATGGTAATGTTAATGTTTATGACACCACTAAGGGGGACAGCTAGAGCTGATATTGTTACTGGTCATGTCACCACTAAGGGGACTGCTAGAGCTGATAATGTTAATGGTTACGACACCGCTGAGGGGACTGCTAGTGCTGATATTGTTTATGGATTTGACACCACTGAGGGGACTGCAAGTGCTGATAATGTCATTGATTATGACACCGTACTCATAGAGGGGATTTCTAGTGCTGATTTGCCGACATTGGTACTGTTTATGATATCACATTAACAGAGGGAACCGCGATTGCTGATAATGCTACTGGTTGTGACACCAAATTTACAGGGGACACTGCTAGTGCTGAATTGATGATTGCCGACACCCGTACTGTTAATGATATCATAATCTCAGAGGGGTCTGTTAGTGATCTTAATGTTACTGGTTATGACACCACAATCACAGAGGGAATTTTTTGTGATCATTTGACAGTGAGTACCGACAATGTAATTGTGTATGACTCAGATACAAAGAAACTTATCAATATCGTGCGATTATTATCATACATTATCTGTATATATTACAAACAAAACCGAAAAAGCAAATCTTAATTCAATGATGTATTATTCTGGCTAATAAGAAATGGAGCTATATACTGCTTATGTTGAACGCCATAATACTGTATTGTTTTATACTATAGTCATCATCTCAATTTATCATCTATATGATGTTTATTTTGAATGCCACAATGTTGTATTGTTATATACCACAGTCTTCATATCAATTTAATAATGGTTTATTTACTTGCATAAACAGCCAGTGTGTATTATCGTCAGATACAAGGTTCTGGCAGTAATTATGACAATCACCGTCCAATAATGAGATACGCCAAACTGACGCATCGCAAGATAGCAGGTTCTGGCTGATAAGTATTTCAATTATTTTTGTTAATGGTTTAAAGCCAGAATCTATTATCAACAGATACTATGTTCTACCTGTATGTTTTAATTGAAAAACAGACGATTTTATAGAGCCAAACTAAAATAGGCTACTACAGTCACCATTTTTAGGCTAATTGATTCAAAACATTTAAATAAGTTTAAATAATGTTATAATGCATAACATAGTCGAAAAGTACCAAGAAAAAATAATTCAATAAACAATGAGAACATTTTCTTTTGTTCCTGAAAAATTCCACAATATGCAGATACGAGGTTCTGGTTTTGAACAGACGATATGGTAATTGACTTTATGATTATAGAAGTCTAGTAAGTACTCCTTAGTAGGGTACATGGCCACACTTTGAAATCAAATCATTTGATACATAGCATATTATCAGCTTGTATATTCTGTAATTTTTGTGCTAAGTAATTGATCAGATTGTGAAACAAGTTCTAAAACATAATTGTGTCGCAATGAACATGTATAATGAAATTTGTTGCTTGACCGCGGCTCGAAACCAGGATCTGGCGCATGGTCTATGCCAATATGAGTATATGTCAGATGGTGTCTATGCTAGATGGTGTCTATATTATAAAGGATGAAGAAGAAACAAAAACACTGAACGCAGAACTGTAGGACAATTTCATCCCTAGAGCTTCTGACGTCTTCAGGTTCAGCTTCTTCCCTCGTTGTATCCCTGTGTGGAACAACCTTCCAGCATCTATTGCTGAGGCTCATGCTTTGGCATCCTTTAAGAATGAGCTCTCCAACCTAACCTTCTAAAGGGGATTTTCATGCACGTAATTGTGTAAAACTTTCTATTATAATATCTTTTACTTTATTCGCAAATATTTGCCCGTGTCTATTCTTCTGTCTTTCCTATTTTTACTTCACTTTGCCTTTTTCTTATGCACACCGTTAAAGGAGTTTCAATTTGATGACAGTTTAACGTATAAATGTAAAGGTAAATAAATGTAAAAACACCCCAATTTATGCACCAGTCAATAACTCAATTGAAACTCGGACTAATATGTCCCTGCACTGCTGTGTGAGTAAAGGGCTTTTTTGTGCCATAATAACAGGGGACTATTGCCTTGATATTTGACTGATTTAGGACGAGGTTACCTTCTGAAGGGCCCTGTGTGCAGGAATTTTACCAGGTGTTTGAAAAAGCAAAAAGTCTAAATCCCCGACCTTCTTCGGGGATGGCCTTCTTCAGGGTTGGGGGTGGAGTTTCAGTTGACAGGACCTGGTGTATTACAGGGTCTCTCCCATTGAGTTAATCATGGAATGACTGTTGGAGTACCACATACACATACACACATACACCCACAAGCTCCAAAGTGACAAAGTCTCATGAGACCATCACTGAGTGTGAAAGTCGAGAGAATGACAGTATGCCTTCTCCTGCACACTGACTTGTTGCTAGCCTATATACACATTCTGCCAATTGTCATCCCTAGAGCTATCTAAGTCTCAAAATATTTATTATTACAAAAAGTATGAAAAATTGGTTTTCATTAATTAATAAACTTTTTTGTATGTTGTCACTTCATCTTAATTATTGAAGAACATAGTCGCCTGATTTTTTTTAATGTTGCAGTTCTGGAGCACCATTCCTCATCAAACTCGGCAAGTCTTTACATACAATTTGTAAACAGACCCTAGATAGCTCCTTCAAAGATATTTAATGGCCTTTCTGTTTCAATGCCTACAGTGTAAGCCTGTGTGGCAACCTTTTATAGAACAAGTTTAGTGCAATTGGGGTATAATTTAAACTAGCTCTGCAGTCTGTTGGCATTCTCATTCAACCGGCATATGCTAGTCAGTGAACTTGACTTACCACTGTTGTATAAGGATGTCTGAACAATGGAAGTTACAGTGATAATGTGTGTAAGCATTATTATATTTATTTCTCAATTTCTGCTTCAGAAAATGTTGGCTAAGATGAAGAAACTCTTGGTACTTATCTTGCTATGGACAAGTATTACTGTAGATGCAAATAAATACAACTTAACTGTGGGACCAAAGAAAACTGAGACTGGGCGTTTGTAAGTTACTTTTCACATTCAGTCAAGGTTTCAGTCATTATTATACAAATTGTTTTCTTTGTTTTGAAGTTTGTACCATTTTCAGGCCTGACCATGTTAGTATGGAAGCGGTTGTAACATGTTAAAACAGTTGCATCAGTCATATCAAGGATTGACCTGAAACTATTCTTGCCTACTTTCTCACCACAACTTGCAATGTAGTACTATAAAATCACTTAATTTCGATGTGATAAAATTTCGTGGCTTTGGTAAAAAAGACCATTTCAGTGGGACCTTAATTCGAGGATTTTGCATTTCAGGTAATATAACCGTAATAATTACAAGGGTCAAAATTAGTGTTCGATAAGATTGACTTTATGGTTAAAGGTGATCTACAAAATCCACAAAATTTAATCTCCAACAAAAATTAATGATTTTACAGTAACTGTTTGCAACATAGAATGACTGTATGTGGAAGTTATTTCATCCTCATTACTTACTTTCGATACATTATTGACCATTGTATTATACTCTATTATTTCTTTGAAGTTATGATGATAAATAATAACAAAAGATTTACATCAATCGTAATTTAAATTTTTTTTATTGATAACAGCATTAATTTTTATCATCTTCAGGCATATAATTAATATAAAAACTAACAATGATGATGTCATAAATACTAAATAATTACAGTAAAATAACTGATTTTCTTTGGGGATTAAATTTCGTGGATATCGTAGTCCACTTTCAACCGCAAAATCAAATCCCATCAAACAGTAATTTTGACCCTTGACGTTGTATTTATTACCTGAAATGCAAAATCCACAAATTAACATCAACAAAATTGTCTTTTTACCAAAACCATGAAACTTCTTCCCATCAAAATTCAAAGATTTTACAGTACCATACATTTTACAGAACATGCGATAATCACATTGTTGACAAATTCCATGGTATGAGTTAGACCTGCCAATATGGAGTCAGTGAAAATGAGTCATACCCAGGTTGTTGGATTGCAAATCCAGCATACTGAACAATGGCTTTGGCTATAAGAATACATGCTCTTTTTTGATACAAGTCTTTTTTGAAACAAAATGTTTTCATTGACTTTACACATTTAATACTCATTAATTTTGTAGTATCTACACAAACATGTATGGTAAAAACCATTGCCATATATGTCCGATGAAGGCGCTGATGGACAGTACATTCAGCTTTCTACAACAACCACTCTGTTACGATAACTACAAGAATATTACTGCGGAAATTACACCGTATGAGAAAGAGAATAAATTATATGCCCTGTGTGCGAATGGTGACCCACCAGGTAAGTTCAAACCTGTATCAGGATTTACTCGGGCAAATCATTCCTAAATTATTTATATGATATTGGTTTCAATTAAAAACATCACTGCTCATCTGATATTATGGATTATACCAAAATTTCCCTCCTTTCTCATGAGCTTGGGCACACTATAATATAGATAATCTTAACAGGGCTCACGCTGTCGGTCGACATTGTCGACATTTACCGGTAGTTTTATCAAGCTGGCGATTATTATTTCATAATGTCGATAAAAAATGTCGACTAGGTAATAATCCAACAGAAATTTCTAAAATGAGTCTGTGTAACTTCGTATTTAATCTTCCACCAACCTGACAAGTCTCATAAATTCTCTTGTTCACACTTCAACTTGGACCCATATAATCTCATTGTTAATTACCTTTAGTCCCAAGGGCATGTCATGCAGACCACCACTAATCCCATTAGGGGTCTAATTACTGATAGTTTGTTGTGATAACATCTGTTAATCCCCTTTAATTGGTGTAATTAACTGTCAACAATGTGCGTGGAATAGGTCTAAGGTATTGACGAATGTGAAACAGGGTCTAAAACACCTTAGACCACAGCTTACTGTAACTGACCAATCAACGAGCAGAAAAAGTGTTGAATAAACCCATAATTTTTTTTATACAACACTTTTCTGTGGTATATAGAAAAAGTGTTGTATATAAACTTACATTGATTTATCCAATACTATTAAGGCCAAGCAAAATAATCCATCAAGTCAGGAATTTATAGCTTTATTGTAAACACAATCCATCGACAAGTGTGATTGTAACAGTGAAGTTAAGCATTAACAATCACTATACATGCATATTTCCAATACAAACATCAAACATAGAGTTTAAAGAGGATGAAGCGGCGTTTTCAATGACTTAAAATTGTTATGTTACTTTATATCAATTTTTTGTGTAACTAAGAGTAAAGTATCATTAAAATACAGAATAATCTATTGCTGAAGCAGTAAGAATTACATTAGAATCGATTATAAAACATATACATGCACTTAAATACTATTTAAGCAGTTAAGTATATCTAAAAAAAAATTAAATCATTGTAAATTAATGAACTTTCTGCTCTTTTACAAAATTGGTATGCCAAAAATGAAAAAAAAAATTTCATTGAAATAACATTTTTACATTTTATTGCTGCTAACACAAATGTTTTGACTGGTGATTTTACAGTGTAATCAACATCTTTCTGACGCCTTTGAAAAACTATAATAGCAGATATACAGCCAGGTACTTCTATCACAATAGCATTTGGGTCTGGCAAGCCAGCAGACTCGGCCTTGATAACCGTTGCCGAGACGACTAGTCCAGCTGTAGACTGGGGCGATGGAAGCGTCTTTAATGGCGTTAGTAGTTTGGATGATAAGTTACACTGCAGTGCCTCTAACGGTTGTTTATAATAATACACAGCAGTGCTTCTATGCCCACTGCGTGCCATTATTGCTTGTTCGTCAAAATTGTTTTCATATAGACGGATACCCTGTATATTTAAATGATGAAAATGTAGTCCTGGTAATATCTAAGAATTGCGTCATTGTACATATTGCTCGTATGCTGAACATGTCCAAGAATGTTGCTTTCTGGTATCTTTCGGCAGACGCTGTTCTGAATGCGGTTGCACTTCCTTAAACCTTTGATTTTCATTCAGATCTTTGACTAAAAGGTCTCAGGTTGGAAGATGCTTGATTTGCGTAACCGCGGTTACGTCCTCGAACTCCAAAAACATACTACATGTCGTTGGCTTAGAATGAGAAGGTCGTAACTACAAAATCGAAAATATCATGCATGCAAGAGAAAACTGTCTGTAATTTGCTCTTTAACTATAGGAAAACAAGTTTTTAAAACTTCATTTTGGTCAACATGACAATTTTAGATTTTCATGAAAATAGGCTCATAAGAAGCGCATTGTGAAGCAGAGTTCAAATATGCATGAGTCTTATAAGGTCGTAAGTAGTAGGACCTTCTTATTCTAAGCCATCAATGTAGTAGTTTCATCAAGTAAATCAAATTCAACTACTTGTTTTTAAAAGCACATGCATGTACACTTGCTTTAAAATATGTACGATGCAGAAAGAAAGTTGACCAATGGAATGTTACCAATGAAAACACAAAATACCCCTGCACCAAACATTCCTTGATTTTATTTTATGAATGGCTAATGTAAACGATTTGGGGATATTGTGTTCACTAAGTATTAATCATAGTATTAAGTAGTTGATTGTTGTGCAAATAGTATCTGAGAAACTAACATTTTTAGCTGTGGTCTAAGACAGATAGATCTCTCGTAAGTGTTGGGTATGAAAACATAAAATCTCGCAAACTCGATTTAGTTTTCATACCCAACACTTACTCGTGTTCTATCCTATACAACGAATTTGAGCCATCTGAGCGTGTGAGCTGCAGACAAAATAAATCGCCATTTAGAGTTAGTAACAGGTGATTCATTAAATATCTGTCAAATATTGACTGCTTGGGGTAAACAATGACCAAATTATTCAATAAAACTTATTTTTCACGGCCTTTTAGATAACCAAAGTTGACCAGTGCCCGGACATGCAAAATTCGGATACTAGTCATTTGCAAAATAAGTGCATTATTTTTAACACAATTTTTTTATAAAACTACCCATTTCAAAAGGTTAAAATTAATGAAATTAGCTGTTTCCAAGCATTTTTGAGGTTTCACATAGTTGTTTGTGCTGTAAGTATGGGTCAATTGAAAAGTTTATTTCATTAAATTTTGCTTTGGTTTATTGACATATTGAAACACTAAATTAATATCTTTTCGTACTATAAATTAGTAATAAAAGCATTGCAGCTTCTTTATGTATCAATATTTTGCTGTTACAAAGTTATTCTTCAAATCTTTAGAAAGTTATCAATCAACAAGAAATGACAATTTGATTAAACATTGATTAGAGGCATGCCTGCAGACCATTCTTGATTCTTAGCCTGAAAGCTGCCCAGAACCCACTTGCAACATTTCTATAAACCATGAGAGTATACCTCTGGACCACCTGAATAAAGGTACCTATTTGTATGAAGACAATACCCATGCAATATGAATTTTGTTGATCAATGAATGATGATCAATTTTAAGTTATAGATCTGGTCTTTGACCTGCAACCAGAGGGTGTCTTAATTGTGCATGCAGGGGGCATGTCCCTGACCCCCCCCCATGGATAAAATGCCACAAATGACCCTAAACTATGTTTGCACTACCATGCATAAATAAGCTCGCGTCAATTTTGGCTATTATTTTTGTTGATTAAATAAAAGTGGCTATTAATTTAAAATGGCCAGTGTGAGCCCTGATCTATATGGCTATTCTGAAGTTGTGCTTAGAAATTAAGTGTGCAACAGCTTTGTTTATAAAAGATGAACATGCAGACTTTCGATTAATTCTAATTGAAAACGAGTATCATGCTGTGACTGCACTTTTTGCTATGAACTTTATTTTATAGTGTATACCCATTAGGGCCATTACCCAAAGGTTAGTGTTCAGAGGTCAGATTCTATCTACAGTGTTCAAGTTTGTTGTTTTATTTGTTGACAGGATGTGGTGGCTTACCAAATCATACACTGACAGACTCTACGTCATGGTACTGTGATGCCGGCTATAGTCTACGCAACTATTCAGTATACTTCTCGTGTGCTATGATATGTAACCCCAAAGATATAGTTGTACGATCTTACTACTGTAATGAACAGTTACAGTGGGAGCTAGATTTCACAGTGTCCTCACCACAAAGTTGTCAGGGTAAGTAAAAGGGTTTATACTCATTATTACATAAAAGGAACATGTGTGCCTACGTAGCTCAGTGGCTAGCGTGCTTGCCGCCTAATCAGGTGACCCGGGTTCAGATCCAGGTGTAGGCACTTATATGACTGCCATATTTCAGCAGAAAGCTGGATAAAGGCTAGTATGCTTGGCATTATAACATCATTAAGTAAAATCATTTTTTATCAAATCTTAGTTGAGTTCATGGTTGTACTTATATTAATAAAAACAAATTCAATTTTAGCCCGAACAAATAATCAATCGTCTTTCGAAATTCCAAATAAGGGACAGTTAATGGTTTTCTCTTGCATCCAACATGATTTCTATAATTTGGCAATATTGTTCTTATAGTTCTTTGTTTTTACTTTCTTTGTAGTTCCAGGGAAGGCTCCATTACAGAGTGCGTACTACCTTTTGTCTCTTATCATAGAAAATCTGTTTGTAAATTCAGTCAACGAAATTGGTTTTTAAATATTACCTGCCATTCAATAACTACTTTGGAAAAACTTACTTGTCCGAACAGAAAATCAGCCGAAAATTACTCACAAGGGCCTTCGGGCAAGTGCTAATTTCGATGACTGTGAACTATAATAATGCTTAATTATGTAATTTAAATGTAAATTGTTTGTTTGCATTCGACTGAGGTTGTCGTATGTGCATGGTTATTTGCTTTCTGCCATGCTAGATTAACAAATGATTTCTTTGCCTCTACCTTGTATTATTCTAAAAAAGATATGAGGAAATTGTACAGGGAAAGCAGCACTCAACTTAACCAGCCGAGTACGGAGAACTTGTGTAATATGTTATATGGCCAGTTAATGTTTTATCATCCTATTAGTATAAGTATCAATCATGGTTTACTAGGAACCATTTATTTTAACATATATTTTAAATTCTAACATAGCGCATGAGATTAATCTTGTTCGTGTATATTGAACTCACTATTTAAGATTGAACATTAAAACATAGCTGATTGATGATATCACTTTTGACATCATATACTATGATAAATGACGTAACATTATATGCAAGAATGTTGTTTGACAACAGCCTGTCAGTGTCCTGTTGCGTTTTGCGCTATTGCAGAGCATTGGCCCACTTGCGGTTGAATTACTATGCAGCCAAACTCTTGTATGTGTTTTATTCTGCAACAAAGCACAGCTTTATATTCATTCTTTCTTAAATAAACTTGCTTGCTTTTTTGATGTTTTAGATTTTACAGATAGGTTGCAACTAATTATAGCTGCCGTAGGTGGAAGTTGTGCAATACTTATTTGTGGGATAATCTTCGTAGTTTATATCATCTATAAACGAAGAAAAAAGCTCAGTTTGAGACGATCTGCATCTGATGAAGCAAATGAGCCTCTGAACGCAGACAGACCATCACCAGATGCCATAGAAAGAGGCAAGTAGGAGGATTTTGCATGAGTGCTCATTACTTACGAGTTTTAAATAATATGACACAAGGCTTTGCAGGGCGTCATATTGTTTCTGTCAATGAGTTTAATAAAACTTGTATGCGACAAGCATGAATTTTAGATTCTATTTATCAACTTTGGTTGTCTAACAAAACCGGAAGTGAAGAATAATCACTCTAGATCTTGTTTAAACATACTTGCCATGGACAGAAACAAATTTGAATATGTGTCTTATATTTTCCTATTGCACTCAATCTGTTGCTTTAAGCAGCCATATTTCATGTGTATCAATTGACTAGTTGGATTGATATTATTAGAGCAAAGACTACTCTTCCTTATTATTTGTTGAAGTTGTTTGTTGACGGCTTGTAAGTGTATTTATTGGATCAGGTGCTTATAATTCATTGTCAGTGTTTCATTTTGTTTTTAAATCATATGAGTCCTTTCTCACTGAACTTTTAATAAACCCATTAAGTCCCACTATGTAAACATAATTTATTGAGTCCCAAGCCTATTTTGATGAGTTCTTCTGGGCAGCTTAGCTATGAAGACCATTTTTAGGTGTTCCCGATGATGGCATATTATTGAGGTTGTGCTGTAGTATTGTGTTATGCTGAGTATGTTAGTTAGATTAACTATGAATGTTTTATATTCTGTAGGAAATAATGTTGTTGCTTTATGTAAGAAAAAGAACAATATTCCACTACTACCGTTAAGTAACCAAGACGATAGTCTAAGTAGTAGCAATACAAGTAGCAACAGTACTGCAGACACCAGTCTGAAAAGTGTAAACACTGATCATCCAGCTCGACCCGAAGGTAAGCTCTTAACTTCTAATCCAGGGCTGGTATTTATAAAGAATCTTAAGGTTAAGGTTTACCTTATCCTTAAATAATTTTCCTCAGTTGAGGATAAGGAATTTAATTTTTTCAATCTTAAGGAACTCCTTATCTCCATTCAAGGAAATACTCAACGGAGAATCTCCTTATCAAATTAATTATTTTCACTTATGGAAATCAAACAAACTAGGTGTTAATAAAGCATCTCAGTAGAAGTACTTAAAATCTTAAAATTTCCAGAAGTGTATCAGCTAAATAGTATGATCAAGATTAGTCATCGCTTACATTGATCTTACACATTATGTGTGGTGAGCTACTAAACATACTAAGAAAACTCTCAGTTTTAATCCTGTAGATAAGCTCTACATTAAGATTCTCCAGGGGAGCTTGAGCTAATAATCCTGCAGATAAACTCTAAATTAAGATTGTCCTGGTGAACTTGAGCTTACAATCCTGCAGATAAGCTCTAAATTAAGATTCTTCAGGTGATATTGAGCTTTTAATCCTGCAGATAAGCTCTAAATTAAGATTTTTCTGATGCGTTTGGACTTATGATCCTGCAGATAAGCTCTAAATTAAGATTCTTCAGGTGAGTTTGAGCTTTTAATCCTGGAGATAAGCTCTAAATTAAGATTTTTCTAATGAGTTTAGACTTATGATCCTGCATATAAGCTCTAAATTAAGATTCTACAGGCGAGTTTGAGCTTTTTATCCTGCAGGTAAGTAGTGAGCTCTGAATTGAAATCTTTCAATAAAGCTCTAACTTCCAATCTTCATAGTATGTCTTTTCAAATAATGTATGATTTATTTACTATTTTGTGAGTTTACTTTTTTTTCCCAGCTGTTCCAAATATTAAGATAATGACGTCCAAAAACAACAGTTCTCAGATGAGTGTACCTATACAGAGTGGCTACTATTCTATTGAGATTGGTTAGTATTAATTTCAATCTTCATTGATCAATCTTTATGTGGGCATCATATTTCTTTGTGAGCAAAGGATAAGATTTTGGTGATTTAATGTTATGAGCATTTAAACACTTCAATGTGAACACTTCAATATGATAGGTTTAGTGTGAGCAACGTCACAAAGTTAAGTCCATGTCCAGTCCATGGAAAACATTTTCTTATTACACAAAAATAAAATTAATGTTGACCAAAGAATATTAATAAAGGTAAACTCTATATAATATTGATTGTATGCTCACCTTTAGACTTGTTGTATCAGAAAATCGCTCACGGGCACACAGTATGCCACAAGAAAATACTGCTTTACAGGACTATATGTCATTGCACCGCCATAGTTAAGCTATACTTTGTGCCCTCTCGTTGTCAGTTTCTATAAAACCATCAACATTATATAGCGGGCATAAAAGTAACTAAATTCATGTGAAAGAGGAGTTTTGAAGGTCATCAGCAACTTTTGAGGTCATGCCTTTGTAGATTCCTAATTTCTTAAATGTGAGGAATGAATAAAACAATTGTTTTACCGTCACACTTACATGTTTGTGTATTTCTAGGATCAGATTATTTCATCATACCAGACTGTCCTGGAGGAATTGCTGTGACTGACTTCCAGGTAGGATGTAAAACAAATGGAAAGTCATTCCGTGGACAAAAGGTTCAATCGTTCATGTACAGCGTTTGTAACGTACGCGAGGAAGATGATGACATGTATACATGGACGATGAAATTAGAAAATGGAACGCAACATTACGGAAACTTCCAGATTTATGTCGCTATACCAGGTAATGAACATTCAATTTGTAATAATGGTCTTGTAAATAGTTAAACCCGGAAAATATTGCTTTTATAAATACCTGCAGTGATTTAAAACATTGTTCAACGTCGTTTTGACTCAAAATGTACACTACAAAAAGTGAAAAATAAGATTTTGATCGAGGCGTCTAGATCCTAGCTTTTCCAATTTTTATGGGAGGTAATCCAATAAATTATGTACACACAGTTGACAGGTGCTTATCCTTGGTTGATAACACATTTAATGCTATTTTGAAGTATTTTCGTAATAAAAGGATGTAACAATACACTATGAAGGTCCTGTTAGACTTAGGTGATGGGATGGCCCCTTCATCAGCCCTCAAAACCACGCTTGACTTGTAATTGGAAGTAAAGGCATGAACCTAGCTTCCTTCAGCAAGTGAAATTTCAATGACTTTATGGATTGACATATTTTTTTCATGTTATCATGATTAAAATGTCCAGTTTTAGGATGCCAGCCAGTATATGCAAATTTGAAATCATGCACATAAAAATTGCTGTTCGGGATTAAGTAATAATGGTTTCTTTAGGTCAGTGCCTGCTATATTTGATGACAATTAACATTGAGCTTTGTATATTTTTATTAGATCAACTTTCATCATATGACTACAGAAGAGGACCATATGGTGAAGAAAATTTGAATTCTAATGTCAACATGGCATCAAACATAAATAACCAAGAGGTACAGGCTGAAATCCATGGTGTACTCAGCTATATTCCACTGAGTAATAATCTGTACTCAGTTAACCATCCCGGTCCTCCTGGTCATCGTGACCACCAGCGTGACGACTCGGGGTTATCTATGGGACCATTGCACTCCTCCGGGGACCATTCTGTGAGCAATGTGCGAGGGGAAGATGTGAGATATAGTACTAGCGGGTATGAGACACAACCTAGTAATGAACGACATATGGACCCAGTGAATCAACTACTAGCACAGCACGAGCCTCTAGATCCCTCTACGATCAGTCGATTAGACTCGAGTAGACTCTCAAATGATTCATTTAGAGATAGTATTGATAATCATAGTAACTACGAACGACCACTGATTGCCGGCCATCAAGAAGGACCAGTGCTGTCCAGTAATCACGATCGATCACTGCTTGCCAGCCTTGAGGAACAGCCACTGCTGCCAAGTCATGAAGGACGACCACTGCTGCCACCTGACGGTATTGCTGACAGTGGCCATCATGAGGAATATCACCTGACTGATGATGAAGATGATGATAACTGGCATCAAACTGGAAGAAAACATTATTGGGAAAATGGTAACCATGCTTAATACTTACTTAAATTTCAGGAAAAATATTCCTAGCTTGATATGGAATTAATATCAGCCACATTTGCTTTGTATGTACCGGTTTGCCGTTGTAATATACACTGTTGCCTCTGTATACTCACTTGATTGTCTTTTATGCACTGGGTTACCTTTGTAGTACACATGATTGGGTTTGTATCCACAAATATGCATTTGTGTTATATGAACAGGGTTGAATTTTAATGTATAATTAAAGGATAACCTTTGCGTGTAAACAATGTTTCCTAATGTTGAGAACAATCATGCTTTATGTTGAGGCAACCATTACTATTGTTTAGAACCTGTTGATCTTGCTATGAGTTGGTAACATTTGTTCTATTTATGTTTGACAGATAATGACGATGAAAGGTGTACTTCTATAGCATTGAACAATATTCCACATGGTGAAATAAACGACACTGAATCAGTCCGGCCTGTGATAGATAGTATGCCCGGTAGGTATTGTTCTTTTGTTTACTAGACATATTGATGGCTTAGAACCAGAAGGTCGTAACTACCTCTTACGACCTTATAAGACTCATACATATTTGAAATCTGCTTCACAAGGCGCTTCTTATGAACATAGTTTCATGAAAATCTGAAATTGTCATGTTGACCAAAATGAAGTTTTAAAAATGTAAATTACAGACAGTTTTCTCTTGTTTTCTCAATATATCGATTTGGTAGTTAGGACCTTCTTGTTCTAAGCCAGTGATATATACACAGTGCTGCTTAATTAATTACAACGGACAGCTGATTAATACATGTGTGTAATTCATTTAATATTACAATGACAATATTTATATTTGATACAGATTTATTTGTATAATCTGCAATTAATAACAAGGTGGTTAATCAAATAATGTGATCTGCGGCGCCTAGGAATAGACACTGCCCTAACAGGTACCACTTTACACCTTGGTGGAGTTGAGCATATGGGTCATTCTTGCTCAGACAAATTAACCAGTGGTCCAGACGGAGGTTGAACCTGGGACCTCTTGATCTTGAAGCGTGAACCTTACTGTCCCAACCAAGACTGTCCTCTGCGGGAGACATATATTTGTGTGTCAAAACACATTCTTGATCACATGAGGAACAGTTTCTGGTCACTGCCCAATGTGAACAATCATCCTGTAATTTCTACACATAATTAGTCATCAACATTAATTTTGTACTTGTGGAAACATTATATTTGTATATTCTTAACATTTTACTATTTTCATTAAGAAATCCATATACCAAGCACAAATCCTGTGGAAGAATTTGATCAAAAGGTAACAGAAGCTCTGCAACATAAACCAGTACCAGCTCATGTGGAAACAAATAACCTAAATCTTACAGAAACTAGTGAATCAGATCTTCTTGAAAACTCTAAACCTAAACCTACTGAAAATGGTGTATTCAATATTGTTGAAACAACCGATTCCAATCCGAAAGAAAACGTTGACTCAAAGTCTACAGAAAAAGTTGAATTGAATCAAGCTGAAAAAGTAGACTCTAATTCTTCAGAAAAAGTTGACAGAGATTCATCAGGAAAAGTGGACTCAAATTCTTCAGGAAAAGTGGACTCAAATTCTTCAGGAAAAGTCGACTCAAATTCATCAGAGAATAAGGATTCAGATTCTTCTAGAGTTGATACAGAAAAAGTGGAATCAAACCCTGTGGAGCAAGTTGACTCAAATTCTGCTGAAGGAGTTGACTCTAACTCTTTGGAAGGACTTCACTCAAACCCTGCAATAAGATCAGAGTTAAACATTCCTACTGAATTATGTAACTTCTCCTTCGATTTTTCGAAGTCCATCTGACAGCCAGACGATAAGTCTGTTTGTCTGAGGGTTTAAGGATAAAAGAATTTGGTAAATGAAGGAATAACTACAACAAAGATTATTACAGTCAATGTTAATGATTCTGTGTACATTCTGTACATGTACTAGGCATTAGGTTACATGAAATAATTGTGTATTGATAAAATCAATATAGATTATTACTATGATCAGATTTGCCTAATATTTAGGTGTCTAGTAGTTGTCAGTAACTTTGTTAATGAATTTTACCACACAATGAAATCTCCACACTGTATCTATGTTTGTAATATGTAAAGCATGGTGAAACTAGGGTTACTGCTAAACTTTTATCAGGTTTGAGTTTCATAAACAGTGGAAATTAAAACCTTTTTGATTGATAACTAATTAGTAGGCTTTATAATATCAGTGTATATGGACAGGGTTCGAATTTAAGCTCGCATACTCGCTAATAGCTTGTAGAAATTCAGAATAGCGAGTGACATTTAAAGTCACTCGCATATTTTAGCGAGTATGAAAAAGATAGAGGAAAAAGAGGAGCAAACACCAACAAAAGTCCTCCTTAACGAATTGCTTATAAATTAAAAAAAAACAACGTGTTTTCTGTCGCTAACTATCGGTGGAAACTTGCGTTGATCTGTCAAACAAGTAAACAGGAAATCCACATTCGGAATGGCTCGGCACTTTTGCTTGATATTCTATGACCGAGATATTGCAATTTATTCATGCTTAAAATTTGCTTTATCGGATCGCAGATATCCGCTAAAATACACCAACAATCATCAAGAGCTAGTTTGTTACAGTTAGTAATAAATTCAATGAATCGATTTACGACGAAGAGGAGCATCAAAACATGCAATAATAGCAACAAACTAAAATGTCACCTGTTTCCGCGACACCGATGGAAAATCGACGTAACAGACTTACAATTTTCATACCGACATTCGCACCAAGCATAAATCGATGCATGAATTATGAAGCTTTAAGTTTTAAATGATTTAACACGTATGTGAACTGCAGTTTTCGTTTTAATGTATCTTGATTTTTTGTTTACCATATCTGTTTCATGCTTCAGGCATAGTGATCAAGGCATAGCACTTTATAGCAGTTAATTTTCAATTAAATTGGTTAATAAATTTTAATAAATTTTTTAGCTAGTAGCTTTTCCTTTTAGCTAGTGAACCCAAATGGCACAAGCTAATTTTAGCTAGAAGAAAATATCGCTAAATTCGACCCCTGATGGAATCAAAATACTCAAAATAATTGTTATGATGTATTTAAAATGTTACATTTATGAGAACGCAATATGTTGAAATTCATCATGCACAAATAAAATGATTCCATAGTATCTACCATTTCATGTTTTATGAGGTTTTCATTGATTCACATGTTGAAAGATATATCACTTTACCAATAGTTTCCTTCAAATGTCATTCTATTGTTCCGTTTAAATAGTTCATTATTTGAAATGTTCCCTGCACATTTAATCAGGCCTGCATTTAATGTATGGCTCATTAGGAGTTTGTATATATTTTAAATTCTATCATATTATCACTGAATATTTCATGGTACTGTATGTCCAGAATAATGTACATTAAACATACAGTATAACCTCCGCAGAGCAACATCTGGCGGAAACCGGAAAAAGTGTTGCTCTGCAGAGGTTCTTGATTTTTCGGACATGAGTTAAGTCCCTTGTCGTTGTGTTTGCAAGGTACATAGTTATGTACATGTGATTTGTTTTACATTGTATGTGACTATACTGTAGTATATTTATATTGAGTTGTTTGCATATATTTGTACATAATAAACGCAATTAACCTTACTCAATTAGCTACCAGCATAAAGAGACGGCGAGATGAATACGCAAACGTCCCAATTATACAATTATGAAATAATTGAGAAAGACAACGTTTTAATCTTCAAACACCGTTACACAATAATAAGGCTGCCTTTTTGCAACAAACATGCATAGATGTACATCGTACACGAGTTGACACAATTAATCCAAAATCAATAGCTATAGTAATTTACCTGATAATTATAACACCTATTAAACCTCTCCATTGTAATCTCCGTAAATTTAGCGCTAATTGTACACATTGTACAATGCACATCCGATTTACAAACAATCCTAACGTGTTAATTTTTAAGATCTTACACACACGTTTATGCCGTGTTCTAAAAATAGATCGCACCTGTTGACAACTGTCGTTGCTCAGAGGTTAAAGTCAAGGGAGGGAACGCATTTTGACTGCCGTTAGCCCCTCTACGGAGTTGTCGCTCTTTAGAGGTTGAAATAAGAGTAAAAACGATTGGGGGGAAATAAAAGTGTCGCTTCTCGGAGGTTGTCGCTTCTCAGAGGTGCCGTTTCGGGAGGTTATACTGTATATATATATTAGACTGTGCGGTTCATATACTGTAAACTCATTTAATTTTGTTAGGACGAAATTTCGTGATTTTGGTAAAAATGACAATTTTGTTGGGACTTGAATTCATGGATTTTGCATTTCAGGTAATAAAACAAGGGTAAAAATTAATGTTCATTGGGATTAAAGTTCGTGGTTGAGATGAACCACAAAATGCACGAGATTTAATCTACATTGAAAATTAATGATTTTACAGTATGTATGTTCCTCTACATCTATTTCATATATCTAGTAACAGTACCCTGTCATTCAATAGTTAAAGCATATCAATCCATGTTAAATTCACACAACTCCACGGGAATTTTTTCATATATATGACATAACTTTTATTTATCTCAAAAATAATGTGATATTCCGAGTGATAGCAGATGACGGAACAATGTTTACAAATCCTCGAAAACGTAACGTCTCCGACTTATATTTGCTATTTATCACGTTGTTTTAACTCTGAAACTATGGTTATGTGATAAAAATAATCGTCATTCGTTGTCTTTGAGAAAAACATTTCTTAAACTCGTCACAAACACAAATTATAAATTGTGTTTTCTAAACTTGTTTAAGAAATGTTGATCTCCAAAGACAACTTGTGACGGATCCTATATGTCTAGTTGATTTATCTGCCGATTAAAAAATTGTAAGGCAGTGTATGAATGAAAAAAGTCCTATTCCTTATAAAATTCATGTAGTATATTCAAGGTTAATTTCAAGTTGTTTCAAAACTCAATATTTGCTTAAACTATACATCTAACCGTTACTCTGTATTAAATGTTATGATGCTTTTATAATTTTGTGAATATGTTTTTATCAATATACTCTAATGTTAACATTGCTTATGAGCTGAAGTATATCTTTTACTATTAGACTCAGAGCTACAGATAAGCTGCGTATTGGGGAAATTACCGGTACCCAACTAATTTTCTTAGAGAAGAGGAGGGGGTAAGAAAAAGCAATTACAATCTGAAATACACAAATAGAGAAGGATGATATAGTGAAAAACAGTACATAAAAGATCATTTACCCTATGAATTTGAATAAGAACCCAAATAAATTTTGTCAAAACCCAATCAAAATTGAAACTGGGGGGTAAAATACCCAATGGACTAAAACCTTATCTGTAGCTCTGTAGACTGTAGGGCTGTAACGGCATACCCCGTTATACGAAACACTGCAGACTTCAGTTCCATGCGGTTCAAGGTACGAGACTTCTAAATTTCAGAACGGTTCAGTATAAGCTGTTTTGATGAGAAAACTTATAATAAGACTACGAGAACGTCTGACAGCTTTCTGATAACGTATAATTACCATGTATCACTCGTTTTAATTGTATTGATTTATGCTTCATATTGTTGAAATTCTTTGAAAATAATTGATAGACACATAATAATTGCTGTTATAGAAGCAACAAATTCATTGTAACTTACAAATTGAAGTATTTGAGCTGCTGTTAGAGAATATTGTATCATACCGAAATATACCGAATCGTTAGAAAAATTGATGGTACATATCATATCGTGAGGTGAACGTACCGTTGCACCCCTATGAGACTGAAAGTTATGGTCAACCGTGTCTGTAAAGACCACCCACGATAACAGTGCAAAAGTGATCTTTGTTGACATGTTGTTTCTCTTAAGAGTTGGTCACAACTAATCAGTATAGCAGAGAACATCCATGTACAAATGTACAGTGCTGTCGGGTAATTCTGCGCACCTAACGGGTATTGGCTTTCTACATTCGAGATTATTTTATTTTTAGAATAAATTATGGTGCTGTTTATATAGAAACAACCTTCATTCACAATTGTAAACAATTCAAAACATCATACCTTCGCTAAACTAGGTCAAATGTCGTCACAAAACAAGATGGCTGTCGGTTTTCATGACGTAAATTGTTTCGGCTAATTCTGCGCAGGTGTAAATGTTTTTTTGTATAGTCTGTTTCAAAGATTTGTTTCACAAGAAATTTATCACAGTATCGAAAGAATAAGTCATCCAGACAATGTTGACAAAATTTAAAAGTCATCATCCATTACAAAAGTGCTTTTATTCAATTTATGTGTCACGTGGTATGTATAATTAACGAAAATCGTCGTTGACGCTCAATTTGGTCAATTTTTCGTAGAAATACTTTTCCGATTTCGTTGATGGGATTATAAAACATTACATAAGTAACACACATCAACAAAAACACTTGAGGACCGAAGGAAAACGACCCAGCAAAGTCTGTAATAAATAGAAAGTTAAGGTGCGCAGAATTACCCGATGCGCAGAATTACCCGAAACGACTGTATATCCTCAGTCAGACACTGGCGAATGAGTAGCAATGCATATCCCAAGAGACTTAAAAGGTAAATAACTTCGGCTGATAATGGACAAATGTGAGTCTAGCCTCCAGCCCGATTACACCAACGATCGTTTTTGATTTTTGATTAAAAGGTTAAATAAGATGATGATATATTTTGTAATAGTATTTTTATGCCCTAATATCTACAGAACTGATGCGGAGGACATATAAAGATTTACCTGTCTGTTTGTCCATCCATTACAAAATGTTGAAAGTCAAATATTTTTTAAGTACATCAATGCATTGAATTCAAACTTGGGATACGTGTTCACGATCATAAACACAATACATTATTAAAGCCATGTAACACTATCAAACATTTGAACAGAATTATTGCCCCTGAATGATTTAGTTATTTGTTATGGACTAGGCTTTCACCTGGCTTAAGCTTTTTTATGTGTGATTAGTCTTGTTTAAGGTTAGTATTTTATCACAGGTCTGACTATTTACGTGATTGTCTATACATTTCTTCCTATATCTATAAAGGCTTTTCTCCACAAGTTTTTGGGTAAAGAGAATTCTGGCTTTAAGGGCTTGTGTACCACTGCACCTGGGGAAAGACCTGCTATAGGAATATGTCGAGTTCTACCTTGTTGCCATCATTTGCTGTGATATATGACCTTAGGTCATTGAATACTAATAATATTTTTATATGATCATACTTTTTAACTATACATTAAACACTGTACAGAATTGACATTACACAAGAAAATAAATTGCTCTAGTTATTTCATTGATCAATGTGCTTATCAATAACCTTTCATATAGTCATTACATTGTATTTATATAATGGTAATTGATTATCAACTGGCATAATGTCAGTAACATTAATACAACACATATCATTAGTGTAGCCATTGTGACGGTGTGTCTACTATTGCTTCTTTATGGGCTATCCAAAGCCTTTCAATGTGTTGTTTATGTCATTTTATGTATAGTGTGTTGGTTTTCACTTCAGAATGGATTAAAACCAACTTTTAAATATTTAGCCAATGAAAGTGTGTTTTACAAAAAATCGACCAATCAACACAGTGAACACAGGAAACAGTATTATCAGTGCATTGTGAATTGATTTGTACCACATATGCTGTCACTCTCAACACCTCATGCCTGATGGTATCATTTGCCAGAGAAATCATTTTTTCTCCATTTTCTTATTTGGAGCCTCGCTATTATCGCTAGGTTTTACCATCTCAATCATTTTAGAGGGGATAAAATCAATTAGCCATATTTTTATGATAGTTTTTTAGTGTGGATGTTTTCCTATATATTCATAGTCCCTTAATCAATTGGCCATATGTTTTATGATAGTTTTATTAGCTTGGATGGTTTTCCTATATATTCATAGTCACTAAACCAGTATTATTCTGCACCAAATGTTATAGCTCACCTTAACAGTACAACAATGCCTATGGTAAGCTATTTCATCTATTCAATGTCCATCATTCACTTTGTTTGGACCATTCTCTGCACCTCAACTTCTCTGGTTATACTGATGGACCTTTCCACAGACAGTCTGACTGTGTTCATAGCTCTTCAGAGTTTTTTTAGTTGTTCTTTCCATACAAACTCAGATTGCCTTACAACTGCACAGAAAGTTTTAATTTTGTCTGAAAGTAAAATACCTAGCATAGGTAGCAAGCATGTTGGAATAATCTTTAAGTATCAAAATATTGATCTAAACGAATGCTTGACATTATGCTGTTTTGATATATCCTATTATCTGTGATCTCTGTTCCTAACATTTCTCATCCAATTTCATTAAAATCAGACCTGTATTAATTACACTCCATAACTTTACGCTGATGTAGGATCTGACCACATCCTGTTTGGGGTCATGTCGATGTGAACATTACATCATCCCATCAAAACGCTACTTTCACAATTATGAAAGTGCAGAGAATCTCTGCTGTACTACCTAGCTTTACAGTGAGTGAGATGGTTTAAACTTTAAACATGGAGTTTATACTAGACTAACTTTAGGGGACACATACAGGTGAATAGCTACATGTATACTACAGCATTCACTAGCAAGGTCATTAGAATGTGACCTCTTATGTAGTGTTGTCAGATCTAACTAACAGCGTAAGGGAATGGAGCAAATGTTAGGATCTGATTTTAATGAGATTGTTTCTCATTCAATGTATTATTGTCATTCTGCTATTTATTGGGTAACAAGAAAAGGATGTGTGAATATGTATAAGATATTACAGTCCAGTTAGGATAAAAATCCAGTGACGCAGCGGAACAATCCACTAGTACAGTGTAAAAACAAGTATAAAGGATTATACTAACAGTTCAATACCAAACTAAACTCTACTTATTTTAGCAATGGTTTTAATATTTTTGGTACACACAAATGATGACGTCACTATCATTTTATCCTAACTGGACTATACCTCCAGGTTTTTTTGTTATGTTTTGAATGTTATTGATTATTATTACCTAAATTATCATTTTTAAATCAAAATTTTGTTTTGTTGTTAAAGATTGCTTTGTCTTTGTATGTGTCAGATCTGGATGAATTGACGTGTATGTCTTCATACAAAATTACAGTAAATATATACAGTAAAATCATTTAATTAAGATGGGATGAAATTTCATGGTTTTTGGTAAAAACTTCTTGGATTTGCATTTCATGTAATAAATACAAGGGTCAAAGCTATTGTTTGATGGGATTAAATTTTGTAGTTGAGGTGAACCCCAAATCCATGAAATTAAATCCCCCATGAAAATTAATGATTTTACTGTAGTATGTATTCAGATTTATGTGTATTCTGATATATTGTGCAATTTGGCTGATTTTCAATCTTTTCTAAAAAAAACTGTGAACAGACATTTTTATTCTTTTAATTAGTTTGTGGCATTGTATCCTACACACATTCCGTTTATTAGAAAAATTACAGAACAATTCAGCATGGTTATTAGGTTGAAGTTGGGTACATGTGTGATCCTGTTTATAGCTTTATCTGACATTGTTATGTATATACATTGTATAATATATGCTATAATATGTGAAAGCATTTCTCTAATATATCTAATTTTGTACAAACTTGTTCATTGTATTTTAGCCGATCCAAAGATCTAGAAACATATATTTTATATATTTGGCCCACCAGAGATCAGCCAACAAAAGATCTTACGTTTGTCTCCCACACTGGCCCTTTTCATGCAGTTAGTGCACTTTAATTTGAAAGTTTAAGGAGATGATATTACTAATGCAAAACCTGACAAAGTCGTCCGGTTTCAAGAGATCAAAGTACAGCTGTCCATTTCCTAAGCAAAGCACTTCATAGCACTTTCTAGGGGAGGTAAACCATATGCTTACAAATGTACTATGTTTTAATTATTTGAACAGGAGATAACTGAATGAAGGACCAGGTGCTTGGATGCCCTTTGTTTAGGAAGGCAGTGGTTAGGATTACGGTACCGTAATCCTAGACCCACAGGCTAGAATTATGGAAGTTCCGTAATTCTAGCTAGGGCTGTCAAGAATTACGGAAGTTTTTATATCAAGTGCAATTACATTATATATGCGCCTTATATTGGATGTTGTCATCATTGCTTTATGAATTTATACAAATATCGGTATATTTATTGACAAATTAATAGAAATGTCAGTATATCTTGCCTTGATTTTTATTTCGCTAATATTTTGTCTTTCCAAGGGAAGAAAATAGAGACAGTCCGAATGTTTATTGAAATAAAGTATGCGGTCGAATACACAAATGCAGTTTCATTGAAATTGATTGGCGTGATCGAGACAAATTATGTAACTCACTATAATTGTGTTGCTAATTTATCTGATATGTTTGTTCGTCATTCGGCCCTCGAAATAAGTATTAAGTAGCTAAATCGCTTGTTGATTCACAATTTACATAGCCTACTACTGGATCTATGTTATGACAGCGCGTAGTGATACGAATTCTGAAATATGGTCATATTTAGTTTCTTAATTATTTGTTCTAATTTGTAACTGATTACGCTTTGCATATCATTAGGAATCTTTTACAATTATGTATAGTAAAAATAATAATAATAATAACAATCGATCAAGACTGTGTGCGTTAATAAAAAAAATTCAAAGGTCAGGCAAGGTTTTTTGCTCCACCAACGTATAAATACCGCTGTTTTGATATCTTTACCATACTGCATATCTTTACCTTAACAGAAACTGATTACTCGATGGTATAAATATACCAATATTTGTATAAATTCATGAAATAAGACGACCTGCACGCTTAATTGCATTCGATATTTAAACTTCCGTTATTCTAGACAGCCCTAGCTGGGACTCGCTACGATTACGGAACTTCGGTAATTCTAGCCTGTGGGTCTAGGATTACGGTACCTTAATCCTAGCCACTGCCGTTTAGGAAACACGGTCTACCTATAATTCTCGAAAGAGGAATTCCATTGATAAAGTGTAGTTCAATGGCAAATGAAAGATATCAAATAAACATAATTACACTAAAAACATTTTACACATTTACTCAAGGGAAGTAACTGCTGCGATTGACGGACAATATGAACGGTACGGGTTTTAGTTACATCTAATCAGGGGAGGTCATTCTCCTAGTTTCGTTTTGTTGATGTAACAATTTTGTGAATTTTGTTGGTTTCGATTATATTTTAGATGTTAGTTGCCACTGGATATTTTCACGATGGCTAAAAGCAACATTTCATTGGAACAGTACGTTACCAACACGCGTGCTCTGTTGGAGAAAGAAAGGGAGGCTGAAATCTCAGAGAACCGGTAGGTTTTCCATGTGATTGGGAAAATTTTAACTAAGTATAAGACTAAGAGTCTTTAAGTTTATGACCCAGTGGCAGTGACCTGGTGAAGTGTAGCAAAATCACGAGCCCGTTGCCTAGGCTAGTGCACCAGTCAGTTTCATTCACGGCCCCCACCCCAGGGAATGGGGATGGATAGCTGGAGAAATGGCTGTGTTGTTACCTTCTGGACAGCTTCCCCTGTGGGGAATTTTTTCTCCGAATCAATACCTTAGTTCATAGTTGTCAGTATCTTGCGAAATACCGGAGATTTTACCATCAGCTGTCCACACAGGGCTGTGGAAGGGCAGGGGTTTTGACAACAAAGGATGGCACGGTGGTCAAGTGGTACAGTCGTTTCGGGTAATTCTGCGCATCGGTAATTCTGCGCACCTTAACTTTCTATTTCTTACAGACTTTGCTGGGTCGTTTTTCTTCGGTCTTCCAGTGTTTTTGTAGATGTATGCTACTTATGTAAGGTTTTATAATCATTTCAACGAAATCGGAAAAGTATTTCTACGATAATTTGACCAAAATGAGTGTCAACGGCGATTTTCGTTAAATTGACATACCACGTGACACATAATTTGAACAAAAGCACATTTTTCATGGATGATGACTTTTCCTTTTTTGTCAACATTGTCTTAATGACTTATTCTTTCGATACTGTGATAAATTTCTTATGAATCAAATCTTTGAAACAGACTATACAAAAAAACAATTCCACCTGCGCAGAATTAGCCGAAAAAATTTACGTCATGAAAACCGGCAGCCATCTTGTTTTGTGACGACATTCGACCTAGTTTAGCGAAGGTATGGTGTTTTGAATTGTTTACATTTGTCAATGAAGGTTGGTTCTATCCAAACAGCACCATATTTTATTCTAAAAATAAAATAATCTCAAATGTAGAAAGCCAATACCCGTTAGGTGCGCAGAATTACCCGACAGCACTGTAATACGCTTGACTCCTGATTGAGAGGTCCCGGGTTTGATTCCCGGCCGGGAGACTTGGTCATTTCAGAAACGCTATTTAGTGTTTCCCATCCAAATAGAGATGATATTAGACTACTAGATTATACAGTCCGATAGGACTCCTACTCTGTAGTCTCCGTAAACTGTGCATTACACCGGGCGGGTTAAACCAAGAACCAAGGAATCTGTTTGATACAAGCTAGGGTATCGCACCCAGATTCCTTGTATCTCACCTCTGTCTCTAAAAATTTGCAATAATGCCCCTGAGTGGGCCCTGCAAATTACATGGAAGAAAGGAAGAAAGAAAGTCTAAGAGACCGTCACCATTATACAGAGTGATGGCCCTGCATCAAGGTATGAAGTAAAAATCCCGGGGTAGTGGAGCCGGGATACAACTGACTGGTGTATAACCACTACCAATTGCTCGATAATCATTGTGCAATGCTTGGAAATGCCTTGCTAAAAAGAACACTTTGTAAAAAGAAAAATATATATGCGTCTGGACAGCAATCATATTTTCACGGCAAGCTGTTGTGCAGCAAAGCGCTATTGAGTTAGAACTACCAATGCGGTGTGTTGCATTAGGATGTGTTCAGTATAGAGCTCGCCTAGTGAAGTGCTGAGATACGGTTGGTTTTGGCGAACACTGTTTCACTTTAGCATGTCATTGCATAGAAAAGCCTTGGTTAGGCGACTGGATCCAGGACTCCTCGGATGAGAGGAGCTGGTTGCCTAATCAGACAATATGATATTATAATTCAAGATTTATATTGCAGGTCCTTAACAGAAAAGCTCTCATCCAAGGAGTTACAGCGTCGAGGAGTATGCTTGTTGAAGTTACATATCGGAGGTCGACATACAGGCATGTTTGGGAGGGCAGTTGTCTCATTTGAAACACATACAAGTGCTTTACCATCTCACAAAATCACACCAGGTAACCAAGTTATGCATCCAGATTTCTTGTATCACTCAAAACGGTGTGTCCGACTTTCCTGACTTGGGCTTTTTGGTCTGCCTATGGGCAAGTGCAAAATTATCATGAGTGAACTATGTTAAATGTCCTATTTTACCAAATTTAGGCTAAATACAAAAGCGAATCCCTAAATTCCCTTAGATAAGTATCAGGTACACTATACTCTCAAGCTTGACAAGATAAATAAACTAATGAAACAGAAATTTTGTTGCGATTCAAAACTTTGTGAATTAGGTGGCATTGAAGTAGATTTATTCTTTGGGTAAGTGGACTTTTCAGTCCAACTTGCCCATGGGCAAGTGAAAAAAGGATTTCCATACCCCTGATAGGTCATTGGCCTATTGGGCATGGAAAGTATGGCATGAAAAATGACCAGACATGTACGTGGGGTGTTCCACAATTAATAGGACTTTTTTCATAGCAATGCGGGAAATAAGAAATTTGGAAAACTAATTTGATATTGATAATTTTCCATCCATCACTGATAAGTATGCAAAATTTGAAAGTAATTGGTTGAATAGTAAAAATATATTAAAAATTGAATATACCATGTACCATGGAGGCGGGTTCGCGGCGTGACGTCAAGATGACGTTGCCTTTTAAACGCAATATTATATAAGAAATACACACTTCATATTTTCATATATAGTCACATTGAAATTCAAAACAGATCTGATGTTGATGTTTGTATTGTTTAAAAGTGTTATGTACCACTGTTCACAACAAGTGGCAACAGTGATGTAAGAAATGACTCTGACATTGAAGCGTATGTCAGTGCACAAACAGTTGACGTCATTTCACCCGTGACGGGTATTGGTACATATAATTGTATACTCAATTATGGCCATGATCACAGACTGATTGCTTCCATACATGCCATATTTTCCAGACGCCTATGCAGGAGACTGGTGATGAAAATGCAGGAGATTTCAATGAAATGCAGGAGATTTTTCTTGCTCAAACCCTAAACTTAAATAAATGAAGTTATTATGCATGTTTCACCTATTTTACTTGTAGGGTATTATCATGCATGCTTCATAAAGCTATTTAAATTAATATTTGTTATCATTTTCATCATTCAAACAAAAATGTCAAGGTTCCAGTATTCCAAGAAATGCAGGAGATTTGATTTATTTGCCTAAAATCATGCGGGAGTAGAATCTCAAATGCAGGAGACTCCTGCATGATGCAGGAGATCTGGCATGTATGTGCTTCATAAGTTTGCATGCATACGTCAGGGATATCTATGTAATACCACATAGTTAGGCGTTAATATTTATTTAGAGGTTACTGAGATATTGACATTTTTAATAAGTATTGTAATGTGAAATAGCATTGTAACCCGCCTTAGCATTACATGGTTTCTATGACAACGCTTTGTATGAGTATCACCAAAAACGACAACAACCTGTTGCTACCAGTATATAGAGTATGAATTGCTTAGTATATGAGACAAATTTCATTAAAATATAAGCATTGAGTAAGAAGTTATGAGAAAAGTCCTATTATTTCTGGAACACTCCTCGTACTTTCTAAATGTTGAATGCCAGCAAACAAACATACACACAAACACCATTATACCACTAAATACAAGGGCCTGTATTAGGCTGCTTCTCAATTCCTTATAGGCCCCTCGTAAAATAACCCTAGATTGTTTCTTGGAACTCAACATAGATGTTTTATTGTTTAAACATTTTATAATGAGAATCTTGCTTTTAGGTGATATTGTTGGATTAAACGAAACACAAGAAGACCAATCTTCAGACAAACTTGGTTCCGGTATAGTAACTAAAGTGAACCAAACAGCTGTGACTGTAGCCTTTGATGATTCCCACGATATATTCTCTCTAGACGATGGTCCAGCAGATTACTACAAGTTGACAAAACTTGCCAATGATGTCACATACAAAAGGCTTAAAAGGTGAAGTCACTTTCGCTCATTTAAATGTATCACAATTCACTTCAAGTGGCCAGCAATTTGGATTTATATTACCCCAGTCCTACAGTTTGTTTTTCTCTGCAAATTTGCTTCTTGATATCCTTCTTTGTAATGCCAGGCATTGGGCAGATAGGTTTACAGTTACCATTGTTTAACTATAATAGCTCTCTGATTGACCATATAGGAGCACAGAACTGTATGAGTGAAGATCTGCGGAAGTACAAACTTTAGACAATTCAAATTAATGTCAACATTTGGTTTTGCTGTTTCAATCCAAACGTTTATGCATTTTTAGAACTTTGGCCATCCTAGAAAAGAACGAAGGACGTTTGATGCCTGTATTGTTTGGTGAACAACCAGTGTCTCCACCTACTAATAGTCAAGGTAGATTTTGCGCACTTATCACATAGTACAGTACTATTGGGTCCTCTAGGTTCAAAGACTAGTTCACTGTGTTACACTTCTTTTCGCATTGTTTATATGTTGTGAAATTTTAAGATGACTTCACTTATTGTTTATCCACAGATCGACTAAAGGCTATATCTGTATATGCATTGGGCTTTAACATTTAATTAATCATGTGGTATTATATAAGTTGCTCATTTCATCATTTATTATTTTTGATATACATTCTGATTATGCACATCATTCTTTTCTTGTGTATTTTAAACCAAGAAACTGTTTTGGGCAATTTAAATTTGCTGAGTTCATGAGTTGTAGGAATTTGCAAAATAAAGTAGCTATGGAAGTGATGAAAAAGTTAATTTGGTAATTGGGGGAGACTTTAACCTCGAAAAAAGGTTATTGCGAATATGCCAATGATAGACAAAATGCAAAAGAAAATACTGTAAAATTATTATTTTTTGTGGGGAATTAAATTTCTTGGATTTCGTGGTCCACCTTCAACCAAGAAATCAAATCCCATCAAACAATAACTTTTACCCTTGTATTTATTACCTAAAATGCAAAATCCACATATTAGCATCCCACCGAAATGGTCTTTTTACGAAAACCACGAAATTTAGTCCCATCAAAATGAAATGATTTTACAATATGTTTACAGTTTATGTTACTATGCTTACAGATGTGACATTTTACAACAAGAACCTAGATGAATCTCAAGTAGAGGCTGTTAAGTTTGCTCTAACACAGAAAGAGGTAGCTATTATACATGGTCCACCGGGTACTGGGAAAACTACCACTGTTATAGAGATCATACTACAAACTGTTAAACAAGGAAATAAGGTAAGAATTGAAAATATGCATAAGCTGAAATATTTACTTAATACTTATTATGCCTCATTATTCTACAGCAGAATAGCATGACACCTCCTTGATAGCCAAGTGGTGGAATGTCTACTTCCTGTGTTGGAGGTCTCGGGTTACATCCCAGACCGCGTCTATCCAAAGATAAAATAAAAATGATACCATAAATTCCCTTGCTAGGCCGTCAGCATAAAGGGTTACTTGCTTATCTTCTCTCAAACCCTCATGGGGATTGATATCTGGCTGTGGTCCTTCTTGACAACCAAATGCAGTAAACATTCAGCAATCTACAGATGACTCTAAACAATAGATTGTTTATTCATTTCTGTTCATTGTTTATTATTTACAGGTGTTAGCATGCGCTCCATCTAACATCGCTGTAGACAATATGGTAGAGAGATTGGTGAAGAGTAAACTACGTGTTGTAAGACTAGGTCATCCTGCTAGATCATTACCACATATACAGAAATATTCCCTAGATGCTATACTATCAACCAGTGAGGAGACTCGACTTGTAGAGGACGTAAGAAGAGATTTGGATAAGACTTTGGTAAGTATATTTGTATTTTAAACAATATTTATTTCCATGGTTATGCATTATTTTGTGTTTCATAGACAATATTCTTGAAGAAAAGAAGTACATATTCAAACATTAGTAAAGTTAGTTTTATGGTAACTTCAGACAGAATTGGATATATAAACACGTCTTTTGGGGCTTATACATTTCCGGGTATATTGTTAACTGGGGCCAAATTAGTCATAGGTTCTGCAAGGGACTGATTTTGTACAATTTTATATGTAACAAAAAGTCTACACATTTATGAAAATGGACACTTCAGATTATCGTCATCAGGTCATATTGCAGCATTTTTGGAAAGGTTCAAAATCAAATGGTCAGATCAATGATCAAATGAGACAACCAAATTAATGTCGGAAATTTTAATTGAGGGATCAGTGAAAACTATGGTAACTACATCAATCTTTTGAGGTATGTACCATAGTTTGCACTGAGCCCTCAAATTATTATACTGTTGTATTTTAGAGTGGATTGAAGAAAGTAAGGAACCATGGTGAGAAGCAGAAGTTACGTGAAGATGTGAAACATTACCGTAAAGAGTTACGTCAGAGAGAGGCGACGGCAACTAAAGATATTCTAAAACGTGCCGACGTCGTCCTGGTTACCTTGACAAGTGCATCGAATGATGGACCGTTAAAACTTCTGGATGTCAACCATTTTGATGTGACCGTTATAGATGAAGTATCGCAGGCAATCGAAGCTGCTTGTTGGATACCGCTGACAAGGAGTAAGAAATGTATTCTAGCTGGAGATCATCTGCAGCTTCCACCCACAACACTGTCTACTGAGTGAGTAATGTCTGATTGTATTGTTAGTTTTTTTGTAGGATTGTTCTTTTTATCTGGTGGAAAATAACTTGGAGCTGTAGCTGAGGACTAGTGCTTTGTTTGTTCGACTGATTTGTAACCTAGTGATCTGGTTAAATTTCTGCTCAATATATGAGGCAGGCCCTTTCATGAACATTTGACACTGTAGGCCAAGTATAACTGCAATATTTTGGAGAAACAGCTTGAAACCTGTTACTGGAGAGACAGTTTTTCTTTGTTTTAGACAAAAAAATGGTTGCCATGGCCACAAAAACATTGAAAACAAGGTACGGGACTACTGTATTGCTTGCATATCCTAATGACTTGTAATTGCTTGTTATTAGGGCTGCTAAGGAAGGACTGGAGGTGACATTAATGGAGCGTATACTAGATCTGTATGGGGATATAGTGATGAAGATGTTAACTACACAGTTCAGAATGAATGAGAAGATAATGGAATGGTCGTCACAGCAACTCTATGATTCCAAACTTGTTGCTCACCAGTCTGTTAAACATCACTTACTGAGGTAAGTCTATTTTGTTCTCCAGGGTCTCACAATACAAATTGTGTTATTATTCTTAATTTTTTTTTTCTTTGTACTAATAAAATGTGAGAAAATATTTTCTATTGCCTAGTATTTCCTAGTTTTGCCTAGGCGGGAAAACTGTGGTCAATACTTTGCCAACCCTGCAATGTCATGGTTTCAAAGATCAAATAAAATTGTAACCAGCCATTTTCTTCCAAGACATTCAGCATTTGTATGGAAATCCAGCTTTTGTTTTTTCATACCTTCATGGCAATAGGAATGAAGTGTTAGAAGTGAATAGTCTAAAGCCTAGGTCCCACTAAGCATTGTTTGACATTGGCGATATACTCCCATACTTAAATGAATTGGCTTTGGGAGCCAATCGGGAACAGGGATTTCACAAATTTTCTAATGTGTTCCCTGAAGCTTCCCATTGACCACTTAGACCCTTTTCCCAGTGCCTTCTGATGTCCATTTACTAAATCGGGAGAACATCGCCTAGGCAAAAATGCTCAGTGGGACCTAGGCATAACCTGTAGCAACTTGTTTCACAATCAATGCAGAATTCATTACCAGTTGTATAAATTACTGTTTATAATACAGACTGTAGTTTGGATTTATATATGTTACAGTGAACTACCAGATGTTGTTAGCAATGAGACGAGTATAGCACCATTAGTGTATATAGACACTGCTGGGTGTGATTATAGAGAAATGGACGTATCTGAGGAAATATCTAAAGGAAATGAACGTAAGTCATGTTGCTGCTGTTATGTGTAATACTATTTAGTACACAGATTCTTGGACATACTCCTTTAAGTTCTCACTTGCTTAGATTGCATCTCGGCTGTTGAAAATATTCATCAAGAATTTAGCTGTAAATGCATCTCCAGGGCTCTTAATGCTGACTGGAGCTCTACATGCACAGTAGTTATGGTATTTTAATGGTTATAAAGTTTGTTCAAGCTTGTTCTCCTTAAGCATTGATCCTATTTCTATGAAAGTACATATCAACAGTTGATACCAAGCCTATTTGTGTATAGTGTAAGGAATTTACGGTTGTATGAATATTGCCAGAGATACGGCCACATGTGGGAGACCTATGTTTAGTCTTAAAGCCATTTTTGTTTATTTATATCTTTATTTATCACTAGTTGTACTGTAGTGACAACGACCATATCAGCGTCATTTGAGCAACTTTTTTCTGGAGTTGTTTCGGTGGTGCAGTCGGTATGGTCACTTCAGTGCAAGGCGCTGTTGCCGTTGGGGTCGTGGGCTTGAATCCCATCCAAGGATGGGTTAATATGCATTTTAATTTAAGTTTTAACTTACGTGATAGACTTCTACTGAAATCTGTATATCATTTCTTCTATTCCACAGAGGAAGCAGACTTAGTGTATATACATGTAGAGAAACTGGTGTCAGGTGGTGTACTACAGGAGAATATTGCTGTCATAGCCCCATATAATCTCCAGGTAATACTATGTATAATATGTTTTTGTTATTGTATAGTTATGGCCCCTACAAAACAATAATTACCCATGCCCTACAGTTATCAAGCAGTTTGTCTGTCCACATTTTTATGTTACTTTTATGCCCTGATAATGTGGAAGCATATAGTGATGCACCTATCTGTCCGTTTCTTAGCTTGTCTGTCCGTTACAAAACTTTGAAGTTAGCTAGTTATTATGGACAAGGCTTTCACTGGGCATAAGTGTTTACTGAACGCAGTCTTGTTTTTTTCAGTAAAACAGGTAAGCTTTTGTGATTGCTCTTTGACTGAAATCAACAATTGCTTGTGTAAGCTCTTAAAGTTTTATCTTCATGAAACTTGGTTACAAGAGTTTGACATTGTATCACATTTTGGATTTGTTTAAAATCATGTTTTTTGTGCGGATTTTCTGTGTTATTTCCATGTCATATTGCTGTGTTTAAAATATGGTGCATTTACAATGTATGTAGTGTAGTATTTACCATTCAGGTTGAGTTGGTAAGACGTCGGTTAGCTGACAAGTATTCTGGTATTGAAGTGAAGTCTGTAGATGGTTTCCAAGGCCGAGAGAAAGAAGCTATAATTATATCACTTGTAAGAAGCAACCCCCGGGGTAAGTATACTTACTGATACATACATACTTACCAACCTACTCATTGACAGCTACAACTTGTCGTAAGAAATTTGGAATACTCGTTCACTATTTACATGATGATCCATAACAACAAGATAGATAACCGTTGGATTTTAACTTTGAGAGTAATTACCCTTACTGTTTAGCGGGTATATTTCACGGTGTCCAATTTTCGTTAATTGGATCCTTTTGAATTCGCGGTGTCTTGATTTCGCGCAAATGGCCTTGACCGCGAAAATAAAACCTTGTTTGAATAAATGAAATATGAAGGTCCCACTAATGTTAGTTTTACAGTGTAAGTACGTAAAAATAGCATGGAAATTAAGCCTAACAGTATATGTAATACCGCATCAAAAACGGTCGTAAAGACAAATTGTTAATTAACATTTGTTTTTAAAATTTCGAAGATATGTATACTTTATGAAGTCAAATATTGCTATCCATAACCAATTACGGTCCATCCAAATTTGATGATGTATAAACAATGAGCAAGGTACTATAAGCTTAAATAAGAAATTTATGTATTGACAAACAAATGATTAAGTCGGCAAACATTTACACGTTCCGCAAACAAAACTGTTATTACAATTGAACAAGTTTGATGCACCGTCTTTATTATACAATTCACTCCTTATACATTGTAATTGTGAAAATACACGATATTTATACGCGTGCATAGAGATTAAACCCGTTTTTTTTTACAAATATCTAATTTCAAATAATATTTCACAGTCTATTTATTCTTTTACTGAACCGACATAATGCGTTGATTTGTACAACTTGCAAAACAATTGGGTCAACGTTGGGTTATTTCTTATAGCCCATTGACAATAATGATGAATTGTCTCTATTTGTAAAAATTGTACATTTTTCGACGTTGACCGCGAATATAGCGAAAATTAAACACCCGCGAAAATTACCCGCTATACAGTATTTGGACTTATCTTAGTTGTAAAAATTAAATTTTCAATAATTTCAAGAATATTACCTTGAAATTTGAAACATATTTGTCTAAGATGATGACCCCTTTGTATATATATGAGAAAGTGGTGTATTCTGCACCTATAGAACTACATGTGTATTGGTTTTGAGGTCAAAGGTCAAGGTCACTCTGACTGTTAGTTTATCATTTCTGATTATTAAACCACCACGGGACATGCATGTTGTACAAACATCTTCTTGTAATGCACGAGAATGCATGAGAATAAATGCCTTGTAACTTTCTTCTTGAACTTTAATTTCAGGTGAAATTGGATTTCTGAGTGAAAGACGTAGAATGAATGTAGCTGTGACGAGGGCCCGGAGACATCTAGCTGTTATAGGGGATAGCGAGACTATATGTAAGGATGAATTTCTGAAGTCTATGATAGATTATCTCAACGATGAAGGAGTAGTGTATAGTGGCCACATGTACATGGAAGGTAATTTCCTTATTGCACGACTTTACTTGTATCCTGGTTAGTATACGACTCAAGAGTATATTTACTCTTATACTACCCTTGTGAAGTATAACTTGTAATATAAATATAGTGTTGCATAATTCTCAAATGACATCACATTACTTGCTAAACAAATTCATTGTATGCTGTTCATGACATTATTGTTGGCGTTGTTTGGTGTGTTTTTTTCGTACGTATTTTAGTGTCATATGATAAAAGAATCTTGCACTTCACTGAACTTGTTCAGAAAATTGTATTAAGCTTACTAGAGGCTTGCTTGGTATCCCAGAACTTTTATGATGGATTAAATGATATCATTGATACAAATCCATATTCATTGGAAGTATGTAAGACACGCCAAGTTGAGATAAAGGGACATCACTGCTACCATCCTTGTGGAGTGATATTAAGTTGTTACCTCCCCTCCATTGTTTGTACTACATGCGCCATGCAACAGCAACAACAACATTTTATTCTGCTCAATTCATACTTAGGTTTTAACAAGAATATATATGAGGCTAACCTACTTAACAATTTTTCAGATTTCAATGAAACATTACATGAATTGTGGGAACCAAATCTAGGATAACCCCTGAATTAGATGAAATTTGACATGAATATTAAGTACCATATTGTCAGGTGCTGTTGCCGTTGGGGGTTGTTTTCGAATCCCACCCAACAGGGTGAGAGTTCATGTATCACTGAAATAAAATATGGATGTTAAGAATGTTGATTAATCATTTAATATGCTATATTACAGAGGGTGCCTCAGATTTACCGCAAGTGACTATACCTGAACATCTGGCTGATATGATGTCAAAACCCAAACCTCAACAAACACATCAGGTAGTGAGACCAAAGTCAAATAAACAAGCCAATCATAAAAAGGATAATAAACCACTGAAAAACCCTCAAGTAGTACAAAGGGACTTTACAAAGTAAGTATAATTAAGGGTCACCTTCAGTTTCTTAATTCTAAAATGTGACATTGGGCCATGGTGGTAGTAACATTTATCTCCTATGCTACTTTTACATTAGTAAAAGATCATATTTCATATTTGGACCACAAGTAAATTTATTGAATTACATATACAATATTTCAATTATTATGCAAGTAAATTGCATTGGTCAGCTGACTTGTGTATTTCCATGAGTTTCAACAAATATTGGTCTGTATCTAAAAACAAATGGACATCATATGCACCATACCTTTATACTGAAAACAAACCACATTGAATGTCAGAAAGTAATCATTTTGTTATTCTATTTCTCCAGAGAAGCTGAAAAAGAAGAGCAGAACAAGACCAAACTACTGGAATTTAGGGAACAGTTAGAAAACTTTGTTGCTAATGACAGATTAGATTTGTTGACATTTCCTTGTAGCTTAAATAGTCATGATAGATTACTTATACATGAGGTATGTGCTATAGTCCATTTCATCTTATACGTTTTTATGCTACGCCCCAACCAAAATAATTTTGGGGTATGTAGAATTGCCCCTGTCTTGCCACCCCAAAATATTGTGTCATTAATAACTTGAAGATAAATAATAAATTATTATGTTATAGTGATCAAGCTTCATTAGAATATTAGTCTGCATGAGTTAAGGAACATCTATATATTTTAAGGATGGCAAGGGATACCAAAATTGGTATTCGGATATTCGGAACGCTATCCGAACGAATATCCGGATATCCACATCAAATTGAATGTTGCTAAAATCAGGTTTGAATAAAGATAAAGAAGCAATCTTTGATTTTAACATGATTTCGCGATTAACATTGTTACTCGCAGATAACTTCTTTCAGATTAACTCAAATTTAATACTAAGCTTGATTTTAATAAGCTGCCGATGAGAAAAGAATGTTTGTAACATGCAGCGTGAGACAAACTCAAAATCTACTAACCCCCTCAATCACCATTATCACTCTTCGTGAATACGCGAAATTTAGCCCAATCAGTGGAACTGGGCCTAATTAATTAATTTATTAAGCTAACAACTTGGTAAAACCAGA
Source organism: Spisula subtruncata (assembly GCA_963678985.1). Taxonomy (NCBI): domain Eukaryota; kingdom Metazoa; phylum Mollusca; class Bivalvia; order Venerida; family Mactridae; genus Spisula; species Spisula subtruncata. Next base: position 27,604,404 of record OY787665.1, read on the forward strand.
AATTGTTACCTAATATAATTATAGAATGTACTGTCAGGCAAAAACAAAACATAAATTAACCTAACTGGAAAGTGATTATCACGCAATCATGAATCTAACGGAGCCCCGTGTCAGAGAAGTAAACAGACCCCGCAATTAACAATGTGTCACCACATAAAAAATAGACTAACCACTGTGGTGACACCGACAACAAATGTATTCTATCGTTATAGGTGTTAATCAATGATTTCTCTCGTAAGGATCTTGACATAAGATTTTTTTTCAATTTTTATAACAAATATCCGGATACCAATTTGCTATCCGGATAAATGAAAATCGATGCGAATATCCAAATAGCCGGATATTCGTTGCCATCCTTAATATATTTTGATTGATTTGACCAGTATAAGCAGAGTTGTGATCCTTGAAATATTGCTTGTGTTGCTCACTAATCTAGATGTAATTAGGTCCTCAAATTATGTAGTAATATTAATCAGCATATGATGATATGTGCTGCACAGGTTCATGAGGTTTCAAACAAAATTTAGCGGTACTTGAAGCTTGACGCACAGACTTTGTGGGTCGATTCAACGCACCAATTGGCTTACACTATGTCACCCTGAACCAACCAGCTAACCAATGTCAAGCTGATTTGAATATTTCTGTAACAGGCCCGGAGCGCATTACAATATTTCCCGCACTGCTTTAATGAACTCCCACTCCCCAGGTTATGTGATAAAATGGGAGAAAAAAGAATGAAGTGTTAAAAGGGAACTATGGTGATGAAATTTCTTCTATATTTTCTGTTTCAGTTAGCGGAAGAAATGAAATTATCTCATTCAAGTCGTGGTATTGGAAATGAAAGATACATAGCTGTCACTAAACCTGATCACAGTTGTGATGAATCATTGACCTATGACATGTCTAACGATCGACAGGTACCCGACAGTGATAAAAAATTGAACTTCAAAGAAAACGTGCCCACAGTGAATAAGAAGAAAAAGAAAAATGTTGTTGCAAACCAATCTGATTTAAATTGTGATAAAACTAATGATAGTGCTGTGATAGAAAGTGGAGTTGAAAACTCGAATGACAAGTTTGCTCTGAAACAAAACGCTTTCAATGGTATAGGTTTAGAGAATTTTGATGGGAGAAGACAAGATGGAAAAATCACCTGCAGTATTTGTAAATCAGATGTTTTAAAAGCAAACATACAGTTACATGAGCTTCATTGCGCTCGGAAATTCAGGGAAACGAAACAGAACGAAAATGAGGCTAAAACGAAAAAACTAGATGCAACGAAAGCACCCCGCCCGGGAATGTTTGATAAAAAACTTGTTGAGAGAGTTGAAAAAGTTGATAAAGATGACATTGATGCTCTTATAGAGACTGTCAGAAAGGTCGATAATTTCTGCTGCTTTAAGAAGTGTAGAACAAGGGTACAGACATTGTTTCAGGTGTGTCCTCATTGCTCTGGTCGATATTGTATGTCTCATCATATACCCGAGGTACATGGCTGTGGTGATGCGGCACGGAAACACGCTAGGTCAAAGATCAGCAAAGATGGAGTATTACACCAAAATAGAAAACCTGATGATGCAAAGAAAGCTCAACTTCATAGAAATTTGAATTCCAAATTAACTGAATTATCTGCCAAACGAAAGTCAAAACCAAAACCTAAAAAATAAATTATTATGATGGCTGTAGTTAAACAAATACCATACGTATTACCCATCCTCATGAATGAGTGTTTAGTCAAGTCCCCAGACTATTAATGATACTTTATTTCACATGAAAAATATGCTGGTTGAACGACTATGTGTATTACCTGTTTCACTGATTTGAATCTGGTAAAGTGCACCCAGGATAATGTGATGTTTATAAACATTGGCCGGATTGGTCTACTGTATGGTCGATTGGTCTACTGTATGGTCGACAGCACTCAAATAGTGCACACATGGTTTTCTCACCTATATGACTGATACCATTTTTACGCCTTTCTCGTTATCCTGGGTGCACTTTACATGTACATGGAAAATTTCTTGTTTTATAATTGAACCTGGTGCTGTGATTTATTAATTAACTTTATTTATTACAACTGTGAAATGTGTGTTGTGATGTTGATTTACACCAGGTAAATTCCTCATTCTGTGATATTGTATACATTTGTATTAATATTTTGAGGAAAAAAATAAAAATGGAATGTTCATATGTTTTTGTCCTTTTAAGTTTTTGTAGTTGTTTAGTAGTTTTGATGATCTTTCCAGATTCCCTTGAGGTAACAGTCTGGTCTTCTGCAAGTAATTGACAACTTCTCTGCACACTCATGACACCACACTGTTGACACAGCCATATTGCTGGCTTAGAATGAGACGGTTACTACTTACGACCTTATAAGACTGATACATATTCGGCATCACAAAGCACTTCTTACGAGCCTATTTTCATGAAAATCGAAACTTGTCATGTTGACCAAACAGAAGTTGAAACAACTTAATTTACCATAACTAAAGAGTAATTTTCAGACAGTGTTTTATGGTTTTTTCCTAAATATTGATTTTGTAGTTATGACCTTCTCATTCTAAGCCAGCCATATGTCAATGGACAACTCTACTTCTGATCTTCAGTACGTCCGTTTACAACTGGATTTATTAAACTTCACTTGATGTGTTAAGCAGGTTGAAATGTATCATGGCAGAACCACAGGTAACCACAGAGATTTGTAGATTTTCCCAGATTCTTTTAATCAATGATACAGTTGCCTGTGGACATAACTTTAAGATAAACCATTACACCTATTAGAAGCTAAAACTACAGATATATAATGTACTAAGGTGGTAGAAACTAGATTTTATGGACCAGACCACGTATTGCACATAATACGAACTTTGTAAAATATGTACTAGTTCGTTTCGCAACCTACATAGCACGGTATATTACCAACAACATGGTGTCTCGGCATCAGCACGTCGTCCTAACAACGGCGTATTATCCTAGCAACAAAATGATATCCTAACATCTACCTGAGATCCTAGCAACAGTATTATTTTCCCAACAACATGTTCTCATAGAAACATCATTATTTCCCATCATTGATGATCAACAACATGGTTACCTAGCAACATCATGATGTCCTCTATCATGTCACCGCTGATACATTGATAGTTAGTATCGATTGAAAGTTAATTGATAATACATGCTCTAGCTCTCACTGTCTACTGGTCAATGCTTATACAACATGGTGCATTGACCCATCACACTCTGTTTAGAATTGCTATATGACTTCTGTAGCTCAGTGGTTAGTGCGATTGCCGTCTAATCTGGCAACCCGGGTTCAAATCCCGATGGAGGCACATACGTGCCTGCCATATTTCAGTAGAAAGAAAGCAAAGGCTATGCTTGAATTTTTATACGCCTGTTGAAAAACGGGACGTATTATGTGAACACCCTTAGCGGGCGGGCGGGCGGCGGCGTCCAGTAATTTGTCTGTACTCTAACTCAAACAGTTTTTCTCCAATTGTCTTCAAACTTGCTGACAATGCTTATGGGTGTGGTATCTAGGCCAAGTTTTATTATAGGCCAAATTGGTGCAGGCCTTCTTGGGTTATGGTCCTTCTCTTACCAAACAAATGTGAATTTGGCCTTGTCTGTACTCTAACTCTAACAGTTTTTGTCCGATTGTCTTCAAACTTGCTGACAATGCTTATGGGTGTGGTATCTAAGCCAAGTTCTATTATAGGCCAAATTGATGCAGGCCTTCTTGGGTTATGGTCCTTCTCTTACCAAACAAATGTGAATTTGGCCTTGTCTGTACTCTAACTCGAACAGTTTTTGTCCGATTGTCTTCAAACTTGCTGACAATGCTTATGGGTGTATTATCTAGGCCAAGTTCGATTATAGGCCAAATCGGTGCAGGCCTTCTTGGGTTATGGTCCTTCATTTACCAAATAAATTGGTCTTTTATTTCATAATCAATCTTTTTTGTAACTAGCGCAACCAAGACGGGCGTATTTTGTGACATTTTGGCACTCTTGTTAGAATTGCTTTCCAGATGATATAACAATAATATTACATAATAAATTGGATGTGTAGTACACAGACGGTAACTTAACAGTGCTTCAGGCAAGGGGTAGCTTGTTTCAAGAGTAGCATAATACTGTCGAGATATTTTACATACAAATATGTAAAGAATTTGATGATATCAGCCTCATGAGCCATATGATATCATAGCAATACTATCATATTGGCATTACGTTAAATTGTTAATCTTTTTTGCAAACACGTATGATATTATCGGAGAAAGATAATAATTTTATTATACTATACCTTGTCATTAACATAGCGTCATGCTACTGTCATTGTGTATATGTTCTGTCGTGAGTTATGCCAACGTTGACGTATCACTTGACGAACTGCGAGATGCATGCGTTCATGATTGGGTTCTAATTGACTTGACAGTTGTAGCAGGGAAATATTAATTTGACCCAGTTAAACTCTATTATACCTGACATGATTCAACAGATTATTTCTCGTGCATGCACGAGGTCAACTTTAAACACATGACTGATACTCATCATTTTATCGAAAAAAATGTTCTGTGTAAGAATGTTGTAATAATTATATTAATTATTCCTATGAAGAGGCCACTGTCAATTTAAAAACCATGTTCTGGAAGCGCGTCGTGTGTTGTGTGGTGGCCATAAAAAAGTCTTCCCGTGCATATTATCGTAGACAATATAATAAATACAAACTCATTACATGGATACAGGCTAGTTGCGTACCGCCTTTGTTGTGATTGTCTAGGTTTAATGTAAATTGCTGGCGTAGTCCGCATTGCCAGGCGATGAGGCCATATAGTATGATATTATTGCTATTTTCCCACTACAATCTATATTATCAGAATAAAACTTTGTAAAAATACAAAACTTTCCACACAATGATTTATACATGTATGTTTTATTTTGAATAACAATCTGAAAGGAAATGTATAAAAACAAATCATGCAAATCAAAGACAAGATTTCATTTTCATATATGATACAAAATGTATTAACAACACTCATCCTCTAGGTCGAAAGATGATACTATACATTAATTCAACGATGTGAAGTTTGTAGTAACACTTAAAACAGGAATACTCAATCGTGAAAGCTCGGCCATTTCCGTTTGTCTCCGGTAAATAACTAAATACACACTTGCAATGCATAAGGACCGAGATGATAAGAATGAGAAGTAATACGTCGGCAATATGTGAAGAACAAAATAGTCAACATCGATTCTGCTGACGTCAGCAGTTGCCTACTCGAAAACGATACTGTTGAAGTTCACAGTACTCGAAAGTCGTACTGCTGACGGACATAATACTTAAGTCTACATCAATGGCATAATGATGAGCCAAAAATAATTCAGATATCCTTATTTTGGACCTTCTCTCGCAACCAGCTCTCATATATTCCTCAGTAATATGGCGGACGTCAACCAGTGCTCCTGAATAATATTATTGACGTCAGTGATATTCAAAAGTTACTGCTGACACACGCGTTACTCAAAATTATACTTTTGGTACGACTGAACCCAGTAACTCTTCTGAGCCTGTTGGGAGATAGTGTGCTACTTATACTGCTACAACTGTTGTAAATTTGTAAATGAACGCTATTAGCAGCCGTTAGCACCGTCGGTAATAATATTGCTTGCAGTGAGAACATGCATGACGTATGTGAAGATTATTACTGGCGAATTCAGCAGAACTGTAGGTACTAAATGTCTAGTATAGCAGTATTGTACTATATTCTATAACTGTTTTGTTTGTAAATCAACCATATTAGCTGTACTACGTGACGTTGTAGATAATATTGCTATACAGATCATTAGCTAGGATGGTGCAAGTGGCGAGTACTACATACAACAGCTGTTACTACCAACTTCACACCGGTATGTAATTCCTTACCGTGTATCGTCATCACAACAAACTTGGTACATGTACCTTTCACTTTGAAACCTCTCCCCTTTTGCATTCCGAGTTATACACATGTGTGATAAATGCATTATTATAACATATGTATATATATAATGTTCAACAGTTCACATAGTATGAGAAACAAACATAAACACATCAATATTATGTGTTATGGACAAACGTGAGCGAGTTTTATGATTGATGTGGGTGATATATTGAAGCACAGATGGTTTGTATTGGTGCGTGTAAATGACGATCGACATACTCCACACTTCCATCTGTGACATGCTAGTCAGGGGTCCGTTGCCTAAACAAAGTGTTACTGAGCGCCTTCATTCAGTTACTCCACATTCAATTAAATATAGGACTTGAAGAACCATCTGTCACATGATAGTCAGGGGTCCGTTACCTAAGCGAAACGCTACTGAACGCATTCATATAGTTACCCCTCCCCCGTTCAATCAAATATAGAAGGCGGTATAGATTACCTTCTATGGAAAGCGCTTTTACATAGTGCTTTGCTTAAGGGATCGAACACCTATCGTTCATGACTTCACATTCCATTTATACTCATATTACATAAAATAGTAAATACAAACGTACTACCTTTTTGTAAATGAATTGAGTAAACGTATATCCTAAAACTTTTACGATGATAAATATGATTTGTACACATGCAGTACTTGGTGCTGGATTGAAAATACACACACACTTGACCATATCAAGTATCCAAGAATGAAGCGGTAGAAATAGCGTCCATATCCTTATTGCACCCCCCTCTTTCCATTCTAGTTATTCGTTGTTTTAGCTTTTGTTGCGTTGAGTTAAAATCCGCTAGTAATCTGGCAAAGCGAGTTTGAAGGGTTTCTAAGCTGTTTTCAATTCGTTCTAACTTTTGTTCAGTTGTTTCCTGTTGTTGCTCCATTCGTTCCATTAGATCTTCGTCCAACAGGTTGTCTTTCCGCAATATCTTTTTACCCTTATCAATTAGAATTTTCTTTGCGTCTGGATATTGATTAAGAACTTCCCATAAATCATCTTTCGACAGACAGAACAAGTCTGAGTAGCCAATACTCCTAATATTGGCCGTTCTCCGATTTCCATTTTTATTGCCAGCAATATTGAGAATACTTATTTCACCAAAAACACTGCCCTCGCTTAGCGTAGCGAACGTTGTCCTTCCGTCATCGGATACCACTCCTAATTGTCCACGTTTAACAATATACATTTCTTTACCTATATCACCTTTACGACATATATAATCCATTGGGCTGAACACCTGTAGCTGTAATTTCAGCACTAGCTCTACAAGTAGTCCAGGCTCGCAATCTTGGAATAAGGCCACCCGTTTCAATGTATCCAAATGTACATGTATAGCTATCTCAGCCTTAAGTTTATCTGGTAACGCAGACAGGACTTCCTCCTCGTTTAAGGATTGTTTATTTATCCACAAATAATCAAACCACTTTATAACTCTTTGTTCTAACTCTTTCGAAACCTTTCTGAATTCCATGTATTGTTTAACACCGTCCATTTTCTGCTGGAACTCTGCTCGAGTGGCGTTCATGTTGGTGATCATCGACCCAACGTTACCAACAATGGTAGCGAAGATTAACACTCCAATTAAGAAGTCAACGACGACGAAGAGGTATTCAATGTCTTCAGCTGGTTGTGGCGTTTCTCCTATAGTTGTTAGGGTCAACGTTGACCAATAAAAACTGTATATATATTTCCTGGTGAGTGATTTATTAACCGGATAACTATCACTAATATTCGGGTACACCCACGTATCCGAACCGAATCCTATTGCATGAGAAATGGCAAAATAAATACACGCATTCCAGTGAATTATTATCAATATGTATAACACAAGGTTTAAAATTCTGAACATGTTGGTGAAACTAGTCCGTGTGGCCGTTCTGTCAAAGAATTCTAACAATCTGTTGAATTTAAATATGCGATTAAATCGAAGTTCTGGGGTGCCCATTCCCGTTAATATGTAAAACGCGTCTGTTGGAAATATGCTGAGAAGGTCTGTTTTAAAGTTTGTGCATTTGAAGTAATTCTTTCTAAGCTTGACGTGGTTTGTAACAAGCAATCCCTCCTCCAGGTAGCCTGAAAATATACAAATAAAAGGTTAATGATAATGTTACATTCATGTACAGGGTGCTAAAAACTCTGTTCTCATTTTTCAAGTTTCGATAGTTTTACGTATTTTCTCGACGTAAGAAGAATGTAAAAATTTCAGGCTAAATTCCAAAAGGTTCTACCATTTTCCCGGCATTTAATGAAGCTATCCGAGTAAGAAATTAAAGCTGTACAATACAAACATAATACGTCTCAGAGAAAAGTTAGCATGAACTAAATTATTTGAGAACGAACTTTTTTAACACACTGTATTGTAAAATAATTGCTTATTACGGGGATGATCCGGTTCCTTTGTACTTAGCTACGAAATCGAATGGTTAATCGACCTCGGACATATTCCTATTCAAACTCGATAAGTTGTCGTCCTTGTATGTTATATTGAGAATGAATAATGACTACGCGTGCAAGGAAGGTAGTACTCAACAGAGATAATAGGACACAAAAAGAGCAAAATAAGTTTTGCGATATTCATCTTGAAGACATATGGATACAAGTGAAATATCATAAACATATATTGTTTTCAAAGTTAATGCTTAAGTGGCAATTAAAAGTTGACAAGCCCAACCACACAGGAATGTTTGAGCTCCATAAACGCACATGTTTTAACAGACTGTTATGTACATTTTAGCACTGGTGTTCTTGCATAAACCAGACAACGCACTACATGTTATTCTTGCTATTTTGGCCACAGCTGGTTGCCTTATCATTTACCAGCAAAACGACGACATTTTGTCACATACATTCCAAAGGAATCGTGTGATTGTTTTCCAAAGTTTGCAACATGCTATATTATGCTATTTTAATAATTTCACCTAGTTTTCTTAATCGGTTATGTTTAGCTTACGTAATACAGTAAAGTTTGTTGACCTTTGTCAAAGTCTGACATAACAAAGCTTTTCCAAAATTTTCAAACTCCAGTAATTTGCAGTTTTAGCAATATATATTGTTAGTTTGTAATATTACATTATACAATTGTGTATGTAGATATTACGTGGCGCCAAATTTAATATTGCATGCTCCCGTTGCCCTTTCGAAATAAACGTTAAAACCTAGAACAAATTCAGAAAAAAATACTTTAAAAAAAGAACCAGACATATTTGTCTGATACTTTGAATGCTCAAGGAATCGATAGACAGCGGTAGGATTTATTTTACTTAGGGTCTAATTAAAATAACCACTGGTAGTATTTCAGTAGCAAGCCCTGACCACATTATTATCTAGTTGACCACAGTTTAACGTAATGCGGGAAAGCCGTAGTTGACCATAGTTATAAACGTACAATGATGTATATTAGGCACAGTTAGACATGGAGACGCGCAGTTCATTGTTGATGTAAATATACACGAGTTCGAACTCATTTTGTTCGTAGCCAAAACATTGTCAACATGTTGTTCAATATTCTCTATGGTCAGAATGAATGACAAGACAAGACCGTATTTGAAATGATGTTGACCCTATCTGATCGTGGCCGATTAACCGTAATTAACCCTTGCCATTGTGTCAGTAGTTCAATGTATTTCTGAGGGATTTTCAAAGCGACCATGTGTGTATGCTCATTATTGTAAAGAAAGCGCAATGATTGTTTGAACTTATCGTGAGCATCAGATGACGGAGCTTTGCAAGCAACAGCCTTTACTAAATGCTATGGTCTGTTATTGAAGCAACTAGACCAACGGGGTGCTCGGCTGCGTCGTATATAGCACTCGCATACACTTTTATTGATCCAATTGGACGAATGAAGGAAGCATATTGATGATGTTTAAATTTTCATTTTATCTTGTTCATTTAAACTCTGTGTGTCATTGTTACTTGTACAAGTTGTCCGTGCTTTCCTTTCTGTGGGTTCCTTATTGTGTATTACGTGCTTTGGTATTTCTGTTTAAATTCAATATAACTGCAACATTCTCTGTCCAATCTGTTATTAACTTTCTGGTGACAGTTTATAACATTTATATAAGTGATATGACTACGCAATATAAGCGTGAAACACAGTACATGGTCACACATACAAACACCCATACTTATTACCTCGGCCTTTATGCATTGCAAAAGTATATTTACCGGAGACAAACGGAAATGGCCGAGCATTCACGATTGACATCAGACAGTTACACAAGGTTTCAGATGATGTCTTGTGTCGTATTGATTTTCATACAACTATTAAGAAACAGAACTAATCTAAGCTGGCATTTCTGGGGAGCAGAATAACAGTACTGTAACCAGACCAATATAAATATTCATGCCTTATATTAATACACGTCCAAAATAATAACACATACATTATAAAGAGTGTGTGAATCTCCCACATATTTTGACATTACGGCGGATCAATCAATGTAGATATACAGATATACTTGATGTAACCAGTAACTGTTGTTCATTTATAATAATGTTATTGTGGAGCGGAAAACAGAGGAAACAGCAGAAAAACAACAGTAATATGGAGCATGTATGTATTTCCACATAGCCATAGACCCATACATAGGGACAAAATCAACATAGATATACATCTACTGTCGCTTTAATAAGCAATACTAATTACGGAACTAGCCAATTCGAAAGAGTAGCGGGGACTACAATTAACTCAGTTGCACCAGGTTAGACAATTATAGTTTACCTGACGGACGAGATCATGTTTATAACCGTTTTTATTTGACTTTGAACGGACACTATATTAAAGAGGAGCAGTTTCAATATAATAAAACCATAGGTAAACAACAATAATAAAACCATAGGTAAACAACATAGAAAAAATAGTACATATTATGGAGTGTGTGTATTGCCACATAGTCTGCCGTTGAGGATGTCTAACCAGTTTTTCATGTATTTCAATATGATTGCAGCGTTATTACAAATAAAATAGGAATAAAAGCGGAGACAAACAATTGAGAAAACAACGGAAAGAAAGTATTATGGAAAAGGTGCATTTTGTATCAGAGTTCGAAATTCTCAGAAAAAAATAAATTCCAAAAATAACTTTCCCTCGTAGCAGTGCATTTCCACATTATACAGGGTGTCCAAAAAGAAAGTAATATGCATTATCAGTGCATCTTTAGCAAATTTCTACTTTCTGCTATCGCAAACAAAAGAAAACTAGCACATGGTTAGACAATTGATGTTAGATTTTTCAGTATCAGTTTGAAAATTGTAATTTGCGATAGCAGAACGTAGAGATTTTATCAAATTTAACTGAAACTGTATACTTTCTTTTAGACACCCCATATTATTGCTACACCAGGGAGTTTAATTAACACAGAAACAGCTAAATCTCATGTAACATGTTGTTAAATGTAGTTTAATATCATTGAAGATACGATGTACATTATAGGAAAACACGGAGAAAAAGAACTGTGAGAAAAATATACACCAAACAGTATGTATTAATCAATACTTATAAAAGAAGAAATATTTCCAAGCAACTATAGACTGGGTGCAATGGGTTATTCTCCGGCTTGTGTGCAATATTTGCAGCTGAATTTTTTAACTTAAGTAAGAAGATTTAAGAATTCTCTTAAGATACCTCTTGAATCTCAGCCTTGGGTGGTACTTGCAATAAAGACCCCCCAGATTTTTCATATCTGTTGATAGCTTACATAATAAAAAAGGTTGATCTACCTTTTTTCACCGGCGAGGTCGGATGTGAGCAATCAGTTTTTGTAGTGTAAAACCATGCAAAATTAATAAACATTTTCTTTACATCATAGCCCCATGCAAGCATTTTTTGGTCAGTTTTTGTGGATACTTTTGAATGATACGATAAGATCATGCTCTATGCCAGATATCATTGCTATCTTATTTTATGTTCATTTTTTGTATTTAATAATTTAGCTCTTGTAATGACGCCAAACCATTAAAATAACTCTGAAATATGGCATCCATAGACCATTAAGGACTTAGGAGTTTGGTAAAATACAAACCCATTTCCTGGTTTCGAAACAAACATGTTTCACAAGTTATTGTATTACATTTCTCCTACTGTATTTATAAGGGGACAAAATGTCAAATTGAGGTCTTGTTGCACATTTGTTTTCTATTAACAGTAATCGGTACTCTAGACATTTTGACCTGGAAAATCTGTATTTACTGACAATTTATTACAATGACAATTCTTCTCCAAACTCACAAGGCAATTTCATTTAATCCACAAACTCAGTTTTCATGACAATGTAGGTAATATAGTCACAACAATTATGGTAATTGAAAAGTACCCTGTTGTTTTGTGTAGGCGTAAAGAATATTATCATATCATTGATGATTTGTTGTCTGTCCAAACACTGCTGAGACAGCCTAGATGGATTCTTAGATCATTTTGCCAGTATTTACAGTCAATGCAGACACATAATGAGAATTGCTAAATATGCAAGGAGACCCACAACTGTCACAATCTACGGTCTGTTCTTGATATAATCGACTTTATATCACCCACCCTAGGCGAATGAGTAAATGTTGTGGTATTGACCTCCGTACGTGGAAATGTTCGTCCATATATCCGTTTTCCATACTTGGGCGTTTATGGCTGTGTCTATATGTTCGTCCATGTGTCTGTTTGTGTCTGTGTTCGTTCATGTGCCCGTTAATGGCTGTGGGCCGATTGTAGTTGTGTTCATACATGCCTGTGTTCGACCATATATCTGCTTTTACGTATTACGTCAATTATATGCGTCCTATTTCGCATGTGTATGGAATATAGGACGGACTTACAAAATTCGGTTTTTAACAATACGGAATAAATGAAATGGCGGTAGTTATGCGACTAATTTCAAAACCTCATTAAACAAAAGACCCCCTGGTTTGTACAAGTTTCGAGCCCAATAAACCGGATTTTGTAAGCTTCTATGTGTCTGTTGATGTATATGTGCGTCTTTGCATCAGTTCCTGTGTACGCCCCAACAATTCCGAGAGAATGGGGTCATGCTTAAGAAGCAACTTCGATATCAATGGAGTAAATACAGATAAGTGCAAATGTTAAAAGTCAGGTTTTTCTGGAAATATGTTCGCCCTTTACTAGCTGTACAGACGAATAGCGGATCATTTTCACAAATTAATTTACATATATAGTTATATACAACATGTTTCTGTCTTGTTGTCTCAGTAAGTTAAACACGTTCTAGCTAGATATTGAAACATTATTACAATTTTATCGTTCTTGAACTAATCTCGGTTCGCGATATAAGTGAATCTTTACCAACATTTCAATTACCATTCTGCATAGTGGTAAACGAATGATACCAATTTATTCCACCAGAATCATTTAAAAGCATGGTTCTATAACTATAATAGCTAGTTATTGAATTAAATGAAACAAGGGTAACCATAGGAACGGTTCATTGTTACTGCACGAGCGTGTTTCATCATGAACAATTCACGTGTTTTTATCAATGTAGCAAACGAAATAGTGTTGACTCGTTATGCAGTGAACGTAAACAGAGAGTCATAAAGATAATCAGTCATGAGACATCGACCATTTCTGTTTGTCCCCGATAGGTCAATATGCCAAGTTGGTCAGAATAAAAGAAAATTACAGATCGTACCGCCGAGAAGGCTTTACTTAACAGAAACAGCAGAGCATTGGGAGGCACAAAAAGGAGCACTCGAAAGGCTAAATCACATACCAAATATAAAATGTCCTCGAAAATTGGTAACCTAACTTTTTTGTACCACAAAGACACGACCCAATGACAAGCATAAAAGTGAACAGTGCAAAAATAACACTTAAAATCCATAAGGTCCTACGTTCATGTATCCATTTGATCATAGAAAAGCGTAAGCGAGTGTTAAAAGTTAACACACTAAAGTTTAATGGTACGAGTATATCCCTGCAACCTAATTGTTTAATGCTCACAAACAAAGATAGGTACCATCAGGGATATCAGGAAATGAGGCGTCGAGAGGAATTCTTAGAACTTTTCGATATTGTTTTTCGGTCGATCTAAAATAAATCAACAAATGTGTGTAAGCCAAACACGGCATTACAACAGTTATTTTTGAACCAGTCAAAACATTTCCTAATTTGTTCACTCAGTTGATTGCGAAGCTGTACTTCCATATACAATATATTAACAAATGTCAACCCGTCATTTCTGACAGTATCCAGGCCCATGACGATAAGCCAAGTACCATTGCAAGCAAGGATCATTATTGTCACCATCATATTTCAGAGGTGGCATTGTGCCGCCACCACTGAATGCACCGCACACTATCCTGAGCCATGACGGTACGCCGAGCACCGACCAAGGGTATTTTATCACCATTATATTTCATCGGTGACGCATCCAGGGAGCAAGGTAACTGCTCTATCACAAAATCCAGAATCATGACGGTACGCCAAGCACCGATCAAGGGTAAAGTATCAACATTATATTTCATCGGTGGCATTGTGACGCATTGTGACGCACACAGGGAGCAAGGCCACTGCTAACGCTCTATCACAACGTTATTCAAGCGGTATTCAGCAGTTACATATTTCCCTAGATAAATAAATGCAACTTTTGACCGAATACATAAATAACACAGACGCAAAATTCTCATGTACAATTGTACCAACTATATAGACAATCTCGACAAATTCACTTGGGAAACGAGAAATAGTCAGAAGTTTCGATTAAATATAGATGCATGTATATAGATTTAGTTTTGTTTATGTTTTAGTAGCTGGTGTTTTTATATGTAGCCTAGTTTTTTTGGCATATAGGCCGGGTTGTTTCACACTGACTACGCGTATGCGTACCATAACTGTCGTTTGTGGGTGCATGAGTACTCTGTTGTCCTCTTCCTTCGGATATAGCCTGGCATCATGCCCAGCTACAGCAATTTAGGAACTTTAGAGTTATTTACTGAAAGCTTATTAAACTGGTCTGATGGGGATTGTACAATGTTTGCTGCATAATATAATCATTGAAAGGATCGACGCATCAACCTTTTTGTTTTCTTTTGATCGTGTTTTGTTCGTTGTTGTTTCCAAATTAACATAACATCCATAATCGACGGAAACTGATTAGCATGTCTTTGTTATATTTAGATTCACATCTTCAATCCAGTAAATCAATTCGTAAAACAAATTGTTTTTCTTCAATTCGAACATTGCAATATGTCCATTTCGTTACTGCGTGAGATTATTTTTGGTTCATGCATTGTATTTGATAGCACACAACATGCAACTTTGCACCAAACAAATAACAGACGTCTGAGTAGTCAGCGGGACCATTTGCGTTCCCCTCTATAATCTCTTTAAAGCGGTCATCTTGGATCGCTAAGAATATTAATATGATTACGTCTTCGGAGTCCCGGTGTTGTGGTCCGCTGATAAATCGATACATGAACGTAGGTCTTTGTAGATTTGTTTTAGTGATTTAGTTATTTTTGTACTGTTCACTTTTATGCTTGTCATTATGTCGTGTCTTTGTGGTATAAAACGTTAAGTTACCAATTTCCGAGGGCATTTTATATTTGATAGGTGATTAAGTTTTTGCGGTGCTCCTTTTTGAGCCTCCCAAATGTTATGCTGTCTCTGTTAAGCGATGCCTTCTCGGTACGATTTGTAATTTTCTCTCCACCTCGACCTTTATACATAGCTATTGGCATATTGACTATAAAAACACATGAACTGTTCATGACGGAATCCACTCTTGCAATAACAATAAACCGTTCCTATGGTTCCCATGTTTCATTTAATTCAATAACAAGCTATTATAGTTATAGACCCACGCTTTAAATGATTCTGGTGGAATAAATTGGTATCATTCGTTTACTAGTATGCAGAATGGTAATTGAAATGCTGGTAAAGATTCGCTTATATCGCGAACCGAGATTAGTTCAAGAACGATAAAATTGTAATAATGCTTCAATCTAGCAAGAACATGTTTAACTAACGGGAAAGCATAAAGGAATTGCTTGTATATATGTAAACAAGTTAGGGAAAATGGTCCGTCATTTGTCTGCACAATAAGATTGAAAGTTCTTTTAGAAAGCATTACTTTTAAATTCGTTTTATCATTAATCGCTATATTGATATCGAAACTCCTTCTTAAGCATGACCCCGTGCGTACTACCACTTTTTGTTTGTGCATACGCGCACAGGAGCAAATGCATAGACGTACACAATTATCAACAGACACATGGACGCTTACAAATCTGGCTTATTTGACTAGAAACTTGGACAAACCGGTGTGTCTTTTGTTTAAAGTGGTTTTGAAATTGCTCACATAGCTACTCCCAAGTTCCTTCAAGCCGTCCTTACACACGCGCCAAAGGACGCATGTTATTGACATACCCATACACCACTGTAACATGGACGGACGCAGGCATACACATGTGCCGGACATATAGACGAACATTTTCACGAACGGAGGTCAATACCACGATATTTACACATTCGCCTCCGGTGGGTGATATAAAGTCGATCATATCAAGAACAGACTGTAGATATTGTGACAGTTGTGGGTCTCCTTACATAGTTAGCAATTCTCATTATGTGTCTGCATTGACTGTAAATACTGGCAAAATGATCTAAGAATCCATCTAGGCTGTCTCAGCAGTGTTTGGACAGACAACAAATCATCAATGATGTGATGATGTCCTTTACGCCTACATAAAACAGACAGCAGGACACTTTTCAATTACCATAATTGTTATGGCTAGATTACCTAAATGGTTATGAAAACTGAGCTTGTGGATTAAATGAAATTGCCTTGTGAATTTGGAGAATAAATGTCATTGTAATGAATAGTCAGTAAATACAGATTTTCGAGGTCAAAATGTCTAGAGTGTCGAAAACTGTCAATAGAATACAAATCAATGTACAATAAGACCTCAATTTGACATTTTGCCCCCTAATTGATTATGGAGGAGAAATGTAATACAATATACGTGTCTTTATTTTTTGGCCGTTTTTAGCTCCCAGATAAGACAAAACATATGATTGGGGGCTACTCTATGAGTAGCATTTTTTTAGATACTCTGTATTTGTTACTTTCTCATCTATTAATGGGTTGTTTAAACTAAATATGTTTTACAATGTGTTATTATCAATTTTATTTTGTGTTATTATGTAATGGCTTTAATAAAAGCCCTTTAACGACATTGCTTGTATATTTATTTATGTTGTCTTACAAGCTGCACAAACTCTCATTTTCTTACAAAGACCACTTGATGGCCATAAATGTATTTTATTGTTAAATAAAATGTTTTATTAACGAATGGGTCCTTTTCTCGTATTGTTGTATGTAACTTTAAAATGGGTACGGCTTAGTTATTTATTATCCCTAACGGGAAGAAACTGCGCACGCGCACTTTATTATTGATAATGAAACCGCTTTCTGTTTCTTCAACTTTAAAATTGTTGTTTTACCATCTCCCCCCCCCCATTCCACCACCACAGTCAATGACTGTAGAGTTTTTAATGTTCTCTAATTTGGAATGCATGGATATTTTGTTGAAATATTTCAATAACACACATAAGTTCTTATTATCCTTTCTTTTCCACGTTCAAAGTATTTCTACTTCTTTAGTTCAGCCAGAATATCCATGCACTTTTGTTTTGTTGGGTTATCGTCTATTTTAATTCATATTGTTTAGCTTCACACGGTAACCTTTGTCTATTTGAGTGACGGAGGACGGGCGGTGGCGATATTCACTATACTGTCTGGAGTCCTTTCTACCTCCCCCACCAACAAAGAAGAAACTGGTATTGTGTGTGGATTCGGACAGCCAGTTGGCAGTGGCACGACTTCCTTCACCCTGAGTGAATTTGTGTTAGGACTTAGTTTGATCCATCCTTATGTTTTTTTTGTTACGGTTTGGCGGTTTTTAGCTCCCAGATAAGACAAAACATATGATTGAGAGCTACTCTATGAGAGGCAGTTTTTTTAGATACTCGCTGAGAATGTGAGTACGTTTTCCGGAGTCCTGGCTTTGTGGGCTATACGTGCGCCATTGACCACTCGGTTAAATGGATATTCAAAACAACCTATTGGTCCACATCATACAGTTTTATTAGTATAACTAGTTCTGTGCATAAAGTCGTTTGGTTGGGCATTCTTGTGCTACTCACTGTCAGTTTTTCAACATTACCTATGTGTGTATCTACCATTTTCATGTCCTTTAGTTGGTAACATAGTATTCTGTATCAATCGGTCATTATTTTGCCAAAGACGCACTCAATACTGGAGAAAATCAAATTTGTTAACAAGGAGTGAAACACGCAAATTTATGATTTGATCATTATGGATACCACGTAGTAATGCAATTTAAAAAGTGAAGCCCTAAAAAAATTCATTTTTACAGATTCTGCGTCATCAATACAAATTAAAGGATTTATATCATTCTGGTTATTATACGAACATTTATTTTATTACATGTTTCCAAGGCGTACACCTGCTGCTACACGAGACATCACGAGACATCACGAGACATCACGAACATTTTGTGGCAGAACAAAATCTCGCGAGATTTTGACTATTAAATGAACAATATTACCAAGTACATTTTGTATGCAGTTTCGCTAAAGTATACATTGTATCATAATCAAATACATACCAAGGTGTTCCGAGTGTCCAGTTTAGTTTATAGTTAATACCTTTTTATTTAAGTCGATTGTGAAACAATGTTTTTAAACTTATATTAACCACTCTCAACATCTCATTCCTGATGTTATCTATCGGCACCAGTATGTAACAGAAGATAACTCAGATTCTCTTTAATGTTGTTTACGTCATATCCGAAAATACATCAAGTAGCCAGTATGTTTGAACTTGCAATCCTGTCATTTTGAATTAAACATCATTGAAAAAGCAATGACCAAGGATAGACAACAAAAACTTGTCTAATTATGGTTCCATTTCCCGCAATTTATAGCTACCTCGAGTTTCCCAAATGTATTTTACTCGATTTCCATTAAATGAAGCACCAATAAACAATTTGGAGAAACTTGGGTGCAGATGCACCAATACAGCATATAATCACCCTCGTCACGACATGCCTGTAAACGTACATGTGATTATATGACTGTGATTTTCAAATGGCCGCCATGACCTTATTCTCGTTCAACCAGTGTGTATTGTCGTCCAAAACATACTGAAACTACCAATTTTCATGAGGATGTTCTGACCTTAATTCTAACAGTTAACATAAACATATTTAACGCGACTATTTGAACCATATTATATTGATTTTGTGATCTGCTTATATGTACCTCTTTACCAAGGCCGTACACACTTTCCTAACTTGGAAGTATGATCGTAAACTTTTCGACATAGGCAAAGTAATTCAAACATGTTTCACATACATCACACTTTTAATTCTGACATCTGACCTGTGTGAAATTTGTTTGAAAATGAATGGAGCACATGCTGTGACATGGCTACATGGAATGGAGACTATAGATATTCACTTGTTTAATTACGAAGAATACATCAAACGGATATGGAACTCGGGTATGGAACATGGATGTAAGGACACACGGGGTGAAATTGACACTAAAACCTGTCTAACCGTACGATATACGTGGAGAGTTCATTGATACGGATTCAATGACGGATAAGTTGTTGCGTATAAGTTAACGAACGTTGTACCGAAACCCCCCTTTGTTTAATTATTTCAAACTCTTTTGCCGAGTTCTTTCATATACCAGTATTTTGAACATAATTATGTTTGTACATGCGCGCGCCGTACCAATAGTCAACTGACCTATTTGATATAGAGTAATCAAACTTTAACTTTGAAAATAGACACTATAAACGATAAAGCATAAACTCTCTGTTCTAGAATCAATATGAAATATGTAACACATGTACTAATATACCCATTCATGTCAAGACGAAATAACTGTAACAGTTATTTGCGAGCATTTTATTGCAAAGTTATAACTAGATGAGTTTTTCGAGCATTCTCATTTGATTAATGTGTAACACATAATTAGTTTTCTAAAGGTAAATCAGGAAACATTCATGTAGATACAGCTTAATGATGTTATACATGGAATTGCACTTTGGAGAAACAAAATGACATGTTAATGTCATCTGACAGAATGTGATCAAATACCTTCACGTTTCCTGTTCTACTCATTCGAGAGGATTTATAAAGTCATTTACGTCTTCAATATGACATGTTTGTAAAAACGTTTTTAATTGGCTAATCATCTCTAAGGTTTTGTTGTAAAGCATGTTTTAATTGGCTAAACATCTAATAGTTCATCTAAGGTTTTGTTGTAAAGCATGTTTTAATTGGCTAAACATCTAATAGTTCATCTAAGGGTTTGTTGTAAAGCATGCTTTAATTGGCTAAACATCTAATACAAGAGGTGCCCCACTTATATTTGAACATTATTGAATATCAAATAGTTCGATGCTTATTATATATAATCAAAATATTTCTATATCATCGTGCAAAATAACGTGTTATGAAACACATACAACTATTGATTATTACTTTATTTCTTAGTTTGTACTCAAATCTACAATTTTGTAGGGGGTATGGTGTTTGGCTTTTTGAAGACCGAATAATCCGATCGATGCTGTTTGCATTTCCCGCCTGTAATAAACGCAGCAATATTCCAAAGACTAAAGGGTTTGTGGGTATATGTTCATTAGACTTTGGCCTTTACTAATATTGCGTAATATACTTCAAATGTGTGTTCTTAAGGTACAGAATGGTGTTTTTGTGGAGGGAGTTGAAGCTCCGTGTTGACAAAACACCATGCTCCCCATATGGTCTCCCGGAAAGTTGTTTTGCAAACATTTTGACCAAATATGGTTTGGAACCTAATGTACACATCAATGTGCATTCACCTTTGACTTTTTAGTAAAACATATGTTTTCCATTAAGCCAGTATAGCAAACAACAGCATACGTTATGCAAACGTTCGGAAACATGTGAAGCTTAACGAATGTCAACTTATAGGTAGCCTTATCAACATTTATCATATAGTAGGCTGTCCGTTCATGGTAAATTTCTCAACAATAAAGCATTGCCTCTACAGAGGTGACAAAGTTTTGGCATTTACGGTTCCGTTGAAGTAAACACAGCGTTAAAGACATTTGTCTCCCTTATGTTGTTTTTGTGGTATTGAGCATGTAAACACCGATTTTATCCCGAGTCCGGCATGTATAATTCTCTAAATGAACAAATCGAAAGTTCCAATGGGTACTCTTAACGTCGCTGAAGTCCCTATTTTGGTTTTTTGATATGCCTTACTTATCAAATAATCAAAGTTTAAGATTTTGGTAGGTATCATCACTTTTTGTCAGTTTTTAATATTTTGCGTAATTTCGTAAAAAACAACAACAAAGCGCAAAACATCCTTCCTGTGACAAAAATTGCATATTTTCTTCACAAAAATGGAATATCGATGCTCAACCAACAACTTTTAAGGGCTTTTATGGCAGTGGCTGACCTTCAAAACGCAAAACACCATACCCTCTACAAAAGTGTTGTTTTGGTTCATTCTATTTATCAAGCAAACCAACAAGTTAGTGTAAATGTTACCTAACACATATGTTTACTCAGTACAAACAAAATGTTTGATTTATACCATATTTCCATGAAAATATGCCATGTTCAACACTGTTCAAATATAAGTGGGGCACCTCTCGTAGTTCATCTAAGGGTTTGTTGTAAAGCATGTTTTAATTGGCTAAACATCTAAGGGTTCATCTAAGGTTTTGTTGTAAAGCATGTTTTGATTGGCTAAACATCTAAGGGTTCATCTAAGGGTTTGTTGTAAAACATGTTTTGAATGGCGAACCATCTAAGGGTTCATCTAAGGTTTTGTTGTAAAGCATGCTTTAATTGGCTAAACATCTAAGGGTTCATCTAAGGTTTTGTTGTAAAGCATGCTTTAATTGGCTAAACATCTAAGGGTTCATCTAAGGGTTTGTTGTAAAACATGTTTTGAATGGCGAACCATATGAGAGTTTGCTCTAAAGCATGTTTTAATTGGCTAACCATATCACCTATTTCTATGGAAATGCATCATACTACTAGCATTTTATATATTAAACTTCGAACGTTTTAGTTATCAGTTATGGTTGAGGTTGGAGACCAGTCAAAACTATTTTAGGAGTTTTAGGTTTGTGCCCTACTATTTTTTACCATAAAATTTAAACGTCCATTCGCGATTATATGCAAACGCGAATTATGATATTTTGATAATTTAAATTATTGTGAATTATTTGTTCTTTGATATTTACTATATAATTTTACGAAATGGTACTCGATTCATCATGTGTATGTTGGAAATATATTATACGCCTGCTTAATCATGTCAAGTTATAATTTTCAGAGTAACGAAAGTTAGGATGCCCCTTTTCTGATTTTGTGTCATTGTTTAACAACGACATATTTTATATCGATTACAGTATGATTGGACAACATATAAGCCTATATAAGCCACCTTATAGATAGGATTACGATGACATATTCTAGTGAAAATTATTCGCATATATAAAACGGACTTTATAACAGTCTTTTCAGACCATGGTGGCAAAATGATTTGCCTCAGTGAATGCTGCAGTAACTGTTACTAGTATATGCTTGGAATATATTCAGATAGTCAGTCTACATATCGAAGAAAAACCACCAGCCATAAAATTGTCAGCTTTGATAATTATACATGTACATGTAATGTTTGTTACGGAACAAATAAGCCTTTGACGTCATTCGATGGGGATGGAATAAAAATACGGACCAACGTGAAGAATCATAATAGAACTGTCGAACTACATTCCCATATTTTGAAAGAAAATGAATTAAAATAGACAAAATAAGCGAAAATAAACTATCCCTCGTGCATCCTTCCTTAGCGATGTCGTCGCGTTGGTTGTGTACTCGGATGATGGGTTGGTAATTTTTTGTAATAATATATTATATCAGAGAGGTAGATGGTCTACCCTTTTGATTAGGTAACTAGGTAACCAACTCCCTGAATTTTATAAGTAAAATGTTATACATGTACGCGTACATGTAAAACTATACGTTGTGCCTGATAGCCTCTATTACGAACAATTAAAATTTACATAAGCTGCTGACCATCCACTACCAACAAAAGTGACTTGTATAAATAATTATACATACCTGTCCGAGAAGACACAAACATGTCCATAATATAAATAACATCACTGAGATAGTCCAGTGCCAGCCATAACGGAAGATAATTGTCTTGTAGTTCCCAAAATACGCTACGTGATATTATAAACAAAACGTTATACATCACAGCACAGGAGACGAACATTAACCAGCGATAGTAAAACGTTCCACTAGGATCAACAACAAAGCCCTTCCAGTATCTGAAATAAGAAATTTGAATTTTAGAATTTTTTTAAAAAAATCTTTGTTATTACGAGCACCCGGTTTATGTCGAGCAAATTTTGAGGTCCCATACTTCGTCTTGTACTGGTATGTGGCCAATGGTTTTGAAAATTTGTAAACCTGAGAAAATAAGACCCACTCTGTGACGATGTGTTAAGGCAGGATCAACGGAGGTTGACGGATCAAATCCTGACAGTAGTTCATCGCAAGGTAGTTGATTAACGGTTACCGAACGTCTTCAGGCCAGGTGCCGGTCATTCCAGAATATAGATAGAGAGGTATTGTGGTTAGAAAATAAATGTCTAATGAGCCAGATTTGGTGGGAATAAGAGTCGGGGTAACACTATGACATAAACATATTTTACATGATAAATTCAAGACAAACTATGTACATGTAGAAAAATACCCTTTGGAGGTTGCAAATATTGGCTGATATGTAAATGTTGTTGCTGTACAGGGAAATTTTGATAGCGTTATTGTACAGAGGTTGTTTCTCTACCGAGGGACGCTTACTGTAATTCAATATTTAAATAAATGTCCATACTCTGTTTAGATTAACAAGGTTCATCGGTGAACCAAATGGTTGTAACATAAATACCATACATAATCGGATCACGAGTGTGAACATTTGGTCAATGGCCGTGAATATCTGCCTAATGTGCCTCGGCATACTTGACACACTGTCTAGTTCTGTCACAATATATAAACAGTTGTATCATCAAATCTGATGCCGCAGAAAGTATGACACTAGTTGGCAGATCGTGTGTCCAGGTGATGGTTGTCATGACAAATACAATGTGGAAATACAACTAGGCTAGCAATAACACTTTTTTATATTTGCCAAGTGAGAAAAAAGAAAAATTCGACCAATATGGCACTTGGTCAACTGCGTAAATTGTACAAGTAAGTTGATTGTGGAAGTATTGCATACATAATCCGGAAGTTTTTTCTTCATTAAATTGAGAAGCTTTAAAATGTAAAATAACCCGATTTGGTTTGGCCTGGTGACATGTTTAGTAACGTCCACTGATGATACGGTTGACCTAGATTTTAGCTATATTTTATTTTGGGCTACACACACTCAACGACCACCAGAAAGCTCCCACTGAGCACTTTATGGCACACATGACCACCTCAATTTGTATTTATTGATAAGTAACTGGCAATTCGCATACCGAAAATATCAAAACACTTTCTGTAATGTTCGAACCTTTCACTTCACGCAACAAAAAAACGGGACGGTAACTCTGAATGTTTAACTCACGTATGTACCAAGCCGGATTAGAAATCAGTACGGGGCATCTATTTCATAATATCATGTTATGTTATGACTATGCAAAATACATTTCATTTGACTTTGAATCAAGTGGATAAGACTTGAATTAGTTATTCAGTGATTTATACCCTTTCTCCGTTTGATCTTTATTTCCTATATTTTATGGCGGATGTAGTGTCGTTGTTGCCATAGTAACACTGGTACTAAAGTTTGAAAAGCTGATTTCATGTTGAGATCAACTATGTTATTTTGTCATCATGTAACATTTAATTCTACAAAAGAAGACGACGAAATATCTTGCGATATTCGTAATTTCAAACACATTCCGTAAGTCCGTACATACTGCAAAATGTTATCTGTCAGTTAGATAATGATATGTTTTTTACGCCATGAGTATGTGTCCCATCCCAAATATGGTGGCACAATGTTAGCAAACGGGGTAACTGTAAGCAAGACACATGTATATGTTATATGTCTATGATGGCATTTTTGATCAATTGACCTTGACCTAACAGGTTGTAAATTGGGCGGCAAAGGGCATCGTATTGGTCTGTCAGTATGAAGTCACTTTCATTATAAAATATGTTTATCAGAAACATTTAAGAGACACGGCTTAGTCAGAGACACGCTTATTGCATGTAATACAATTACAACATATTAAGACTGAATGCCAAATGATTGTAAAATTAAAAGTATATGTAAATGTACTTTCAGATGACAGATGTGTCTGGTATTTTGTACGTCGCTCACTCGGATATTTTCTCATTTATTGCCATGCTACATTGTGATACAAGTTGCATAGACGCAGGTGTACTAACAGTATTTAACGACACATCATTCTGTTTTATGTAATGCCTTGGTCACACACAGATTCTTTTGCCTCGACGATGAACTCCCGGTTTAATAAATAGGCATCGGAAAGCATCGGGAAAAGGGTCCTCGTGGTCTAGGGAAAACTTCGGGATAATCATTAGAAAATATTTGGTATCCCTGTCCTGGTGCCTCCCGAAGCTAATTTACTTAAAACGGGGTACATCACCGCGGCAAAAAATGTTGCGTTGGACAAAGGCATAAGATTCACTTACTTTATATCTGAAATCTTTCTGGACCTTCTCTCGGGTGTATGTGAACGAGACTCGTTGGCTCCACCCATAGCAACACGTTCCAGGAATGAGTCTGGTCGCTGTGGTAACGGTCTCGTACCGCGCAACCGACCGGACGCCCACGCCTTGATTACCTGAAAAATATATATGCATATCATAAAAAATAATCTTACAGTTCATACACCATCATAATCTTTGGTGATCAACTCTATCTAATCTGAATAGAGTATTTTGGCCGTTATTAACATGCATGCATGTTCTCATGCATGCATGCATGTTAAATAAGAGGGGTAGTCATAAAGTAAGTGGACTATAATACTGTGTTTAGTTTCGTCTAGTTTACTGAATAAATTGCAATGCATTATTGTTCTACAATATTATTACTGCGTTATTCCTCTACTCTTTCGCGTCACACTTTAACAAGATCTACAATACTTTCGACAAAAGCGATGGTCTTCGCAAAGTCGCGATGTAGTCTTATTGATAATGGTCAAACCATTTTCAAAAATCGATTGGAGTACCTGACAGGAATGGGTTGCACATGAAGAAAGCAGAATTTATTGACTTATGCAACACATTAATGCTTTGAGACAATTGGATATACGATTGTAACCCATGATTTCATATTTTACTAGTTTCGACGAATTCATAATTTACAAGTAATTCAAATGCGGTCCTACAAAACGTAGCTTGGTGTTCAGTGCATTCAACGTACAATCACTACACTGTCCATAACACAATTCACTTTTAAATATTCAATATAATTTCAATACTTTGTTCACATTCCATTTATATCGAAGTAATAAACAAACCATGACTTCGTGCGTCACTGTCCTTAAAAGAAAATACTTAAGTATGCTACCAAGCAACGCCCCAGACTCAATAAATAAAATAAAAGAAAAATAAAAGATTTTGTGAATTTTGTTTATGTATGCCACTAAAAAGTGGGACACTGTTAGGCAATCTAATTGTAGACGAGTAGGCAATATTTCATCTTGCACTGTGCTGATACAAACTCTTAAATCATCAGTGTGCTGCAATGGTATTGATGGTTCATTTTAACACAGGCAAATTGGCAAATATAACAGCAGCTAAAATAACTCATTTTCCGTACAATGAACTATCATACATTTCGCTGGCTTAGAATGAGAAAGCCGTAACTAAGTTCACAATCAACATTTTGAGAAAACAAGAACAAAAACTGTGAGCACTACTCTTTACTGATGGAAAAACAAGCCTTTTCAATTTCAGTTTTGTCAACATGACTGTTCTCACAATAAGTGTCTTATCGTGCCGATTTCAAATATGTATCAGTAGGCCCTATTATAGGGTCGTTAGTTACTGTAGTAGTTACGACCTTCTCAATCAAAGTCAGCGATTTGTACCATGAAGATAATGTGTACTCAGTGTTCTGTTCCAAAAATATGTGATGAGTACCATGTACTCATGCGCCATATATGATATGAGAAACAACTATAGAACGAAGATACATTATCTAACACAATCAGAGTCTTCAATCTAGGATAGTCTCGCCTGATGCAATATTTCTAAAGATGCTAACCATGAAAAGAACCGGAGCTATCGGGTTGGGAATTTACTTAGCAATACTATATTGTTTAGCTATTGAGTTAAGCATGGAAGTATCATAGGGAGTTCCCACTCTGGTAAATCGATGATATTTACAATTCATCTCTTTGAATATCTCTACGAATTTGCATTTATGACAGCCTACAGAGACACATCGGCACTAAAGCAGAACTCAAGTTTTTCTAGAAGTTTTGATAGATGGCTAAATACGGAATTAGCTTTGGCCAAACAAATACTTTTCTGGTTTCCGGACTTTGTAAACTGTAACACACGAACGTCCATGTAACCTTTCAATGTGTTTTCTTTGTTTTGTTTTATTTTCTGTATGATACTTTTTATGCTATTATTGCCGGCGCAACATCATCTTTGGCAAATAAAAATAGCAACATGAAATAACCTCTGTCCATCTACTATAGTATTTAAGCAAGAAATACCCACAAATACGCATTTTGAATTGCAAACAAAACCAAATCATGGTCGCGTATCGGCTGCAAGCACATATCTGAAGGACTTTCACGATTGGATGTGCTGTTGTCGACATTGGTCCCAGGTTGGTGGTTGTCAGAAATTGTTACACATTTCTAGCAGGTCATATATTTAAGCATTTGTTGACATTGAATTTATCTGACAATGCAATTATCCATGGGTTTAATTCATGTTACAGGTATTCTAATTTGCATATTTTAATTCAATTCGTCTTAACGATGTCTATATTGTGACTGTAAAGCACTATTGAACGTGTAGTTGCTTGATGAAAATTCTGCATTAAATGTTGTTTATATCAATGCACAATACATATAGTTTGAATAAAGATTTTCATAAAGGTCACAACCACGGTTTCTCTCTCCGGATTATGGTAATACACATGTTTTTTTCAGTCCTGAGAAGTAATATAAATACTTAAATTCGTTACGGCGGGATACAGTCACTTTACATTGCAAAGACAGAATATTTACACAATCATTGTACAGCGTGTTGAAACTACAGACAAATGTAACCACGATACAAAATATTTTTACAGAAACTGATACCATTGTTTAAAAAGAGGTATATGCATTTTACACTTTGGAAAAGTATTTTGCATTTTAGTATTATTATTTTTCAATGAAACAGATTCCTGTTTTTGAAACCAAATATTGAAGCATTTTCTGTGAATAGTCCACATAAAGGTTCACCATTTATTCATAGGAGCGAGAATCAGTATAATTATTATGCCTAAGACGGGCAATACTCGTACATTGCAGTTCATTACTTGCCAATAACTACAACGTCAACGACACGTACGTACTACGAATACTATAGAATGTTGCCACCAAGCTACGTGAGTAGAAATCAACAATACATCTAATCAGTCATAAATAACATGAAACATTTATATTTATCATACATCACTATAGTCACATATCGTTACTATGACATTGATTGCTAGAGAATCTTCCTTTAAAGACACCATACCAGTGGGAATAACTTTCTCATACAAATCGTTGATCAAATACAGCGTAATGACATACTCAATACCAACCAAACACCCAGGGAACAAACATGACCGGTATATAAGAATAGAAAGTTGACGGCATAAGATAGATCGGTGTTTTGCATATTTAGTATAACACTCATAGCACGGTTCGTAGAGCGAATGTTCCGTTTGTCACATGAGCGACTCTGTGGGCCTTATTCACATACGTTGTAAGTATAAAACGACTAAGACGTTCTATTCCCTCTCATGTTGTTTTAAATTTACCAAAGTTGACATTTACATGTTCAGTGGATAACAACAAATAGTCAGATAAAATTTCGCATGGTTAAATCTAATTACAAAGAAATGGACGTGATAAAAAATGTTGTCGCTTTGAAGTCTAAGCTTGAGTTTCAGTCTTACAATGTTGGTGAATAAGGCCACTGGATCGATTCCTTGGTCGGACAGGTTATGATCCTTCCCTGATATAAGTCGCCCCGTACTTCACTTCAGTGTAGTTATCACTTATATTACCTCCCTTTATGGCTACTTATGCACACAATTCAAGGTCCGCAATGTGTCATTCATTAGGGAGTGAGCATATAAGGCTCGCTTGAAGCATCCATTTTTAGGGATGTGGATGGCTTGTACTATGTCTGACGCTTGCGTGTGTAGTTAGGCGCTGCCCTCGTAGCTTTGTGGCTTTGGTTTGTGTCCTACTATTTAGATATGGTCGCTTCGTCCATATGAGAAGCAGTTGCTATTTGTTTGCGGAAGAGCTAATATATGGTTGAAAATAATTTCCAAACAAGAAACTATTAGGTATGGTTATCAAGACGGTGTTATTGTTAACTGTTTATAGGCAACATAATCTGCAATGATTGATTTACGATAATATCCGGGGGAAAGAACCAGTTTTCCACAAAAAAGTGAACTCTCAATATAAGGTTCCTATGCACTATGGCAATAAACTATGCTACTTTTATGAAATGATTGGCAGGCATTTTCCTAGAATCAACACTGTATTACTAGATCTATCTATGCTTACAAACCATAGACATATCATCAATACTATCAATGCGGCATAACCTTTAATTAAGAAGCCACGCAGAATTATTTCAGATGGAAACAGAATAATTTGCATTTTGACGACCGTCGAATAACTGCAGCACTATTGATCGGACACAGTTTATTCTTCTTGATGTGGATTTGGTTGACTCTAGGAACGATTTCTAAAAGAATAATCTCACGATGTGAAACGTCATACATAGAGAGCCTGTGTATGTACAATGCTTCAATAGCTTTTGAAACTGTTTTTTTTTTGTAAAGAAAACTATAGCATACATAATCTGCCTTTCTAGATGATATTTTCTCGCTGGTTTGTGTTCGATAGAGGCAGTTGTATGTATGAAGTAATCTGTTTTCCCATTGGTAACTGTATCATTGATTGGGAGTAAAATGAAAACATTGTTTTGTAAAATTTAGGGAAAAATATAAATTTTGCAAAAATATATCTTTCGATGCTATGACTGCATGTGTGTTTTCCCTGTCAAATGTCAATGATCAGCAACTTCGTTGGAAGAGACAGTTGTGTGATACAATACATCTAGTGTGTTACTATAAAGCTATTTCCGGAAAGACTCATTAGCTCTTTAACGTGATTTGTGTATGACAGATGTAGATGGATGGCAAACACTAAATGCGTTTATTCACCTTGTTTGCATGGTCCTAAATATATACGAACAATACATTTAAGGAGCGAATTAAGTGAATTGGGACCTAAAATAATTCGAGACAACGACAAATTCGAGAAAATTTCGAAATTTCATATAGACAAAAAACATTAAAATCGGGACTAAAAAATATCCGACATAACGTGAAATTCGAGATAAGCGAGTTCGAGATAACGAGGGTTGACTGTACCAGTAAATAAACGAAACAACTAAGATGAACATGATTTTAAAACTCCAGTTCAGTGACCTCAAACATAGTTTGATGGCAACAATGTTAGGTTATAAATAAAACGTAGCCATGGTTACAATAGCAATACGTCTAGCAATGGCTTAGAAAATGAACATTGAACTGTCAAAATCAATTACAAATGTTTGTAAAATGTATTAGTTTTTCTGTTGAACATTACACTTGGTTGCTACACCAAATGTCATTTTGAACGATTTTTATTGCTACATTTAGTTTGGAAGAAAACATAAGTATTTAAATTAGTATGTTTAATGGACTAAATGCAGTGTTTAAGATCATTACGTAGGTCGGTTAACCTGATTATAAATACCAACAATGTATTTGTTTTCGAAAACCCCCCACATTTTTACCAGAAGATTGACTGTTCTGATCTATTTCATGTTCAGGGTACAACTCATTAATTGCAAATTATGTTTTAAATAATTATATGTTTGGCAAATTGAATAAATTTACACTAGTGAAGGAAAGAGTACGTATCTCTATTCATATGCAAGAGGCCTATTGGTATTCTACTTGACGAATGAAAAATTAAAAAAGCCACTCTATAATTCACTTATCGCTAGCTGGTTGGCACTGTTGCAAATGGAGACAACCATGCTCTCTCCTATTGTGAGTGTTCATGCAGAGATAACGGATGTGAAAAATTCTATGTTTATTTTTGTTTTAATTTGACTATTGTAAACTATGTTTTGTTATTAAACCTTTTACTGTATTTTTTTATATAAATCTGTATAGCAGCCATAAAATATTTTATGTTATTGAACACACAAGTTTTCAATATTTTTTATCATATTTTGAAACGTATTTTTTTTTAAATTTTAATGATATGGTTAAAATAATTTACTAAAATATATGTAAGCAAAATATCTTCAAACATATGTTTGTAGTGAAAAGTGTTTCAGGTTTTAAAATTGATCTATCAGAAAAGTGGGTCAATGTATTTCAAATCGTTTTACCAAGTCTTAATTGTGACTGTAGAGCATATTTTAACGTGTGATTACATAGTAAAGGCGATGTATAAATCAAATAAATAAAAGCGATGGTCTTCGCAAAGTCCCCGACGTAGTATTATTGACAATTGTCAAACCATTTTCTCAAAGTCATTGTAGTACCTGAAAGGAATAGATTACACACGAAGAAAGCGGACATTAATGACTTATGCAACACATTAGTGCTTTGAGACAAATGGATATCATATTTTTTTAACTCATGCTTTCATATTTCACTTGTTCAGACGCATTCATAATGTACAAGTAATTCAAGTGCGGTCATACAAAACTGAGCTTGGTGGTCAGTGCAATCAACGTACAAAGTGTACTACAAACACTACAATGTCCATAATACAATTCACTTTTAAATATTCAATCTAATTTCAATACCATACTTTGTTCACACCCCATTTATATCGAAGTAATAAACAAACCATGACTTCGTGCGTCACTGTACTTAAAAGAAAATACTTAAGTATGCTACCAAGCAAATCCGCAGACACAATAAATAAAACAATAGAAAAATAAAAGATTTTGTGAGTTTTATGCATGCCACTAAAAAGTGGGAGACTGTAATCAGGCAATCTAAGAGTAGACGCGTAGACAATATTTCATCTTTTACAGTGCTGACACAAACTCTTAAATCATCAGTGTGCTGCAATGGTATTGATGGTTCATTTTAACACTCGCAAATTAGCAAATATATCAGCAGCTAAAATTAACCCATTTTCCGTACAATGAACCGTCACACATTTCGCTGGCTTAGAATGAGAAGGTCGTAAGTACAAAATCAATATTTTGAGAAAACAAAAAAAACTGTCTGAACATTACTCTTTACTTATGAAAAAAAAGCCTCTTCAACTTCAGTTTAGTCAACATGACAAGTTCTCACAGTAAGTGCCTTATCGTGCAGATTTCAAATATGTATTAGTCGGCCATATTATAAGGTCGTTAGTTACTGTAGTAGTTACGACCTTCTCAATCAAAGTCAGCAATTTGTACCATGATGATAATGTGTACTCAGTGTTCTGTTCCAAAAATACGTGGTGAGTACCATGTATTCACGCTCCATATATGATATGAGAAACAACTATAGAACGAAGATGCATTATCTAACACAACCAGAGACTTCAATCTAGGATAGTCTCGCCTGATGCAATATTTCTAAAAATGCTAACTATGAAAAGGACCGGGGCTATCGGGTTGAGAATTTACTTAGCAATGCGATATTGTTAAGCTATTGAGTTAAGCATGGAAGTATCATAGGGAGTTCCCACTCTGGTAAATCGATGCTATTTACAATTAATCTTTTTGAATATCTCTACGAATTTGCATTTATGACAGCCTACAGAGACACATCGGCACTAAAGCAGAACTCAAGTTCTACTAGAAGTCTTGATAGATGGCTAAATACGGAATTAGCTTTGGCCAAACAAATATTCTTTTGGTTTCCCGACTATGTAAACTGTAAAAGGTCAGCGTCCATGGAACTTTTCAATGTGTTACTTTGTTTTGTTTTATTTTTTGTATGATACTTTTCATGGTATTAATGCCGGCGCAACATCATCTTTGGCAAATAAAAATACCAAGAGGAAATCCCCTGTCTATCTACTCTAGTAATAAAGCAAGAAACACCCGCAAATACGCATTTTTAATTGACATATACACAGTTCTAATATGTTTTGTTACGCATTTGACTTTTTTTAGATTTGAAATAAAACCATTTTCGGTACTCCGAACCATAATATCATGGTAACGTATCGGCTGCAAGCACAAATCTGAAGTACTGGCACGATTGGATGTGCTGTTGCCGACATTGGTCCCATAATGGTGGTTCTCAGAAAGGGATGCACTGTTCTAACAGGGTTTACAAGCAAGTATTTGTGGATCTTGAATTTATCTGACAATGCATTTATCCAATTGGTTTAATTCATGTTACTAGTATTCTAATTTATATGCTTTAATTCAGTTCAATTCGTCTTAACAATGTCTAAATTGTGACTGCAAAGCACTATAAAACGTGTAATTGCTTCATGAAAATTCTGCATAAAACGTTATAACATCAATGCACAGTGCATATATTTTGCATAAAATCTTCTTAAAGTTCACAACCATGGTAACCCTCTCTGAATTATCGTAATGTAGACGTTGTTTGTGTCTTGTGGAGTAACATAAATATATAAATACGTTACGGTGGGATACATGCACCTAACATTGCAAAGAGCATCTGCTTAACATTTGTACAACACGTTGAAACCAGTTAAATGTAAGACTGATAAGAATATGTTTTACAGAAATGAAATTGAAACCACCAGTCTATACAGTTTAAAAAGGTTTGTGAATTTTACAGCCTTAATAATATTTTCATTTTTAGTATTATGTAATGAAACAGATTCCTATAGTTGAAACCAAATATTGAAGTATATTCTGTAAATAGTCGACAAATGAAGGTTCACCAATTATTCACAGGAGCGAGAATCAGTATAATTATTATGCCTAAGACGGGCAATACATTGCAGTTCATTACTTGCCAAAAACTACACGTCAACGATACGTACTACGAATACTATAGAATGTTGCCCCAAGCTACATGAATAGAAATCAACAATACATCTAATCAGTCATAAATAACATGAAACATTTATATTTATCATACGTCACTATAGTCACATATCGTTACTATGACATTGATTGCTAGAGAATCTTCCTTAAAGACACCATACCAGTGGGAATAACTTTCTCATACAAATCGTTGATCAAATACAGCGTAATGACATACTCAATACAAACTAAACACCCAGGGAACAAACATGACCGGTATATAAGAATAGAAAGTTGACGGCATAAGATAGATCGGTGTTTTGCATATTTAGTATAACACTCATAGCACGGTTCGTAGAGCGAATGTTCCGCTTGTCACATGAGCGACTCTGTGAGCCTTATTCACCTACATTGTAAGTATAAAACGACTTAGACGTTCTATTCGCTCTCATGTTGTTTTAAATTTACCAAAGTTGACATATACATGTTCAGTGGATAACAACAAATTGTCAGATAAAATTTCACATGGTTAAATCTAATTACAAAGAAATGGACGTGATTAAAAATATGGTCGCTTTGGAGGCTAAGCTTGAGTTTCAGTCTTACAATGTTGGTGAATAAGGCTACTGGATCGATTCCTTGGTCGGACAGGTTATGATCCTTCCCTGATATATGTCGCCCCGTACTTCACTTCAGTGTAGTTATCACTTATATTACCTCTTTTTATGACTACTTATGCACACAATTCAAGGTCCGCAATGTGTCATTTATTAAAGAATGAGCATATAAGGCTCGCTTGAAGCATCCATTTTTAGGGATGTGGATGGCTTGTTCTATGTCTGACTCTTGTGTGTGTGGTTAGGCGCTGCCCCTGTAGCTGTGTGGCTTTGGTTTGTGTCCTACTATTTAGATATGGTCGCTTTGTCCATATGAGAAGCAGTTGCTATTTGTTTGCGGAAGAGCTAATATATGGTTGAAAATAATTTCCAAACAAGAAACTATTAGGTATGGTTATCAAGACGGTGTTATTGTTAACTGTTTATAGGCAACATAATCTGCAATGATTGATTTACGATAATATCCGGGGGAAAGAACGAGGTTTCCACAAAAAGTGAACTCTCAATATAAGGTTCCTTTGCACTATGGCAATAAACTATGCTACTTTTATGAAATGATTGGCAGGCATTTTCCTTGAATCAACACTGTATTACTAGATATATCTATGCTTACAAACCATAGACATATCATCAATACTATCAATGCGGCATAACCTTTAATTAAGAAGCCACGCAGAATTATTTCAGATGGAAACAGAATCATTTGCATTTTGACGACCGTCGAATAACTGCAGCACTATTGATCGGACACAGTTTATTCTTCTTGATGTGGAATTGGTTGACTCTAGGAACGATTTCTGAAAGAATAATCTCACGATGTGAAACGTCAATAGAGAGCCTGTGTATGTACAATGCTTCAATAGCTTTTGAAACTGTTTTTTTTGTACAGAAAACTATAGCATACATAATCTGCCTTTCTAGATGATATTTTCTCGCTGGTTTGTGTTCGATAGAGGCAGTTGTATGTATGAAGTAATCTGTTTTCCCATTGGTAACTGTATCATTGATTAGGAATCAAACGAAAACATTTTTTTTGTAAAATTTAGGGAAAAAATATCAATCTAGCAAAAATATATCTTTCGATACGATGGCTGCATGTGTGTTTTCCCTGTCAAATGCCAATGATCAGCAACTTCGTTGGAAGAGACAGTTGTGTGATACAATACATCTAATGTGTTACTCTATAGCTATTTCCGGAAAGACTTATTGGCTCTTTAACGTGATTTGTGTATGACAGATGTAGATGGATGGCAAACACTAAAATGCGTTTATTCACCTTGTTTGCATGGTCCTAAATATATACGAACAATACATTAAAGGAGCGAATTAAGTAAATTGGGACCTAAAATAATTCGAGACAACGACAAATTAGAGAAAAATTCGTAAATTCATATGGACAAAGAAACATTAAAATCGGGACTAACACAACTCCGACATAACGAGAAATTCGAGATAAGCGAGTTCGAGATAACGGGGGTTGACTGTACCAGTGAATAAACGAAACAACTAAGATGAACATGATTTTAAAACTCCAGTTCAGTGACCTCAAACATAGCTTGATGGCAACAATGTTAGGTTATAAATAAAACGTAGCCATGGTTACAATAGCAATACGTCTAGCAATGGCTTAGAAAATGAACATTGAACTGTCAAAATCAATTACAAATGTTTATAAAACATATTAGTTTTTCTGTTGAACATTACACTCGGTTGCTACACCAAATGTCATTTTGGGCGATTTTAACTGCTACATGTAGTTTGGAAGAAAAGATAAAACATTAATATTTAAGTATGTTTAATGGACAAAATACAATGTTTAAGGTTATTACGTAAGTCGGTTAAACTGATTATAAGTACCAACAATGTATTTGTATTCGAAAATAAAACACATTTTTACCAGAAGATTGATTATTCTGATCTATTCAATGTTCAGGGTACAACTCATTAATAGCAAATTATGTATTAAATAACTCTATGTTTCTATGTTTTGCAAATAGAATAGGTTTACCCTAGTAAAGGAAAGAGCATCTCTACATGTGTTCATATGCAAAAGGCCTATCCGTATTCTATTTGGTGAATGAAAATTAAAAAAGCCACTCTATAATTCACTAATCGCTAGCTGGTTGGTACTGTTGCAAATGGATACAAACATGCTCTCCCCTATTGGGAGTGTTTGTGCAAAGCTATTGGATGTTAAACATGCAATGTTTATATTTGTTTTAATTTGACTATTGAAAAGTATATTTTGTTCCTAAAATGTTTACTGATTTTTTTATAAATGTGTCTTAATACTTGTTTGCTTATATCTACACCCAACAACTGTTCTAATTGATCATACTTCCTTCTCCAAAATGCCCAGTTTAGCAGCCATGTTATTTGAACACACAAATTTTCAGTATTTTTCATATTTTGGCACGTATTTTTTTAATTCCAATGAATTGGATAAAATAAATTACTACAGTATATGTAAGCAAAATATCTTCAAAAATATGGTTATAGTGAAAAGCATTTCGGGTTATAAAATGGACCAATTAGAAAAGTGGGTCAATGTATTTCAAACAGTTTTTACCAAGTCTTAATTGTAATTGTAAAGCACATTTGAACGTGTGATTACATAGTAAAGGCGATGTATAAATAGAATAAATAAAAGCGATGGTCTTTGCAAAGTCCCCGACGTAGTATTAATGGCAATCATCAAACCATTTTCTCAAAGCCATTGTAGTACCTGACAGGAAGGGATTACACACGAAGAAAACGGAATTTAATCACTTATGCGACACATTAATGCTTTGAGACAAAATATATATAAGCTTGTAACCTATAATTTCATATTTTACTTGTTTCGACGCATTCGCAATATACAAGAAATTCAAATGCGGTCCTACAAAACGTAGCTTGGTGTTCATTGCATTCAACGCACAAACACTACACTATCCATAACACAATTCACTTTTAAATATTCAATCTAATGTCAATACCATACTTTGTTCACACTCTATTTACATAGAAATAATGAACAAACCATGACTTCGTGCGTCAATGTACTTAAAATAAAATACAATGCTACCAAGCAAATCCCCTGACTCAATAAACAAAATAAAAGAAAAATAAACATTTTATGAATTTTGTTTATGCATGCCACAAAAAAGTGGGACACTGTTAGGCAATCTAACAGCAGACGGGTAGACAATATTTAATCTTGCACTGTGCTGACACAAACTCTTTAATCATCTGTTTGCTGCAATGGTATTGATGGTTCATTTTAACCCAGGCAAATTGACAAATATAACAGCAGCTAAATATAATCCATTTTCCTTTGACTGAACCGTCATACATTTTGTTGGCTTAGAATGAGATGGTCGTAAGTACAAGATCAATATTTTGAGAAAACAAGAAACAAAACTGTCTGAACATTACTCTTTACTTATGGAATAATAAGCCTTTTCAACTTCAGTTTAGTCAACATGACAAGTTCTCGCAAGAAGCGCCTTATTGAGCAGATTTCAAATATGTATTATTAGGCCTATTATAAGGTCGTTGGTAGTAGTTACGACCTCCTCAATCAATGTCAGCGATTTGGACTCTAATGATAATATGTACTCAGTGTTCTGTTCCAAAAATACGTGATGGGTACCATGTACTCATGCGCCATATATGACATGAGAAACAGCTATAGAACGAAGATGCATTATCTAACACAATCAGAGTCTTCAATCTAGGATAGTCTCGCCTGATTCAATATTTCTAAAGATGCTAACCATGAAAAGGATCGGAGCTATCGGGTTGAGAATTTACTTAGCAATGCGATATAGTTTAGCTATTGAGTTAAGCATGGAAGTATCATAGGGAGTTCCCACTCTGGTAAATCGATGCTATTTACAATTCATCTCTTTGAATATCTCTACGAATTTGCATTTATGACAGCCTACAGAGACACATCGGCACTAAAGCAGAACTCAAGTTCTACTAGAAGTCTTGATAGATGGCTAAATACGGAATTAGCTTTGGCCAAACAAATATTTTTTCTGGTTTCCCGACTATGCAAACTGTAAAAAATGAGCACCCATGACACTTTTCAATGTGTTTTCATTGTTTTGTTTTATTTTATTTTTGTATGATACTTTTCATGGTATAAATGCCGGCGCAACATCAACTTTGGCAAATAAAAATGCCAACAGGAAATATTCCCTATCCACCTACCCCAGTAATTAAGCAAGACACACCCGGAAATACGCATTGTTAATTGACGCAAACACAGTTTTAATATGTTTTGTTACGTATTGGACTTTTTTTTAGATTTGCAAAACCATTTTCGGTACTCCGAACCATAATATCATGGTAACGTATCGGCTGCAAGCACAGATCAGAAGGACTGGTACGGTTAAATGTGCTGTTGCCGACATTGGTACCATGTTGGTGGTCCTCAGAAAGGGTTACACATTTCTAACAGGGCATATGTTAAAAAATTTGTGGATCTTGAATTTATCTGACAGTGCATTTATCCATGGGTTTAATTCATGTTACAAGTATTCTAATTTATATGTTTTAATTCAGTTCGTCTTAACGATATCTAAATTGCGACTGCAAAACACGTTTAAACGTGTAATTGCTTGATGAAAATTCTGCATAAAACGTTATAACATCAATGCACAATGCATATATTTTGAATAAAATCTTCTTAAAGTTCACAACTATGGTAACCCTCTCTGAATTATTGTAATGTAGACCTTGTTTGTGTCTTGTGGAGTAACATAAATATGTAAATACGTTACGGTGGGATACATGCACCTAACATTGCAAAGAACATCTGCAAAACATTTGTACAACACGTTGAAACCAGTTAAATGTAAAACCGATAAGAATATGTTTTACAGAAATTGAAACCACTAGTCTATACAGTTTAAAAAGGTTTGTGAATTTTACAGTCTTTAATAATATTTTCATTTTTATTATTATGTAATGAAACATATGCCTATAGTTGAAACCAAATATTGAAGTTTATTCTGTAAATAGTCGACATATGAAGGTTCACCAATTATTCACAGGAGCGAGAATCAGTTTAATTATTATGCATAAGATGGGCAATACTCGTACATTGCAGTACCTTACTGGCCAAAACTACAACGTCAACGACACGTACGTACTACGAATACTATAGAATGTTGCCCTCCAAGCTACGTGAATAGAAATCAACAATACATCTAATCAGTCATAAATAACATGAAACATTTATATTTATCATACATCACTATAGTCACATATCGTTACTATGACATTGATTGCTAGAGAATCTTCCTTTGAAGACACCATACCAGTGGGAATAACTTTCTCATACAAATCGTTGATCAAATACAGCGTAATGACATACTCAATACCAACCAAACACCCAGGGAACAAACATGACCGGTATATAAGAATAGAAAGTTGACGGCATAAGATACATCGGTGTTTTGCATATTTAGTATAACACTCATAGCACAGTTCGTAGAGCGAATGTTCCGCTCGTCATATGAGACACTCTCAGGGCCTTATTCACCTACGTTGTAAGTATAAAACGACTAAGACGTTCTATTCGCTACAATGTTGTTTTAAATTTACCAAAGTTGACATATACATGTTCAGTGGATAACAACAAATAGTCAGATAAAATTTCGCATGGTTAAATCTAATTACAAAGAAATGGACGTGATTAAAAAGGTTGTCGCTTTGAAGTCTAAGCTTGAGTTTTAGTCTTACAATGTTGGTGAATAAAGCCACTGGATCGATTCCTTGGTCGGACAGGTTATGATCCCTCCTTGATATAAGTCGCCCCGTACTTCACTTCAGTGTAGTTATCACTTATATTGCATCCCTTTATGGCTACTTACATTGTATGCACACAATTCAAGGTCCGCAATGTGTCATTCATTAAGGATTTTGTTGTGCGCCAAAAGTGACATCTTACGACGTGTTGTAAGATCTCCAACAGTGTTAAGGAATGGAAGAAATTTTAGAATATGATTTTAATAAGATTGTTCTCGTACTTACCTGTATTGTTTTTACTATTCTACCAACTGCTGTCGTTTCATTGTCGTCCTTGGCCTCTTGTTCTATTCTTATAATCTCAGAACATGCATCATCGTCAGTCCTTACTGATAACTGTGGACTTATGCCACCATTTTCTATGACGTCATCTTCGACGACATCTTTATTTCTTACTACTGTAAGTTCTTCCTCCCGTGCATTGCTTGTAGAGGCTGTCATAATCACGCTGTCAGTACTTCATCTGAAATACACAAAACAAAATCAATCAAATAATTAACTCTACATTTATCATTTGGGTGATACGTCGTCTTTCCAAACCATTTTTTGACGTATCTAAAGATACCAGTTGACCGGAAAAGTAAGATTTCCTTGAACTATTCATCAACCGATTATACAGTATCAGTCGCTGTCACATGTGAAATGAATTCCTGAAGAACTTACATGGGAGTTAAACGAATAATCGATGCATGTTAGGTAAAAGTTCGGCTCGCCAGCATTCCTATTCTTCGTGTGACTGAATTAGAACTCGGGAATCCATTTCTGGCGAGAAAAAAGATGAAACCAGATGGCGTCATTTTTTAGCACACACTCCATCTTTATCTCACCATTCTTACTAGTATGTTCACTCACTTGCATACCAACTTAAATTTGGTCAATAGTTAAAGTTCATAAATAGAGCTCCAAAAAGATACGTATGTCAAGGTCATTGAATTTTAGGGTCTAGGTAAATCATTTGTAGAATATGTTTATTCCCCCAAAAAGTTATCTGTAATTGGTACAATTATGACGAAAATCCTTTTTAATGAACTTCATCACAATGTGGCATTACTAAGTCGCATAACGAATTTTATTTTATGATAATGAGCTGAAAAATTATAAAATAAGAAGGAATTCGGTAACCCCACCACAAATTTTCTTAAATCTGCGAGTATCATGCCATAACGGTATGCGTTGCATTTGGTACCACCGGGTTTATATGTGTAAAAAGCGCATAAATGTATGAGCGGCCTTGTTACAAACTAATGTCTAGGCCAGCGTTCAAATTGATGTGTTTACCAAGGCCATGAAGGTCAAGGTAAGAATTCAAGAAAATTGTTGAAGTCACGTTGTTACGTTGTAAAAAGAGAATTATCTTAAGTTCCCTTTGTTTTAGCCAGTACCATTCCCTTCTATTCTATTACGCAATAATTTGTTTATTCGTGTAGAAGTGTGTCTAAGGTTTAAATCCTGGAGAGAGTCACTTGCTGAAATAAGGTAAAATACCATGGAAACCAAGATGGCGGCCTATGTTACAGTCATTTTATAAGCTAATTACTAGTCAAAATCTCATAATTGTTACCAAAGAGTAGACAATACTTATTGTATTAAACAAGTGTTGTAATTATTTAACACCTAACCAACCTCGAAGGTGAACCAAGTTCATCCTGAAGATAACCTAGTGCTAAAGCAATAATTTACCGAGTTAGCCAGACCAACAGTATATTAAGAGACAACACATAGACATTTGAATGACATCAGACACCACTATTGACTGTACGAACCACGCGAGTCAATCAATATTTCCTTAGGCTTAATCATCCTTTTACAATAATAGTAGTTTTATCTCGGCAAAATAACCCCTGTGCCATTCTTATTCAATATTACGGTGTAACAAAGCGATTTTAACCTCGGTAAGTCATATAAAAGACGATCTTCTTTTTATTTTCCATCAATGTCTTATTTCACTTGGCAGTATCCCCCAACATATCTGATACTCAATACCCAATAAATGTCACTGTTGAGCAATAATCTGACATTGACACACCGGTAATAGGATCAGTGTAAAGTTTGCAGGCTAGCCAACCAACGAATTATACGCGTAGGCAGGGCGCAAACGGTCGTCATTCTGCATTGTAAAATAAACTGTATTAATGATTGTTACAATGTGGTGCAACCATATTATACTGTACATCTATGTCCCTGCCTAGAATGAGAAGGTCGTAAGTACACAATCGATATTAAATTTTGTGAAAACAAGAAAAACATGTCAGAAAGATACTCTTTACCGATAGTAAAACAAGCTGTTTACACTTAAAATTGCTCAACATGTCATTGACAAGTTCCGATTTTTACGAGGAATGCCTTGTGGTGCAGATCGTACATGTGTATCAGTCGTAATAGGTAGTAGTTCGATATCTACTCGGCATTATGTGTTACAATTTATGCTATATTAAGGCGAATTTATACGATGAGTACAAGTTAATTGTTTACGCGTTGACATAAAAATAATCTCAATATGTTTTTTAATATAATGATAATAAGTTGCATTTTTTAAAATCACTTTTAGACTAGATACATATCATCATTGATCAGTTAAAAACTAACTACACTGGTCCCTCTATATTCTACAATGTCGTGAGAAGCCATTTTGAACCCTTTTGCGTTAATGAAATAGGTGAGATTGTTGTACTTAGTGCACACTAGTAGCAAATAGAGACAGAATGAACTGATAAGCTGTCAGAACAAACCACCAGTATATTCAGGGTCATTCTTTTTGTCACTACGAATGTGTTGAGCAAAAGCAATGGGCAAGAACACAAGTACAAATATATGAAATACACATACAATTTCGACACATTGCTCTTTTAGGAATACATTTGGACGACGACATTGTGAATTGGGGTACTCGAATAAGCACAGGCATCTGATATATCCATATTAATGGCCTCAAAACACTACCCAAGACCCCGTTACTGACAAGAACTTGGCAAACCATTCGGAGAGGTCGGCATAATGTGGAATGTACCCTGAATGCAGTAAATGTCCAAGAATAGACAACGTGTGGGGAGCGGTGGCCTAGAGGTAGGGCGCGCGCTTTGGGATCAAAAGGTCCCGGGTTCAATCTCCCTCTGGACCACTGGTCAATTTCTCTGAGTAGGACCCACAGCACCACTCCACCATGGTGTAAAATGGTACCTGTGAGGGCAGTGTCTATTCCTGGGCGCCGCGGATCGATGTTGGCTGCCACACCACAGGAGAGAAATAGTCTCCCCAGGGAGACACGAGTGTAGGTTTCCATATGTAGCCCAATGACCAGGGGAAGTTGAAATGTCAAAGCGTGCTTGAGCGGCATAACAGCTGAAAATAGCCCTAGAAAATTGGTAACTTAACTTTTTTGTAACGTTACGGTATTGTTATTCCAACAAACAACCGATCATTTCTTTCCTGATATGTGACTGGAAAAGCAGTTATTGTCGCAAATGCTAAATTGGCTTTGCCCATTTGACCGTATTCAATATTAGAATATACAGTAGCAAAGACTATATTGTATATGGAATATTATATTACAATGAGTGGGAGTCCACACTATACACATCCTGTAAGTAAATTACCACGAGATATGTCAGTATTTATCTGGTAATGTAGACAATAATGGGATGTACTAGAACACACGGCGACGACCATATGTCACCGTA
Source organism: Spisula subtruncata (assembly GCA_963678985.1). Lineage (NCBI taxonomy): Eukaryota > Metazoa > Mollusca > Bivalvia > Venerida > Mactridae > Spisula > Spisula subtruncata. The sequence continues at coordinate 27,648,814 of OY787665.1, forward strand.
ATACATTATGTTACTCGTAGTCTCAAGCAAATACCAAATACAAGTAAAACATTCATTCAAAGTATTCAACAGCACTGCAAGGTTGGAATGAGATATTGTCCCTTCCAATTAAATATCTATATACTTTTTTGTTATTAGTAGATCTACTATCATGGTTTCGTTTCTGACAAAACATGTATTATATGTACAAGTAATCAGATGTTAAATTGGCTTTGCCTATTCGACTGTAGTCGATATAAAGTAGCATAGACTATATTGGTATTGTATTGCAATGAGTGGGACACCACACCGTACACATCCGGTAAGCAATTTACTGCCTTCCCAATTACATATCAGGGAAGACATGAGCGGTTGTTTGATGGAATAACAATACGTTGTCTATTCTTGGATATTTACTGCATTTTGAGTGCATTCCACATTATGTCGACCACTACGAATAGTTTGCCATATTCAGCACGTTTTCTTTTTTATCGAATACCCCAACTGTTGAGAGCTTTGTAATAATACTAGCATTATCTGTGAATGATATACCCGGAAGAATTTCGTGTATGTAAAATGAGCGTTACACGTCAAGACATGTCTGAATTCTACAGGAAAGACTGTTACTCATTTATTGTTCGACAAACGATTGGTACTTGAAGACGATGAATGGGAAATACGCCCGAGCGATTACACCTAACATGATTGACCTAAATTGGAAAATACATTTAATTAAAGTGTTTCCTAGTGTGACTGCAAAAGGAAACACCGTTCGTAAACTTTAAGTATTGCTTATACAGAGTACTATTATCGAAAGTTAATTTAATTCGACACTAAGTCACATTATTTGCCGGCGATGAATATAAATGTTTGATATTCTGATAGAAAGGTGTGTCATGATAATTGGTTATCATCTATGCTGAGTCCCAAATGAAAAGACAAAGCGCCACCTACCGCAAAATAATAACTGGTTTTCAATTAGGGACACTTTAAGCAGATTGGATTACTTAGTGAATATTTTAGTAAAGGTGGCAAGGAATAAATTGGTACAAACATTTATAATCATCGCCGGCAAATAATGTGACTTAGTGTCGAATTAAATTAACTTTCGATAATAGTACTCTGTATAAGCAATACTTAAAGTTTACGAACGGTGTTTCCTTTTGCAGTCACAGTTTTGTGCATCGGGATATGAAAATTCATATGATTAGTACGGGGGTCCAGGTCTTGCTAGTTTTGTTAAAAAATCTATGAGGAAATCAGACAAGGACGGTAGTACTCAACCTAACCAGCCGAGCACAAACTCAGAAACACCATAGCACAACTACACTGAGAAATGCCCACACATAAACCAAAGAAACAATTAAAAGTTCATGTCCCCGCCTAAAAAATGCAAGATGATCAAGTTTTACAAAACAATAGAATAGCGATTATTGCATGAGGCCGAAAGAAACGCAGCCAAGACCCCACCAAGTACCACAGTGCCCCACTGCACAGCGATCCAGTCGCAAAAACACATGTTAAAATGGTTACCAAATGAGACACAACCACCCTGCGACATAGTTTATACTAATTTATGTAAGGTCGAATCATTCGAATGAAGCTTTTCCATCTTATATTAATCACTGATGTTAGCCGTTGACACGAGGGTATGAAAGAAAAGAAGCGAATGTCTTCTTACTTTATTTATATCGTAATTAGTATGGCGCGACATGAGATCAACTGCGGGACCTCCATAAATCAAAACGGTTGCCCGACTAGGATATCGAGGAGGCGGTTGCCATGCGAAGGCCGAAAATAATAATGTGCAACAACATTTCCTTATTAAGCGTTCAGCATCATACAATTTCTCTTTTCTCATACCATTGGATTGGCAGATAACACCAGGAATTTGGTGTCTAGAATAATTAGAACACGTTGTTAACCGTGTTTCACAATAATAATCATCTAAAACAAAAAGAGTTGTCTCGAACAATTTAATAAAACTAAGAATAGGAAACACTTTAATTAAATGTATTTTCCAATTTAGGTCAATCATGTTAGGTGTAATCGCACGGGCGTATTTCCCATTCATCGTCTTCAAGTACCAATCGTTTGTCGAACAATAAATGAGTAACAGTCTTTCCTGTAGAATTCAGACATCTCTTTTATCAAAGAATCGATTTTTCCCAGAGACCTCTCCAATAAACGCCTGATTGTTAGCTATACTTAAGAGCATTATTTCAAGCTGTGACTTCTAGTTAACACTTGTTGTTCTTGACGAGACAGCTTTAAGTGATTTGTTATCGTTTCCTCTGACATTGACGGTAATCAGTGAGTCTCTACATGTCTATTTGTAGGAGAATGACGCAGTGGTGGTACTCATGGTGGTACTAGTTAAAACATTGATGGATTGTCTTAATTGACACTCTAGTGAAATGGTGTAATCGACGTTTTAAGGTGTACAATAGCTACATGCCCAGTTCAATAATAGGCGTGATATTCTTGAAAAGCATAAGTGGTGTGAGTGTCTCGCAAAAGGTTTTGTATATTAGTACATGTATACCTATTGACATGTCATGTAGAACAATAGGTGACAAGGTACGATGATGTTAAGTCTGCATTTCATACGAAACTGTTAAATCATAAGTTCCCTTACCGGCACCTTCCCACAGACATAGCGCTGGTGAATTTTTGCAAAATATTCAACATTCATAAATATAGGGTTAACTCAACAAAAGCTATAAATTGAGTTTTGTATAGAGTTGATGGACGTGTAACGCTCATTTCACATACACGAAATTCTCCCGGGTATATCATTCACAGATAATACTAGTATTATTACATAGCTCTCTACAGTTTGTTTCAGAAATATTATTGTTTGAAGAATTTAGAGCGGAACAAGACATATTCCTTATTTAAATGTTCTTATTTTGCAAACATTCGATGTCATCCTTACATAATTACTAAAGCGGACTTTGGTTTGTGCCCTACTATTTATTTTCTGATTTAGACCGCTTAGTGACTTATATTGTTGAACACGACATTATGGTTGATATTAAATTAATATGACTGAACATGTGACATCTGCTTTTATAAATATCTGATGCAGTATGTTCACCGGATATAAAAATCAACTTCTTGATATCACAATACGTAATACTGCTGTATCTAACAAAATAACAAACAATTAGTATATTCGGGCTCATTCGTATGACTACTCCGAATAATTTGAGCGAGTAATGGGCAAGATCAATGGACACGAGTATACCATGAAATCCACACAGAACGAAGGCACATCGTTAATCTAGGAATATATTTGAGGTATTAGGTAAAAAAGAAAACGTGTTGAACATGTCAAACTATTCGCAGTGGTCGACATAATGTGGGATGCACTCAACAAAATGCAGTAAATATCCAAGAATAGACAACGTATTGTTATTCCACCAAACAAATGTCATCATTTCTTCCCTGATATGTGATTGGAAGGCAGTTATTGACGCAGACGCTAAATTGGCTTTGTCAATTGTACTTGATATAAGAATATACAGTAGCAAAGAGTATATTGATATTATATTACAAGGAGTGGGAGACCACACTATACACATCCTGTAAGAAATTTACCCCGAGATATGTCAGTATTTATCTGGTAATGTAGACAATAATGGGATGTACTAGAACACAAGGAGAAGACCATGTGTCACCATCTCTCTCAAACACATACCAGATACTAGAAAAACATCCATTCAAATATGACAAGCAAAGAACACATCGTTGTGCTAATGCAATAGGTGTATGACAGTACCAATTTATTTCTTGCAATCATTACTGAAATATTCATTAACTACGAAGGGTGTTCAAAAAGTAATGCAATTTTATGCATATCATTGTAGTTTTGTGACTTTAAGGCGTCAAATTTGGCATGTGTGGCCATGTAACTATCGTTTATAGAAGGGTAAAAATTGGTTTACTTTCATTCATCGATTTTGTCATAATATAAGTTTAAATTGGACCTACTAATGTACGCTAAGCTAAAAAGAGTTCGATAAACGTATGGCAAAACCGACTGAAAATATGCCTTATATCGAAGAATGGACTTAACTGAGATAAAGTGACAAATTGATACACTAGGAAATTTTTAAGATTAACAGGCATCGTGGGGTATCTTTTATAAATGTTATATTTATTTAACATATTTCAAAGCAGACCAACAGCAACTGAAAGCATCAACAAAAATGATAAGTCGAAAACAACAACAAGCAATCATAATGTTGATTAAAAGTTATACATGGGCTTCAAGCTGCAATATAGGCAGTAGGGCAGTTAGCCGATGGCACATGCCCGATGTTATCCCATATACACAACATTTTGAAGAACATTCTAGAAGTTAACAACATTTGTACCCCAAGGGTACCACGCACACTGCGTAGTGTCTAAAATATCATCTTAATTTAAATGCCAACACATATTTTATTTAAACCCTTAATACTTTCAAACTGTTTACTGTTTTTACGAAGCCTAACAGATTGCGTATCTCAGGCTTACTATCATTTACATAGTCTGAAACAGAAATATCATGTATTTGATTCCTGAAATTCTAAGTAGCTCGTATTTGTAAATTACACTCAGTCAGTGACGAAGGTGTTGCATTTGAATTTTGTCCACCGATCAAGGCCCTACTATTCAAAAGCCCAAATCAGAGAGGAAATTTGTAGCGTGTAGGTTTTACAGATAGGTTGTGCAGGAAACAATTAAAAAACATTTCATATAGCGTCGATTTGTTAACGAAACTAAACATTATGTCCCTTTCACATGAAAATACCTCTTTGCGCCAGGAATCTACTGGAGAGTAGTTTTTGAACGACTATTAGATAAATATTCAAGAATAACAAGAATATTCTATATATCTAGTCCAATTCAACTATTTTTAAGTTCTTAGATTTTGATCGCATTCTGTATAGCGAATGAACGTTTCCAGGAACCCTATGTGGTCAACCGTATTGCAGTGCGTAAAAATAGTACCTGTTGCAGACGCTGAAACATTATTTTAATCTTAAATTTGATAATAAAATCAGTATACATCTGCTTCAAGATATATACTGGTTTTATTATCAAAGATTTCGATATAGATTGTCATTGAGTTTCATTGAAATCGGTCCAGTCAATACAAAGTTGCAAATTGCATTACTTTTCAAACACCCCTCGTAATCCAATCTGCTTAAAATGTTCTTTATTGAAATGTCTTAATAATTTCGCGGATGGTAGCGCTATGTCTTTTCATTTGGGACTCAGCATATACGGTAACCAATCATAATGACACACCTTTCTAATAGAATACCAAACATTTATGATAATCTCAGGCAAAAGCTGTAAGTTAGTCTTGAATTAAATTTCTAAAATACATTTCGATAATAGTACATTGCATCAGAAATTCTTTACGAACTGTGGTTCCGTTTGCAATCACAGTTAGTGCAACGCGATACGACTAAGCACATAATTAGAACATTGGTGCGGGGTCCATGACTGGTAAGTTTAGTTTATACTAATGAAGTTATTACATCAGGTCGAAACAAGTATTTCGATCTCATATTAATTATTCTCGACACCTCAGTCATGTTGTTAGCCGTCGCTACGAGAGTATGAGAGAAGAGATGCTAGCTTCCATTATACTAGTGAGCTGTGTGTCTTTTTACTTTGTTTATTTCGTCTTTGATATGGCGCGGCCTAAGATCAGATCGTGGACCTCCTGCATTCAAAGCGAACGCTCTTCCACTAGGTTATCAAGGAGGCGGTTGTCATACCAAAACAGAAATCAAGCAAATGTATCAGTATTTCCATATTAAGATTTCAACATCATAAAATGGTTTCTCTTCTCTCAAACCATCGACTTGTCAGATAACATCAGGAATTTGGTGTCTAGAATAATTAGAACAAGTCGTTAACCGTGTTTCACAATAAAACACATCTAAAACAAAAAGAGCTGTCTCGAACAATTTAATAAAACTAAGAATAGGAAACACTTTAATTAAATATCTTTTCCAATTTAGGTCAATCATATTAGGTGTAATCGCACGAGCGTATTTCCCATTCATTGTCTTCAAGTACCCATCGTTTGCCGAACAATAAATGAGTAACAGTCTTTCCTGTAGGATTCAGACATGTCTTTTATCAAAGCATCGATTTTTCCCAGAGACCTCTCCAATAAACACGTGATTGTTAGATGTGTGTGAAGTTAGCAGCCAGTTGCCAGTTGCCAGTTGCCAATTCAACTTTTTGAATCGGCAACTGGCAACTGTCAGCTAACTTCACAACCCAGCAGCCGATTCGTCGATTTCGAAAGTTGAATCGGCAACTGGCAACTGTCAGCCAGCTGACGATTCAAATTTCACTGTAGACTCGAATTGGCAACTGGCAACAGTCAGCCAGCTGACGATTCAAATCTTTCGGGAAAATCGAATTGGCAACTGGCAACTGTCAGCCAGCTGACGATTCAAATTTCACTGTAGACTCGAATTGGCAACTGGCAACTGTCAGCCAGCTGACGATTCAAATCTTTCGGGAAAATCGAATTGGCAACTGGCAACTGTCAGCCAGCTGTCGATTCAAATTTCACTGTAGACTCGAATTGGCAACTGGCAACTGTCAGCCAGCTGACGATTTAAATCTTTCGGGAAAATCGAATTGGCAACTGGCAACTGTCAGCCAGCTGACGATTCAAATTTCACTGTAGACTCGAATTGGCAACTGGCAACTGTCAGCCAGCTGACGATTCAGATTTCACTGTAAAGTCGAATTGGCAACTGGCAACTGTCAGCCAGCTGACAATTGGAAAAAAAATATTTTTTTGTGAAAAATCGAATTGGCAACTGGCAACTGTCAGCCAGCTGACAATTCGAAAAAAAAAAATTTTTCAGAAAATCGAATTGGCAACTGGCAACTGTCAGCCAGCTGACAATTCGAAAAAAAAAATTTTTTTGTGAAAAATCGAATTGGCAATTGGCAACTGTCAGCCAGCTGACAATTCGAAAAAAAAAATTTTTTTTTGGGAAAAATCGAATTGGCAACTGGCAACTGTCAGCCAGCTGACAATTCGAAAAAAAAAATTTTTTGGTGAAAAATCGAATTGGCAACTGGCAACTGTCAGCCAGCTGACAATTCGAAAAAAAAAATTTTTTGTGAAAAATCGAATTGGCAACTGGCAACTGTCAGCCAGCTGACAATTCGAAAAAAAAATTTTTTTTTTAGAAAATCGAATTGGCAACTGGCAACTGTCAGCCAGCTGACAATTCGAAAAAAAAAATTTTTTGGTGAAAAATCGAATTGGCAACTGGCAACTGTCAGCCAGCTGACAATTCGAAAAAAAAATTTTTTTGTGAAAAATCGAATTGGCAACTGGCAACTGTCAGCCAGCTGACAATTCGAAAAAAAAATTTTTTTTTTTAGAAAATCGAATTGGCAACTGGCAACTGTCAGCCAGCTGACAATTCGAAAAAAAATTTTTTTTGGTGAAAAATCGAATTGGCAACTGGCAACTGTCAGCCAGCTGACAATTCGAAAAAAAAAATTTTTTGTGAAAAATCGAATTGGCAACTGGCAACTGTCAGCCAGCTGACAATTCGAAAAAAAAATATTTTTTTTAGAAAATCGAATTGGCAACTGGCAACTGTCAGCCAGCTGACAATTCGAAAAAAAAATTTTTTTGGTGAAAAATCGAATTGGCAACTGGCAACTGTCAGCCAGCTGACAATTCGAAAAAAAATATTTTTTGTGAAAAATCGAATTGGCAACTGGCAACTGTCAGCCAGCTGACAATTCGAAAAAAAAAATTTTTTTTGGTGAAAAATCGAATTGGCAACTGGCAACTGTCAGCCAGCTGACAATTCGGAAAAAAAAATATTTGGTTAAAAATCGAATTGGCAACTGGCAACTGTCAGCCAGCTGACAATTCGAAAAAAAACTGTTTTTGTGAAAAATCGAATTGGCAACTGGCAACTGTCAGCCAGCTGACAATTCAAAAAAAAATTGAGTGAAAAATCGAATTGGCAACTGGCAGCTGTCAGTCAGCCAGCTGACAATTCAATTTTTTCCGTAGAATCGAATTGGCAACTGACCTCAGCTGACAATTAAAAGTTCACTGTTATATCAGATAAATAGGAAACTCAACAACTAACATGATTTTGAGGCTTGTTGTAACTTTATTTCTCTTGTCCGAATAATAGCTTGTTTTCAATATTGTGCGGATGTGTATGCAGATTCGACCCTAGAAAAAGTATATGTTTATACCCGATTGTATATATTGCGAATTTTCAATTATTACATGTATTCTTACTATTTGACCACCCGTGATTAATAAATGTTGTGATTATTATAAACCCAAACAATAGCGAGATTGCCAATTCTACAAGTTCGCAAAAAAGGCTTGAGAATGGCACTAAAAACTAAAAATAAATTAATCAAATTCCTAAAAGTACCGTATTGAATGGTAGGGTAACTCCAAAAATAGAGGCCTAAACTGGCATTTGTTCCTCTACCACTTGTGGTCGATTCAATAAATAATACTAATGAGGGAACTATCCCATTCGAAAGAATAGCGGGAATTACCGTTAACTCAGATACATGATGTATACCCAGCTAAAGCTAGATAAACAAAGTTTACCTGACAGACGACTCGATGTTGACCAACGATTCTCAATTGACTTTGAAAGTACTGTAATTGGAGGAATATCAATTCTTTGTTTGGAAATAAAAGCGACAGTTACAACCCAACGGACGTGTAACTACGTGAATCCGAGTCAGTAGGCATTTGTGATTACGCAGACATAACGTTTGTAGCATTTGGCCAGCGTTCGGCCAACCTATTCATCCCCGCATTTGCGAGCCTTTTTCTGCCACCTTAATTCGTAAGGACAACGCATTGGAGCAGTTTGTACAAATAGATAACCTGGCCATAGCACGGAGATCGTAGGCTGTTAGAACTTTATAAACACGTAAAACTCACTTGTAATGTGCGCAACCTACAATGAACTCAATCACTCACGACCAGGGCGTACTCATATCATCCGTATTTCAACCTACGTTTTTAAAAGTTCGTAGTGACCTTAAGGTGCTTATAGCTTGGCCAATTTGACACAAGCCTGATCTTTTGATTAGCATAATTTAACAGTCGACACTGATTGTATGTTTTCATGATCGGTGAGTATCATGAAGACGCTCGAGATTTAATACAAACGCAAATTTGAAATACCGATATCGCACGATTTGCTTGCGGAAATTGATATATTCAAAGCAAGAACCTTGTAATATATTCTTGCATAAAGGTCAGGCTCATGTCAAAATAGCCAAGCTATACACACAGTAAGTTTTGATGTATAAGTCGAGGATGTACGCTTTGCCACTAGGTAACAACGAAGGCGTACATCTTGAGAAAATGCACGACAGAGGCGTACTTCACCTTACTACAAATAACATCTTGACTTATAGGTCAAGATGTATACATCAAAACTTACTGTGTGTACGCACCTTCCCGAAAAATACGTCTGGTTATGATCCGAGTTAAAGGCATCAGCTTTCTTTTGGCCGTTATCACATGTCGTTCCTCCACTCCAACTTGACTCACCCTAACCTAAGGGAGCCTCAAGTGTAGCCGTAGTGACGGTCGAGTGGAGATTTGGTAGATCGACCTCCACTTTCTCGAGTGGGTGACCGTTATAATATATGGTAAGATAGTAAGATAGTGTAAACAATACATGTTTAATTATTAAATCGGTTTTGGGGGATTCGGTGCATTTGCATGATATTAACAAAGTCAAATTTTAATTTTGATTTTAATTATTTGAACTCAAAAAAAATAAGACCTTAGTTTGATAAGATAGTAAAATAAGTTTAAACTTAGATGTAATAATATGTAGCGTTAATTAAACGCATGCTAATTATCTTGACAATAATAAAATAAACATTAAATTAAATGTATGACAATGCACACGAGTTTTAAATGATACCGTGACATAATCCAGTATTGTTGTGGAAGCAGGCTCAATAGTATCATATCAATATGAATTCCACAGACCGCTGGGCAGGTAGTTTCAGATTAATAATTTAGAAATCATATGAGCTCGGTTACTGTTTTTTATCAGCAGCTCACTGTCCTGTGTCATTTTGTGAGCAACTTACTACAGATACAACGCAGGAAAGCCAGGTCACTTGAACGCCATACTTCCTAGAATATCATTTTGAGAGCGACCATGGTGTATAAAATAATTAAATACATACCAAGTGTGCATATACATTATGCATGTACTAATTTATTTTAAGTTGATTGCGAGGCAATTTTTTACAATTCATTTCAATCATTCTCGACACACAATTCCTGATATCGTCAAAATTGTATCGATTAACAAAAAATAGAAGAATTCCAAGTTTTTGCCTATTATACTGAACGTCTTGTATGTGCAATATTTATTACCATTTATATCTAATCTTTGGTATGGCGTGACATGAGATCGAACCCGTACCCACACACGCGAGCAATCTACCACTAGGATATCCAGGCGACATTCTTGCACATTAGTTATTGCAGCATAGTAAATAACATATATGTTTGTGTTACAGATGACCACGTTTTTATTTTGATAAAACTATTTCAGTTATATTCACGGGATTAAAAAGCAATTATTAAAATCAATATATAAATATACATGCATTTCCGTATTCATGTTCCTTATACATGTATTATTTACACGAATACAATGCAGCATGCAATTTATTAACATCGCAGTGAAACTAAGATCCGTGAAGTTGGCAGCGGGTTACAAGTTCGTAGTTCGATATTCAATTTCTAACTGACCAAAAACCAAAAAGCCAAAACCGAACTAGCACAAAGTTCGTTATTCGACACCCTTTGGCCAATACCGAACTGGTGTCCAATCTGCTGCCAGCACCAAGTTCGATATTCAACCCCAAAAAAGCCGAATACCGAACTGGGGACGAATCTGCTGCCAGCACCAAGTTCGATATTCAACCCCAAAAAGCCGAATACCGAACTGGGGACGAATCTGCTGCCAGCACCAAGTTCGATATTCAACCCAAAAAAACGCCGAATACCGAACTGGGGTCGAATCTGCTGCCAGCACCAAGTTCGATATTCAACCCAAAAAAGGCGAATATCGAACTGGGGTCGAATCTGCTGCCAGCACCAAGTTCGATATTCAACCAAAAAAAAGGCGAATACCGAATTGGGGTCGAATCTGCTGCCAGCACCAAGTTTGATATTCAACCCCAAAAAAAGCCGAATACCGAACTTGGGTCGAATCTGCTGCCAGCACCAAGTTCGATATTCAACCCAAAAAAAAGCCGAATACCGAACTGGGGTCGAATCTGCTGCCAGCACCAAGTTCGATATTCAACCAAAAAAAGGCGAATACCGAACTGGGGTTGAATCTGCTGCCAGCACCAAGTTCGTTATTCAACCCCCAAAAAAAGGCGAATACCGAACTGGGGTCGAATCTTCTGCCAGCAGCGGGTTCGATATTCAACCCAAAAAAAGGCGAATACCGAACTGGGGTCGAATCTGCTGCCAGCACCAAGTTCGTTATTCATCCCGAAAAGAAGGCGAATATCGAACTGGGGTCGAATCTGCTGCCAGCACCAAGTTCGATATTCAACCCAAAAAAAAGCCGAATACCGAACTGGGGTCGAATCTGCTGCCAGCACCAAGTTCGATATTCAACCAAAAAAAAAGGCGAATACCGAACTGGGGTTGAATCTGCTGCCAGCACCAAGTTCGTTATTCAACCCCCAAAAAAAGGCGAATACCGAACTGGGGTCGAATCTTCTGCCAGCAGCGGGTTCGATATTCAACCCAAAAAAGGCGAATACCGAACTGGGGTCGAATCTGCTGCCAGCACGAAGTTCGTTATTCATCCCGAAAAGAAGGCGAATATCGAACTGGGGTCGAATCTGCTGCCAGCACCAAGTTCGTTATTCAACCCCCAAAAAGGCGAATACCGAACTGGGGTCGAATCTGCTGCCAACAGCGGGTTCGAAATTCAACCCAAAAAAAGGCGAATACCGAACTGGGGTCGAATCTGCTGCCAGCACCAAGTTCGATATTTAACCAAAAAAAGGCGAATACCGAACTGGGGTCGAATCTGCTGCCAGCACCAAGTTCGATATTCACCCCCCCCCAAAGGCGAATACGGAACTGGGGTCGAATCTGCTGCAAGCACCAAGTTCGATATTCAACCAAAAAAAAGGCGAATACCGAACTGGGGTCGAATGTGCTGCCAGCACCAAGTTCGATATTCATCCCAAAAAAAAGCCGAATACCGAACTGGGGTCGAATCTGCTGCCAGCACCAAGTTCGATATTCAACCAAAAAAAAGGCGAATACCGAACTGGGGTCGAATGTGCTGCCAGAACCAAGTTCGATATTCATCCCAAAAAAAAGCCGAATACCGAAATGGGGTCGAATCTGCTGCCAGCACCAAGTTCGATATTCAACAAAAAAAAGCCGAATACCGAACTGGGGTCGAATCTGCTGCCAGCACCAAGTTCGATATTCAACCCCCAAAAAAGGCGAATACCGAACTGGGGTCGAATCTTCTGCCAGCACCAAGTTCGTTATTGAACCCCAAACAAAGGCGAATACCGAACTGGGGTCGAATCTTCTGCCAGCAGCAGGTTCGATATTCAACCCGAAAAGAAGGCGAATATCGAACTGAGGTCGAATCTGCTGCCAGCACCAAGTTCGATATTCAACCCAAAAAAACCCGAATACCGAACTGGGGTCGAATCTGCTGCCAGCTGGGGGTTCGATATTCAACTAAAAAAAGGTGAATATCGAACTGGGTTGGATTCGTCTGCCAGTAGCGGGATCGATATTCAACTTGAAAAGATGACGAATACCGAATAATGGTCGAATCTCTTCTGCCAGTGCAATTTGATGTTTCAGTCGTACTGGTTATGTGTAATTGATCTACTTCTTCATCTGATCTACGAGTCGAACTGGTTAAGGACTACCTGTTTGATTCACCAATCGTACTGTTTACTGGGTAGATAATAGTCCAGGTGCAACTGAATTTACTGACCCAATGGATATAACAAGTAAATGAAAAAAATATGGATAACAGTAAATTGGTTTATTACTTGAGAATCTTACAATAAGTGATTGAAAGCAATACATGAAATATAAGTCAAGAATGGAATATAAAGACGAAAGCATTCTTATGTCATGCTTTATACAAATGAGAATACATTGCTTTATCCAATACTGGAACTCCGACATACAGTGCCCCAGACGTTTTCGAGAATAAACTTTGCAATCTTGTATAAATCTGACTGCGGGAAATGTGTTTTTTATTTGCACATTATTTAATAAATATAACCTTAGCCTACACGTAAAACATACAATTAGTGCGACAAAGTTTTTTTTTAAAAATATTTCTCTGTAATTACTACACTCACAAGAATGAAATTTTGCACGAATAAATGAAATATTTCTACCTAATATACACTGAAATTTCAGCAACATCAGAAATGAGTTAAAAAAGTTTCGTTCATAAGTTCTATGTAACATATTTGTAGTTTTGTATGAAAAATCAAGTTAGAAGACTTGATACTTGCAACAGCCAATTTTACGGTCACGTGATACGCATAACGGTATATTTACGTATTTGCAACCTACTTAATTTAACACATGCGAGGCCCGTCTGTGAATTTGACGAAGTACATGTTATTGCTGTACATTGTTTACAGGCGACATACCTTAATAAACTGAATCACAAGGGCCTCCTTAGTCTTGTCTTTATAACAGCAATCACAATCCCGCCGATCACGGGTTGTAACGGTTAAATAATTGATAGTAAATCAGCAATGGAATACCAGATTACCTCCCTGCGTTAAACAATAAATAGGCATGTAATTTCAATATGTAATAAAGAATAAATTTCTTTCAATTGATGACTAAAAATTATGAAATTCAGAATGGGAGTAGGTACTAGGAAGTTATTGTAGTTCCGTGTAATTTTTTACCAAAATCTGTTGAATAGATTTTAAGAAATCGCAATAGCTATACTATTTGCGCAAATTTAAGGGTTGTTTAATACGAATTACTTCTATAGTGCTGGCAGCAGATTTGACCCCAGTTCGGTATTCGCCTTTTTTTGGGTTGAATATCGAACTTGGTGCTGGCAGCAGATTTGACCTCAGTTCGGTATTCGCCTATTTTTTTGGTTGAATATCGAACTTGGTGCTGGCAGCAGATTCGACCCCAGTTCGGTATTCGCCTTTTGTTTGGGTTGAATATCGAACTTGGTGCTGGCAGCAGATTCGACACCAGTTCGGTATTCGTCTTTTTTTGGGGTTGAATATCGAACTTGGTGCTGGCAGCAGATTCGACCCCATTTCGGTATTCGCCTTTTTTTGGGTTGAATATCGAACTTGGTGCTTGCAGCAGATTCGACCCCAGTTCGGTATTCGCCTTTTTTGGGGGTTGAATATCGATCTTGGTGCTTGCAGCAGATTCGACCCCAGTTCGGTATTCGCCTTTTTTGGGTTGAATATCGAACTTGGTGCTGGCAGCAGATTCGACCCCAGTTCGGTATTCGCCTTTTTTTTGGTTGAATATCGAACTTGGTGCTGGCAGCAGATTCGACCCCTGTTCGGTATTCGCCTTTTTTTGGGTTGAATATCGAACTTGGTGCTGGCAGCAGATTCGACCCCAGTTCGGTATTCGCCTTTTTTTTTGGTTGAATATCGAACTTGGTGCTGGCAGCAGATTCGACCCCAGTTCGGTATTCGCCTTTTTTTGGGTTGAATATCGAACTTGGTGCTGGCAGCAGATTCGACCCCAGTTCGGTATTCGCCTTTTTTTGGGTTGAATATCGAACTTGGTGCTGGCAGCAGATTCGACCCCAGTTCGGTATTCGCCTTTTTTTGGTTGAATATCGAACTTGGTGCTGGCAGCAGATTCGACCCCAGTTCGGTATTCGCCTTTTTTTTTGGTTGAATATCGAACTTGGTGCTGGCAGCAGATTCGACCCCAGTTCGGTATTCGCCTTTTTTGTGGTTGAATATCGAACTTGGTGCTGGCAGCAGATTCGACCCCAGTACGGTATTCGCCTTTTTTTTGGGTTGAATATCGAACTTGGTGCTGGCAGCAGATTCGACCCCAGTTCGGTATTCGGCTTTTTTTGGGTTGAATATCTAACTTGGTGCTGGCAGCAGATTCGACCCCAGTTCGGTATTCGGCTTTTTGTTGGGTTGAATATCGAACTTGGTGCTGGCAGCAGATTCGACCCCAGTTCGGTATTCGGCTTTTTTTTTGGGTTGAATATCGAACTTGGTGCTGGCAGCAGATTCGACCCCAGTTCGGTATTCGGCTTTTTTTGGGTTGAATATCGAACTTGGTGCTGGCAGCAGATTGGACACCAGTTCGGTATTGGCCAAAGGGTGTCGAATAACGAACTTTGTGCTAGTTCGGTATTGGCTATCAGTTAGAAATTGAATATCGAACTACGAACTTGTAACCTGCTGCCAACTTCACGGAGCTGTGAAACTACTATATTTAAATTCCACGTATTTCAGACTGTACTGCAACTTAACTTTATTTGTTCACAAATATATTTTAGGATTACAAAATGTATATTACAAAATCTGCATTGATGGTTTCAAAACATTCTTTCAAAAGGGTTCGTTGGTTTATTTATTTTGAAAATACAATAACTTTAATAGTCCAACGTTCGTGCGCTAAATCGGTATTCACATAACCTTACTTGAGAGTAGCAGGAGTCACTGTCAAGTGACCGTTTCGCCCACTCGAGAAACCCCACTCAGTCGAGTCAACTCCAGCGACACTTACCGTTGCGAATACCATTTTCTAGTTAGGTCGGATACCCACTCAAACGCACGGACGAAATGATATTAAAATTATCTCAGTGAGTGACAGTGGAGGGACGGTCGAGTAGAGGAAGTGAATATGGCCGAGGCATTTGGAAATGCCGTCACGGACCAGTTTACAGACCCTTTAAAAGCCTTGACATTAATAATAAAAACGAAGAATTAAAATGAAATTATACCATCATAAAGATGATGTGTGAAGTTTGAAACTGCCGATTTTCAGTAGGCGGCTTTATCGGCGGGATTTCCCTTCTACCAAGCCCTTCAAAATTTCACCCCGGGGAAAACTTTTTCCCATGAGCTCCGATACTAGCAAGTTTTGGTGCGTTGGGAAGCTCTTTTCGTGCTTGTTCATTTAACACCAAACTCAATCGGCTAGCTTGCCTATGAACAAAAACTGTCATCCAGCGTCTAACGGCCGATCTGCTGAAGGTTGTTTATCGGCAGGATTTCCCTTCTACCAAGCCCTTCAAACTTTCACCTCGGGGAAAACTTCTTCCTATGAGCTCCGAACCGGCCAAGTTTGTGTGCGTTAGAAAGCTCTTTCCAAGCTCATTTATTGAACACTAAACGCAACTGACTAGCTTGCTTTTTGAAATAAAATGCCACATCGCGTCTATCGACCGAGCTTTGCAGGCGGCTTTTCGGCGTGATTTCCCTTCTGCCAAGCCGTCCAAATTTTCACACCGGGGAAAACTTTTTCACATACATTCCGATCCCTACAAGTTTGGGTGCGTTAGAAAGCTCTTTCCGTGCTCGTTCATATAACACCAAACTCAACCGGCTAGCTTGCCTTTGAACAAAAACTGTCATCGAGCGTCTAACGAGCGAGCCTCTGAAGGCTGTTTATCGGCGGGATTTCCCTTCTATCAAGTCCTTCAAAATTTCACATCGGGAAAAACTTCTTCCTATGAGCTCCAAATCGGCCGAGTTTGGGTGCGTTAGAAAGCTCTTTCCATGCTCGTTCATTGAACACTAAACTCAACTGGCTAGCTTGCTTTATGAAAAAATGCCACAGCGCGTCTACCGACCGAGCTTTGCAGGCGGCTTTTCGGCGTGATTTCCCTTCTACCAAGCCGTCCAAATTTTCACACCGGGGAAAACTTTTTCACATGATTTCCGATCCCTACAAGTTTGGGTGCGTTGGAAAGCTCTTTCCGTGCTCGTTCATATAACACCAAACCCAACCGGCTAGCTTGCCTTTGAACAAAAACTGTCATCGAGCGTCTAACGAGCGAGCCTCTGAAGGCTGTTTATCGGCGGGATTTCCCTTCTACCAAGCTCTTCAAAATTTCACCTCGGGGAAAACTTTTTCCCATGAGCTCCAAATCGGCCGAGTTTGGGTGCGTTAGAAAGCTCTTTCCATGCTCGTTCATTGAACACTAAACTCAACTGGCTAGCTTGCTTTATGAAAAAATGCCACAGCGCGTCTACCGACCGAGCTTTGCAGGCGGCTTTTCGGCGTGATTTCCCTTCTACCAAGCCGTCCAAATTTTCACACCGGGGAAAACTTTTTCATATGATTTCCGATCCCTACAAGTTTAGGTGCGTTGGAAAGCTCTTTCCGTGCTCGTTCATATAACACCAAACCCAACCGGCTAGCTTGCCTTTGAACAAAAACTGTCATCGAGCGTCTAACGAGCGAGCCTCTGAAGGCTGTTTATCGGCGGGATTTCCCTTCTACCAAGCCCTTCAAAATTTCACATCGGGAAAAACTTTTTCCCATGAGCTCCAAATCGGTCGAGTTTTGGTGCGTAAGAAAGCTCTTTCCATGCTCGTTCATTGAACACTAAACTCAACTGGCTAGCTTGCTTTATGAAAAAATGCCACAGCGCGTCTACCGACCGAGCTTTGCAGGCGACTTTTCGGCGTGATTTCCCTTCTACCAAGCCGTCCAAATTTTCACACCGGGGAAAACTTTTTCACATAAATTCCGATCCCTACAAGTGTGGGTGCGTTTGAAAGCTCATTCCGTGCTCGTTCATTTAACACCTAACTCAACCGGCTAGCTTGCCTTTGAACAAAAACTGTCATCGAGCGTCTAACAGCCGAGCTTCTGAAGGCTGTTTATCGGCGGGACTTACCTTCTACCAAGCCCTTCAAAATTTCCCCTCGGGGAAAACTTTTTCCCATGAGCTCTGAACTGGCCAAGTTTGGGAGCGTTAGAAAGCTCTTTCAATGCTCGTTCATTGAACACTAAACTCAACTGGCTAGCATGCTTTTGAAAAAAAAATGCCACAGCGCGTCTTTCGACCGAGCTTTGCAGGTGGATTTATAGGCGGGATTTCCCTTCTACCAAGCCGTCCAAATTTTCACCCCGGGGAAAACTTTTTCACATGAGCTGCGATCCTAACAAGTTTGTTTGCAATGGAAAGCTCTTCCCATACTCGTTTATTTAACACTAAACTCAATTGGCTAGCTTGCCTTTAAAAAATGCCACAGCGTGTCTAACGACCGGGCTTTGCAGGTGGCTTTATCGGTGGGATTTCCCTTCTACCAAACCCTCTAAAATTACATCCCGGGGGCAGCATTTTTACATTAGTTCCCATCCGGCCAAGTTTGGGTGCGTTGGTAAGCTCTTCCTGTTCACCATCATTTGGCATCAAACTCAACTGGTTAGCATTTCTTTGAAAAAAAATGGTCACAGCGCGTCTAACGGCCTATTGTCTGCAAGCGTTTTCATAAGCGGAATTTCCCTTCTACCAAGCCCTCCAAAGCTACACCTCGGGGGAAACACTTTCACAAATAGCTTGGATTCGACCAGTTGTGGGTGTGTTGGAAATCTCTTCACATGCCTGTTTGTTCAACATGTTAGCTTGGATGTGAAAAATCTGCCATCGCCCTGGTCTATAAACCTAGCTTCGACAGGCAGCTTTCTCAGTGGGGTTTCCATTCTTATCCAACCCTCGCACCGGGCAGCTCAAAAGTCGCGCTCAGTTATGGACACAACGTCCCTACCCCCGTGCAAACCACTTGCCGACCAGATTGAGCTGTCATCGGGTTCCATCCTAACACATGTACCGTTCGGGTTTCTGTCCTGAGGTTTTGATGGTTCAATTGACTGTACGTCCGACTGCCGACTGAGTTTATTTTGTGATACATGTGCTCGCTACTTAACGACTAGCTAGCTAGCCAACCGAGACGGTACGCCAAATTGCGCCACTGCCTACCGGTCATGTGTTTTTTTCGCGACGCATGTGTTCGCTATTTAACGGTTCGGATAGCTGGCTAGCTAACTGAGTGATGGGCTACCTATACACCGGCCCGTCTGTCCGTGTCGACTCTGACGGTACTCGGCTGGCTATCTTGCTGATCGTCTCGTGGATGGGGGGGGGGGGCTTATTGTTCGTAACTCTTAAGAGATGCGAGGTTGTTAGTATATTGTGGTAAAAGAATTAAATGTATTACGAACTTATCAACATATTTAATCATGGGCAATTTACTTGACATCTACATTTTGTATTTAGTATATACATTGGATATTTTGAAAACATCAAAATATTATTAGAAATAATAATCATCATTAATGTCATAATAATACATTGAAACAATTCAATCACATCCAATTAAACTTTGCATTAGGACAACCTCAATAATCCAACCACCTTAGAATTAAGACCATTTTCACTGTTTTATAGTGATTCAAAATCAATTTTTACACTAACTCAAAAGTCCAACGAATCTCGTATTTTTGAAACCCAAGTCTATTTTCAAACAATATATATGTTAATGACTGAATAATATTAATGCATGATTTGCGTATTTATAAATTGGCTGAATGTGCAATTTAAAAAAACGTATTAAGCATGTAAATGCACATGTATATCTACGCCAACAAAACTCTAATCACCTACATCTCATCTTCTGACGTTATACGAACAATCTTGCGACGAATGTGAACATGAAGTTCATCGGTGTATCTGCATTGACTAACTGGAGTCGTCCGTACCCTGACGTGTTCTCGGCATAATATATCATATCCAGCCTATCAATGAGCAAGACAGCAGAGGTGCGATTGTCCCCAGACCTAGCATGGTGGTTACACGGAATACGCAGGTACATACTGTGTTGATCCGAGATTATCCGTGTCTCTCGTCCGAGTTATTCCGTTGCTCTGAAGTGTCTATCCGGGCATTCCTTAGTCATCCGAATGGGAGCCTGGTAGATTGTGTGTTGTTGTCGTTTTTGCACGCGCTCGTCCGTTTTGCCTTGTTACCACATCATAGATGGTCGCTAAGTGTATGAATAGTACCGAATCTTGATAGGATGCAGACCTGTCCATTCTTGTGATTGAATATGTGACTCAGTGCTCGCGATGTGATATCGTGCGAAACACGAAGCAACGTGCGAAAATCGCGCGACACACCAAGCGAGACACGATATTTTACCGCGAAATAGCGTGGTTTTGATACTGCGACAGAGCGAGATCTCGTGTTTGAATATCGCGCCTCGCTTCGTGTGTCGCCCGATTTTCGCGTGTCGCCTCGTGTCGCGCAATTCTCGCCCCTCGCCCTCTTGATGCGAGGCACGATAATTCATATGACACTAACCAGATTCCATAGCATACACAATGATGGATTCTATGACATGTTTATATATGTATATATGTTTGTAGAATGATAGGCTAACGACCTTTTCTGAATTAAAGCTAGCTATCTATCTACGAGGGTCATTCAATATATAATGCAAACTAACAATTATCTCTTAATCCAGTCAAGATAATAAAATGAAACTTTGCATGATTATAATATAGGACACTTTCTATTTGATAGAACATTTTAAGGACACCTGACGTCGATGGCGGCACCAGCGCACGACCTCATTCGATATAACTTGGAACGTCATGGACGCGGTAACGTCACATCTAAAAAGTAGTAAACATTTAATCAAGTGATCATGCAACAAAAACTCAATTGATATTGTACTACCTTACAAGAGACATGTTTCAAAATGTCAGCAACAATAATTATCCTAAAATGGCGCTACTGTTGAATGAAAATACAAACGACAAATATAAAGTTAAGGGCTACTAGTGTGTGAAACTGAAAATGTGTGCAATGGCCCCCATGTCTTATCGAAACATTGAGAAAACAATTGAAACTAGACAAAATACCAACATACGTAGAGATAGCCCAGTGACTTGGCAGTAGTTTTGGCTAATTTAATTTGAAATTGCAGAACAGAGTACACATGTTACCGGGTTCCGCTCACTGAATGTCGTATATTTTTGACGTCAGAGCCGTTCGAACGTCGCACCGAACTCATCGCAAGCTTAATTTAGGGCTTAAATATAGAAGGAAAAAACTTTATACGCAAACTTGTAGTGATATGTGTTATGTAGATACCATATTACCGGTCGAAAATGATACAACGATTACCTGGGAATTCGACATGCCACTTCACATTAGGCTGACTAGACCGTGTCCGTGCAGTTATGAGTGTATGTACGTAGTTGCCTAGCAACGGGAATATAATAATGACCAAAAGGATGAACGTTGGTCATTGAACTCAAGGAAAGGTACTTTGGACGATTATGACATTATTTAAAAGATTAATATTGTATCAAAGAATTTATATGATAGTTTGCATTATATATTGAATTACCATCGTTATCACGTAGCTGTTGCATTATAGAAATAATTACAAGATAAAGTTTGTACTAGCTCATTATATTATGTACAGTAACACCTCTCGGACGACAACTAATCGGAAACACACATATTGTTGGTCATTCAGATACTGTTGCTGTATGTAGGTAAGAGATATATTATAGTGAGAGACAACTTCTGCAATATATGATAATGCTCATAACGTAACTAGAGTTGCTAAATATGCATAGGTTGCACTGCGTATAACTATGGATGCGTTTGTATCGGTTTTAGATAATTGTTTAATACATGTCCTTGCTCTATATGGTCATAGAATTTTAATTTGTACTAATATATAATTATATGTATGATATTGTAGGCAATCCCATTGTAGACACGAGAGCGCTTTCATGTGTGTTTCTCCGACTCCAGCATGTATCATTGCTGTATAAAAGAAATGATTCCCGCTGATTTATGTTTAAATGACATGCTTGAAGCTACCCGGTACTGGAGAAAGCGAAAATGTAGGCCTATCATGAATATTCCCATGTACCTAGTAATCAGTCCATGTGATAGAAAGTGTACATACCCGACAGGTTCATGCACTGAAACCGCACTTGTTGATTATCTATACCTCGCCTATGGTCGGGTGATTTGAGCGTTTGCATTGGAAGGGAGTCGATTGTTCGAACACAGGCAGATAGAGTTGTCTATATAAATCACATATCATCACATGTTAAACATGCCTCACCCGGGCTAGGCATTGCTATTTATTTCTTTTTACATCACTTTAATTTTGTCAGTTATTCCAACTGCGTACGTATCTTGCGTATTTGCGTATGCCCAGCTACGCCCCTGCACACTTTTAATGAGTCAGTTTATTGGTATGAATTACATGGTGTTGCTTATAATGACCTATTATGCTGAGACCAGGGAGATTATAGGTAGCTTCACTGGAGCTTTTTCCAGACCAAAGTAGCTTGGAGTATCAACAGTGAAATTCGAATTGCCAGTTGCCAATTCGATTTTGGAGTAAAATTTGAATCGGATGCTGGCCGCCAGTAGCCAGCTGCCAATTCGATTCTACAGAAACATTTGAATTGTCAGCTGGCTGGCAGTTGCCAGTTGCCAATTTGATTTTTCACTATTTTTTTTTTCGAATTGTCAGCTGGCTGACAGTTGCCATTTGCCAATTCGATTTTCTGAAAAGAATTTTTTTTTTGAATTGTCAGCTGGCTGACAGTTGCCAGTTGCCAATTCGATTTTTCACAAAAGAATTTTTTTTTCGAATTGTCAGCTGGCTGACAGTTGCCAGTTGCCAATTCGATTTTTCACAAAAAAATTTTTTTTTTTCGAATTGTCAGCTGGCTGACAGTTGCCAGTTGCCATTTCGATTTTTCACAAAAATTTTTTTTTTCGAATTGTCAGCTGGCTGACAGTTGCCAGTTGCCAATTCGATTTTTCACAAAAAATTTTTTTTTCGAATTTTCAGCTGGCTGACTGTTGCCAGTTGCCAATTCGATTTTTCACAAAAATTTTTTTTTTTCGAATTGTCAGCTGGCTGACAGTTGCCAGTTGCCAATTCGATCTTTACAGTGAAATCTAAATCGTCAGCTGGCTGACAGTTGCCAGCTGCCAATTCGATTTTATATTGAAATTTGAATCGTCAGCTGGCTGACAGTTGCCAGTTGCCAATTCGATTTTACAGTGAAATCTGAATCGTCAGCTGGCTGACAGTTGCCAGTTGCCGATTCGATTTTATATTGAAATTTGAATCGTCAGCTGGCTGACAGTTGCCAGTTGCCAATTCGATTTTTCACAAAAAAAAATATTTCTTTCGAATTGTCAGCTGGCTGACAGTTGCCAGTTGCCAATTCGATTTTTCATAAAAAAAATAAATTTTTTTGAATTGTCAGCTGGCTGACAGTTGCCAGTTGCCAATTCGATTTTTCACAAAAAAAAATATTCTTTTCGAATTGTCAGCTGGCTGACAGTTGCCAGTTGCCAATTCGATTTTTCACAAAAAAATATATTTTTTTGAATTGTCAGCTGGCTGACAGTTGCCAGTTGCCAATTCGATTTTTCACAAAAAAAATTTTTTTTTCGAATTGTCAGCTGGCTGACAGTTGCCAGTTGCCAATTCGATCTTTACAGTGAAATCTGAATCGTCAGCTGGCTGACAGTTGCCAGTTGCCAATTCGATTTTATATTGAAATTTGAATCGTCAGCTGGCTGACAGTTGCCAGTTGCCAATTCGATTTTACAGTGAAATCTGAATCGTCAGCTGGCTGACATTTGCCAGTTGCCGATTCGATTTTATATAGAAATTTGAATCGTCAGCTGGCTGGCAGTTGCCAGTTGCCAATTCGATTTTTCACAAAAAAAAATATTTTTTTGAATTGTCAGCTGGCTGACAGTTGCCAGTTGCCAATTCGATTTTTCACAAAAAAATATATTTTTTCGAATTGTCAGCTGGCTGACAGTTGCCAGTTGCCAATTCGATTTTTCACAAAAAATTTTTTTTTTTCGAATTGTCAGCTGGCTGACAGTTGCCAGTTGCCAATTCGATTTTTGACAAAAAAAATTTTCTTTCGAATTGTCAGCTGCCTGACAGTTGCCAGTTGCCAATTCGATTTTTCACCAAAAAAATTTTTTTTTCGAATTGTCAGCTTGCTGACAGTTGCCAGTTGCCAATTCGATTTTTCACAAAAAAATTTTTTTTTCGAATTGTCAGCTGGCTGACAGTTGCCAGTTGCCAATTCGATTTTTCTCAAAAAAAATATTTTTTTTCGAATTGTCAGCTGGCTGACAGTTGCCAGTTGCCAATTAGATTTTCTAAAAAAAAATAAAAAATTTCGAATTGTCAGCTGGCTGACAGTTGCCAGTTGCCAATTCGATTTTTCACCAAAAAAAATTTTTTTTCGAATTGTCAGCTGGCTGACAGTTGCCAGTTGCCAATTCGATTTTCAAAAAAAAATATTTTTTTATCGAATTGTCAGCTGGCTGACAGTTGCCAGTTGCCAATTCGATTTTTGACAAAAAAAATTTTTTTTCGAATTGTCAGCTGGCTGACAGTTGCCAGTTGCCAATTCGATTTTTGACAAAAAAAATTTTTTTTCGAATTGTCAGCTGGCTGACAGTTGCCAGTTGGCAATTCGATTTTTCATCAAAAAAATTTTTTTTTCGAATTGTCAGCTTGCTGACAGTTGCCAGTTGCCAATTCGATTTTTCACAAAAAAATATTTTTTTTAGAATTGTCAGCTGGCTGACAGTTGCCAGTTGCCAATTCGATTTTTCACGAAAAAAATTTTTTTTTCGAAATGTCAGCTGGCTGACAGTTGCCAGTTGCCAATTCGATTTTCTAAAAAAAAAAATTTTTTTTCGAATTTTCAGCTGGCTGACAGTTGCCAGTTGCGAATTCGATCTTTACAGTGAAATCTAAATCGTCAGCTGGCTGACAGTTGCCAGCTGCCAATTCGATTTTATATTGAAATTTGAATCGTCAGCTGGCTGACAGTTGCCAGTTGCCAATTCGATTTTACAGTGAAATCTGAATCGTCAGCTGGCTGACAGTTGCCAGTTGCCGATTCGATTTTATATTGAAATTTGAATCGTCAGCTGGCTGACAGTTGCCAGTTGCCAATTCGATTTTTCACAAAAAAAATTATTTTTTTCGAATTGTCAGCTGGCTGACAGTTGCCAGTTGCCAATTCGATTTTTCATAAAAAAAATAATTTTTTTTGAATTGTCAGCTGGCTGACAGTTGCCAGTTGCCAATTCGATTTTTCACAAAAAAATATATTTTTTCGAATCGTCAGCTGGCTGACAGTTGCCAGTTGCCAATTCGATCTTTACAGTGAAATCTGAATCGTCAGCTGGCTGACAGTTGCCAGTTGCCAATTCGATTTTATATTGAAATTTGAATCGTCAGCTGGCTGACAGTTGCCAGTTGCCAATTCGATTTTACAGTGAAATCTGGATCGTCAGCTGGCTGACATTTGCCAGTTGCCGATTCGATTTTATATTGAAATTTGAATCGTCAGCTGGCTGACAGTTGCCAGTTGCCAATTCGATTTTTCACAAAAAAAAATATTTTTTTGAATTGTCAGCTGGCTGACAGTTGCCAGTTGCCAATTCGATTTTTCACAAAAAAATATATTTTTTCGAATTGTCAGCTGGCTGACAGTTGCCAGTTGCCAATTCGATTTTTCACAAAAAAATTTTTTTTTTCGAATTGTCAGCTGGCTGACAGTTGCCAGTTGCCAATTCGATTTTTAACAAAAAAAAATTTCTTTCGAATTGTCAGCTGGCTGACAGTTGACAGTTGCCAATTCGATTTTTCACCAAAAAAATTTTTTTTTCGAATTGTCAGCTTGCTGACAGTTGCCAGTTGCCAGTTGCCAATTCGATTTTTCACAAAAAATATTTTTTTTTCGAATTGTCAGCAGCCTGGCTGACAGTTGCCAGTTGCCAATTCGATTTTTCTCAAAAAAAATATTTTTTTTCGAATTGTCAGCTGGCTGACAGTTGCCAGTTGCCAATTCGATTTTCTAAAAAAAAAAAAAAATTCGAATTGTCAGCTGGCTGACAGTTGCCAGTTGCCAATTCGATTTTTCACCAAAAAAAATTTTTTTTCGAATTGTCAGCTGGCTGACAGTTGCCAGTTGCCAATTCGATTTTCAAAAAAAAATATTTTTTTATCGAATTGTCAGCTGGCTGACAGTTGCCAGTTGCCAATTCGATTTTTGACAAAAAAAATTTTTTTTCGAATTGTCAGCTGGCTGACAGTTGCCAGTTGCCAATTCGATTTTTGACAAAAAAATTTTTTTTTCGAATTGTCAGCTGGCTGACAGTTGCCAGTTGCCAATTCGATTTTTCACCAAAAAAATTTTTTTTTCGAATTGTCAGCTTGCTGACAGTTGCCAGTTGCCAATTCGATTTTTCACAAAAAAATATTTTTTTTCGAATTGTCAGCTGGCTGACAGTTGCCAGTTGCCAATTCGATTTTTCACGAAAAAATTTTTTTTTTCGAATTGTCAGCTGGCTGACAGTTGCCAGTTGCCAATTCGATTTTCTAAAAAAAAAATTTTTTTCGAATTGTCAGCTGGCTGACAGTTGCCAGTTGCCAATTCGATCTTTACAGTGAAATCTAAATCGTCAGCTGGCTGACAGTTGCCAGCTGCCAATTCGATTTTATATTGAAATTTGAATAGTCAGCTGGCTGACAGTTGCCAGTTGCCAATTCGATTTTACAGTGAAATCTGAATCGTCAGCTGGCTGACAGTTGCCAGTTGCCGATTCGATTTTATATTGAAATTTGAATCGTCAGCTGGCTGACAGTTGCCAGTTGCCAATTCGATTTTTCACAAAAAAAAATATTTTTTTCGAATTGTCAGCTGGCTGACAGTTGCCAGTTGCCAATTCGATTTTTCATAAAAAAAATATTTTTTTTTGAATTGTCAGCTGGCTGACAGTTGCCAGTTGCCAATTCGATTTTTCACAAAAAAATATATTTTTTCGAATTGTCAGCTGGCTGACAGTTGCCAGTTGCCAATTCGATTTTTCACAAAAAAAAATATTCTTTTCGAATTGTCAGCTGGCTGACAGTTGCCAGTTGCCAATTCGATTTTTCACAAAAAAATATATTTTTTTGAATTGTCAGCTGGCTGACAGTTGCCTGTTGCCAATTCGATTTTTCACAAAAAAAAATATTCTTTTCGAATTGTCAGCTGGCTGACAGTTGTCAGTTGCCAATTCGATTTTTCACAAAAAAATATATTTTTTTGAATTGTCAGCTGGCTGACAGTTGCCAGTTGCCAATTCGATTTTTCACAAAAAAAGTTTTTTTTCGAATTGTCAGCTGGCTGACAGTTGCCAGTTGCCAATTCGATCTTTACAGTGAAATCTGAATCGTCAGCTGGCTGACAGTTGCCAGTTGCCAATTCGATTTTATATTGAAATTTGAATCGTCAGCTGGCTGACAGTTGCCAGTTGCCAATTCGATTTTACAGTGAAATCTGAATCGTCAGCTGGCTGACATTTGCCAGTTGCCGATTCGATTTTATATTGAAATTTGAATCGTCAGCTGGCTGACAGTTGCCAGTTGCCAATTCGATTTTTCACAAAAAAAAATATTTTTTTTAATTGTCAGCTGGCTGACAGTTGCCAGTTGCCAATTCGATTTTTCACAAAAAAATATATTTTTTCGAATTGTCAGCTGGCTGACAGTTGCCAGTTGCCAATTCGATTTTTCACAAAAAAAATTTTTTTTTCGAATTGTCAGCTGGCTGACAGTTGCCAGTTGCCAATTCGATTTTTGACAAAAAAAATTTTCTTTCGAATTGTCAGCTGGCTGACAGTTGCCAGTTGCCAATTCGATTTTTCACCAAAAAAATTTTTTTTTCGAATTGTCAGCTTGCTGACAGTTGCCAGTTGCCAATTCGATTTTTCACAAAAAATATTTTTTTTTCGAATTGTCAGCTGGCTGACAGTTGCCAGTTGCCAATTCGATTTTTCTCAAAAAAAATATTTTTTTTCGAATTGTCAGCTGGCTGACAGTTGCCAGTTGCCAATTCGATTTTCTAAAAAAAAAAAAAAAATTTCGAATTGTCAGCTGGCTGACAGTTGCCAGTTGCCAATTCGATTTTTCACCAAAAAAAATTTTTTTTCGAATTGTCAGCTGGCTGACAGTTGCCAGTTGCCAATTCGATTTTCAAAAAAAAATATTTTTTTTTTCGAATTGTCAGCTGGCTGACAGTTGCCAGTTGCCAATTCGATTTTTGACAAAAAAAATTTTTTTTCGAATTGTCAGCTGGCTGACAGTTGCCAGTTGCCAATTCGATTTTTGACAAAAAAAATTTTTTTTCGAATTGTCAGCTGGCTGACAGTTGCCAGTTGCCAATTCGATTTTTCACCAAAAAAATTTTTTTTTCGAATTGTCAGCTTGCTGACAGTTGCCAGTTGCCAATTCGATTTTTCACAAAAAAATATTTTTTTTCGAATTGTCAGCTGGCTGACAGTTGCCAGTTGCCAATTCGATTTTTCACGAAAAAAAATTTTTTTTCGAATTGTCAGCTGACTGACAGTTGCCAGTTGCCAATTCGATTTTCTAAAAAAAAAATTTTTTTTTCGAATTGTCAGCTAGCTGACAGTTGCCAGTTGCCAATTCGATTTTTGACAAAAAAAATTTTTTTTCGAATTGTCAGCTGGCTGACAGTTGCCAGTTGCCAATTCGATTTTTCACCAAAAATTTTTTTTTTTCGAATTGTCAGCTGGCTGACAGTTGCCAGTTGCCAATTCGATTTTCTAAAAAAAATTTTTTTTTCGAATTGTCAGCTAGCTGACAGTTGCCAGTTGCCAATTCGATTTTTTCACAAAAAAATATTTTTTTTCGAATTGTCAGCTGGCTGACAGTTGCCAGTTGCCAATTCGACTTTACAGTGAAATCTGAATCGTCAGCTGGCTGACAGTTGCCAGTTGCCAATTCGATTTTACATTGAAATTTGAATCGTCAGCTGGCTGACAGTTGCCAGTTGCCAATTCGAGTCTACGGTGCAATTTGAATCGTCAGCTGGCTGACAGTTGCCAGTTGCCAATTCGATTTTCCCGAGAGATTTGAATCGTCAGCTGGCTGACAGTTGCCAGTTGCCAATTCGAGTCTACAGTGAAATTTGAATCGTCAGCTGGCTGACAGTTGCCAGTTGCCGATTCAACTTTCGAAATCGACGAATCGGCTGCTGGGTTGTGAAGTTAGCTGACAGTTGCCAGTTGCCGATTCAAAAAGTTGAATTGGCAACTGGCAACTGGCAACTGGCTGCTAACTTCACGCACATGATTGTTAGCTATACTTAAGAGCATTATTTCAAGCTGTGACTTCTAGTTAACACTTGTTGTTCTTGACGAGACAGCTTTAAGTGATTTGTTATCGTTTCCTCTGACATTGACGGTAATCAGTGAGTCTCTACATATCTATTTGTAGCAGAATGACGCAGATTGAACTCGTGATGGTACTAGGTATAAAAATGATTGATTTTAATAATTGACACAACTTTTATATCGGGTGTAATGGTGTAACTGACGTGTGAGGGTGTTCAATAGTCACATGTCCAGTCCAATGAAAGGTGTGATGTTCTTGAAAAGTATAAAATAGTGTTAGTGTCAGGGACTTTTTTTTGTTTACTAGAATCTAGTACCCATTGTCATGCCATGTAGAACAATAGGTGACAAGGTGCGATTATGTTACGTCTGCAATTCTAACGAAATTGTTCCATTGTCGGTACCTTACACAGACTTAACGCTGACGAATTTATGCAAGAAATTCAACTTTCAACAATATAGGAATAACTCAACAAAAGCTATCAATGCAAATTTGTACAGAGTTGATGGTAGTGTAACGCTCCTTTTATATGCACGAAATTCTCTCGGGTATAACATTAAAAATATACAGATCTCGGCAGTTTTTTTACAAATAGTTTTACAAACAATTCAGTACGGAACAAACAATGCCTTTTTCTTATTAAAATATCCTTATTTTGCCAGCAATCGATGCTATCCTTATTACTAAAGTGGGCTTCATTTTCTGAAACAATGTGAAAATGATAATATGTTTGATATTGAATTAATATGGCTGGGCATGTGTCATTGCCTTTTATTAATTCATCATACAATGTTCACAGTATACATAAAAAGCCAACTCCTGACTATGACAATAAGTCATACAAGATGAATTGTATAGTAGCCCAATATGTCATCAGTGATCGAAAATCACAGATGATTTTGCTCGCAATAAGGCATTCGTGTTGAATTCTATACATGTAGTGTCACAATAGGGCATGTAATGATTAGGTTTATATTTTGTTTTGGTGCAACATAAATTTACACAAGACGAGGATTGCCTGCAAGACTGAAGTAAGTCCTTCTTTAAATATTATGTAGTTACTACAGTCTTGCGGGCAACCCTCGATTAGAGAGGCTACACAGAAACAACAACCCATCAACTGTTTATGTGTTATATCCTCTCATATCCTCTCGAGAATCAAGAACTAATTTATCGATAGTGACTACGATATAACTGCTATAATTAATAACACTTTCATCCAATATTTGCTGTAGTAATTCATGATGGAAATAAATACGTTAAAACGGGATTAGTTTTCAGATCGCTGAAAGTCTGTGTCTTCTTCGACCGGAATAGATTAACTAAATCATATGAAGTTCGTGATGTTATCGAACAAGGGCGTTACCTGTGCCAGTTTCGATCGAACCTTAGTCCGATAGCTTGTTGATATTCGGGTCGATTTGGGGTCAATTCAATGGTAATTAGAGAAGCATATATGCAATCGGAAACCAAACAGTTTACATCAACCGTTGTTTTAATTGTGAAACTGTTGACATTTCCAATAGAACTTGGTTTGTAGTTAGGATATTATGTCCCTGGGAGTCACACAAAGTAAACATAAACATGTGATAATTGTAGGCACGTGTATATCAGTTTTCGATCATCACGAAACAATTAATTAGAGTGTTTACAGTGATAGCGGTAGATCGACCGATAGATGACATGATTGAATACGTGACTTATAATGTGATACTAGTACATGTACTATAAAAAGCAGTTTATTCACAATTGATATAAACTGATATAAAAATCATACAGCGGTATAGCAGCAGATTAATGAATTACACACATAGTTCAGCCGTTCTCCAGGAAAACAGTCTTTGATATACTTAGTCAATATTAATGCCATGTTAGAAATATAAGACTCTTTTGTCATTTTCTGAAAATTTGAACACAATATCATTTTTAAAACATCCATTTACAAAGTAACATACTTTTTCTTTTTGAAGAGTCTTCTTTTTGTGTGACGTCACAAACGTCATTCAAACCTTCAGTCGTCATGAAAAATGAATCCAGTATTTGATGAATTCTTGACATAAACTTTTCAAATAGTTTAACATTTTCGGGTTATGTTCTTGTTTTATGGATAGTTTCAAAATCATGACTGTTTGCCTTTAGAGAAAAGTAACAGTCCTGCTCATGAGATGGCTGTCAAAGTAACATAGCTCATAAACATAGAGCTACAATTTGAACCATTGATAACCGGTCTACGCATTGTGATACATGTACTCAAACAGAGAACAAAACGGTAAAACTGCAACCGGAAAATTACTCTTGATATGAAGGAACAGAATAGAACAGAACATTATTTTTGATTTGGGCCCATCACTGCATCGGAATACAAACACTAGTATTTAAAAAAAACCACAATGATTTTAGTGTTGAGTGTTATTGTAGGGTTAACGCATGCTTTTTTGTGCTATTACATCTGCAGAGTCCCGTGTAATAGCACGAAAAAGCTTGCGTAAACGCTATTATAGCATAAAAACAACACTTTATGAGTGTGTTTCTTAAAATTATGACACTTTGGCGGGAAATTTTGGGCGACGTCGGAAAAACAAACGCGACGTCGCTTAGCAAACGTTACGTCACACATAAGTTTTTGTTATGAGCGTCGACTTCCGGTATCGCCAAATACCAAGAAAACAGTGATATTGGGGGTTTGTTTACGTTAATTTTTTACTATACTAGAAAATTGATTAGTAGTTACAATAAGAATGTGAATTACAGTTCGTACAACGCTGTAAATCATTTATTTTCGTCGGCTGGGTCCTGAAATGAGCATACTTAAAACTGAACACCAACAGCGCGTGCGCGCGAGAATCTTTACAATAACGTACCTTTTTTCCCCGTTTAAGTATTAGCAAAATCACCGTTTTTATGCTATAATTAGAATCAACAGACAATGTAAACATTGTAAGAATAGTCCAGTAAGGATATGGTTATAGCTGTTAAATAGGTGTAGCAATGACCCGAGTCATTTATAATGGAATGAATCTTACATTTGTCATTCCCACACACTCAGGATTTTAAAACTTCTGTTATGCAATAGACATATTTTGGTTCCGTCTATTGTATAAAAGCCATATCAATATAATTCGGGAAACATTACAATAAATTTTCAAATATACAATTTTGTATAACACCCATGTCTCTCCAACTTATGATGGAGCTGGAATTTGGTTTGGAGCTAATGTTTATATTATCGAACAGTTGCGTTAATTATATGCTTATATAGGGATAGGTTTCAAACATAAAACAACCTAATGTAAAACCTATTTCCTCGAGTAAAGCATTATGTCTGGAAGTATATTTCAGTTCTGTTATAAAGGCTATGGTCAGGTTACGCTTGGGAATCGATTCTTCATCGCGTCAGAGGTACAATCATTCTGTCAAAATCTGTCCAAAACGCGTATGGTATGACGTAACATCGATTCGAGAATAACAGTTAGAGCCTTGCTTGTTTAAGACAATAAAACATTGCTTTCATGGATGCAACATTTGGAACTAATGGGGGTTGTAAATACACAAACATAACGCTAGTATGGACAACCAATATGGCGCATGATTAGGGTAATAACTGGTCGACCCTACATGATGCTAAATATTTGCATACGTTTGAAAATGAGGCAGAAAGTTTTAAGCATCATGCAGGGTCGATCAGTTATGACCCTTAACTACGTCATAAATCAATGCCTTAACATGATTTATCAAGTACCGCAGCGATGTACTGAAGTGTTAATCAGAATCGCCATGAAATTGGTACAAACTTGTGTTAACTGTTTAGTTGTGTGATTGTGTCTTACGCCTTTACAAATATTAGTTCTCCGATACCTGAGCCATTCAGTGTTCATCTGCTGCCAGATGTATCTGGTGATAGGTAACATATTCTAACCGTGCTTGTCTTTTTGATTCATTATTGTTTGTTAGCCTTTACTGAAGTTTACTCGGACATATTTGAATGACTGACGCCACAGTTTGTTGTCGTCTGAGTGTTTTCGTCACTGTTCATTTGTGTCCTTTTATACTCAGTTGGTACTGCATAGGACTTATTTCTTTATTCTGATATATCATCCCTTTTTCAGGTTATTTTCCCTAGTTCAATGTAATTTACATGTGTAGACGTAATTGCTTGTGAAATAACAAGAATATATAGTGGAAGTATGAATAATTATTGGTAAATGAATTAGGTCAACATTCCGCCGTATTTAGGTTAGGCCAACTTTGGGATGGGGAGGTTAAGACAATTTTAAGTATCATCTGAGGGTGGAAGTTTTAGTAAATTCAGTGTGTTTGAATGTTAAATTTCTTCTGGTAACCTTTGGTAGACCATGTTGCATACATGAGCTATCGATTTCATTTATTCTGTCAATAAAAAACTTGGCAGTGAAATATTTCTTTAAAATTTCAGAAATTACCGAAACTTGCTTATTCCCAGACAAGAATCTTGACAAATAAAATTTAGCTGAATATTAGTAAACTCGATTCATATAGAATCTAACATAATCGATATAACGGCTGCTTTGCTTGAGATATGTCCACAATACGCGTTTACAACACACTATCGCTGACATCCACAGTCCGCGTTCAATATTTCTGTACTTTGATTTTTGAACGGTTGCGTAGCAACGGTTTCCGATATTTACAGGCCACAAAGTAATATTCCACGAGAGAAACGATGTTTGAATTCTGTGTAGTGCTGGCTTACGGAAGCTACTGCTCATCAAACACAAGCGACTCTTAGTTACCGAGTGTTAACCGACAGAATACTGAGGAAACGCAACAATCATGAAGCTACAAGTATGAATTAGTAAACTAACTAGGTGGGTAAAAAATTGCCCCGATTTCACAGAAATACGCTTATTGGTCTTTTTAATTTGGCTGGGTAGAATATTGCCCCGATTTCTCAGAAATACGTTTATTGTTCTTTTTACTTTGGCTGGGTAGAATATTGCTCCGATTTCTCAGAAATACGTTTATTGTTCTTTTTACTTTGGCTGGGTAAAATATTGCTCCGATTTCTCAGAAATACGTTTATTGGTCTTTTTAATTTGGCTGGGTAGAATATTGCTCCGATTTCTCAGAAATACGTTTATTGTTCTTTTTACTTTGGCTTGGTAGAATATTGCTCCGATTTCTCAGAAATACGTTTATTGTTCTTTTTAATTTGCTTAGTATTGTTTTGAGTCTGTTGTTTAAGTAGATTTCACGGAACATGTGTTGCTTATAACTACGCTTTAAGGAGATGATGTAAGTATTGAAATTACATTTTAAGACATCAGAAAACCAGGAAGCGTACACTATTGACTGAACAATTACACAATGCCTCGCTAGATACACCTACATGCTTAAGCATTAACATTAAGACAGAAGGACTCAAGTACTTTCTTGACATTGGGACGAATACTATTTTAGTTTGAAGGTCAGATGTTATTATGATTGTTTCTATATTGATAAGCCTCAATGAGTCATAGAAATTCGACAAAAGAGTGCAAAGACAAGAACACGAACATAACTGACGACCAAATAAAACAAGAACGCTTAGTAGATACGAGCTAGTCATGGTGTGGTATTCACAAAGAATCGTAACAGAACACTTTGAGTTTCCCTAAATGCTTAAAAAACACTTAACATGTTTAACTTTTTTTGTCAAATATACACGTTTTAAACTCATATTTTATGTTGATACTAACTATCTCTGCTACATAGATCCTGGTAGTTTAAGGATGACGTGTGAAGTGGCGTATTGCAATACATGTCAACATTATTCCCCGATGAGTGATGTTTTTCTCCATTAATAAAGCAATACCACTCATTAGGAGACGAGTGGTTTGTGTCCAGGGAAATCTTAACGTTATATTACTGTCCTGATATAGAAAACACGCCTGATGTGACGATTCTACATGAAACCACATGAGGGATGATACAAACTAAACGAAACTTCGCAAAGAAATCAAGTAACAATAAATAAATTAATCAAGGGTTGTTCTTAAAAAAAGAAGAAGAATTCAGACAGAGAAGGCGACACTCAACTTAACCAGCCGGGCAAAGAAAGCAGTAACACCACAACACAGCTACACGGAAGAATGCCCACAACAAGCCAAAAGAAATTACTATTGTATCTATGTATTGTTTAATACGCAGTTTCTATAGTGTTCTTAAAAACCCACGTAATTAGTTGCAGTCACTATCGTATCGTTATTTGATAAATGGTATTCTGTCTCTTTTTAACCACCCCTTATTGTTGCTATTGAAATTCAAAATCAGTACCTTGATGACAGAAATATTAGTTCATAAGTATACGCAATTAAATAATAAGTAAATCGTATATTATCAAATATGTGTTACAATTCCATTGCATTAATAACATTATCAGAAATACCAACATAGCCTTGCAGCTTGAGGATAATCCCTCGCATAGAACATTATATTAATGATGCACTTGATAAAATGAGGCATCATCAAGACATAGATATAAGAAAAGGACACGAATCATATTGGTTTTAGGTGATAAAATAGAAAATAATAAACAACATTTTGAAGTTGTTATAATTGGTTTACTAAAAACAATAGCACACGGGGGTGGAGGGGGGGTAAAGAAATGTTTAGTTATCCGGTTAACTGTTTCTTTCATCGTATGATACCAGGCTTCATTAATATGCGATCAATTAATACGCTACAAGTACTTTTCATTATTGTTTTAATTAAATTGTTTCATTGATCCAAAGCATGGAAAGACGGAATTCATAGAAATTCAAGATATTCACAAAGACACCATGTCGCTTAAGAGCATTTAATGGTTTTAATTATGCTTGGAATCTCATAGGCAGGACTCATACCTGATAGCATTTTATTTAATTCTTTTTTTACAAATTATCAAATTACTGAGAAACAACGAAACAATTAAATAAAATAGCATGGTGAAATATTGAAACTATGGCGATTAGGTATGTACATGTACTACATATGCATTTATATTAATGAGTAATTCCGGAAACGAGTGCCAAACGAATGTCTCAATACTTGTTACTCGCTATTTTGTCGTGTATTTATAATATTATCATTATTACAAGGGAATTCAATAATATAATTTATAATTTGGATGACATCGGTTAGTGAAGGGAAATGTAAATAATGTTATAACCATTTTAAGTTTTTTACCATAACAAGTACTAAACTCTACTCAAATTTTGATTTTGATTTAACTGTGGCGAATATCAAGTTACAATGATTGTATATACTTCTTGATACACTAAGTTAATGAACACACTTCAATAATTTTTATTCAATTACCTTGTGAAAATAAATCATTAAATATTAATTGATGTTCATGTTTTGTTCATGTATAAGTTGAACACCTTAGTATATAAACATGTACATACATGTCACCATATATCTTATGCTGGAAATAAAGATATTGAAATGAATTTGTCTATTACGTTACAGGTTATTACGATGTAATTGCCCGAGACTCTACTATCCTTTAGACTATGCGTAATATGGTTTCCCTACATAAGTTCTTGTTAAGCGACATTAAGACATAAACTTCCAGACAATTAAGCATAAAGTAACAATTAACGTTTACATAAACACGTGATCAGACAGTGGGTCATACGTATTTAATACTTGTACTGGACGAAAATACCTAACGCTGTTGTGTCATATTAGACTATTTGTAAATATATCACTGGCTTAGAATGAGAAGGTCGTGAGTACGACCTTATTAGACGTGTGCACATTTGACATCTATATCACAGTGCGCTTCTTATGAGCATATTTTCATGAAAATTGGAAATTGCCATGTTGATCAAACTAAAGTTCAAAAAGTAGATTTTTTCCACAAGTAAAGAGTAGTTTTCAGACAGTTTTTTTCTTATTTTTTTCATAATATTGATTTTGTACTTACGACATTACGACATCTCAGTATAAGCCAGCGATATGCACAATTAAATATCATTTTCCACCAATCATCATACATTGCATTTGAACACATTATTCAGAAGCTCTGGTGCATATGTTTGAATAGACACAGCAGTAACAGTGTACAAGTATGTGCTAAATATTATTCAAGTTTAAATTTTGTTTCATGTCGATTGTGTTTAAAAGTTCTGCAATTTATATGATCACTCTTAATACAATCAGAACAATCAGAACGATTGTTACGGTAGCTTTATTTGGCATTGTAAAGATATAAATATATCTAGGACATAAAATAAAGGTCCCTGGTATGGGTGTTGGTGCTTATTTACGATATAAAACAAAGTGAAAGAAAATAGAATTACCTGAAAAATAATCCAGATATGTTTTGTTTTATACATATCCTTTAAAACAAGCAGTGTGATTTACATTACAAAATAAATACAACTTGTACTAAACTTGTATAGAGTTGTTTTACACCGTTGTCAACTGAATCCATTGTAGGTGTCAACCTGAGCTCAACTGTAAATGCGATGATAATTAGTAATTCAAACTTGATATTTTCCGTTGAATCTCAATTAGCACGTAACTTGATATTTCCGGCAAGAAGCTGACCAATTATACACATCTGAATGCCATAACTGTTTCCAGTACCACAGGCGAGAATAACAATACCAACCCTGGATTCGAACCTAGATATTACAGTGGCAGCCCAGCTTGTTCCACTTAACAAAGAAATGCGGAAATTTGACAGGGCAGCACTCAACTTAACCAGAAAATAACCATACAAACGACAATTCTCATTCGTCCCATTGAACGTAAAATGAAAGAGTAACAACAAAGATTGTCAAATACGTTTCGTTGTAAATATATAAATTTTTATAATTAGTATTAATGTTGTTATTATTACCGCTATACGAGTGATCATTTCATTAAGTTTGATGTGAAATAGTGTTATAAAAAATGATACTGCGTGTGGTAAGCGAATAATATGCCACACTCTGTAATGCAACACACTATATGTTTCAAATGATCTCACGTTACTATCTATCTATAGTATAATATAGCGTACTACGTTGTATAACCAATATGTTATACCTGACCTTTTAACGATATTATATCATATACAAATATATCACTTTTCATGAAGTCACACCTACGAGGCATTATCTGGCTCTAATTAACTGACATTTTGTTACCTTGTTTTTTTGTCATGACAACTACACTCGAAACCCCCATCTCCCGCAGTCACTATTGAAATCGATAAGTAACGCCCAGCAATTAACGAAGAAATAGCCGTCGTTAGCTGTGAAGTCTTGTTTCTAACGTATCCTGTTGTCAAGGAAACGAGTGATGACAAACTATATTACCTGATTGTACGAATGCCAATAATTTTACCTGATGCGAGTCCAACGATTTTATACCGGCAGATTATATATATATACTAATACAGATATCATTGCGGATTTCCTTCACCTCAGAAAGCAGCTTAGAAATATCGATTCATGCATTGTCATCTGTTCTATTGATCTTAAAGTGCTAGTTACATCATCAATGGTATTTTTAACATAACCAAACATTCACAATGAAGTCAAATTGCCAGAAAGCGTTCAAAGCAAAACGCTGCAAATACATGCTGTAGTATTATATCCTAAATATTTTTGGACGTCGTTTTAGCAACACTCGTGGCGTACATAACATTTTGAATGTCACCGTAAAAAAGAATCTTCCCAAAAATATATAAGGATATTTCTTTAAAACGTTTGACGAAAAAACGTTTGATATTAAGATACGAAATTCTGTAAAATCATGTAATGTCAATGGGACAATCAGTTCGTGGTTCAGGTGAAACTCATCATTTC
Source organism: Spisula subtruncata (assembly GCA_963678985.1). Classification (NCBI taxonomy): domain Eukaryota; kingdom Metazoa; phylum Mollusca; class Bivalvia; order Venerida; family Mactridae; genus Spisula; species Spisula subtruncata. The sequence continues at coordinate 27,687,930 of OY787665.1, forward strand.
TAGGGGATATAACTTCTTATTCAATGTTAAATGTTCAATATTGAATTAATTCATTGGTATTCGTTGGGATTTAATTTCGCGGCTCTGATCATCCACGAAATCTATGAAATTTAAATCCACACGAATATTAATTAATTCAAAGTACGTGATTCAAAATGTCGTAAGACGTCAAAGATGTCATGTATACCATTGTTACTGTAGAGTGTAACTGATGAACATTATAAAGATGACATGTATAACATTGTCACTGTAGGGAGTAACTGATGAACACTATAAACATGTATACCATTGTCACTGTAGGGAGTAACTGATAAACACTATAAACATGTATACCATTGTCACTGTAGGGAGTAACTGATGAACACTATAAAGATGACATGTATACCATTGTCACTGTAGGGAGTAACTGATGAACAATATAAAGATGACATGTATACCATTGTCACTGTAGAGAGTAACTGATGAACACTATAAACATGTATACCATTGTCACTGTAGGGAGTAACTGATGAACACTATAAAGATGACATGTATACCATTGTCACTGTAGGGAGTAACTGATGAACACTATAAACATGTATACCATTGTCACTGTAGGGAGTAACTGATGAACACTATAAAGATGACATGTATACCATTGTCACTGTAGGGAGTAACTGATGAACAATATAAAGATGACATGTATACCATTGTCACTGTAGAGAGTAACTGATGAACACTATAAACATGTATACCATTGTCACTGTAGGGAGAAACTGATGAACACTATAAACATGTATACCATTGTCACTGTAGGGAGAAACTGATGAACACTATAAACATGTATAACATTGTCACTGTAGGGAGTAACTGATGAACACTATAAAGATGTACACCATTGTCACTGTAGGGAGTAACTAATGAACACTATAAACATGTATACCATTTGCACTGTAGGGAGTTACTGATGAACACTATAAACATGTATACCATTGTCACTGTAGGGAGTAACTGATGAACAATATAAACATGTATACCATTGTCACTGTAGGGAGTAACTGATGAACACTATAAAGATGACATGTATACCATTGTCACTGTAGGGAGTAACTGATGAACAATATAAAGATGACATGTATACCATTGTCACTGCAGGGAGTAACTGATGAACACTATAAACATGTATACCATTGTCACTGTAGGGAGAAACTGATGAACACTATAAACATGTATACCATTGTCACTGTAGGGAGTAACTGATGAACACAATAAAGATGTCATGTATACCATTGTCACTGTAGGGAGAAACTGATGAATAATATAAACATGTATACCATCGTCACTGTAGGGAGTAACTGATGAATAATATAAACATGTATACCATCGTCACTGTAGGGAGTAACGGATGAATAATATAAACATGTATACCATCGTCACTGTAGGGAGTAACTGATGAGCAATATAAACATGTATACCATCGTCACTGTAGGGAGTAACTGATGAGCAATATAAACATGTATACCATCGTCACTGTAGGGAGTAACGGATGAATAATATAAACATGTATACCATCGTCACTGTAGGGAGTAACTGATGAGCAATATAAACATGTATACCATCGTCACTGTAGGGAGTAACTGATGAACAATATAAACATGTATACCATTGTCACTATAGGGAGTAACTGATGAACACAATAAACATGTATACCATCGTCACTGTAGGGAGTAACTGATGAACACTATAACGATGTATACCATTGTCACTGTAGGGAGTAACTGATGAACACTATAAACATGTATACTATTGTCACTGTTGGGAGTAACTGATAAACACTATAAACATGTATACCATTGTCACTGTAGGGAGTAACTGAAGAACACTAAAACATGTATATCATTGTCGCTGTAGGGAATAACTGATGAACACTATCAATATATATACCATTGTCACTGTAGGGAGTAGTGATGAACACTATAAACATGTATACCATTGTCACTGTAGGGAGTAAGTGATGAACACAATAAAGATGTATACCATTGTCACTGTAGGGAGTAACTGATGAACACTATCAACATGTATACCATTGTCACTGTAGGGAGTCACTGATGAACACTATAAAGATGACATGTATACCATTGTCACTGTAGGAAGTAACTGATGAACACTATAAAGATGTATACCATTGTCATTGTAGGGCGTAACTGATGAACACTATAAAGATGTACTATAGTATACCATTGTCACTGCAGGGAGTAACTGATGAACACTATAAATATGACATGTATACCATTGTCACTGTAGGGAGTAACTGATGAACAATATAAAGATGGCATGAATACCATTGTCACTGTAGGGCGTAACTGATGAAGACTATAAAGATGTCATGTATACCATTAATAATACTTATGTTACTATATATAGTAACAAATTTGCCTTCGAAAAATAGCATTATCGGCCTTTCAAAAGTATTATCAGCTTTTTGCCCCGCCGCCACGCGCCACCGGGGCGATTATCACTGATAATGGCCCTTGGAAAACGTTCACGCGCAACGTTACGTCATTTTAGCGTCGGCCGCTGAGCGTAGGCCTATTTCTACCAGAATCACTTGCAACCACGGTTGATGGCGTTGGACAAGCAGAATAGCACACTTAAAATATATTTTGTATCAACTTTCGATGGAACATACATGACATATATACTAGACTTTAATTATGATCAAAACAACGAGTTTCCTAGACGATATCAATATTTTTGTATTCTTCCGAAAATGTGAAAAACACTTTTTTTCAGAATTTTGCATTAAAATAAACATCATTATCTAATTAAGAAAATGAATACCCACATGATATGTTTCCGTTCAATAATAAAAAAGTTACGAACATTTTAGTGTTAGATCTACAGCTCTTGTAGATGTGCACTGCGCGCCTAGATCCAAGTAAAGGCAAGTTTGACACGATAATTCTCTACAATAGCAACTGATCTACCAATTACTGAACACGTTACGTTTTTTTTAAATGTGTTGTTTTAATGAAAAAGCTGCAACATAAATATTATACAGAACAATAGATGGCTTAGCAGTGCCTTTGAGTGATAATCGCCCCGGTAGGTCTGTGATAATTGCCCTCGGGCAATTATCAGCCTACCGGGGCGATTATCACTCAAAGGCACTGCTCAGCCATGTATTATTCTATAATTACTGTATGTTGTGACTGTTGGACACTATTACATGTACTATGTACATTATAACCATTGCCAGTGTAATGTGTTAATGATAAATAAATGAAAATGCCGTTCATATTTTTGTCTTTGTAGGAGGTATTTCTATCATTATCACTTACGTAAAGTGAGGGATCGATGAACAACGAAGATTGCACGTACACGAGTTGTAAATGATTGTGTAAATGATGGTCTTTTAGCAACTTCGAATCGTACACATGACTTTAGTAGGATAAAATTGCGTACGGCAGGGAAACACGTAATACCAGTAACTTTCCACATTTGTCGTATGGATAAAATTTGGTGATAGTAAGGGTTCATCATTAAATAATTACAATAGAGAAATAATTCATATGATAACCATATGTAGCAGTGGTTATCTGGCGCTGTTCTTGAAACACAAATATCTTACTAGGTAAGCTGACATTGAAGTAAGGTCGCATAGTGAAAATTGAGAAATGACTGGTGGGGTACAGCGCGTTTGGACTTGCTATACAGCGTACGAAACCAACAAAACTTGAACTATTCTAAATCTTGATTTTAGTCATTTACATAAATAAGTGATGAATGTGTTGATTTTTAAACGGTCCGTATTTGGTTGTATTTTACCCATATTATTGTTACTAACATATTTGTATCCATGACGTATTGTTTTACTCATGTCTAAACTGTGATGATTGTACAACACCTTTGTACGTGTAATTTACATGAACTACCATTGTATTATTTAGCCATATTGTCTGAGAGCTCACGCACTTTTATTGCAGCTATTAAGGCCAAAAGAAGAGTGTATATATTTGGAATGACTAGTTCACATCCTATCTGGAAACCCAATTCCTAAATGTCAAAGTCCTGACTATCTATGTTTTGTGCTATTGTATGTCATAAGGTCAATGATAAAGTTTGGTATTTGCCGAGGTGGAGGGGTAGGGTGATGTGTATGACAACAGAACACGAATAACCTTAAATGTGAAAAGATTTTAGGAAAAGATACAATATATATTGGATATATATTGCACCATCACACTTAAAAATCGTAGCAGAGCACTTGTATGTAGGAACTTAATAGGGGTCAAATACAAATGATTTTTTAAAAATCCAGTATATATAAGAAATATTGTCCTAAGATCTACAGATATTTTTGTAAAATCCATGATTCATCAAGACCGATAAGTTGCACATAATTTGATTCCTAGTATTATTATTAATAACAATTAATATTTGGTTAAAAATGGTCTATTTGCACAATATATCGATTTTTATCATACTGGTAGCATCACAAAATGGCTGTTATATCGAGCATATGGTTGCGTTAATATCTACCATTTATTTACTTATCGTTTTAGACTGATAATGTTTACTGAATGGCTGCATATATAATACGCCATATTGATAGCACAAAGTTCCAAAAGAGGTCAAGGTCAAATACGTAAACACATTCAAAAGGGCCTTAAATGTGCAATAATTAGTCTTTTTTGTTATTGCCATTCAATGCAAAAGCATATTAGTGTCAACAAATGACGATACACGTCTACATGTATGTACAACATAAATACGGTTAGTAAATTATTATGCAACTTCCCTATCTTTGAATAAGGAAATAAAGTGTTGTCACTAAACCAAGTGGTTTTGGTTCAATGAATTAAAAATATTTATCTCTCTAGAATCTTCAACCCAGATATAATACGTATATACCATTGTCACTATAGTGTGTAACTGTTAAGAACTATAGATGGAGCACGTATACCATTGTCACTGTAGTGTGTAACTGTTGACAACTATAGATGTAACATGCATGCCATTGTCACTGTAGGGTGTAACTGTTGACACATATAGATATAACATGCATACCATTGTCACTGTAGTGTATAACTGTTGACAACTATAGAAGGAACATGTATACCATTGTCACTGTAGTGTGTAACTGTTGAAAATATAGATGGAAAATGTATACCATTGTCACTGTAGTGCGAAACTGTTGACAACTATAGAGGGAACATGTATACCATTGTCACTGTAGTGTGTAACTGTTGACAACTATAGAAGGAAAATGTATACCATTGTCACTGTAGTGTGTAACTGTTGACAACTATAGAAGGAAAATGTATACCATTGTCACTGTAGTGTGTAACCGTTGACAACTATAGAGGGAACATGTATACCATTGTCACTGTAGGGTGTACCTGTTGACAACTATAGATGGAAAAGGTATACCATTGTCACTGTAGTGTGTAACTGTTGAAAATATAGATGGAAAATGTATACCATTGTCACTGTAGTGTGTAACTGTTGACAACTATAGAGGGAACATGTATACCATTGTCACTGTAGGGTGTAACTGTTGAAAATATAGATGGAAAATGTATACCATTGTCACTGTAGTGTGTAACTGTTGACAACTATAGAGGGAACATGTATACCATTGTCACTGTAGTGTAAAATTGTTGACAACTATATATGGAACATGTATACCATTGTCACTGTGGTGTAAAACTGTTGACAACTATAGAGGGAACATGTATACCATTGTCACTGTAGTGTTAAACTGTTGACAACTATAGAAGGAACATGTATACCATTGTCACTGTGGTGTGTAACTGTTGACAACTATATAGGGAACATGTATACCATTGTCACTGTAGTGTAAAATTGTTGACAACTATATATGGAACATGTATACCATTTTCACTGTAGTGTAAAACTGTTGACAACTTTATATGTAACATGTATACCAGTGTCACTGTAGTGTAAAACTGTTGACAACTATATATGGAACATGTATACCATTGTCACTGTGGTGTAAAACATAGAAGGAACATGTATACCATTGTCACTGTGGTGTGTAACTGTTGACAACTATATATGGAACATGTATACCATTGTCACTGTAGTGTGTAACTGTTGACAACTATAGAGGGAACATGTATACCATTGTCACTGTAGTGTAAAACTGTTGACAACTATAGAAGGAACATGTATACCATTGTCACTGTGGTGTGTAACTGTTGACAACTATATATGAAACATGTATACCATTGTCACTGTGGTGTGTAACTGTTGACAACTATATATGGAACATGTATACTATTGTCACTGTAGTGTAAAACTGTTGACAACTAAAGAGGGAACATGTATACAATTGTCACTGTAGTGTGTAACTGATATCAACTATACTTAGAACATGTATACCATTGTCACTGTAGTGTAAAACTGTTGACAACTATATATGGAACATGTATACCATTGTCACTGTAGTGTAACTGTTGACAACTATATATGGAACATGTATACCATTGTCACTGTAGTGTGTAACTGTGGACAACTATAGAGGGAACATGTACACCATTGTCACTGTAGTGTTACTGTTGACAACTATATATGGAACATGTATACCATTGTCACTGTAGTGTAACTGTTGACAACTATATATGGAACATGTATACCATTGTCACTATAGTGTAACTGTTGACAACTTAAAGGGAACATGTATACCATTGTCACTGTAGTGTAACTGTTGACAACTATATATGGAACATGTATACCATTGTCACTGTAGTGTAACTGTTGACAACTATAGAGGGAACATGTATACCATTGTCACTGTAGTGTAACTGTTGACAACTATAGAGGGAACATGTATACCATTGTCACTGTAGTGTATAACCGTTGACAACTATAGAGGGAACATGTATACCATTGTCACTGTAGTGTATAACCGTTGACAACTATAGAGGGAACATGTATACCATTGTCACTGTAGTGTGTAACTGTTGACAACTATAGAGGGGACATGTATACCATTGTCACTGTAGTGTAACTGTTGACAACTTTAGAGGGAACATGTATACCATTGTCACTGTCGTGTAACTGTTGACAACTATATATGGAACATGTATACCATTGTCACTGTAGTGTAACTGTTGACAACTATAGAGGGAACATGTATACCATTGTCACTGTAGTGTAACTGTTGACAACTATAGAGGGAACATGTATACCATTGTCACTGCAGTGTGTAACTGTTGACAACTATAGAGGGAACATGTATAACATTGTCACTGTAGTGTATAACCGTTGACAACTATAGAGGGAACATGTATACCATTGTCACTGTAGTGTGTAACTGTTGACAACTATAGAGGGGACATGTATACCATTGTCACTGTAGTGTAACTGTTGACAACTTTAGAGGGAACATGTATACCATTGTCACTGTAGTGTATAACCGTTGACAACTATAGAGGGGACATGTATACCATTGTCACTGTAGTGTAACTGTTGACAACTTTAGAGGGAACATGTATACCATTGTCACTGTAGTGTATAACCGTTGACAACTATAGAGGGGACATGTATAACATTGTCACTGTAGTGTAAAACTGTTGACAACTATAGAGGGAACATGTATAACATTGTCACTGTAGTGTAACTGTTGACAACTTTAGAGGGAACATGTATACCATTGTCACTGTAGTGTTTAACTGTTGACAACTATAGAGGGAACATGTATACCATTGTCACTGTAGTGTGTAACTGTTGACAACTATAGAGGGAACATGTATAACATTGTCACTGTAGTGTTTAACTGTTGACAACTATAGAGGGAACATGTATACCATTGCCAATGTAGTGTAACTGTTGACAACTATAGAAGGCACATGTATACCATTGTCACTGTAGTGTAAAATTGTTGACAACTATAGAGGGAACATGTATACCATTGTCACTGTGGTGTGTAACTGTTGAAAATATAGATGGAAAATGTATACCATTGTCACTGTCGTGTCAAACTGTTGACAACTATATATGGAACATGTATACCATTGTCACTGTAGTGTAAAACTGTTGACAACTATAGAAGGAACATGTATACCATTGTCACTGTGGTGTAAAATTGTTCACAACTATAGAGGGAACATGTATACCATTGTCACTGTAGTGTGTAACTGTTGACAACTATAGATGAAACATGTATACCATTGTCACTGTCGTGTCAAACTGTTCACAACTATAGATGGAACATGTATACCATTGTCACTGTGGTGTGTAACTGTTGAAAATATAGAGGGAACATGTATAGCATTGTCACTGTCGTGTTAAACTGTTGACAACTATATATGGAACATGTATACCATTGTCACTGTAGTGTAAAACTGTTGACAACTATAGAAGGAACATGTATACCATTGTCACTGTAGTGTAACTGTTGACATCTATAGAGGGAATATGTAAATCATTGTCACTGTAGTGTAACTGTTGACAACTATAGAGGGAACATGTATACAATTGTCACTGTAGTGTAGCTGTTGACAACTATAGAAGGAACATGTATACCATTGTCACTGTAGTGTAAAACTGTTGACAACTATAGAAGGAACATGTATACCATTGTCACTGTGGTGTGTAACTGTTGACAACTATAGAAGGAACATGTATACCATTGTCACTGTAGTGTATAACTGTTGACAACTATAGAGGGAACATGTATACCATTGTCACTGTAGTGTGTAACTGTTGACCACTATAGAGGGAACATGTATACCATTGTCACTGTAGTGTGTAACTGTTGAGAACTTAAAGGGAACATGTATACCATTGTCACTATAGTGTAACTGTTGACAACTTAAAGTGAATATGTATACCATTGTCACTGTAGTGTATAACTGTTGACAACTATAGAGGAAATATGTAAACCATTGTCACTGTAGTGTGTAAATGTTGACAAATATAGAGAGAACAAGTATACCATTGTCACTGTAGTGTATGACTGTTGACAACTATAGAGAGAACATGTATACCATTGTCACTGTAATGTATAACTGTGGACAACTATAGAGACAACATGTATACCATTGTCACTGTAGTGTGTAACTGTTGACACCTATAGATGGAACATGTATACCATTGTCACTGTAGTGTGTAACTGTTGGAAACTATATATGGAACATGTATACCATTGTCACTGTAGTGTGTAAATGTTGACAACTATAGAGGGAACATGTATACCATTGTCACTGTAGTGTATAACTGTTGACAACTATAGAGGGAACATGTATACCATTGTCACTGTAGTGTATAACTGTTGACAACTATAGAGGGAACATGTATACCATTGTCACTGTAGTGTATAACTGTGGACAACTATAGAGGGAATATGTATACCATTGTCACTGTAGTGTATAACTGTTGACAACTTTAAAGGGAATATGTATACCATTGTCACTATAGTGTAACTGTTGACAACTTAAAGGGAATATGTATACCATTGTCACTGTAGTGTGTAACTGTTGACAAATATAGAGGGAACATGTATACCATTGTCACTGTAGTGTTTAACTGTTGACAACTATAGAGGGTACATGTATACCATTGTCACTGTAGTGTGTAACTGTTGACAACTATAGAGGGAACATGTATACCATTGTCACTGTAGTGTGTAACTGTTGACAACTATAGAGGGAATATGCATACCATTGTCACTGTAGTGTATAACTGTTGACAACTATAGAGGGAACATGTATACCATTGTCACTGTAGTGTATAACTGTGGACAACTATAGAGGGAATATGTATACCATTGTCACTGTAGTGTATAACTGTTGACAACTTTAAAGGGAATATGTATACCATTGTCACTATAGTGTAACTGTTGACAACTTAAAGGGAATATGTATACCATTGTCACTGTAGTGTGTAACTGTTGACAAATATAGAGGGAACATGTATACCATTGTCACTGTAGTGTTTAACTGTTGACAACTATAGAGGGTACATGTATACCATTGTCACTGTAGTGTGTAACTGTTGACAACTATAGAGGGAACATGTATACCATTGTCACTGTAGTGTGTAACTGTTGACAACTATAGAGGGAATATGCATACCATTGTCACTGTAGTGTGTAACTGTTGACAACTATAGAGGGAACATGTATACCATTGTCACTGTAGTGTGTAACTGTTGACAACTATAGAGGGAATATGTATACCATTGTCACTGTAGTGTGTAACTGTTGACAACTATAGAGGGAACATGTATACCATTGTCACTGTAGTGTGTAAATGTTGACAACTATAGAGGGAATATGTATACCATTGTCACTGTAGTGTAACTGTTGACAACTATAGAGGGAATATGTATACCATTGTCACTGTAGTGTATAACTGTGGACAACTATAGAGGGAACATGTATACCATTGTCACTGTAGTGTATAACTGTGGACAACTATAGAGGGAATATGTATACCATTGTCACTGTAGTGTATAACTGTGGACACATATAGAGACAACATGTATACCATTGTCACTGTAGTGTATAACTGTGGACAACTATAGAGGGAACATGTTTACCATTGTCACTGTAGTGTATAACTGTGGACACCTATAGAGACAACATGTATACCATTGTCACTGTAGTGTAACTGTTGACAACTATAGAAGGAAAAGGTATACCATTGTCACTGTAGTGTATAACTGTGGACAACTATAGAGGGAACATGTATACCATTGTCACTGTAGTGTATAACTGTGGACAACTATAGAGGGAATATGTATACCATTGTCACTGTAGTGTATAACTGTGGACACCTATAGAGACAACATGTATACCATTGTCACTGTAGTGTATAACTGTGGACAACTATAGTGGGAATATGTATACCATTGTCACTGTAGTGTGTAACTGTTGAGAACTTAAAGGGAACATGTATACCATTGTCACTATAGTGTAACTGTGGACAACTATAGCGGGAACATGTATACCATTGTCACTGTAGTGTATAACTGTGGACACCTATAGAGACAACATGTATACCATTGTCACTGTAGTGTAACTGTTGACAACTATAGAAGGAATATGTATACCATTGTCACTGTAGTGTGTAACTGTTGACAACTATAGAGGGAACATGTATACCATTGTCACTGTAGTGTATAACTGTTGACAACTATAGAGGGAACATGTATACCATTGTCACTGTAGTGTATAACTGTGGACAACTATAGTGGGAATATGTATACCATTGTCACTGTAGTGTGTAACTGTTGAGAACTTAAAGGGAACGTGTATACCATTGTCACTATAGTGTAACTGTTGACAACTTAAAGGGAATATGTATACCATTGTCACTGTAGTGTATAACTGTGGACAACTATAGAGGGAACATGTATACCATTGTCACTGTAGTGTGTAACTGTTGGAAACTATATATGGAACATGTATACCATTGTCACTGTAGTGTGTAACTGTTGGAAACTATATATGGAACATGTATACCATTGTCACTGTAGTGTGTAACTGTTGACAACTATATATGGAACATGTATACCATTGTCACTGTAGTGTGTAACTGTTGACAACTATAGATGGAACATGTATACCATTGTCACTGTAGTGTGTAACTGTTGACAACTATAGAGGGAACATGTATACCATTGTCACTGTAGTGTATAACTGTGGACAACTATAGAGGGAATATGTATACCATTGTCACTGTAGTGTGTAACTGTTGAGAACTTAAAGGGAACATGTATACCATTGTCACTGTAGTGTATAACTGTTGACAACTATAGAGGGAACATGTATACCATTGTCACTGTAGTGTATAACTGTGGACAACTATAGAGGGAACATGTATACCATTGTCACTGTAGTGTATAACTGTTGACAACTATAGAGGAAATATGTATACCATTGTCACTGTAGTGTATAACTGTTGACAACTATAGAGGGGACATGTATACCATTGTCACTGTAGTGTATAACTGTGGACACATATAGAGACAACATGTATACCATTGTCACTGTAGTGTGTAACTGTTGACAACTATAGAGGGAACATGTATACCATTGTCACTGTAGTGTATAACTGTTGACAACTATAGAGGGAACATGTATACCATTGTCACTTTAGTGTATAACTGTTGACAACTATAGATGGAACATGTATACCATTGTCACTGTAGTGTGTAACTGTTGACAACTATAGAGGGAACATGTATACCATTGTCACTTTAGTGTATAACTGTTGACAACTATAGAGGGAACATGTATACCATTGTCACTTTAGTGTGTAACTGTTGACAACTATAGAGGGAATATGAATACCATTGTCACTGTAGTGTATAACTGTTGACAGCTATAGTGGGAACACGTATACCATTGTCACTGTAGTGTGTAACTGTTGACAACTATAGATGGAACATGTATACCATTGTCACTGTAGTGTGTAACTGTTGACAACTATAGAGGGAACATGTATACCATTGTCACTGTAGTGTATAACTGTGGACAACTATAGAGGGAATATGTATACCATTGTCACTGTAGTGTGTAACTGTTGAGAACTTAAAGGGAACATGTATACCATTGTCACTGTAGTGTATAACTGTTGACAACTATAGAGGGAACATGTATACCATTGTCACTGTAGTGTATAACTGTGGACAACTATAGAGGGAACATGTATACCATTGTCACTATAGTGTAACTGTGGACAACTATAGCGGGAACATGTATACCATTGTCACTGTAGTGTATAACTGTGGACACCTATAGAGACAACATGTATACCATTGTCACTGTAGTGTAACTGTTGACAACTATAGAGGAAATATGTATACCATTGTCACTGTAGTGTATAACTGTGGACAACTATAGAGGAAATATGTATACCATTGTCACTGTAGTGTATAACTGTTGACAGCTATAGTGGGAACACGTATACCATTGTCACTGTAGTGTGTAACTGTTGACAACTATAGATGGAACATGTATACCATTGTCACTGTAGTGTGTAACTGTTGACAACTATAGAGGGAACATGTATACCATTGTCACTGTAGTGTATAACTGTGGACAACTATAGAGGGAATATGTATACCATTGTCACTGTAGTGTGTAACTGTTGAGAACTTAAAGGGAACATGTATACCATTGTCACTGTAGTGTATAACTGTTGACAACTATAGAGGGAACATGTATACCATTGTCACTGTAGTGTATAACTGTGGACAACTATAGAGGGAACATGTATACCATTGTCACTATAGTGTAACTGTGGACAACTATAGCGGGAACATGTATACCATTGTCACTGTAGTGTATAACTGTGGACAACTATAGAGGGAACATGTATACCATTGTCACTATAGTGTAACTGTGGACAACTATAGAGGGAACATGTATACCATTGTCACTATAGTGTAACTGTGGACAACTATAGCGGGAACATGTATACCATTGTCACTATAGTGTAACTGTGGACAACTATAGAGGGAACATGTATACCATTGTCACTGTAGTGTATAACTGTGGACAACTATAGAGGGGACATGTATACCATTGTCACTGTAGTGTATAACTGTGGACACATATAGAGACAACATGTATACCATTGTCACTGTAGTGTGTAACTGTTGACAACTATAGAGGGAACATGTATACCATTGTCACTGTAGTGTATAACTGTTGACAACTATAGAGGGAACATGTATACCATTGTCACTGTAGTGTATAACTGTGGACACATATAGAGACAACATGTATACCATTGTCACTGTAGTGTGTAACTGTTGACAACTATAGAGGGAACATGTATACCATTGTCACTGTAGTGTATAACTGTTGACAACTATAGAGGGAACATGTATACCATTGTCACTTAAGTGTATAACTGTTGACAACTATAGAGGGAACATGTATACCATTGTCACTGTAGTGTGTAACTGTTGACAACTATAGAGGGAACATGTATACCATTGTCACTTTAGTGTATAACTGTTGACAACTATAGAGGGAACATGTATACCATTGTCACTTTAGTGTGTAACTGTTGACAACTATAGAGGGAATATGTATACCATTGTCACTGTAGTGTATAACTGTTGACAGCTATAGTGGGAACACGTATACCATTGTCACTGTAGTGTGTAACTGTTGACAGCTATAGAGGGAACATGTATACCATTGTCACTGTAGTGTATAACCGTTGACAACTATAGAGGGAACATGTATACCATTGTCACTGTAGTGTATAACTGTTGACAACTATAGAGGGAACATGTATACCATTGTCACTGTAGTGTATAACCGTTGACAACTATAGAGGGAACATGTATACCATTGTCACTGTAGTGTGTAAATGTTGACAACTATAGAGGGAATATGTATACCATTGTCACTGTGTGTAACTGTTGGAAACTATAGAGGGAACATGTATACCATTGTCACTGTAGTGTGTAACTGTTGGAAACTATAGATGGAACAAGTATACCATTGTCACTGTGTGTAACTGTTGGAAACTATAGAGGGAACATGTATACCATTGTCACTGTAGTGTATAACTGTTGACAACTATTGATGTAACATGTATACCATTGTCACTGTAGTGTATAACTGTTGACAACTATAGAGGGAACATGTATACCATTGTCACTGTAGTGTGTAACTGTTGGAAACTATAGATGGAACATGTATACCATTGTCACTGTAGTGTGTAACTGTTGGAAACTATAGATGGAACATGTATACCATTGTCACTGTAGTGTGTAACTGATGGAAACTATAAATGGAACATGTATTCCATTGTCATTGTAGTGTGTAACTGTTGACAACTATAGATGGTACATGTATACCATTGTCACTGTAGTGTGTAACTGTGGACAACTATAGAGGGAACATGTATACCATTGTCACTGTGGTGTGTAACTGTTGACAACTATAGATGTAACATGTATACCGTTGTCACAGCAGTTTAACTGTTGACAACTATAGAGAGAGCATATATAACAATGCCACTGCAGTGTGTGAAAGATGCCATTATAGGGTGCACGTTTTGGAAAAGTAAGATAGAACGTGCATATCTTTGTCAGGGTGACAACTGTTACATACTATAGGTTGAACATGTATGATAAATTATCTGAGTTTTAGAAACCGGAGGACTATTACATGTCTCTAGTTATGTTATTCAAGTTGTTATGTAGATGACAAAACAATGGATTGTAGTTGTGAAAGCATAACTTATGATCTCCTTATCACCGCTTTTGTATAGCTTATTTGGCGTTTACATCGTGTGTTTAAAAAAAATGTGCACGGAAGTGATGTGAAGAAAAATGATTACATTAAAACAACAAATGTGTTATTTACAATGGAAAAACAATCCTGGCTCCCAGTCGTTTTATGTTATCTTTAGTTTCCACTTCTAATATTCTTAAAATAATCCCTGCAAGCCGATATACGAACAGTCAGCTAGCATATTATTCTGTCTACGTCTTTGTTCGATTTTATGCAAATATTGATCCGCTGTGCTTCCGAGTTTGTGTTCATTTTTTCGTAATCTTTATGACAAATAACATGTCGATATTACTACGAATTAGTCCCAGTAAAACATTTCCACTTAGTAAGAAAACCATTTCACTAAACTATTATCCCCTAACTGTCAACGTAAAGGAACGTAAACACTAAGTAATAAGTCAATTTGAAAGTTGAGAACAGAATAGTTAGCTTATTTTCCCATTCTTTGAGCCTAATTCAATCTCAATTGTAAGACTAATCAATAATAAATTAGTTTTAAAGATAACAAAGATGGTCTTATTATTACAGGTTTACATTAATTGGTTAAACATCAATAGAATATTAATTATCATTATAAACACACGTTGGTTAGAGCGCTAATTAGATTTGCTTTACGCACGTTAATTCATACAATGTATGCTTAAACTGTTGAAAAAAGTTAAACTAATTCTTTCTAACATGCATAATCCGTTACTTCATATATAAACTTACCAGTTTAAATCCTCATGTAGACTCCATCACATATATAAACATTTTCTCAAAAAACTTTAATTTCACACAAATCATCATTTCACTTGAAGTAATCCATTGCACTATGTCGGAAACCAAACATCAAACGCCCATATAATCGCGATTATTTCAGTTACATTGTAAGCATCTATAAAACATATATAAAAACTTCAATAAAAAAACTATTCTATAAAAACTTAATTACAATAAAATCACATTGACATTGCTGTAAAGCTAAACGCCATCCATTTCACAATGCTGTATGCGATTATAACAACACGATTCGTTATATGTCGCATACTATAATCTAACTTTGCTCAGATATATTGACAAATGTTGTAAAGCGAACGGAGATCACGAGTCGGCTGTATGTGGTATTGATCGTGAACAACGACACTACGTTTGATCAAAGAAATGCCAATAATTTCAGCGTTTTGATTCTCGTCGTATATATATAAAGAATATCAGTTATATTCGATAGGGAATATATAACAATATTAGTGTGTTATTCAGCTGTGTATGTTTCGCAAATCCGTGTGAAGATCCGCTCTTATAAAAATTGGGAATGTTTAAGTTGCTAGATGATTTGTTCTATGATTTTTTATATTTACTATGCATTCATGTATTTTGTTTGTTTGAATATTTATTGGGGTATCCCGGCAACAATTGTTCAGTAGTATTCGACGTCCAATTCCTGTAAATAGTATTCCAGGACTGTATCCCAACCAGAGCTTGTCTATATCCTTTCACAAGTAGTCGACAATTTATTCACATTTTGGAGGCAGATGACGAATGTATTCTGACAAAGTATAACACGCACTTGATTATCTGTAAAACATTATTTGAAATAACAAGACGAACGTTTAAAGAACGTCATTGACACGTAAGAACGTATAAAGAACGTCCCTAACAAGTAAGAACGTCCCTAACAAGTCAGAACGTATAAAAACGTCCCTAACAAGTCAGAACGTATAAAAACGTCCCTGACAAGTAAGAACAACATCCTTTCTCGTGTTATAGTTTTTATAAGGAGTTCATAATAAAGAACAAGTTGATGAAAAGTTCGAGAAAAAAGGAAACACTCGATTTGAAGTATACTGTCGTACAAAGGGTCCATTGTACAGACTGAATGTATTCGTATACTCACCGATCACTATTGAGCTGTAAGACTTCTCTTACACTTGGCCACAATGGTAGCCACTTCGCTGTGGATTGACACCCTCACTGGTACCCATTCAAGCATTTAGGTAAAGATAGCATTGTGTGTTATACTAGCCCATCGGCGCCGACTATGACAATATTGCCTATATCTATGGTAGGCCTATTTGATATGTACACGATGTCTTATATCCGACCGTTTCTCGCAATTTGCCTTGACGGGGATTGCATCCGTACCTATCAGCCATAACCCACACCACTTAAATCCGGACCACGATTCCACACAAGGGTATCATGTACGTATGTTAATAATTCGTGATATACTTAAAAAGACAATACATGTATTCGTGTTTAACAATTTCTGTGCACACAAAACATCAGTTCGCCAGGGTCTAAAGCTAAATAATACAAATCATTCCAAATTCAATGATAAATATTTTACTTAATCAGTCTATATCAAACATAGCGTAGCCTGTTCCTTTCCAGTAACATATGGCGATGGTATACAGTACGGAGATATTATCCTGTTCTTGAACTTCATGCATAAAATTATGAAATACACGTTTCTGGCGTTAAATGTATCAATTTCCGCGGGTACGTTGCGATTGCAATATCGGTCCTTCAGATGTGTGCTTGTTTTACACCTTAAATGTCTCCGCAATACTTCCAGTGTATGATAGCTATACAACAAGTGTTATGAAATATAAACACGATATCATATGTTACAATATTCTAGTCGAAAGTCGTCGAAGATCGTATCAAATTATCTGTACTATATTATATGTTTCGTACGTCTTCGTGATATCGAGAAAGTGGTAACATAATAATCACAGGTGTACTACATGTAAAACTTCTGCAAGCCGGATGTTTTGTAAAAAAATTGTGCTTTAAAATACGTTTGTTTTTCAAATTTTGAATGAGCTAAAAAGTCACCGAACAAAGAATAAGCAAATACTTAAAATCTATTCTTAACCATGAGGTTCGGCTTATACGATACGCTCGTATCAGTATTATTAACCATTTTAAGCGCCTGTGATGTCTTCCTTTCGAGATCATTTCACATCTTTATTATTGCAAGTATTTCACGCTGGCATTATGACGTCATTTTTATCTAGATAACACATATGATACCGTGTAATAAACAACGTGTATGTTACAACCGCACGGCGTGCTTGCTTTTGTAACTAACACCGGTTTCGTTAGTCTCCTCGTAATTATGAAAGTGAGACCACTCAGTTTTGTTTTGGCAAGGGCGGCAAATGCAGCTTTTTGATTCGTTATGATCGTACAGGGATGTTACTGTGCGTCGAACTAGCCATAGTTAAAGCTTGGAATTGACGGAGTTGCTGAGAAGGTTGTCCAGTGTTTGGCTTATGCTGTAGCGGGTTTCGCCGCGTTGTTCCAGAGAAGCAACATTAGGTTGGCGTATCGGCTGTGAGACAACGGAGGTTGGACGTCGGTAGTGGAAGTTTGATGTAGCGTGTTTCTCGTAGTTTGGGCTACTGTGAATTTAGTAAGTCAGGTAAGGACGGGCTGGTGTTGTTGGTAGTAGCTGGAAACGTTGCATAGTTCCATAAGGTGTGTCCGTGTTCAACTTGGTAGCATTGGAGCCGGTGTTAGGTTCGCGTTGGTTTCGTTTATGTTGAGCCACTAGAATACGTTCGTGTATATCTACTTATTTTCTGTTAGTTAAGTGAGAAGTCTAGCTGAACGATATTTCATAGTCGTTGAACACTTCTCTCTGTTTGCTAGCCCCGTTATATTAAGTCAGTTTCTCTGTACGTTTAAGCTATTCTAAGCTGACTTGTCCAAACCCCCTCCTTCTGGTTTAATCCTTCTTGTTCGAACCCTTACGTTAGTCTTTAAGACTTATGCTGGTCGCGGCTATAGATCCTACTTCTATATAGGTGATTGTTTGTGAATATTGAATGAATTTAGTGTGTTGGTTGTCAACCCACATCTCTTGTGAAAGACTAGTAGTCGAAACTAGTCAGTGAAACTATATTCTCTGGCCTTGGTGTTTATTAATTGGGGACTCTGCACGTTATACTTTATTGTGTTAAGGTAGTGAATTTTGCTCACATTATCGTATACAATTAATGTACCGATATTAATCCAAGAAAATATTTCGAAAACATAACAATGCTGTACGTTATGTTGGATCTGATCTCACGGTTTATGCTAAGATCACAAACGGTAGCTTCTGGTCTGATAGGTACATTGTGTATCATAGTAATTTGACTATATTGTAGATTGTTTGACAAAATAATGACATCAGGACAGAAAACAAAAGGCAAACGTTTCTTTTTGATATAATTTTATAATATGTGATAGAAACTATTTTTAGGTTTGGCCATGTGCAATGTAAATTAGGTTACGTTATCGTTTTTGCATTAGCCATGACAATACTATTTTGCATCAGCCATGTCAATACTATTTTGCATAAGCCATGAAAAAACTATTTTGCATCTGTCATGACAATACTATTTTGCATTAGCCATGACAATACTATTTTGCATCAGCCATGACAATACTATTTTGCATCAAACATGACAATACTATTTTGCATCAGCCATGAAACACTATTTTGCATTAGCCATGACAGCACTATTTTGCATCAGTCATGGCAATACTATTTTGCATCAGCAATGACAATACTATTTTGCATCAGCCATGAAACGCTTTTTTGCATTAGCCATGACAACACTATTTTCCATCAGCCATGACAATATTATTTTGCATCAGCCATGAAATACTATTTGCATCAGCCATGACAATATTATTTTGCATCAGCCATGACAATACTATTTGCATCAGCCATGACAATATTATTTTGCATCAGCCATGACAATACTATTTGCATCAGCCATGACAATATTATTTTGCATTAGCCATGACAATACTATTTAGCATCAGCCCTGACAAATCTATTTTGCATCAGCCGTGGCAATATTTTTTGCATAAGCCATGGAAATATTATTTTGCATAAGCCATCGAAATACTATTTTGCATCAGCCATGACAATACTATTTTCCATTAGCCATGACAATATTACTTTGTATCAACCATGACAATACTATTACAAATTAAAACCAAAGAAGAACAAAACTGATTTTATTTAGATTTGTACAACGTATACATAGTCTGATTTACAATTATAACAAATATAGTCACATGTAAAATAATAACGTGATGTATATACAAAAAGCAAGGTGACACTTTATTTAGACAACTTGTCTTTGTTATAAACATGAATGTATTACACCCAGTGGTACCAAGTTCTGAAAGGAATCTCCAGAAAATAGCGTATAGCTCTCCGTCTTTCCTCGTAAATTGCGATTATAGACTGGGTTGCGTTTATTACCATATGATGTTACGATAATTGTGTATCAGAACACACAGCACTGTTGGAATTGTTTGCATCATTATATCGCTGGCTTGGCATGAGAATGTCGTAAGTAAAAACTCGATATTTTGAGAAAACAATAAACAACTGTCTGAAATTTACCCTTTACTTATGGAAAAACAAACATTTACAACTTCATTTTGGTCGACATGACAAGTTCAGATTTTCATGCCAATAGGCTCATAGGAAGCGTCTTATATGATGCAGGTTTCAAATGTGTATGTGTCTTATAAGGTCGTAAGTAGTAGTTACGACCTTCTCATTCTAAGCCAGTGATATATAGAACTACTGGCCTCGTTGCGTTTCTGTTTGTCTTACTCCCACAAAAGGAAACAACTACAGCAGCCAATAAATCACGTGTGTAGTGTAGCTAACTCCTAATTATCATATACGTATTCTAACAACAACTCAACTCGTAAGTACAAAAAGAGTATTTTATATATTCTATACTTTTAGAAAACAAAATAAAACTGTCCGAAAATTACTCTTTATCTGTTTTTTTTTGGTCAACAAGACAAAATCGATTTTTATTTAAAAAAGGTTCATAATCTTGAAGCGCATTGCTATAATGATTTTAAAAATGTATCAGTCTTACAAGACCATAAGTAGTACTTACGACCTTCTCATTATAAGCCAGAGAAATACCAAAAATCTTACCAAAAATAAAACAACTTCAAATAACCACATAGTTGATATTTCTGTAGGTCAAACTATTCGCCAATTTTGAATTTCAGATATTTAGCCCCTTTTTTTTTCTTTGTATCCTTAAAAAGGGCAAAAATTAACGTTGGGAGAAATGGTGGCAGCGTTTTAAATTTGTTAGCTCACCAATATTAATTTTCTACGTAGATAACTTAAACACGTATACAGTATACTATGGTATTGTTCTGTCATTCTATATTATTACAAGTATATATTATGCGTGTAACCCATGGAACTATAAAGAATTCTCGCTAACTAAGGGGGAATAACGCATCAATAAATCCACACGACACCAAATTATATACCCTACCGAGTTATTCCATCGTGTTATGTCAATATTTATATATCGGGTGTTTTACTTGTATTTCACACTCATATCCGTAAAAGGCAATGACGTTTCTCACAGTACATATGTCGCAAATACGAGGGTCAGTCAAGAAAAACTGAGAGTTGGTGAATAATGATCAGGAGAATAAGTGTCCGTATATTCTCTATACATTATCGTGAAACATGGTATCTCATCGATGTTATGGCGAATACCAATTCTGGATTTGAAAATTTGATTCTTGTTGCCTGGCAACCGAAGAAGACAACTCGAAGACATGCGTTCGCGCTGTCTATAGAACACAATTATGCGTTGCTATGGACACATAAAGTTATATCGAACATTTTCAAACTTATTTTTTGTTTTGTTATACATTAAGCTATCAGATATACTTAATTATGGTTGATTTGTTCCTCCAATATAGAAAATATACTTGATGGAACTATTAATTGTCACTTTATTTGTTGATATTAAGACCAACATTTTTCCCCACCCAAAAGAACGCATGAAGTTTTTCAAAAGCAAAGTTATATTTTTATTTCTATTATGGTCACTGGACTCCATTAGATACATTCATAATCCTCCTGAGCAGAAATTATGATTTCAGTGATTAGTTTTAGAATACCATGGCAACGCAAAGAACACATGCCGAGAAAATCAATAAAATGCGGGTAAAATTGTTGCTAGGCAACTAAACAATACAGCATTAGTGACCATTATATAATAAACACCCAGAATTATTTATTATATACGATTCTACAAGATACACATGTTAGTTGTACTAAATTACGCTGTATAAAGTTGAAATAAACGTTCGAATTGACAACAAAATCAGTCTCCAAGTCGGTGGCGCGAACGCATACCCTTTAGTGATGTTCTTTGGTTGCCTGGCAACTTTATTTACAATCCAATATCCGATCACGGAATTCATCAGAATATCCGCAATGAATAATAGTTGACGATAATTGGTAGAAAATATAATTGTATAGACATTTTGAAGGCTTTATTTAACAACTCTCAATTTTTCTTGACTGACCCTCGTATTTCACACTTGCTTATTCGAATAACAGTGTGAAGAATTACGTGATCAAATGAATGCCGTTTTACACTAAAGATTATTGCGATATCGTCTGCTAACGGTGAGTTTTTTCTTGATTATAACGATCGTGCATTTAATATGGTTATATTATATAGCCTAAAGTACATTCCGTATGTGTAAAAATACCCGACAAGTACCGAGTTCGCTCTATCTTTAGCTGTTTATAATTGATGCTCGACCAAATGCAGTTTCCAACCGAGTGTAATAATTTGGTCGAGCATCAATTAAAAACAGCTGCTCGACCAAATACAGTTTCCAACCGAGTGTAATAATTTGGTCGAGCATCGATTAAAAACAGCTAAAGATATAGCGATAATACTGCATTACCGTTATGAAAATGTTTGTTTTCATCATATCAATCAATCAAGGCAGTATAATAAATTCAAATAACGTATATTGGTTTTACCATTAGGTGGTGTACAGACCCGGGTCAATGTCTGTAGCTAATTATGGCGTACATCATCATCACCAGATATTGATACCAGTGCAAATAGTTCAAGTCAGCTCCAAGCTCTTTTTAATAATAATAACCATAATTATACTCATAACCTTAATACTATCTCGATTTTATATTATTTTGGTAACTGTATCATTGATAAAATGAGTTTAATGAAAAAAGCTTTTTGTGTAAAATTTATATTTTTCTATCAAGAATATGTTTTTAGATTTACTCTTTATCAATTATACAGTTAGCAGTGTTTGCATTTACACCGTTTAGCACATGTGACTTATATATCACTGGCTTAGAATGAGAAGGTCGTAACTACTAGTTTCGACCTTATAAGACTGATCCATATTTGAAATCTGCATCATAATGCGCTTCTTATTATGAGCCTATTTTTCTGAAAATTGGAACTTGTAATCTTGACCAAAACGAAGTTGTAAAAGCTTGTTTTTCCATAAATAAAGAGTAACTTTCAGATATCGCTGGCTTAGAATGAGAAAGTCGTAACTACTTCTTTCGACCTTATAAGACTGATCCATATTTGAAATCTGCATCACAATGCGCTCATTATGGGCCTATTTTCCTGAAAATTGGAACTTGTAATGTTGACCAAAATGAAGTTGTAAAAGCTTGTTTTTCCATAAATAAAGAGTAACTTTCAGACAGATTTTGATTTTGTACTTTCAGCCTTATCATTCTAAGCAAGCGATATTACTTTTGACCAACTATTTGATATAGTACATGTACATCAAAATGATTTGCTTATTGTATCTAATACCCTAGTCACATTTGCCCTACGAGTTCCGTACGAGCTCCGTACGAGTTGATTTTTCTGAACTCGCAAGACGTCCGTACGGAGCCCGTACGGATATCGAGACTCGTACGAGCATCGTACGGATTTTCACAATTCGCAGAGGACTCGGTGATCTGGTGAAAACTATCCATTCTGTACAACTCGTACGAGATCCGTACGAGTTGTGACCGGATGCAAATATGTAAATATATAGGATTATAATATTTCAGACTCGAACGAGTTTGTATATCCTTTGTGACCGTAGCATTAATAACACGTTGAAAAAACGCTTTTGAAATAAAACATGCGCTATACCTCTTTATGGAAGCCGTGTAAGTTGAAACATTCTATTACATGACTCAATTTGTGTTCTGTGCTTTACTTTTATTTCCCAATTTCAATTTATTTACAACATGTGCAAAGTAGAACTAGCATATGTACTTATAATATAACATTCACATATAAGTTCATTATTGTACAATGTCATACAATTCGCTGACTTAGAACGAGAAGATCGTAAGTGAAAAGTCAATATTTTGAGAAAAACAAGAAAAACTGTCCGAAAATTACTGTTTACGTATGGTTAAACTAGCTGTTTCAACATTTTAGACGGCAACATGACAAGTTCCTATTTTCAGGAAAATAGGCTTATAAGAAGCGCCCTGTGATGCTGATTTTAAGGTCCTTCTAATTCAAGCCAGCGAATTGTATACTAAGTCCTCAATGATGCTGAACGTGTTTTAGTTGCCACTAAATCAGAATACTTGAAACAATGGACCGAAACTTAACTTGATAGTGTTTGCCTCCCCCAACATGAGCTATGTCCCGAAGTGATGAGTTTATTAGGCAGGTTGAACAATTAAATAGCGTTATATAACAAAAAAAGGCGGACTACGAATTTTCCCTGCTTCCTAACTTAAATCATTTGGCGTTGACGGGATATTTTATCTCATCCCTTGGTTAGAAGTAATATAGAAGAAGAATCGAACTTATCGAAAAAGAAAAAACACATTTGGTGATTCAATTTTGATTGTTATTGCTTAACCAGTCTTTAAACTAATTTGATAATTTTATCATTTGATATGTAAATACACACGACACACCTTGCATATTGTACATGCTATCTCTCGTATCTAAGTAAACAATTGTATCACAACGCTTGAACTTAGTATTACACTAATACTTTAGATAAACAAAAATGTATCATTATCAAATATTTGAATGATGAATTCTTTGTTTTAAGACTCCGAGTGGATGAAACTGAGACTTAAACGTGTTTGTAAGTTTGCGCAAATAAATGAGTCAATCTATGCGATGTAACTCGATCAATCCGTGTACTAGTATACAAGTATTATGTTCGTACTTGTATTTTTAAAGGATGTGTCTTGAGTTATCTTGTCTTACTATCAAACTATAGGTCACGTATTTCACTGGGTACGTGATTCGGCATAACATTTATACGTTGATTGGAAATTAATTGTTTCACGTACTAAAATCCCAATAGAGGAAAACGCGACAACCATGACGACAAAACTGAGTGATTGGAGGGATATACTTATTCTTGGAATATATTTTGCATTTGTGTTGGCAGTTGCTATTGGTGTAAGTGGTTTTGTTTTACTACAATAATGGCTTGCGTTTTCCAATTATAACTTTGGACAACCATGCTAGTTATAATAAATATGGGGGATTTCTTAGACTGACGTGCCCGTGTAATACATGTGCTGTGTTTGCCATGGTCTGTAAGTCATAAGATGCGTTTATTTAGAGATTATATCCATTCCTTCGATCGTAGGGTGCACAAAATTATAGTGTTGTGCGATCAAACGGAACAACAAAGTCACTTTCTGGTATTGGGTCTTGCTCTTTCCACGACGTCTTCCTCTGACCATGGCATAAATCGTTTTGGCTTCATTTATTAGAAAAATATATACATACTTCAAGTCTTGATCACATTCAAGCTTCTCCAGATCCCCGTTCGTGGTATTTCTGGCAACTTCTTCGGTACTGTTAAGGTGCCCGTTTGGACATTGCATACTCGTATTAGTATCGTAACGATTCATTTAACTCGTAGAGGACACGGGACCTTAGTGGAAATATTTCACCACCAGTTCCTGAGTTGTCTGTGAACTCTTATAAATGTTACAAAATATATGAGTTAAGCAGACACGGAAAATAGCACCCAAACTCTCAGTTTTCCTCATTTCTTTTTTAACTAGCCGAGCACAGGAAATACGATTTAAGTCGGGATCGAGAAGCAAATACGAGAATCGCACGTACGAGCTTTACCGATCATACATTTATGTTAGGTTTGCTTGAGCTGAACAAACGTGACTTAACTGGTAATCAGAAATAAATTAAACATGTATTAACTTTGTATGTACTGTATACTCTGACATTGTTAAAAGTAAACCACAATACACAATCAGGGAGATACACTATCTATACATAACATCTTGACCGAAAGGCAACGCATCTGAATATGTGACTGCAGTATGACAAGGATTGCGCCCTTCATTATCCATGACATAGGAGCTTTATACCAACCCCGGCTGCATTTCAAACGAAACCGCTCATTGACTCCATGCCATATTTTATAATAAACATTTTGTTATATGTCATGCAACGATATTCTGCGATATTCTAGTGCTCGTTTTTGCACATGTATGTCACGACGTATATTCTATCAGAGGAGCAAAAAAAAAGAATTATTATTCTATATAACATTTCAGATAAAACACCAGCTACACAAGTCATGCACGTTCTACATATAGTCATGTTGTTGTGTTTATTATTATAATAGTTTGGTAAACTATAGCTGTTTTAAAAATCAGTTTTAAAAATCTGTATACCCAGTGTCACTCGTCACAATGGTAGCCAAATTGGTAATTTGAAATGATTATGCTCATGCTGTTTCTATGTAACACTAATTTACAGGCAAAACTTTTATTTATACACGTATGTATTTCCAGTCGTCATGTCGGAAGGGAAGGAATTCAGTGAAAGGTTATTTCCTTGCAGGGCGGAACATGCACTGGCTACCGGTAAGAAATTGAGTACTTCACGTTTTGATCTAAATACGACAGCAGTAGAATATACATTGTACACTACGCTAAAATTGAGAATTGGTGAGAAAAAATACTCTTAGGTTTACACTAACATCCACATTTTGACAGGGTAACGTTCCCATAGAGTGTATGTATATCACTAGCTTCAAACAAGTAGGTCGTAAGTACTTATTATACTCATAAATATTAGCAATCTGCACCACAAGGCGCTTCTTATTATTATATAGTGAAAATCTGAACAGGACATGTTGGTTTACATTGAAAAAACTTGTTGTTCCTGAAGTAAATAATAGTTTTCAGACATTTGTTTGTTCTCTTATGATAATTATATAATCCTAACGCCCTTCGCATGCTAATGCCTTGGTTCCACTAAGACGTTTTTGCGACGGCGATGTACTCGCGATTTGATGAATGTGCATTGACAAGCATAGGGAAAAGGGTCCTCGTGGTCGAGTGGAAGCCTCGAGGTAGTTTTTAGAAACTTTGTGATATCCCTGTTCCCAAACAACCCGAGAGTGGGACCAATGCATAAGCCAGCGATATACCTGCATAGCATTATTTTGTTCGTTTTCAAATCAAACGACACAATAAAGTAAATATTAACATTAACAAATATGAAAAAATAAATACACAAATGGTCATCGTCCTATCTTGACGACGAGGTATGTTTGTTTTGGGCTTTATTCATTTTCTCAAAGGTATCTTAGTTATATACAGTGGTCAGTTTGGGTTAATGGTGTGCCTGTGTTACCAGCCACTACTGCCCTCCTCTATAAAATGCTAAGACACGCATGGTCGTAGATAGTTTGCCAAAAGATGGGTAGCAGACAGGGAAGGAAGCTTTCAACAGAAACAGTACAGCGTCGAACGCACGAAACGGAAGACACAGTTCATAACCAGAAATAAATTAAGGATACACATATTTTATATATAATTAATTAAATTAATAATTAACCAAGAAAAATATAATCAAAATTATACTGACGTTACATTTTTAATTATTTACTATGTTCAAGACAAAGCGACCATCAAATGCATATACTTTTTACCCGTATAATAACAGCGGTTCCTAATTTTCATTATCATTTTAATCATTAAATGCAATAAAGTTGTTGGATGAATTTGTTCAAAATATAGTATCACTACATTCAAACATACCAAACATAATCCTGGTGACTCATTAGCTCAGTGTCGTGTATGCAGTACAGGTGTGTCTAATGCTGTCATAATTCACAGCGTGTCCTTTCTTGTACTTTGATATTGATTAAGATGTCTACAGACAAGCGTTTGTTTACATATTAATACGTGCATTGTTTGTGTACCAAGTGACCAGTCGCCAGTGATGAGGCCAATGCACTTAATCATTATGTCGGAGGTTGTTTGTCGAAGTTTTTATTTGTATACCTTGTATTATGTAAGTATCGTATAATTGACCGACCATACGTCATACGTATGTCAACTGAAAAGTTAACTTACAAATAAAGGGGTCTAGTTTTGGACTTAAAACTTGAAACTGTGCATGTGTTTGCATCATCGTAAGGAGTCATTGAAAATGTTCGACAATACTCATCCGACAAATGCTAAGGCGTGCTTATCTCGGGTTTGTCGAAAGGTCAATGTATCTCTAACATATACAAACTGCATCACTGTTTATTTATAGTGCGTTATTTCAGAGGTTTTCAATTTAAAGGCCCACCTGTATTAATCAGACTGTCAACGGATCCTAACGATATGTGACCTTTCAATAGTATTGGTAAAATTAGATTAGTACAAAAGTAACTTATTACCATTAATCTATATTGGCTGTTTAATACGACGGAATATACCCTTTTTCATACAAATCGCCTGTAACTCGGATTTCGATGATATATGTAGTATTCGTAAATATAGAAGTTCCACTAATAGCCGCTGGTTTTCTAATGGTTGCAAGAACAATTTTAACATGCAATGCTATAAATATCACAACATAACGGGATATATTGTTTAGGTATCTTCGACGCCTTTGTCTTATTTCCTATACATGGAATGAGTGTAATTATGTTGTTTTTCAGATAGGATTCTCGTTGTTTGCCAGTAACATCGGTAGTGAACATTTCATTGGTCTTGCTGGTAGTGGAGCCAAGTCAGGAATTGCTGTAGTGGCGTTTGAGTGGGGTGTAAGATGTTAAATCCTATCTAGTAAATTATAAATGTTCAAACACCACTGAGATTAATTAATAATGCCGGGTTATGTACATAAATTGGTTTATTCTTATTAAACCATGCTTAATTCGCCAACTTCAACATTTTTTCATTTTTTTTATAAAAACTGTAAAACACGAAAATGTACACCCTAAAAATGTAACTCGACTATAGTTCGACGACCATAACATTGTCAAAGTTTCTTATCATATTCGTGGTGATCATGAAGCATCGGCGTTTAGTGTATTATGTTTTTTACGGAGTTCATGTGGCCATTTTAATTAAACTGCTTGAATCTTAACCGCAATCAATATTACTTAAAAGTAAACAAACAGCACACTCCTTGTTTCCCTCCACACACTAGAAGGTGCACATATTATTATCCCGGACTTTTATATTTCAGGCTGTACTACTACTGTTACTGTTAGGGTGGTTGTTTCTTCCCATTTATTTGACATCTGGGGTAAGTTAAACTTTCTATGTTCATACACTGTAAAATGAGGATTTCGACCACTTTTATGTTTCATATACAGTGGTATTTCTATGCGAATTGTAAATGAATTGTGAATTTATAAATATTACTTTTCTTATTGTTTGTACCTTCCCTAAACTTGTTGTGGTATTTCGCTTGAAGTATGGCCATACTACAATCATTACCTTCTTCATTTTCATTTAATACACGTTCTATCAGGCTACAAATACAAATTCTCTTTCCAAAGCTGCTGTTATTTAAACATTGTTTTCTTTATTTATCAGAGGTTTCTTTTGAATCGCGGAACACATTTTGACGCGTAAGGATTCTTTCTGACTGACTAATTGTTCAAATGCTTCCTTCAATTATAGATATAAAGGATACCAATATTAAATTCGCCACATCATTATACCATAGGGGTTTATAGGATTCAGTATTCACATGCATACTAGTCTGATATATTTATTGAGAGACTTGTTATACTAATATTATTATTACAGATTTATACCATTCCTGAATACCTAGAGAAAAGATTTGGTGGACGCAGGCTACGTTTGTACCTGAGCATCATGTCGACAATATTATATATCATAACTAAAATATCAGTAAGTTAACCCTGCGTGTGACTATATTACATCATTCTAGGTGATTAATTTGTTAAGATCAAACTATACGAAGAAGACAACGAAGAGAAGATGTACGTCGGTGATACAAAACAATGTATGATAACATGTAAATGCAAACATAAAAATATGGTTCCAGGCAATGCCATAACCCTAATTGCTATTAGTTTCGATTTCTAATCGTGTTTCCATGCACACAAAGGTTGCTATTTAATGTCCAACCAACAGAAAATGAAAAACGATCGCCTAGTCAACTTTGCTTACGCCGAGTATGGATGTCACATCGAACGGCCTTGTACTGACATCCCAGACATATGTTGGATATGTCATGATTTTTGTTTTATCTGGAAGGGTAAGGGATCCAGAGGGGTTTGCATTGGACCCTCAAGAAAAGTTTTATGTTGGAACCCTTAAGAAAAATGCCTGGTTCTGCGCATGGGGTTAGTTCTGATGAAAAAAGTATCAAATTCATTACCATGACAATGAAGTATACCATACAATGGATAAGAACATTGGGTGTTGGTACGTAATTATATTGCAGTTTTATGGATTTCATGGCTGTTTTGTTTTTCTTTCAGGTAGACATATTTGCTGGCGCTGTATTCATACAACAAGCTCTAGGATGGAACACGTATATTTCTATATCAGCCTTACTTGTTATCACAGCTATATATACCATTATAGGTATGGATATCCTGGTTAAACAACTCAACAAAAACAAAATGTAGTAGATTACCCGCTTATAAAGGGAGACAAACCCTCGTGTCTTATTGATAACTAACTCTGTTTACTTTGTATATCTAAATATCACCATCACCATAAAAGGTTGCTTCCAACAAAGTGTAAAATTAAATCGCATTCACAAAATAAAATATTGGACGAGAATTACACCAAGGCGATGAGTGCATTGCAATTATTTGCGTATGTATCATTCGTGGTACCATGCGTAGTTATTCCCAGTAATGGTTGAATTAATATATTTATAATTTAGTATTGAACGAATGTGAAATTGAATGTGAAATTTATTACAAGCATTTTCATTTATGATATATTCTTTTTCTATCAACAGGAGGATTGTCCGCCGTCATATTTACAGACACGTTACAGACAGTGATCATGTTGGTGGGATCATTGATACTCTCAATTCTAGGTATAAAGTTGAACACATCAATTTAATAATTTATACAATTATATCGTAATAAGTATAATAACATCGCGGGCAGGACGTAACAGAGTTCAAAGGTAACAAGAAGAAAACACGAAAGGCAACAATGCAGATCAAAAGTACAAGTTTAAAAAAACGCATAAGAAAAACTAAACTGAATGTAACGAAGGATAAAAAATCCACACCTGGTGCTATGTTGTGGATATAACAATTTTCGATTTTATTAACACGTTTATGAAATCAAAATGTGCGGAAAGAAAACGAAAAAAATGAAAGAAAACAAAACTATCTTTCATTGTTTCCTAGTTTAGTTCATTCTCAAAATTCCCTTACAATTGTCCCGAATGAAAAACAATTACAAGTGTAAGAGGAAATTGTGAATTAGTGACTATAATATCAAAACCAGTCATATTGTATGCAACAGTCATCACCGACATAGTCTTGTAACGTTAAGTGAATGGCACGGTACCACTGATCTTTATCAGGAATTTATTGTTGTTTTAAATTGTTAAAGTGTATAGAGCTATATCGGTGGATATCTTTAAAAAAAGTTTCAAAAACTGAAAAACAATTATGCTTTCATATACATTAGATCATTTTTCACTTCAGTTTTAACAGAAACTCTCTTTGTGATTTATTGGACATGCAAACTGTCCATTTTCATACGAAAGTGTTCTAGAACACCTTATGAAATTATAAGAATCGTCTATTTTTTGACAATTGAATCAAGTACACGGAACCCATCCAAAGTTTTAATTAGCAATTAAGGTAGTTTAGAATCATACTAAAAACAATGGACGTAATTATTTTGACATTAAATGACAGTAAGAATATAGCTCTATACACTTTAAAAACCCGTTTATTGATTTATTACACAGCTTATATCAAGGTTGGTGGATTGTGGGCGCTAGAATTCAAGTATCCCTATGCTGTACCTTCAACATACGATCCTTTCACCAATGCAACATGCGGCCTTCCCCGGGATGATGCCTTCCACATCTTTAGGGACCCCATACATTCTGATCTTCCATGGCCAGGTGTATTAATACGTTCAACACTTGTATCCGTATGGTACTGGTGTTCGGACCAGGTAAGATTGCTTAAGGTCACAAACCACCAAATAGAGTTGTTCTTTAACTCAATGTAAAGTGACCTAGGTCAGCCAAAAAAAATGTCAACTTTTTGTCCATGGGGCCCTCTCAAAATCTTTTAAAAATAGCATCCAGCTTGAAGAAAATGAAAAAAAAGCAGGGGGTCATGTATCATATAAGAAATTTGGTTCGTCAAACGCGGTGAACAGATTTCTCACATGTACGGATTTACTCACTGTCCGTTAGCCCCAACCTTACTTTCACTTTCACATTTAAGCCATAATACAAATTATTTCTGAATAAAACAATTTCACTACATCACATACATGCATACAAAGCATTTAACACCAATTTCATGATTCTGATGCTGATTTGTCAAGACATACCCCCATTTCCAGCCACTTTAAAGTTTTTTAACGTACTATTTGACTGTATCTGAATTTGGTCCGCGTAGGCATTTAGTGGTTATTTACCTTGATATAGAGTTCTGTTTTCACAACCTCTCAACATATGTCAGTGGCAATAATAAGGAAAGTTCTCATTTGACTAAAATTATTTATTTTTATAACATTAACCTGAATCACTGACAAATTCGTTTCAAAAGTCAACTGTTTCAGAGTATATCAAATAATATTTATGTTACTAATTTTATAAGTCTTTGCTGGCCACTTGTGTCATATGGAAATTGTATTGTTTTATTTGTTAATTCACATTGGGCTAATTGACTTATTGAAACTTGACATGTACTGTTTTCCAGGTGATTGTACAGCGAACGTTGGCGGCGAAAAACATTGCGCATGCGCGAGGTGGTGCTATCATTGCAGGTTATTTGAAACTCACACCCTTATTTTTCATCATAATCCCTGGTATGATCAGTCGGGTATTGTACCCAGGTACGTATTGTGTTTGTAACTTGGTATATCAATAACATGATTTTCTCTTTGGTCGCCCTAAAAGCGATTTTCGAAATAAAACCCTTCGAAAAAATACACACTCAGTACGAAATTCTAAAAGATTGTCCGGTGACACCATTCCATATTGTGGGAGTCCTTTAGGACAAAGGCCGCTTATTTTTCATGGTCCATTGCATTTTAGTAGAACTCTTTCGACTACATATTTGAATTGACCAATACCAATTGTCTATGCTTTGCGAGTTTGGCAATCACTTCGTGAACGCTAGGACGGAATTATGGATAATTTTAGCGTTGACTCGCGTTTTAGTTCCCTTGGAGACGTTTGAAAACCGTCCATTTATTTTGATGAAACCGAGCATTTACATCAACGCTAGTGATATGTTGTCATATGAAGTAACATCATTGTAGTTTGCTAACGCTGAATTGATGGAGAGTTTTTTCATGGTAGCTAGCTATGTCAAATGTTCGTGAAACTGAAATAAGTTCACGGAATCATACAAATGACATTCTGACTGTTGCCAATCAAGAATTTATAGACTAGATCGAAGTATTCTACTAATAATTATCATAATAAGCCAACAGTTTGACAGATAATTAAATATGTAGCTCATGGTCCAGTGAATTCGCTTTACGAATGCATTATAAATTTAGCGAAATGTCAACTACTGCCACGATCATGTGCAATGAAATTTCCTGGATAAAAAATCAAACAAATTTAACAGATTCAGTTATATAATTTGGTTAACAAATATTAATAATTGAAATATATGCCTTCGTGGAATAATGATTTAGATCTTTAGCCCACGCTAATTAATTTAATATAACCAATTTCATCGAAATAAAGAATATAAAAGTATTTAAAATGGTGCTCTAACAAGTTATCGATGCATTATACTTACTTGAAATTTATGAAGCGATTCTAAAAAACCTAATTACTTGCTGGAAACTATAAAAATGCATGAGCCGAGGGTACGTGCTCGCCAACCAATAGCACGATTTGCATGCAATCGGTGTTCATCAAACTCGTATTAAATTTTGTTTATTTTATTTATTACCAGACGAGGTTGGTTGTATTGATCCAGAGATATGCAAGGCTGTTTGTGATAATGCGAATGGTTGTTCTAACATTGCGTATCCCAAATTGGTGCTAGAACTGGCTCCAGTAGGTGAGTTATTGTACTTGCATATTAATTAACGATGATACTGTACATGTGGAACAAGTGTATCTATTTACTGCAAAACTAAACCTAACGGAACATAATAATTGTAGTTGTCCAAAACAAAGAACTCGCTCCAGTAGGTGAGTTATTGTACTTGCATATAAATTAACGATAATACTGTACATGTGGAACAAGTGTATCTATTTACTGCAAAACTAAACCTAACGGAACATAATAATTGTAGTTGTCCAAAACAAACAATTTGATTCAACCTGACTGTCCTTATTAGTCAATATTGATTTGTCATGTAATTCAGATCAGATCAAAACAATTCGTCCAAAATATATTTTCTTCAATTTGAATGCACTTGACATCCGTTTGTTTCGTTGGCTATCTAAGACGGGTCATACGTATATTCGACTGCTATCCCAGTGCGCTATATGTTTTGGAACACGGTCAAGTGGGTAAAATTCCCACCCATCTTTCCATGAAGATTTGACGTCAATGTTTTTTCTCTAATCTTTTGGAGAAGTTGCAGGCTCCTTATTAAAGGGTTAGTACAGGTTATGATACAGTCTATGAACATGATCTAGTTGAATCAGCTGTCGCATATATAAATGAAACATTGTTGAGAAACACAAGTTAACCCGAATAAATCAGGAAAGTTGTTAATGTGTTAATGGAAACAGTCAGTCATCATATATAAGAGCAACAATTTTAAGGAGCGGCATTAAGTCTGATTAAACAAACAAACTGGTTATGCACCAATCTGTTGACAAGGTGACACTAAATATCTTATAACACGATAGTGATAGAGACAAGCACTATTTGAATCATTATCCTTGTTCGTACATTCAGGTTTGAAGGGACTTATGCTGGCTGTAATGATGTCAGCATTGATGAGTTCACTAACGTCAATATTTAACAGTGCAGCCACACTGTTCACTATGGATATATGGAAGAAACTTAGAAAGGATGCAAGCGATAGAGAACTTGTCATATCAGGAAGGTAGTATGCCTACATGTACTCGTATAGTGCAGCTGACTGCTGTTATATCAAACTTTCTTTCGTGAATTATTCGCTGGGAGCAGCGTCTTTTAAAATCCCAAATTTTCTTCCACTGTATTTATAAGTACACATACTAGAAGTACATCTCCAAACGTAGACGATACAGTTCAATTGATATGACAAGTATGTATACATAAATCCAATGTGTTGCCAGTTCTGCTCGTGTTTTAGCTCTTTGCTTTCTTATTGTCATTGTTAGTACAGATAAATATTAAAGGAACTCTAAATCATTCGTTACCATTTTTAGTCAATAAGTATAATGTATTACCAATTTGCATAAGACATATATCAGTAATAGGATTTATTTCGGAATCCGCAGTATGTTTAAAAAAAGTAAATGTTGCAAATGATGTTTCAAGATAAATCAATTATTTGGGCGAAGAATGTGCTAATTAACAGAAATGCGCTCGTTCAAGACAAACGAGTCTCAGTTTAATGTGGTTTATTAACAGCCCTGATTATTGTAAATAGTATTACATTAATTTCTATTTCAGAATATTTGTTGCTGTTCTTGTTGGTTTAAGTGTTGCATGGATTCCATTGATCAAATCTGCTCAAGGGGCACAACTCTTTGTATATATACAAGCTGTTACAGGATATATTGTACCGCCAATATGTGCAGTGTTTCTGCTAGCTGTACTTGTCCCCAGGGTGAACGAAGAGGTAGACATACTCAACTTTACTGTTATATACATTTCTTCAAACGATTTCGAAACCGACGTTTTGACATTTTAAAGAATGGTTTTGTATTAACGTTTAGAATAATTGCTATTTGACACTAAAACAATAATGAGCGCATGTTTTGACTTTTGAAGAGTATTCAGAGTAGTGTATTTAATTCATACTTCAGTTTCGTAAATTCAATGTACGTAGAAAGTAGAAAGCGTAATAATATTAAAAGTTTATTCTTTCATCACAGTATAATTATTATCTTTTTTGAGCGTAACAGTAACAATTCTTTAACTATCACAAGCAAGTTAATAACCATAGATACATTAAACCCCACGTACATTTTGAAGTGCGTATGGAATTCTGATGAACAAGTCGTCTAATGTCTACACATGTGCATAGTTTCTTAACTGCTCTCCATATACATCAATTGTTACTAAACAATGTATACACTTTTTACAGGGAGCATTTTGGGGTATTCTTTTCGGTCAGATAGCTGGGGTTGTTAGACTGGTTTTGGACTTTGTGTACCCAGCACCAGCATGTGGGGAACCCGACAAACGACCAGCTATAATATCAGCTGTAAACTTTACATATTTTGCAAGCGTGATGCTTGTATTCTCTGCAGTAGTGACGCTCGTTCTCAGTTTTTGTACTTCAAGACCAGACTATGACAAGGTATAGTTTTCATTACTCAGGATAGATTTCAGGTTGTAATTTATTAAAACAAAGTATGTTATAATGTTTTGAATATAGGACAAAAAGCTGTGAAAACTATTTTAGTTATCCATATTACATGTTATATTGAAGAAATTAATACTTTAGTTTAACTTTAGTTTATGTACATTCCTTATCAGTACAGATGTATCTTACCTAAATGAACGTGCTAAACATGTGCATGTTTTGTAATTGATTACTCTAGGTAGAATTTTCAGTCACTCTTTGTAAAACATCTCCGTTAGCCCTTAGTCATCATTGCCTAATACGGTTTCTGTACAATTATATAAGTACATGAAATAAATCCAGTACATGTGTTTTTTAACAGATCAAAGGATTAACGGTGTGGAGTGTTCATAAAATAGGTTTAAATAACAGCAGAATAGCTATGAGAAGAAAAACAATCGTAGAAAAACGTTCCGATACCATTGTCAATCTGTACAGACAATCCATAGTAGACGGTAAGCAGTATGGTACACTACAGTAAATCTTTGTTAAGAGGAGCCTCGATAAGACGAGCACATGGTCTGTATCGAGCAAATTTCAAAGTCGCGAATTTGCTCTAAAAAATAAGTATATTGTTTTTGAATTTATAGCATTATGTCGAGCATCAGTATCATGAGCACATTGTCTTACACGAGCGCAGAAGTCGGTCCATTCAACAGCTTTCGTTGTTTATTACTTGCATTACTGGATATGAAGTATGCAAATAATACAGAGCCATTCCGTACTGTCTTCCAATTTATTGACCAGATAACGTAAATTAGTTAACCAGAAAATTATTTAACATTACGAAAGCTCACCTTTGTCAAGAAACAATCAAACTGCTTGTAATCAATTACTAATCATATTCACCCGTTGCATACTGTATCTCTGTAAAATATACTGTAAGATAAAATTGCGCAGCACCAACATCCAATGTCTTGCTAAGAAAACAATGAAATAATCTATTTGAAAGACGTTTTTATTTTTCAGAACCATCTCGCATGTCTTCAGTATCCAAGACGATTCATAGAGATAACAAACCTGAAGATTTGAAAAGAGAAGAAGAATTGAAAGAACGATATCAAGAGACTATGCTTATATCACCTGGCGTGGGACTCTTCCTTAACTTTAATGCTGTGATTTTAATGTGTGTGTTCGTTATGTGTTATGCTATATTTGCGTAGTGCTTAAAATACCACCCGGTGAAAGTTTAAAACCATCAACTGAAGAGTGCGCAGACTACTTATGTGGAATATAATATTTCATTGATTCGGTTGATATAGAACATGGGTTTTCTGTTCAACTTTTGGTATTTCTCTGGCAAACATACCATGGAACTCCAAGCGTATGCTAGTTCAAGGGTATTTAGCTTCAGTGTAAAAAAGTCTACTAATAAATCGCCGAATACACGACATTACAAATTGTGTTTTTGCAAAACAAATCGAACTTTAATGATCAGAAAAAACAACAGTTTTACAGTACTTTAGTTTATCAGTTGCATAAAGGGATGTTTTGTGCTAAAATGCGCATGTTCCTGGATTCCGATGAGAAGGCAGTGCCGTTGTGGTTTGTAACGCATAATCTGTTTCACAGAGCACAGGAAATATCGAAAACAGGTGAACAATATTCTTACGATGGTAAACGAGTTCTATGTACATACCAATCTAACTTGCATCTAACCCTTAACAAGTTCTGTTTCAACTTAAAAGCCATTATCGCTATCCATTTCCATTTCCAAAAGCCATAGCCATCAAATGTATTTTAAAGTTTCAAACAACTAGGGCACATGGAATCGTCAAAGCATAATCAATAAAATTGGACATTAGTTTTACCGTTTCCATGGAAACGAACCTTCAATGTCCTTTATCATCTACAATTCATTATCTTCTACTGTAACAGGTTTTAATGCAAAAGTGAAGCGATGGAAATTAGAAAATTTGAAAAATTAGAAAACACTTTATATTTCGAGGACTGTTTCAGTTCTATAAAATAAAATGTTCGGTTATTTTTATTTCTCCTAGAGGAGACCGAGATTATACCTTACCTATCGACTGAACCATTGAAACTCAAAATGATACACCATTTGAATGTTTGGCACTGTAACGCTAGAATTAAGAAAGAAGTCTTGAAATAACCTTATTCGCGTGATGGGCTCGGAATGGTGGATATATAGGCAATTATCATGTTCATTGAAAATAGCTTGGATAAGGAGTTTTACAAACAAACACACTAGTAAATGGATAAAAATAGCAAATACATGACTAGTAATTAACATTTATAAGCTTATAAAAAAACATAGTAAGTAAAATGAAAAATGCTTTTTGGAAACATGTTTTAGAACCTTGGTCATGCATAATAAGCCTCAGACATTTAAAGAACTAGACCTGCTAACTTATCCCATATTTGTAACCCTAAAATACTGATAGGAGGTCGTACTACATTTTATTAAGCCTGGTTTGTGGCTAGAGTTCAAACAATACGAGATCTTATGCACGAGGAAGGTACTTTATTATTTTTAGATGAATTGAACCGAAAATACGGTCTTTGAATTAATCTTATTCAATGTTATGGAGTAACACTTTCTGTTAATAAACACTTGTTAGAATACAAAATAAATATAATACAGTGCTTATTAAAACCTCCCACCGTGTTTCAAAGACATTATAAAATTAAAAAAGGTACACAACCTTTGTACGATGTAACGACAAATAGTTCTCAAGGTACCCACTGTCCTTGGTCTCCGATGAAGGTCATCGGCAATGGAAGAATTCGTTAAAATGAATGCATCATGGTTGGCTCCTTGCCATTTTACAACAACAAGTTTATAAATAAGCTTAGCTTTTAACATAATCCATGATTTGTATAAAAATGTACATAGATTTTCTATATCATGTTATGAAAAAAATGTTGCTTAACCTAAATAATAATGTAATTCATGGTTCATACAAAATTCCAACTAAAATGTACAAGTTTTCTTCTGGTAAGGACTTCTTCAATATAAAATATATACTATTTAGAATGGATTTAAAATTGGGGAAAAACTGTCGCTTGTGACAAAATATTTTAGGCCTGTGATCTGTCAACAAGTTCTTCCAACTTAAGTACTTCATTACTGTTGAAATTTGTGGTCCGATTTATCCTCTTAGCAACGCTTTTTTTAAACAGAAGTTGAATGTGCTACGAAGGCAGC
The DNA here is from genome assembly GCA_963678985.1 of Spisula subtruncata. Lineage (NCBI taxonomy): Eukaryota > Metazoa > Mollusca > Bivalvia > Venerida > Mactridae > Spisula > Spisula subtruncata. The sequence goes on from OY787665.1 coordinate 27,728,162, forward strand.
CATTTTCTTCAGCAACTAGGAAGTAAATTTATGGTATTGAAAGTAGATGTTAAATTTCTTTACAGACTGTCAAGATATAACATGAGTTAAAGCTCATATTAATTAAAATGCTTTCTTCAAACTTTCACACATTAACACTCTCAATGTACACTTGATGGCACTTCTAACGCTGTCACTTGATTATTCTTGATGTCTCGAAACCGTTTGAGATAAGTTTATCAAATTTTCACCAATTTTAGTTTAAGGCATGTGCATATTGTTAATATTGTTAATTCAGAAATTGGTGCATATGAAAAGTCGTGATAAAAACGCAATTTACGTCACCCGGAATTACAAAGTCACATAATTCAACAGCGTATTTATTAGCGGTCAATTGAGTAGTTTCAATATTTTATTTCTTTACAGCTGCAAGTGTAATGTAATAAGTCTACACAATAAAGATATTCATAAAATTCACATCCGTTACAATTTCCTAGGTCTCGAAATAGCATTTGGTAAGAGTAGACCGCCTCAAAATCAGCTTATAATCTGAATAAAAACCGATGCGTTTAAACTCAAAGTTTAACCTCAAAAAGGCTTCTTGAATGGTAAATTCATATTTCTTCTGAATAAAGAATGTTAGTAGTTCGCAGTAGAGTTGAATTAATTCAGTTTTAAATAATAATTGGTCACCCTAAATTTCAATTTCAAGTTGAGCGCAACCCGTGTTGCTCTCAGGAATCGTATTTTCTCAACAGACTCACTATGGGTTCGGAAAACACTATATTTTCTTTTTTCTTTTACTAGCATTTTGGTAAATATTGGTAATAACTATTAAAAACCATGAGCGAATGGAATGTTGATATGCACAACCATTATAGGAAAAGGGGACATCTACACTCAAATGACCGGTATTGTGTGATAAAAATGCGACTTTCAATATAAGTATTCAGTTGAAGAAGTGTCGTGCGATCGTCTATTGTCGGAGCGAACAGAAAATTTGACAGCACTTGTGTAACAAATTTCATAATAAATCAGTAAGGAGTTATAGAGAAAACAGCCGTATAACAACGGTAGCGTTAGAATACCGCTAAGTGTATAGAAAGATGGCTGTAAAAGAAGGATTTTTTGCTGTCATTTTATATGTTAAAGTTTGGATAAATTGCGGTTGCTATGGCTACGGAAATGCTGAAATGGTGACAATACTGCAACTATCCGAATCCTGCCATAATTCAAACCAGTTTCAATCTAGATTTTTGCAACTTGGTATGCGGATAAAGACCAATAAAGGATTTATGTACGTCTTACTTTTTCGGACACAAATTGTGGGCTACATGGCAGTAGGAACATCGACAACCTGAAAACGAGATCCTCTTCTGTATTGCTCGCATTTCCTAATTACTTGTTTCGTATAATCTGCTGGTAATTTAACTGTTCAGTATTTACACCCTTGTTGTATGGAATATAACTTTGATGCCGGATAATTTTAATATGAATAAAATATATATGTTAGACATGCTTGGCAAATTGAAATTGAATTATCGCTAATTGATGATGATGCACATGTCCCTTGTAACTAGTACTTAAAATTCCGGTTCAGCTTGATACCACTCCTTTTTATTATGACATGTATTCATGACATCCAACTGAAGCAGAGATCAAGAGAATACAATTAACCAGATGTAAAATGTGCAATAGGACGGAAATGCAATATTTACTCGCATTGTACCAGTCAGTTGCATCCACAGCTCAAACCCGGGGATGGGTCGGGAATTTAGCTTGTAGCCCTTCCGATCCCAGGGTAATGGATCGAAGAAAGAATTGCCACAATTCCCCGGCAGTGGAGGGAAGGATGCAATGCAATGTAAAAAAAGACGGTTGTTTTACCGACCTCCCACGGGTATGGGCCGGTGTTTTTACTTTTGGGTTGTTAACCCCCCGCCCTCCACGGAGGGAAGATGGTCAAATCTCCGGCATTTCTCCGGACCCCTGGCAATCCCGGGGTATTGATTGGAAGAAAATATTTCCAACATTTCCCCGGACCTGCGGCGGAAGCTGGAAGGTAAAATCACGACCGTTTCCCCGGGATGGGGACGTGGGCGTGGATGAAACTGACTGGTGCATAAGGAACAGTAATTACAGCACGAGTTTTCTAAAAAAAGTCCATTCAGTAAAAGCTCATGCTTGGCGGAATATTTTGTCTTAAATAACTAAGTCAATTTTGGACCATCATGCTGAAATAAGGTGTTATATGGCATTGATATTGTAATTTGCGTATAGAAATACTATATAGTTAATGTACATGTATATTATGGTCAAAAGTATCTATTTGAAAGAAATGCCTTCATGGACCATGGTATATTTAAGTTTCGAGGACTTTTGAAAGAAATGCCTTCATGGACTATGCTATATTTAAGTTTCGAGGACTTTTGAAAGAAATGCCTTCATGGACTATGATATATTTAAGTTTCGAGGACTTTTGAAAGAAATGCCTTCATGGACTATGCTATATTTAAGTTTCGAGGACTTTTGAAAGAAATGCCTTCATGAACTATGCTATATTTAAGTTTCGAGGACTTGAAAGTTTAGGATGTTCAACAAATTTAAATTTGCTTTGTTATGAACCAGTCAGTTGCTTCCACAACCCTACCCGGTGATTGATGGTGGTGAGCCGGGGAGAGCACGGTGTTTTTGTCTTCCTGCTTACCTGCACTGCCACAGGACTGCGGTTTTCCCCGAAATAGCGATGACGTATCTACAGCCGCGGAGTAGGTGGTAAGTAGTTTTAAGCAACAATATATACATATCCATTAATGTGTTATTATATTATGACACACGAGAATCGTGCATCCCAGGGTTCCTATTTTTAACGCACCCTTAGGGCGGGGTATATAGCCATCATAATGCCCCCTTAGGGCGTTACCGTAGCATGGTAAATAACTAAAAGGATAATATTATATTGAGAAAAGTACTCCCTAGGAGGTATTGTAACAATTTCGTTAGTGGGCGATCTAAAATGTATCGAAATTAACAATTAACGGTTAGACACAGTGCTCAACGTAATACTACGGTTCATTTGTTAGTCACATAATTATAATACGTGGTGTTTACTTTGAAATCGAAATCAATTTATCACCTTTTCCGAGAAGCAATTAGTTTAGAATACGACTGATAGTGCCGGCATAGGTGTCATTGTCATTAATTAGATCGCTTATCGTGTCATTGAATCAAGCTACGCGCTTTTTAGCTCTACCATCACTGAGACCAGGGCCCGTATTAATAAAGCTCCTAATCGGAAAATATTCCTTAGGTTGATATATTTACCTAAGGTTTTATAGGAATTCCCGTAGTTTAATATATGATTTCAACTTAGATATCTGAATGATACTTACCGATGTTTCAGATATCTAAGGTGAAATCATATAAAACTAAGGAAATTCCTATAAAACCTTAGGTAAATATATCAACCTAAGGACTATTTTCCCCCTATGAGCTTCATGAATACGGGCCCAGGTGAGATTTGTATCTCTCTTTGGCATACCGTCGTCATTTTGATCACAATTCGCTTATGTAGTACCTAGATATCACAATTGTTGCATATTCTAGATAAACTTGGCCACAATGACCATTTCCTAAAAATACAGATACAGTTCTCGACATTTTGTCATCTGTTATAAAAAAAGAAATGACGACACCGGACAGGGAATGTTGTACTCAGCCGAACACAGAAACATGATATCTCAACAATACGGAGTTATGCCCACACCCTATTTCATGAGGAAGGAATAAATAAACGGTGGTCCAATTGACCGAATGAAACGCAGCTAAGATGCTACGTGTATATAATTCCCCAAGTGCCTGCAAGACGACATAGTTTCACAAATGAGGCATATCTGCGACTTGACCTAGTTTACTAACACCATACGCAGTGATCTAACTATAATAGCAAACTGGGCAAACCAAAACAGAAGAAGACGAGGGAGAGGTAAAACATAATATCTTGCTAGCCATATATAGTTCTAAAACATATGCCAACACGATGACCCTACCTACTAAACGAGGCATAACTGCATAGTGACCTAATACAAATAGGTCGAATAAAAAACCTTGTAAAGTCGGTATAGGTAATATTTTCGATCATATCTCAATGCAACAAGGTCACAGTGATAAGCTTAACAAATTCTTGGTCACTAGGTCAAAACTTCTGTTGTCAGTAGAGGTCATACATGATCGGAGTTATGAACTTACTTTGTTCATGGAATAAAGGCTACATTCTCATGGACCGTAGTCAGAAACTGGAAATGATTTCCCAGGTCACAAGAGGTCTGCATACATGGCAGGTGAGCGCCCTAACCCATTGCAGCTCTCTTATTTAGTAATTTACCACCAACTCTGAAATAACCATGCGCTGACTATTAAGCATCTGCAATACACGAAGGAGTTTGTGTGTGCTTGGTCGTGTAGATTTTCATCCACAATAATTCGGAGGAAACAGTAATTCGGAGGAACAAGAAGCACTAACGGATGGAGAAATTGTGAGAATTTTCGGCGTTATTGTAGTGGATGTGTTCAGTTATTTAATTATTAAGGTAGGTACAAACGTTATTTTTACTATCTTTATCCATATATATATAACGTTTGTGATAACTAACGACAAGCCTTGTAATAGATGTTTGATTTATTTCACCTCTATATATATATATATATATATTTGTAGTACAACGGGGAAACTGTATAATTGAAAAAGAATAAAATTGACATTTTTTGTAAAACCAGGCAAAAATGAAACACATACAGAATAGGAAACATATTCAGAGTAATACTATTTTTCTGCTGAAAGAGAAACAATGAAGAAAAGCATTAGCATAATTTCTTACAATTGCCTTCAAGTGCATGCATTTTAGCGTGTTTCTCCACAATCAGTGTAATACCAGAAGAAAATAGCACATCATGTTAAAGAGCTATATTTAACGGTCATTCAGTGTCAAAATAATTATTTGCATCGTTTTAAGTATGATACTAGACTACCATAATTGCAAATTAAAACTTTGAATTGGTTCCGTGTACTTTGATTTAATCGTCGAAAAAAAATAGACGATTCTAATAATTGTATATGGTGTTCTAAAATACATTCGTATGAAAATGGACAATTCGCATGTCCAATAAATCACAGAGAGAGTTTCTGTTAATTAAAACCGAAACGAAAAATGATTTAATGGATATGGAACTGTTTTTCAGTTTTTGAAACGTTTTAAAAACATATCGTCTGATATAGCTCTATACACTTTAACTTTCATATCATAGATACAGTAAAGTTGTTCATAGTTGTCAAGGATGCTTCTGTTCGTAATCAAATATAATTGGAAAATAATACGTATTTATTGATTTCTATTTGGCCACAATAATCATATCATAATATGAATATATTTCTATCACGTATAACGATTTGAACACAATTAAAGATTAGTGTATTTGCATGAATTGAAAGATTTGTCTCATCCAAAAGAAAAACTTAAAGACTGTTTTCATTGTTATTACCTAATTGGTTAATGTGAATATCACGCGGTTCTGGGAGTAATCGACGATTTGGATAGAAGAAATTATGCTAGAAATTGAATACCTGCTATAAATGATATAGGGTAGGTAGGGTAACCAGGTCCTGATCTCTCGTAGCAACTCAATCTGAGAAGGGCCTCATCTAATGTGGTTTGGTGTTAATGTCTGTTGGAGCCTCGACTCAAACTTGGCATCAAAAACAGAAAACAATTATAATGTATAATCTAGTCTAATTTCAAGAGTCCAAACTAATGATTTATCTGAAATTTAGATTCTGACTTATTTGGACAAAATCTCAATTTGACATTTTACTTGAGATACTTCGGGAGATCTGAGTTAGAACTTTAATGTTTGACCTAAGAATAAACTTGAATAAATTCTCCCTAGTCGTGTAAACACTATTAGTAAAGCTCGCCATCGTGTAAGTTGATTGAGTCAACTAAAACCCCGCCCAAATTCCTGGTATTTTCCCTTTCCCTTTTCTTCGAGCTGTCTGACAATAGCCTGAGTGTATATAACCGGGACTATATTAATCTGGTTTGTGGCGGGGGAATGGTACTTGTCATTATGCTTTTAACGAGGGTAATTAAAGGGTAACTTATTAATATCACAAAAAAGATAACTATTTGTTGCAGGCTCGGTTGTGTGTTTCGTGTTGGTGGTGTGTTTCGGTCGAGGTGATTTTACAAAGCAACACATACAAATAACTGCTACCAAACTTGATGATATGAAGAAGGCAGTGTTTTTCTTGGTGTATGTGGTACCAATTTGTTTCGCCGAGAATGGCTTTGTGTTTTTTAAAAGCATTCCCTTAGGCCAAGGGCATCAATGTGCTATCAACGATGTTTTATTTACACGCTCATTAAACACACTCATCCAATGTGTATTTGGGTGTAGCACACACCCGATGTGCAAGCAAATTTTCTACGAACAGGGCCAAGCCATCTGTATGGGTTGCTCTTCGCTCGACATGCAACTTTCCGATACGTTGACCGTAACAGAAAATTATGGTATGTATCATTCCATTTCGCAATGGTTCAATAGAAAATGGATGCATTAATATAACCGCGATATTGGTTCCTAGATTAGATTAAAGATACACGTGCATGTTCCAGTTATCAGACATCTGAATATCCAATATTTTCATAATTGTCCAAAATTGTTCAGGTGTTAATTTTCTACATTTCATTCATACAACACATTATCCACCAAAACTATTTTGCCAATTGTGAAGAAACTTTACTCCACATAATATGCTTGCCAAAATAAATTTATCCACATATTGAGATCGCCGAAGTAAATTTTTCATAATAATGAGCTTGCCGAAATAATCAGTAAGTTTTCCAAGGCTTTACTTCACAGGCTCATGGTTTCCGTATCAGCCAATTAATTATTTTTACACCTTCGATGACATATTTTATAGATAGATGGCATTGTTGATTTATTTCAAACATAAGGCTTGAAGCCCAATGTCACTAATATCACTTTAACTGCTTTGCCAATTTTTTTAAAGGTACAACTCGTGTTATGTTAATAATGTTGGCGAGTAATCGTTATTCCATTTTGATAAATATATAGAAACATATATGACACAACTTGAAACAAATGGTACAACGTAACATCAAGGAGGCCAGTGTATCATAGAAAGGTGCTACTCTTGTTAGATTATCAAGAATATTATTGTAATTAATGATGAGTCAAATTTCTATAATTAATCAACCTATAAAATAAAAAAATATAGCTTTGCCTTTTACGATTATGGAATATTAAAACATCGTGTACTATAATTGTGCATACTCATGATTCAAACGACATATTTATTACAGTATGGTTTATTTATTCAGTGATTGAAGAGTGTGCTGCCAGCGAAAGCCCTTGTGAAAATGACGATTCGTGTGCCAATCACAGTTGTACTGGCACTGGAGGTAATGCGGGAACGAACGAAGTTGAATATTATACTTATTTTTTATTGTCTTTTTTCATGTAAATATAATATAAATATAGGATCTACGACAAGTTTTCTTTTGATATCAACATTTCTTAAATGAGTCTAGAAAAAACAGTTATTAAGCGAGCCTCTAGCGAGCTTAATTTAATAACTTTCTTTTTAGTGATGAATTTAAGAAATGTTGATCTCAAAAGAAAACGACTGGTAGACTTTTTATCACATTAGAAATGTGTTTTTACCAAAAATAAGCGACTCGATACGGAATTCGGCTAAACTATGTACTGAAGAACACCTTCGAGCGTTTCCACGTAAAGAGTCCCAAATTGCTTTCTGTATATAGACATTAAAACGATGCTTTAAAAGCTGCAAACAATTTACATTTATTCAAATAACAATAATTGACATTTTTTAACTGATTAATTTGAATGTATAAAGAATGATCATAGTCCATTACTAAATCAGTGAACTGTATTATCACACGTGTTGTATAACAATGTTATTCGATTTGTTATCACATGGAATATCACGGTGTTGGTGTGATAAAATATAGTATTTTTTATTTTCTTTATGTACTTCTGCCTATACGTTGCTTAGGTATATTGTCAGAGTCAATTTCTCAAATACTATCAAAGGTATCGACTTCAAACTGAAAGCGGAGGCCATATTAACAATGCTGATAACACTGTGACCTGTATTGTTTCGGCGATCTTGTTAGTACACTCATTACTATGTATCACAATATTTGCTCTTCGGGATACAATAATCATGAATAATGCTTATCGAGTAAACAAGATTGTCTCTGTAGAAAAAATGTTGATTTTTATTTGGTTTGTCCAAATGCAACGCTGTCAAACCTGTCATACTTGTTAAACATCATACAGACATTACATTGTCAACGTCAGGAAACATTATTCAACATTTCAACAGAATTATGCCCCCCCCCTCCTGAATGACTTAGCTAGTTTTAATGGACACCGGGGCATAAGCGTTTATTGAACGCAGTCATTTAGTTTGTTAGTTGATTTATTGAAACTTATCTAAATCGATCCTGTTATCACTCATTTTCTAAGCTAAGTTTATTAATATTGGAACGTGGACAGTGGTTACTAAGGAGATAGTGCATTCCAAAATTGAAATATTGAAACTATGTACACAAATCGATCATATAATAATATATTTTGTATTTTCCAGCCAATTGCTTAGATATTTCGCATATTTATCAGTGATATATGGAAAATTATTGATAGCAATTAAGTTTTCCAAATCTTGATTTACCGCATTGCTATGAACATAATCCTATTATTAATCGTGTAACACCACACCCATGTACAAAAATGGATTATTAGCGAGCTTCACTTTTGTTTTGCTTAAATCATCTACTTGTTCATTTTTAATTTGTTCTAGCCTAACTCCACTAAACTGGACTATTCCGCAACTTATAGATGTATTAACTCAACTTGTAATTTTATACAGAGATTGATGAATGTGCAAACAATCCATGCCAACATGGCGGTACCTGTATTGATGGCGTACATTCTTACAGTTGTACTTGTGTTGATGGATATGTCGGAACTAACTGTGAAACAGGTCTGATTTATTTATATTTTCATTTTTACAATTTCATTTCCAGATTGAACACGTACGATGTGTGCGAGATACTCGTACACATCATTTTTGTAATTCAAAATCGGATATAAGCACAGAACCAATGACATTGTTGCAACTGTTATGAACTGTTATAAATCCACATACTTCTTACTTTATTGAATTAGAATAACTATTTAATTTGAAATTGTGTATATACCCAGGACACCAATCGCAAAATAAGCAATGATGTGGCCGAAGAGATAAAACAAGCTCAAAAGTAACACAAAAACTATGATGAGCGTTACTGTTATTTTCCCATAACTTCTTACTTATCACTTACATTTTAGTGAACTTTGTCTCATATGCCTCGCTATTCGTGTTCTGTATACTGAAAGAACTGATAGATGTTTTTGATAAAAAAATGGAGAGAACTCGAACTAAACACAGGGTTATGCGGTGGAAATACGCCACCATGTTTGTTTTTGCATAAATACACCACGTGACATGAAAAGTACTGTCAAAAAAGTACTATCACTCTGCTGACAGTAATAAAATGTTCAATCACGTGGTGTGTTGATTCGCTTGCTCGTAATAGTAAGAATACTACCCGGTTGTCTATGGGAAAATAACATTACGATAAAAGTGAGGGGTAATAATATAAAATACACTCGGCGGCACTTCTAACGCTGCCAATTGATTATTCTTAATATCTTGAAAACCGTTTGAGATAACTTTATCAAATGTTCACCAGTTTTAGTTTAAGGCATGTGCCTAATCGGTGCGTCTGAAAATGCGTGGTAAAAGCGTAATTTACGTCACCCGGAATTACAAAGTCACAAAATTAAACAGGGTATTTTTAGGGGTCAATAAAGTATTTTCAAATTTTTATTTATTTGTAGCTTCAAGTTTTATGTAATGAGTGTACACAATAAAAGTATTCATTAAATTCATCTACGTTACAATTTTCTAGGTAACCAAATAGCAGTTGGTAAGCTTAGACCGTCTCAAAATCAGGTTATAATTTGAATATAAAACTGATGCGCTTAAAATAAACGTTTAACCTCAAATAATGCTACTTGAATGGTAAAATTCACATTTCTTCTGAATAACGAATGTTAATAGTATGCAGTAGAGTTGAATTTATTCAGTTTGATATAACAATTAGTCGACCTTAATTTAAATTTCAAGTTGAGCGGAACCTGCGTTACTCGCAAGAATCGTATTTCTCAACAGACACGCTATGGGTACGGAAAACACTATATTTTGCAGCAAAATTAACAGTTTTCGTTTTCTAGCATTTTGGTAAATATTGTTAATAACCATAAAAAACCATGAGCGAATAAAATGTTGATATGCACAACCATTGTAGGAAATAGGGACATCTACACGCATTCATAAAAATCAGATGGCTGATATTGAGTGATAAAAATGCGACTTTTTAAGTATTCAGTCAGTTGAAGACGTATCGTGCAATAGACTATTGTCGAATAGAGCAGAAAATTCACCAGAACCTGTGTCAAATATTGATGTTCAAGTGTGCCAAATTTCATAACAATTCATTGAGGACTTTTAAAGAAAACTGAAATATATAAGTGGCAGCGTTAGAAGTGCCGCTAAGTGTAAGCAATGATGTGGCCGAATTAAGAACTCAAACAAGCTCAAATTGAAAAAAAACCTGTGATATTAGCGTTTCGCGTGTCTAAAACCGTTATTTTTCTATTCACTTTCATTGTTGTCCTATTATTTGCACAGTATATTTAAATGTATTGGTTTACACTCAGAATAAGTTATAAGTACACACCTAGGATTTTGGACAATAATATTCAACATATTATTAGGTGTCTTAGTGTAAGACCGATGCCATAGGAAGGTCATCTTGCCCAGATGCCTACATTACAAAAGGGGTCATCACAGTTTGTTCAATTATAGAACACTCTCACAGTTTTTATCACGTCAAGACGTCCCGGTTTCTATTCTCGGCTCGGTCACTTTTTCACTTCTGAAACGCTTTTCGAGGTTTCCCTCCTACATAGAGATGAATAGTTGATATCCGGAACTCTGTGCAAGGTGGTTTTCCCCTTAATTTACATGTAGGTACAAACAAATCTGACCTAGTTAGACTGGTTTTGTATTCATATGCAAAAACGACTGACCCCCACTCTATTGTCCTGATATGAATATTCAAGCCTCAAAGGGATTATAACGGTAAAACTTTATTTGTACCTACAGATTAGTGGAGATCCGGAGTAGGTCTATTGGTAGGCACTCGTGTGTATTGGTGTATGGTAGAGGAACAAATGCCAGTTTAGGCCTCTATTTTTGAAGTTACCCTACCAGTCATTTTAACAAGCTGAGTCATACCTTAAAATGTTCGTAAATGTTTGTACTTTATGAAAAGGGTAATTTTTTACCATACTCAGGGTGGCATTTTGAGAAATCAAAGATGGCGTCCAAGATGGCCGCCAAAAAAGTAAACATCACCTTTTGTCACATTACAGCCTATGGGACATTTGATATGGCATTTATTATGGGAATAGGTTGTTTTTACAATAGAATGTATGTTGTTCTTGCCATATTAGGTGATTTTGGTGGAACATTGGGGTGATTTAATTTTTTTCATCATATTTATCGCCAAATAAAGGCAAAAAATAGGGGGTAGGGGTAAGATTTTTAACTACCCATGGACGTTTTTACGATACATATAGCATTTCTGTTGTTAAGTTTATGCTATATAGTTGGGGGAATATCAATATTTACAAATACCATTAAATAAAAGTACTTTAATGATGACAATTGACAATCAAAGTGGGTGGGGTACGGTTTTCTTAAAATCTGAAAAGTGGTGATATTTTACCTTTGATACATATTTGATACACTATACCATAAATTGGTTTAGTTTTCACACTCCTTCAGTTAGGAAAGTTGGCATTATGTATTATTTATGTATTGTTAACTAATATTTGATGCGTTTACTCAATATTTTTCTTGATTTGGTTCCAAAAAATGACAATTTCCTTAGGGGTAGGGGTAATTTAGGAAATAATGAAAACCCTTCCAGCGATGACACGCACTGAACTTGTTAACTAACTATATGAAATTATAAGATGAATTTTAGCATTAGTGAACTTGTTACAATATTTTTAACAATATGGCCTTTGTCAACATTATTATCAAGGTCATATTATAGGTCAAATGTCAAATTCTGAAGGATTTTCAGAACTTGCAGTATGTATATTTTACCACCAACAGGTTCATGTAAAATGTACAGGCAGGAATAAATCATATATTTAACAAAAATAACAAAATACAAACACAGCTTGGTTCTTTGATAAAGGAAAACATTGTAACATTGTGTAACCATTGCACCTGAAAAGAAATTTATTCATAAGCTGATTAACCGAAAAAAGTCCTTAAAAATGCAGTGGGGAAAGGCGAAAAGTCCAAGATGGTGTCCAATATGGTTGCCACGAATGGTGAAATGCATAAACTCTAAATAGGAAATGCCAATGTGATAGTTTCATAAATAGATATAATGACACATACTTGGATTGAAAATGTTTATTAACTAGTGGTCATCATATTGAATTTCAACAGTAACTACTGTTAGTGCAAGGTCAAGGACTTTTCATGGTAAAATTGGGAAAAACTTAAGTATAGATAAACCATGTTTTTTTAGCCGTGACTAATTTATGCAGGAAGGTTGATTTGCCCTCGAAGGATAGATATAGGGTATGTATTAAGGCTTGAGCAATATACGAGAGGTGCCCCACTTATATTTGAACAGTGTTGAACATGGCATATATTCCTGGAAATATGGTATAAATCAAATATTTCTTTTGTGCTGTGTAAACATATGTGTTAGGTAACATTAAAACTAACTAATAGGTTTGTTTGATAAATAGAATGAACCAAAAACAACACTTTTGTAGATGGTATGGTGTTTTGCGTTTTGAAGGTCAGCCACTGCCATAAAAGCCCTTAAAAGTTGTTGATTGAGCATGGATATTCCATTTTTGTGAAGAAAATATGCAATTGTTGTCACAGGAAGGATGTTTTGCGCTTTGTTGTTGTTTTTTACGAAATTACGCAAAATATTAAAAACTGACAAAAAGTGATGATATCTACCAAAATCTTAAACTTTGGTTATTTGATAAGTAAGGCATATCCAAAAACCAAAATAGGGACTTCAGCGACGTTAAGAGTACCCATTGGAACTTTCGATTTGTTCATTTAGAGAATTATACATGCCGGACTCGGCATAAAATCGGTGTTTACATGCTCAATACCACAAAAACAACATAAGGGAGACAAATGTCTTTAACGCTGTGTATACTTCAACGGAACCGTTAATGCCACAACTTTGTCACCTCTGTAGAGGCAATGCTTTATCGTTGAGAAATATACCATGAACGGACAGCCTACTATATGATAAATGTTGATGCGGCTACCCATCAGTTGACATTCGTTAAGCTTCACATGTTTCCGAACGTTTGCATGACGTATGCTGTTGTTTACTATACTGGCTTAATGGAACACATATGCTTTACTAAAAAGTAAAAGGTGAATGCACATTGCTGTGTACATTAGGTTCCAAACCATATTTGGTCAAAATATTTGCAGAACAACTTTCCTGGAGACCACATGGGGAGCATGGTGTTTTGTCAACACGGAGCTTCAACTCCCTCCACAAAAACACCATTCTGTACCTTAAGAACACACATTTGAAGTATATTACGCAATATAAGTAAAGACCAAAGTCTAATGAACATATACCCACAAACCCTTTAGTCCATGGAATATTGATGCGTTTATTACAGGCGGGAAATGTAAACAACATCGATCGGATTATTCGGTCTTCAAAAAGCCAAACACCATACCTCTTACAAAATTGTTGATTTGAGTGCAAACTAAGAAATAAAGTAATAATCAATAGTTGAATGTGTTTCATAACACGTTATTTTGCACGATGATATAGAAATATTTTGATTATATATAATAATCATCAAACTATTTGATGTGCAATACTGTTCAAATATAAGTGGGGCACCTCTCGTATGTGATCAATGACAGTAACCAATACATGGCCCAAAGAGATTGTAACCAGATATATCTTGGCCAATTTGACACAAGCCTGACCTTTTGATTAGCATAAGTTAACAGTCGATACATTGCCTACGTTTACAACACCGACTGTATGTTTTCATAATCGGGGAGTATCATGAAGACGCTCGAGATGTAATACAAACACAACTTTGAAATACCGATATCGCACGATTCGCTTGTGGAAATTGATATATTCGAAACAAGAACCTTGTAATATAATCTTGCATAAAGGTCAGGCTCATGTCAAAATAGCCAAGCTATATATTCACATACCATGACGAAGAAGTGTAACCTACTGTCACGGCTCAAAAAACATGGTTTATCTATGTACGTATTTCTTCTATATTTTTGTTGACATAATATACATTCCTGCCTTTCAATATGGTATAAATAAGTTGTTGAGAATGTATTCCTTCAGTAGACATTGTATGTTTTATTTAGAACATTACAGCTTAGTGATTAAAGCCATTTGAATGAAATAAATGTTATACAAGGAATCTTAAATTGATGGTTCAATAACATCAATTTTAGTTATGACAGTTCGTATTACCATTAAATGCTACAAAGTATGTACTAAATTTAGTTTTAATTTAAAGTTACTCAAACCAATATCAATTAATGACCATTTCACACATTCAAATTTGTTGGAACTATATACTTATATTAGGTTATTGCGTGTTGGAAATAATCATACAATCCCATGCATGGGGACTCAAAGTTCCAAAAAGTCATGGTAGATCTTATATGGGACTTGCCAATGTTGGAAACTGTCACTATGGGGACTCACCAGTTTAGCAAACAGTATTCCAAGATCCTATGAGGGACTTGCTAGTTTTGAAAGTTGTCATCCTTGGTTCTATGGGGGACTCAGAAAGTACAGCACAAGTTATCGTATGCCATATTGGCAACTCGCAGATGTTGGCACTTGTCATTCCAGGCCCTGCCGGGACTCGCCAGTATAGGCTACTGTCATCTTAGAGGTCTAATGAAGGTCTCAACAGCGTTGATTCGGTCATTCGGGTCTATATGGAGAACCCATCAGTGTTGGCAACTGTCATTCTAGGCCCTATGGAGGATTCTCCAGTGCTGGAAACTGTCTTCCAATGCCCTATGGTGGACTCTTCACTGTTAGGAACTGTCATTCTAGGCTCAATGGAGGTCTCAAAGCGTTGAAAACTGTCCTTCCGTGCTATATGGAGGACCCATCAGTGTTGGAAACTGTCATTCTATGAACTATTGAGGACACTCCAGTGCTGGGAGCTGTCTTCCAAAGCCCTATGGAGGACTCTTAAGTGTTAGGAACTGTCATTATATGCCCAATGGAGGTCTCGACAGCGTTGAAAACTGTTATTTCATGCTTAATGGAGGTCCCCCACAGCGTTGACAACTGTCATTCTTGGCCCTATAAAGAACTCTCCTGTGAAGGGAACTGCCTTGCATGCACAATGGAGGACCCTCCAGTGTCAGGAACCATCATTATAAGCTCAATGGGGAAATCACCAGTGTAGGGAACTGCCTTCCAACGCCATATGGAGGACTTTTCTGTGTTGTGAACCGTCATCCTGTGTCCTATGGAGGAATCTTCCGTGTTTGGGACTGTCAGCAGAAGTACTACGCGAGACTCACTATTGATGGAAACAATCATACTTTGTACTTGTGTTACTCACCAGTGTTTGGAACTGACATCTTAGGTAGATAACTGTCATCCTAGGTAATATGATGAAATCACCTATGTGGGGACTGTCATCCTAATATTATGTACTTTGAGGAAAACTGTCACTCTGAGTCTTATACCCATTGGTGTTGTAAGCTCCGGAGAATCTTGGGTGGTGGGTACTGTCATCCAATGCACTATGGGGGACACACCATGTTGGGAACTGTATATTTGTCATTTGTGGAGAGAGATCCGTTTTGGGAACTTTCATCCAATGTCCTATGAATGGCAGATATACCAGTATAGGGAACTGCCATTCTATATATTATGAGGGACTCTCCAGTGTTGGTAACTACCACCCTATGTCCTATGGGAGACACATCAATGTAGGGAACTGCTATTCTATGTATTATGAGGGACTCTCCAGTATAGGGAACTACCATTCTATGTCCTATGGGAGACACACCAGTGTAGGGAACTGCCATTCTATGTATTATGAGGGACTTTCCAGTGTATGGAACCACCAGCATGTGTCCTATGGGAGACACACCAGTGTAAGGAACTTGTCTTCCTATGTAATATGAGGGACTCGCCAGTGTAGGGAACTATCTTCCTTTGTATGATGGGGCATTCACCAATGTTCCAACTGTCATCCTGTGTGATACGACAGACTCACGAGTGTGAGGAACGGTCTCCCTGTGTATTATTGGAATTGATCAATGTTGGCAACAGCCATTTTAAGCCATATTGGGATTCACAATTGTTGGGATCTGTCATCCTTAACCATAAGGCCGACTGACAAGTGTTGTAAGAAGTCAACCATTGTCATAATCTTTCACAGACAGAGAGGGGTACTCTAAAAACATGAACAGTTACTGTTGCAATTGCCTTCATATTAAATGCTAATTTGGCTGGATTATGAATAATATAATATATACATGGAGATGATGGCCGCCATATTGGAAACCATGTTTCCGGTTGCCAGGCTAAGAAATATTTTCTTTCATCAAAGAAACAACCTGTACTTGTACTTTGTTAAAGAAAGTGATATGAACATAAAAGATTTATTCCTGTACATTTTACCTGTTCGTGTGCATGCATTCCTTCAGAATTTGACATTTGACCTCTAATATGACCTTGACATTAATGTTGACAAATGTTTTATTGTTACCAATATTGTTACACGTGCAATAATGCTAAAATACATCTTCATCATTAACAAGTCCCGTCTATGCCATCGCTGATAGGGTTTTCATTATTAACAAAATTATCCCTACCCTAAAAAATTGTCATTTTTTGGGCCAAATCAAGACAAAAATTGAGAAAATGTTTCAAATGTTGATTAAAAAATGCATAAATAAAACATATATCAACTGTCCTAACTAAAGGAGTGAGAAAACATAAACAATTTATTGTATAGTCTCTCAAATATGTATCAAAGGTAGAATATTACCATTTTTCAGATTTTAATAAAATCGTACCCCACCCACTTTGATTGTCAATTGTCATCATTTAAGTAGTTTAATATTGTATATTTGTAAACATTTTCCTTTCCCCCAGTTATATAGCATATACTTAACAACAGAAATGCTATATATGTGGTCAAAATTTTCCAGGGTTGTTAAAAATCTTACCCCTAGCCCTATTTTTTGCCTTTATTTGGCGATATATATGATGAAAAAAATTAAATCACCCCAATGTTCCACCAAAATCACCTAATATGACAAGAACAACATACATTCTATTGTAAAAACAACTTATTCCCATAATAAAGATCATATCCAATGTCCCAGAGGCTGTAATTTGATAAAATGTGATGTTTACTTTTTTGGCGGCCATCTTGGACGCCATCTTGTATTTCTCAAAACGCCATCACATGACTGGTAAAAAATGTCATGGATCGTAACGCACAATCATTTAGGAACATTTTAAGGTATGACTCAGCTTGTTAAAATGAATGGTAGGGTTCAACCATTTTTACCTGAAAATGTTCCCCTACCAGTATGTTAAAGACGTTCGGAAAGAGCTTGTGTGGCTTGGTCGGATGCCTTGTACCACATCATTGTCCCTTTTCCTTACTGATTTTAAGCAAAACATAAGGTAGGACACCATTTGAAATAGGCGCTTGTACCGCAGAGAATTATCCTTGACGACAATAATTACCAATACACACACAACTCTGTTTTGGCAACACAAAACGATCTATAATGTCATGTTAAATCTTCTAGGCTATACTGCTGTTGTAATACGGGTTTTTAAATGCTTGTTTTATGTTCATTCGGGTTGTATTTTGCTTTTGCCAAAAATCTACAGATATTAAAAAGCTTATAGTTTAGCGAAATACACTAAGCGGCAATGAAAACGCAACACTTACATAGTAAAGCATAACACATTCAATAAGTATGTAACCATCGCGAAATTTTGTCATGTAATATATTTATGCACGTGTCACAAAGATGTAACTTCGCATCAGAAAAAGTGGTTTAGCAACACAGTTTTGTACCTTGTCCAGTTGTTTGGGTCAGTGTAAAACCGAAAGTCGCATGTTTTAATCTTTTAAAACCACCGTTTTGGGCGATGCATTGTGTGCATCTACGGCATATTGATCGTATGAAACGTTCAGGGAATGCTTGTTGGATGCTGTTCCGTTCTTGCAAAAGGGCTATGAGAAGTTCGGGTACTTTTAAGGGGCGTGTACATTGTTTTGCGCACGACTACAAAAGTCATAAAAACATGCTGTATTAGCCCCATTATTTATGTTTTATTGTCAAAGGGAGGTAATAAATTGAGTAAATATTGAACTTGCCAGTTTCTTTATAACACTGCTTCAAAGTTAGTGGTTCTAAACGCATATTCCAAAATTCTCGTTATTGTAATACATTTGTCCCAATGACGGTGAAAGTAGCACCATTTCTTCCTGGAAATCAGTAGCATGAACGCTACATGTATGCTTTTATTGCACTCAATGGAGAAAAATGCGCTTTTAAAATGCGTGCTTAATTTTCAAAACACAATTTATGTCTTAATATTAATGAACGTCATAACTTGAACAAGCTCAGTAATATCCAATAATACAATTTAGTGTACAAGTTTGGTAACTGGTCTTAAAAAGTGGAGATAATTATCCAAGAGTTATCGCAATTACATTAAACATTAATCTTCATCCTGCAATTTCTAATGCATTTTGTTTCTTAACAGATGTACATGTATTCAAACTTGTGTTAAATGAATGAAATAATGACATCGGTGATTTAAAAAAAAATAGTACGGATATCCCACATTTAAGCGGAGTCTTCCTTTGACATACGCACCATGTTTTCAACTACTTATTTTGTTTTTCCGACTAATCCATCCATATTCTTCAAAATGTTTGCCACGTATGCGAGCAAATCTCTTGACACCCATAATCACTAGGAAAATGCGGTTTAAGGCTAATCCGCTATGGACGAGTGTTTCTTACAGTATTTTCACGGAAAAAGCTGAACTTTGAAAAAATACGTATACCGAAGAGAGCTTACAAAATTTTAAGTTTATACGTTAACGGATTACGGAAATATTCAGGTTTAGAAAGTGTTGTGTTTTCATTGCCGGTCAGTGTAGATTTATAAATGTGTAGCTATTGATGAATATTCTTACAGAAACTGATGACTGCGCTCTAAACCCATGTCTAAATGGTGGTACCTGTACCGATGGTGAAGCGTCCTACATCTGTACTTGTGTGTATGGGTATGAGGGAGCTCACTGTGAAACAGGTATTTATTATCACTCCCTCCCGCCCGCCACCAAATACTTCTAGTTATGGTAGTCCGTCCGTTCAATCTGCGTGTATTTGGGGGAGGGGGGGGGGGGTTGAAACTTTCATTGAATTAATGTTACCAGATGCCGCACAGCATATGTCACGGAAGTACATGTACTGTATCAGTAATGTTTCGAATGATGTCAGATTTTAAAACTTGTAATCGGAATGCTGCTATATTTCTTGACATATTATCACTTATAGTTCACCCTACTTCTTTGTCCAATCAAAAGCCAGGGATTTTCAAATTTTTGGACCACTTATTCATTTATTTGTGCAATGGACATAATAACTATTTAGTAAATCTGTTTATTAGGACAATTTGGCTATTTCCTAATATGGAAAACTAGACCCGCCTACTCTCACAATTTAACTGTTATTCTATCAGCAATTTATAATCTGCTTATGAGGGACGATCAATATATAACGGGAAAATGCTTATAATTTTTTTGTTATCCGTCTGATTTTACTCAAACTTTGGCCGGGTGTAGCAACCTGTATAAGCAATAAATCAGTTAATAATCAGGATCATAGCAAAAGTAAACTGAAATCTACGGTTGCTAAGGCAACCCTCCATATGCGTAGGCGGGGCATTTTGCGGAGTTTTCACCGTTTTCACTCATATTCAAACCATAACAGTTTTCATATTAGCAATAGTACCTTGCTGAAATTTTTACACATATAGTCGCATAAGACTTACCATACTGTTGGTTACATCATTAAAAGGTTCTGTCTTTTAAATGTTTCGTCACGCACGTGAGACCGTACCGCGTTAGCAAAAATCGTGGAAGACTGAATACTTCCGATAAAACATTTAGTTTTAAAGAAAACAAGTACCAATCAAGTTGCTTGTGTAATTTAGTGATCATTTCGTGATAATATCATGCCAAAAGCTTTGATTTATCTATAGTATGACATATTTAACTTGGATGGCAAGACGCATGTGATCTAACCCGCGCAGGGAATAACGTGACGTCGACGTCAGACATCCGTACATCAATGTTGAATGTTCGCAACGAAGTACCGAAGTACTTTTCTCCCAATTATCGATTTAGCAATGAGGTATGAATGTTACAGGAGTGTATTCTGAAAAGTATTTTAAAAAAACAATAATGCAATTCTGCATTTGGAGTGAGATTGATGTTGCCCCGCCTACCGGTCGACAAAAATGTTCTTAAATATAACACATGTATCTGCCACCAAATAAAATATGTTCAGACAATAACATTCATTATCACAGTTATTTTCCCATTATATATTGATCATCCCTCGTATATACGTTTTCACTCTCATTACTCCATAAGTGGTCATGCTATTGTTCGCATACAAAAGCATTGGAAAGCTCACCAAAAGTGGGCGGGTAAACTATAAGCCGGTTATAGATCACATATTAGATTTATAAACAAATTAGAGCGTCGGTCGCTAGCGCTCCCTTGCTCTAATTTGTTTATAAATCTAATATATGATCTATAACCTATACTTGTAATACAACTCGAACGTTTTCAAACACGACCAAAACAATTTCAAACGGCCACATGAGTGAACCGATATACCGTACATATAATGTACTCGGAATGTACACTGTCACAGCAATCAGACATAATTTTACATTGGACGGCTAATATCCAGGAATATACGAAATCTAACTTCATAACTACCCAACGACATTCCTAATTGCATGCGACGTGATTTATAATTGTTGTGATGTATGAGGTCATTTATGAATATGAGCACATGTGCCTAATGTACTGACTTTACTCTGTGTTTAAGGTTTTCAGGAAGCGCTGTTGACAGGATATACTATAAATGTAGATCCGACCAGTTTCTATGCAGATGTCAAACTTACTTGTCAGTATCAAGGGACATTGGATGTACAAGGATATAAATGGTGGAGAAATGATGGTTTTGATGCTAGCCTAATTGGTGCATTTGCTTACGATCCCGAGAGTGATTACGATCCCGAGAGTGCATGTACTGCAGAGTCACAACTAAATGCAACTCTATACCAATACAGCTGTCCGGAAAGGAATGTCATTTCATTAACAATCTTAGGCGTCACCGTGTACAACAATGGAGATGAATGGACGTGCGCCTTTATACTGCCTGATAACCCGGAAGAAACCAGTAACGTGTACTCAATTCTCGTTTAAGGTAAGTGTAAGATTATTATTCGGTAATGTACCAATGTTATGATGATACGTTTAAAACAGCAATGGGATTAGATGGTCTATACCTTGTACAGTACTTGTACTTCAGTCATTAGTAGAACTATAAGTTAACATGTGCATTTCAGTTATGTCAATTGGGGATTTGTTGTTGCTGTCGCATTGGAAATTCCTTATTGAAAATTTTGCCCGGTAAAATTCGCTGTTTCGGGAATAACCCCCCCACGGTTGGGAAGCTGGAAGGCAAAATCAAGGCTCTCTCCCCGGTTATCCGCGGGTTTGGGCCGTGGATACAACTGACTGGTGCATTATAACCCTTGGTATAGATGGTGTGGAGTTTAAACAATTGCATATTCCACGTTCATATACAAATGTATATTGCATACATGTATAGTGATAACTGAGATATACAGTATAATTGAGATCACCACTGCATGTACGTACTTGGTGACTTTTTTGAACATCCGTATACGTTTCAATATGACTATGTATGTGTGCTATAATTTGCAACATTTGACCTAACATATCGTACTGAACGATACATCACAATTGCAATCATTTCATCGCTTGTTTCAGATTACAAGTACCAAATCCGGGAACGACTACACGACGCCAAAATACGCAAAGATAATTGACATTATGCCAGTTGCAATTAATACCCTTTCAATCAATTTTAACGGTAGATCTAAATTATAATGCCTGCCTGCCTGCCTGCAGGCCTGCCTGCCTGCCTGCCTGCCTGCCTGCCTGCCTGCCTGCCTGCCTGCCTGCCTGCCTGCCTGCCTGCCTGCCTGCCTGCCTGCCTGCCTGCCTGCCTGCCTGCCTGCCTGCCTGCCTGCCTGCCTGCCTGCCTGCCTGCCTGCCTGCCTGCCTGCCTGCCTGCCTGCCTGCCTGCCTGCCTGCCTGCCTGCCTGCCTGCCTGCCTGCCTGCCTGCCTGCCTGCCTGCCTGCCTGCCTGCCTGCCTGCCTGCCTGCCTGCCTGCCTGCCTGCCTGCCTGCCTGCCTGCCTGCCTGCCTGCCTGCCTGCCTGCCTGCCTGCCTGCCTGCCTGCCTGCCTGCCTGCCTGCCTGCCAAAAACTTTATTTGTGTTGATGACATTGAGGTCCCTAGATCAAAGGCCAAGGTCACCAGGGGAACACATCTTGTCGAATGTTGGCTATCATAATTACTTACTGTCTGTCCATTAGGATTTTGAATGAAGTATAGCATTGAAGTCAAATTGAAGTACATATCCACAATCTCAATAAGATGATTTTAGGCCATATCACATATATACCACTTTTTGTCTTTGTTCCACGTAGGAATTTAGTTATTCGCTACCGAAAATACTTACTTATGATAAATGTAAAATGATCTACCCACTTGCTCATTGTTAAAACGCGATTCTATGCTAACGTTGTATATAACAGAAAAATCGTTTCTATGACATCATAAAATCCAGTTTTGAAGATCAATTCAATGCCTTCTTTTTGATATCTGAATTTATTAGCCATGCACCACAGCATTGGCCTAGCCTAATAAAACAAATGTCTCTGTTATCATTATGAGTGAAAAGTATACCTGGCAGTTATTGCACGGGACCGAAATGTGCTATTAATATCGTCGCACATTTTAAGCAATCTAATTGGCTAATAGACAGGGCCAACATGTGATAGAGATTCCCAGCTGAAATTTATACGGAAATGGGATGATCTTTCACTTCGATATTTATCTGTATTAACGTGGTTAACTTTCAAGAAGCATACAATGGAAAGTGTTTGTAAAAATGTTATTGATCAAAACATCTCTATGGAAAAAGATGCATGACTTTATTTGCAAACTATTCAATCCTGAATATTTATTAGTATATTTAATATCATTTTATACTTTTGTACATTATCTATGGATAAGACGTCACTTATTAATTGTATGGATACGTTGAAGGATGCTTTTCGACTTAAGGACATTAGTACCTTTTGATTTTTTCTGTACAATGTATATAAAACCAGTTATTTTTATGAAGATCAGATTAATGGCAATCATTTTTAAAATTCCCAACAGTTTCGCACGGCTAATTTTTAAGATAGTCTTAGATTAAGGGGACAACTCCCTAAAACTAAAAAAAGGTATTTTACCGAAAAGGTTTTGGTTAAAAAAGCATAAAACTTGGCATACATGAAATTACGCATGTAAGGAACCAAACAGTAAAGTTTATAATATAATTAGTACAATAATATCCCTAAAAGGGGATCACAATATCGTAAGTTATTTGTATTTTTAAATAATATTTTAAAATAGAGAATCTAAGCATTTTTTTAAGAAATATGTTCAATGTGAAACATCGTTGATCAACGTAAGGGCTTCATAGCAGATGTCATGAGGATTGCTCGTCTTGATTATTTTTAATTGAACTTACAGTGATTTCAGAAAATGTTGATATCAGGGGAGGTTACAAAACGAATCAACGTTTTGCATCCGTTGCCTATAGTTTTCGCGATAATTAATACGTGTTTAATAAATGTTTATTATTAAATATGTTAATAGTTTAAGGGTTGCTTCTCCTGCATTTGCTTATTAATACCCTTTAGAAATAAACGCAAAAGAACCTTCTTCTAGATAGTTCGGGATGCGGCTTTATAGTATTAATTAGTTTTGATATGATCGAGTGCAAAGTACTACGTTTTACAAAAGTTGTAACCGATTCGTGAGATTTGGTGTAACAAACCATTTGGAATAAATCATTTGTAAGGCCTCATCAGTAGTTTCTTCGATATTTTTATCAATAATGTAAATTAGTATTTAACATTTAGAATTATCTTAATTTTAAGACAAGAAAATGTACTACCACATCAACTTTAAACTTTTGCAATACGTTTTGATCATTGTAATTAGATGCTTGAAATACGTCTAAGGAACGGCGATTATTTAAACTTCCGCTCAACTGAAAAGGTACGAATGTCCTTAACCCAGAGTTTAAATTATTGAAATTGAGTTGTCTTTATAATATTTGCTATTTTTAGAATATGGTTGTTGTTCAAGTAGTTGTGAAGAACATTTTATTAATCATATTATATTTATGCTATGTTTATTTGTCACCCCTTTAAATAAATTAAAAATATTTCCATGTTTTCTCCATATTTCTGGTAGTTATGGTTGGCTAGAAATCGCAAGTATTATTAGCTTTCATGGTGATTTTCAGTGAGGATAACAGTGACATTATCATTTGTTGTTTTCACTGTTTTTGAGCTGGTTCCAGTATCGTGCAGAGAACGAAAGGCAACGTCAACAGCACCGAACTTCAAAGTATGTGTTACGCCTTTATCACGTCATTATTGTCACGTCATGACTTTCTAATTTCAACGTATTTTTCCAATTTAGCCCATAGCTGTACCGTTTACGAGAAAATGAAGCAAATAATAAGCAGACAATATTTGGTGAAAGATCTTATTTTATTTCACTTGTGATTTCAGAAGATTATATTTTCCGTCCTGGCTACGCCAATCATGAAATACGGCTGTCTGTGATTACTTTGTGAAATAAAATTCGATTTTATTCAATATGTTTAATTACTGTTCATATCGAGTATACGCCAGCTGGTGTCCTGTTCTTTAACTGAAGAAGAAGAAGATCTTGGTATATACAGTGCCCACCGAAAATATGGATACACTTTTTGTCAGATGCAGAATTGTGATTGGTTTAATTATTCCATATCTTTTGGTCAGACGGAAACAATGTTTGCAATTTCTGCTATGGGGTTCAAGGGGCTGAATTTGCCTTATCATATGATCATGTTGTCGTTCAAAGCTGGCAAAGAAACTTAATATTTTCCATCTAGGGTACCAATCAATGTATTGTCTTTACACTGAATAAAAAATATATTCCTGGTCTTCAAAACCATTGTTGCTTCTCTGTTCTGCAAGTAGAGTTATACAGGCAAGTAACTGGGGGAAAACTCTCTGTATCCATATTGTTGGTGGGCACTGTAGTTTGGGTAGTTCACGTAGAACGCGAGTTCGAACTTAAGGTAAGAGTCTGATTTCATTCGGACAACTCTCGTGCTGACTCTGATGACGTCATTTGAATCGTATTACTAGCGTTCCTACACGGTGTATTTCTTATATTAGCAAAGGAGTGTTAGTAAACAAGAAAACGAAGATAAGTGATACTAACGAGGGACCTATCTCATTCGAAAGAATAGGCGGGTTTACCGTTAACTGTCTGTATTGCAGTTTCACATAATAATTGATGTTTTATGCAATGACATGCATTATATATATTTTCTCTCTCTCTCTCTATATATATATGTTGTTAATCATTGTTAGCTATGTCACTTTTTTTCTTTTAAATTTTAAGTATTGAAGGCCTCGTTGAAAATAAGATAAGATATATATTTATTCGTCTATGTCTATGTATATGTCTTAACTTATCACTTTCGCAAAATAAAGATTTTATTATTTTTATTATTATTATTATCATAACTACATAGTTAAACCTATATACACATAGTTTACCTGAGAGACGACTCGATGTTTAGTTCTTGTTTAATTTTGTAAATACTCTACGGGCATATATACTATCGTCCGGAAGGTAAGCTATGTTTATCTAGGCTTATAGTACCATATATCGAACAATCTTCGTAGAGGACCACTAGATGATGATACATACCAAATAACAATGGCCTGGGCCTTGTGACCATGTAGGCATGTTGTCGGGTTTTTTTTTGTGGAAAACTGGTTAGGGAAATAGGCCATCAGGAACATCAAAAGCTTTGTTGCAAAGTGGCGTTAGACCCTAATTAACAGTTTCAGTTTATTAGCATAAGAACATTATTTATGTTCGTCGCCTTAAACAAACAATAGGCGGCATGCAATCAACACAAGAAGAGCATGTACAAAATACAATGAGCAATGTGAACACAATAACATAACAATAGTCCCAATATGTTCAAAGAATATAACGATACATGTTTATAGAACAATTAATGATAACAAAAATACTACTGATTATCTAAATAAGAGTTACGTCTTTGAAATGCTTGATGTACATATTTTGCTAATTTACATAGTATCATTTTTTTAGATGAAGACATTAATCTTGTAATTTTTTGGATAGTAGGCCAATGACAATAATAATTTGGTAAAATAGTTCTCCGTAAATGACGATAGTAAGGACAAACCAAGACAAAATGGTATTCGTCTTCCACAACGTTCATAGAACAAAGTACACACTTCCTATTTTGGCGTTCAATGTTACGAATTCGTCCTTCCTCAATGGCTAATTTGTGGGAAGAACAGCGTAATTTAGTTAGAGACACACGATGTTTGTCATTATTTACAATAGTAAGGTATTTTTCACATTCGAACGTTGTTTTAAATTGTTTATATGTAGATAATCTTGACATGTTATTTATTTCACTATGCATGTTTTGTTTAGCCGGGTCATATAGTCTGGTTAAAACACTATTTAGTTGTGAGGTAGTAAGCGAAACAGAGTTCCACAAATATTCAAATCCTAGTGTATTCAATAATTGTTTTACATTACAATACCAAGAGTCTAATATAACTGTATTATAATAGTAAGCGCCGTTCTTCCAACAAGCCATAATGTAAATTATTTTGAATTACTAGATTATAGTAAAACGCCTCGTTCGCAAAGCTATTTGAAAACATCCCGTTATATAAATAATTTATCAAACTAATTAACAAACTTTTTACGCTTGATTTAGGTAGCTAGTTGTACTTCAAAGTATTGCTAATTAATACTTTAAATTTCAATTTTAACAATTTAATTACTGAACGAAGCACCTTTGACAGTGGTTTATTCGATGCATATGATAATTCGGTTTTTGAACAGGGTGCTTAACCCTGTTCTGTGTTAGCGTTAAAAATACACTAGACATGATTACGAGCTAAAAATAGCTCCACTTGCGCATACCGCGGGATGACTTCGGACTTTATCGCCTAATCTTTAGCCGAGACTGTGTTTATAATGTTGCATGATAACTTAGCACTTTATTGCAGGAAGCTTGGTAAATATATCGAGACAGCGACTGTATTATGTTACGTAAGCTAGGTTACCATCCGGTCAGTGATAAACGCTCAACGTTTATATACTGTGAGTAGTATATACAGTAGAGGTAATAATGTATAAACTAGATGCTGGAACATACATATGGCGTTGGGGTGGCATATGCCCTCATAAGCTTTGTGACTGGAAAAATATTTTTCTGACGACAGAAACAATCCCTGTTCTTCCAGTGCCATCGGCGCTTTGATTACTGTTTCGTCCGTCGATTGGAGCCAAAACCAATATTAAATTAGTATTGTCAAATCAATCATTCATTTTCATCCATGTGGTGTTCTCCAACACAAACAAACCGCATGAACGAATGTTGATATATCTAATTCTGATATATACTCTCTGGTGATTGTGTGAAGTGGAATTTAGTAATTTAAATAATTTACTTATTCAATTTGCTATATGACAGGCGTACACTTCCAGGTAATTCATTTCGACGATTCATCTAGAATAAGAATACCTATAATTTAACTGCATATACGCTCACTTCGATATATATTATCTTTATCCGTGAAAATACTTTAAGAATCACTCATCCATAGCGGAAAAGCCTTAAACCGCATTTTCCCACGGGCTGATAGGTGGATAGAGATTTGCTCGCATATTGTGCAAGCATTTTGAAGAATATGGATGGATTAATCGGAAAAACAAAATAAGTAGTAGAAAACATGGTGCATATGTCAAAGGCAGTCTCCGAAAGATCGGTCGTTATGCTAAATTTTCGGGTATCCGTACTAAAAATCAAAGTTTCGTTGATGTAAACTACCGAAGTCATTATTTTATTTATTTAACTCAAGTTTGACTACATATACACCTGTTAAGAAAGCTAAAAATGCATTAAACATCACGGGATGTAAGAAAAATGTTCAAGTCAAGAGCGATAACTCTTGGATAATTATCCTCACATTTTTAGATTAATTACCAAACATTTACACTAAATTGTATTACTGTATATTACTGAACTAGTCTACATGCTCAAGTTATGGTGTTCATTAATATTTAGACGTAAATTGTGTTTTGAAAAGTAAGCACGCAAATCAAAAGCTCATTGTTTCTCCATTTAGTGCAATAATCAGTCTTAAAAGAATAGCTATAGCGTTCATGCAATTTATCTCCAGTTACAAATGGCGATACTTTCACCATCCTTGGGACAAATATAATACATTTTTATTAATCTAAAAACGAGCAGTTTCGAATATGCGTTTAGAGGCGCAAGATTCGAAGCAGTGTTACAAAGAAACTGGCAAGTTAATAATTTAATCATTTTATTACTCCAATATTATCTCCCTTTGACCATAGAAAATAAACCATGGCTATAATAGACCATGTTGTTTCATTTTTGTGGTTGTGCGCGAGATAGTGTATAGGCCCCTTAAAAGTACCTGAACTTCACATAGCCCTTCTGCAACAGCGGAAAAGCATCCCTCTAGCATTCAATGAACGTTTCATATGATTAATACGTCGTATATGTACACGATGGATTGTTCCTGGTAGATGCTTTAAAAGATTAAAAAATGCGACTTTCTGTTTTTTTACTGACCCCAAAAACAACTGGTAAAAACTATGTTGCTAAACAAATTTATCTGATTCGAAGTGATATTTATGTGTCACTTGCATATATATATTCTATGACAAATTCGCGATGCTCACATACTTCTCAAATTTGTTATGCTATACTATGTAAGTGTTGCGTTTTCATTGCCGCTCAGTGTATGATACTAGACTACCTTAGTTGCAAATTAATACTTTGGATGGGTTCCGTGTACTTTGATTCAATCGTCGAAAATAGACGATTCCTATAGTTTTATAGGGTGTTCTAGAACACTTTCATATGAAAATGGACAGTTTGCATGTCAAATAAATCCCAGAGAGAGTTTCTGTTAAAACTGTAGCGAAAAATGATCAAATGGATATGAAAGCATAATTGTTTTTCAGTTTTTGAAACTTTAAAAAGATATCTTCCGATATAGTTCTTTACACTTTAATGTTAGACACGGCTTCTAGCAGAATATGAGGTTTGTGAACGCAGATTCAATTGTTTAAAAAAAGGAATCTGATACAATAACAAAGCATTACTGATTTAACACTTATAATTTTAAAACAATATTACGTTTAATATTACGCTTATGGCCCATTGGAAGCACTGTCCATAATAACTATTCACTAGGTTGTTAGAATGTCAGGTGTTCATTATGGTAAAAAAAATTGCCAAGTTTCAAAATAACAGTTTTAAAAGAACTTGAAAGGTTTGGGTTACGGTATCAACGGACGAATAAACGAGCTATTATAACTGACAGAACTATGACTATTTTATGCCTCCCATACTCCAATTATATCGAAGCTTAAATATGATCTTAAGGAGGTGCACGCACTTGTTATGTTTTTATGTGCATTGTATAAACCCGGACAAGATGATCACAAGCAACTAGTATGTGGAAATATAAGACAACACTATGTTGAGTTGAAAATGGGCAAATTTTATTTTGCCAACAAATTAACATATTTACACATATTTACAACATAATCATTTCCACATCTGGGCGGTATTTTGTAAAAACAATGAAATAATACGATTAAAATAATAACAATGAAGTGACGCTATAATATTTTTCTGATCTGGGGATGCCGCACAGTGATTGGTCGGCTTTGATCACCTGATCAAAAGCTGTACACCGATTGGCTAACAGTGCTTAGCGCCGTGCTAAAGTCCATGCTTAAGACCCGCAATAATCCCTGACCGGTGTACATGTTTATTAAACGGACCTTAATCCTTGCGGCCCCCAAATATTATACCTGCCATAAATTATTTTATATTCTATAAACTTTATTTATGTGCATTGTATAAACCCGGACAAGATGATCACAAGCAACTAGTATGTGGAAATATAAGACAACACTATGTTGAGTTGAAAATGGGCAAATTTTATTTTGCCAACAAATTAACATATTTACACATATTTACAACATAATCATTTCCACATATCTGGGCGGAACATACCGCCACAAGGGAAACAGGGTAATGCACTTTGGGAAATTAACCTGTACCGCGCCCACTTTGAGTGGATACATGCCTTCCAGTCGTGTTTATTAATGTGTCGTCTCAATTAATGTTTTAACAACATAATTATAATGCAATTTGTAAAGCCTGTAATAACAGAATGTTATATCTTTTCTCACAGTAATAACAAAATTTTTTAAGGGAAACACAAAATACAGGCCAATCAATCCTCGCCTATGGCCTGAGTTAGAAAGGACTGACATGTTGAATGACATGTAATTATAACCAGTCCACCCTTTCAACAAATTTAACGATAACCTTCACACTGGCTTGCTAGAGGACTAGTGCATGTGTCGTGAATTGACATTAAAATTAGCTAAGTATCTAGCCTATGCCAG
Organism: Spisula subtruncata; assembly: GCA_963678985.1. Classification (NCBI taxonomy): domain Eukaryota; kingdom Metazoa; phylum Mollusca; class Bivalvia; order Venerida; family Mactridae; genus Spisula; species Spisula subtruncata. The sequence continues at coordinate 27,759,403 of OY787665.1, forward strand.
CTCATAACAAGACAGCGGTTAACCAAATAAATTAAGATCAGAGTACCTGGCTGGTTACAGAGACAGTCTGTTGTTTAGTGTTGAGACCACTGCTGCCCTGATATTGGTGTACAGTTTATGGTTGCCTTCCGTAGTCAGATGGACACCATCAGCTGCTATTGTTGTCTCCTGTACAGCGGACGACCAGAAACCTTTAAATTTTCTGAAGGACACCTTTGGGTAGGAAATTTCCTTTATTCGTTCACATAAATAAATGTTACATAAGTCTACCCTCTCGTTGTACCATCTAACGTCCACAGGGTAACGAGTTGAAACTGATGTTCGCCTATATAAAATAGGACAAACAATCACCTGTTGTACTTGATGTTTCTCGACTATATCTAACGCTAAGTTAATAATGTCAGAGGCTAAACGATTCGGCGTCACTTCCGGTTGAAACAGATCGTTCGTACCAACCACTAACACCACAATATTTGGCTGGAAATCTCCAATATCATGTAATTGTCTCTTAAGCGAATCAATCCTAGCACCAGGATAACCAGAATACTGCACGAGTGGATTGCTGACTAAGTTCAAGTTAAATCTCACACCTGGTTGCTGCCTAATATAACGTTTCAAGTGGGTGATAAACGAATGGCCGAAAATCTGTATCTTCACCGCCATTAACCGCGGGAAACACTCGCACTGAAATCACAGTGTTAACAAAACACGTAAAAACACAACTTATTTAGTCCTCTTCTGCGGTCTAAAGTACACAATAATATATACTGATAGTTTATGTCCATTAATGCACAAAAGTTGATATCCAACTCGCACTGATATTTTGTAAAAACAATGAAATAATACGATTAAAATAATAACAATGAAGTGACGCTATAATATTTTTCTGATCTGGGGATGCCGCACAGTGATTGGTCGGCTTTGATCACCTGATCAAAAGCTGTACACCGATTGGCTAACAGTGCTTAGCGCCGTGCTAAAGTCCATGCTTAAGACCCGCAATAATCCCTGACCGGTGTACATGTTTATTAAACGGACCTTAATCCTTGCGGCCCCCAAATATTATACCTGCCATAAATTATTTTATATTCTATAAACTTTATAAATGTTCTTCGAAACAACTGAAAATGGCAAAATAATCATATCTTAGAAAATTGAATTAATATTTTTAAAAACTTGTCACCAGGCTTGTTGTCAAGATTTCCAAATGACATACCATTGTTTTTGTTAATTATATCCATTTCTTGAATATATGACACCAGCCTATTATTAATTTAAAGATTTGAACTATATTACACCACATTCAAACAATGCGTGGTATTTTACACGCTCATTGGTCTTTTTTTTAAATACCGATAGCAACAATTTCTGGTGAGTAAATGCAGTATTTGTACTTGTAGTTACCTACCCCACACACTTGCTCAAAAGTGTAATTTTCTTTTTAACCTCAAGAAATATATGACGATCAATTATAATTTAAAAGTACAGTAATTACATTGCGAATCAAGCAGAACACTTATTTAGTCAAGTCACCAGCCTTTTCACAACTGTGTATGACAAATCAGAGAAGTAATATAGCACCGAACACAGTGTTTTCTTACTTTGCCGAACAAAGAATGACAAGGTGTAAAAACTGAACAGTATTTGAACGCTGAACGGGGAAATATAAAGCCGAACATTTGCTGTAAACCTTGTGTCCTCGAACTCTATTATTTATATAATTATATTACACGTACTATTACAGAAGTAAACAGACATGCTTATAGACGTGATTGGAATCGGACGTACTAGCGGCCGCAGCCTCCCAAACTCCCGAGTGCTAAAAACACACACGTCGAGTTGTGACCAAGCATTTTACAACATTATAAGGAATTGTCCTATGTGGTATTTACAAAAATCTTAGTACAAAACTTAGAATGTTATAAAATGTTAATTGATATGGTCTACAGTGTATCAGCGTAACTAGAAAATTGAGATAATCAATAGCTGACATAGTTTTAAAACACTATGTAAAGAGCTTTTTTAAATTGGGGGGGGGGGGGTATGTATGGAACCAAGGTTTACAATTAGTCAAAATATTTAAGTTTTCAACTAAGGTGCTTTATAAATACCAGCCCAGAAACAACAGATGTAACATAACACCCATCGAATAAATATCATAGCGCAATATTGCAATACTCATGAACACATTTATAGCAAGCCAAAGGACACAAGCAATGTCATAGTGCTAGAAGTCAGGCAAACTGACACATGACTGTAGCTGTCAAACTGTATAACGTTAAAGAAAACTCGGACAAGAAAGGAACACTCAAATTAAACAGCTGAGGACTGAAATAACACATACCTACATCGGCACAACGCCAAACAAGATGAGGCCCGGTATTGTATTTACAATTCAACACGGTAGACAATGTGGCAAAGGGCACTAACCGCTAACTACTTAGTATGAACAAGCAGATGCGTACATACTACAAGTTATACCTTCCCTTGAAATTTGTATGTTGCGATATTACAGTTAGTGGTATAAGGCGTGAAGTTGGTTTATCATTGAAGTCACCATTTTGACATTTTTAAAGATTTGTATTGTACACATATCTCAATCGAATTAATTCAATGTCAATCCGAAAACAATAGTTGGGAAACTACTACAGTGAAGTTCCGCTAATAAGACCAGTAAAAATTTGGTTTTAAAAGCGAATCAGTCTTATTAGGGGAGTTTTTTTAAAAAGAAATCTAAGTTGTCTTATTATCAGAACTTTACTGTACTTGTATCAATATACTGACAAGTTTTTAAATAACAAAAGTATGTTCACTTAGAGAATTTAGCGTTATTTTGTCGTGAAGCTTTATCAGGCCCCATTCACTGTGAACGAGGTCGCAATTCTAAGAATATCCGATATTTAATTATCAGTGTGGAGAATCACGTGATCAAATGAATAACGCTTACACTCAAAACAATTGCGATTTCGTCCGGTGAGTTTTTAGCTCAACTGAGCACAAAGTGCTCAAGGTGGGCTTGTATGATACCAAGTCGTCCTTCGTCGTCCTTCGTCGTCCTTCGTCGTCCTTCGTCGTCCTTCGTCGTCCGTCGTCGTCCGCCGTCGTCCATCGTCGTCAGTCGTCGTCCGTTGTCGTCGTCCGTCGTCCGTCGACGTCAACATTTTCTTCAAGCGACATCTCCTCCTAAGCCACTTGGCCAAATTTGATGAAACTTCACAGGAATGTTCCTTTGGTGGACCTCTACCAAAGGTGTTCAATTTTTTTCTGGTCCGTCTCATGACTAGGTCACAGAGGCTAAAAAAAGATTTTCAAAAAGGAAACTTCAAAATTCTTCTTGTCTGAAACCATAAGGCCTAGAACTTTCATATTTGTTAAGATTGTTCAAATTATGTCCCTAGAGTCAAAATTGGCGGTAGAGGTCAAAGATAGTCTAGTGAACATTTTGAAGAATTTTTTTAAAACACCCTAACTGACATTTGTTGTACTATGTTTAAGTCATATTTACCTACCCGATAATACAAAACTTTATTAAAATGTAGTTGCTCAGGACCTTGCAATTAAGGAAATTCGTATTTTAAAATGGTGTCGACAATATAACTTACAAATTACAAAGAAATTCGCTTTAAAATCAGTTATTGGTCGATTATAACCACAGATCAATTGTTCAGGCAAGGTTGACATCGGTATAATTATTTGTGCCTTTAACTGTAAAGACCATGAACTCAGTTGTCAAGTTGGTTTGGAGAAAATATTTGTATGAGAATAGATCTAGTTTCCTGTTTGTTATTTTGCTAATTACTTAAAACTATGTAAGTGTGGATGTCATTTACCTACATAATTATCTATTTACATAATTGTAAAGCATTGTGGAAATAGAAATGACAGCACTTTTCTAAAGTTTATAACATTAATACCCACTAGTAAACTTGAATAATATTATGATTTAGTTTCTTAGTCTTAATCATGTAAATATTTGATATATTCTTAAGAATGCTAATGAATTAATAATGTGATATTGAATTATTATAGTGCTTTATTGTGTTCAAATAAAGTGAAGTAAAGTGCCAAATACTCGTATAATGTATCATACAATTCAATACTGAATGGTTAATGCACAGGCAATTTGTAACCAGATACGCTATTGTGATACATTGTTATAGCCTTATTTATAATTTATTTAGCGATTGATTGATGTATGTATCACAAATAAGTCGACCCAACCATACCATCACAATGTCATAAGTGGTGTATCCGATGTATTGTTGGTGTGTTTCACCCATCACCCAGTACTACTATCCGCTTGTTATAAGAATAGTTGTACAAGTTGTCTCCCTGAGTACGAAAACTTTGAAATACAGTAAATGTCCACTAATAGTAGTCGAAAGTCTTTGACCATCTGCAAGGTTACATATTTAAACTTCAACGTTTGCTTTTATAAAAAAGATCATTGTGAATAAATGATACACGGACTATAATTATTTAATTTACTGCATATGTTATACATGTACATGCATATCTGTACAATCATGTAGTCTATAATACTAGGGGTGATCAACAAGCACTTGGAAAAACGCTGTTATTTATATATTAATGTCATTATTATTCCATTGAATTTTAAGTTGAAATATAATATTTCGACCCAATATTGTATTGACTTACTGTTTTGTATATGCATGCATTTTAAATATACCAATCAATTATCTGACCAAGTTTCAGCAACATTTGGTAACGTAAGGAATATGTCAGAGCATGTTTACGTATTCATTGACTATCCCTCGTATTTATGACTATACTTGTACTTTCTATTGGTGATTGCTGACTGATATTAAAACTTTGTATTGTGGCTATTTTAAAGTTTTCAAATAAACATAATTTCATATAAACTGAACTATAAAAAGACTGAATTGATAGAATATGTATTGATAAAATCTGTATTTTGTTACGCCTAATTTGTCAGCAATATGTCTATGGTGCTGTAATACACATCGAGAGCTGTTTGTACTGATCGTTCGCACATGGCTGCTTTCTTGCCACGAGGAACCGTTATCACATAAACCTGTCAAACCTGCCATAAAAAGTGATGTGCTAGTTCTTATGTAGTGATATATTCTTTTTAAATTCAGTTATTATCGCTTTGTTTATGAGACCCTCACATGACTGACTGCTTTACCCAAGTAATATCTTTACCATGATGATGATTTGTATTATTCAGTACAAATACAATTATGCTATGCTATTCTTCATATATGGTTATATTTAAACAGTGCATTCCGGTTGGCATACTCCCATTAAATTTAGCATTAACCGCTATTATATAGTTTCTTTGTAAATGTGGGTCATCCTGCATTTTATCGGCAGGGACTTGGATTTTTAATTGTTTCTTCGGCTTGTGTGTGGGCATTGCTAAGTTAAGTTGCTAGGAATATGTAATATTATTTCCCACCCCATTCCTACCTTGCCCATTATTCAACTAGGTCAAGTCGTAGTTGTGCCTCTTTAGGTCGCATAATGTTACGTCACTGTCTCTAGAGTTTTAAAGTAGGTCACGCCCCGGGATTGTTGTGCCTCATTTGGTCGCTGCTTTGGCATGGATTTGTGTGGGCATTGCTCAGGGTAGTTGTGTCGTGGTGTTCCTGGTTTCTGTGCTCAACTGATTGGGTTGAGTGATACCTTCCCTGTCGGGTTTTTTCATACCGGTACCTTTTTCTTTAAAAATCAGCGATGAAGTATTTACTATTCATCATTGAATCACATGATCGACATTTTGAGTAACTCTTGCCAACCTAAATTGCACTATATATATATATATATATATACCATGCTATTCGAATCTGATTGTGTTTATTCATGTATGTGCTTATTCATTCCCAGTGAATTGTTCAAATTAGTTAAACAGTCGTTACACGGCTGTAACGTCCATTCTAAAAAAAGTTTCATGAAGTTGTTTTCTTTATCGCATGTTTTATTTTGAAGTAGTCTCTCAATATATACAAATGTACTACGTCAGTAGCGTCTAATTAGTTTTCATTTTCACTAATTATTCTTTAATTTGTGATGTTTTTTTGTTAGTAGTAAACCGTCTTATATTTGTTACACAGCCTGGTATTTGTCAGCATGGAATTATATCATAAGATTGACGACATGTTTGTTAATGCAATATAAAAACAGGCTTGGCAGACCAAAGCTATATAAAACAACTTTTCAACGACATTGCTAAAGCTAAAACTGTAGTTTTCTCATGCATATGCATATGCGTATACGCAATTACATGTATAACGCGCGCGTTGATCAGGTAGTGGTCTGACTCTCGCTAATATCGCTACTAAATACACTACGTATTATATTTCCTAATATGGCACATGTGCAAGTTGTCCTTTATGCATGGGACAAACTTTTTGTCTTCTGTAAGCAAGAACGTTTCAATCGTATCTGCTCTGTGACTAAGCAATACCACGTTCTTATTGCTTTAGTGTTTTCTCTTATAAATGTCATTACAAAAGCAGCATGCCGAAAATTGTACGGCTTGTATTTGAAACTTAAACGGTGTGTTAATGAACAAATGCAAACCGACTCATGATGGCAATATTTGTATGACGGGAAAATATAAAAAAAAAACATTACATGGAAGTGGCATTCACTCCTATAAGCATAGCTCGTTGAATCGTACTAGCTGGAAGATTCTACCTTCCTTAAATTATGATGTAGACAACAACGCAATATTAAACTCCTAAGATATTTACTCATACTCTCTTGGGGAGTCTGGCTCCCTTGAATTATTATGTAGACATACGTAAACAACATACTTGGATCATCCTAAGTTTTTGTGGCGGGGACCTGCGTGTTGGCATTGATCAGTGTAGAGGTGCTGTGTTAGTAATATTTTCTGTGCTTGGCTGTATAAGTTATGTGCTGCATTCCCTGTCCGATTTCCTCATGCCCTTTTTAAAATAATAACATTGAATGTTTAGTACGCATATTTACTACATAATTGAACATTTCCACATTACGTAAGCATTTATGTAACTACTAGCATTACTCTTCAAGTAAAGAATTGGTGGGCCTATGGTGTGTTAGCAGTTATGCATATTACCGGGTTGCTCGGTTCACAAAGTTTCCTTGTTTCTGTAGGTGTTTATTTACATTCTCTTCTAGTGTTTATGTTACAGTTTTAGTCAATGTGAGTACGATGTTTAATACAACAACAATATTCATACAACTCCAGTGTTACACCATTTTCAGTGATACTTAAAACCTTTTGATATCCGAAATAAAGCCCCCCTTTTAGCATTGTTATTTATGTATGTGCCTTGCATGTGCTGTTGAGTGCTGCCATCCGATTTGTAATTATTATCTTTTTTTATAAAATAATAAATTGAGAACTATCAGGACAGAAATGATATGATGTCCAGTTTGTAACTCATAATCATAGCTTTGGAATCATTGTTTGGTAATTATTATTCTTATTTGTTATGAGCATTCGATATGTGAAATAATAATTTAATACATTTATGTTTGCAATTTTATTTTATACATGTATAATTTGTATGTATGATGCATTGCATATAAATCATAGAAATACAAACGTGTGTGGAAATATCAGGAACAAACTTATTGGAATCATCACAGCCACCTCACGAATAATTATGTTTTGCCAAGACAGTACAGTACTTTAACAATTTTGGAAATAAGTGTATCTTTCGTATCTGTCTCATACAAGAAATGTTCACTAACAACACCGACATGGTTTACTAAAACATCGGCCTTTTATGTAAACATGTATTTCAGAGATTACATAATACGTACTATAAGCTTCCACTGTATGTTTGCAATACACGTGCTTCTTAAGACACTTTTCCCAATGGTGGAGTTTTATTAAAATATATTGTTTTAACATTTCAGTCGCAGCGTCTATAACATTAACATTGTATTGCCCTTGGTGTTTGTTGTTGTGATTGAATTAAAGACCATTTGTAGTGCATGTGAAAAAAGCTTAGTTTATTTTGCAATGTTACTTTGTTCTTGTATTTTATACCAACAAAATATAGCAACTAGAAATCGGACGGATGTGTTTGATGGTGTATACTAGTGGACAGATCAGCATCAAAGTGGTTGTATTTTGGCTTATTGTAGTTACAATAGGTCAGAAACGATTTTGATACTTAGGTAATGTAAGACACACGTCGGACTCGATCTTTTCTAAAATGAGTTTGATCAAACTAATATTGTAAAGCGTCAACCTTGTTGAAAATGCTGATGTATCATGTTATCATGGACATCTAGCACAATACACCTTCATTTACCAGTTGTTTTACTGTCATAGTTTGTTTGTATTTACTATGGATTGGAGCCTACCAGGTCGATCTTGTATTGCAGCAAAAATAATTCATTGTGCCATATTCATGTGAACCTGTTTCTTTGATGATGTAGCCGTCTCATCATTCAAACATTAGTGTGAAGCAATGTTAAATCAGGACTAATATTATCAGAGTAAAGTGATACACACTGTAATATATGCTCAAGAGCGGTTCAATAAAATTGAATTAAGTATTGAATAATCCAAATTTCAATAACGGAGATTTAGAATCTCGTGTACTGTACTAATGAAGCTTCCTGGAGAAGATTTCATGAAACAATATGAAACATACAGCTATATATTACCTCCAGACGTTAATCAGGTCAGTCACATAAATTGAATTAGTAATTTGATTAGTCCGCCTTCAGTTAAATTTTCTTCCCGGGGGCAGACTTTGTATGTAAACTTATCGAGCTGAAAGATGTGGGTTTTTTGGTGACAGAAGCCATTAATGGTAAACTACATTTAAGTTACTAGCTTGTCACGTTCTTTACTTTGTGCTTGTCCTTCTAATTGTTATTGTATATTGATAAATTGCCGCTGCAAGATAACGTTATGAAATTATCTTACATGAATTGTAACTTCGAGGTTGGTCTTATTATGTTCTTTAAACCCACATTGTATTAATAAATGAATAGAAACGGTCTATCGACACATGTGTATTATCCATGCAGTTTAAAGATCATCCCAACCGGTCGTAATCGCAAATCCCTTTCTGTGTGGTGTACTTGTAGTTGCAAATGCCCCAATGTCCTTGCCACAGTAAATTCATTTAACAATAAACGACTCAACTCAAACGACGTTTCACCATTTATTTTTGTTTCACAAATAATCATAATTTTTATCACAATTTAGCTGAATTGAGCATTTATTTTTAATCCAAAAGTATTTAATTCAAACAGACTGAATGATGATAATTCCCCAATAATAAATCCAAATTATACGCATGTGCTTTTCATTTTATTTCCAAAAGGTTTGTCCAAGTTCAATGTCACCCTGGGTATATATACCAGATGTGATTTATGCAATGCTGCATGTGAAAATCATGTACCATGTGACTGTTTCTTATAAGGAGCAAACATTAAGAACAAGGAGCAAACATTAAGAACAAGGAGCATACACTTAGAACGATTAGGTCAAACAAGGTCACAGCATGAAATTCATGCTTCTAGATTTACATAAGGTGGCCAATAGGAGCAAACATAAGAAGGAATATTGTAAAATCATGTACTATTTGAGTCATGAAATACGCAAACTGACGCATCCATGAGCTCCTAATGAGATTCACATAACCTTTAACCTCAATTTTGACACGAATATTAATTTTGGCCAAACCATTAAAATAATACATACACATCAATGCAATACACAAATTAAACATTCGCAAGTTCGCGACATTCTGCGCATATGGCACAAGAGGATTGTCATGAAAACTGGTTTTAAGTAGTTATCCGTGTCCTCGTCTTTGAAAATACCTGGTCTACAGTGACAGTACATATAAAATATTTTACAACCTGTATAACCTGATAATACATCATGCATTGATAGATTGACGTGTTTACTTACAATAGGATGCGATATGTATTGAATGCTTAAACACGGTTAATTGTTTTTGTTTTGACATTGTGAATTGTATTTTATTCGTTTACATTAATTTAATAGTTTTAAAAAGATTATAAATGGCATTTTCCCAAACTAACTATACTCACTTTCGACACCAAATTTTTTATGTTATTCATCGTCATGAGGGTATCCTATTTCAGAATATGAACGAGAGCTTTTCTGGATGTGTTGGAATTAAAACTACAATAACATAACGATGAATTACGAGTAGTTAGTTTGTGAACAAAGGACACTTAATGAACAACATACTTATTGATGTTTTCTATCTACAACACTACAAAATGTAATTGTACTGATATATCATTCTTCAGGAAATGAAGAATTTACTAAAGAGCACTTGAGTAGATACTGTTCACCAACATAAGGAGGTTTTATCCGATTTCTGAAAATTAAGAATACGTAATAATGTAAAACCCTGTTCAGAAAAGTAAAGTCTCTGATGCAAAGATTATATTGATTTGATTTAGATTAGATATATACATGTTTATTGAAATATGTCCTTAATTATACCTTGTCCTTCGCATTTAATAATATTACTTTATGTATATGATTTATATACTTATATTTTATAAATCAATTTTTCCAACGAATGCATCTGATTATTTTATTAGTGATTTCGGTGGGATGTCTTACAAAATTCTAACAAAACTGGTTTGAAACAAGTCATCTTTAACATTCTATGGGTGTACTTTCAAGTGGAATTTACAACTTCGACAATGTTAATAAATTACATTATACTGATAATTAAGAATCGAAATTGAGTTACGTCTCAAAATATGTTTTGTTTTTCCCCAGAGTATAATATTCAGTTGTTCTATTTAAACTTTTGACAAACACAATGTTTCTGTTCTCATATTGTTTTAAATTGCAAAATGTTGAAATTCAAATTATTCCAATTCTTCTTAAATTCATTGAAAAGGTCTAGAATTAAAGTGACAATTATATCAAATCTGTAAATGTATTGATTAGATATACTAGTATTCAGAAAGATAATTAAATTATGTTACACTTTGAAACATACAGCCAATGTTTTTTTGGCAGGAATAACTGAATCATGATTCCACGCGAATCGTTCGAAAATAATTATTGTGTACGTATATATTGTAGTGGCAATGTTGCATTGTAATCTTTAGAGCGATGATTGCTATTTGTTCGAGTCATTATACATGTTATATAATATGTGAACCTTCGTGTTAGTTTAATTTGGCTTAATTGTCCCATCATGTTTTGTTTGATTACAATTATTTAGTTTATATTATAATAATGTGATTACATTACACGTCTGAAATATATGTTTATTGAAAGTGTTATCAACGTAACATACTCGGTTCACTGAACTCGACTGTGCATTGCTACTTACATGTGCGCACAATTTGTTTTTGTTTCATAATTTGCTAAATCAAAGTTGGAGATCAGTGTTTATTTCCTCACAGTAATTTTCTGTTATCAAAAACTAATTTTAATTACGGCCGCTAAAATCCTTTACACGAGTAAAAAGAGTTGCACTTTGTAGAAGATGTGGGTAATTGCCTAGGTATGACAGTAACACTTTTAAAACTCGTCAACTAATGGTGGCATCGTTTATTATGACAATAAGGGTAAGTTAGTATAGTGCTGCAGCGTTGAATGTGACTGTTATTGGTGTCTAAAGGGAATATACGTATGTGTTTACTTGGACATATCTGCCTTTAAGATAGAGAATCACTGGTCGAAACTTTCTTCATCGATACCCACCTGTACATTATTGTTTCGTTTATTACATTGCCTGGTTATTTCATCGGCTTAAACCTCATCGATCTAAGCATTTTCGGTACATTTTCATTGGCATTTTGTTTTTGTATGATCGACTATATGAATCATTCATGGACAATATTAGCTTTCATTTGCACGTCAGCACCCCACTCAAAATTACATTCTAGACGATATTTTTGTAATACAAACTTTTTTATGGTTACTAATTTACGAGAGCTGTTTTCAGCAGTTCAGCCGTTGAACCACCATTTTACTTCCCCTCATGGTTATTGGGCTACTCATAGAAACCTGCGATCGAGGCTCCCGGGGAAAACCCCCTGGTTGGTATGGTAGTCAACACCTATCAATGACCACATATATATCGATCATGACGAATTATCCTCACTGGTGTCAGTTTACACATTGAACGAGTGGATCATGTGGGTTATTCTTGCACAGAGAAACTAACCAGTGGTCCATACAAGGCTTGAACAAGGGACGTCTCGATCGTGAAGCGCACACTGTACCTCTAGGCCTCTGTATCCAACATTATCAAAGCTGGAAAGAAATAATGACAAGCAGAAGATACGCGGTATGTATCATGCATATTAATAGCAGTATCGAAGCATTATTTATCGAATTACCCAGTAACAGCCATTGATAGAACTGTCAATAATACATCTCTCTATTACGTTTGATAAATTGCAATTTATGCGTTATATTTCAATATTTCAGTCAAATGGCTTTGGGTATTTGTTAGCTGTTATCCTATTTTTGATAGATTTGCGATATTAACATTGACGCCATAATCGGGAGCAGTCTTCAGGTCAGACTAATCGAAACATAGGTACTCACAGAAGAAGATATTGTTTATTTTCCAATTTTGGGCCCACATATGGACATACAATTTTGAAATATACATGGCCTAAAGTTTGAAATATATATTTACAAAAAACTAATTCTTACACTAATAACTACAACTAAGAACATATAGAACAATAAACAAAAAAATGTTAAAATCCAAAGCAGTCTAAATTATCCAGCATATATTGATAAACAATTATAAAATAAAATAGTGTTGGGCAATTAATGAATTGGGGAAAAGTGACTAGCTCATGTCTTATTGCAATCGGAGGTATATCAATATCATTCCAATTTAATTTCAATTTTACAATCTATCATATGTGTGTAATACTACTTCTTTTCTGAAAGCAATCAGATATATAGTTATACATATATTATAACTTATTTATTTTCATTAGACATTAACCAAATAAATTTATTTTTATTACTAAGGGCGACAAAATTGATCATTTTTGTATCAATACGTTTATACAATAACTGTCTCTCTGTATTATAAAATCCACAGTATGTTATAAAATGGATCTCATCATCAACTTCATAGTTACAAAATTCACATATTCTTTCATTTGCCTCTAATTTCTTTTTGTCATGTTTAAGATATCTCGACATGACAATGGTGTATAAATTGTAGCATGGTACCCATACCTCAATATTGTATTGCATATAAGAAGTTTTAAGTGAAAGGGCGAATGGGGGAATTGTGCTGTTCAGAAAAATGAATATGTCGTTCGCCAAACCTCAATAAGTCTATACATAAAGACATTGCAATGAAGTAGAGGGCCAAATATGAGTGTCCGTCAGCATAACATAACTTGAAACTTATTATCACAACCCATGTCTGACAATAACAGTGAAATCTTGGGATATACTGTTCGGAATTACAAAATATTGACTGTGTTGAGAATAGACATCAACTCTCAACATGGTAGTTGGTTAAATTGTTTGCGCTAGGCAATTAAGATGCGTTTTCAAGTAAAAGTACAATATTCGGAGAATGTTTGTATGTACAGGCAATACCACAACTATTTTAGTTGTAATTGTCCCTTAAATATTAACAACTGAGATCAAATCAATCCAATTATTAAAAACTGTTCAGTTTTAAGTAAAGTATATAAAATTAAACAAACGCATACTTTAGTGCATGTTTAAATGTACTAACAAGCGATACGCTTGGTCCACAATAGCTTTGAATTTCACTACATACACCCTGTAGCAACATTTGTCTGATGCGCAAAGTACGTCCAAACTCAATGCAATAATGAGGAAAATAGCAACGTGCAAAGAGGCGTAAAACCCCACGACTCAAATCAGTGGTCCGGCGAGCACGTCGTTACTCCGTTAAAAGTTGTCTCAGTATCAATACATTATATTGCAAAATGTGAATCTCTAATACACTTTTATATAAAGATGCAAAAATATTACATTGATTCAAAACCATTTAGATAATCCGTTAAAGTAATTTATATTAGTTTACAAACAGATACACGTATACTATAGTGCATGTTTAAATTTACATGCATACGACATGAGTTTGGTTTGGTATACAATTATTTTGCACTGTACATGTACAACTTACACACTACTCGTATATCTACACTTGATGTTTATGATGTGCTAATGTAAGAAAGGGGCAGATAGAAACATGCATTGAGAAGTAAGACGCCAACAAGCGAGCAAGTCGATTCACCGAAAAGGATGTCACAATATCAATACATTATATTGAACAAATATGAATCTCTAATACACTTTAAGTCTTTTATACCGTTAGAACACTCCTCCTCTGTGACATGCCTCGATACCTGATTGAGAGTTTTATTTTGTTACTGCCTGATAACAATTGACAACCTGTTAACGTTGTGATGCTACATGAACGTTAGTTAGAACAAATTGTATTTTACTCAATGTAATTCCTGTTTGATCTTCTCGGATCATTTATCAACATGGGATAGTAGACATTGGTCAGTGTAGTAGACAACTTGAGCCAATTGTCTGAGTAATATGTATCTATTAGATTCACGGTCTGTCTAAAGACGTATATGTTTCGATTAACAACATTCATCGTTAAGATGTGACGCATCAAAATATTGAATGGGAACGTTATACCGGGAACAGGGTATAGCTATATTCATGATTTATTTTTTATTGTCTCATGGGGAATACGATAACCACGCAGGTTTTCTTTCATATTTCAGTTCATGATTACTATGGGAAAATTTAATTGTCATTATTGCATTACCCTTTGACATCAAATAGCGTCCATGAACATTTTAATTTGTCTATTGTTCATGTATCAATGAAGGCTGATGTTTGCTTCGGACCTATATTGAAACAAATGGACAATGGTGACAGGGCGTTTGTTGTGAGAAAACAAGGGTTTTGGTCAAAGGTGCGGTCAGAATCTTGTAAATGAAAGTATAACAGGTCTGGTATAGAAAATGAGATGGTAAATTTGTGAATTTCGTTACGAAACTGAAGCAGACAACCTTCAAAAACAGCACCAATAATAACAAAATGAGTAATGATTATATATTGTCAATGACAATCCCCACATAGGGCTTAATATATAGGGAAAATAAAAAAGATTACATTTTCCCCGAATGAACAGTTCATGAATAGATATTAGAGTCATTTGGTGTCGGCATTTATAACACAAAATAATACAACACATCAGCTGCATAACCAGGATACGTTCGCGAGTAAGTACTGAAATGTGACCTCATACAATAGGCCCAATGACCAAGAAACATGTATTCCTTGAGCCCAATATTAAATATGTTTGCTATACATAATAAATTAGTGTATGCATAACCAGAATCCATGACTATTTTATGACATACTACACAGTTCTGTTTCACAAAGCTCCCATATTGCATGACGCAATACATAATCTTCATTTTCACTGCAGTCAGTTATCATATAAAAAGCCCTCGCTAATGTTCTTAATTAGTTTGTATAATTAAGTTAACACTAATTACCCGCGTCTTTGATCCAATCGGTAAATACACATACTATCTGAGATGAAGTTATCACCAGTTTTAATCTAGGCACATCAAACAACAACTACAGTTTCAGTGTCAAATGAACTACAAACACCATGTTAACGCAGTCTCAATCATTATTTATTTCCTGTTGTAATTCGAACACTCACCAGAGAAATATAGGGAGCGTCAGATACGACGTCAAATCAGATTAAATGTACTCTGGTACTGCAGCTAACCATGTAATCATTATCAATGAATGTGTACAGTCTATTAATGAGATTTTCGAACGTGTGTTATATAACCTCCAATCTCAATAAGTGTGTTTAATGACAATAATCACATATTATCCAACGAGTTGAGCTTTTCGGATCAAATGGTATTGGAATACTACAACTGTCTTTCAGATTTTTTGTTCTTCAGTGAACTTTCGTAAAACACGTTTTTACTCTCAGTAAAAAGCAATAATGACGTAGGGTCAGAATGAAATGCCTTGTAAAGTTGCATTAGTTAACATCGTCCAAGACGTCAGATCACATTGTTATCACACACTGGGGCGAGCTACGCTCATTACAGAACATAGACAAGGTTTTTAATACATTGTTTACAGAGGCCGTTTAATTGCACAGGTAAAAGCTCGTATAAATACTGTTTGATTGTTTAATATTGCATTCAACATGCAACTCATATTATACATATACAAATACCAGATATCTCTTATGAGAGAATTGTATATTCAGTGAATTTGGGTGTAAAACCTATGTGGACTTATATAAAAACAAGTATTGTTCCAACGTAAACCAATGGCTCGTTAGCACTGCATTTTCTCTTGGAAGACATCCTTTAAAAAACAACTCCCTATTGTGGACTTACTTTTTTCTACTCTGAGAATGCAGCCACCATATAGTCTAAGGCTTGTATTCTCTATCGCGTCTATTTCGTTTAATAATGCAGAATATAATATGTTTTTGTCTAGATTGTGTAGCAGACATGTGTGAGTTTTGTGTTGGCCACCGTGACTTATGATTTGTGAATTTACTGTGTTAACCTTTCGAGCTTTCTTTTTGTGTTTGGTGTTACTTGCCTTCTCAAATCAGTTATCGTCGTTTTGAACTACTATAACAATGTTCATTGAACAAATCTAGGGGGTGTAAACTTTTGCGTTCTTATTATTTTAGCAAAAAGTATAATGGCAAATCATGTAAGACATACTTTCTCACTTAAATAAAATCAATGTATAAATAAATTGTTCTTATTACTTTGAATTTTTGAATTCTAGCTCTTTTTGAAACTTGACATACAAACTGCTTACATAATGAAATACATAAAATAAAACTAGGCATACAAACTGTTCACTCAGCACCAACGCAGTTATGTTCAGTGTTTACTTGTGTGCAACCAAATAACAACTCTAAAATACTAATGAATTTCTCTATTGGTCCTAAATAATGGACGAGGTGTGAAACCACCTACGTTACACGATAAAGGCCTACAGCAAGATGTACCGTGTTTAATGCAATTAAACAAACCAAAGAACAGAAACGTGTTATATAGAAGTAGGTCAAGGTATTATTTATTTCAACGTTTGGGTGTATGCTTACTCTAGACATAATATGCGGTTTAACCGTAGTCTATATAATATGGAAGTAGTTTTAAAATTAGGGAACATGGACACGGTAGTAGACAAAGTAGAAATCAAATAGAAATAACATCGTTATTTGTAACACGAAGTTATTTTGCCAAACTACTATCGATACTGTACGTACATGCTCACCAATAATAACAAGGAAGTCCACAGGTGCGTCTGACACATGTTTGAGAACTAAAATTACTGCTAGTATACCAAATTGAATTAAGTTTTCAGCCCAAGTGAAATATACATTTCAAATACATTTGTACGTAATTGGGTTGTTGTAACAAACGAAAGGCGACATGAATACTGTGTTCTTTGAATACTCAATTTAATGATACTAGTACATTTTATGTTATTAGCCAAGCTTGCGGGAGATCATCGTTTTGTACTTCAAGACTTCTGTGATTTTTGTGTTGACTGAGCCGCAACCCATGAGTTTTATCAGGATGTGATAAATACAATAGCGAGTTAAATAAATGAGTGTAAGAAACGTACATTAATATACAAGATGTATGCAATATATCGTTCCCATAACATATTTGGAGACTGGAAAGAAAATAAAATAGTAAATGAGATACATGTACGCAGGCAACACTGTCACTGATTGTTGACGTAAGCGGTTCGTTTAACAGGCATCCTTTGAAACAGCTGCGTATACATCGATGCAACAGTTACCGGTTGAACTATTGCACAAGGGTGTGTAATAAAGTAAGTGGTTCGAAGTTGTGTATCCGTTGTATCCGATACAATCACTGAAGTTTCCAACTTAGAGATTCCGATGTATTCATGTTTGCTATATGTGCAGTTGTTAAACTGAGACATGACTAATATTACACACGTGACCTGATATTCCATTCGTGCGTAGGCATCGTGACGTATGTATTATCTTAACTAAGTCGACCATCGTTTCAAATATTTCATATAATACGGTCTGTAGCATCTTTTTATAGACATGCCTGCAACATGATCCGCATTAAAATCGCGCCAGGAAATTCAATTTCAAAACAAATCAGGTTGATGGGTACAAGTTATGCATAGCAGATATTTATAGAATTATCGAATATAGCCCAGCACATTTTTGTTATAGCCATTGGCAGTACTGTCAATAATACGACTCTCTTTTGTGTTTTATTAATTGCATTTTTTGGTATTTGCAATTCCACATAAACAGGTTTGATTATTTGTCAGCCGCAATCTTATTTTCGATAGATTTGCGATATGAGCATTGAGATCTCAGTCGGAAACGGTCTTAAGGTCAGACTAATCGAAAAGCTTGGAAACTAATGGAAACATGTTAGTGCGTGGAGGAAGAGAATGAATAAGATTGATAGAATTTAACCATTTTTATTAAATATGTTTCATTTAATACATCCAATTAATCACATATTTACACATTACCTATCACGTTACCTACCAAAGAGATAACCTTTGTGGTCCTCTGATGACACAAATGGATTTTATTGAGACATATAATCAAGTAATAATGATTTTCTGTTTACTGACACACTGTCTGTGAAGCCGAACAACCTACACAATTTAAAAAGCCCAACAGATAATATTGTTTTTCTTTCAATAAATACATTAAATACCAACTTATCTAATAATGTTGGTTCGTACAAACCGTTACTCCAAAACAACTATCGATTGTAGTTTTGTTATAAGGTAAAAGACACGTTGATCAGACAAATACATGTATGTTAGACCGGTATGCTTATGGCATTAAAGATCAAAGCTTATGTTAAGTTTTAGGCTAGATGGGGATTCATACTATGAGCAATTAATGAATACGGAGAGTACCAGAATATGTCTTTTGTCGGGTATAAATACTAATTTTACCAATTTTCTAGGGCTTTCTTTCAGCTGTTATGCCACCCAAAAGTCCTTTGACATTTAAACTGCCCCTGGTCATTGGACTACCTATTGAAACCTACACTCGTGTCTCCATTCGGAGACTATTTCTCTCATGTGGGTGTGGCAGCCAACATCGATCTGCGGCGCCCAGGAATAAACACTGCCCCACAGGTACCATTTTACAACACGGTGGAGTTGAGTATGTGGGTCTTGCTCATAGAAATTAACCAGTAGTCCAGAAGGGGTTAGAACCCGGGACCTCTCGATCCCAAAGCACACACTCTACATCTAGGCCACCAAGACTTGATTTTTCATACAAAACTACAAATACGTTACATAGAACTTTTGAAGAAAACTTCTTAACTCGTTTCTGATGTTGCTGAAATTTCAGTGTGTATTAGGTAGATATATTTCATTTATCCGTGTTTTTTAAAAAACACGATTTTTTTCTATCGCAAACTAGCTATATTAACTTGTTTCCAATACAATTTCGAACCCTATCAAAAAGTATAACAGCATACAACTACTGTGTCTGTACCATCATATTTACTAATATGAACTAAGGCATTGCCTATATGGGTATTTAATAAATATTAGATAACCGCTAGGGTATGTTTGTAGATATAGACACGGGCCCAGTTGCTATACATTACCAAAGGGAGATAACAAATGCATGCAATCATTGTGAATTGTAATCTTTATACAGCACACAAGTCAATCAATCAAATTGTTATAATTTGATTCCAATTCAATAAAATCAAAGACGTACCTTGTTGTACTGTATTGTAGTATTGTAGGCCTACTTTAAGATGGTTTATTTATATTCCGAATATAGATAATTTACAGCCTCCGATGTTTGTCTTTCGTCCTTATCCGCTTGGAAAATCGAAGATGTCATTACATAAGCAACAACATATGGACCCTCCTAGTACACAAGTTTGTCCACCACAAATAATTAATGCACCAGTCAGTTAAAAGTTAAAAAAGTTACCAATTTTCTAGGGCTCTTTTCAGCTGTTAGGCCGCTCAAGCACCCTTTGACATTTTAACTCCCCTGGTCATTGGGCTACATATAGAAACCTACACTCGTGTCTCCCTGGGGAGACTATTTCTCTCCTGTGGTGTGGCAGCCAACATCGATCTGCGGCGCCCAGGAATAGACACTGCCCTCACAGGTACCATTTTACACCATGGTGGAGTGGAGCTGTGGGTCTTGCTCAGAGATTTTGACCAGTGGTCCAGAGGGGGATCGAACCCGGGACCTCTCGATCCCGAAGCGCACGCCCTACCTCTAGGCCACCGCTCCCCACAGTTGCATCCCCAGTTCCCCCGACCACAGGATTCATGGCGGATAGCCAGGGAGACAGCCATGTTTTTACCATCCAGCTTCCCCCGCAAGGCAGGGGAAATTTAGGATTTATTCTGCGAAAACCAATAGCCTAAAGACAATATTTACCGGTAGATGTCAGGGGAAATGCGGGAGATTTTACCATCAGCTTCCCCCGCTGGCCGTAGAAGGGCTGTTGTTTTTGACAACTCAAAATTCCAGAGCGCCCTTCCCTCGGGGCTGGGGTGCTGTGGATGAAACTAACTGGTACATAAGTTTTATACACACTGACAGTAACAAAATAATCTCATAAACATTGCTTTGACAAGCTATACATTGAGACATAGAATTGTTGATTTGCATTGTTCAGTTGTTGACATGGAACGAATTGTAGCCTACTTACGTTCAAGCATCTGGTATGATCTGAGTGTTGATATCATTGTAAATCTACGTAAAAATGTCTATTAAAGACCAATTTCCTCGGAGATCGAGTACTGTCATGATAAATCGGCTATTTAAATGAAAATTTCACCTTTATGTTTGATGTTTCTTAAAACATCTTCCATGTGTAACGGGCGCATGGAAATCTCGCAAACGCTTGCAATGAATTGGCTAGTGACACGGTCCACGGTCATGGGGAGTAGAGGTATTTCTTAATTCCCTTTGTTTTTTTAAAAAAAGTTTGTTTTATTTATTACACATTTTTAAAAAAATAATAATTAATTGAAAGAGAACGATAGGCTCAACCGTTTACAGCTTACTATTTTTTTTATATTCCAAGGACCATTCACCTCGGAAAACTGCCTGAAATTTTTGACCAGAAATAACTTTTTTTGAAAGCATTAGTACCTGCTGAGACTCAACGAAGATACGCATGTCACCCGTATTACCGGTCTGGGTATTTTCAATAGCCTGCGCTACGCGCATGCAATTAAATCCCCTATTAGTAGGTTAATTCATGAGCAGGAATATGGATGAACAAAACTATTTTTTACATTGCTTTACCAGATCATAATAACAAAGAACAATACGTCCGGAACATAACTATACTACTAATCCTGAGTTACTTCTTCATTCACTATATTGATGCGGCATATCCTACATTTTTGTAACGATGTAGGTTGTTTTAAAAATCCGCCAATATATTTTCTCCGACAAATAATGGATCTGATTGATACATATTACTAGAACTCAGACAATTGGCTCAAGTTGTCTACAATACTGACCAATGTCCACTATCCCATGTTGATAAATGTTCTGAGAGGATCAAACAGGAAACACTTTGGGTGGAATATAATTTGTTGAATCTAAGGTAGCATCACAACAGTGACACGTTGTCAGTTGTTATCAGACAGTAATACACTACAGTTGATCAGATATCGAGACATGTAATGAATATTTGTCAAGCTGTAGAACATTGTATTAGCATTTATATTCTAGCATATTCTAGACCCCCTGACACGAGCCTGTGTAAATAAATGCAATATTTGATCAATACATATCTACTTTTAACATATATGACATCATGTATTGGCCCAAAGAGTAGACCGGCTAATCAAAATAATGTATGCTGTAAGTTAGATTAAACATATCATGTAAACGTCACTCCGCTCTCTCTGTGTTTTGTAATCATTACAATATATGTTAGTCTGACAAACTATTTTAGATGGAAAATAACAACTTGAATTGATGTATAATTTGTCTGATAACAAACGGATACTATGCATGCAGTAGTCCTTCCTCACAAATTATGAATATGTTGCATATACGTACATGTATATTCTCAACGCAATCAAGGTAATGTTCTATCCGGACAACATCATGAAATACACCTTATAAGGTCATTGTAACACTCTTAAACGTGTTGTGAAAACATGATTATTATTATGCGTGTTCTGTTATGAGGAAATGTAAATTCAGTCATGGATGTCTTTGTATAGATTGATTGCCGCTTGGCAAAGGGCAGACTCTGGGACATTGACTCATCACATTCATTTTAATGCGGAGCATTTTCCTGATCTTGTTTGAAATAAATAAGAACCTTAGATCTACAATACAAGATCAAAATAAGGGTACCAGCTATTTAAACCCTACATGTGTTAGTGTAATCAACTATCGTTATATTGAATTTAAATACCGTAATAAGCATAGGGATCCAACTTACATTGTACTAGTATTTGTTAGATTAGGTGATTTTAACTAATTACAAACATCTACTCGTTTGTTGTTTTGAAGGACAGGTGTGGGTGATTTTGTTTCCTACCAAGGAAAACAGATAGCTTTGTATGCAACGTATCTACTGACTACAATAAAATATTCTCTGTCGGGTTGAAAAAATGTTGAAATCTTTTGGGAAGTAAGTCAGTTTTGTGGCTCGTTACTTTAATTTCATAGTTACACAAAAGCATTATTATATGATTATCGGTCTCAATCGAATCCATATTCGTCAACATGGGTCCATTGAAATTATTTCATTTAAAGGTAGTGTTTAAATACGTGATTCATGTGGTGAATACCACTGATTATATTTGATAAAAAGGACTAAACACTTATAGTCCGATTTATGTTCATTCTCCGCGTATAACCCATTTTGTTACCAGAAGTGTGTTGATTAGTCTGACATTAAGACTGGTCCGGTTAAGACGTAAATTATCATATCGCAAACCCATCTGAGAAAGAATATTATTGCTATTGCAGAAGCATTGTCTAAAATGAAATTCATAAAACGCAAAATAGAGACATATTATTGACAGAAATGCCAATGGCTATTACTGGGTAATACGTTAAACATTGATATGATAATAAAACACTTGTTTAAATTAAACTTTAACATACCGCGTATTTCACTGCCGGTTTTTAATCTTGTCTAGAATTGAATTCTGTGGTTAGTGCTGTTATATAAATTAAAGCTGATATTGCTAATGAAATAAGAAAAATCTGAAAATGACGATAAACTGGACAAAGTAAGAAGGAAATGTGCCAAACAGAGTTTCGACCTACAATATACTTATACGTAGTGAAGGTAAATAATTGTTCACCTTATATATATTTGCTTACATGGCCAATAGAGTAAGGCATTATAACTCATATTTAGGTATACAATTTACCTTATGAGATCAATCTATAGATGTTCGTTCATCGACATTTACATATACAGTATTCTGGTAAAATTAATACTTAAGCGTGCAACTGTGAACAACATTGCAAACAAACACGAACTGTAAGACATATAATGTCTTTGTAGAGTCAAACGTTTAGTCTGTAGATGTAAGACTATGTGTACAACGAAATCATTTATTAAAGACATCTTGAAATATACAACATATTGATTCAAAGGATGTCTGTTTTTCGAATACCGTTAACATGGCGACGGCATTGCTATGATCGGCTCGTCTGTGCATGTATTTACGATACCCTAATGAACCATAGACAGCAAAATAACATTCGTACTAAGGATAAAACAAACAGCGGGATGTTTCGCTGATTTAATACATGCAGGACCAACGCGGAAGTGAACTTAATAAACGCAACGTCGTAACCAAAGTGCATGACACTGAACAAAAAAGAAATGAGAAAATCCGACAGGTAGGGCAGCACTCAACCCAAACAGCCGAGCACAGAAATCAGAAACACCACGACACAACCACCCTGAGCAGTGCCCACAGAAACCCATGCCAAAACGGCGACTAAATGAGGCACAACAATCCCGATGCGTGACCTAGGTTAAAACACTAAGGACAGTGACCTAACGTTATGCAACCTAAAGCAATACAAATACGACTTGACCTAGTTAAAATATGGGCAAGGTAGGAACGGGGCGGGAAATAATATTACGTATTCCTAGCAACTACAATGAGCAATGCCCACACATTAGCCGAAGAAACAACCAAAGATCCAAGTCCCTGCCGATTAAATGCAGCATGACCCACATTCACAAGGAAAGTATATAATAGCGGTCATTGCCGAATGAAACGAAGCTAAAACTCGACCAAGTTCCCAAAGGCCCCACCACATGGCGAACAAACCACACAAACCCATGCAAAAACGGCGACTAAATAAGACACAACCACCCCCTGACCTAGTTAAAAACACCAAGGACAGTGACCAAACATGTATACATGTTAAAGAGGCATTTCCGGACTTGACCTAGTTTACAATAATGGACAAAACGAGAGCGAAAATATATATATGCTAAACACGTATCTTATAGTGACCAAACAGCACAGTGACCTAATGAATTATAAAAGGGAGGGGGGGAGGTGTAGTGGGCGATGGACTTAAAAACAAATGGCAGAGGAAATTAACTTCCAGGGACAAGTGGAAACCAATATACGTACGTGACCTAATGAAAACATAACTCATCCAACATCCCCACAAGATACAAATGATGAAAAGAAGGGGGTGTTGTAGGCGGTTGACTTAAAAACAAATAGCAGAGGAAATTTACTTCCAAGGACAAGTGGAAACAAAAATAAACATACACTACAGACTGTTGTATAAAGGAGGGGGCGACTTGACCTAGTTTACAATAATATTGTCTCATGATAATAATGGGGCATAAGATAACCACGTGGGTTTTTCTTTCATATTTCAGTTCATGATTACTATTGGAAAATTTAATTGTCATTATAGCATTACCCTTTGACATCAAATAGCGTCCATGGACATTTTAATTTGCCTATTGTTCATGTTCCAATGAAGGCTGATGTTTGCTTCGTACCTTCATTAAAACAAACGGAATATGGTGCCAGGGCGTTTGTTGTGAGAAAAGAAGGTTTTAGGTAAAGGGTGCGGTCAGAATCTTGTAAATGAAAGTACAACAGGCCTGGTATAGAAAAATATGTGGGAAAGTTGTGAATATGCTACGAAACTGAAGCAAAAAACCTTCAGCACCAATAATAACAAAATAAGTAAAGATATCAGAGTCAGTTGGTGTGTCGGCATTTATAGCACAAAATAATACAACACATCAGTTCCATAACCCGGATACGTTCGCGAGTATGTTCTATAATTTGACCTCATACAATAGGCCCAATGACCAAGAAACATGTATTACTTGAGCCCAATATTGAATATGTTTGCTATACATAATGAATTAGTGTACGCAGAACCAGAATCCATGACTATTGCATGACATACTACACAGTTCTCTTTCGGAAACTCTCATATTGCATGACACACTACGAAATCTTCATTTTCACTGAAGTCAGTTATCACATAAAGAGTCCTCACTAATGTTCTTAATTAGTTTGCATAATTCAATTAACACTAATTACCCGCGTCTTTGATCCTATCGGTAAATACACATACTATCTGAGATGAAGTTATCGCCAGTTGTAATCTAGGCACATCAAACAACGACTACAGTTTCAGTGTCAAATGAACTACAAACACCATGTTATGGCAGTCTCTTATAATTACTAATTTCCTGCTATTATTCGAACACACTCCAGAGGAAATATAGAATGCGTCAGTTACAACTTCAAATCAGATTAAATGTACTATGTCACTGCAACTAACCATGTAATCATTATCAAAGAATGTATACAGTCCATTAATGAGATTTTCGAACGTGTGAAATATAACCTTCAATCTATAAAATTATAATGGCAAATCATTTAAAACATACTTTCTCACTTTAATAAAAACAATGTATGAATAACTTGTTTTTATTACTGTGAGTTTTTGAATAACAAATCAAATGACGAACCCAACATAATAAAATAAAACTAGGTATACAAACCGCTTACTCAGCACCAACGCAGTTGTGTATACTTTGGTGCAACCAAATAACAACTCTAAAATACAAATGAATTTCTCTATTGGTCCTAAATGATGGACGACGAGTGAAAAACGCCTCCGTAACATGATTATGGCCTACAGCAAGATGTACCATGTTAAATGCAATTAACCAAAATAAAATAACAGAAACGTGTTATATAGAAGTCGGTCAAGGTATTATTTATTTGAATGTTCGCGTGGATACTTGCTGTAGACATAATATGCGGTTGAACCGTAGTCTACATAATATGGAAGTAGTTTTAAAATTAGGGAATATGAACACAGTAGAAGACAAAGTAGAAATAAAAAAGAAATAACATTGTTATTTGTAACACGAAGTTATATTGCCAAACTATTATCGATACGTACATGCTCACCAATAATAACAAGGAAGTCCACATGTGCATCTGACACATTTGTGAGAACTAAAATTAGAGTTAAACGAACGAGTGTAAGGAATGTACATTAATATACAAAATATATTTCTTTATATCGTTCCAATAAAACTATTTGGAGACTCGAATGAAAAAAAAATAGTAAGGGAGATATGCAAGCAAAACATTCACTGATCGTTTACGTCGACGGTTCATTCAACAGGCATACTTTCAGATGTGGCGTTTACATCGATGCAACAGTTGTTTGTTTTGTGAAATTTGCCGGTTGAACTATTGCACAAGGATGTGTAATAAAGTAAGAGGTTCAAAGCTCGAGTATTGTATCCGTTGTATCCGATACAATCACTGACGTTTCCAACTTAGAGATTCTGATGTGTTCATGTTTGCTTTATGTGAAGTTGTTAACTGACACATGATTGATATTACACACATGACCTGATATTTCATTTGTGCGTAGCCATCGTGACGTATGTATTATCTTAACTAAGTCGACCATCGTTTCAAATATTTCATATAAAACGGTCTGTAGCATCTTTTTATAGACATGCCTGCAACATAATCCGCATTAAAATCGCGCAAGGAAATTCAATTTCAAAACAAATCAGGTTGATGGGTACAAGTTATGCATAGCAGATATTTATAGAATTATTGAATATAGCCCAACACATTTTTTGTTATAGCCATTGGCAGTACTGTCAATAATACGAGTCCCTATTGTGTTTTATTAATTGCATGTTTTGGTATTTGCAATTCCACATAAAGAGGTTTGATTATTTGTCAGCCGTAATCTTATTTTCGATAGATTTGCGATATGAGCATTGAGATCTTTGTCTGAAACAGTCTTACGGTCAGACAAATCGAAAAGCTTAAACTAATGGAAAACACGTTAACTTAGTGCGCGGAGGATGAGCGTGAATAAGATTTATAGTGTTTAACCATTTTGATCAAATATGTTTCATTTAATACATCCAATTAATCACATATTTACACATTACCTATTTCACATTACCGACCAATGAGACAAACTTGGTGGTCCCCTGATAACACAAATGGATTTTATTGAGACAGATAATCAAATGATAATGGTTTTCTGTTTACTGACACACTCTCTCAGAAGACTAAATAACCTACACGATTTAAAAAGTTCGACAGAGAATATTGTTTTTCTTTCAATTAATGCATTAAATACCAACTTATCTAGTAACGTTGGTTCGTATA
Organism: Spisula subtruncata; assembly: GCA_963678985.1. NCBI lineage: Eukaryota > Metazoa > Mollusca > Bivalvia > Venerida > Mactridae > Spisula > Spisula subtruncata. Next base: position 27,787,157 of record OY787665.1, read on the forward strand.
AACCGTATCTCCAAAACAACTATCGATAGTAGGTTTGTTATTGGTTAAAAGATACGCTAATCTGACAAATATGTTAGACCGGTATGCTAATGGCAATGAAGATCAAAGCTTATGTTAAGTTTTAGGCTAGACCGGGAATTATACTTTGTGCTATAAATGAATATGGTCGGTACCAGGGTATGTCGTTCTTCGGGTATTATGACTGTTTTTGACTAAAGAGAGTTACCAATTTTCTAGGGCTCTATTCAGCTGTTTGGCCGTCCAAGCACCTTTGCCATTTAAAAATTCCCCTGGTCATTGGACTTCCTATGGAAACATACACTCGTGTCTCCCTGGGGAGACTATTTCTCTCCTGTAGGCGTGTCGATCTGCGGCGCCCAGGAATCAAACACTGCCCTTACAGCTATCATTTTATACCATGGTGGAATGGAGCATGGGTCTTGCTCCGAAAAATTAACCATTGGTCAAGAGGGGGTATGAACCCGCGATCTCTTGATCCCGAAGCGCGCACCTACCTGTAGGTCACCGCTCCCGACACTATAAGATCGATACTATGACGTGACATAACATGGACTGGGTTGAGAATAGAAAAGCGCTCCCAACATAGTTGTTGGTTAAATTGTTATTGTTCGGATGCATTTGCTAATCTATATAATGATTGAAATATATGTAGAAAAAAAGAACAACAGGATTTTTGTATGTGCAAGCAATATAATGGTTAAATAAAGATACAATGATTCAGAACAACGGAAATATTCCGTTTGATTGAAGTATCCACTATAAGACACAGTGGTATGAACATTTTTATGTACATGCATAAAACATACACTATACAAATAACAAGTCAAAGTACATATCTTTAATTAGTTAATGATACTTACTAATTTCACAATGTTCGATGCGTGCTAATGTATAGTGTACTATGTGACCGGTCAGTCTAAGTTTCTAAAGTACGAATGAGAAAAAGGGCAACTAGCAGCGTACATTGAGAGGGATAGGACCGGACGATCCGAATCTATTGTCAGCAATATTGTAAGCAATATAACTTACCGCTGTTTAAACTTAGTAATGCACCGTATGACTTTAGCAATTGGCCTCGGTTGTGCATTAGGGAGGTTGCAAAACAGATCTTATAAATATATGGGTGTGTAGCCTATGTTTTACAATTTCGTCACCCAGATGTGTGTTATTTATAGTATTAAACATCGCAATGCACAGTCACGTAATGTTATAGGTCAAAATACAACGTCAAACAATCGTGCACTTAAAGAGGCGTTCCCTATAACTTTGATTGTTTAAATCGATCCAGGAAGCGATAAATTATTATTGGTGATTTGAATATTTTTTGACATTATAGAGACACATTTGCGTATACTTTCTTATGACAAATTATGATAATTGATAGTGCTTTGTACATTAGGGTCATTTAATGTGACAAAATATTCTAGTTATAGGGAATGCCTCTTTAACCTGTTTTAATTATAATTACAACTCGAGAAATAGTCAAAAGGAACGCAATGTGTTTGTCGTCCTTAAATTGATGTAACTTACATCTTTTTGCAAGCTGGCTTACAGAACTCGCTATAATAGCAACATACTTGTCTGATATCAATTTAAAACTTGCTACCAGAGCTCTTCTAAAAATTGCTAACACATTTAACGCATATTTTGATAATTTCGTATTCGATGAAACAAAGACAAAATCATCCTATAGTGACACACTTTGTCATATCATCAACATGTGTATCGACACAATGTATGAATAAATATTTCTCATGGATTAAACGGTAATTGAAACCTGATGAATGCAACCTCAATTAAACCTGATCTACCACAAGCTGACATAACTGACATGTTTATGATTTGATCAAATAATGTTGTCTTACACAGAAAGTTCACATCATGGTTACAGGTATCTGAAGACATTCTTAAGTACAGTGAAGTTCCGTTAATAAGACCAGTAAAAAGATGGTCTGAATAGCGAATCGGTCTTATTAGCGGACCTTTTTTGTTCTAAATTTAAAACTTTGGGACCTAAAACTGGCAAAAATCTGCATGATTTCAAAATAATCATAGTGGTCTTATTAGCGGAACTTTACTCTACGTGTATTAACTCGTTTACATTACAAATTGCGTACCATATCAAAAAGTATATCAACATACAACTACAGTGTCATTGTACCATTATATCAACTATTAGTCGAGTAAATCATGAGCAGGAATATGGATGAACAAACACTGTGATATTTATTGCTTTATCAGATCCTAAGACAAAGGAACAATAAATCGGGAACATAACTACATTTATAGCATTAACACTGATGTCACTTACTCATTCACTATGTTGATGCGGCACATTCTACATTTTTGTAACGATGTAGGTTGTTAATCTGCCAATATTCTTTATCGACAAATAATGAATCTCATAGATATATATTACTCAGACAATTGGCTCAAGTTGACTTCTACACTGACCAGTGTGTGTGATATCACATGTTGCTAAATGATCCGGGAAAATCAAACAGGAATTATATTTATAAAATATGATTTGTAAAGTCTAACGTAGTGTCACAACATTGACATTGTTATAAGGCAGTAATATAATATATAGACGATTCAGTAAGTAATACTAATGAGTGCACTGACCCATTCAAGAGAATAGCGGGATTTGCCGTTAACGTTACATCTAGATAAACATACATAACCTGTCGAATGATCAAATGTTTACGAACCGTTCTTTTTTGATATTGAAAGATCTGTATCTCATAAGCAGTTATCAAAGCATGTTAAGGATACATTCTCTAGGTGTAGAAAATTGCATTAGTTATTCGTATTTTATTACTCAGCACTTTAATATTCTCAGACGCTGAAAAAAGGACTAAAGTAATGGGATTCATCCGCTTTACGCATGCTGCCACTATGTGTCCTATTCGGCGAATTGTAGCAATAGCTCGCATGTCGTACATTGTAAATTAATGTGTGAAACTTATATATATGAGGAAATCGGACAGGGAAAGCAGCACTCCACTTAACCAACCGATCATAGAGAAGATTAACAACATAACACAATTACACGGAACAATGTCAAAACATATCCTGACGAAATATAGTAAAATCCCTATTTTCCGCTGTAAAAGAGCAGGATGACCTAGTTTCGCAACGAAATACGAAAAAGTCGCTTGTACAGATGGCGTGTTTTAAACAAACATTTACATTGTTGTAAATGTAATCAGACTTAAAATAAAGATTTTATTGTATCGTAAGGCAATGTCAAGCTTGACATGATCTTGTTTAAATAAACGTTATACATGATGAATACATTTTTTCTTTTAACACAATATGTGAAGTCATGTATTTGCCAAAAATGTTCACTTAAACGAATTTCTAATTGGCCACCCTAATTTTTTCTATATCATCAGCTATATGATACAATAAATGTTACGCTTTGTTATTTGTTCATTCCACGCACTAATTTATCGACTTCCGGAAAGAAATGGTGAATTCATGTACAAAAGCTTCCATGCGTAACGGTTGGTGCGAAATTGCTTTTTTGCATGTTGGTCTCGTGCACAGCTTGGAATAGTATCGTATTTGGTATGAATTTGTTCCCTGTTGATTGGCTTTTCTTAAAACACCATAATTTGTGAGAATGGGCCATGTGGAACGCGCTCATGACATCAGATGCATGCATACATTGAACGAATTTCTGATTGGCCTCGTGTTTTTTATAATTTAGTTTTTACAAAAATGCTTTTAGAAGACAAATAATCGAAACCCCGATACTGTCCAATTTTATTGATAGAAAATATGTTTCTCGCAGTAATTCGAGCTGGATCCCACGTTATTATAAATATCGCTTTTTTCAAAATGACGTTTGACGTACATGTCTGGATTTTGGTGCTGGTACTCGTCATTCTAACGGTCTCAGAGCGCCCAATATTACCCATTCTCGCCAGTATCAATGCTTTTCATTAAGCCAATCGACAGAAAATACATTTTGACTAATTTCAAAAATCAAACAAGTCTGGAACATGAACCACGTGCACGTAAGCCATTTTGCACTTACTGTTCCGCATGGATGATTTTATACATGCATGCGTAATTTATTTCTTGAAAGCTATAGAACAGTGCATGGAATAAAAATAACCACAATTTTAGAAATATTGATTGCATATATCGCATAATATAATATTTTATTGTGTGGCCAATTAGAAATTCCGTTAAGTGTATACATGTACCAGTTAATCAAAATTATGGATGTTACAAGTTAGTTAAAACATACCATGAAAACCTCACTCAGCTTGCGCTGCCCTATGTTAATCATTACAATTTAATAAAATATGTTGAACTATTTTAGACGGAAAATAACAACTTGAATGGCTGTGTGAGTCAACTTATAACAAAGGGATATTATATATGCAATACTGGTATACATTCCGTACAAATTATTAAAACTTTGCATTTATATTTTCCACACAGTCAATGTTATGTTATGTCTGGTCAATATTGTTAAAATTTATCTTACAAGGTCATTGTAACGCTCTTAGATGTGTTGTGAAAACATGTTTATTATTACGTATGTTCTGTTACAAATTGTAAGGAAATGTAAATGTATAGCCATCATTGATGTCTTCAAATAGATCGAGTGTGGCTTGGCAAAAGGCACACTCTGAGAAATTGACTCATTACATTAGTTTTATACAAAGCCTTTTTCCCATCTTGCCCTAATACATAGTTAAACCTCTGACTTATAATACAAAATCGAAATAGGGTACCTTACTGAATACACCATTAAATGTGTTAATTTACAAATGTAATCAACTATAGTTATATTGAATTTAAACGTCGTTATTAGCATAGGGGTCCAACATATCCTAACTAATTACAAATATCTACTCGTTTGTTATTTTGAAGGACTGCTGTGGGTTATTTTGTTTCCTACAAACGAAAATAGAGTTTGTATGCAAAGCATACGGAGTAAAATATATATTTATTGTTGGATTGGTAAACTTGTTGACATTAGTCGGTCTTTACGGAAAGTGCGAAAGGTTTGTGGATCGTTAACTTAATTTCATAGTTGCACAAACATAATATTATGTTTTATAATCGGTCTCCATATAATCTATTTCCGGCATCAGGGGTACATTAAAATGATTCCATTAATAGGTAATGTGTAAACCTTTGTGCTGTTTCTGATGTATTAAATGCTTCTATTTGATAAAACATTCCTAAACAATATTAGCCTTATTTACGTCCATTCTCTGTGTATAAAGCATTTTAGTGTTTCGATTAGTCTGACATAGAAACTGATCCGATTAAGACATAAAGCGGCATATCGCAAATCAATATGAGATATAATTTAATTTATAAAGCTATGCAGAAAAATTGGAAAAAATGCTACAGTTACTAATAAAACGGAAAAAACAGACGCACTATTGAAAGAAATGCCAATGGCTATTACTGTGTACTACTTTAAACATTGCTTCGATACTACAATAAATCAAACTTTTACATACTGCGTATCTCTCAGCTGAATGTGTATCTAGTCTAGCATTGAATATTGTGCCGAGTATTGATATATAAATTAAAGCTGATATTGCTATAATGAAATATGAAAATCTGAATATGACGATAAACTGGATACAGGAAGATTGAAATGCGACAAACAGAGTTCGACCAAAAATTACTTTCATCACGTTCAAGTAGAGCACGTAAATGTTCCACCTAAAATATCTTTGGCTACATGGCACAAACATTCATACTTACAAATCACACAATCTCAATGAACTTTGACGGAAAATTTATCGAGGTGAAAAGCGGTTTGTAAACACATTAATGATATAATTAGTTTTTTAGCTTTCTTCATGTGAAAATGCATTGATGCATTAATTTGTCCGACATTTTCATTAACACTGTTAAACTAACACGTAATCGTGTAACGCTATACTAAAGTGTAGTAGATATTAGTGGTGCACATTATAACAATTTAACTAATATGCAATCGCATTAACATCACCTTCACACCTAAACTATAACTGTGTCTACCGCGTAAAACAATCTATCAAGTGCAAATTCGAGGTTGTGGAGTTAACCTGATATGAGTTTGTGCTGTAATTATAGATAGTATCGACCAAACATGTGTCAATGTTTATAACATTAAGGTCAAACTTAAAAAACTTATTGTCAATCAATCTATATCACAAATGGGGTTGGTATATTGTAACATATGATAAGGACTAGTATATCGATTATAATATGTTGAAGTTCCATGAAGTAAGACATGAACATATAAACTAGCGTCGTTCAGTTAACTGTGTTCTTTATTGGCGTCTGGGTGACTATGCTGACATTACCACGATGTAAACGCTGATAATGAGTTGCATTTTGATCGGACTGGGACATCGTGCATTCCTTTAGGTTGTATTTGAAATCATTTCAGGTAATTTAACAATGCAATGAAATTAGAACTAAAACTGTCGTACTCACCCAGCTCCGATTTAATTATATAATTATATATCGCAACTGGGACACTACATCTCATTGCGCTAGAGTTTTAGACAATGTATAACAAAATGCCATTTAATCCTTTTAAAGGAACGAGTTACAGGTGATCATATTATAAGACGTTTTCTAGCAGTTGTTCTCTATTTGAAATGTAGACATCTGCAACTGTGTTCCAAATTAACGTCCGGGTAAAAGATAAACCTGTTTTAAGAGATGTCGCTACATACAGCAGGTAAATGCGTAAATACTGTTTTATTGTTTGATACAGCTTTCAACAAACACCCAGTTTGTATATCGGTCTACAAATAACATATATCTCTTATCTATAGAGGTCTTGTTTATGCAAAGCAGCTGGATCCCGAACCTATGTGAACTTATATAAAGTATACCCATGGATCGTTACCAATGTAGCATTGCATTTCTTCTAGGAAGACATGCTATTTTCAACAACAACTTTAATAGTCCGGCAGAACTTGCAAGGGACCGTGCAATATCTTTTATACAAAAGTTTTTTGCATTTTCTTGTTCTCTGGACCATACCATAACAGAATCCGAGTGATGCCACCTTGTCATCATTGAGCAATTCTCAGAATGAGGCCCCAAAAGGGGTATATGAATATTCAAGAATTCATCAGTATAAATACACTATATTTTATAAAATGTACAGAAAAAACACACTAAATGCTGTTTTTATTATGCCAAATGATGTAATGATTGAATTTATAAACATTTGTAATAGTAAATTGTAAAAATGAGACCCCACTCGTGGTTTACACCTAAAACGAGGCCCGTTATTTGACAAACAAGCAAATCATTTAACACGTACTTTCTTACTTTAATAAAAACATATGAATAACTTGTTTTTATTACTTTGAGTTTTTGAATAACAAATGAAATGACGAACTCGACATAATGAAGTAAAACTAGGTATACAAACTGCATACTCTGCACCAACACAGTTTTGTTCAGTGTATACTTGAGTGCAATCAAGTAACAACTCTAAAATACAAATAAATTTCTCTATAGGTACTAAATTATGGACGACGGGTGAAAAACACCTCATTAACATGATAATGGCCTACAGCAAGATGTATCATGTTAAATGTAATTAACCAAACAAAATAACAGAATCGTGTTACATAGAAGTAGGTCAAGGTATTATTTATTTGAATGTGTGCGTGGATACTTGCTCTAGACATAACATGCGGTTGAACCGTAGTCTACATAATATGGAAGAAGTTTTAAAAGTCCTTAGTGTTTTAACCTAGGTCACGCCCCGGGGTTGTTGTGCCTCATTTGGTCGCCGTTTTGGCATGGGTTTCTGTGGGCACTTCTCAGGGTAGTTGTGTTGTGATGTTTCTTATTTCTGTGCTCGGCTGGTTGGGTTGAATGCTACCTTTCCTGTCGGATTTTCTCATACCTTTTTTACAAGAATGACACGGAGTGAATGTGGTAGTCCACTCCCAAAATGTGTAATTTCTATGTTAGACAACATTTTCTGATCCAATTACTTACACGTCAATAATGTCAACCGTCTTAATAACACGGTTAATTGAGGTAGCATGAAACCGTATTCAATGTCTGTTTAATCTATGAAATGAATATAAACATACATAAAATACTTATATAAATACTTTCAATGGCAATCACCAAATCAACCTTAGAACATAGGACGAAGCCAAATGTTTAGTTTTACCCAAATGAACAGTTATTGGTTAGATATCAGGACCATTTGGTATGTTGGCATTTATAAGATCTTCTGACAGCAAATCAAATCATCAGCACAAAAAGAAGGAATAACTGACATTTGATCTCATACAATATGCCCTATAACCAAGATACATGTTTCACTTTAGCCCAATATTGAATACGTTTGTCATAGATAATGAACTAGTGTATCCATGACTGCGGCATGACGTACTACGCAGTACTGTTTCGTAAACTCTCGTACGTTAAGGTACACTACAAAATCTTCATTTTTACTGTAGTCTGTTGTCACATAAATAGCCCACACTAATGTTTTAAATTATTTTGTATAATCAAATAAACACTAATTATCCATGTCTTTGGTCCAATCGGTGAATACACATACTATCTGAGATAAAAGTTATCATCACCAGTTCTAATCTAGGCACATCAAATCACAACTACAGTTGCAGTTTCAAATGAACTATAAACACCATGTTATGGCAGTCTCTAATCATTACTTATTTCTTGTTTTAATTCGAACATACACCAGAGGAAATATAGTGTGCGTCAGTTATGACTTCAAATCAGATTAAATGTACTCTGTCACTGCAGCTAACCATGTAATCATTATAAAGGAGTGTTAACAGTATATTAATGAGATTTACGAATTTAGAACTTATGCATTATAACCTGTAATCTGAATAAGTGTGTATCATTATACTAATCACATAATCGTCAAAGGGTTGTGCTTTCCGATTATGTGATATTGTAATTCTACATACTGTTATGTTTCATCGTGTTCTTCAGCGAATTGTGCAAAACACGTTTTTACCTTCGGTAATAAGTAATGAGAAGTGTTGGAAAGTTGCATTAGTTACCGTCGTCCTAGACGTTAGGTCAATATTGTTATAATACACAGGGGTGTCATACAGTAAGTATAGGACAAAGACACACTTTATTTTAAAACGGTGGTATGTTATCAGCAAACGATGATACACCGTCTTGTTTTAGAAGATGCCATTTAATTCTTCAGGTAAATGCCTAAATAATGTGTAACTGTTTTGTACTACTTTCAACAAGACACCAATTTGATATAATTAGAAATCTCATATAAAAGATTTGTATATTTAATGCAGTTGGATTCATCAAAATCTCTGTGAACTTATAAAAAACAATGGTTCCCAAGTATACACCATAGATCAGTAACATAGCGTAACTTCTTGGAAGACTAGCTATTTTCAAAAAACATTTATAACGACTCCCAACGGGGGCTGATATTTTCTACTATGATATTACAGCAAACGCATAGTCTAAGGGTTTACATTGTCTATCGCGTGTAGGCCATTGTTATATTTTTTCTGATTAAGCCTTCTTAAATAACTCTTCAAATAGTTTCAATGTCTTACTTATGTAACTTATCACGGAAAGATTAATTATCTTCAAATTCCTTAAATGATGTGGCAAATAATTTCGTAATCTTAAAAACCAGATGAAATATGTATTGGTCTAGTTTTGTGTTTGCCACTATGAATTTCCTGATACATTTTCGTATTATTTGCACTCTACAATCCAATAGGCATCATCGATTTGTACTTCTATAACAATTTGCACATAGAGCAAAACTTTTATTTGCGTTATTATGTTTTTAACATATTCAAAAAAGCAAAATCAAGACGTATGAAAAACTATCTTATTTTGAATTGTTGACATTATCTGTAGTTGGTGTATATCAATGACAATAACAAATGAAATGACGTACTGGTCATATTGAAATACCTTATATATAGCAGTGTACAAACTGTTTACTCTGTAGATACGCAATGTTGTTCAGTGTATACTCGGTGCAATCAAAGGACAACTCTAAACTGCAAATGAATTTCTCTGTTGGTCCTAAATAATGGACGATGAGTGAAAGACACCTACGTTACACGATAATGATTAACGGCAAGATGTACCATGTCAAATTCAATTAACCAAACACAATAACATAAACGCGTTGTAGAGAAGTAGGTCAAGGCATTATTTATTTGAATGTTTGGGTGTTTACTTGCTTTACACAAGGCAAGCGAATGATTCGTAGTCTGCTTTATATGGTAGTGGATAATCTAGAAGTATGAACACAGTAGATGTAATTCGCCGACAGAGTAGAAATAGAAAAAAACACCATTGTTATTCGTAACACGAAAAGCACTTACACATTTTCTGCCTATAATGTCAATCTGTTATTGTTACATGCTCATCAATATTGACAAGGCATTCAACCGGTACACTTGACACATTTTTTAACTAAAATTACTATACTGCTTTAGCGTATCCAAGTATATTTGCCATTTATGGACTGTTTAAGGTTAGTGCTGCATTCCCTGTCCGATTTCCTCTTGTATTTTTTTAAATAATAGAATTGAATATGTTGTACGTACATTTATTACATAATTTAACATTTGCACATTACGTAAGCATGGCTTTAACTACAAGCATTTCTCTTCACGTAAGGAATTTTGTGGGCCTTTGGTGTGTTAACAGTTTTGCATATTACAGGGTAGTTCGGTTCACAAAGTTTCTATGTTTCTGTAGGTGTTTATTTACATTCTGTTCTAGTGTTTATGTCCCTGTTTGTCAATGTGAGTACGATATTTAATACAACAACACTATTCATATAACTCCAGGTTTGCACCATTTCCAGTGATTCTTAAAACCTTTTGACATTCGAAATAAAGCTCCCCTTTTTGCATTGTTCTTTATGTGCCTTTCATGTGCTGTTGAATGCTGCTTTATCCATCCGATTTGTAATTATTATATTATTATGCCCAGTATGTAATGCATAATCATAGCTTTGAAATCGCTGTTTGGTATTTTGTATTGATCCTTTGTTATATGAACACATACTATTTGATGATTTATTATTTATACACTAATAATTTGTATGTATGGTGCATGCATGCATATATTATTAAAATATTAGGAAATATCAGGAACACATTGAGTAATATCATCACGTCCACCTGACGTATAATTATGTTTTCCAAGAAAGTATAGTATATACTTTAACGATGTTGGAAAAAAATTATTCATTTTATCTGGCTTATACAATACCAGGGTGGACATACCACGTGGTGTGTGACGTAATTTTTTGCTAAGACGACAAGAAGAAAACTGTCAACAAAACGAGAAAAACAGCCGTAAGTATTTTATTCGTTGATCAATTTTCACGAGACTAGCCACACGCTCAAGCCCAGAAAGAATACTATGCATGTCACTGAATGATTTGGCAAAAAAACAACAGTTTTTTCCCCGAAAGTGGCTCAACGGTAAGAAATTGACAAAATCTGAAAAGCAAAGACGACAAGAAAATATTTATTTTATCATTCATAGCTCTTTTGAGCATAATAACGCAAAATGCGCACTGCCGACATGTATAACAATGTATTTGAAACAACCTGTTAACATAATTAAGCATTATATGGTCCATTTCATGAAATATTTTGTGAATAAATAATTCGTCTGAAAATGCTAAGACGACAAGAATGGAAAGACGACAAGAAGATTTATAACTCAATATTTAACAGGTATAAACTCCTTAATTCATTGTTTGATTAGTATAGTAAGTGAAGTGATTCCCGTTTATGGTCATTTAGGTCTAGAAGAATTCATCACGTGTTACATTACCTGCTTAATTTGCTGTTTTTATTACGATACCGCAATATCGCTGGCTTAGAATGAGAAGGTCGTAAGTGACACTTACGACCTTTTATGACTAATGCATATTTCAAATATACATCATGAGGCGCTTCTTATGAGCCTATTGCCATGGAAATCGGAACTTGTCATCTTGACCAAACTAATTTTGAAAAAAGCTCGTTTTACCATAAGTAAAGAGTGATTGTCAGACGTTTTTCTCGTTTTCTCAAAATTTTGATTTTGTATAGCTAGTTTGCGATAGCAAAACATCGTGTTTTTTAAAATATTTCTCTGTATAAATTACGAAACCTTCATGTATGAAATTCTGCACGAATAAATGAAATGTATCTAATACACACTGTTTCAGCAACGTAAGAATACAGTTAAAATACTTTTGTTCATACGTTCTATGTAACATATTTGTAGTTTTGTATGAAATATCAAGTAAGAAGACTTGATACTTGCAACAGCCAATTTTACGGCCATGCGATACGCCTAACGGTATATTTACGTATTTGCAACCTACATGTACTTCATATAACACACGCGAGGCCCGTCTGTGAATCTGACGAAGCACATGTTATTGCTGTACATTGTTTACATGCGACACACCTAAATAACCCGAATCATACGGGCCTACTAAGTCTCGTCTTCATAACAGTAATGTCAATACCGTCGATCACGGAGTGTAACGGTTAAATAATTGATAATAAATCATCAATGGAATGCCAAATTACCTCCATGCGTTAAACTGTCCATGTACATGTAATTTCAATATATAATAAAGAATAAATGTCTTTTAATGAGTGACTAGAACGGGGAGGTAAAAAAATTGTTTTGGTCGCTTCGCTGGCAAATTAAGTTCATTATATGAAAATATCAGCATAATTATGTTACACCCTTTGCTCGCAAAAAATACACTTGTTACATGAATTGTACTCTTCATGTTCCCACGTCTTACTATATCTATATATAATATCTGTGAGTTTATGGTTCTGTGGCAATGTGGTTGAGTAATTACGTGGTAACTGAAAATTAACCAGTTCAAGTATAGGGGGTCCGGGTGCATGTTGCCCCGGAAAATTTTCTAAACAATGGATCAATCTGGTACATTCTGGGCCTTTTGAGATACCATATTTTTATTAAAGAAGCACCTGTTTTATTACTAAATACAGGAAAGTTCTTAGATTAAACCAAAGTAAGTGCTTGCACAAAATTTAAATCGCCTGATTTTGAGATTGAAGCTTATTAAAAAAAAAAAAAGTTAAGTTACCAATTTTCTAGGGCTCTTTTCAGCTGTTAGGCCGCTCAAGCACCCTTTGACATTTCAACTTCCCCTGGTCATTGGGCTACCTATGGAAACCTACACTCGTGTCTCCCTGGGGAGACTTTTTCTCTCCTGTGGTGTGGCAGCCAACATCGATCTGCGGCGCCCAGGAATAGACACTGCCCTCACAGGTACCATTTTACACCATGGTGGAGTGGAGCTGTGGGTCTTGCTCAGAGAAATTAACCAGTGGTCCAGAGGGGGGTCGAACCCGGGACCTCTCGATCCCGAAGCACGCGCCCTACCTCAAGGCCACCGCTCCCCATTGTGAAAACGTTTGTTTCAAAGGCTTAACCGGTATATATACATTGAAATTGACAAACTCTCAAAGGGAGGTAGGAGGGTCGGGAGACGTTTAGAGAACAATTTATGTCACAAGCGTATTTTGCAAACAATGGGTGTTTAGGTATTTTGATATAATGAAGTTACGCTGCGAGCGAAGCGAGCTAAAAAAATCGTATACGTTTTCACCAAGAACTGAAGGCAAATTGCCTATAACGAGATATATTAGGCCGTAAATTATTCCTTTCGTCTGAATTATTGGGGGAGCCAAAAGATATATTGCCCCACCCCCTGTCCAGACATTGGGGAGGCTGCCCCCCGGCTTCTACACCCATGTGTAATTCGGAATGTGAGTAGGTAGGAAGTTATTGTAGTTCTGAGTATTTTTTTAACAATATCTGATGAATAGATTTTCAGAAATGTTACAAAAAACACGATTTTTTTCTATCGCAAACTAGCTATACCTGAATAACGAATTACACAAATTGAAAGTTGCATGCAAAGGTTTTACAATACTTGTATTTAAAGCGACAGAAAGAAACCAAGAAATTGTCAGTATTTTCAAAGATAAACGAGGCGCGTTGAAAATATACTATCGTCCAAGAGATATACTTCGTTTATCTAGGTTTGACTAGATATACCCGAGTTAACGGTTTTCACTGCTATTCTTTCGAATGGGCTAGTTACCTCATAACTTATCACTTATTGAATCGACTATATATTTTGTATGCAAATATTTCATCCTTTATGTCAGTGGATAGTTTAACTGCAGCAGAACAGTAAATGAACTTTATATAGTGGTTGCTATTTTAGACTGTGTACATGCTATAACAAATAGCAAAATCACGCAGACATTTCAAGTTGCATTTTACATTTCAAAAATAGTTTAGAATAAAAATGATCAGGTAGGCATGGTTTAACTTCAGTGCGTGTTCTAATTATTTCAATACATGTATTGACAGTACTGTTAACTGAAGTAAGCCATCCATGCTTTAGATTTAGGGGCTAATATCAGTTTAAATTTTGAGTTTTAAATCTTCTTGTCGTCTTTCCATTCTTGTCGTCATAGCATTTTCAGACGAATTATGTATTTCACAAAATATTTCATGAAATGAACCATATAATGATTAATTACGTTAACAGGTTGTTTCTAATACATTGTTATACATGTCGGTAGTACGCATTTTGCATTATTATGCTCAAAAGAGCTAAGAATGATAAAATAAATATTTTCTTGTCGTCTTTGCTTTTCAGATTTTGTCAATTTCTTACCGTTGAGCCACTTTCGGGAAAAAACTGTTGGTTTTTGTGCCAAGTCATTCAGTGACATGCATAGTATTCTTTCTGGGCTTGAGCGTGTGGCTAGTCTCGTGAAAATTGATCAACGAATAAAATACTTACGGCTGTTTTTCTCGTTTTGTTGACAGTTTTCTTCTTGTCGTCTTAGCAAAAAATTACGTCACACACCACGTGGTATGTCCACCCTGAATACGTATTCACTTACGTATCTATCACACCAGCATAGATCTACAATCAGAAATTACATAATATCACATGAATTTCCTTGTAACCGGGTAAGTATAGCGAGTACGTTTAATCTTATACGTAATTTCTAATACTACATGGGCGTGTTTTTCCAATAATTTGATGCGTATTTTGCGTTTTTAGTGTCATACGATATAAAGAATCTATCACTCGTTGTCAATTGAAATATTTATATTAAACTCGTTCAGGAAATATTATTTGTTTATTTTGCAATTTTACTTTGTTTTTGTATTTTATACCAACAAAGTATAGCAACTGGAAATCTGACAGATGTATTTGATGGTGTATACTAGTGGACAGATCAGCATTATAATGATTGTGTTTGGTGCTTTATGTAGTTTCCATAGGTCAGAGACAAACTTGATACTGTACTGTAAGACACACATCGGACTCGATCTTTTCTAAAACTTATTTGATCAAACTTATATTGTAAAGTGTCACCCCTTGTTGTAAATGATGATGTATCATGCTATATCGGACATGTAGCACATTACACCTTCATTTACCAGTTGTTTTGCTGTCATAGTTTTGTTTGTATTCACTATGGATTTGAGCCTACCAGGCCGACCTTGTATTGCAGCAAATATGATTCCTTGTGCCATATTCATGTGAACCTGTTTCTTTGATGATGTAGCCGTCTCATCATTCAAAAAGTAGCGTGAGGCAGCGTTAAATCAGGACTGATATTATCAGAGTAAAGTGATACACAATATAATATATGCTCCAGAACGGTTCAATCAAATTGAATATTCCAAATATCAATAATGAAGATTTAAAGTATATACTGCACTAATGAAGCTTCCAGGAGAAGACTTTCATGAAACAATATAAAACATATAGCTATATATTGCCTCCAGACGTAAATCAGGTCAGCCACAGAAATTGAATTAGTAATTTGATTAGTCCGCCTTCAGTTAAATTTTCTTTCTGGGGGCACAATTTGTATGTAAACATACCGAGCTGAAAGATGTACTTGTGGGTTGTTTGGTGGCAGAAGCCATTATGGTAAACTACATTAAAGTTACTAGCTTGTCACGTTCTTTGCTTGGTGCTTGTCCTTATAACTGTAAGTGTTTATTGATAAATC
Organism: Spisula subtruncata; assembly: GCA_963678985.1. NCBI lineage: Eukaryota > Metazoa > Mollusca > Bivalvia > Venerida > Mactridae > Spisula > Spisula subtruncata. The sequence goes on from OY787665.1 coordinate 27,803,269, forward strand.
GCCGCTGCAGGATAACGTTATGAAATTATCTAACATGAATTGTAACTTCAAGGTTGGTCTTATTATGTTCTTTAAACCTACATTGTATTAATAAATGAATAGAAACGGTCTATCGAAACATGTGTATTATACATGCAGTCGTCACAATGCTATTAAAGATCATCCCAGCCGGTCGTAATCACAAATCCCTTTCTGTGTGGTGGACTTGTAGTTGTAAATGCCCCAATGTCCTTGCCACAGTAAATTCATTCAACAATAAACGACTCAACTCAAACGACGTTTCACCATTTATTTTTGTTTCACAAATAATCATAATTTTTATCACAATTTAGCGAAATTGAGCATTTATTTTTAATCCAAAAGTATTTAATTAAACAGACAGAATGATGATAATTCCCAAATAATAAATCCAAATTATACGCATGTGCTTTTCATTTTATTTCCAAAAGGTCTGTCCAAGTTCAATGTCACCCTGGGTATTTATACCAGATGTGATTTATTCAATGCTGCATGTGAAAATCATGGACCATGTGACTATTTCTTATAAGGAGCAAACATTAAGAACAAGGAGCAAACATTAAGAACAAGGAGCATACACTTACAACGATTAGGTCAAACATGGTCACAGCATGAAATTCATGCTTCTAGATTTACATAAGGTGGCCAATAGGAGCAAACATAACAAGGAATATTGTAAAATATGTACTATTTGAATCATGAAATACGCAAACTGGCGCATCCATGAGCTCCTTATGAAATTCACATAACCTTTAACCTCAATTTTGACAGGAATATTAATTTTGGCCAAACCATTAAAATAATACATACACATCAATGCAATACACAAATTAAACATTCGCAAGTTCGCGACGTTCTGCGCATATGGCATAAGAGGATTGTCATGAAAACTGGTTTTAAGTAGTTATCCGTGTCCTCGTCTTTGAAAATACCTGGTTTACAGTGACAGTACATATAAAATATTTTACAGCCTGTATAACCTGATAATACATCATGCATTGATAGATTGACGTGTTTACTTACGATAGGATGCGATATGTATTGAATGCTTAAACACGGTTAATTGTTTTTGTTTTGACATTGTGAATCGATTTGTATTCGTTTACATTAATTTAATAGTTTTAAAAAGATTATAAATGGCATTTTCCCAAGCTAACTATACTCAATTTCGACACCCAATTTTGTTATGTTATTCATCGTCATGAGGGTATCCTATATCAGAATATGAACGAGAGCTTTTCTGGATGTGTTGGAATTAAAACTACAATAACATAATGATGAATTACGAGTAGTTAGTTTGTGTACATAGGACACTTAATGAACAACATACTTATTGATGTTTTCTATCTACAACAATACAAAATGTAATTGTACTGATATATCATTCTTCAGGAAATGAAGAATTTACAAAAGAGCACTTGAGTAGATACTATTCACCAACATAAGGAGGGTTTATCCGATTTCCGAAAATTAAGAATATGTAATAATGTAAAACTCTGTTCAGAAAAGTAAAGTCTCTGATGCAAAGATTATATCGATTTGATTTTGATTAGATATATACATGTTTATTGAAACACCTTGTTCTTTGCATTTAATAATATTACTATATGTATATGATTTATATACTTATATTTTATAAATCAATTTTTTCAACGAATGCATTTGATTATTTTATTAGTGATTTCGGTGGGATTTCTTACAAAATTCTAACAAAACTGGTTTGAAACAAGTCATCTTTTAGATTCTATGGGTGTACTTTCAAGTGGAATTTACAACTTCGACAATGTTAATAAATTACATTATACTGATAATTGAGAATCAAAATTGAGTTACGTCTCAAAATAGGTTTTGTTTTTCCCCAGAGTATAATATTCAGTTGTTCTATTTAACCATTTGACAAAGACAATGTTTCTGTTCTCTTTTAGTTTTAGATTGCAAAATGTTGAGGTTCTAATTATTCCAATTCTTTTTAAATGCATTGAAGAAGTCTAGCATTAAAGTGATAATTAGATCAAATCTGTAAATTTATTGATTAGATATATTCGGAAAGATAATTTAGCTATGTTAAATTTGGAAACATACTGGCAATGTTTATTATTGGCACCAATAACTGAATAATTATTCCGAGCGTTTGGTTCGAATATAATTGATACGTATATGTTGGAAATGTTGCATTGTAATCTTTAGAGCGATGATTGCTATTTGTTCCAGTCATTAAATAATATGAGAACCTTAGTGGTAGTTTAATTTGGCTTAATTGTCCCAATTCGTTTTATTGATTACAATTATTTAGTTTATATTATAATATTGTGATTACATTACACTTCTGAAATATTTGTTTATTGACGTACCATAATCGGTTCATTGAACTCAACTGTGCATTGGTACTTACACGTGCGCACAGTTTGTCTTCGTTTCTTAAATTTGCTAAATCAAAGTTGGAGATCAGTGTTTATTTTCTGACAGAAACTTCCTGTTATCAAAAACTAATTTTAAGTACTGCCGCTAAAATCCTTTACACGAGTAAAAACAGTTGCACTTTGTAGAAGATGTGGGTAATTGCCTAGGTATGACAGTAACACTTTTAAAACTCGTCAACTAATGGTGGCATCGTTTATTATGACAATAAGGGTAAGTTAGTATAGTGCTGCAGCGTTGAATGTGACTGTTATTGGTGTCTAAAGGGAATATACGTATGTGTTTACTTGGACATATCTGCCTTTAAGATAGAGAATCACTGGACGAAACTTTCTTCATCGATACCCACCTGTACATTATTGTTACATTTATTACATTGCCTGGTTATTTCTTCGGCTTAAACCTCATCGATCTAAGTATTTCCGGTACATTTTCATTGGCATTTTGTTTTGTATGATCGACTATATGAATCATGCAAGGACAATATAAGCTTTCATTTGCACGTCAGCACCCCATTCAAAATTACATTCTAGACATTTGTTTGGTTACTAATTTACGAGAGCTGTTTTCAGCAGTTCAGCCGTTTAACCAACATTTTACTTCCCCTCATGGTTATTGGGCTACTCATAGAAACCTGCGATCGAGGCTCCCGGGGAAACCCCCTGGTTGGTATGGTAGTCAACACTTATCTATGACAACATATATATCGATCATGACGAATTATCCTCACTGGTGTCAGTTTACACATTGACCGAGTGGATCATGTGGGTTATTCTTGCACAGAGAAACTAACCACTGGTCCATACAACGGTTACACAATGGACGCCTCGATCATGAAGCACGCACTGTACATCTAGGCCACTGCATCCCACATTATCAAAGCAGGAAAGAAATGGTATCGAGCAGAAGATATGCGGTATGTATCATTCATATTAATAGCAGTATCGAAGCAATATTTAACGACTTACCCAGAAACAGCCTTTGATAAAACTGTCAATAATACGTCTCTCTATCATGTTTTATAAATTGCAATTTATGCGTTATATTTCAATATTTCAGTCAAATGGCTTTGGGTATTTGTTAGCTGTTATCCTATTTTTTATAGATTTGCGATATTAACATTGACGCCATAATCGGGAGCAGTCTTCAGGTCAGACTAATCGAAACATTGGTACTCACAGAATAAGATATTGTTTATTTTCCAATTTTGGGCCCACATACGGGCATACAATTTTGAAATATACATGGCCTAAAGTTTGAAATATATATAAACAACAATCTAATTCTTACACTACTAAACAACACTAATAACTACAACTAAGAACATATAGAACAATAAACAAATAAATGTTAAAATCCAAAGCAGTCAAAATTATCCAGCATATATTGATAAACAATCATAAAATAAATAGTGTTGGGCAATTAATGAATTGGGGAAAGTGACTAGCTCATGTTTTATTGCCATCGGAGGTATATCAATATCATTCTAATTTAATTTCAATTTTACAATCTATCATATGTGTGTAATACTACTTCTTTTCTGAAAGCAATCAAATATATAGTTATAGATATATTATAACTTCTTTATTTTCATTAGACATTAACCAAATAAATTTATTTTTATTACTAAGGGCGACAAAATTGATCATTTTTGTATCAATACGTTTATACAATAACTGTCTCTCTGTATTATAAAATTCACAGGATGTAATAAAATGGATCTCATCCTCAACTTCATTTAAGCTACAAAATTTACATATTCTTTCATTTGCCTCTAATTTCGTTTTGTCATGTTGAAGATATCTCGACATGACAATGGTGTATAAATTATAGCATGGTACCCCTACCTCAATATTGTACTGCATATAAAAAGTTTTAAGTGAAAGGGCGAATGGGGGAATTGTGCTCTTCAGAAAAATGAATATGTCGTTCGCCAAACCACAATAAGTCTATATATAAAGACATTGCAATGAAGTAGAGGGCCAAATATGAGTGTCCGTCAGCATTACATAACTTGAAGCTTATTATCACAACCCATGTCTGACAGTAACAGTGAAATGTTGGGATATACTGTTCGGAATTACAAAATATTGACTGTGTTGAGAATAGACATCAACTCCCAACATGGTATTTGGTTAAATTGTTTGCGCAAGGCAATTTAGATGCGTTTTCAAGTAATAGTACAATATTCGAAGAATGTTTGTATGTACAGGCAATACCACATCATTTTAGTTGTAATTGTCCCTTAAATATTAACAACTGAGATCAAATCAATGCAATCATTAAAAACTGTTCAGTTTTAAGTAAAGTATATAAAATTAGACAAACGAATACTTTAGTGCATGTTTAAATGTACTTAACAGGCGATATGTTTGGTCCACAATAGCTTTGAATTTTACTACATACACCCTGTAGCAACATTTGTCTGATGCGCAAAGTACGTCCAAAATAAATGCAAGAAAGGGGCAAACAGTAACGTGCAAAGACAGGTAAAACCCCACGACTCAAATCAGTGGTCCGGCGAGCACGTCGTTACACCGTAAAAAGTTGTCTCAGTATCAATACATTATATTGCAAAATGTAAATCTCTAATACACTACCCAAAAGTGCTAACCCGCCACTTAGATATTTCAGTCCTGTAGTGTCAAAAATTGGTATATTCAAGTGAGATTTCGCATACCGATACATTTTTTTGTAGATGCAGCTGATAGTTATTTTAATTAAGCGGTATTGTGGCTAAACTTGGTGTATTCGGCGTATTGCGTAATGACGTATTTTTGCACGTGCATTGCATGTGCACCAACATTTAAGTGTACATGAACGAATTCGGCATTATTGATGACCGCTTATCTTGAAAAACACTTAACATCATGAAATTGACTCGATAGGAACACTCACAGGATTTCGAAAATTCACTGGAACACATTTCGTAGGTGTCAATGTTTCATTCTTTTAAATATTTTTTTATTATGCATTTATTAGCATGAACATCCACGTACGTACGTATAAAGATTTATTAAATTCAAATATGTGTTGATATTTAGCCTACTGTAGTTGAATGTACCATGTTTGACGTGTTACGTAATATAGCATGTTAACACGTGTAAGAAATAAACAACGGAAATCACGTGCTCACGAACGGTTTTGATTCAAAGGATGAATTTCCTACGCGAAAAACACATTAAAAGCCAAATTGTATCAGCAGAGAACGCGCCAGACCTGTCGGAATGTTATGACTTTGGTTAGAGTCGTGGCCCTTATTTTTTTAATATCACATCAATATAACTTTATGTTTTTGTTTGTTTTTGAAGTTTAAGTGGTTATCTCCGTTTTTTTATTAACAACAAACTTAGTTTTGTGGATATTGACATACAAGCGTGATTTTGAAAAACCAACCGTTTTGACAAAGCCTTTTTTCTCATTTTGTTCGAAGATTGTTACTCTTCGGCAAAGTTCGTCTGGAGTAAATCACGGCATGTAACGTGATTTTCGTATAAGGACAGGGATCAGTTATGCCAAAATGTTTATGAAAACGTGCTTTCCACGCGTTGATTTATGCACACTGCCATCAATAGTTTGGGTATTTATGTGAATTGGTAAAAAATACCACATTACGTAACACGCCTGTGACAACGAACATAATCGTTTGCCGTCCAAAATAAATTTATAATTGACTGCATCTTGGATTCAAGTGCTGGTATGCAAAATTTCATGCGGGTACATACTTAAATAAAAATGTTATGGCGAAAAATGTAAGGTGGCGGGTTAGAACTTGTGGGTAGTGTACACTTTTATACCACTAGAACACTCCTCCTCTGTGATATGACTCGATATCTGATTGAGAGTTTTATTGTATTACTGCCTGATAACAATTGACAACCTGTCAATGTTGTGATGCTACATGAAGGTTAGTTAGAACAAATTGTATTTTACTCAATGTAATTCCTGTTTGATCTTCTCGGATCATTTATCAACATGGGATAGTAGACATTGGTCAGTGTAGCAGACAACTTGAGCCAATTGTCTGAGTAATATGTATCTATTAGATCCACGGTCTGTCTGAGGACGTATATGTTTCGATTAACAACATACATCGTTAAGATGTGAAGCATCAAAATATTGAATGGGAACGTTATACCGGGAACAGAGGATAGCTATATTCATGATTTATTTTTTATTGTCTCATGGGGAATAAGATAACCACGCAGATTTTTCTTTCATATTTCAGTTCATGATTACTATGTGAAAACTTAATTGTCATTATTGCATTAACATGAACATTTTAATTTGTCTATTGTTCATGTATCAATGAAGGCTGATGTTTGCTTCGGACCTATATTGAAACAAATGGACAATGGTGACAGGGCGTTTGTTGTGAGAAAACAAGGATTTTGGTCAAAGGTGTGGTCAGAATCTTGTAAATAAAAGTAAAACAGGTCTGGTATAGAAAATGAGATGGCAAACTTGTGAATTTCGTTACGAAACTGAAGCGGACAACCTTCAAAAACAGCACCAATAATAACAAAATAAGTAAAGATTACATATTGTCAATGACAATCACCAAATCAGGCTTAGTGTATAGGGACAATAAAACAGATTACATTTTAACCGAATGAACAGTTCATGAATAGATATCAGAGTCATTTGGTGTGTCGGTATTTATAACACACAATAATATAACACATCAGCTGCATAATCATGATACGTTCGCTAGTATGTACAGAAATTTGACCTCATACAATAGGCCCAATGAAGCAAGAAACATGTATTACTTGAGTCCAAAATTGAATATGTTTGCTATACATAATGAATTGGTGTATGCAGAACCAGAATCCATGACTAAGGTATGACATTCTACACAGTTCTGTTTCGCAAACTCCCATATTACATGACGCACTACGAAATCTTCATTTTCACTGCAGTCAGTTATCACATAAAAAGTCCTCACTAATGTTCTTAATTAGTTTGTATAATTAAATTAACACTAATTACCCGCGTCTTTGATCCAATCGGTAAATACACATACTATCTGAGATGAAGTTATCGCCAGTTTTAATCTAGGCACATCAAACAACAACTGCAGTTTCAGTGTCAAATGAACTACAAACACCATGTTATGGCAGTCTCCAATCATTACGTATTTCCTGTTGTAATTCGAACACACACCCGAGGAACTATAGGGTGCGTCAGTTACGACTTCAAATCAGATTAAATGTACTCTGTCACTGCAGCTAACCATGTAATCATTATCAATGAATGTATACAGTCTATTAATGAGATTTTCGAACGTGTGTTATATAACCTCTAATCTCAATAAGTGTCTTTCATGACAATAATCACATATTATCCAAGGAGTTGTGCTTTTCGGATCAAGTGGTATTGGAATACTACAACTGTCTTTCAGATTTTTTGTTCTTCAGTGAACTTTCGTAAAACACGTTTTTACTCTCAGTAAAAAGCAATAATGACGTAAGGTCAGAATGAAATGCCTTGTAAAGTTGCATTAGTTAACATCGTCCAAGACGTCAGATCACATTGTTATCACACACTTGGGCGAACTACGCTCATTGCAGAACATAGACAAGGTTTTTAATACATTGTTTGTTATGGGCTAACGATGTTTTAACAGAGGCCGTTTAATGGCACAGGTAAAAGCTCGTATAAATACTGTTTGATTGTTTAATATTGCATTCAACATGCAACTCATATTATACATCTAAAATACCAGATATCTCTTATGAGAGAATTGTTCATTCAGTGAATTGGGTGTAAAACCTATGTGGACTTATATAAAAACAAGTATTGTTCCAACGTATACCAATGGCTCGTTATCACTGCATTTTCTCTTGGAAGACATCCTTTAAAAAACAATTATAACAAATTCCTATTGTGGACTTACTTTTTTTACTATGAGAATGCAGCCACCATATAGTCTAAGGCTTGTATTCTCTATCGCGTCTATTTCGTTTAATAATGCAGAATATAATTCCTTAATCTTGAACAATTGATGAAATATGTTTTTGTCTAGATTGTGTAGCAGACATGTGTGAGTTTTGTGTTGGCCACCGTGACTTATGATTTGTGAATTGACTGTGTTAACCTTTCGTGCTTTCTTTTTGTGTTTGGTGTTACTTGCCTTCCCAAATCAGTTATCGTCGTTTTGAACTACTATAACAATGTTCATTGAACAAATCTAGGGGGGGGGGTGTAAACTTTTGCGTTCTTATTATTTTAGCAAAAAATATAATGGCAAATCATTTAAGACATACTTTCTCACTTAAATAAAATCAATGTATAAATAACTTGTTCTTATTACTTTGAATTTTTGAATTCTAGCTCTTTTTGAAACTAGGCATACAAACTGCTTACATAATGAAATACATAAAATAAAACTAGGCATACAAACTGTTCACTCAGCACCAACGCAGTTTTGTTCAGTGTTTACTTGGGTGCAACCAAATAACAACTCTAAAATACTAATTAATTTCTCTATTGGTCCTAAATAATGGACGAGGTGTGAAACCACCTACGTTACACGATAAAGGCATACAGCAAGATGTACCGTGTTTATGCAATTAAACAAACCAAATAACAGAAACGTGTTATATAGAAGAAGGTCAAGGTATTATTTATTTCAACGTTTGGGTGTATGCTTACTCTAGACATAATATGCGGTTTAACCGTAGTCTATATAATATGGAAGTAGTTTTAAAATTAGGGAACATGGACACGGTAGTAGACAAAGTAGAAATCAAATAGAAATAACATCGTTATTTGTAACACGAAGTTATTTTTTGCCAAACTACTATCGATACTGTACGTACATGCTCACCAATAATAACAAGGAAGTCCACAGGTGCGTCTGACACATGTTTGAGAACTAAAATTACTACTAGTATACCAAATTGAATTTAGTTTTCAGCCCAAGTAAAATATACATTTCAAATACATTTGTACGTAATTGGGGCTGTTGTAACTTTCACAAACGAAAGGCGACATGAATTCTGTGTTCTTTGAATACTCAATTTGATGATACTAGTACATTTTATGTTATTAGCCAAGCTTGCGGGACATCATCGTTTTGTACTTCAAGACTTCTGTGATTTTTGTGTTGACTGAGCCGCAACCCATGAGTTTTATCAGGATGTGATAAATACAATGGCGAGTTAAATAAATGAGTGTAAGAAACGTACATTAATATACAAAATATATGCAATATATCGTTCCTATAACATATTTGGAGACTGGAAAGAAAATAAAATAGTAAATGAGATACATGTACGCAGGCAACACAGTCACTGATCGTTGACGTAAGCGGTTCGTTCAACAGGCATCCTTTGAAACAGCTGCGTATACATCGATGCAACAGTTACCGGTTGAACTATTGCACAAGGATGTGTAATAAAGTAAGTGTTTCGAAGCTCGAGTTGTGTATCCGCTGTATCCGATACAATCACTGACGTTTCCAACTTAGAGATTCCAATGTATTCATGTTTGTTTTATGTGCAGTTGCTAAACTGAGACACGACTAATATTACACACGTGACCTGATATTCCATTCGTGCGTAGGCATCGTGACGTATGTATTATCTTAACTAAGTCGACCATCGTTTCAAATATTTCATATAATACGGTCTGTAGCATCTTTTTATAGACATGTTTGCAACATGATCCGCATTAAAATCGCGCCAGGAAATTCAATTTCAAAACAAATCAGGTTGATAAGTACAAGTTATGCATAGCAGATATTTATAGAATTATCGAATATAGCCCAGCACATTTTTGTTATAGCCATTGGCAGTACTGTCAATAATACGACTCTCTATTGTGTTTTATTAATTGCATTTTTTGGTATTTGCAATTCCACATAAACAGGTTTGATTATTTGTCAGCCGCAATCTTATTTTCGATAGATTTGCGATATGAGCATTGAGATCTCAGTCGGAAACGGTCTTAAGGTAAGACTAATCGAAAAGCTTGGAAACTAATGGAAACATGTTAGTGCGCGGAGGAAAAGGGTGAATAAGATTTATAGAGTTTAACCATTTTTATAAAATATGTTTCATTTAATACATCAACTTAATCACATATTTACACATTACCTATCACATTACGTACCAAATAGATAACCTTTGTGGTCCCCTGATGGCACAAATGGATTTTATCGAGACATATAATCAAGTAACATACTGACATACTGTCTGTAAGCCGAACAACCTACACAATTTAAAAAGCCCAACAGATAATATTGTTTTTCTTTCGATAAATAAATTAAATACCAACTTATCTAATAATGTTGGTTCGTACAAACCGTTACTCCAAAACAACTATCGATTGTAGCTTTGTTATAAGTTAAAAGACACGTTGATCAGACAAATACATGTATGTTAGACCGGTATGCTTATGGCATTGAAGATCAAAGCTTATGTTAAGTTTTGGGCTGGATGGAGATTCATACTATGAGCAATAAATGAATACGGAGAGTACCAGGGTATGTCTTTTGTCGGGTATAAATACTAATTTTACCATTTTCTAGGGCTTTCTTTCAGCTGTTATGCCGCCCAAAAGTCCTTTGACATTTAAACTGCCCCTGGTCATTGGACTACCTATTGAAACCTACACTCGTGTCTCCCTTCGGAGACTATTTCTCTCCTGTGGGTGCGGCAGCCAACATCGATCTGCGGCGTCCAGGAATATACACTGCCCCACAGGTACCATTTTACAACATGGTGGAGTTGAGTATGTGGGTCTTGCTCATAGAAATTAACCAGTAGTACAGAAGGGGTTAAAACCCGGGACCTCTCGATCCCAAAGCGCACACCCTACATCTAGGCCACCGCTCCCGACACTATAAGATCGATACTATGACGACCTTGGCATGTATTGACTGGAAATAACATAACATTGACTTTTTTGCGAATAGAAAAGAGCTCCCAACATTGTAGTTGGTCGTATGTTATAGGTCCATGCACAACGTCAAACAATCGTGCACTTAACCTGCTTAAATTATTATACATGCAACCGAGAAATAGCCAAAAGGAAAGCAATATGTGTTTGACGTCTTGGATTTTATGTAACTTACCTATGCCATTTCTTTCTGCAAGCTGGCTAATATAACTCAGCTAACATATTCTGCTGATATAAATTAAAAACATGCTTCTCATTTTGTCATATCATCAGAATGAGCATCGACACAATGTATGAATAAGTACTTATCATGGATTTAACGGCAATTGAAGACAGATAAATGCGACCTCAATTAACCCTCATCAACTACAGGCTGACATAACTGACATGTTTATGATTAGATCAGATATTGTTGCCTAATACAGAAAGTTACATCATGGTTACAGATACCTGAAGAAATTCTTAGGTACGTGTATAGCTAGTTTGCGATAGAAAAACAATCGTGTTTTTTAAACATTTCTGAAAATCTATTCATCAGATTTTGGTAAAAAATACACAGAACTACAATAACTTCCTACCTAATCCCATTTTGAACTTCATATTATTTAGTCACCAATTAAAAGACATTTATTCTGTATTACATATTGAAATTACATGTGTATTTACAGTTTAACGCAGGGAGGTAATCTGGTATTCCATTGATGATTTACTATCAATTATTTAACCGTTACAATCCGTGATCGGCGGAATGAGATTGCTGTTAAAAGACAAGACTTAGGAGGCCCTTGTTGTTCGGGTATTTAGGTGTGTCGCTTGTAAACAATGTGCAGCAATAACATGTATTTCGTTATATTCACAGACGGGCCTCGCATGTGTTAACGTAAGTAGGTTGTAAATACGTAAATATACCCTTATGAGTATCACATGACCGTAAAATTGGCTGTTGCAAGTATCAAGTCTTCTAACTTGATTTTTCACACAAAACTACAGATATGTTACATAGAACTTTTGATGAAAACTTGTTTAGCTCGTTTCTGATGTTGCTGAAATTTCAGTGTGTATTAGGTAGATATATTTCATTTATTCGTGTAAAATTTCATAATTGTAGGTGTAGTAATTCCAAAAAATATTAAAAAGACACGATTTGTTTCTATCGCAAACTAGCTATATCAACTTGTTTTTAATACAATTTCGTACCCTATCAAAAAGTATAACAGCATACAACTACAGTGTCTGTACCATCATATTTACTATAAGTAGATTAATTTATGAGCAGGAATATGGATGAACAAACCTATTTTTTACATTGCTTCACCAGATTATAATACCAAAGAACAATATGTCCAGAATATAACTATACTACTAATCCTGAGTTTACTTCTTCATTCACTATATTGATGCGGCATATCCTACATTTTTGTAACGATGTAGGTTGTTTTAAAAATCCGCCAATATATTTTCTCCGACAAATAATGGATCTGATTGATACATATTACTAGTACTCAGACAATTGGCTCAAGTTGTCTACAATACTGACCAATGTCTACTATCCCATATTGATAAATGATCTGAGAGGATCAAACAGGAAATACTTTGGGTGGAATATAATTTGTTGAATCTAAGGTAGCATCACAACATCGACACGTTGTCAGTTGTTATCAGACAGTAATACACTACAATAGATCAGATACCGAGACATGTAATGAATATTTGTCAAGCTTTAGAACATTGTATTAGCATTTATATTCTAGCATTTAGCATTTCAACATTTTCAGACCCCCTGACATGAGCCTGTGTAAATAAATGCAATACTTGATCAATACATACCTACTTTTAACATATATGACACCATGTATTGGCCCAAAGAGTAGACCGGCTAATCAAAATAATGTATGCTGCAAGTTAGATTAAACATATCATGTAAACGTCACTCCGCTCTCTCCGTGTTTTGTAATCTTTACAATATATGTTAGTCTGACAAACTATTTTAGATGGAAAATAACAACTTAAATTGCTGTGTAATTGGTCTGATAACAAGCGGATACTATGCATGCAGTAGTCCTTCCTCACAAATTATGAAAATGTTGCATATACGTATATTTACAAAGCAATCAAGGTTCTATCCGGACAACATCATGGAATACACCTTATAAGGTCAGTGTAACACTCTTAAACGTATTGTGAAAACATGATTATTATTATGCGTGTTCTGTTATGAGGAAATGTAAATTCAGTCATGGATGTCTTTGTATAGATTAATTGCCGCTTGACAAAGGGCAGACTCTGGGACACTGACTCATCACATTATTTTAATGCGGAGCATTTTCCTGATCTTGCTTGAATTAAATCAGAACCTTAGATCTACAATACAAGATCGAAATAAGGGTACCAACTATTTAAACCCTACATGTGTTAGTGTAATCAACTATCGTTATATTAAATTTAAATACCGTAATAAGCATAGGGGTCCAACTTACATTGTACTAGTATTTGTTAGATTAGGTGATTTTAACTAATTACAAACATCTACTCGTTTGTTGTTTTGAAGCACAGGTGTGGGTAATTTTGTTTCCTACGGAGGAAAACAGATAACTTTGTATGGAACGTATAAAATATTCTGTGTTGGGATGGAAAAAATGTTGAAATAAGTCTGTCTTTTGGGTAGTCAGTCAGTTTTATGGCTCGTTACTTTAATTTCATAGTTACACAAACGCATTATTATATGATTATCGGTCTCAATCGAATCCATATTCGTCAACATGGGTCCATTGAAATTATTTCATTTATAGGTAGTGTTTAAATACGTGATTCATATGGTGAATACCACTGATTATATTTGATAAAAAGGACTAAACACTAATAGTCCGATTTACGTCCATCTCCGCGTATAACCCATTTTGTTACCAGAAGTGTGTTGATTAGTCTAACATTCAGACTGGTCCGGTTAAGACATAAATTATCATAGCGCAAATCCATCTGAGAAAGAATATTGTTGCTATTGCAGAAGCATTGTCTAAAATGAAATTCATAAAACGCAAAATAGAGACATATAATTGACAGAAATGACAATGGCTATTACTGGGTAATACGTAAAACATTGATATGATAATAAAACACTTGTTTAAATTAAACTTTAACATACCGCGTATTTCACTGCCGGTTTTGAATCTTATCTAGAATTGAATTTTGTGGTTAGTGCTGTTATATCAATTAAAGCTGATATTGCTAATGAAATAAGAAAAATCTGAAAATGACGATAAACTGGACACAGTAAGAAGAAAATGTGCCAAACAGAGTTTCGACCTACAATATACTTTTACGTAGTGAAGGTAAATAATTGTTCACCTTATATATATTTGCTAACATGGTCAATAGAGTAAGGCATTATAACTCATATTTAGGTATACAATTTACCTAATGAGATCAATCTATAGATGTTCGTTGATCGACATTTACATATACAGTATTCTGAAAAAATTAATACTTAAGCGTGCAACTGTGTACAACATTGCAGTAAGATATTGGTGGTGCGCTATTACGATTATCGTAACATCTGTAACTACATGTAATATGGATTTGCATCTTTATTCGACTAGGACATCATGCATTCCTTAACGTTAAACCAATTCAGTTAATCCAACAAAGCAATGCAATTAGAACTCGTAAACACTCAGCTCCGATTTAATAATAAATTATGTATTGCAACCCGGACACTGCATATTCTTGTGCTAGATAATAATTAGATTATTCGTGTTAGATAATAAAATGTTGTTTGATACTTTTAAACGAAAGAGGCCCAGGTAATCATATTATAAGACGGTTTCAAGCAGTTGTTCTCTATTTGAAAGGTGGACATCTGCAACTGTGTTCCTCATTGACGTCCGAGGGACTATGTTGACATTGCATACATATACACTGATAATGAGTTGCATTGTACTCGGACTAGGACATCGTGCCTTCCTTTACGTTGTAGTTGAAATTGGTAACGTTTTAGTTAATCCAAAAAAGCAATGAAATTAGAACTAAAACTATAACTAAAACTCAAGATGATCATATTATAAGACGGTTCAAAGCAGTTATTCTCTACTGTATTTGCAAGGCAGATATCTGAATGTATCTTCCATGTATCTACCCGAGGCAACTCTTGCGACCAGACTCATAGTTCGAGTAAATTATCAACTCACCCTTTTTGTGATAATAAACGATGATATCATTATGTGGCGACTTAACTGTTAATGTCACACCCTGACAATTACCCCCATCTTCTAAGTACAACAACTTTTATACGAAGCATTTTGAATTTTCTAGCAGCCATAATTAAAACTATTTTTAATTACCGAAAGTTTTTGTCTTGAAAAAAACACTGCTGTCTTGATTTCATTCTGCAAAATAATGAAGCATCATGTTGTTGGACGAGTATCGTTGCCACAGACCGAACGCCTAGAAAAATTAAATATACCTGAATGTTGATTTGAAGGTAATTTGTACCAATGGATCAATAATAGTCAAACACAAAATGCCGATAACACGAGGCACCAAATATTTATAATGTTCAAGTAGGCAAACAAACACGAACTGTAAGACATATAATGTCTTTGTAGAGTCAAACGTTTAGTCTGTATATGTAAGACTATGTGTTCAACAAAATCATTGATTAAAGACATCTTGAAATATACAACATATTGATTCAAAGTATGTCTGTTTTTCGAATACCGTTAACATGGCGACGGCATTGCTATGATCGGCTCGTCTGTGCATGTATTTACGATACCATAATGAACCGGAGACAGCAAAATAACATTCGTACTATGGATAAAACAAACAGCGGGATGTTTCGCTGATTTAATACATGTAACACTATTCCTTTAAGGGTTAAGGACATGTGGTAATGGAACTTGATGTTATCCTTGTCCTAGTTGAGGTTTACATTCAGTTAATACCCCTACAGATAATCAAATCGTTGTACACCACTATCTTATTGTAGCAAAGTATTTCTATATACCATGTCTCCTAAGTTTAATATTGCATTTCGTTTCGGCAATATGATACGATATGATGGGAGACTAAATAGCGTTGATAAAAATGTTTTTGTATATTTTATGTACATTGTATATTGTTTTAAACATGTATTAGTCGGGACTGTACAGCACTTTTGAACGTGTGTATACATGAAAAAAGGGCTATATAAATATGGTATAATAATAATAATAATGTAGGGCCAACGCGGAAGTGAACTTAATAAACGCAACGTCGTAACCAAAGTGCATGACACTGAACAAAAAAGATATGAGAAAATCCGACAGGTAGGGCAGCACTCAACCCAACCAGCCGAGCACAGAAATCAGAAACACCACGACACAACCACCCTGAGCAGTGCCCACAGAAACCCATGCCAAAACGGCGACAAAATGAGGCACAACAATCCCGGGGCGTGACATATGTTAAAACACTAAGGGCAGTGACCTAACGTTTTGCAACCTAAAGCGGTACAAATACGACATGACCTAGTTAAAATATTGGCAAGGTAGGAACGGGGCGGGAAATAATATTACGTATTCCTAGCAACTACAATGAGCAATGCCCACACATAAGCCGAAGAAACAACCAAAGATCCAAGTCCCCGCCGATTAAATGCAGCATGACCCACATTCACAAGGAAAGTATATAATAGCGAACGTTGCCGAATGAAACGAAGCTAACACTCGACCCAGTTCCCAAAGGCCCCACCACATGGCGAACAAACCCATGTAAAAACGGCGACTAAATTAGACACAACCACCCCCTGACCTAGTTAAAAACACCAAGGACAGTGACATAACGTTTATACATGTTAAACAGGGATTTTCGGACTTGACCTAGTTTACAATAATGGTCAAAACGAGAGCGAAAATATATATATGCTAAACACGTATCTTATAGTGACCAAACAGCACAGTGACTTATGAATGATAAAAAGAGGGGGGGGGGGGGTGTAGTGGGCGATGAACTTAGGAACAAATGGCAGAGGACATTAACTTCCAGGGACAAGTGGAAACCAATATACGTACGTGACCTAATGAAAACATAACTCATCCAGCATCTCCACAAGATACAAATGATGAAAAGTAGGGGGTGTTGTAGGCGGTTGACTTAAAAACAAATAGCAGAGGACATTAACTTCCAAGGACAAGTGGAAACAAAAATAAACAGACACTGCAAAGTGTTGTATAAAGGAAGGGGCGACTTGACCTAGTTTACAATAATGGGCAAAAAGTGGGCGAAAATATTTTTGCCCAAAACATTAATTATAGTTATTAAACAGCACAGTGACCTAATTAAAAAGTATCTCATCCAGCATCTCCGCAAGATACAAATGATGAAAAGAGGGGTGTTGTGGGCAGTGGACCTAAAAACAAATGGCAAAGGAAATTAACTTCCAAGGACAAGTGGAAACAAAAATACACCGACACAGCACAGTGCTGTAAAAGGGAGGGGACCACAGACACTGCTATAACAGAGTACAACTTGAAGACACCAGGTATACAAATAACAAAAACCCGAAACCCCACCTACAGAGAAATTAATATGTCGTATGCCTAACCATAATAAATCTATATTTAAAGACATTGTAAAGAAGTAGAGGGCCAAATATGAAATCTTGCGATATACTTATCGGAATAACATACCCTTGACTGTGTTGAGAATAGACATCAATTCCCAACATGGTAGTTGGTAAACTTTTTTGCGCACGGCAATTTAGATGCGTGTTCAAAACCGTCGATACTTGATACAAGTAAAAGTACAATATTCGTATAATCTTTGCATGTACAGGCGATACAGAAACTATTTCAGTTGTAATTGCGCCTCAAATTTACAAGCTGAGATCAAATTAATGCAATGATTAAAAACTGTTCAGTTTTAAGTAAAATATATAAAATTAGACACACGAATACTATAGTGCATGTTAAAATGTACTTACAAGCGATATGAGTGGTCCACAATAGCTTTGAATTTCACTACATACACACTGTAGCAACATTTGTCTGATGCGCAAAGTACGTTCATAATCTACAAATCAATGCAAGAAAAAGGGAAAATAGCAACGTGCATAGAGGGGTAAACCCCACGACTCAGATCAGTTAACCAGCGAGCACGTCGATACGCCGTCTGAGTATCAATACATTATATTGCAAAATATGAATCTCTAATACACTTTTATACCATTAGAACACTCCTCCTCTGTGACATGCCTCGATATCTGATTGAGAGTTTTATTGTATTACTGCCTGATAACAATTGACAACCTGTCAATGTTGTGATGCTACATGAACGTTAGTTAGAACAAATTGTATTTTACTCAATGTAATTCCTGTTTGATCTTCTCGGATCATTTATCAACATGGGATAGTAGACATTGGTCAGTGTAGCAGAAAACTTGAGCCAATTGTCTGAGTAATATGTATCTATTAGATTCACGATCTGTCTGAGGACGTATATGTTTCAATTAACAACATACATCGTTAAGATGTGACGCATCAAAATATTGAATGGGAACGTTATAACGGGAACAGAGGATAGCTATATTCATGATTTATTTTTTATTGTCTCATGATAAAAATGGGGAATAAGATAACCACGTGGGTTTTTCTTACATATTTTAGTTCATGATTACTATTGGAAAATTTAATTGTCATTATAGCATTACCCTTTGACATCAAATAGCGTCCATGGACATTTTAATTTGCCTATTGTTCATGTATCAATGAAGGCTGATGTTTGCTTCGTACCTATATTGAAACAAATGGACAATGGTGACAGGACGTTTGTTGTGAAAAACAAGGTTTTTGGTCAAAGGTGCGGTCAGAATCTTGTAAATGAAAGTAAAACAGGTCTGGTATAGAAAATGAGATGGGAAATTTGTGAATTTCGTTACGAAACTGAAGCGGACAACCTTCAAAAACAGCACCAATAATAACAAAATAAGTAAAGATTACATATCCTCGTATTGTCAATGACAATCACCAAATCAGGCTTAGTGTATAGGGAAAATAAAACAGACTACATTTTAACCGAATGAACAGTTCAAGAATAGATATCAGAGTCATTTGGTGTGTCGGCGTTTATAACACACAATAATATAACACATCAGCTGCATAACAAGGATACGTTCGCGAGTATGTACGGGAATTTGACCTCATACAATAGGCCCAATGACCACGAAACATACAGGGTGTCTCAAAATACATGTCCGCTTGTTGAATGGCCATAACTTTGTCAAATTAGTTAGTTGATTGATAATCATAGTCTCATATTAAAGCTAAATTTCAAAACTGTGCGTTGAATATTATCATGTGACAACATTAGAACACTTGATTACGTCATATACGTTGTATTATTGTCATTAGCAACGAACGTTCTAAAATGCACGAAGAGGCAGAAAACATGATTGTACGGTAACACGGGTAAATTTGATATCATATGTGGGAATAGTAATATACAATTTTACCCTTTAATGCCCACACTGATTGAGATATTGATCAGGGATCCTTAGAAAAAGAAATCGAGCGCATTTTAGGGAGGAAACGCATTAAATAATTGGGAATTAAAATTTGATATTCACACATTATTACTTGAGTCCAAAACTGAATATGTTTGCTATACATAATAAATTGGTGTATGCAGAACCAGAATCCATGACTAAGGTATGACATACTACACAGTTCTATTTCGCAAACTCCCATATTGCATGACGCACTACAAAATCTTCATTTTCACTGCAGTCAGTTATCACACAAAGAGTCCTCACTAATGTTCTTAATTAGTTTGTATAATTAAATTAACACTAATTACCGACGTCTTAGATCTAATCGGTAAATACACATACTATCTGAGATGAAGTTATCGCCAGTTTTAATCTAGGCACATCAAACAACAACTGCAGTTTCAGTGTCAAATGAACTACAAACAGCCATGTTAAGGCAGTCTCCAATCATTACGTATTTCCTGTTGTAATTCGAACACACAACAGAGGAAATATAGAATGCGTCAGTTACGACTTCAAATCAGATTAAATGTACTCTGTCACTGCAGCTTTCCATGTAATCATTATCAATGAATGTATACAGTATATTAATGAGATTATCGAACGTGTGTTATATAACCTCCAATCTCAATAAGTGTGTTTATGACAATAATCACATATTATTCAACGAGTTGTGCTTTCGGATCAAGTGGTATTGTCTTTCAGTTTTTTTGTTCTTCAGTGAACTTTCGTAAACACGTTTTTACCTTCGGTAAAAGCAATAGTGACGTTGGGTTAGAATGAAATGCCTT
Organism: Spisula subtruncata; assembly: GCA_963678985.1. Classification (NCBI taxonomy): domain Eukaryota; kingdom Metazoa; phylum Mollusca; class Bivalvia; order Venerida; family Mactridae; genus Spisula; species Spisula subtruncata. The sequence goes on from OY787665.1 coordinate 27,823,924, forward strand.
GTAAAATTTCTTTAGTTTACATCGTCCAAGACGCCAGGTCATATTGTTATCATACACTGGGGTTCCTAAACTCATTACAGAACAAATACAATGTTTTTAATACATTGTTTGTTATGGGCAATAAGGATGTACACATTTGCGTTCTTATTATTTTAACATAAATTATAATGGCAAATCATTTAAAACATACATTCTCACATTAATAAAAAACAATGTAAGAATAACGTGTTCTTATTACCTTGAATTTTTGAATAAAAAATGAAATGACGAACCCAACATAATAAAATAAAACTAGGTATACAAACCGCTTACTCAGCACCAACGCAGTTTTGTTAAGTGAATACTTTGGTGCAACCAAATAACAACTCTACAATACAAATAAATTTCCCTATTTGTCCTAAATAATGGACGACGAGTGTAAAACGCCTCCGTAACATGATTATGGCCTACAGAAAGATGTACCATGTTTAATGCAATTAACCAAACAAAATAACAGAAACTTGGATATAGAAGTAGGTCAAGATATTATTTTTTTGAATGTTTGCGTGGATACTTGCTTTAGGCAAGGCGCGTGGTAGATCCGTAGTCTTCATTATATGTAAGTAGTTTTAAAATTAGGGAATATGGACACAGTAGAAGACAAAGTAGAAATCAAATAGAAATAACATCGTTATTTGTAACACGAAGTTATATTGCCAAACTACTGTTGATGCGTACATGTACACATGCGTACATGCGTACATGCTCACCCATACTAACAAGGAAGTCCGCAGGTGCAATTGACATCTTTTTGAGAACTAACACAACTACTAGTATACCGATTTATTTTTAAGTGCCAGTGGTGTATTCAAATACATTTGTAGGTAATTGGGGCTGTAGTTACTTTCACAAACGAAAGGCGACATGAATACTGTGTACTATATATGAATACACAATTTAATGATATACCAGTACATTGTATGTTAATAGCCAAGCTTGCGGGATATCATCGTTTTGTACTTCAAGACTTCTGTGATGTTTGTGTTGACTGAGCCGCAACCCTTGAGTATATCAGGATGTGATAAATACAATGGCGAGTTAAATAAATGAGTGTAAGAAACGTACATTAATATACAAAATATAGTCAATATTTCGTTCCCATAAAATAATTGGAGATGCAAAGAAAAATAAAACAATAAAGGAGAGAATTGTACGCAAAACATTCACTGATCGTTTACGTAAACGGTTCGTTCAACGGGCATACTTTGAAGCAGTGGCGTATGCATCGATGCAACAGTTGTTTGTTTTGTGAACTTTGCCGGTTGAACTATTGCACAAGGGTGTGTAATAAAGTAAGCGGTTCGAAGCTCGAGTAGTGTATCCGTTGTATCCGATTCAATCACTGACATTTCCAACTTAGAGATTCCGATGCATTCATGTTTGCTTTATGTAAAGCTGTTAACTGAGACATGATTAAAAATACACACATGACTTGATATTCCTTTCGGGCGCATGTATCGTGAGGTATGTATGATCTTTCCAAAGTGGACCATCATTTCAAAGGTTTCATATTTATACGGTCTGTAGCATCTTTTTATAGACATGTCAGCAACATGATCCGCATTAAAATCGCGCCAGGAAATTCAATTTCAAAACAAATCAGGTTAAGGGATACAAGTTATGCATAGCAGATATTTATAGAATTATCGAATATAGCCCAGCACATTTTTTGTTATAGCCATTGGCAGTACTGTCAATAATACGACTCTCTATTATGTTTTATCAATTGCATTTTTTGGTATTTGCAACTCCACATAAACAGATTTGATTATTTGTCAGCCGTAATCTTATTTTCGATAGATTTGCGATATGAGCATTGAGACCTTAGTCGGAAACAGTCTTAAGGTCAGACTAATCGAAAAGCTGAAACTAATGGAAACATGTAAGTGAGCGGAGGAAGAGCGTGAATAAGATTTATAGTGTTTAACCATTTTGATCAAATATGTTTCATTTAATACACCCAATTAATCTCATATTTACACATTACCTATCACATTACCTACCAAAGAGATAACCTTTGTGGTGCCCTGATGACACAAATGGATTTTATTGAGACAGATAATCAAATAATAATGGTTTTCTGTTTACTGACACACTGCCTGTGAAGACCGAATAACCTACACAATTTAAAAAGCCCAAAAGATAATATTGTTTTTCTTTCAATAAATACATTAAATACCAACTTATCTAATAATGTTGGTTCGTACAAACCGTTACTCCAAAACAACTATCGATTGGAGTTTTGTTATTAGTTAAAAGACACGTTGATCTGACAAATACATGTATGTTAGACCGGTTTGCTTATGGCATTGAAGATCAAAGCTTATGTTAAGTTTTGGACTGGATGGGGATTGATACTATGAGCAATAAATGAATACGGAGAGTACCAGGGTATGTCTTTTGTCTGGTATAAATACTAATTTTACCAATTTTCTAGGGCTTTCTTTCAGTTTTTATGCCGCCCAAACGTCCTTTGACATTTAAACTGCCCCTGGTCATTGAACTACCTATTGAAACCATAGAAATTAACCAGTAGTCGAGAAGGAGTTTGAACCCGGGACCTCTCGATCCCAAAGCGCACATTCTACATCTAGGCCACCGCTCCCGACACTATAAGATCGATACTATGACGACCTTGGCATGTATTGACTGGAAATAACATAACATTGACTTTTTTGCGAATAGAAAAGAGCTCCCAACATTGTAGTTGGTTAAGTGCGTTAATTCGTATGCACAACGTCAAACAATCTTGCACTTAACCTGTTTAAATTATTATACATGCAACCGAGAAATAGCCAAAAGGACAGCAATATGTGTGTGAAGTCTTCGATATTATGTAACTTACCTATGCCATTTTTTTCTGCAAGCTGGCTAATATAACTCAGCTAACATATTCGGCTGATATAAATTAAAAACATGCTTCTCATTTTGTCATATCATCAGAATGAGCATCGACACAATGTATGAATAAGTTCTTATCATGGATAAAACGGTAATTGAAGACAGATAAATGCGACCTCAATTAACCCTGATCAACTACAGGCTGGCATAACTGACATGTTTATGATTAGATCAGATATTGTTGTCTAATACAGAAAGTAAACATCATGGTTACAGATACCTGAAGAAATTCAATACCTACCTACTCCCATTTTGAATTTCATAATTTTTAGTCACCAATTAAAAGACATTTCTTCTTTATTACATATTGAAATTACATATGTATTTACAGTTTAACGCAGGGAGGTAATCTGGTATTCCATTGACGATTTGCTATCAATTATTTAACCGTTACGGGATTGAGATTGCTGTTAAAAGTCAAGACTTAGGAGGCCCTTGTTATTCGGTTATTTAGGTGTGTCGCTTGTAAACAATGAACAGCAATAACATGTATTTCGTTATATTCACAGATGGGCCTCGCATGTGTTAACGTAAGTAGGTTGCAAATACGTAAATATACCCTTATGAGTATCACATGACCGTAAAATTGGCTGTTGCAAGTATCAAGTCTTCTAACTTGATTTTATACACAAAACTACAAAAATGTTACATAGAACTTTTGAAGAAAACTTGTTTAACTCGTTTCTGATGTTGCTGAAATTTCAGTGTGTATTAGGTAGATATATTTCATTTATCCGTGTAAAATTTCATAATTGTAGGTGTAGTAATTACAAAAAAATATTTAAAAAACACGATTTTTTTCAGATTATAATACCAAAGAACAATATGTCCAGAACATAACTATACTACTAATCCTGAGTTTACTTCTTCATTCACTATATTGATGCGGCATATCCTACATTTTTGTAACGATGTAGGTTGTTTTAAAAATCCGCCAATATATTTTCTCCGACAAATAATGGATCTGATTGATACATATTACTAGTACTCAGACAATTGGCTCAAGTTGTCTACAATACTGACCAAAGTCCACTATCCCATGTTGATAAATGTTCTGAGAGGATCAAACAGGAAAAACTTTGGGTGGAATTTAATTTGTTGAATCTAAGGTAGCATCACAACAGTGACACGTTGTCAGTTGTTATCAGGCAGTAATACACTACAATTGATCAGATATCGAGACATGTAATGAATATTTTTCAAGCTGTAGAACATTGTATTAGCGTTTATATTCTAGCATTTAGCATTTTAACATTTTCAGACCCCCTTGACATGAGCCTGTGTAAATAAATGCAATATTTGATCAATACATATCTACTTTTAACATATATGACATCATGTATTGGCCCAAAGAGTAGACCGGCTAATCAAAATAATGTATGCTGCAAGTTCGATCAAACATATCATGTAAAAGTCACTCCGCTCTCTCCGTGTTTTGTAATCATTACAATATATGTTAGTCTGACAAACTATTTTAGATGGAAAATAACAACTTGAATTGCTGTATAATTGGTCTGATAACAAGGGGATACTATGCATACAGTAGTCCTTCCTCACAAATTACTTAAATGTTGCATATACGTACATGTTTATTCTCAACGCAATCAAGGTAAAGTTCTATCCGGACAACATCATGAAATACACCTTATAAGGTCATTGTAACACCCTTAAACGTGTTGTGAAAACATGATTGTTATTATGCGTGTTCTGTTATGAGGAAATGTAAATTCAGTCATGGATGTCTTTGTATAGATTAATTGCCGCTTGGCAAAGGGCAGCCTCTGGGACATTGACTCATCACATTCATTTTAATGCGGAGCATTTTCCCGATCTTGCTTTAAATAAATCAGAACCCTAGATCTACAATACAAGATCGAAATAAGGGTAGCAACTATTTAAACCCTACATGTGTTAGTGTAACTATCGTTATATTAAATTTAAATACCGTAATAAGCATAGGGGTCAAACTTACATTGTACTAGTATTTGTTAGATTAGGTGATTTTAACTAATTACAAACATCTACTCGTTTGTTGTTTTGAAGGACAGGTGTGATTTATTTGTTTCCTACGGAGGAAAACAGATAACATTGTATGTAACGTATAAAATATTCTGTGTTGTGTTGGAAAAAATGTTGAAATAAGTCTGTCTTTTGGGAAGTCAGTCAGTTTTGTGGCTCGTTACTTTAATTTCATAGTTACACAAACGCATTATTATCTGATTATCGGTCTCAATCGAATCCATATTCGTCAACATGGGTCCATTGAAATTATTTAATTTATAGGTAGTGTTTAAATACGTGATTCATATGGTAAATACCACTGATTATATTTGATAAAAAGGACTAAACACTAATAGTCCGATTTACGTTCATCCTCCGCGTATAACCCATTTTGTTACCAGAAGTGTGTTGATTAGTCTGACATTAAGACTGGTCCGGTTAAGACGTAAATTATCATATCGCAAATCCATCTGAGAAAGAATATTATTGCTATTGCAGAAGCATTGTCTAAAATGAAATTCATAAAACGCAAAATAGAGACATATTATTGACAGAAATACCAATGGCTATTACTGGGTAATACGTTAAACATTGATATGATAATAAAACACTTGTTTAAATTAAACTTTAACATACCGCGTATTTCACTGCCGGTTTTGAATCTTATCTAGAATTGAATTTTGTGGTTAGTGCTGCTATATGAATTAAAGCTGATATTGCTAATGAAATAAGAAAAATCTGAAAATGACGATAAAGTGGACACAGTAAGAAGGAAATGTGCCAAACAGAGTTTCGACCTACAATATACTTGTACGTAGTGAAGGTAAATAATTGTTCACCTTATATATATTTGCTTACATGGCCAATAGAGTAAGGCATTATAACTCATATTTAGGTATACAATTTATAGCTAGTTTGCGATAGAAAAAAATCGTGTTTTTTAAAGATTTCTGAAAATCTATTCATCAGATTTTGGTACAAAATTACACAGAACTACAATAACTTCCTACCTAGTCTCATTTTGAATTTCATAATTTTTAGTCACCAATTAAAAGACATTTATTCTTTATTACATATAGAAATTGCATGCGTATTTACAGTTTAACGCAGAGAGGTAATCTGGTATTCCATTGATGATTTATTATCAATTATTTAACCGTTACAATCCGTGATCAGCGGGATTGAGATTGCTGTTATAAAGACAAGACTTAGGAGGCCCTTGTGATTTGGTTTATTTAGGTGTGTCGCTTGTAAACAATGTACAGCAATAAGATGTACTTCGCCATATTCACAGACGGGCCTCACATGTGTTAAATTATGTAGGTTGCAAATACGTAAATATACCGTTATGCGTTTCACGTGACCGTAAATTAGCTGTTTCAAGTATCAAGTCTTCTAACTTGATTTTTCATACAAAACTACCAAATTGTTACATAGAACTTATGAACAAAACTTTTTTAACTCATTTCTGATCTTGCTGAAATTTCAGTGTGTATTAGGTAGATATATTTCATTTATTCGTGCAAATTTTCATACTTGTAGGTGTAGTAATTGCAGAGAAATATTTAAAAAACACGATTGTTTTCTATCGCAAACTAGCTATACCTTATGAGATCAATTTATGTTCGTTGTTCGACATTTACATATACAGTATTCTGGTAAAATTAATACTTAGGCGTGCTATTACGATTATCGTAACATCTGTAACCACATGTTATATGGATTTGCATCTTTATTCGACTAGGACATCATGCATTCCTTAACGTTAAAATCAATTCAGTTAATCCAACAAAGCAATGCAATTAGAACTCGTAAACACTCAGCTCCGATTTAATAATAAATTATGTATTGCAACCCGGACACTGCATATTCTTGTGCTAGATAATAATAGGATTATTCGTGTTAGATAATAAAATGTTGTTTGATACTTTTAAACGAAAGAGGCCCAGGTGATCATATTATAAGACGGTTTCAAGCAGTTGTTCTCTATTTGAAAGGTGGACATCTGCAACTGTGTTCCTCATTGACGTCCGAGGGACTATGTTGACATTGAATACATATACACTGATAATGAGTTGCATTGTACTCGGACTAGGACATCGTGCATTCCTTTACGTTGTTGTTGAAATTGGTAACGTTTTAGTTAATCCAAGAAAGCAATGAAATTAGAACTAAAACTAAAACTCGAGATGATCATATTATAAGACGGTTCAAAGCAGTTATTCTCTACTGTATTTGCAAGGCAGATATCTGAATGTATCTTCCATGTATCTGCCCGAGGCAACTCTTGCGACCAGACTCATAGATCGAGTAAATTATCAACTCACCCTATTTTTGTGATGATAAACGATGATATCATTATGTGGCGACTTAACTGTTAATGTCACACCATGACAATTACCCACATCTTCTAAGTACAACAACTTTATACCAAGCATTTTGAATTTTCTAGCAGCCATAATTAAAACTATTTTTAATTATTGAAAGTTTTGTCTTGAAAAAAACACTGCTGTCTTGATTTCATTCTGCAAAATAATGAAGCAACATGTTGTTGGACGAGTATCGTTGCCACAGACGGAACGCCTAGAAAAATTAAATATACCTGAATGTTGATTTGAAGGTAATTTGTACCAATGGATCAATAATAGTCAAACACAAAATGTCGATAACACGAGGCACCAAATATTTATAATGTTCAAGTAGGCAAACAAACACGAAATGTAAGACATATAAGGTCTTTGTAGAGTCAAACGTTTAGTCTGTATATGTAAGACTATGTGAACAACGAAATCATTTATAAAAGAAAACTTGAAATATACAACATATTGATTCAAAGTATGTCTTTTTTTCGAATACCGTTAACATTGCGACGGCATTGCTATGATCGGCTCGTCTGTGCATGTATTTACGAAACCATAATGAACCGTAGACAGCAAAATAACATTCGTACTATGGATCAAACAAACAGCGGGATGTTTCGCTGATTTAATACATACAGGGCCAACGCGGAAGTGAACTTAATAAACGCAACGTCGTAAACAAAGTGCATTACACTGAACAAAAAAGATATGAGAAAATCCGACAGGTAGGGCAGCACTCAACCCAACCAGCCGAGCACAGCAATCAGAAACACCAAGTCACAACCACCCTGAGCAGTGACCGCAGAAACCCATGCCAAAATGGCGACCAAATGTTGCACAACAATCCCGGGGCGTGACTAGGTTAAAACACTAAGGACAGTGACCTAACGTTATGCAACCTAAAGCGGTACAAATACGACTTGACCTAGTTAAAATATGGGCAAGATAGGAACGGGGCGGGAAATAATATTACGTATTCCTAGCAACTACAATGAGCAATGCCCACACATAAGCCGAAGAAACAACCAAAGATCCAAGTCCCCGCCGATTAAATGCAACATGACCCACATTCACAAGGACAGTATATAATAGCGGTAATTGCCGAATGAAACGAAGCTAACACTCGATCAAGTTCCCATAGGTCCCGCCACATGGCGAACAAACCACACAAACCCATGCAAAACAGCGACTAAATTAGACACAACCACCCCCTGACCTAGTTAAAAAAACCAAGGACAGTGACATAACGTTTATACATGTTAAAGAGGCATTTTCGGACTTGACCTAGTTTACAATAATGGGCAAAACGAGAGCAAAAATATATATATACTAAACACGTTTCTTATAGTGACCAAACAGCACAGTGACCTAATAAATGATAAAAAGAGGGGGTGTAGTGGGCGATGGACTTAAAAACAAATGGCAGAGGAAATTAACTTCCAGGGACAAATGGAAACCAATATACGTACGTGACCTAATGAAAACATAACTCATCCAGCATCTCCACAAGATACAAATGATGAAATGTAGGGGGTGCTGTAGGCTGTTGACTTAAAAACAAATAGCAGAGAAAATTAACTTCCAAGGACGAGTGGAAACAAAAATAAACAGACACTGCAAAGTGTTGTATAAAGGAGGGGGCGACTTGACCTAGTTTACAATAATGGGCAAAAAGTGGGCGAAAATATATATGCCAAAAACATTAATTATAGTGACTAAACAGCACAGTGACCTAATTAAAAAGTATCTCATCCAGCATCTCTGCAAGATACAAATGATGAAAAGAGGGGTGTTGTGGGCAGTGGACCTAAAAACAAATGGCAAAGGAAATTAACTTCCAAGGACAAGTGGAAACAAAAATACACCGACACAGCACAGTGCTGTAAAAGGGAGGGGACTACAGACACTGCTATAACAGAGTACAACTTGAAGACACCAGGTATACAAATAACAAAAACCCGAAATCCCACCTACAGATAAATGAATATGTCGTATGCCTAACCACAATAAATCTATATTTAAATACATTGTAATGAAGTAGAGGGCCAAATATGAAATCTTGCGATATACTTTTCGGAATTACATACCCTTAACTGTGATGAGAATAGACATCAATTCCCAACATGGTAGTTGGTAAACTTGTTTGCGCACGGCAATTTAGATGCGTGTTCAAAACCGTCGATACTTGATACAAGTAAAAGTACAATATTCGTAGAATCTTTGCATGTACAGGCGATACAGAAACTATTTCAGTTGTAATTGCGCCTCAAATTTACAAACTGAGATCAAATAAATGCAATGATTAAAAACTGTTCAGTTTTAAGTAAAGTATATAAAATTAGACACACGAATACTATAGTGCATGTTAAAATGTACTTACAAGCGATATGTTTGGTCCACAATAGCTTTGAATTTCACTACATACACACTGTAGCAACATTTGTCTGATGCGCAAAGTACGTTCATAATCTACAAATCAATGCAAGAAAAAGGGAAAGTAGCAACGTGCATAGAGGGGTAAACTCCACGACTCAAATCAGGTAACCAGCGAGGACGTCGATACGCCGTTTCAGTATCAATACATTATATTGCAAAATATGAATCTCTAATACACTTTTATACCATTAGAACACTCCTCCTCTGTGACATGCCTCGATATCTGATTGAGAGTTTTATTGTATTACTGCCTGATAACAATTGACAACCTGTCAATGTTGTGATGCTACATGAACGTTAGTTAGAACAAATTGTATTTTACTCAATGTAATTCCTGTTTGATCTTCTCGGATCATTTATCAACATGGGATAGTAGACATTGGTCAGTGTAGCAGACAACTTGAGCCAATTGTCTGAGTAATATGTATCTATTAGATTCACGGTCTGTCTGAGGACGTATATGTTTCGATTAACAACATACATCGTTAAGATGTGACGCATCAAAATATTGAATGGGAACGTTATACCGGGAACAGAGGATAGCTATATTCATGATTTATGTTTTATTGTCTAATGGGGAATAAGATAACCACGCAGGTTTTTCTTTCATATTTCAGTTCATGATTACTATGGGAAAATTATCAAATAGCGTCCATGTACATTTTAATTTGTCTATTGTTCATGTATCAATGAAGGCTGATGTTTGCTTCGGACCTATATTGAAACAATGGACAATGGTGACAGGACGTTTGTTGTGAGAAAACAATGTTTTTGGTCAAAGGTGCGGTCAGAATCTTGTAAATGAAAGTAAAACAGGTCTGGTATAGAAAATGAGATGGGAAATTTGTGAATTTCGTTACGAAACTGAAGCGGACAACCTTCACAAACAGCACAAATAATAACAAAATAAGTTTACATATCCTCGTATTGTCAATGACAATCACCAAATCAGGCTTAGTGTATAGGGAAAATAAAACAGACTACATTTTAACCGAATGAACAGTTCAAGAATAGATATCAGAGTCATTTGGTGCGTCGGCATTTATAACACGCAATAATATAACACATCAGCTGCATAACCAGGATACGTTCGCGAGTATGTACGGAAATTTGACCTCATACAATAGGCCCAATGACCACGAAACATATATTACTTGAGTCCAAAATTGAATATGTTTGCTATACATAATGAATTGGTGTATGCAGAACCAGAATCCATGACTAAGGTATGACATACTACACAGTTCTGTTTCGCAAACTCCCATATTGCATGACGCACTACGAAATCTTCATTTTCACTGCAGTCATTTATCACATAGAAAGCCCTCACTAATGTTCTTAATTAGTCTGTATAATTAAATTAACACTAATTACCGACGTCTTAGATCTAATCGGTAAATACACATACTATCTGAGATGAAGTTATCGCCAGTTTTAATCTAGCCACATAAACTACAAACACCATGTTATGGCAGTCTCCAATCATTACTTATTTCCTGTTGTAATTCGAACACACACCAGAGGAAATATAGGGTGCGTCAGTTACGACTTCAAATCAGATTAAATGTACTCTGTCACTGCAGCTAACTATGTAATCATTATAAATGAATGTAAACAGTCTATTAATGAGATTTTCGAACGTGTGTTATATAACCTCCAATCTCAATAAGTGTGTTTCATGACAATCATCACATATTATCCAACGAGTTGTGCTTTTCGGATCAAGTGGTATTGGAATACCACAACTGTCTTTCAGTTTATCGCTATTCAGTGAACTTTCGTAAACACGTTTTTACCTTCGGTAAAAAACAATAGTGACGTTGGGTCAGAATGAAATGCCTTGTAAAGTTTCTTTAGTTTACATCGTCCAAGACGCCAGGTCATATTGTTATCATACACTGGGGTTCCTACATTCATTACAGAACAAAGACAAGGTTTTTAATATATTGTTTGTTATGGGCATTAGGGATGTAAACATTTGCGTTCTTTTATTATTTTAACATAAATTATAATGGCAAATCATTTAAAACAAACTTTCTCACATTAATAAAAAACAATGTAAGAATAACTTGTTCTTATTACTTTGAGTTTTTGAATATAAAATGAAATGACGAACCCAACATAGTAAAATTAAACTAGGTATACAAACCGCTTACTCAGCACCATTGCAGTTTTGTTTAGTGAATACTTTGGTGCAACCAAATAACAACTCTAAAATACAAATAAATTTCCCTATTTGTCCTAAATAATGGACGACGAGTGTAAAACGCCTCCGTAACATGATTATGGCCTACAGAAATATGTACCATGTTAAATGCAATTAACCAAACAAAATAACAGAAACGTGTGATATAGAAGTAGGTCAAGGTATTATTTATTTGAATGTTTGCGTGTATAATTGCTTTAGGCAAGGCACGTGGTATATCCGTAGTCTACATTATATGTAAGTAGTTTTAAAATTAGGGAATATGGACACAGTATAAGACAAAGTAGAAATCAAATAGAAATAACATCGTTATTTGTAACACGAAGTTATATTGCCAAACTACTGTTGATGCGTACATGCTCACCCTTACTAACAAGGAAGTCCACAGGTGCAATTGACACATTTTTGAGAACTAACATAACTACTAGTATACCGATTTATTTTTAAGTGCCAGTTGTCTATTCAAATACATTTGTAGGTAATTGGGGCTGTTGTTACTTTCACAACGAATGGCGACATGCATACTGTGTATTTTATATGAATACTCAATTTAATGATATACTAGTACATTGTATGTTAATAGCCAAGCTTGCGGGATATCATCGTTTTGTACTTCAAGACTTCTGTGATTTTTGTGTTGACTGAGCCGCAGCCCTTGAGTTTTATCAGAATGTGATAAATACAATGGCGAGTTAAATAAATGAGTGTAAGAGATGTACATTTATATACAAAATATATGCAATATATCGTTCCCATAACATATTTGGAGACTGGAAAGAAATAAAATAGTAAAAGAGATACATGTACGCAGGCAACACATTCACTGGTCGTTTACGTAAACGGTTCGTTCCACAGGCATCATTTGAAGCAGCGGCGTAAACATTGATGCAACAGTTGTTTGTTTTGTGAACTTTACCGGTTGAACTATTGCACAAGGGTGTGGAATAAAGTAGCAGGTTCGAGAAGCTCGAGTAGTGTATCTGTTGTATCCGATACAATCACTGACGTTTCCAACTAAGAAATTCCGATGTATTCATGTTTGCTTTATGTGAAGTTGTTAACTGAGACATGATTAAAACTACACACATGACTTGATATTCCATTCGCGTGTAGGCATCGTGACGTATGTATAATCATAACAAAGTGGACCATCATTTCAAAGATTTGATATTATACGGTCTGAAGCATCTTTGTACAGACATGCCAGCAACATGATCCGCATTAAAATCGCGCCAGAAAATTCCATTCAGGTTGAGGGGTACAAGTTATGCATAGCAGATATTAATAGAATTATCGAATTTAGCCCAGCACATTTTTTGTTATAGCCATTGGCAGTACTGTCAATAATACGACTCTCTATTGTGTTTTATTAATTGCATTTTTGGTATTTGCAATTCCACATAAACAGGTTTGATTATTGGTCAGCCGTAATCTTATTTCCGAAAGATTTGCGATATGAGCATTGAGATCCTAGTCGGAAATGGTCTTAAGGTCAGACAAATCGTAAAGCTGAAACTAATGGAAACATGTTAGTGAGCGGAGGAAGAGCACGGATAAGATTTATAGTGTTTAACCATTTTGATCAAATATGTTTCATTTAATACATCCAATTAATCACATATTTACACATTACCTATCACATTACCTACCAAAAAGATATACTTTGTGGTCCCCTGATGACACAAATGGATTTTATTGAGACAGATAATCAAATGATAATGGTTTCCTGTTTACTGACACACTCTCTCAGAAGACTGAACAACGTACACAATTTAAAAAACTCAGCAGAGAACATTGTTTTTCTTTCAATTAATGCATAAAACACCAACGTATCTAGTAACGTTGGTTCGTAAAAAATGTTACTCCAAAACAACTATCGATAGTAGGTTTAATATTGGTTAAAATATACGCTAACCTGACAAATATGTTAGACCAGTATGCTAATGGCAATGAAGATCAAAGCTTATGTTAAGTTTTAGGCAAGACCGGGAATTATACTTTGTGCTATAAATGAATAAGGTGGGTACCAGGGTATTTCTATTTTCTAGGGCTTTTTTAAGCTCAGCTGTTATGCCGCTCAAGCACCTTTTGACGTCTCAACTTTCCCCAGTCATTGGACTACCTATGGAAACTTACACTCGTGTCTCCCTGGGGAGTGTGGCAGTCAACATCGATGTGTGGCGCCCAGGAAAATACACTGCTCTCACAGGTACCTTACTACACCATGCTGGAGTGGACCATGTGTTTCTTGCTCAGGGAAATTAATTAGTGGTCCAGAGGGGGTTTGAACCCGGGACCTCACGATCCTTTACGTCTAGGCCACCGCTCCCACACTATAAGGTCGATATTAAGACGTTCTTGACATGCATTGACTGGAAATAACATAACATTGACTGTGTTGAGAATATAAAAGAGCTCCAAACATAGTAGTTGCTAGTTGCTTAAAATTTTCTTGTACGGATACATTTGCCAATCTTTATCATAAATAAAATAAATGTAGAAACAAAAGGATTTTTGCATGTGCAAGAAATATAATGGTTAAATAATGATAGGATAATTCAGAACAAAGGACATATTCCGTTTGGTTGAAGTATCTACAATAAGACACCGTGGAATATACATAAGTTATGTACACATGTATAAAACACACAATATACAAATAACAAGTCAAAGTACATGTACATATCTTTAATTAACTTAACTTACTAATTTCACAATGTTCGATGCGTGCTAATATATTGTACTACATGTATATAACGGTCATTCAGCGTTTATAAAGTACTAATGAGGCAAAAGGGCAACTAGCAGTGTACATTGAGAGGGATAGGATCCGACTATCCGAATCTATTGTCAGGCGCTAAAACGTGTGTGATAAACCTCACTGTTATTGAAAACTGACAATTAAGTAAAGAAAAGACCGAATGTTACTGATGGAAGCAATTTATTCAACTTACCACTGTTTAAACGTCTGCCTTTATCAATTGGCCTCGGTTGTGCAAAACAGATCTTATAGGTATATGGGTATGTGTAGCCTATGTTTTACAATTTCGTCACCCAGATGAGTGTAATTTATAGTATTAAAGAGCACATTGCACTGTCACGTAAGTCGGATGTTATAGGTCAATGAACAACGTCAAACAATCTTGCTTTAATTATAATGCATGCAATTCGAGAAATAGCGAAAAGGAAAGCAATGTGTGTGTTGTCTGATGTTATGTAACTTTCCTATGTAATTTCTTTCTGCAAGCTGGCTAATAGAACTCGCTATAATAGCATCATTCTCATAGATATCAATTAAAACATGCTACCCTGAGCTCCACTAAAATTGCTAACACATTTAACTGATAGTTTTCCGTATTCGTATAGTAACACATTTTGTCAGATTATCAACATGAACATCGACACAATATATCAATATATATTTATCATGGATTAAACGGTAATTTAAGACGGATTAATGCGACCTTAATTAACCCTGTTACACTGCATGCTGACATAACTGACGTGTTTATGATTTGATCAGATAATTTTGTCTAATACAGAAAGTACACATTATGGTTACTGATATCTGAAGACATTCTTTGGTACGTGTATTAACTTGTATCCAATACAATTACGTCCAAATAACTAAACAACATACAACCACTGTAACAGTGTCTGTATCATCACATCAACTATAAGTACAAATGTAAAGTAAATCATGAGCAGGGGTATGGATGAACAAACGCTTTGATATTTATTGCTCACTAGATCGTAAGACAAAAGAAACAATTAATCGGGAACATAACTATAACATATAAAACTGAGTTTAATTGTTCGATCACTATGTTGATGCTGCACATTTTCATTTTTGTATCGATGTAGGTTGTTAATTTGTCAATAGTCTTTTCCGACAAATAATGAATCTTATAGATACATATCACTCAGACAATTGGTTCAACATTGCCATGAGCTGGTTTAAATAGACGTAATACATGATGACTACATTTCTACTTTTAACACAATATGTGACGTCATGTATTAGCCCAAAAGTATACCGGTCAATCAAAATGATGGATGCTACAAGTTAGTTAAAACATACCATGTAAACCTCACTCAGCTTGCTCCGCCCTATGGAATCATTACAATTTAACATAATATGTCGAATTATTTTGGACGGAAAATAACAACTTGAAGGCTGGTACGGTGGTCGAGCGGATAGCTTGCTTGACTGCTGATCGAGAGGTCCCGGATTCGATCCTCTGCCGGGGCACTTGATCATTTCTGAAACGCTTTTCTGTGTTTCCCACCTAACTAGAGATGAACTGGTTAGCAACCCAGAGGTAGTCTCGCGTGTATCGGTGCTATACACCGGGCACGTTAAAGAACCAAGGTGTCTCTTCGGAAAGAGCTAGGGCATCTCGCCCGGATACCTTGTATCACACCACTATCTCTTCCACCTGCTGTCCCTTCAGCAAAAACACATGACCCCATTGGAAATAAGTGCTTGCACTTTCATTGGTTATCCTTGACCGAGAGGTTTAAATAATTATATATAATGGCTGTGTGTGTCGACTTATAACAGGGGGGTACTATTTATGCAATACCGGTAGTCATTCAGTACAAATTATTGACAATTTGCATTTATATTCTCCACACAGTCAATGTTATGTTATGTCTGGTCAGTATAGTGAAATGTACCTTACGAGGTCAATGTAACGCCCTTAGATTTGAAATAAAAAACCCATGGTTATTATTATGTATGTTCTGTTACAAATTGTAAGGAAATGTAAATGTATAGTCAGTCATTGATGTCTTCAATTAGATCGATTGTGGCTTGACAAAAGGCAAACTCTGAGAAACTGACTCGTCACATTAATTTTATACAAAGCATTTCCCCATCTCGCCATAATACCTAGTAAAACCTCTGATTTACAATAAAAATCGAAATAGGGGTACTATACTGTATACACTATTACATGTGTTAATGTAATCAACTATCGTTATATTGAATTTAAACATTGTAACTAGCATAGGGGTCCAACATGTCTGTTAGATTAGGTGATTCTAACTAATTACACACATCTGCTCGTTTGTTCTTTTGAAGGACAGGTGTGGGTAATTTTGTTTCCTACCAACGAAAATAGAAGTTTGTATGAAAAGTATTTACGGAATAAAATAGTATTTTCTGTTGGACTGGTAAACTTGTTAACATTAGTCAGTCTTTTCGGAAAGTTCGAAAGCTTTGTGATCGTCAACTAAATTTCATAGTAATACCAAAACATTTTTATTATCGGTCTCCATATAATCCATTTCCGTCATCAGAGGTATTATCATTCCATTATTAGGTAATGTGTAAACTTATGTGCTGTATCTGATGTATTCCAATGGTTCTATTTGATACTAACATGTCTTTCATGTCGGAACAATCATCATTGATACCTATGTGACAATCTAAAATGATAGAAATAACTACAGAAAAATGTCCTTTTGTAGTTACGATACTTTGCGTACTATTTCGAGCGCATACCACCTTACTGTTGACGGAATTTATTATTTGTCAGTTTTTCCTTACGTTCCTAATGACGTCACTTTTGCGTTCCGAAGTTGGCCCACATATAGTTCAACTTCCGTTTATTTTAGCATCTACTGTTCAAATTTCGTCATTTTTGCAGACACAGTCCAACATGTAACAATTTATGTTTTGGCGATGTTTGACATCGAACGAGTGGATAGTAGCTCATTGCTTAGTCAACACCAGTGGTAATTTGTGGGCTGCGCCGGGTGCGCGTTATCATAGTTTCAAAAATGACTATTTTTGAACGGACATGACATAACTACGCAATAAATTGGATATATCATTTTTTCGCAACTGAATTACGATTCAATATTATGTATTAATATTTGCATAATTTTAAAAATTGTATCCATAAGGGCCCCAGTCCTAGTACTTTTTGAACGCCTCTTGTATCATTGGAATTTGACCAGTTTTGACTGGAAAATTAAGACTTAAACAAGTAGTTAAGAGCGTTGCATGTCACTGGGTAGGATGTATAAATAATATGAGCGCTTGCAGACTGCTAGTGGTACTGCTGCAGATGATCTAAGGAAGGTACGGCCACTTGTGAATCAGACGCTAGACGTTGTGTTGGACTGCTTGATTTTGTGAACTTTCGAATGCTTTGCATAAAGACCATGGAAGAGCGTACCTTGGAAGCGAGGCACTTTGTGAATTTTGTGTATCATTTGAGTGACTGAATGAGATTTAGTCAGAACATGTTAACAAGGTACCACCAGAGATAACGTTGCCCCGGGTAGCCATTATTGACGTTACTATAACAGCCGTGACATTTTGTACTAAACACCCTCATGCGTTCGATTCATCGTACACTAAGTATTATGAATTGTTATATTTAAGTGCAAAGCTTATAAGAATTGGGCCATAATATAAATGTTACAGAGCAACCTTCCTGGAACATTTGAACCGTCCTTCGTTGTACAGTTATTACCAAACATACTCAAGTATTTTATTATATATATTTATAATGATATGGGACAATAAGGTGAGATTAAAACCCGTAAAGACACAATTATCATATTGACAGTGACTCGAACAAGTAGCATTCACCTCTCTGCAAATTACAACATACTCTGTAGTTTAAATTGGAATATTTAAACATATAAACGAGGGGAAAATACCTTATATACGAATGCAAGATCTTCCAACCATACGCTTAGCTTATTGATTTATTCCTGCTAATACAAAAGTATCACCAATATGTTTTTAAACTTCAACAAAATTCAATTATCCTTCAGAAAGGATATAATCAATAAATTACAGAGTTGATATAATTTTCACTCTAATTCTAGACTTCTTCAATGAATTAAGAACGGAATGGAATAATATCACTTTCAACAAATTGCAATCTTAACAATGAAAGAACTGAAACTTAGAGTTTGTCCAAACGTTAAAAAGAACTACTCTGAGTGTACATAATCAGGGGTTTAACATAAACCTACCCTGAGACGTAACTAAATTATGAGTTTCAATCACAAAAAAAGTATCATTATATTGATGCAATTACTATGGATTGACATAATTGTAAATTCAGATTGAAAGTACACCATGAGAATTGCAAAGATAATGTTTTGGAACATGTTTGTTAGAATCATTCGTAACTTAACTCTAACGTTTTGGTTTAAATCATAGCTTTAACAACTTACTAAGGATAAAGAGAATATATTTCTAGAAAGGCTAAAATAAACAGAAAATGTATTGCGCGATTGCTCAGCTATGTGTTGAAGTTAGCGCAGTATTCACTAGGTACTAGTAAGACATTGATGTCATCAGTATGAATTACCTTCAAAATAATGCAGCTTGTGTCACTTGGCTACTATACATTACTGACTTAAAACTTACAGTTTACCTAAATAACTTATAGCATACAAGTGTAGAGCATAACATTTTATCAGGAGCTTATCAATGACCCATTGTTTTATTCGTATACTGGTAAACCTGTATAAATAACAATTATAATTGTACGATGGTTTGTATATTCACGGTTTCCATGTAAACTGTTGCAAGCTATGGAATCACGTGAAAGCTTGTTTAGCACAAGCACACAAAGTTGTATTTTGAATACAGAATAGACAAATATTTCTTTTACAAGTATTTGAACTAAGAAATATGGAAATGGCAGTAAGGGATAAATAATTAGATAAGGATCTATTTAACCAAACTACACCGCATGTATTTATTCTTTACATCTCAGACTTAATTTCTACATTAACATTCTTGATTAGCGTCTACATTTAATGCGTATCTTTGAAGGGATTTAGAAATTGGAAAACGCCTCCCTATGTTGGCCAACAACATCTGTTCAAGTGCTCTTAACTAAATTATTCATTTCCTACAGTAACAGAAGTATCACTTCAAACACATTTGTATCTGTAGATACAGAAATCATCAATATGTATCTTGTCAATTTATGACATTTGTACACATAATGACCAGTTCACAATTTCCCCATTTTAGTGCCGATTCTAATACATTCAACAAGGTTTACAAGCACATTTTGTCAACGCGCTGAATTACATCAGGAATTACACCGCTCCCTACAGGATGAACATTTGAAGGACATCATTTAAAAAAAACTTAAAGTAATGAATGTACACTAATAAAATAGGTTTTCACGAATGTTAATTACCTGTATTTAAATATTCAATACGTAATAATCCAATTATAGGCAAACACGTCTTGGTCAGACCATCTTTCTATGCAAGATATAATATAATGTTTAACAAGTTGTACTAAACTTTATTATTCATTAGCTAATATCTTTTACAAAAAAAGGAACAACGTGTATACCAGTTGAAACTGTAACAATAAGGACAGGCACAAGAAATCATCAATCATATCTAAAATATGGACAATGCACATAAAGCATATACATGTATATATTCCAAACTAAAATAAACGACCTGCCAGACTCAGTGAAATCCTCCGTCAGACTTTTCGCCGATGACTGCCTTCTATATCGTACCATCAAGACCATTGAAGACTGCATCACCCTCTAACGCGACCTACAACAACTCGAAGAATGGGCAAAGATATGGGGTATGCGATTTAATGCAAAGAAGTGTTACATTATGAATATCAACTAGAAAATATCTCACTTCTACTAACTAGATAACCATATACTTAAGTCAGTACCTGAAAATCCTTACTTGGGAGTCACTATTTCTCAAGATCTAAAGTGGGCCACACATATCAACAAAATTACAAAGAAAGCAAACTCATCACTCGGCTTCCTCAGAAGAAATCTCAAACACTGTCCGAAATCATGCAGGAAACTAGCATACCTCGCACTTATCAGATCTACACTAGAATACAGCTCTATCGTCTGGGATCCATAACTGCATAAAGACATTGATAAGATTGAAAAAATCCAACGCCAAGCAACCCGCTTCATTACGGGCGACTACACCTCCAGGGACTCTGGCTGTGTCACACGGATGCTAGATGACCTTCAGCTACCCCCTCTACAATACCGAAGGAAAGCGAACCGTCTGACGTTCTTCTATAAGGTGGTTGAGGGGTTGGTGCCAGCCTTACCTTGTCATGACTACTTAATACCTATCACTAACAAACGTAAAATCAAACCCACAACCTTTAAAGACTTTAAAAGCAGCAATATCATTGAAAGACAATCCGTCAACCATAACAAGTGTTTTAAACCTATACAGTGCAGAAGTGACCTCTTCAAGTTTTCATTCTTTCCGCGTACAATAATAGACTGGAACCAGCTGGACAGTAGTGTTGTGTGTGCAGAGACAATAGGCAGCTTCAGATCAGCCGTTCATCAGTGGGACTAGCTCTCTCTCCCGTCGCGCGACGCTGAATAGGCCCTGTGACGTACCTATCCAGATCTAGAAGGTCAGACAAATCGAAAAGCTTAAACTAATGGAAAACACGTTAGTGCGCGGAGGATGAGCGTGAATAAGATTGATAGTGTTTAACCATTTTGATCAAATATGTTTTATTTAATACATCCAATTAATCTCATATTTACACATTACCTATTACACATTACCTACCAATGAGACAAACTTGTTGGTCCCCTGATGATACAAATGGATTTAATTGAGACTGATACTCAAATGATAACGGTTTTCTGTTTACTGACACACTCTCTCAGAAGACTGAACAACGTACACAATTTAAAAAGCTCAACAGAGAATATTGTTTTTCTTTCAATTAATGCATAAAATACCAACCAATCTTATAACGTTGGTTCGTAAAATACGTTACTCCAAAACAACATTCGATAGAAGGTTTTTGTTATTGGTTAAAATATACGCTAATCTGACAAATATGTTAGACCGGTATGCTTATGACAATGAAGATCAAGGCTTATGCTAAGTTTAAGGCTAGACGGGTAATTATACTATGTGCAATAAATCAATATGGTGGGTACCAGGGTATGTCGTTCGTCGGGTAGAAATACTGGGGTTTTGAACGTAAAGAGTTGCCTAATTTCTCGGAGTTTTTTCAGCTCAGCTGTTATGCCGCTCAAGCACCTTTTGGCATTTCACTTTTCCCCAGTCATTGAACTACCTATATAAACCTACACTCGTGGCTCCCTGGGGAGTGTGGCAGTCAACATCGATGTGTGGCGCCCAGGAATATACACTGCCCTCACAGGTACCATACTACACCATGCTGGAGTGGACCATGTGTTTCTTGCTCAGGGAAATTAATCATTGGTCCAGAGTGGGTTTGAACCCGGGACCTCACGATCCCTTACGTCTAGGCCACCGCTCCCCACACTTTAAGGTCGATATGAAGACGTTCTTGACATGCATTGACTGGAAATAACATAACATTGACTGTGTTGAGAATATAAAAGAGCTCCAAACATAGTAGTTGCTTAAATTTTTCTTGTACGGATACATTTGCCAATCTTTATTATAAATAAAGTATATGTAGAAACAAAAAGATTTTTGCATGTGCAAGAAATATAATGGTTAAATAATGATAGGATAATTCAGAACAAGGGACTTATTCCGTTTGGTTGAAGTATCTACAATTAGACACCGTGGAATGTACATGATTTATGTACACATGTATAAAACACACAATATACAAATAACAAGTCAAAGTACATGTACATATCTTTAATTAACTTTACTTACTAATTTCACAATGTTCGATGCGTGCTAATATATTGTACTATATAACGGTCATTCAACGTTAATAAAGTACTAATGAGGAAAAGGGCAACTAGCAGTGTACATTGAGAGGGATAGAATCCGACTATCTGAATCTATTGTCAGGCGCTAAAACGTGTGTGATAAATCTCACTGTTATTGAAAACTGACAAATATGTAAAGAAAAGACCGAATGTTACTGATGGAAGCAATGCAATTTACCGCTGTTTAAACGTCTGCCTTTATCAATTGGCCTCGGTTGTGCAAAACAGATCTTATAAGTATATTGGTATGTGTAGTCTATGTTTTACAATTTCGTCACCCAGATGAGTGTAATGTATAGTATTAAAGAGCACATTGCACTGTCACGTAAGTCGGATGTTATAGGTCAATGAACAACGTCAAACAATCTTGCTTTAATTATAATGCATGCAATTCGAGAAATAGCGAAAAGGAAAGTAATGTGTGTGTCGTCTTTGATGTTATGTTACTTACCTATGCAATTTCTTTCTGCAAGCTGGCTAATAGAACTCGCTATAATAGCATCATTCTCATTGATATCAATTAGAAACATGCTACCCTGAGCTCCACTAAAATTGCTAACACATTTAACTGATAGTTTTCCGTATTCGATGAAACGATGACCGAATCATCCTATAGTAACACATTTTGTCATTTCATCAACTTGAGCATCGACACAATATATGAATAAATACTTATCATGGATTAAACGGCAATTCAAGACGGATGAATGTGACCTCAATTAACCCTGCTATACTGCATGCTGACATAACTGACGTGTTTATGATTTGATCAGACAATTTTGTCTAATACAGAAAGTACACATTGTAATACGTGTATTAACTTGTTTCCAATACAATTACGTTCAAATAACTAAACAACATACAACCACTGTAACAGTGTCTGTATCATCATATCAACTATAAGTACAAATGTTACGTAAATTATGAGCAGGGGTATGGATGAACAAACGCTTTGATATTTATTGCTCACTAGATCGTAAGACAAAAGAAACAATTAATCGGGAACATAACTATACCATATAAAACTGAGTTTAATTGTTCGATCACTATGTTGATGCTGCACATTTTCATTTTTGTATCGATGTAGGTTGTTAATTTGTCAATAGTCTTTTCCGACAAATAATGAATCTTATAGATACATATCACTCAGACAATTGGTTCAACCTTGCCATGAGCTGATTTAAATAGATGTAATACATGATGACTACATTTCTACCTTTAACACAATATTTGACGTCATGTATTGGTCCAAAAATATACCGGTCAATCAAAATGATGGATGCCACAAGTTAGTTAAAACATACCATGTAAACATCACTCAACTTGCTCCGCCCTATGGAATCATTACAATTTAACATAATATGTCGAACTATTTTGGACGGAAAATAACAACTTGAATGGCTGTGTGTGTCGACTTATAACAGGGGGATACTATAAATGTATATGCAATACTTGTAGTCATTCCGTACAAATTATAACAAATTTGCATTTATATTCTCCACTCAGTCAATGTAATGTTATGTCTGGTCAGTATAGTGAAATGTATCTTACGAGGTGTAATAAAAACATGGTTATTATTATGTATGTTCTGTTACAAATTGTAAGGAAATGTAAATGTATAGTCAGTCATTGATGTCTTCAATTAGATCGACTGTGGCTTGACAAAAGGCAAACTCTGAGAAATTGACTCGTCACATTAATTTCATACAAAGTATTTCCCCATCTTGCCATAATACCTAGTAAAACCTCTGATTTACAATAAAAATCGTAATAGGGGTACCATACTGTATACACCATTACATGTGTTAATAATGTTATCAACTATCGTTATATTAAATTTAAACATTGTAACTAGCATAGGGGTCCAACATATCTGTTAGATTAGGTGATTTAAACTAATTACACACATCTACTCGTTTGTTCTTTTAAAGGACAGGTGTGGGTAATTTTGTTTCCTACCAACGAAAATAGATTTGTAAACGTTTGTATGAAAAGCATTTACGGAATAAAATAGTATTTTCTGTTGGACTGGTAAACTTGTTAACATTAGTCAGTCTTTTCGGAAAGTTCGAAAGCTTTGTGGCTCGTCAACTAAATTTCATAGTAATCCAAAAATATTTTTATTATCGGTCTCCATATAATCCATTTCCATCATCAGGGGTATAATCATTCCATTATTAGGTAATGTGTAAACATACAAGGGTTGTTCATTTAATTCCCGGACGATCCCCATAGCGCTTGATTGGAACATGTGATTGTAGTAAAATTTCGTTTCATAAGACTTAGTCACCAACTTGATTATTTGATAAAACATGAAATAATTTTATCCTATCGGACACAAACTATGGTTACTATAGTAACCTCACAAACGACTACCCGTTCCAACCCAATTTTGTAGTGGTATATAGAGTGCTAATTGGATAGGGGTAGTGGTAGTATCGCATATTTTAAGCAGAAAACATCAGCCAACAATATGTATGTATCGATGTCGTGTAATACAACATTTGATATCGATTCCGTGTAGCCTTTTGCGTTCTAATGACGAAGAGCGTGCTTCTGTGAATATCTCGATTTGTTTAGAGAAAACAGGTAATGAAACGATTTTATGAAAATATTGGCCGTGCACCTGTAAAACTTAAGACTCCCTTAAAGAAAAACTCTTTAGACAATTATCGTAAATGCGGACCGTTGTTTATATATGGAATAAACCGTTCCACGATGACATAGCACCACCATGTGATGATCAAAGGCCAGGCAAACCTAAAGTCATCAACAGAAGATGTCGTAGACTCAATGCCTGTTGGGCGGTAGACACTAATAGAATAATAAGTGTTGTATAAATTGCAGCCATATGCGATTTTATCGTAGTTATACCATATAACATCACTGCTGAACAGTTTAATGTGGCGAATATATGTGTCCGGGCAACCACTTAACCCCTAAATAATGATCAAATGATGCAAAAAGTAGCGTTTTAGATGCGAAAACGTCGTGACGTCGCCATTTTTGACGTCGACTTGGGCCGACTAACGTTACACGCGCTTACTAAAACACTAATATTATGAAATCCCCTCATCGTACCAAGTTGAAATTTTGTATGTGAATCAAGGAATGATGTGATTGTGATAGTGTGCGTTTTCATTAATATCCGTCCAATCGTTTTTCAGCAATATCGATCGTCCGGGAATTAAATGAACAACCCACGTATGTGCTGTATCTGATGTATTACAATGGTTCTATTTGATACTAACATGTCTTTCATGTTGGAACAATCATCAATAATACCTATGTGACAATCTAAAATGATAGAAATAACTACAGAAATATGACCTACTGTAGTTACGATACTTTGCATATTATTTCGAGCGCATACCATCTTACTGTTGACGGAATCTATTATTTGTCAGTTTTTCCTTACGTTCCAATGACGTCACTTTTGCGTTCCGAAGTTTGCCCACATATAGTTCAACTTCCGTTTATTTTAGCATCTACTGTGCAAATTACGTCATTTTTGCAGACACAGTCCAACATGTAATAAGTTATGTTTTGGCGATGTTTGACATCGAACGAATGGATAGTAGTAAATATATAGCTCATCGCTTAGTCGACATCAGCGGTGGGTTGCGCCGGGTGCGCGTTATCATAGTTTCAAAAATGACTATTTGTGAACGGACATGACATAACTACGCAATAAATCGGATATATAATTTTTTCGCAACTGAATTACGATTCAATATGATGCATTAATATTTGCATAATTTAAAAAACTGTATCCATAAGGGCTCCAGTCCTAGTACTTTTTATACTTCCTTTGTATCATCGGAATTTGACCAGTTTTGACTTTTGACAGGAAAATTAAGACTTAAAATAGTAGTTAAGAGCGTTGCATGTCACTGGGTAGGATGTATGAATACTATGAGCGCTTGCAGTCTGCCAGTGGGACTGCTGCAGATGATCAAAGGAAGGTACGACCAGTTGTGAATCAGACGCTAGACGTTGCGTTGGACTGCTTGATTTTGTGAACTTTCGAATGCTTTGCATAGGGACCATGGAAGAGCGTACCTTGAAGCGAGACTCTTTTAAGAAATATAAATCATTGGTGTTGTTGTCACAGGTGAATTTTTTGTGCCATTTGAGTGACTGAGTGAGATTTAGTCAGAACATGTTAACAAGGTACCGCCAGTGATAACGTTGCCCCGGGTAGCCATTATTGACGTTACTATGGCAGCAGTGACATTTTGTACTAAACACCCTCATGCGTTCGATTCATCGTACACCATGTAATATGAATTATTCTATTTACATGCAAAGTGTATAGGAATTGGGCCATACTATAAATATTATAGAGCTCCCTTCCTGGACCTTTTGAACGTCCCACGTAGTACAGTTATTACCAAACAAACTTAAGTATTTTATTATATACATTTATAAAGATATGGGACAATAAGGTTAGATTAAAACCCGTAAATAGACAACTATTATATTGAGAGTTACTCAAACAAGTAGCATTCACCTCTCTGAAAATCACAACATACTTGCATTGTTGCTTAAATTGGAATATTTAAACATATAAACGAGGGAAGAAAACGTTATATACGAACGCAAGATCTTCCAACCATACGCTTAGCTTATTGAGATATTCCTGCTAATAAAAAAGTATCACCAATATGTTTTCAACTTGAACAAAATTCAATTATCCTTCTGTAAGGATATAATCAATAAAGTTACAGACTTGACATAATTATCACTCTAATTCTTGACTTCCTCAATGAACTAAGGAAGAATCGGAATAATATCAATTTCAACAAATTGCAATCTTAACAATGAAAAAACTGAAACATAGAATTTGTGAGAACGTTAAAAAGAACAATTGTGAGTGTACATAAGCATGGGTTTAACATAAACCTACCCTGAGACGTAACTCAATTATGAGTTTCAATTACAACAAAACGTATCAGTATATTGATGCAATTACTATGGATTGACATAATTGTAAATTCAGATTGAAAATACACCATGAGAATTGCAAAGATAATGTTTTGGAACATGTTTTGTTAGAAACATTCGTAACTTAACTCTAACGTTTTGGTTTAAATCATAGCTTTAACAACTTACTAAGGATCAAGAGAAAATATTTTAGAAATGCTAAAATGAACGGAAAATGTATTGCGCGATTGCTAAGCTATGTGTCGAAGTTAATGCAGTATTCACTAGGTACTAGTAAGACATTGATGTCATCAGTATGAATTACCTTCAAAATAATGCAACTTGTGTCACTTGGCTACTATACATTACTGACTTAAAACTTACAGTTTACCCAAATAACTTATAGCATATAAGTGTAGAGCATAATATTTTACCAGGAGCTTATCAATGACCAATTGTTTTTATTCGTATACTGGTAAACCTGTATAAATAACAATTATGATTGTACGATGGTTTGTCTTTTCACGGTTTCCATGTAAACTGTTGCAAGCTATGGAATCACATGAAAGCTTGTTTAGGACAAGCACACAAAGTTGTATTTTGAATACAGAATAGACAAATAATTCTTTTACAAGTATTTTAACTAAGAAATATGGAAATGGCAGTAAGGGATAAATAATTAGATAAGGATCTATTTAACCAAACTACACCGCATGTATTTATTCTTTACATCTCAGACTTAATTTCTACATTAACATTCTTGATTAGGGTCTACACTTAATGCGTATCTTTGAAGGGTTTTAGAAATTGGAAAACGCCTCCCTATGTTGGCCAACAACATCTGTTCAAGTGCTCTTACTAAATTATTCATTTCCTACAGTAACAGAAGTATCACTACAAACACATTTGTATCTGTAGATACAGAAATCATCAATATGTATCTTGTCAATTAAGTGACATTTGTACACATAATGACCAATTCACAATTTCCCCATTTTAGTGCCGATTCTAATACATTCAACAAGGTTTACAAGCACATTTTGTCAACGCGCTGAATTACATCAGGAATTACACCCCTCCCCACAGGATGAACATTTATAGACATCATTTAAAAAAACTTAAAGTAATGAATGTACACTAATAAAATAGGTTTTCACGAATGTTAATTACCTGTATTTAGGTATTCAATACGTAATAATCCAATTATAGGCAAACACGTCCTGGTCAGACCATCTTTCTATGCAAGATATAATATAATGTTTAACAAGTTGTAATCTCCTTAATTATGCATTAACTAATATCTTTTCCAAAAAAGGAACAACGTGTATGCCAGTAGAAACTGTAACAATAAGGACAGGCACAAGAAATCATCAATCATATCTAAAATATGGACAATATACATAAAGCATATACATGTATATATTTCAAACTAAAATATTCTGAAATTAAATATAGCTACGTAACGACCAATTGGTTACCAAAATGAAGTTCTAAAATCATGTTGTCATGACGATCCGATGAGTGATAAACCATCGCTCTATTGTGATCGACACCATATATTAAAATACACCCAGGGGATTAACCCATTCAATAACTCTCCATTATTTTTCAGGAATGGAGAGTTGTCTTATCAATAACTCTCCATTATTTTGTATACACATTTAATGTAATGTGTATACAAAATAATGGAGAGTTATTGTTAAGAAAAATCTCCGTGCCTGAAAAACATAACACACATATGTAGTGTAATAAAAAATGGAAAGCTGGTTTTATTAAATGTGTTAACAGGTAATGTAGAATTATTGTAAATATTGTCTATATTATGCACCAGTCATTCATTGCCCGCAATCCACATGGATTGGCCGGGAAATTCACTTTTGGGTTTTTAACCCCCACCCTTCCACGGCCCATGCTGGGGCAGCTGACAATTAAATATTGTTCCAAAGTCATTGTTTCGGTGAAACAAATCCCTGGAAGGTAAAAAAATCACAGCCATACCCAGAGGTTGGGGCCGTGGATGCAACTGACTGGTGCATTACAAAATGTATGTGTTGACAAAAAGGACAATACAAATCGCAGGAAACGCTGCACTCAACTGAAAGAGCCGAAAACAGAAAAAAGAAAACAAAAAACAGATAAAAATGCTCAAACCACAACGCAACTAGAAAATATATTAACCCCATGTTACTAAATAGCTATAAACATGACATAATTTCAGTTATTAATGTGGTACGCGCGCAAGAAATAAAGAAATCTAGAAAAAAGTTAAGTTTCCAATTTACGAGGGCTGTTTTCAGCTATTCAGCCGCTCTATCATCCTTTGGCATTAACTACCCCTGGTCATTGGGCTACCTAATGAAACATTCGAGTCTCACTGGGGAGACTATTTCTCTCTTGTGGGCGTGGCAGCCAACATCGATCTGATAGACACTGCCCTCACAAGTAAATATACCAATTTTTGAGTACGTTAATTAATACGTTCATTGACTAATAAATGTCTGTGCAAATACAGCACTAGGCTTAATAAAAACATGTTAAAAACATTGTAGTTATGTCCATCAAGTTGCATATCAATTATAAATATCCATGTATAGTTTATGCACGGAAATGTATCCTCTGACTGAAACATTAATATTCTTTATAATGTCCACCGTGTTATAACATCAATTGACACTGGGTAAATGACCATTGCATGATCGTGTAACACATAACTCACAACATGTGTTTACATGGACTACACACCATTATAAAGTAATGGAGAATTATTGTATTAGTTCACTGGTTTCATGAAAAAAGCATGATCTTCTCGCTCAGACATGTTCTTATTTTTAATATTTTATTTATAAGAGGTACATTAGGGGTTTCTTTTTTGGAAAAATACATTTTCTTTCAATTTTGATATTTACAGCATCTTTACAGAACATCAAATTTACATTGGACAGTATTGGTGTATTTTAAGTTAGAGAAAATCCGCGTATCTGTCCATTCCTGAGAAATAATGAATACTCGGCCCCTTCGGGGCCTCGTCTCCATTATTTATCAGGAATGGACAGTTACTTGGACTTTCTCCTTAACGTAATAACGTTGGAAAGGATGCGCACATAGAACTGGATGCATTGTGCTTAATACCCTTGTGACAGCAAAGGTAATACTAGTGTGTCTATTTGTAATTATTCAGAAATCGTTCCATAAACACTTGCTGGAAGTGCAAACTATGCAGTTAAGAATGTATCCGTCAATTGTTTCTAATACGATAATCTAGTTTAGAAATCAATTTTCCTTGATTGGTTTATAACAAGGTGACAAATACGCATAGATAATTGTGTAGTACTAGCTTCGTATGTTGAGAGAATATATAGAGGGAATGTTAAATGTGGGTAGGTCTAATCAGGATACTGCGATAAAGATATATGTCGAAATATGAGCGTAAATGACGCTGGCTTAGAATGAGAAGTTCGTAACTTATAAGCCTTATTATATAAAGATTCAGCATCACAAGGGGTTCTTATGATCCTATTTTCATAAAATCGGAATTTATCATGTTGTCCTAACTAAAGTTGAAACAGCTTGTTTTACCATAAGTAAAGAGTAATGTTCGGACAGTGTTTTCTTGTCTTTTCAAAATATCGATTTTGTTCTTTTGTTTCGACCTTCTCATTTTAAGCCAGCGATGTATAATCACTAAGTACCGATATACAAAGAGAGATTTAAACAATTGTATATATACTGAGCCAAAGTTCTAACTAGACCCCATGACTATTATGGTATATTTTTGTTGGTAATAGAAACATGCAAAAATAAATTACATGATGTGAAAAACAATTCATTTTCCCACAACAAGATTAATCATTCAATAACAGAACATGTTGGCTTATCACAAA
This sequence comes from Spisula subtruncata, assembly GCA_963678985.1. Taxonomy (NCBI): domain Eukaryota; kingdom Metazoa; phylum Mollusca; class Bivalvia; order Venerida; family Mactridae; genus Spisula; species Spisula subtruncata. The sequence goes on from OY787665.1 coordinate 27,855,407, forward strand.
ACACATTCTTTTACAACTTGACCCTCTAAGTTAAAAGTCACACTGTTCCAAAAGCGCGTATATCCGCCATTTCATCGAGTGATTTCTGAGCAACGTCTAAGTCCGGTTCGGGTGTAAAATCGAATGTTCCCCTGTTCAATGACAGACCGTGCCCTAAAGATGAAATGCTGAAATTCTTGAAGATTTTGAGGGTCGATCGGAAGTCGTCTGATGCGTCAATCAAACTCTAGCCAGAAGGGGTTTATATGGGGATTTGTAACCCAACTAAACCCTTTAACATGATTACGTGTTAGGAAATTCTTAATTGTGGCAGTTGTGTGACTAGAAGCCCACTCATGTATGCGGGATAAACAACCACACGTCATCATTTCGGGAATTGACGTCCGAGATATTGCGTATATTCAGCCTCCTGACGTCAATGACGTTTTGGTTGAAAACGAATACGTAAGTGCCATTACACAAAACATCAACCCTCTGTAAGCGTATTTTTCACGAGGCCAATGTCATCGGGGCTCATCCACTTCACTTCCGGTTCGAACGTACCTGTTCAGAGGGTATGTTTACATGACGTCAACACACTCGATGTGACCCGCATTAATTATCAATACCAACAGGAATCCTTTTTCCCAAGGTAAAGCTAATGTTTTAAACAATAATAACCAATCAAATGATAAAAATAAAGGAATTGACGCATTTTACCTGACTCCATGATGTTCAGTTTCCAACATTCCTATAGCACGTGTTCTTTTATCGTTCTGCATTCGAAGCATGTTTAATTCGGTTTAATAAATTTATGTTTTTCAGTTCGAGATGTCTATAGGCTTTGGAAGCGAGTGCAAAAAATCATTTTCGGACAATGGCTGGTGTTCAGCACGTGGAAAACACGTTTTGCACGTGCTTCCTCGATTACGTAATTCTAGGACATTGACAAACATGTTTTTCTTAGAATGTGTACACTGTCAATACACATTATAGTCTTAAAGAATTCAGAACAATACCTTTGAAAATGGAAGTCTTATTGAGGTTTATAAAACGTCTAGTTGGAACTTTTGCTCAGTGTATTATGTTACACTATTTGATTATGCAGTTGCCTAATTACTTATAATACTTAATTTGTGTTGATTTAGCGATATAAAACTAAGGATGAAGATATTTTTGAAATCATTTCTAGCTTGAAGGTTTAAATAACATTATAAGAAATATATATACATTGAATTTACAAGTCGTGTTACATTATTTCATTACATTCTACTTCAGTAAACATTATCAATAAACAACAAAAGTTATAAGTACAAACATCCCAAAATGAACGTGACAGGCCAGTGACTTTAATGTAATTGGAAAGATCGTTTCTGTCAACAAATAACCCACAATTACATCTTTCAGCTCGATGTGTATACATAAAGAGTGTGCCTAAGGAAAGAAAATTTATCTGAAGGCGGACTAATCAAATTCCTAATTCAATTTCTATGACAGTTCTGAATAATTTGAAATATACAGCATAAGAGAAAGAAGACAAGGATAGGGTACACACATAATAGTTTAATTTAGTTGAGGTGTGGTGTCCTAGACTGTGTCCTAGAATGAGGTGACCAGAAACACATAATTCAATGCAGCAGAAACAACAAAAAAGTATTTTAAAAATACACAAATACTGCACGAAATGTACAGGTACATGTCGCAAGAAAAAACAAAACAAACAACAACACAAATGCTACTGAATAGCTAGAAAATCCTACTAGCATGTGCTATTTTGACCCATCTGACATATCTCAGTCAAAAAGATAAGTAAATCGAAGAAGGAATGTAATACTTAACTAATTCACAAAAGGAAACTCCACCCAAACATAACACAGACCAGAAGCACACAAATAAAAATGGACATAATGCATGCAAGGGCTATAAAACACCCGTCTTGTAATATTATGGAAATAAATGCTTACATGTAACTGCAAGGAATTAAATGTGGCTGTTCTCCAAAATGTGTAATTTCTATATGAGACAACATAATCTGATCAAATCGCGAACTTGTCAATTATGTCAGCCTGCTATATAACAGGGTTAATTGAGGTCTAATACAGCCGCCTCCAATTACCATTTAATCAATGATGTTTGGTTCTGTTGATATGACACTAGGAGCTTTGATAAAACATTACCCTGGTTCTTTATCATTTACTTAAATGATATTATATTTTGGACTAAAGTTGAATATTATACATACTCGTACTATCATGCTATTCTCATTGTCATTGTGCCTATAAATGTACAGTGTGTATACACTTTCAATGTGAAAAGTTGGGCAAAACAGTCGAACAGCCGATACACAATAGTATACATATTTTTATAATAACATTTAATTTTAGATACATTTAATTAAATTCATTTTTATTATATCGTATTTTGTAGAATGACGTAGATTCTGTAAATCCTAATAGACGTCGTCTGTATCGTTTAATTGGTTTCCCATTTTCATCAATTATTCTTTAATTAGTGTTGTTTTATGTAAGTTGTAAAACGTCTTACATTTGTTAAACAGTCTGGTGTTTTAGCAACATAAAATTGAAACATATACAAAGTACATGTCTGTTTCAGCAATATAAAAACAAGCTTGGAAAAATTGGCTATATAACAAAAGGATTGAACGACATTGAAACGGCGTTGCAATACCTCATATAATGTTTAAGCAAACCCGTCTACTTACAGTCGGCATTGCCTTCTTTCAGCAAATGTATAACATGTTCATTTAATGTTTTTGTCTTATCGACACAAATACTTTAGAAGCTATATCGTATGACATTTGAACTATAACGTTTGCTTTCACTTATCAAGTATATTACATAATAGCATCATACTGAAAACTATTCGGGCTTTTTCCATATTATGTTTTCGCGTTCTGCCATTTCTGTTGAGTGCTGCCTTGCCTCTTCAGTTTGTTATTATTTTTTAATAATTCAGAGGTCAGAAATATTTATTAAACTTATTTCAGTTCCAGCTAATGTACTCGTCGGCGATCAGTTCCCGATGGCTATCAGTATCCGACATTTGATATTTTTTCATATTTAGCGAAGCTCTAAAATAAAGATATTTGGTGTAATCAAAGAACTACACCAAAGCAACAATTGTGTGTCAGACAATTTACAAATCGGGGAAATAAAAAGAAAATATCAAGAAATACATGCAATGAAATGATAATCGTCACCTCTTTCCCTTGGGGGATCATCTATTTATGAAAAATATGCATGCACGATGAAACCAACAAGTTCATCTATTAATAGCCATTGGCTTGCCAGAGTCTTTGATAAATCTAGGTGTAGCTCAACAACAGGTATGATTCGTATTGGTAATCCATACGAAACTCGGTGTAAGATTAATATTGACAAAAACGTCATCATTGACGTCATTGTAAATGACGTCAGAGATTTTTACTAATTGGAAAACGCACCGACTATCATGTCTCAATTATGTCCTCAGTGAGTATCCAAACAAAGAGAGACAACTCTAATAATTTATGTTTATCCAACGGGAGATAATTCCCTTCGAGTTGAGAGGGTCAAAGCGGGGAAATATGGTATAATATCTTATTAAATGTGAAATGTCGGCTACTGGTGCTCTACATCTAATTCATGCACTAAAATAGTGACCCCTTATGTGACCGGCTTTGAGCTCAGGATTACGAAAATGTAAGTTATTTTATTTAAAACCGTTTGGTTTTCGAGAAATTATTAAAAAAACATGCAAAAACTGTCGGAAACTGGTCGCGAACCAGTAGAGTTGACATTGTCTGACCCTTGGGTTGTTTAATCATGATTGAATACAATATCGTTTGAAGTGCATGTGAAAAGAGCTATCCAACATCTACGTGGCAATCTCGGACATCCAGACCAAACCATTATACCATCTATGTATGTACCCTATCCTTGTCTTTGTGTCTCTGATGCTGTATATTTCAAATGTTTCGTTAATTTGCACACGGTAAGTAGATAACGATTTTATTATAAACATACAGTCACGTACTTTCGGTTTTTCTAACCAGTAGTAAGTCACACTTCCACAAGGTACCGGCCGACAACATCTTCATATGTTAAGGACATCGTCATTGTTGTCAAATCGTGGGATGTAAATGTAAAATGCTAAATCTATTGGTGATTTACTAGGTAGTATGTGCTCCAGAACTGTTGAAAACTTGTTGTTAAATATTCCAGATATCTATAGTGGAGATTAAGGAGCTCGTATACATTGTACTTCACTAATGATTCTTCCAGGACGTGACTTCCATAAACCAATATGAAACATACAGCCATATATTGTCTCTAGACGTTAATCAGGTCAGTCACTGAAATTGAATTAGTAATTTGTTTAGTCCGCCTTCAGTGAAATTTTCTTTCCTGGGGCACAATGTATACGTATACATATCGAGCTGAAAGATGTTTATGTGAGTTGTTTGTTGACAGAAACGATCTTACAAAATACACTGAGTGGCAATGAAAACGCAACACTTGTTAAACTTGAATATTTCTGTAATCTGTTAACTTATAAACTTGAAATTTTGTATGCTCACTTCGATATATATATATCCACAGAATTCAGCTTCTTCCGTGAAAATAATTTAAGAATCACTTGTCCATAGCGGAATGGCCTTAAACTGCATTTTCCCGCGTGCTAATAGGTGGTTAGAGAGTGCTCGCATATTGTGCAAGAATTTTGAAGAATATGGATGGATTAATCGGAAAAAACAAAATAACTAGTAGAAAACATGGTACATACGTCAAAGGAAGACTCCGAAAGATCCATCGTTATGCTCAATTGTGGGGTATCCGTACTAAAAATCAAAGTTTCGTTGATTTAAATAACCGAAGTCATTATTTCATTGATTTATCACAAGTTTGAATACACATACACCTGTTAAGAAAGCTAAAAATGCATTAGAAATCATAGGATGTAAGAAAAATGTTTAAGTCAAGTGCGATAACTTTTGTGAATTATACTCACATTTTTAGATTAATCACCATACTTTTACACTAAATTGTATCACTGGATATTACTGAACTAGACTACATGCTCAAGTTGTGATGTTCATTAATATGTAGACGTAAATTGTGTTTTGAAAATTAAGCAAGCAAATCAAATGCGCATTTTTTCTCCATTGAGTGCAATAATCCGTCTTAAAAGAATACCTATAGCGTCATGCAATTTATTTCCCGTTACAAATGGTGATGCATTCACCATCCTTGGGACAAATATAATACCATTTTATTAATCTCAAAATGAGCAGTTTCGAATATGCGTTTAGAGGCGCAAGATTCGAAGCAGTGTTATAAAGAAACTGACAAGTTAATTATTCAATCATTTTTAGTTACTCAAAGATTATCTCCCATTGACCATAAAAATACGCCATGGCTATAATAGACCAGGTTTTTATTATTATAGTGGTTTTGCGTGAAATAGTGTACAGGCCCATAAAAAGTACCTGAAGTTTACATAGCCCTTCTGCAACAACGGAACAGCATCCCACTAGCATTCAATGCACGTTTCATACGATTAATACGCCGTGAATGCACACTTTGGATCGCTCCTGGCGGTGGTTTTAAAAGATTAAAAAATGCGACTTTCTGTTTTATACTGACCCCAAAACAACTGGTAAAAAACTATATTGCTAAACAACTTTTTCGGATTCGAAGTAATATTCATGTGTACCTTGCATATATCTATTTTATGACAAAATTTCGCGATGCTTACATACTTATCAAATATGTTATGCTGTACTATGTAAGTGATGCGTTTTCATTGCCGCTCAGTGTATATTAAAGTTGTATGGCGTGGCACGTTCATTTTGGGATGATTGTCTTTCTAACTTCTATTGTATATTGATATTTTACTGCAGTGGAATATAATGAAATTATGTGACAGGAATTGCAACTTCAATGTAGATGTAGTTCCTATATTGTTCTTTAAGCCTTTAATCGAGAAAATCATTTCTTATTATTTACATATCGACAAACCAACACAAATTAAGCAATCAATTAGATACCGTTATAGCCAATTATAAAGTACATACAATATCTAAAAGTACGTAGTGATTATACATGTACATATCTCTTTTTATCTACCAGTACTTAGTTATTATACACGTACAGTCGTGGTTTGTCACAAACCGTTGTCGCCATATATTTTAATTAGGTCCAACCACCTTCAATATTCACTACATATATTCAGTCAACATACGAAGTCAATACTCATAATTATAAAATATATATGCATATTGTCACCTTGTTGTAAACCAATCAAACAACATTCATTTCTAAACATTAGTCTCGTATTTGAAACAATTGTTAGAAGACGGGCACATTCTTAACTACAATACTAAGTGGTTCGTAATATAAGCAAATGTTTCATGGGAATATACAGCTTGAAACGTTATACAAGGAATATGTGAATATACGAGTTGAACCATAGTACAATCATATTTGCCAATTCTACAAAAAGGTATGAGAAAATCCGACAGAGAAGGTAGCACTCAACCTAACCAGCCGAGCACAGAAATCAGAAACACCACGACACAACTACCCTGAGCAACGCCCACACAAACCCATGCCAAAACGGCGACAAATGAGGCACAAAAACCCCGGGGCTTGACCTAATTAAAAAAAAACAACAGAGACCTAACGTTATGCGACCTGAAGAGGCACAACTACGACTTGACCTAGTTAAATAATGGTCAAGGTAGGAATGGGTTGGGAAATAATATTACATATTCCTAGTAACCACACTGAGCAATGCCCACACATAAGCCGAAGAAACAGTTAAAAGTCCCTGCCGATAAATGCAGGATGACCCACTTTCACAAAGAAATCATATAATAGGGGTTATTGCCGAATGAAACGCAGGCAATAAGCGACCAATTTCCCCAAGGCCCCACTGCACGGCGAACCAACCGCACAAACCCGTGCCAAAACGGCGACCAAATGAGGCACAACCACCCCTAACCTAGTTAAAAACACCAATGACAGTGACCTAACGTTAATACGTCTTTTTTGCGACTTGACCTAGTTTACAATAATGGGCACAAAGAGCCTACAAGTGTAATAATGAAAACAAACTGCGATTGATAAGCCCTAATGTTATATTCTAAATTCACTTGGAAGTATTTTGGGTAAACTTGAAGTTATAATTTAGTTACATATATATACATTTACATTTAGCCAAGTGACCTAATTGACATTATTTAGAAGGTTATTTATACTGATGACTTCAATGAAGGATGAATTACTAGTAAATGTTTCTACTAGTATTGAATATTGTATTTGCTGCGAAACATAGCTTGCATTTTGTAGCAATTATGCACAGTATTTTCTTTATTTTCAGTAGGTTTACTAGAACTAAAACATTAGAGTCATGTCTCGACGATTCTAATAAAATTGGTTTCAAAAACACTATCATTGCAATTCGCATGGTGTATTTTCAATCGAAATTTATAATTTCGTCAACGTTTATAAATTGCATTATACTACTGGTTTTGTTTGTAATTGAAACTCCCATCTGAATAACGTCTCAGGGATAGGTTTAATTTATCCCCAGAGTATGTGCCTGGACTAATGCTAGTTAACCTTTTGACAAACGATATGTTTCAGTTCGTTCATTGTTTAGATTGCATACTATTGAAATTCTAATTATTCCAATTCGTCCTAAATTCATTGCAGAAGTCTACAGTTAGAGTAATAATTAGATTAAGTCTGTAAATTTCTTGATTAGATCCATTCAGAATGATAATTGAAGTGCGTTTAACGTGAAAACATACTAGTAATATTTTGTATTAGCAGGAATAACTCAATCAGGTAAACACATGGTTGAAAGATCCTGCATTCGTATATTTCGTCTTCGGGCTATCTGTGTTAAGGTTTCAATTTAAACTACTAAGTATGTTCCAATTTTCTGTGAGGTGAATGCTACTTGTTCCAGTAATTATCAAAACGATATGTGAGTTTTCATGGGGTTCAATCTAGCCTTATTGGCTCATCTCATTATATAAGAGAGGCGTTTCAAAAGTCCCAGGAAAATCGCTCTTTAAAGTTTATCGTATGTTCAAATTACTTCAAACTTTGCTTTTAAGTAGAACAATTCATGATACATATTGTATCATGAATCACGCACATCATGAGGGTGTGTCGTTCAAAATGGCACTGCTGTCATAGTAGCAGCAGTAATGGCTTCCCGGGGCAATTTGACGTCGAGTCGTAGAAATCGTCAAGCTAACCAACTCACGGACTCCAATTAAACAGCTGTAAATTAACTACAACATACAATTACTGCATGGTACATTTGCTAAGGGCAGTATAACAGGTTTTGGTCAATTCATGTCGTATTTAAATATTCCCACGATTGTGTTCAGGTTTATTTGTCGCCGTATTAGAATTGCCTTTCAACAGAATCGGTCGACTATATCCAACTTTGAAGAGGTGTATAATCCCGATACGAATTTGTTGATAAGGGATATTAATTAAAGAACGACTATATGGAATAATGTTTTAATGCTCTCGCTTTAGAACCATTGAACCGAACTATTCGTCTTAGACTGTACAATGCTTACGAACAACCTTTACGTGAGAATACTAATACGGGTTGCTCAGTGTCATGTACTTTAAGAACGACTTTGCGTTCATTAAGTTTACTCCCGAGTTCACCCAGCATGTCACCTCCAAGCATTGAACAATTTGCTTATACAGGTTTGATAGTAATACCATTTCCTCAATGTTCATAATTTGTGGCGATGTCAGGCTTGATTAATCAACACACGTATTCCTGTGTAGACTACATGTAGGTTATTTTGTTCTATGAGTTCGATCTGCAAGAACTATCCTTCCCTTCAAACATCATTTTGTTTAATTGTTTTTGCTAAATTAAATTTGCTTAAATCCAGAAAAACGTAATTTTTATTATGACTGCCAGAAAATTTAAAATGCTTGGTATAAAAACTGTTGTACTTTTTAAAATGTGGGTAATTGTCTTGGTGTGACAGTAACAATTAACTCGTTAACTAATATTGTCTTCCTTTTTATCGGTATCAAAATAAGAGCGAGTTGGTAAAGTACAAAAAATGAACTCACACTATGAGTGTGACCACAAGAGATGTCTGAGAGACATATGCGTAGAGGAAACTTGCAGATGTCTACATTTCTGATGCAATACAACCACAGCTTAAAACCGTCTTAAACATTATTGTTGAAAAGTATTAAATAGCTTTTTTTATATTGGCAAAAACTGCAGCACGTGACGATGTAGTGCCCGGGTTAAAATAATCGGAGCTGGATGTTAATGACTGTTTCGTTGTTTTTTTGATGACCTAAAACCTTACAGATTTCCACAATAACACTAAAGAATACACGATGTCCTAGTTCGATGTAGATGCATCTCATTGTCAGCGTTTACATGTTTGTAACGTTAACATAGTCGCCCGGACGCCAATGAGGGACACAATTAGATGAACTCGTTTATGTCTCTCATGTCTAACTCCGTGGATCTTGAACATGTTATAATAATCGATATACTAGCAAATGGGCCCTTATCATATGTTACGCTATACCAACCCCGTTTGATTGATTGACAATAAGTATTATTGTTTGACCCTTTGGTTATAAACAATGGCACATGTGTAGTCGATACGATCTATAATTACAGCAAACACTGTATGAGGTTAACTCCATAACCCCATTTTGCACTTGATAGATTGCTTTTCTCGGTAGAAACATTTTTTGTTTCAAGATGTCAAGGTGCTGCTAATGCGACTGCATATGTAATAGGTTAAAAGGTTATTATAATTATAGCGTATTACTAATATCTTACAACAATGTAGTACCCCGTTGTTCGATTGCTACTTAATTATATCGAGTTTATGTAATTGCCGAACAATGAACATATTTATGTTAATCTCATGAAGTCAAACGCATACCCAAATGTAAATGCACACAAGCATTTTCTCACGAACAAAGCTTAAACTAATTATATCAAACATGTGTTTACAAACTGCTTACAACGTCGGCGAATCTTCCGTAAATTTTCATTGAGATTGTGTGAGTTTTATGCCTGACCCTTTTATCAATGTAAGCAAATTTACATATATTTTAGGCGGAACATTTACCTGCACTGATTGATAGTAATTTGTGAGTCGAAACTACGTTTGGCATATTCCTTCTTCCTGTACCACTTTTATCGTCATTTTCAGATTTTTCTTTGTCATTAGCAAAATCAGTTTAAGTTTAAATATCAGCACTCAACATAAAATTCAAGACAAACCACAAATCCAGCTGAAATATGCGAGGAACGTAAACGTTTAATTTAGAGAAGTATTTAAGTAGCGAAGCAATGTTTAACGTATTACACCGTAATAGCCATTGGCATTTCTGTCAATAATACGTCTCTCTTTAACGTTTTATTAATTGCAATTCTTCTTCTGCAGTAGCTTTATGGATAAAATTCTTTCTGAAATAGATTTGCGATATGGCACATTATGTCTTAGCCGCAATAGTCTTAATATCAGCTCTAATCAAAACACTTCCAGTAACAAAAAATGGTTTACACGCGGAGAATGAACGTAAATAATACTTATTACAGTGTTTAGTTCTTTTTTATCAAATAAAAAAGTGTAATACTTCAGATAATTCACATATTTACACGTTATCTGTAAATGAAATAATTTCATTGGACCGATGATGGCGGGAATGGATTAGATTGAGACCGGTAATCAAATAATAATGTTTTGTGTAACTATGAAATTAAAGGGACTAAACTCCATTTCGATGATTAAATAACGTTTTTGTCGACGTTTTAGTCACAAAGCTTTGTTTAACAAATATATAAAGTATTCTTACAATTTACAAAACGATCAAAGGCGCTGTACCGAACATGTTTTACCGTCCCTTTATTAGGTAACGGCTTTTCTCGGTACTTAAACACCACATTATGCTACACAACGTTGAATTTATATTTGAATGTGTTAGTCACGCAATAGATTCATTGGATTTTAAATTTAATAAACCGATATTATGTGATTATTTTTTTCTTCTAGTTGAATAAGACTGGATTCGAATAGAAATGTATAAGGTATGTCAAGCCAAAACAAAGCGATTTTAAGATAGTTTTTTCTTAAGTTTTGCAATTTACCAACTAGAGTAGAGTCCCTTTTAAGTAACGATCTTTAAAGCTGGCATACTTTCCCAAAAGACAGACTGATGTCAACTTTTTTCCAGCTCAATAGAGAATTTCGTTGTAGTCAGTTATACTTTACATACAAAGCTATCTGTTATTCTCGGTAGGAAACAAAATTACCCACACATGTCCTTCAAAACAACAAACGAGTAGATGTTTGTAATAAGATAAAATCACCTAATCTAACAAATACAAGTATGTTGGACCCCTATGTTAATTACGATGTTTAAATTTAATATAACGATAGTTGATTACACTAACAAATGTAATGGTTTAAATAGTTGGTACCCTTTTTTCGATCTTGTATTGTAGATCTAAGGTTTTAATAAATTTTAAGCAAGATCGGGAAACTGCTTTGCATTAAAATGAATGTGTTGAGATAATTTCCCAGAGTTTGCCTTTTGCCAAGCCGCAATCAATCTATCGAAAGATACTGGGACTGACATTTCCTAATAATGTACATGTATAATAGAAAACATGCATAATAATACTCAATGCGACAATGACCTTATAAGGTATATTTCATGATGTTTGCCGGATAAAACTTAACCTTGCTTGCGTTAGGAATATACGTATATGCAACATTTTCATAATTTGCATGCATAGCATCCCCTTGTTATAAGTCCATTCACACCGCAATTTAAGTTGTTAAGTTTGTAACGATTACAAAAAACGGAGAGAGCGGAGTGACGTTTACATGATATGTTTTAACTAACTTGCAGCATCAATTATTTTGATAAGCCGTCTACTTTTGGGCAAATACACGATGTCACAAATGTTAAAAGTAAACATTTTTTTATCAAATATTGCATTTATGTCAAGGCGGCGTCTGAAAATGTGGAATTGCTAAATGCTAAAATCTGAATGCTTATATAATATTTTTCAGCTTGACAAATATCCATTAGATGTCTCGATATCTGCTCAATTTTATTGTAATGCTGCCTGATAATAACTGACAACAGGTTAATGTTTTGATGCTACGTTAGATTCAGCAAATTGCAATTCACACAGTATAATTCCTGTTTGATTTTCATCGGATCATTTATCAACATGTGATATCACACACACTGGTCAGTGTAGTAGACAACTTGAACCAATTGTCTGAGTAATATATATATATCTATCAGATCCATTATTTGTCGGAGAAAGAATATTGGTAGATTAACAATCTATATCGTTGCAAAAATGTAAGTAAGTAAGTAAGAAAGTAAGAAAGTAAGTAAGTAAGTAAGTAAGTAAGTAAGTAGGTAGGTAGGTAGGTAGGTAGGTAGGTAGGTAGGTAGGTAGGTAGGTAGGTAGGTAGGTAGGTAGGTAGGTAGGTAGGTAGGTAGGTAGGTAGGTAGGTCGGTCGGTCGGTCGGTCGGTCGGTCGGTCGGTCGGTCGGTCGGTCGGTCGGTCGGTCGGTCGGTCGGTCGGTCGGTCGGTCGGTCGGTCGGTCGGTCGGTCGGTCGGTCGGTCGGTCGGTCGGTCGGTCGGTCGGTCGGTCGGTCGGTCGGTCGGTCGGTCGGTCGGTAAGTAAGTAAGTAAGTAAGTAAGTAAGTAAGTAAATTGTTTATTATAGTGACATGTGCATATATATTTACAAACATTTATAATACACAAAATAAAGAGGCACCTGGCCCATTGGGCCTATAAGTCACCTTGATGATAATATGTAGTTTAAATCCGCTTGAAGGTATAAATGAAGTACATGTAAGATTAATGTGTTAACAGAGATGAAAGCATGTTGATGTTTCAAAACTAAAATATATATTTATGATATGGTATGCAATTTATATTGGAAAAAAGTTGATACACATACCTGTAACCATGATGTGTACTTTCTGTATTAGACAACATGATCTGATCAAATCATAAACATGTCAGTTATGTCAGTCTGTAGTATAACAGGGTTAATTGAGGTTGCATTTATCAGGCTTCAATTACCCGTTGCTCCATGATAAGTTTTTAATCATATAGTTTGCCGATGCTCATTTTGATGATATGAAAAAGTGTGTTACTATAGATTGATTTTGTTGTCAAACCATCGAATACAAAGTTACCACACTATGTATTAAATGTGAAAGCAATGTTTAGAACTTGGCAATGTGTAGCATATTGTTTATTAATACCAGTCGAGTTCGTTGCTATCTATTGTAGCGAATTCTGTTAGCCAGTTTCAAGACAGAAATGTCATAGGGGAATGGCATAACATCCACGACAGTATGAAATACGTGAAGCTCGGTGACTAAATTGTAATACGAAGCTTACATATACTTTAAATATGCTGTAGACTGACGAATGCATCCGTGCAATAACTATTCAACAAAACTAGTATGTTGGGAGTTATTAACTAGTCTCAACACAGTCAATGTTTTTTTTATATCCAGTTAATATCAATATACAAGTCCATTATCTCCATTAAATCAATGTTATTGTCAAAACATTATATAAGCGTCGAACGACATACCCTGAGATTCACCATATTCATATTTTTGAATAGATCATAATTCCCCGTCTAGCCTAACACTCCGAAGACGGACGACCTAACCACTCGGCCACGGTACATTAGAAGAATCCCGACGGAAGCTGGGTTAGAACTGATGCATACATATAGCCTTTTCACCATTCAGCTTTTCGTTGAAATATGGACATATACGATTGCCTCCTCTCGGATACGAACCAGGGTCGCCGGATCCCGCGGCAAACACAATAACCATTGAGCTACATTGAGATACAGAAACGCAATAGAAGTTCAATATTGCTATTAGCATACGGATCTGACATATATTGTCAGAATAGCGTGTCCTGTAACTAAAAGAAACATATTATCGATGGTTAGATAGGCGTTTTACGAAACACCGTAAATAGATTATTTGGTATATATTGCATTAATTTTATTGAAAGAAACAAATATATGTTTACGTACGTTTGGGAGAGTTCGTGAGTTCTCTAGATCATTTTTTAATTTTATGTTTACACAGTATACCATTACCATTTGGTTATCTGTCTCAATAAAATACATTTGTGTCATCTGGGGACCGCCAAGGTTGTCTCATTTATAGGTAATGTGTAAATAATGTGATTTATTGTATGTATTAAATAAAACACATTTGATAAAAAATGGTTAAACACTATAAATCTTACCCAACCTCATTCTCCACGCACTAACAGTTTTTTTTATTAGTACCAGATCTTAGATTTGTCTGACCTTATGACTGTTACTGTCTAAGACCCCCATATTAATACCGCTAATCTATCGAAATAGGATTACAGCAGACAAATAATCAAGGGTCTTTATGTGGAATTGCAAATGCGAAAAAAGCAATTAATAAAGCACAAAAGATAGTCGTATTATTGACAGTCCTGTCAATGGCTGTTACCAAACATGCATTGGGCTACAAGTTAAACATTGCTTCGATAATGCTATAAATCTCTGTTATATATAATGACTTGTATTTCTCAGTCTGATTTGTTTTGGAATTGAATTTCGTGGTGCGTTTTAAAGCGGTTCAAGTGGCTGACATGTCGTCGCCTGAGTGGAACGTTGCTCTATCTACTATTTTCAATATTTTGAGAAAATCGAGTTTAAAGTTTCAGTTTGTCATATTTCTGTAACCGTACTACATATGAGGACAAACTTATACGTGGGTAATCGGAATTAAGAATAGATTTAGAATATCGAGTTTCTTTGTTTTAAATCGGTGTATATTTCTATTTATTTAGATTTTTATGTTTGGGGATAGAGCAATTCTGTCACAATATTTCATTTTTTCTTAGGAGTGAACTGCTCTTAGGGGTGAAGAACAGTTCTATATTTATAGCTAAGGAGATAGAGCACATCCTTACCGAAGCACCAAGAGTCACATGTGTAAATTGCTCAATTAAATTGGCTAGATATATTGTTTAGAGGTAAAGTGCTCCAATTCATGGAGTAAGAAAGATATAAGAATCAAGTTTCGATTTATTTAATGTAGATAGAGCAAATCATTACTGGATATATTCTTTTGTGTTGGGCGGATTTATTATTAGATAAAATAATATCGAAGAGCTCGGCGAGACGATTTCAGTGATATAATAATGAAATCTCATCTTTTTAAAAAAATGGAGATAGTGCCCTTCTGTACTCAGGCGACGATGTCTATGTAAAGATGATACAGACCGTATAATATTAAGCATTTTGAATGATGGTCGAGTTAAGATTATACATAGGTCACGATACATACACACGAATGGAATATCAAGTCATTTGTGAAATATTCATCATGTCTCAGCTACCAACTGTACATACAGCAAAAATAAATACACCAGATTCATCTAAGTTGCACCATTTTGTGATTATATCAGATACAACAGGTGCAATACCCGAGTTTCGAACATCTTACTTTAGTTCACACTGTTGTACAATGGTTTAACCGACATAGTTCATAAAACAAACAATTGTAGCATTACTTTACAAGCCACTGCTTCAAAGTATGTTTGTACAACGAAACATCTACGTAAACGAGTAGTGAACCTTTCGCTTGCATAGCTCCTTTACTTTTACAATTGCATCCGCGTGGCCAATTTTGGAATCATACGGACAAATTACGGATACGATATATTAAATAAATTTGTATATTGCACATTATTGTTCATTTCTTGCACTCGTGTGTTTAACTCACAATGCACCTATCTCATTATGATAAAACCCAAAGTTTAGGGTACAGTCAGCAGTCAAAAATGCAAAAAGTACAAGTTTATGATGTTCGGCAATCATGGCTTTTAAACATTATGATTTGTTTTAATGAATTGCACTATTTTGGACCTGGTCCCAGTATCGTGCAGAAAGAGAAAAGCAACGTCTACAGCACCGGGCTTTAAAAATATACATTATGTCATAATGACGTCATAATTGTGAGGTCATGAAATAGAGTGAATTGTCTTCATGTCGCACTTCGTTTGTGAATGTAATAAGAGCTCCAATTACTTGCCAATGCATTTGAATACATCACTGGTGCTGCAAAATTAATCAGTAAAATCAGTTGATTTTTACAAATTTGTGGGCTTCACATTTGAACTTTTTTGTTATTATTGATGAACATGTAACAATATTAGTTGGACAGTATATGCAGATAATATGTAAGTTTTTACCGTGTTACGAATAGCAATGGTATTTCTATTTCATTTCTACTTCGTCTCCGAATTACATCTACCGTCTCCATGCTTCTAGATAATCCAATACCATAATGCGATGTATTATTATGTAGACTACGGATCAACCTTGTGCTTTTTCTACAGCAAGATTACATCCATAGGTTCAAATAAATAATACCTTGACCTACTCCAATACAACACGTTCCCGGTATTTTGTTTGGTTAATTACATTAAACACGGTGCATTTTGCTGTCAGCCATTATTATGTTACGGAGGCGTTTTTCACTCGTTGTCCATTATTTAGGACCAATAGAGAAATGCATTGTATTTAGAGTTGTTATTTGGTTGCACCCAAGTATACACTGAAAAAACTGCGTCGGTACAGAGTCAGCAGTTTCTATACCTAGTTTTATTTTATTATGTCGAGTTTGTCATTTCAATTGTTATTCAAAATCTCAAATTAATAAGAGCAAGCTATTCATACATTGTTTTTATCAAAGGGAGAAAGTATTGTAAATGATTTGCCAGTATATACGTAACTTATGAATAAATGATAAGAACACAAAAGGTTTTATTTCCCCCAAAATGTTTAAATTGATGATAACTGTGGGGAGCGGTGACCTAGACGTAGGTTGTGCGCCTTGGTACCGAGAGGTCTCGGGTTCGAACCTCGTCTTTACCACAGGTCAATTTCTCTGAACAAGACCCAAATGCTCTACTCCAACATGGACCATGGTGTAAATGGTAACTGTGATGACAGTGACTATTTTTGGGCGCCGCAGATCGATGTTGGCTATCACACCCACCGAATTGAAATAGTCTCCCATAGGGACACACGAGCGTAGTTTCCATAAGTAGCCATATGACCAGGGAAAGTTAAAATGTCTAAGGGTGCTTGAGCAGCCTAAACGCTGAAAAGAGCCATAGAAAATTGGAAACTTTTTGATTTTTTATCTGATTTGAGAGGTGAGCAACACCAAACAAAAAAAACCAAACACGAACGGTAATCACAGCCAATTCACCGGCCATTAGTCGCAGTGGCCAACACAAAACTCACAAATTAAGACAAATACATACTTTATCAATTGTTCAATGTTACAAAATTATTTTATATATTGTTTAACGAAATTGAGGAGAACTGTCCTAATATGTTCGTGATAAGTTATATAAGTTACACACTGAAACAATTTGACTAGCTATTTAAGAAGATTTAATAAAAAATATATAATAATGACATACACGCGATAGACAATACAGTTCCTTAGCCAACTTGGTGGTTATATTTTCAAAGTGGTAAAATATACCAGTCCCCTTTGGGAGTTGTTAAAGTTGTTTTTGAAAATAGCTTAGAATAAACGCAATGCTGCATTGGTAACGATACATGGGTATACTTGGGAATTATTGTTTTTGTTTTATATGTTCATATTGCTCTGGCATCTATCGGCATTGAATATACAAACCGTCTAAAGATAAGAGATGTCTGTTACTTGTAGACTGGTGCATATGCTGGGTGTCTTGTTGAAAACTATATTAAGCAATCAAACAGTTTTGCTGTGGGATTTCCAACCCGATGTCGAAATTTCACATCTTCAGATTTTGGTAGGATTGTGTAGAGTAATGCAAAGGTTTCCAAAAAAGTATACATGTATACTTTGGTAATGGTCCAACTTAGTGACATGCTATGACATAAGGAAATCAAGAGGCATGAAAATAAAACTGACGTTCAAAAAGACATTATTGACGTCACAAAAATAAACAAGTATTGTGGCGTCATATAATTAGTACATATCCTACTATAAGCGCCCTATTAGAAAAAGGAAATTAAATGCAAAAATTCAATTTGTTGGATTGTGACACATATTGGATGTATTGTAATTTAATATGTTATTTTACTTTTTTGGATAAACGTAACAAAATATTTAACTAATTCTCAAAATCCTCACTTTTCATTTATGTTTTACACTAGTTTACCCCAAAACTACTCTCAATTACAAAATATTCGGACACTATATTTGGATATCTAAAAGCTGCAAGGCACTATGTACCTATCACAGTAAAAAAATCTCAAAAATAAAAATGATATCCCAAACTCACGCTTTTGTTTAGATTTTGGCCGATTTTGCCCCAAAATATTGGATTCTAAGCAACAGCATGAAAGTGGATTTTTTTATATCGTAATTAACTGCAATATATTGTTATCAAATAAAACTGGTGATATGGGTTACTGATTCCAAAAATCATGCCTAGCTTGTATATTGTGTAAGGTTTTACCCCAAAATGATAGACTTTTACAAACATATACTGACCTAGATTTTAGTATATTGCAATACGTAACATCACCAAAACAAAACAATATTTGTTAGCATTTTTTCTAAAAAAATATCTGCTCTGAACTAAACATGGTGTTCCCAAAAATCCATATATTTTAAGAGGCTGGAAATCGCACAACATACGTCATTTACACTATTACCTGAGGTATTAAACGGAAGTTCTAAAAACAGGAGGGTTCATCATTGTTTTTCCATCGATAACCATCGTTACAAAAATGTGGTTATGTTATGCAATGACAGCAAATGATATCTCCGTGTGTAATAATAATATTGACCTGAGGTCTTGGACGACGTTAACTGATGAAAGACATTTCATTTTGACCCAACGTCATTGTTACTTATTACCGAAGGTGATACGTACCGAAACATGTTTTAAAACTGTTTGCCGAAGAACCAAAAAAAAGCGTATGTAGTATTACAATACCACATGATCCGAAATCACTACCCTTTGACAAACTTGTAATTATTGTCAGGGTATACACTTATAGAGATTGAAGGTTATAATGCACACGTTCGAAAATCTCATTAATAGACTGTATACGTTCATTGATAATGATTACATGGTTAGTTGCAGTGACAGAGTACATTTAATCTGATTTGACGTCGTAACTGACGCACCCTATATTTCCTCTGGTTTATGTTCGCATTTAAACAGGAAATAAGTAATGATTAGAGACTGTCATAAAATGGTGTTTGTAGTTCATTTGACACTGAAACTGTAGTTGTTGTTTGATGTGCCTAGATTAAAACTGGTGATAACGTCATCTCAGATAGTACAGTATGTGTATTTACCGATTGGATCAAAGACGCGGGTAATTAGTGTTAAATCAATTATACAAACTAATTAAGAACATTAGTGAGGACTCTTTATGTGATAACTGGCTGCAGTGAAAATGAAGGTTTTGTTTGTGTGCCATACAATATGGGAGTTTGCGAAACAAAACTGTGTAGTCATGCAATAGTAATGAATTCTGGTTATGCATACACTTATTAATTATGTATGGCAAAAATACTCGTATTCAATATTTGGCTCAAGTAATACATAATTCTCGGTCATTGGGTCTATTACATTTATTTTCTCTATACACTAAACTTTGGTCATTGCCATTGACAATACATATGTATATCTTTACTTATTTTGATATTTATGGTGCTGTTTTTTAAGATTGTCCGCTTCAGTTTCGTAAGGATATTTACCATTTTCCCATCTGTTTTACTATGTCAGACCTGTTTTTTTTTAGTTTGGAAGATTTCGACCGCACCATTGACCTAAAACCTTGTTTCCTCCAAACGCCTTGTATAACGTGGTCATTCAATATTTTGATGCGTCACATTCTAACGATGTAGGTTGTTAATCGACAAATATACAATCTCAGACAGATCGTGAATCTGATAGATACATATTATTCAGACAATTGGTTCAAGTTGTCTACTACACTTACCAATGTCTACTATCACATGTTGATAAATGATCCGAGAAGATCAAACAGGAATTACATTGTGTAAAATACAATTTGTTAAAATTAACGTAGCATCACATCATTGACAGGTTGTCAATTATTATCAGGTAGTAATACAATTAAACTCTCAATCAGATATAGGGGCATGTCACAGAGGAGGCGTGTTCCAATGGTATTAAAATGTATTAGAGATTCATATTTTTTTAATATAATGTATTGATATTGTGACATCCTTTTCGGGAATCGACTTGTTAGCTGGTTGGCGTCTCACTTCTCAATGCATATTTCTATGTGCCCCTTTCTTGCATTGACACAGCATGAACATCAAGTGTTGATATAGGAGTAGTGTGTAAGTTGTACATGTACAGTGCAAAACTATTGTACATTGTACGCCAAATTCAAGTTAAGCTTTGCTTGGATGGTTAGAAACATCACGTCGAACATAATTCTATCCTATTATGTAATTAATGTTATTCTTTAAGAGGAGAAACCATGCACATGCATCAATGTAGCGGGCTCTTATAATTGTGACTTTCGCTTTCATGGGACACTGTATTATCTTTATCAAAATTTATTTTAAACTCGTTATAATGGCATTAAAATCACACAACTCGTTGTGTATAGACTGAATCTTATTAATCCGAAAATAAATAACCGTAGATTGACGTTTTCATCACTAAAACCTATATTTCATATGTGGTGCGTTTTTTAAAGCGGTTGAGTGTATATCAATTTCATGATGCTAAAACACCAGACTGTTTAACAAATGAAAGACGCTTTACAACTTACATAAAACAACACATAATAAAGAATAATTGATAAAAATGAGAAACCAATTAAACGATACAGACGACGTCTATTAGAATCTACGTCATTCTAAAAATACGATGTAGTAAAAAATAAATTAAATGTTTCTGAAATTTAATGTTATTACTACCGTGTAACGACTGCTTGACTATTTTGCACAACTTATCACATTGAAAGTGTATAAACATTGTACGTCTATAAGCACAATGACAATGAGAATATCATGGTAGTACGAGTATGAAATACATGAAATTCATCTTCAATCTAAAAGATATTCATTTCTAATTAAATGATAGAGTATCAGATTACTGTAAGAGAATGTCAAATTGTCATGTTTATTTATCTTTTGTTTACCCTATTAACTGAGGTGAGTACAGGTAAATAATCTTTGTTATATATAAATATCGAATATGCTCCCCTTTCGAACCATCTAATCCGAACCAATCGTTTAGACATTACGATGTTGCCGAACAACCGCTATTAGTGAATAATAATTCGGCATGTTCAGTGTCATACACATGTGTTATAGCTTGACGATTATGACTTGCCCTGACTGTGACCTTTATACATCAATATATTAAAAAGCTCTCGCTTTGAAAATATCAATTTGCAAAAGCAATTTTTGCATTACACTAATTTCAAATGCGTGTCTGTAATACTTCTCGAGCGGCATCTTGATACTCCCCGTAGGTTATAATCGTATCGAATGTTACATAATGCTAATTAAAAGGTCAGAGTAGTGTTACATTGGCCAGACTATACGACGTTGCACCAACAACGTACTAATGTATTTGAATACACCACTGGCACTGAAAACTAAAATGGTATATAAGTAGTAATTTTAGTTGTCAAACATGTGTCAGATGCACATGTGGACTTCCTTGTTATTATTGATGAGCATGTACGTTACAATAGTAGTTTGACAATATAACTTTGTGATACAAAAAACGATGATATTTCTATTTGATTTCTACTTTGTCTACGAATTACATCTTCTGTGTTCATATTCCTTATTTAACTACTTCCATACTAAGTTGAATAAGATCAACCGCGTGTTATGTCTAGAGCAAGTATCCACGCAAACATTCAAATAAATAATACCTTGACCTACTTCTATACAACACGTTTCTGTTATTTTATTTGGTTAATTGCATTTAACTAGGTACATCTTGCAGTAGGCGATTATCATGTTACGGAGGCTTTTTTTCATTCCTCGTCCATTATTTAGGACCGATAGAGAAATTCATTTGTATTTTAAGGTTGTTATTTGGTTGCACCCAAGTATACACTGAACAAAACTGCGTAGGTGTCGAGTAAGCAGTTTGTATACCTAGTTTTGTTTTATGTATTTCATTTGTTATTTAAAAACTCAAAGTAATAAACACAAGGTACTCATACATGATTGTTTTCATCAAAGTATTTTTTAATGATTTGCCATTATAATTTATGTTCATATAATAGGAACGTAAACGTTTTGATTCCCCCAAATCTGTTCGAATTGATGATGTCTGTGGGGACCGGTGGCCTAGACGTAGGGTGCGTGCTTTGGTACCAAGAGGTCTCGTGTTCGAACCCGTCTGAACCACAGGCAAATTTCTCTGAACAAAAAAGGTATGAGAAAATCCGACAGGGACGGTAGCACTCAACCTTACCAGCCGAGCACAGAAATCAGAAACACCACGACGCAATTACCCTGAGCAATGCCCACATATACCATGCCAAAATGGCGACCAAATGAGGCATAACAACCCCGTAGCGTGACCTAGATTAAAACACTAAGGACAGTGTCCTAAAGTTATGCACCCTAAAGAGGCACAACTACGACTTGACCTCGTTAAAATAATGGGCAAGGTAGGAAGACCCACATGTACCACTCCAACATGGTGTAAATGGTATCTGTGAGGACAGTGTCTTTTCTTGGGCGTAGCAGATTGATGTTGGCTGTCACACCCACAAGTGTGAAATAGTTCCACAGGGAGACACGAGTGTAGGTTTCCATAGGTAGCCCAATGACCAGGGAAAGTTAAAATGTCAAAGGGTGCTTAAGCGGCCTGACTACTGAAAAGAGCCCTTGAAATTTGGAAACTTTTTAAAACCTTTAACTGATTTGAGATGGGAAACAACACCAAACACGAAAAATAAAGACGAACGCTAATTGTAGTCAATTCATAGGCCATACGCCGCAGTGGCCAACACAAAACCCACAAATCTAGACAAATACATATTTCATCAATTGTTCAAGGTAACGAAATTGTACGAAATTGAAGAGAACTGTGCTTATATGTTCGTGATAAGTTATATAAGTTAGACACTGAAACAGTTTGGCAAGCTATTTAAGAAGATTTAAAAAATGTATATATATAACAATGACATACACGCGATAGACTGATTCTTAAACTACATGTATTCGATGGCTGTATTTTCAAAATGGAAATATGTCAGTCCCCTTTGGGAGTTGTTAAAGTTGTTTCTGAAAATAGCTTAGAAGAAACTCAATGCTACATCGGTAATTATACATGGGTATTCTTGGGAAACATTGCTTTTATATAAGTTCATATAGTTTTTGCACATATCTGCATTGCATAAACAAAACGTCTAAAGATAAGTGATATCTGTTACTTGTTGACTGGTGTATATACTGGATCTCTTGTTGAAAGCTATATTAAGCAACCAAACAGTATTTGCCGTGGGATTTCCAACCTGATGTCAAAATTTCACATCTTCAGATTTTGGTAGGATTATGTATGGTAATGTATAAGGTTTCAAAAAATGTCTACATTTTCAAAATGGTCCAACGAAGTGACATGCTATGATATAAGGAAAACTAGAGGTATGATAATACAACTATACTGAGGTCACAAAATTAAACAAATATGGTGGCGTCATATTATTAGTACAGGTCATACTTTAAGCCCCAAATTGACAAAAAAAGAAATTAAATGCATAAATTTAATTTGTTGGATTGTGACACATATTGAATATATTGTAATCTATAGTATTATTTGATTTTTTGGATAAACGTAACAAGATATTTGACTTATTCTCAAAACTCTTACTTTTCATTTGTGTTTTACACTATTTTACCCCAAACCTCAATTACAAAATATTCTGACACTACTTTTTTGATATCTTAAACTGCACTATGTACCTATCACTGTAAAAATTCTCAAATATATTTTTATTGACATTAGATTTTGGCCGATTTTTCCCAAAAGATCGTATTTTACGCAACAGCCTGAAAGATGATTTTTGATATTGTAAACTGCAAGTAACAAAATACCGATCACAATCTAGTGTTATCCAATAAAGCCGTAACGGGTTACTGATTCATGCTTAGCTTTTATATTTTGTAAGGTTTTACCCCAAAATGATAGACTTTCACAAACATGTAGAGACTTAAATTTTAGTACGTTACAATACGAGGGTCATTCAATAAATTCGTGGACTGGACTCGTCATTTTAATACACATTGACACAGAGAGTAAGTTTTTACATCACACTAAACTACAGCCTTTCTGACACAAGTGCAGAAAATGTTGCACGAAACGAGGCGTTTTTAAAGAAAATATGGCTAAAATAAAACTATCACCTTACCGCAACCACCACACAACGTAAATATATTCTGACGTCCGCGACGTTATTGGCGTTTTGTTATTTCTCAAATGGTAAACCCGAAATTGAAGTATGTAATTAATATCGAATTAAACACAAATATTTAAGTTGTATATTATTAAATAGATCTACCACAACATTTTATGTATTCAAAACTAAGAATTAAGCTGGACTTAATGGTTGTATGATAAATTGAAACGCATCGCACATTTTGACTGGCGTTCCCTCAAACGTCCTTATGTCTTTAAATTTCGTTCGATCCCTGTATCAATTTTGATACCATGCTGCTCCTAAGAAATTTGATTTTGTCACTAAAACACAGGGACACTGAATACTACCTGCTTTCCGTTTGCTCATTAGCAGCTTATTTGTGTTTGTTGCGTATTTCCAAGACAAGTGCACAATTTAATAGCTGCATGAATTCCCTGGCGTAAATTCATCGGTATTTTGACGTAACTGAAAACGTGATAGACATAGATCAAATACTTCTCGATTCAAACTCAAAAGTCCAAACAATTTAATAATTTCACAAAATATTATTATAATATCTTGCAATAATCTGACAAACATATGGGAATGTAAATTAAATAATTCGGAATTTATAACTAGTTGAACGAGTGAAAAGGGTACGTAACGTCGGTCGGGGTGGTAGCGCGTTACTATGGTAATACAACGGCTCATGACATGTTACTGTGTTGCATAATCAAAGAAAAATTTGTATCTACGGTAGGTAATAGATAAATGTTTATAATGATATGAGAAATTATTATTTAAATATGAATAAAATAAAATGAGAACGATTGTCTATGAATATATTGAATGACCCTTGTACACCCATAATGAAACATCATCAAACAAAACATATTTGTTCACATTTTTTCTAAAAAATATCTACTCTGAACTAAATATTGTGTTCCCAAATTAATAGTTTTAAGAGGTTGGAAATCGCACAACCCCATTTACACATTTACCTGAGGTATTAAACGGTAGTTATTCAAACAGGAGGGTTTATCATTGTTTGCCCATCAATACCCAACGTTACAAAATTGTGGCTATGTTATGTAATGACTACACATGACGTATCTGTGTGTGATAACAATATTGACCTGATGTCTTATACGGCGTTAACTAAT
This sequence comes from Spisula subtruncata, assembly GCA_963678985.1. NCBI lineage: Eukaryota > Metazoa > Mollusca > Bivalvia > Venerida > Mactridae > Spisula > Spisula subtruncata. The sequence continues at coordinate 27,881,063 of OY787665.1, forward strand.
AATATGCATTTCATTCTGACCCAACGTCATTATAATTAACAAAGGTGACGCTAACTGACAACATGTTTTGCATATGTTTGCCGAAGAACAAAAAAAGAAAAACATATGTAGCATTCAAATACCACATGATCTGAAAGCATTTACCCTTTAACAAATATGTGATTATTGTCAATTTATACACTTATCGGGATTGAAGGTTATAATGCACACGTTTGAAAATCTCATTAAAAGAATGTACACATTCATTTATAATGATTATATGGTTTGATGGAGTGACAGAGTACATTTAATCTGATTTAACTGACGCACCCTATATTTCCTCTGGTGTATGTTCGCATTAAACAGGAAATAAGTAATGATTAGAAACTGCCATAACATGGTGTTTGTAGTTCATTTGACACTGAAACTGTAGTTGTTGTTTGATGTGCCTAGATTAAAACTGGTGATAACTTCATCTCAGATAGTACAGTACGTGTATTTACCGATTGGATCAAAGACGCGGTAAGTAGTGTTAATTTAATTATACAAACTGATTAACAACGTTAGTGAGGGCTCTATATGTGAAAACTGACTGCTGTGAAAATGAAGATTGTGTAGTAGCCATGCAATATGGTAGTTTTCGAAAACAGAACTGTGTAGTATGTCATGCAATAGTCATGGATTCTGTTTATGCATACACTAATTCATCATGTATAGCAAACATACTCGTATTCAATATTTGGCTCAAGTAATACATGTTTCTCTGTCATTGGGCCTATTGTATGAGGTCAATTTTCAGTATATACTCGCGAACCTTTACTGGTTGTGCTGCTAATTTGCTGTTTTATATTATGATATAAATGCCGACAGGACATCTATTCATGGACTGTTTATTTAGATTAAACGTAATCTTTTTATTTTCTCTATACACTAAGAGTTTGTTAATTGCCATTGACAATAATATATATTTACTTATTTTGTTATTTTTGGTGCAGTTTTAGAAGGTTGTCCGCTTCAGTTTCGTAAGGAAATTCACTACTTTACCATATATTTTGCTATGTCTGACCTGTTTTATTTTAGTTTGTAAGATTTCGCCCGCATCATTGACCTAAACCTTGTTTTCTCCAAACTGTTTTCATCATTGCCCTTTTTTATAATGTCATTTCACAGAGGCATTACTCAAAATTAGCATAAAAATAGCAAACTTTAGTATGTCGAATTCTCTATATTACTCTCATCAGTATGTGTCTATAATTATGTTGAAATTTAATGGAAATAATATGATAGTATTATTATGTGTAATTTGTTATTGAAAATGCCACAAAACTTCGTCGCTCCTGTTGTAAAATCTGCCTTTAAGACACTACATGTAATTGTATTTTGGTCAATAGGTAACGCCAAAAAAGGATTGTGTAATCACAATACATTAAAAGAAATCGACGGTAGCCATCTATCGAAAAGTTACAAGAAATATGAATATATATTTGTGTATATGTAGCAAACCTCAGCCTTCATTGATGCACTTACAATAGGCAAATGACGATGTACACAGAGGTTATTTGATGCCGAAGGTTAGCACAGTAATGTCAAAGTCTCCTCTAGTAAATCCAGACCTGGAATATGAAAGAATGCGCCTAGTTATCTAATTCCACATTTTTATCATGAGAAAATAAAATAATACATGAATGAATATAGCTATTCTCTGTTCCCTGTATAACGTGGCCATTCAATATTTTGATGCGTCACATTCTAACGATGTAGATTGTTAATCGACACATAAACAATCTTAGACAGATCGTGAATCTGATAGATACATATTATTCAGACAATTGGTTCAAGTTGTCTGCTACACTGACCAATGTCTACTATCCCATGTTGATAAATGATCCAAGAAGATCAAACAGGAATTACATTGTGTAAAATACAATTTGTAAAACTTATGTAGCATCACAACATTGACAGGTTGTCAATTGTTATCAGGCAGTAATACAAGAAACCTCTCAATCAGGTATCGAGGCATGTCACAGAGGATGTGTGTTCTAAGGGTATTAAAATGTATTAGAGATTCATATTTTTCAATATAATGTATTGACATTATGACATCCTTTTCGGTGAATCGACTTGCTCGCTGGTTAGCTTCTTACTTCTCAATGCATGTTTCTATGAGCCCCTTTCTTGCATTGGCTCATTATAAACATCAGGTGTTAATCCACGAGTAGTGTGTAAGTTGTACATGTACAGTGTAAAACTAGTGTGTACCAAACCAAACATAAGTCATATGTACGTGGGGTTATCCAAAAGTTCGTGGACTTTTGCTCTTATTTTTTTATTTTTAGTCAGATCAGTATGAAAATTACCATACAATGACATTAATCTATTACAAACAATAACGTCAACACATTTTGATAAAGTACGCTTTATATCAAGAGTAACACGTTGCCATAGTAACGCAAAAACGCGACAGCGGCGCACTGCAGATATTTTCCAGTAAAATGCGTTACGTTATTGCCGATTGCTACAGGGTTTCTTCATTTAAAAATTACAAAATGCGTCCTTGTGTTGAGTAGTGACATACCAATATTTTGGTATGATTTAAAGATTATATCTTATATATTCGTCATTTTATGAATATGAGGGTTAATGTTGTCATATAAAATTCAACGTAAAATATGACGTCGAAAGATAGCATTTGCAGTCGCAAAATAATTCAATTATATATACAGCTAGGAGAACCCGCAAGGAAGACAAGAATTGATTGACAAATTAAGTAAGAACCATTCTGCATTGTATCCAATTGTTTTTAAATGACTTAAATAGTTATCAGAATGTCAGGGTGGTGTGACAGACGATGCATGTTAATAGGTACAAAACCGACGTTCAACGAATAGGCGTTACGTTGGTTAGAATCGACCATCCTAGGTATTAGAGAAAAAAAAATCCACTTGTTGAGATAGAAACGACACGATTCAGTACACATCGACAGAATAAGTGTGTTTGCATATTATAAGTATACAGCTGATTAAGGAAAACAAAGAACAACTGATTTGCAGTGTTTAAGAGCTTCATGAAATAATTTAGTCGAGAGGGCGACGTCGTACGTCATTTCTGAGCGTGCGCCGGGTATGCCTACCTCGCATGCTTACAAATGCTATATTTATGTTATTTTTAATCATATCCATGTGATATTTGGTATACTTCTTCAATATAAATCAATTTTACAGGTACCATATATTCGAAGCTTTAAATTAAATCATTTTTGAATAAGAGAAAAAGTCCACGAACTTTTGGATAACCCCACGTATGTAAAGTTAAACATGCACTATAGTATACGTGTATCTGATTGTATACTAGTATAATTACTTCAATCGGATTATCTCAATAGTTTGAATCATTGTATCATTTTCACCATTCTCTGTTTTTAAATTAAAGGGACAACTACAAATGAAATTGGTGTGTGAATGGACTGACAAAAATAATTTCAAGAATTATAAATGTTTGTATTGCCTTGCATGCAGGCAGTATATACCTATTCTTTCTAACTAATATTGAAGAAGTATTGACGGTCTTGAAAATACATCTAAACTGCCATGCATGAACAATTTAACCAACTACCATGTTGGGAGTTCTGTCTATTCTCAACACAGTCGATGTTATGTTATTTCAAACAATACCCCATACTTCATTACAATATCTTTATCGATAGATGCATTTTGGTGAAACGATCGACATATTCATTTTGTTCTGCTGAGCACAAGTCCCCATTCTGCCTAATACTGACAATTGCTGATTTACTATACATATCGAAGTAGGAGTAACATACTACATGTATGTAAACCATTTTCATGCCAATGACATGAGTTAATGTTATTAAAATTCATTGTGCTGAAGTTAGTATTGTCATTGGCATAGGGGACCAACATGTTTGTTAGATCAGGCGATAGATTCACTAATTACAAACCTGCTCTGGTTAGTTGTTTTGAGTGACAGGTGTGTGTATCATGGTTACGAACCAGCGTAAATAGATTACTTTGTACATATTGAATCACTAGAAAAAAAAACAATACTCTCAGTTGGAATAATTAAATTGTTTACGTATGTCTTTTGGAAAAATGTTCCAGCTTTGTAGATCGTTACTTTAATTTCTTATTCACACAGAAAACCATTATCATTTAATGATCTGTCCCAATAAAATCCATTTGTTTCATCAGTGGTCAACTCAGGTTCATTTATAAATAGGTAATATGTGAATATGTGATTGATCTGATATATTACACAGTTTCTATTTGATGAAATATGACTAAACACAATAAGTCGTATTTACACTCATTTTAAGCACATAAACTAGTTTTCCGTGAGTGCCATCGGTTCGATTAGACTGTCTTTAAGACTGCTGCCGATTAAGACATCAAAATTCATATTGCAAATCTACCGAAGTTTGGATTACTGCAAAGACATTTGACTGAAATTATTAAATATAATGCATTAATTGCAATTTATAAAATATGATAGAGTGACGTTATATTGACAGTTCTGTCAATGTCTGTTACTGTGTAATACTAGTACGTTAAATATTGCTTCGATACTGCAATTAATGTGAGTTATAAAACCGCGTTTTCTCGGCTTAAGACTATTTCCTACTTTTATATATTGCAATGTTCGGTGGCCTAGATGTAGGGCGTGCGCTTTAGGATCGAGGGGTCCCTGGTTTTGCCCTCATCTGGACCACTGGTAATCATGTACAGTGACAAAAAATTGACCCTCCAAATGAAAAGGTGCGCGCAGTTTATTTGTCGATAACCATGCAATTTAATAAATGAAAATAACGGTTTTGATGGGCTTAAATGAAAAAAGTACCGATTACCGTTTCTTGATCTGAAAGGCAGATATTTCTAAGTATACGTCTATGTATAACTCCTTCAGACATCTATTATGGTCATATTCACAGCTGCAGCACTAATCAACACATAGCGATAATAAACGGTGATACCACAGGTTAACAAGTTTTAACTGTTACTGTCACACCTAGACAATTAATCACATCTTCTCAAATGCACAGGTTTTTATGCAAAAAGGAAGGTTTCTGTCAGGAATTAAGCAGTGGTGTGAAACGTTGATTTAGCAAAATGTATGAAACAAATAAACTGCGCGCACTTTTGTTATTGTACTGATGGTTTGTATATACTAGTTTGTTTGACTTCATAATAAGAAAAATATTTAAATGTACGATGATCAGTACTGACGATTTAACAGGATTCAAAACGAGTATTGAAGATTTGAACGGTGCCATGAATGCAATATGCAATGAAGGTGTCAATACGTTCATTGCAACGGAAAAGAGCATTAGTCGTCTGAAACAAAAACAATCATTGTTTTTGGAAGATTTTGTATAGCCCGACCTGAACATGTTCGTCTGTTAGGGCTCGGTGCGAATGCGATTGCATAACCGACGTTGTACTTTATTGTGATTTTGATATTTGACAACTACCAACGATAAATCTATTATTTTAATATTATTTAAAAAAGCTTCCCTTATATCAATAGAAATCAATAGTGATTAATTGAAGGACTTGAAAGACCATCGCCCTTAATACAATACCATCATGAATACAATAAATGAAAGTAAAATTGTTGTTGACACTGTAGAGTAACAAATATTTCAAAATTGTATTGTTATTAAATTATTTGAGCATAGTTGTAATCAATATAATGAGATGGGACAATAAAGTCCAATAACACCACCATAAAGGCTCATCTTTCATATTGCTAATAGCAAAACACAATACTCGCACTATAATCACAATGCAACATTTCCAACAATGCCCGAGAAGCCAATACAATATACAATATATTCAAACCAAACGCTTGGAATCACGATTCAGTTTATGCTGCCAATAAACTATATTGTCAATATCTTTTCAAGTTGAACACAATTTATTTATCTCTCTGAATAGATCTAATCTATAAGTTATCAGTTTTGATCTAATTACCACTTTAATTTTAGACTTCTAAAATAAATTTAAGAAGAATTGGAATACTTAGAATTTCAACATTTTGCAATCTAAAACAATAATAGAATAGAAACAATGTGGTTGTCAAACTGTTGAATTGAACAACTACAGTAACTTAAATGTCTAATACTGGAACCCTATTCTGAGACATAACTCAATCATAAGTCTCATTATCAGTATAATGTAATTTATTAACATCCCGAAGTTGACAAACAGCTCGAAAGTACACCTATATAATGGAAAAGATTATTTGTTTATTTCTGCTTTTTTAGAAACCTAGGCAGCTTAAGCGTAGGTCCAACTGAGCATTTGCCTGATTTTATTAATGGGCTTCATTGCTTCTAGGTAAATAATTGGATATATATATATTAGAAATTGTTGTTCCAGGTGCCTGCCGATTCTCATATATCTAAGTCGGGATTACATCACAAAGGAAAAGTTGCTCACTCTAACTCCATCAAAATCGCCAATCTAACAACTTAGTTCTTTCGCTGAAAGATTTGGTTTATAAAATTATATAAACCGTATAGTAATATTATTTGATGGAAAGAACAAGATACAATTACTGAGGCCATATTTCAATCATTATGTATATACACAAGCTAAATCTAATAGATCTAATCTTTACATGGCATACTTAACTTTTCGGAACAGTGTTTTACATGGTTACTTATTATTTATTCCAAGAAATCGGATACAACCTCCTTATGTCGATGAACAATATCTGCTCAAGTGCTCTTTAGTACATACTTCATTTCCTTAAGAATGATATATTAGTAAAATTACATTTTGTAGAACTGTAGATAGAAAAGTATGTTGATCGTTAAGGATATCCGGGTATAATAAAGAATCTCCTCTTGAAGAGTTCTCAAGTTCAGTAATTTGATGACAAATTGACTGATTTGATAATTTTCAGAATATGTGGCGGTTACTATGGTTACATTTTGTACTTACATTATGCTCCACGGTGCACTTTAACCTCCCACATATACCTATAATTCTGTGATCGTCATCCGATTTGAAATATAAAACCTTCGACATGAACTTTAAGACCGTAGCATCATCCTGATGTATATATCACAGCACTGTTGTTACGATACTCATATGACGTAATAAACATGCTGTTTTGTGTAGCCTGATTTTCTTCGCATTTCCTGACATCGGCGCACTTTTCGACATGGCGTAACTCTCGGACTATCACTCTTCCGTTGCATTTTGCCCTTTTACTCAATTATACCCCAGTACTGATCTCAGATTAGACCATGTCACCCAAGTATATAAAGTTAGGTTGTCTTGCGAAAATTAATCTGTTTAAATGGTATAAAAGTTGTAGCGATGAGAGTTGAATGAAGCTAATATCAGTAGGGTAGATTTCATGTGCAGTGGTGATGAAATAAATAAATTCATTAACATATTTCATTAACTGACCGAACATTTTATGAATAAAAGGCTACTAAGAAAAAACTAAGTATTCTGGTGGGCAACATAACAGTTTGTGAGTTTTTGATGCTTTAAACGATCGAAATGTGGCAAGAGATTTGACCTTTCATGACGTCGTAACGTCATAAAAGTGCGCCGGGTAGCTGGTCATCTTTTCAAGCGTTAGAATATTTTATTGATATTATCATTTAACCAACTTTTTATGTGTTTCTCAGTACAGAATTGACTGTAGTTTGCGATGAAAAAAAATTCAATCACATTACGCATATAAAAAGAAACGGGTCAGTCCACGAACTTTTGATACCCTCTTGTACATGGTGTAAATCATGTAACATGCACTGTCACTGCTGATCAGTATTTTTGAAAACATAAGTAAACGTGGCGAGCAACAAGTTTTCATGACGATCCGATAACAAACTGCCCCTCTTGTGTCATCGAAACCATATACACAAAACAGGATGCGCATATACGACCGGTTGGGATCTGTTACTGCTATGGTAATAAGCGTATGTCTATTGAGCGTTTTTATTTAATTATGTCTACAATGTAGTTTTAAAGATAAAAATAAGACCTACCTTGAAGTTCCAACTCTTGTTATATAATTTATTTTGATTATCTTGCATCAATTTCATTCATTTTTTGTTATCAATAAAAAGTTACAGTTAGAGAGACAAGCATCAAACAATAAACGTGACACGCCAGTAAAAAGGTAGTTTACAATATGGCTTCTGTCAGTAAACAACCCACAACAACATCTTTCAGCTCGATATGTATACATTAAGATTCCGCCCCCGGAAAGAAAAGTTAACTGAAGGCGGACTAATCAAATTACTCATTCAATTTCTGTGACTGATCTGATTAACGTCTGGTGGCAATATATAGCTCTATGTTTCATATTGTTTCAAAAATATCTTGTTTTGGAAGCTTCATTAGCGACGTATACGAACTTCTTTATCGCCATTATTGATATAAGGAATATTCAACACCCAATAAAATTTTCGACAGATCTGGAACACATAGTTCATAATAAATCGCCAATGAGTTAAACATTTTACTTGCCACGTTTTGGCAACAATGATAATATCCTCGACATATGAAAATGTTGCCGGTCGGTTCCTTGTTGAATTGTGACTTACTACTGGTTAGAAAAAGCGGAAGAACGTGCATGTTTATCATAATATCGTTATCTACTTAACGTATGCAAATTTATTAATCATTTGAAATATACAGCATCAGAGACACAAAGACAAGGATAGGGTACATACATAAATGGTATTATGGGTTGGTTTGTGTGATATCGAGACTTCGTAATGGACGATTACTTACGAAACTTCTCCCTAACCCCAACACAACTTATGTCACAGTAGCGAATGACAACATATATAATAAATTGTGAATTTCTGATTTTTCCTCTGCCCCGGACCACAGGTAACAGTATCATTGAAAAAGAAATTGAAAAAAAAAAATTGAAAAAATTTTTTTTTCTCGAAATTTAGGTATTATATACAAGGTATATTTGCCCTAAAAACACAGATTTTCAAAGTATCAAAAAACAAAAATTAGCTTTCGATACATTCAATAACTAATTATATTCTTACGCAACATTGTTAAAACTACTCGCATGCAGAATTCCATCGAAATTGATCAACTTATTAAAAAGTTATGCCATAAAGTTTAGATCCCTGTGTCCAGCCGGTTCGAAAGGTGCATTCCAATAAAACCAAAAATACAAATTTCGAGGATAAAACCTTCATATTTTGTATTTATCGTCATGAATAAGCATAATAATGCGGTAGAATTGAAGGACGCAACATTTTAAACAAATTTACCGTGGTGAAATATGCTAGCTTCCGTATTAGCCGCGAAACAAATCGTCGGCACATTTTATTTAGTCAAAATGTTTTTATTTTCACCATGTTTGTCCGAAAGTTGCGAATGATTTCCACTTTGTAACAACGACTTTCAGTGGTTATAAAAATACATTCGGAATATCTCTAGTCGTCGGACACTCTAAAAACCACACCGGCCGTCATTGCAGCGTAATTCGAATTTCGCCATCGAGAGTTAAAATAAAGTTTAAACGATGCATTTGATCGTTTTGGGGTAAATGTAAAGCATGATTTCAAATGTTTGCAAGGCATTATGCTGTATTTGTCCCCCACACAGCCTTTTTGTACATGATCAACTCACGTAAATACCGTAGTCTATGAAAACAAATTGCACCCTTTCGATTTTGCTCTCAATTTCCTTGCAAATATACCTTGTAAATAATACCTAAATTTCGAGAAAAAAAAATTTCATTTTTTTTTTTAATTTCTTTTTCAACGATACTGTTTCAACGATACCTGTGCCCCGGACAGTACAAGTATATGACATTATGCTGAGCTGCCAATGATATGATATCAATAATATCCGTCCGAAGTCCTGTTGCAATGTTGGTACATATTATTAGAACGTAGAAAAAGTACAACTATGCTATGTAAATGTTGCGAAGCTCTTTTCACATGAATTTCAAATAATCCTGTATACAATCATGATTGCACACACCAAGGGTCAGACAATGTCAATTCTGCAGTCACTGGGAACTGAAATGAGTTAATAAATTTATATAAAATTTCCCAATTGGAAATTAGACGATGTGTTTGCTGAAAGAATTTAAAGGGTGGTTATGATGCAGATAATGAAAACATCAACTTTCTAGTCCCAATATATTTTCATGTGGTATTCCGGTGTTATAGCTACATGTATGTATTATAATATCACTTACCAACAATGCACTATTATAAACTTAGCAACATTTCAACACCTTATTTTTGTAGATAACTTCGTTTTTCGGTAATTATGCAAATAAATAAGAGAAAAAATAAAAATAAAAAATAAATAAATTTGCTGAAAGAAGCCAATGTCGACAATAAGAACACTGAAGTGCTTATACATGAGGTATTGCATCAGGTATTGTAAGACGTACTTTGTTTTGTAGTGATAGAAGCTAGAGCCAGTCAGCTATTTGATCAATATACGCGTGTATCGAAGGCACATATAGTACACGCGCATATCGCTGGCTTAGAACAAAAAGGTCGTAACTACCAAATCGATATATTGAGAAAACAAGAGAAAACTTCTGTGGTTTTCTCTTTACCTATGGGAAAAACACGTTTTTAAAACTTCATTTTGGTCAATATGACAATTTCAGATTTTCATGAAAATATACTCATAATAAGCGCCTTGTGAAGCAGATTTCATATATGTATGAGTCTTATAAGATCGTAAGAGGTAGTTGCGACCTTTTGGTTCATGCCAGGCTTTATATTGCTGAAACAGCCATGTATATTGTACATATTTCAATTTTATGTTGCTAAAACACCAGACTGTTTAACAAATGTAAGACATTTTACAACTTACATAAAACAACACTAATTAAAGAATAATTGATGAAAATGAGAAACCAATTAAACGATACAGACGACGTCTATAAGATTTGCAGCATCTACTATTCTAAAAAATACGATGTAGTAAAAATAAATTAAATGTATCTGAAATTAAATATTATTACAACCTTGTAACGGCTGCTTGACTATTTTGCACAACTTTTCACATTGAAAGTGTATAAACATTGTACGTTTATAAGCACAATGACAATGATAATAGCATTATATGAATGGTAGCATTTTTCAAACTGAATTTTAATAACTTATAATGTCGATTGAATGTTTGGATTAACAGCAAACTTTTGACTCCAAAACGAAATTATGCATGTATGTCGTGCAATTCGTGTTTGTTTGTCTACCTAAACATGATTAGATTTTAATGCCTCGTGTCTTACGTATAATGTTTTTGGTGTGTCATGAGCCATTGGTACATATTTCCTTCACAGCACAATCATTTGAACTCGTTTTTCAACATCAATGTACCTAATACCATCGAACTGTTTACTGATACAGTTTTATACAATACAAAAGGCTTATATTTTATCTTGATCGCTTCCCCCAATTTGCATAATTTGTGTCGATGTGAGGTTTGATTAATCAACACACTCATTACGTATTCATGTATAGACTACATGTAGGTTATTTTGTTCTAGGAGTTCAAACTATAACAACTATCCTAAACTATACTTCAAACAGCATTGTGTTCAACTGCTTTTGCTTAATTAAATGGGCTTAAATCCAGACAGAAGCTTAATGTAATTTAAACGTAATTTTAATTACGACTGTCAGAAAATTTAGAATGCTTGGCATAAAAAACCGTTGTACTTTTGATGATATGGGTAATTGTCTTGGTGTTATAGTAATAGTTAACCCATCACTAATATTGACATCAAACAATGAACATAATTATGTTAATCTCATTGAGTCAAATGCATACCTTAATGTAAATGCATACATGTATTTTCTCACGAACAACGCTTAAACTAATAATATCAAAGATGTGTTTACAAACTGCTTACAACGTCGGCGAATCTTCCGTAAATTTTCATTGAGATTGTGTGAGTTTTATGCCTGACCCTATTATCAATGTAAGCAAATTTACATATATTTTAGGTGGAACATTTACCTGCACTGCTTGAAAGTAATTTGTTAGTCGAAACTATGTTTGGCATATTCGTTCTTCCTGTACCACTTTTGTCGTTATTTTCAGATTTTCGTTTGTCATTAGCAAAATCAGTTTAAGTTTACATACAGTTACTGTATCAGCACACAACACAGAATTTAAGACGAACCACAAATCCAGCTGATAGATGCGCGGTATGTAGACGTATAATTTAGAGAAGCATTTAAGTAGTGAAGCAAAGTTTAACGTATTACACAGTAATATCCATCGGCATTTTTGTCAATAATACGTCTCTCGTTTGCGTTCTATTAATTGCAATTCTTCTGCAATAGCTTTATAAAAAAAAATTCTTTCTGAAATAGATTTCCGATATGACACATTATGTCTTAACCGCAACAGTCTTAATGTCAGCTCTAATAAAAACACTCCCAGTAACAAAAAATGGTTTATACGCGGAGAATGAACGTAAATAATACTTATTACAGTGTTTAGTTCTTTTTTATCAAATAAAAAAGCGTAATACTTCAGATAATTCATATATTTACACGTTATCTGTAAATGAAATAATTTCATTGGACCCATCCATGATGGCGGAAATGGATTCGATTGAGACCGATGATCAAATAATAATGTTTTGTGTAACTATGAAATTAAACGGACTAAACTCCATCTCGATGATTAAATAACGTTTTTGTAGACGTTATAGTCACAAAGCCATGTTTAACAAATATATAAAGTATTCTTACAATTTACAAAACGATCAAAGGCGCTGTTGATGAAAAGTACCGAACATGTTTTATCGTCCGTTTATTAGGTAAAGGCTTTTCTCGGTATTTAAACACCACAATATGCTAAACAACGTTCAATTTATATTTGAATGTGTTAGTCACGCAATAGATTCATTGGATTTTAAATTTAATAAACCGACATTGTGTGATTATTTTTTTATTCTAGTTGAATAAGAAAAGATTCGAATAGAAATGTATTAGGTAGGTCAGGCAAAAAAATGCGATATTAAGAGAGTTTTTTCTTAAATTTTGCAATTTACAAACTAGAGAAGAGTCCCTTTAAAGTAACAATCTACAAAGCTGGCATACTTTCCCAAAAGCCAGACTAATGTCAACTTTTTTCCAACTCAATAGAAAATTCCATTGTAGTCAGTTTTACTTTACATGCAAAGTTATCTGTTTCCATCGGTAGGAAACAAAATTACCCACACCTGTCCTTCAAAACAACAAACGAGTAGATGCTTGTTATTAGTTAAAATCACCTTATCTAACAGATACAATATGTTGGGCCCCTATGTTAATTACGATGTTTAAATTTAATATAACGATAGTTGATTACACTAACACATGTAATGGTTTAAATAGTTGGTACCCTTATTTCGATCTTGTATTATAGATCCAAGGTTTTAATAAATTTTAAGGCAGTAGACAACTTGAGCCAATTGTCTGAGTAATATATGTCTATCAGATTCATTATTTGTCGGAGAAAGAATATTGGTAGATTAACAACCTACATCGTTTCAAAAGTGCAGAATGTGCCGCATCAACGTAGTTAACGAGTCCGGGAACTCAGGGTTAATGGTATAGTTATGTTCCCGATTTATTGTTTTTTCATCTTACGATCTGATTTAGAATAAAATACTACAGTGTTAATTTTTACATATCCCTGCTCATGATTTACTCTACTAATAGTAAATATGATGGTACAAATACATTGTAGTTGTTTGGTAATAAACAGTGTGATATGGTGCGTTGTTTTATTGGTAACAATCTAGTATATGTACCTAAAAATGTTTAGATGCCTGTGACTCAAGTCTTCCAAATGTGTGTACTTTCTATGTTAGATAACATTATCTGATTAAATCATAAACATGTCAGTTATGTCAGCCTGTAGTAGATCTGGGTTAATTGAGGTTGCATTCATCCGGCTTCAATTACCGTTTAATCCATGATAAGTATTTATTCATACATTGTGTCGATGCTCATTTTGATGATATGACAAAGAATGTTCCTATAGGATGATTATGTTTTCCAACAATCGAATGCAAAATTACCAAAATCATGTGTTATATGTTAGCAATTTTTACGGTAGTAATATGTAGTATGTCTTTAATTGATAGAAGTCCAGTTCAATGCTGTTGAAGCTAGTTCTGTAAGCCAGTTTACAAAAATAAAGGTTATAGTGGAATTGCAAAGAATCCGGGACGGCCAATACACATTGCGTTCATTTAGACAATTTCGCAAGTTACATTCATACTTTTTAAAGCAGGTGTAGTTCAAGATTGTATGACGAAGTTCACCGTGTGCAAAATGTTTTTAAATAGTACAAACTACACACATCTTAATTTCAAAATTGTATAACATAGTCTACCCAAACACATATACTTGCAAGGCTCGTTTTGCAACAACCCTAATGCATAACCGATGCTAATTTCTAAATGACAGCCATCAGTAATCCTTGTTAAACTGGGCACACCTATTAGGATATTGCTAGTTTCAGCAGCGACGCATTGTGTTGCTTTCATCAGAATCATTCGTACAGTAGTACAACGTAATTAATTGGGTATCTGTCCTTGTTTAATTGTCAGTTTTTTAAACAGCACGGAGATTCATCACATACGTATTGGCGCCTGACAATTGATTCGGATCGTCGGGTCCAACCCTTCAGTGTACATGTGATCCACTAGTTGCCCTTTTCTTCATCAGTACTTCATAAACGTATACTGACCAGTAATATAGTAGCAAATATTAGCGCGCGTATGAAATTGTGAAATTAGTATGTAAAATTAACTAATGAAAGACATGTACATCTAATTGCAGATACAAAACGGAATATATCGGTTGTTCTGAATTATTGCATCAATCTTTAAACCATTATTCACGTTTTACATTGATTGTACATGCGACAACCCTGTAGTTGTTAGTATTACATATACTTTGATAATATACTTTAATTATGCTATAGACTGATACATGCATCCGTGCAAGAACAATTCAACGAAACTACTATGTTGGGAGTTATTTCCTATTCTCAACACAGTCAATGTTATGTTGTATTCAGTCAATATCATTATACATGCCATTATATCAACTACCATATTCATATTCATTTTGCACAGAGCATACTTCCCCGTCTAGGCTTAAAATAAAACAATATTGAAGTAGGGGTACCATACCAAATATATAACCATTTGCAGTACTATTGTAATAAACAACCTTCTGATTTAGAAACTAGGCCGAACATTGCATTTTTACCAGTCAGCCTGCTGCTGAAATATTGCAGATATAATTATATGAGTGCCTCAACCAGTATTCGAACCCGTATCGTTGGGTGGCAAACACACAACCTGTGAGCTACATAATTTCAATACATGTATAGAAGTCAAATATTGCCATTGACATACTGCCTTACTGGTTTAACATATTGGTCAGATAAGTGTGTCTTTTAACAAATGACGAACGTACTGTCGATAGTTATTAAGGCGGAGCGGCGTTTAACGAAGTACTGTACATAGATAACTTAGTATACATGTATAGCATTAATTGGAAGAAAAGCATTATTCTATATTAAAACTATTGCATTGTTAACATATGTCTTTTGGGAGTGTGTATTAGCTTTATAGATCGTTACTTTAATGTCTTATTCACACAAACAACCATTATCCTTTAATTATCTGTCTCAATAAAATCCATTTGTGTCATCTTGGGACCACCAATTTTGTTTCATTTATAGGCAATGTGTAAATAATGTGATTAATTGGATGTATTAAATAAAATATATTTGATAAAAATGGTTAGACACTATAAAATTTACTCACTCTCATTCTCCGCACACCAACAGTTTTTTTATTAGTACCAGATTTTCGATCTGTCTGACCTTAAGACTGTTTGAGACGAAGATCTCAATGCTCATATCGCAAATATAGCGAAAATTAGATTACAGCTGACAAATAATCAAACCTGTTTATGTGGAATTGCAAATGCGAAAAAAGCAATTCATAAAACACATTCTAACACAGTCTATTTTTATCACCGTGTCAACGTATAGGACTGTACCGTGGTTAAATTTCCGGTATATCACAGTTTTTGCCGTACTACTTTTTGGCTGTTGAATTACCTCCAACGTATAAATAACGCTTTTTATGAATGGAATTTACGTCTTGTTTATCAAATGACGTCATGGATTTATGACGTTTATTTGGCGTCAACGTAAACGTGACGTTGTGCGAACTTTTATTTGCGTAGCGTTCTTTCTTAATTTATTTAATTATATCCGTATTATTGCAACAGCAATTGCATTTATCGATTCATTTTAGTTTTTATGAAATACATAGTTTGGAATGAGCTCTAGTTATGCCTCTGTTAAAATGAAATGAGCAAAAAACAATATTCCAGGGGTGGAAGTTTTATACTTTAAACAGCGGAAGTTGTCTTTAGCAACACGACAAACAACGCATCACTTTGCAATAAAAATGAGTCCATATGAAATTGCGCATATTACACGTGTTAGAATGCAAATAGATCTTAGTTTTCCGTGATATACCGGCCAATATATCTCGGTTTGTCGTTCACATGCATAGTTATTAATCACTCAGGCCTACGGCCTTCGTGATTAATTCCTACGCATATGAACTCCAAACCGTGATATATTGGCCGGTATATCACGGAAAACTAAGATCTATTTCCTAAATAAAGAGTCGTCTTATTGACAGAACTACCAATGGCTATTACGAAAAAATGTACTTGCCTATAAGTCAAACATTGCTTCGATATTCTCTGTTACATAATATTATAACTTGCATCTCTTAGCCTTGTTAGTTTAGAAATTGAATTTCGTTGACATGTCTATGTAAAGATGATATGGACCGTATAGTATGAAGCATTTAAAACGATGGTCGTCTTAGTTAACATTATACGTACACGCGTCATGATGTCTACACACGAATTGAATATTAAGTCATTTGTGTATTATCCATCATGTTACAGTTGACAACTGCACACAAAGCAAGAATGGATACATGTTATTTTCAGTTATTGCATCAGATACTACAGGTACCCTACTCGAGCTTCGAAACTCTTACACTTAATTTCACACCTTTGTGCAATGGATCAAAACGCCAAAGTTAAAACAAACTATTGTTGCACCGCTGTACTCGCAGCAGATTCCAAGTATGGTTGTTTATTGTAGAACGAACCGTCTTGTACGTAAACGATCGGTGACGCTTTTGTTCGCGTAACTCCTTTACTCTTTTATTTTCCTTCGATTCTCCAAATATTTAATGTGAACGATATATATAATATGTTTTTTATATCAATGTACATTTCGTACCCTCGTTCGTTTAACTCGCCGTTATATGTATCACATCCTGATAACACTCAACGGTAATGGCTTAGTCAACAAATACAAAAGTCTTGGGGTACTAAACGATGATGTCCCGCAAGCATGGCTATTAACCTACAATGTACTAGTATATCATTAAATTCAATATTCATGTAAAGTACACAGTATTCATGTCGCCTTTCGTTTGCGAAATTTACAATAGCCCCAATCACGTACAAATGTATTTGAATAAACCACTGACGCTGAAAACTAAATTGGTAAACTAGTAGTGATTTTAGTTGTCAAACATCTGTCAGATGCACCTGTGGACTTTCTTGTTAATATTGGTTAGCATGTACGTAACAATAGTAGTTTGACAATATAACTTCGTGTTACAAATAAGCAAAATATTTCTATTTGATTTCTACTTCTTCTGAGTCCATATTCCTTGATTAACTACTTCCATACTATGTAAAATACGGACCAACTGCATGATATGTCTAGAGCAAGCATCCATGCAAACATTCAAATAAATAATACATTGACCTACTTCTGTACAACACGTTTCTGTTATTTGATTCGGTTAATTGTATTTAACTAGGTACATCTTGCAAAAGGCGATTATCATGTTACGGGGGCCTTTTTCACTCCTCGTCCATTATTTAGGACCGATAGAGAAATTCATTTGTATTTTAAGGTTGTTATTTGTTTGCACCTGAACAAAACTGCGTAGGTGTCGAGTAAGCAGTTTGTATACCTAGTTTTATTTTATGTATTTCATTTGTTATTTAAAAACTCAAAGTAATAAACACAAGGTACTCATACATGTTTGTTTTCATCAAAGTATTTTTTAATGATTTGCAATTATAATTTATGTTCAAATAATGGCGACCAAATGAGGCACAACAACCCCGGAGCGTGACCTAGATTAAAACACTAAGGACAGTGACCTTAAGTTATGCACCCTAAAGAGGCACAACTACGACTTGACCTCGTTAAAATAATGGGCAAGGTAGGAAGACCCACATGTACCACTCCAACATGGTGTAAATTGTATCTGTGAGGGCAGTGTCTATTCCTGGGCGTTACAGATTGATTTTGGCTGTCACATCCACAAGAGTGAAATAGTTCTACAGGGAGACACGAGCGTAGGTTTCTATAGGTAAATGTCAAAGGGTGCTTAAGTGGCCTGACAACTGAAAAGAGCCCTTGAAATTTGGAAACTTTTAAAAACTTTTAACTGATTTGAGATGGGTAAAAACACCAAACACGAAAAAGAAAGACGAACGGTAATCGTAGTCAATTCACAGGCCAAACGCCGCAGTGGCAAACTCAAAACCCACAAATCTAGACAAAAACATATTTCATCAATTGTTCAAGGTTACGAAATTATTTTCTACATTATTCAACGAAATTGAAGAGAACTGTGCTAATATGTTCGTGATAAGTTATATAAGTTAGACACTGAAACAGATTGACAGGCTATTTAGGAAAATTTAAAAAATATATATAACAATGACATACATGCGATAGACTGATTCTTAAACTACATGTATTCGATGGCTGTATTTTCATAGTGGAAATATGTCAGTCCCCTTTGGGAGTTGTTAAAGTTGTTTTTGAAAATAGCTTAGAAGAAACGCAATGCTACATCGGTAATTATACATGGGTATACTTGGGAAACATTGCTTTTATATGTTCATATAGTTTTTGCACATATCTGCATTGCATAAACAAAACGTCTAAAGATAAGTGATATCTGTTACTTGTTGATTGGTGTATATACTGGATGTCTTGTTGAAAGCTATATTAAGCAACCAAACAGTATTTGCCGTGGGATTTCCAACCTGATGTCAAAATTTCACATCTTCAGATTTTGGTAGTATTGTATATGGTAATGTATAAGGTTTCAAAAAATGTATACATTTTCGAAATGGTCCAACTGAGTGACATGCTATGACATATGGAAAACTAGAGGTATAATAATAAAACTATTCTGAGGTCACAAAATTAAACAAATATGGTGGCGTCATATAATTAGTGCAGGTCATACTTTAAGCCCCAAATTGAAAAAAAAAAAATTAAATGCATAAATTCAATTTGTTGGATTGTGACACATATTGGATATTTTGTAATCTATAATATTATTTGATTTTTTGGATAAACGTAACCAGATATTTAACTAATTATCAAAACCCTTACTTTTCATTTATGTTTTACACTATTTTACCCCAAAACTCAATTACAAAATATTCTGACACTATTTTTTTGATAACTTAAACTGCTAGGCACTATGTACCTATCACTGTAAAAATTCTCAAATATATTTTTATTGACATTAGATTTTGGCCGATTTTTCCCAAATGATCGGATTTTACGCAACAGCCTGAAAGATGATTTTTGATATTGTAAACTGCAATAATAAAATACCGATCACAATCTAGTGTTATCCAATAAAGCCGTAATGGGTTACTGATTCATGCTTAGCTTTTATATTTTGTAAGGTTTTACCCCAAAATGATAGACTTTCACAAACATGTAGAGACCTAAATTTTAGTACGTTACAATACACCCATAATGAAACATCATCAAATAAAACATATTTGTTCACATTTTTTCTAAACGTCATTATAATTAACACAGGTGACGCTAACTGAAAACATGTTTTGCATATGTTTGCCGAAAAACAAAAAAAGAAAAACATATGTAGTATTGAAATACCACATTTTCTGAAAGCATTTACCCTTTAACAAATATGTGATTCTTGTCAATGTATACACTCATCAGGATTGAAGGTTATAATGCACACGTTTGAAAATCTCTTTAAAAGAATGTACACATTCATTTATAATGATTATATGGTTTGCTGGAGTGACAGAGTACATTTAATCTGATTTAACTGACGCACCCTATATTTCCTCTGGTGTATGTTCGCATTAAGCAGGAAATAAGTAATGATTAGAAACTGCCATAACATGGTGTTTGTAGTTCATTTGACACTGAAACTGTAGTTGTTGTTTGATGTGCCTAGATTAAAACTGGTGATAGCTTCATCTCAGATAGTACAGTATGTATATTTACCGATTGGATCAAAGACGCGGGTAATAAGGGTAAATTTAATTATACAAACTGATTAACAACGTTAGTAAGGGCTCTTTATGTGAAAACTGACTGCTGTGAAAATGAAGATTGTGTAGTATGCCATGCAATATGGTAGTTTTCGAAAACAGAACTGTGTAGTATGTCATGCAATAGTCATGGATTCTGTTTATGCATACACTAATTCATTATGTATAGCAAACATACTCGTATTCAATATTTGGCTCAAGTAATACATGTTTCTCTGTCATTTTGCCTATAATATGAGGTCAAATTTCAGTACATACTCGCGAACGTATCCTGGTTGTACTGCTGATTTGCTTTTTATATTATGTTATAACTGCAGACACCAAATGACCCTGATATCTGTTTATGAACTCTTCATTTGCAATACAGAAATAAGGAAATCGGACAGAGAAGGCATCACTAAACTTATTGGCTGGTTGGTTGAGTGCTACCTTCCCTGTCGGATTTTCTCATACCTTTTTTTATCATGCACCGAAAACAGTAACATCGTAAGACATCTTCACGGCGTTATCTCCACACTCAATTTCACATTGAAATAACAAAAAAACGGTGATCCAAGTGACCGAATGAAACACAGTTAGCTACATGTAAGATGTCACCTAGTTCCCAAAGTCCCCGCTGCAGTGCGAAATAGTTTCACAAATATGCCAAAAAAGGCAACAAAAGCGACCAAACAAGGCATACCTCCGACTTGGTCTAGTTCACAAACATCACATTGACCTTACTATAATTGTTAGCATCAATAACTATATACTAACAAAGTATGTCTTATAGATTGATTGACATTTAGTTTTATTGTTGGACACTTATAAAAATGACCCATGTTTGGTCGATACGATCTACAATTAAAGCAAATACAAGATAAGGTTGACCCTGTAACCCCTTATTTGCACTTTGTAGATTTCTTCACTCAATCGACGAGACACAGAAGCCTGTTGAATAACAGCGCTTTACTACTTATATGCAACGACATGCTACCAGTGAACATGTTCGCCAAAGAAATTCCGTTTCTTAGCACTTGGCTAGAAAAACGCTACCAAGCGCTTTTTTATGCAACGGACCGCTTTGGTTTCACTCGTTTGCGCTTTGCTACACAACGGACTGCTAGCCGCGGGTGCTCGCTAGTAGCATATAATTGTTTTCTCTTCGTCCGGTAAATAATTTCTTTTTAAAGCAAGCCGTTTCTTAGGGTAGCGCTACCGAGCACTCGACAGCACCTTGCTTATGCAACGATCCCAATGTTTAGTTTCTGGATGTCAACGAATTATGTATTCGTTAAATATTGGTGTTATGATATTTATAGTAACTCATAACTTACTGATACACTTATTTGTTGTACGAATACTTAATGGTTTTACCAATGTTTATGTAAATGACGAAAAATACACTTGTTAAATGTTATAAGTACACCAACATGTAATGCGTATATCTTTTTTATTATACATGATATCTTGTTCATTTTTCGCATGTTTTCATGCGAGTAGTATTTCAGCAATATCCGATAATTTGATGATTGTAATTTACAGGCTGCGAGCAGTGAACCGTGAATTTTCAAATTATGCAAAATGCACGTGCAAAACAAATGATTTTCGCACGAAGTCTCAAAATGTTACATCCACATTGTCCATCAATACCCACACCAGAAAAACACTAAACCGGAAGAATAACGATACAAGACCGTACAAGAAAGGTTTGTGAAAGATACGCGTCTCATGAAAGTAAAAAGCATAGTGTAGCAAAGGGCACCGCGACCTTGACCTTTGACTGATCAACCTCAGAATTAGTAGGCGCCTACATCTGATGATTAGCAACCTTTCTGTAAAGTTTTACAATCTAAGATTCTATATTTCTGATGATGTGAACCATTGATTGTTGTGTGTCCAAAGGTCATGGTGAGTTTGACCTTTGATTCAAATGACCTTGAAATTAAGTCGGACCGTCTGTGGAGGATGATTAATCTCAACTTAAAAATTTTAGAATCCTATGTGCACCCGTTTTGGAGTTATTGTTGAAAAACCATTCGGCATGTCGACCGACCGACTATTTGCACTGAAACGCTATGTACTGTGTTGGTGTACTTATAACATTTAATGAGTGTATATAATTAATATTATTTATCTCTTCAAATAGTTATAACGTAGAGGCATTTCCGTGAATTTTTATCACTGGCTTTATGGACAATGCTACCAAATATATCAGCAAAATTGAGTACTTGTCCGCCCATCATTGTGCAGATTATCATCTCTTCCAGTGTTTCATATTTTATAGTCAATATCAGCTTTTGACTTGTCAGCAATTAAGACAAAATCCAATTCTAGACAAAAAATTCGCAGAATAAATCAAACGGTAGGATATGCGGTATGTTAAACTTAAAGTTATAGCAATATCGACGAAATGTTTAACTTATTACCCAGTAATAGTCATTGACATTACTGCAAATGATACGTCTCGCTTATGCAATTTATTTATTGCAATTTGAAATTTGCAAATCTTCGTCAATAGTTTTACAGACATAATCAAATCTTAGATGGAGTTGTGATATAAAACTTTAGGCCGTAATCGAAAACTGTCTAAAACGGTCAGGCTAATAGAAACACATCCGCTTACGAAAAGTGATTTATTTTCGAAGAATGAACGTAAAAAGTGTTTCGCCGTTTTTATCAAATATAAACTGTGCAATTCATCAAGTAAATCACATGTTTACACATTACCTATAAATGACACAACCTTAGTGGACCCACTGATGACACAAATGAATTTTATTGAGACATATTATGCGACTATAATTTTGTTTTGTGTAATTAAGAAATTAGAATAATGATCTCCAAGGATAACACATTGTCCCAAAAGATAAAACAACATAAAAATGTAACCAGACTTATACAGAATTTGTGCATTTAGTTAATGCATTATATGCCAAGTAATCTATGTACGTCAACAAAATACCACCACGCGTCCTTCAAACAACTAACAAGTCTAGGTTTGTAATTAATTAAAACTCACGTAATCTTCAAACGTGTTGGACCCCTATATAAACATTTTACTTCATTGCTATGGCTACTACTTACATAAGCACATATCTCGGAAATTGATAATATATATAGTACTGCACTCTTACTTCAATATTTTATTGTATGTTTACTAGACATCCATTGAGGGGTTGCACCTCAAGAGTTGAAACATTTAAGACATATAAACAAATTGTTCAACTTGCACAACATAAACATTGATATTTTCAATATGATGTACACGACTGGCTTCTTAAAGAAATACTGATAGTAGGATGAATCATTTGAAAACAAACCATGTGATGCTATAGACATAGGATGCCTGTTGTATTTTCTCTCAATGAAAATAATAACAATTGTCATTAAACAAATTATGAGGACTGTAAAATGTGGCACATAGACAATAGTACATGTATATGTTGTAATGCCATATACCGTTTCCCGAACACAGCCTATTGCATGTGTTTGTATACAGTATGGTTTATCAGAGCCAAGGGAAACACTCGTCTGTAGGCATACTATATAGCTTGTTCGACTGCAAAATGCATAGTTCTCCCAACCATGTACCACTTGTTCTCTTATTCTGATATCAAACTATTAAACAAAACAAAATGGATTTGTTTTATATTTTTGTATGACATTTATACCTTAGACCTTTTCAATATGTATATTTAATTGACACGAGGGAGATGAAATATATGTCCCAAAGTTAAACTATTTGGTGGCCAACACGACAAAATCCAACACTCTTTTAATCGAATCCGCACATACCACTAGCATCCGGCAAACACAAACCCCAACTATGTACAAAAAGACGGTAGAACTCGGCGTTTAGAACAGGAAAATGCTTTTAAACATATGTCTAACTTAAAGTAAAACAGGTTCGTGCGTAAATATGTATTCCGATATTGCTATTGCCTTACCACAGCACACACTCGTTTTTCGTTAAATGTTAGGTGACTTTAATAGCTTCTTAGTCAATGTTTGTCAAATGTAGTTGGGCGAAGGTGAACAAAAATCAACAACAATTGGTCCCAAGTATAGCAATACATTGTTTAAAATATGTTTCTTTTTGCAAGATAAGCTTTTTCCAAAACACAATTAGAACTCCCCACGGGGACTGACTTATGTTCTACAGTGAACATACGGCCACCGATTAGTCTAAGGATCTGTATTGTCTATCGCGTGTATGTCATTATTATATATTTTCTTATTAAACCTTCTAAAATAGCTAGTCAAATACTTTCAGTGTCTAGCTAATATTACGTGCCACGGAAACATGAAGAAAAAAGCTCACTTCAATTGTACAAAAACTGTAACATATGTAAACGATATTTCCGTAACCTTGTATTGATATATATTTTGAAGCAGTGAACCAATTTGTTATTGTTCAGTATGGTTAAGTAAAGGTAAAGTGTTTTTTTATTATAGTGTCATCCCTATTGAAAGGGCCAGCCAATTTGACTTATGAGACACCTATTTTTCTTGCGCACAGAACCTCCCGAATCCCTTCTCATATTGCCGGGCGCCTGGTAGAGATGGGCCTACGGTAACCATTCTTTAACTAGCTGGCGGCTCACCAAACGGTCGCATCAGTTCTAACCCAGCTTCCGCCGGGATTCGAACCTTCGACCTTCCGCTGACGTTTTATATCGAATATATAGGAATAACATGAATATACCTGGCATTCCTACCCAACGCTTACAGGTTAAGAAGTGTTCATTGAATTGTACGTTTGCGGATATTCCATACTTTACCGGTGCGAAAACCATTGAAACTGCCAAACAATGGCAGTTTTAGTAAATAATTCCTCAGCCGTAAACGTCATCAATGTGTTTCGTCCTCGGTCGTGAAAGTCATCATCACAAAATCTCCTCGGCGGTAAACGTCCTTATTTTGGCGGTTACTACGGTTAGAACTGTGAGGTTAAATAGTTCAATACTAGCACAAACTGTTAAATGTGAGAATTGAGAAATTTTTACTGCGTGTCGTGTATAAGCTGACTCTATCAGCTTTATTCCGCAAAGATAGCATACGACGCTGTGAGAATAGTACATTTAAACCATCGTGGTCATTAACATATTACTAGATCCAAAAGAAACATCGAAATCGATAAGTTCTGGTAAGAAATATAACCCCACTACTAACCCGTCATCAGTATTTACCTCGGCATCACTCGGCCGAGGACACATCGGATTAAACCGAGTGAAAACATGCACAAAGACGTACTCCAAAATACATGTAGATGCAAATTATTGTCTTTACAATACAAACGGACGCCGATTTATTTTATGAGGGATACAATCAGATTAACGACCCGCTTACTTGTATCTAACTCCAGAGAGTACATTTTTTGTAATACTCAATATTTGTCTTCATCATCAGTTACCGAGTAAGTCTTATAGATTGATTGACAATTAATATAATTGTTTGACCTTATAGTTATAAACAATGACACATGTTTGGTCGATACGATCTATAATTATAGCAAACACAAAAATTAGGTTGACCGTATCACCCCTGTTTGTACTTGGTAGATTTCTTCACTGACTAGGCGAGTCTCTAGACGTCCAGGAATTATATATCATAATACACTGATAACTAATAATACCCTTAACTGTTGTACGAATACTTTTTTCAGTGTAATGTAAATAGCTAAAAATGTTTAATTAATATACATGTATTTCATCTCTTCAAATAGTTATCACGTAGAGGCATTCCCGTGATTGGGCAGATTTTGACCAATGCAACCAACTGTATAAACAAACATAATATATTTCCTCGTTGAATATTTGCCTTCAATACTTCCACACTGAAAGGTTGTTCTAGGATAGGAACTCAGCTGGGCACTGATCCGCCCATCATTATACAGTTGATTATCTTTCTCAGCTGTTAATATTTCATAGGCAACACCAACCTTTTATTTGTCAGCACTCACCACAAAATCCAATTCTAGACAAATAATTCACAGAATAAATCAAACGGAAAAATATCCGGTATGTTGAACTTAAACTGATTGCAATATCGAAGAAATGTTTAACTTATTATCCATTGATAGTCATTGACATTACTGTCAATAATATGTCTCGCTAATGCTAATTATTTATTGCATTTTTGAAATTATTCTTCAATAGTTTGACAGATACAATGTATAATACTATTTCAGATGGTGTTGTGATATGACACTTAAGGGCTAGATCGGAAACTGTCTTAAGGCCAGACTCATTGAAACACTTCCGCTATTGAGAAATGATTTATTTGCGAAGAATGAACGTAATAAGATTTATAGTGTTTAGTCTTTTTAATCAAATATAAGCTATGCAATGCATCATTTAAATCAAATATTCACACATTAACTATAAAAGAAACAACCTCAGTGGACCCCCTGTTGACGAAAAGGAATTTTATTTAGACAAATAATGAGACTATAGTGTAGTTTCGTGTATTAAGAAATTTAAATAACGATCTTCAGGGATGACACACTCTCGATGAAGACGGAATAACGTACACAATTTAAAAAGTTTAACATAGAACATTGTTTTTCTTTCAATTAATTCAATATATACCGAGTTATATTTTAACCTTGGTCGGTAATACAAATATCCACATCGGTCCCTCCAAACAACTTTAAGTTACCAGTTTGTAATTAGTGAATCTATCGCGTTATATAACAAACATGTTTGGCCCCTATGCCCATGACAATACTTATTTTAGCACAATGGATTTTAATAGCATTAACACGAGTGTTCGAAATTGAAATGATGTACATAGTATGGTGCCCCTCCTTCAATATTGTATTATACATGGGTTTTTCAGTAATTCAGTAATAAACTGGATGGGGAATCGGGCTCTGCAGAACAAATGAATATTTCGTTCGCCTAACCACGATAAATATATTGATATGAAGTATAGGGCCAAATATGAGGTTCCGTCAATATAACCGAACATAATACATTATCATTACCACACGTATCTGACTGTAACAATGAAAACGTTGGGTATACTTTTCTTCGGAATAACATAGAATTGACTGTGTTGAGATTAGACAACCAAATCCCAACATGTCATAAGGTTAAATTGTTCTTGCACGCCAATTTAGAGGTTTTTTCAAGATCTCTTTACTTCTATAAATAGTGATGTGTCAGTCATGACGTTGAGTTATATTCTTATTCAATAAAGTTACTACCGCTTGTTAAACCCAACTGTGTTGCCTCTTAAATTTATTCAGGGCATATATGATTTTGGTATTCTTGATACATGTATATGGTTATATCTAAATGAACAGTGAATTCCGGCCTGCATGCCTCAACTGTATTAGGGATCTTTACATACACAGCGATGGAGTATTTACCATTTATCATTGAATCTCATGAGAGTCATTTTAAGTAGCTCTTGTAAACCTTAACTGCACTTTATACATACGTACTTAAGTTACATACTGTTCTGACTGTGTTTATATATGTTAATTCACGCCCATGTAGTTGTGCAAATTAGTCTAACAGCCGTTACATGGATGTAATACCATTTTTGAAAAATACATTTCATGAAATAGTTTTTTATCGCATTTTGTATATTGATGCAGTTTTCTCTCAATATATACAAAAGTAAGACGTCAGTATCGTCTAATTGGTTTCTCATTTACACCAATTATTCTTTCATTTGTGTTGTTTTATGTAAGTAGTAAACCGTATTACATTTGTTACACAGTCTGGTATGTGTCAGCATTGAATTGTGTCATGAGATTAAAACATATACATGTTTGTTAATGCAATATAAAAACAGGCTTGGCAGACCATAGCTATATAAAAAGGACTGTTTAACGACTTTGTATCGCATACTACATATCGCTGGCTTAGAATGAGACGGATGCATATTTGAAATCTGCACCATATGGCGCTGGTATAAGCCTATTTTCATGAACATCGAAACTTGTAATGTTGTCCAAAGTGTAGTTGTAAAAGCTTGTTTTCAGTAAGTACAATGTAACGAGTAAATTTCAGACCGTGTGTTTCTTATTTTTAAAACAAAACATTTTCTTACGACCCGTTTCATCATAAACCTGCGATATACAAACATGCATGCGGATTGATCAGGTAGATGACACTGAGTCTCATTGATATTACTACAAAAATACGACGTATGTAGTATAATGCCATATACAGTTTGATGCATTTGTACACGTGTTGTTTATTCATGGAGCCAACTTTGTCTTCTGTAAACAAGAACGTTTTAAACGTATCATCACTATAGCTTAGAAATAGTCTGATCTCATGGCTATAGTTTTTGCTTTTTATTATAACTTACATTACAATAGCATCATGGCGAAAAGTGTAATGTTTATAAATGAAACTTAAACGGTGTTCTTAATTGACAATGGAAAATTTAAGCCGCGGCTATGAATTGTTATGAATTGTTAAAAATGCCTTCTCGACTCGGAGGTACTACTCGGCTCGTGGCCAAATAATTTGTGGGGACAATATAAATATATTACATCGAAGTGATATCTACTCCTACATGTATTAGCAAATTGACGCAAACTACCTTGACGATTCTACCTTCCTTTTATTTAGAGGTTAATACACGACAGAGCCGGACCGGAAGGCGATAATCGGCCCGGAAAATTAATAATCACCGCGAGGGCTTTAGCCCGAGGGTGATTTTTTCATGCCGGGCCGATTATCAACTTCCGGCCAGGCTCTGAAGGGTATTAAAGTCTTTAATACAATTGTTCGATTTCAAAACTCAATGGAAGTAACATTTACTTACGCTTAGTTTAGTTCGTAGATATTTAAAGTACATTTATGCTGAAAATCTTATTATTTTCAAAAAATTGTCAAAGAAATTGTACCTCTGTGTAACGTAACATCATATTTTAGCTCTAAAGTGACGTCATTATGACTCCAATGTGACGTCATGTTAACCTGGATAACGTTACGTGCGTCCGTTCAACGGGCCGATTACGATTATGAGATTGCGGACCGGGCCGATAGGCGATAATCAATCACGTGATGGTCATAATTGGTCTGAAATTGGCTCATTTTTGTTACTATATTTAGTAACAAGTGTATTAATGATATGTAGACACCAGCGCAATATTTAAATCCTAGGAGCAATTTGACTCATACTACATTCGGGAGTCTGTCATCCTTGAATTAATATGTAGACATACTGTACACAACATACTTGAACTAATAAAATTGATTGTTTAGTATAATCACGCATATGTATAATATGATTGGACATTGTGTCATTCGTTAGCGATGATGTAAATACAAGCACTATTCTGTCATCATGTAAGGAATTGGTGGGCCTTTATTGTATAAATACGAGTAATGCATATTAGTTCGGTTCACACTGTTACTGTGTTTATGTCTGTTGTTATTTACACTATTTTCTTTTCATCATGTTTGTCAATGTGAATAGCTTATTTAAAGCAACAACAATATTTATACAACTACATTGCCAGTGATTCTAAAGACTTTTTGACTTTCGAAATAAGGACTTTTTGTAGTGTTTGCTCCCCTTTTTGCTTTGTTCGTATTGTGCCTTTCATGTGCCGCTTTATCCACCCGATTTGCACTCAATATATTTCTATACCCTTAAGAGTTGAGAAATATCGGGGCAGAAATGATAGGAAGTCCAGTATATAATGCATAATCTTAGCTTTGAAATCATTGTTTGGAAATTATTATTTTTATTTGTTATGAGCATTTTTCTCTTTATAATAAGTACATTAATGTTTGAAAGTTTATTTTTATACATAATTATATCATTTGTATGTATGAATTATGCATTGCATATACATGTATATCATTGAAATATCAGGAACAAACTGATTGAAATCATAACACCCACCTCACGTATAAACATGTTTTGCTAATTAAGTATAGTATTCTAACGATTATGGAAATAATCGTATTTTTTGCGTCTGACTTATACAATAGGGTATACACTTGTTAAATGTTATAGGTACACCAACATGTAATGCGTATATCTTTTTTAATATACATGATGTCATGTTCATTTTTTGCATATCTTGATGCGAGTAGTATATCAGCAATATCCAATAATTCGATGACTGTAATTTGCTCGCTGCGAGCAGTGAACCGTGAATTCTTAAATTATGAAAAATGCACGTGCAAAACAAATGATTTTCGCACGAAGTCTCAAATTGTTACATACACATTGTCCATCAATGCCTACATCAGGAAAACACAAAACCGGAAGAATTACGATAACATACCGTACAAGAGAGGTTTGTAAAACATGCACGTGTCATGACAGTAAATAGCCTTGTTTAGATAAGGTCACCACGACCTTGACCTATCGACCTCAAAATTAGTAGGACCCTACATCTGACGACCAGCAACTTCTCTGTCAAATTTTACGGTCTAAGATACTATATTTCTTATGGTGTGGACCTGTGATTGTTATGTATTAAAAGGTCATGGTGAGTTTGAACTTTGATCCAAATGACCTTGAAATTGAGTCGGGCCGTCTGTGGATAATGAATAATATCCACTTAAAAGTTTAGAATCCTAGATCCATCCGTTTTGGAGTTATTGTTGGAAAACCATTCGGCATGTCGACCAACCGACTATTTGCACGTAACGCTATATACTGTGTTGGTGTACTTATAACATTTAATGAGTGTATACATGTACTAGTATATAGATATATTACAAAATTCATACAATAAGCTTCCACTTCATTTCAGAACAAATGCCTCTTTACACATTATTCCCAATTGGGGAGTTTTATTAAAATATATTGTTGGAAAATTTCAGTGGCAACGACTATAAAATTGGCATTGTCTGACCCTTGGTGTGTGTAGACATGATTGAATTGTAGACCACCGTTGTAGTGCATGTTAAAATTGGTTTGTGGAACTGAGTATATTTGCAATTTGACTGTGTTCTTGTATTTTACTTGTGCCCTATACATGTAAACCTGTTTCTGTGAGGAAGTTTTAATCTCATTATTCAAACAGTAGTGTGAAGCAGCGTTATATCAGGACTGATATTATCAGAGTAAAGTGATACACAATATAATATATGCTGCAGAACGGTTCAATCAAATTGAATTGTGTGTTGAATAATCTAAATATCAATAATGGTGATCGAGAAGCTATTATACTTCACTAATGAAGCTTCCAGGACGAAACTTTCATGAAACAATACGAAACATCCAGCTATATATTGCCTCCAGACGTTAATCAGGTCAGTCATTGAAATTGAATTAGTAATTTGATTAGTCCGCCTTCAGTAAAACTTTCTTTCCAGGGGCACAATTTGCTTGTATACATATCGAGCTGTACTTGTGGGTTGTTTGTTGACAGAAGCCATATTGAAAGATAAATTAAATTTACTGGCGTGAATTATAACTTCAAGATAGGTCTTGTTATGTTCTTTAAAACTACATTGTAGAAATATTTGAATAGCAACTCTCTATAGACACACGCTTACTACCATTGAAGTCACAGATCCCAGCCGGTCGTTTATGCGCATCTTGCTCAGTGTATATGGTTTCGCTCGAACAAGAGGGACAGTTTGTTCACAGATCGTCAAGACAACTTGTTACACACCACGTCTAATTATATTTTCAAAATATACTGGTCTACAGTGACAGTAAATGTAACATGCTTTACACCCTGTATGACCTGATAATACATAATTCATAGGTAGATGGACGTGTTTACTAACAATTGAATGCAATATGTATTGAATACTAAAACACGGTTAATTAGTTAAGGTTTGTTTTAACATTGAGAACCGTATTTTATCGTTTGCATTAATTAGTTTAATCCCAGTATAAATAATATTTCCTTAACATAATTACTTTCGACACCCAATTTGTGATGTTATTCATCACCGTACGGGTATCTTTCAGAATATGCACAGGAGCCTTTCTGTGTGTGTTGAAATTGCAACTACAATAGCAGAATGGTGAATTAGTTAGTTTGCGTACTTAGGGCAGTTAATGATCAACATACTTATTGATGATTTTTATCTACAGCTTTACACAATGTAGTTGTACCGATATATCATTATTCAGTAAATAAAGTATGTACTAAAGAGTACTTGAGCAGATATTGTTCATCAACATAAGGAGATTGTATACATTTTCTGTGAATCAAAATATACGAAAACGTGTAAAACACACGAAAAGTTAAGTGTGCCATATAAAGATCAGATCTATTAGATTAAGCTTGTGTACATGTATATGCATAATGATTGAAATATGGCACCCTTAATTGTATATTGTTCTTTCCATCAAATAATATTACTATGCGATTTATTTAATTTTATAAACTAAATCTTTCAAAGAAAGAACTTGGTTGTTAGATTGGCGATTTCGATATAGTTTAGAGTGAGCAAAATTTCCTTTGCGATGTAATTCCGACTTAGATACATGAGCTTCGGCAGGCACCAGGAACAATAATTTCTAGTATATATCCAATTACTTACCTAGAAGCGATGACCCTTACCTAATGTATTCCGAAGCCCATTTTAAAATCGGGCAAAAATACTCAGTTGTACAAAAGCTTAAGCTGCCTAGGTTTCTAACAAAACAGGATTAAACAAGTCATCTTTATCATTATTTGGGTGTACATTCAAGCTGTTTTTCAACTTCGCGATGTTAATAAATTACATTATACTAATAATTGAGACTCACAATTGAGCTACGTCTCAGAATAGGGTTTGTTTATTTCCAGAGTATTAGACATATAGGTAGTTGCTCTATTTAGCTTTTTGACAAAACACTGCTTATGTTCTCTTATTGTATTAGATTGCAAAAATTCTAATTATTCCAATTCTTTTTTAAATTCATTTAAGAAGTCTAAAATTATAGTGATAATTAGATATACTCTGATAACTTATAGATTAGATCTATTCAGAGAGATAATTAAATTGTGTTCAACTTGGAAACCTATTGGCAATATATTTTATTGGCAGTAATAACTGAATCATGATTCTATGAGTTTGGTTTGAATATAATGTATATGTTATGCGCAATATGAGAATTCCCAAAACGCGCAAGACGATTCTAGAATTGTACCCAATTCTTATAATGCGCAGAACATATATATTGTACTGGCATCTTGGTCATTGTTGGAAATGTTGCATTGTATTTTTAGTGCGAGTATTGTTTTTACGATTAGCAATATAATAGATGAGCCTTCATGGTGGTGTAAGTTGGCTTTATTGTCCCATCTCATTATATTGATTACAATAATTGAGTTTATTTTAAAATAATTTGATTACAATACAATTCTGAAATATTTGTTATTTCACAGTGTCATCAACGTAACAATTTTACTTTCATTTATTGTATTCATAAAATATTAATGGCGAATTATAACTATTGATTTCTACTGATACAAGAGGAGTTTGTTAGATTTATTAAAATAATATATTTTATTGTTGATAGTTGTCAAATATCAAAATCACAATATAGACCACATCGGCTTTGCGGTCGCATTCGCACCCAGCCCTAACAGACGAAAATGGTCAGGTCGGGCTAAATGTATACAAAAGCTTCCAAAAACAATAAATGCTTTTTTATTTCTAGACGACTAATGCTATTTTCTGTTGCAATGATCGTATTGCCACCTTCATTGCATAATGCATTCATGGCACCGTTCAAATCTCCAATGCTCGTTTTGAATCGTGTTACATCGTCATTACTGATCATCGTACATTTGACTACTTTTCTCATATATCTTTATAGTAATGAAGTTAAACAAACTAGAATATGCAGCCATCAGTACAATTACAAACGTGCGCGCAGTTTATTTGTTTCATGAATTTTGCTAAATCAAAGTTTGACACCAGTGCTTAATTCCCGACAGAAACCTTCTATATTTGCATAAAGATGTGATTAATTGTCTAGGTGTGCCAGTTACAGTAACATCTCGTTAACCTATGGTATCACCATTTATTATCGCAATATGTTGATTAGTGCTGCAGCTTTGGATATGACTATTAGAGATGTCTGAAGGAGTTATACATAGATGTATACATGGAAATATCTGTATTTCAGATCAAGAAACAGTAATCGAAACTTCTTTCATTGAAGCCCATCATAACAGTTATTTTTCATTAATCATATAGCATTGTTATTCTATCGGCTTAAACATTTCCCGATTTTCATTTGGATGGCCAATATAGTCACTATACGTGTACACGACTTAACCGGTTAATTACCAGTGGTCCAGACAAGGGCTCAACCAGGGACCCCTCGATCCTAAAGCGCACGCCCTACATCTAGGCCAACGAACATTGTAATATATAAAAACAGGAAAAAGTCTCAAGCCGAGAAAAACGCGGTTTTATAACTCACATTAATTGCAGTATCGAAGCAATATTTTGCGTACTATTATTACAGAGTAACAGACATTGACAGAACTGTCTATCATATTTTATAAATTGCAATTAATGCATTATGTTTAATAAATTCAGTCAAATGTCTTCGATTATTTGTTAGCTGTAATCCAAACTTCGGTAGATTTGCGATATGAATATTGATGTCTTAATCGGCAGCAGTCTTAAGGTCAGACTAATCGAACCGCTGGCACTCTCGGAAAACTAGTTTATGTGCGTAAAATGAGTGTAAATACGACTTATTGTGTTTGGTCATGTTTTATCCAATAGAAACTGTGTAATATACCAGTTCAATCACATATTCACACATCACCCATTTATATAGGACCCTGAGTGGACCCCTGATGAAACAAATGGATTTTATTAAGGCAGATAATCAAATGATTATGGTTTTTTGTGTAAATATGAAATTAAAGTAACGATATACAAAGCTGGAACACTCTTCCAAAAGACATACGTAAACAATTTAATTATTCCAACTGAGAATATTGTTTTTCTTTCAAGTGATGCAATATGTACAAAGTAATCTATTTACTCTGGTTCGAAACCATAATACATACACCTGCCACTCAAAACAACAAACCAGAGCAGGTTTGTAATTAGTGAATCTATCGCCTGATCTAACAAACATGTTGGTCCCCTATGCCCATGACAATACTAACTTCAGCGCAATGGATTTTAATAACATTAACTCATGTCATCGGTATGGAAATAGTGACCATACATGCAGTACCCCTACTTCAATATCGATTGTAAATAAGTTGTAAGTATTAGTCTGATTGGGGCATTGTGCTCTGCAGAACAAAATGAATATGTCGATTGCCTAACCAAATGCATCTATCTATAAAGACATTGTACTAAAGCATGAGTTATATTGTTCAGAATAACATAACATCGACTGTGTTGAGAATAGACATGAACTCCCAACATGGAAGTTGGTTAAATTGTTCATTCATGGCAATGTAGATGTGTTTTTAAAACCATCGATACTCCACCATATTCGTTAGAAAAAAACAGCTATAAAATGCCTGCATGCAAGGCAATACGAACATTTTATCATTCTTTAAATTATCATTTTCAGTCCATTTCAGTTGCATTTGTCCCTTTAATTTATATACAGAGATGCAAACAAAACAATGATTCAAAACTATTGAGGTAATCCGTTTAAAGTAAATTATACTATTATAGAATTAGATACACGTATACTAAGGTACATGTTTAAATTTGCATACACGTGATATACGTGCATGTTTGGTTTGGTACACAATAGCTTTGCACTGAACATGTATTTCTTACACACAATATCAACACTTGATGTTTATAATGTGCCAATGCAAGAAAGGGCTCATAGAAACATGCATTGAGAAATAAACCCCATGACTTGAATCAGTTAACCGGCGAGCAAGTCGATTCACCGAAAAAGATGTCACAATACCAATACATTATATTGACATAATTATGAATCTCTAATACATTTTAATACCACTGTAACACACCTCGTCTGTGACATGCCCCGATATCTGATTGACAGTTTTATTGTAAAACTGCCTGATAACAATTGACAACCTGTCAATGATGCTATGCTACGTTAGATTTAACAAATTGTATTCACACAATGTAATTCCTGTTTGATCTTCCTGGATCATTTATTAACACTGGGTAGTAGACATTGGTCAGTGTAGTAGACAACTTGAACCAATTGTCTGAATAATATGTATCTATCAGATTCACGATCTGTCTGAGATTTTTGATATTTGTCGATTCACAACCTACATCGTTAGAATGTGACGCATCAAAATATTGAATGACCACGTTATACAAGGAACAGTGGTTAGCTATATTAATGAATTATTATTTAGTGTCTCATGATAAAAATGTGGAATTAGATAACCACGCGCGTTCTTTCACTTTCCAGTTGTTGAATTACTAGTGGAGATTTGATATAACACTGCTACACAGCATGAAACAACCTAAATGTACATCGTCATTTGCCTATTGTTCCTCTATCAATGAAGACTGATGTTTGCTATGTAGACACAAATATGTTCACATTTTACTTTTAATGTGTAAGTTTTCGATAGATGACTACCGTCGATTTCCGATTTCTTAGAATGTATTTTGATTACACGCTTCTTTGCGGTACCTATTGCACTGGGTAGACCGTCTATTTTAGAACTGGTAAAACCGTTACCTTGATTTTGAAGTAAATAGTGATTTTCTATCTACCAACTTGTGATCCATTAACTTCAATTAGCGCACTGTATGCCTTAAGGGTTGCCACATTCAGATTGACATCAATTTCTTGGAAAAGATTCCCGGATGAAATAAAATAGCCGTCTCAAAATTTAAATTGTCAACTTAAAAACTGGTACCAGCTATTTTGTTTAATTGGAGAATCGTTTTAAAGAAAATGATAACAACCTGTACGTGGTAAACCTTAAGGCAAACGGTGCTCTAGATGAGGTTTATGGATCATAAATTGTCTGATAGAAAATCAGATATTTATCAAGTCAAAACCGAAAGTCATCCGTCCCAAGTAACGGGTTTTCCAGTTCTAAAAATAGAGGGTAAACCAGTGTATTTACCACAATACAATTAATGGCAGATTTTACGACAGGAGCGACCACGTTTTGTGGCATTTTCAATAACGTATTATACATAATTTTACTATCAAATTGTTATTATTACCATTAAATTTTAACATAATTATACACACATACTGATGAGTGCAATACAGAGAATACGACATACTAATGTTTGCTATTTTAATGCTAAGTTTGATTAATGTCTCCGTGAAAATGGCATTATAAGAACGGACAATGGTGCCAGGGCGTTTGGATAAAACAAGGATTTAGGCAAATGGTGCGGTCGAAATCATCCAAACTGAAACAGGTCTGACATAGCAAAATATGTAAGGAACTGGTGAATTTCCTTAGAAAGCGGACAACCCTCTAAAACAGCACCATAAATAACAAAATGAGTAAAGACATGTTTGTATATATTGTCAATGGCAATCACCAAATCTTAGTGTATAGAGGAAATAAAAAGAATACATTTATCCAAATGAACCGTTCATGATTAGATATCAGAATAATTTGGTGTGTCGGCATTTATATCAGAATATAAAAAAGCAAACCAGCAGCACAACCAGGTACGTCCTCAATAGGTCCAATGACAATGAATATGTATTACTTAAGCCCAATATTGAATATGTTTGCCGTACATAATGAATTAGAGTATGCATAACCAGAATCCATGACTATTGCTTGACATACTACACAGTTTTGTTTCGCAAACTCCCATATTGCATGGCACACTACAAAATCTTCATTTTCCCTGCAGTCAGATTTCAGATAAAGAGTCCTCACTTATGTTCCTAATTAGTTTGTATAATTAAATAAACACTAATTACTCGCGTCTTTGATCCAATCGGTAAATGCACATACTATCTGAGATGAAGTTATCACCAGTTTTAATCTAGGCATATCAAACAACAACTACAGTTTCAGTGTCAAATGAACTACAAACACCATGTTATGGTAGTCTCCAATCATTACTTATTTCCTGTTTAAATGCGAACATACACCCGAGGAAATATAGGGAGCGTCAGTTACGACATCAAATCAGATTAAATGTACTCTGTCACTGCAGTGAACCATATAATCATTATAAATGACTGTATACAGTCTATTAATGAGATTTTCGAAAGTGTGCATTATAACCTTCAATCTGGATAATTACATACCCTGCCAATTATCACATATCGGTCAACGTGTAGTGCTTTCGGATCATGTGGTATTGAAATACTACATAACATTATGCTATTTTTTGGTTCTTCGGCGAAAAATTGTAAAACATGTTTTCGGTTAGTGTCTCCATCGGTAATAAATAACAATGCCGTTGGGTCAGAATGAAATGCCTTGCATTAAGTTAACGTCGTCCAAGATATCAATTTATTATTATTATTATTATTATCAGGTCAATATTGTTATCACACACAGAGACATCACATGTATTCATTACATTACATAGCAACAATTTTGTGACGATGAGTATTGATGGGCAAACGATGATAAACTCTCCTCTTTTAAGAACTACCGTTTAATACCTCAGGTAAATGTGTAAATGAGGTTGCGATTTCCAACCTCTTCAAAAATATTGATTTTGGGAACACCATATTTAATTCAGAGCAGATATTTGTTAGAAAAAATGCGAGCAAATATGTTTTGCTTGATGATGTTGCATCATATGTGTATTGTAACGTATTAAAAGTTAGGTCTGTATATGTCTATGAAAGACTTTCATTTTGGGGTAAAACCTTCACAATATACAAGCTAAGCATGATTTTTTGGAATCAGTAACACATATCACCATTAACAGCTTTATTGGATAAAAAAAGATTGTGCTCGGTATTTACAATATCAAAAATCATCTTTCAGGCTGTTGCGTAAAATCCGATATTTTGGGCAAAATCAGATTTTAAAAAATCCAAATTTCTAGGGCTCTTTTCAGTTGTCAGGCCGCTCAAGCACCCTTTTACATTTTAACTTTCCCTGGTCATTGGGCTATATGTACCTATGGAAACCTACGCTAGTGTCTCCATGTGGGACTATTTCATTCTTGTGGGTGTGACAGTTAACATAGATCTGCTACGCCCAGGAATAGACACTTTCCTTACATATACCATTTACACCATGTTTGAGTGGAACATGTGGGTCTTGTTCAGAGAAATTAGCCTGTGGTTCAGACGCGGTTCGAACCCGAGACCTCTAGGTTCCAAAGCACGCACACTACGTCTAGGCAACCGCTCTCCACAGTTATCATCAATTTGAACATATGTTGGGGGAAAACGTTTGCGTTCCTATTATTTAAGAAATAAAAATCTGTTCGCGTTTATTGTTGGTGAATAAAACACGGGCAGGAGTTCGGATGTGGAAAAATTAAATCACGAGTGCGTAGCACGAGTGATTTAATTTTCCGCATCCGAACGAGTGCCCGTGTTTTATTCACCGACAATATACAAGAACAGAGTTTTTATTTCGATTCTAAATACGATAATATCCCGCACTATTTAACTGCGCGCATTCCATTTTCACCCATTTGACATTGAACATAATTCCATCATGAAATTGAGTGGCTTATTAGCTGGTACAATTACCTCCCTCGTTAATGCAAACGACCTTCGTAATTTTCTGAAGGAAATACCACAATTTAAACATTGAAACAATTTTAATAACACGAGTATATTGTCTATTTCATAAAATGAAAAATATAAATGTATTGATTATCAGGAGCTTTAATAAAACTTGGTTTCTAGAGTATATTGGAGTTTCTAAAAATAGATGCGTCATAGATGTAACACTGGATTCTCGTGCAACTCGCCTTGTCATCGTGACTCGTAGTAAATTTTACTATAATGTTTACGTTCATTCATTCATAAATATGTCACGTGATACAGGGCGTAAATAGAAACAGCCAATTTGATAGGTATGTTTTATGGGGGTAATAAAACATGGTTAGGTCCGCTCTATATTTAAACGATTAATCCGCAGATCGTGTTAGAATTGAACATAAATTATAATGGCAAATCATTAGAAAATACTTTGATAAAAACAATCATGTATGAATACCTTGTGCTTATTACTTTGAGTTTTTGAATAACAAATGGAATACAGGTATATAAACTATTTACTCAGCACCGACGCAGTTTTGTTCTTTGTATACTTGAGTGCAACCAAATAACAACTCTGAAAAACAAATGAATTCCCCTATTAGTCCTAAATAATGGAGTGAAAAAGGCATCCGTAACATGATAATCGCCTACTGCAAGATGTACCTAGTTTAATGCAATTAACAAACACAATAACAGAAACGTGTTATATAGAAGTAGGTCAAGGTATTATTTATTTGAATGTTTGCGTGGAAACTTTCTCTAGACTTTAGTCTACATAATATGGTAGTGGTTAATTTGAAAGTAAGGACAAAGTAGATGTTATTCGGAGAAACAACATTGTTGTTCGTAACCCGGAAACTTCTTACATATTACCTACATAAATTGTCAAACTAGTACAGATACATTATCATCAACAGTAACATAGGATTTCATAGGTGAATCTGGTACAGTTTTGGGAATTACCTTACGTTACTGATTTATTTTTCAGCACCAGCTATGTATCCGAACACATTTACAAGTAATTGTGGCTGTTGTAAATTTCACAAACGATAAGCGATAGGATTATAATGAACTTGACTAGAAGAATGAATTTAATATATACATACAGAGGATGTTTATTGATTTGGATGTAATATCGAATTTTATTTCACCGAGTGATCATAGAATTTGTTTTCATACGAATGGCTTAGCCATGAATGCAAATATAATTTTCTGCTATCACGAGTGAAATAACGAGTTGTTAACTGAGACATGGTGAGTATTACACAAATGACTTGATATTCCCGTGTGTAGACATCATGAAGCATGCATAATCTTAACTAAGTCGACCGTTGTTTCAAAAATTTCATCATCGTACGGTCTCTAGCATCTTTACATAGACATATCAGCAACCCGAATCGCTTTAAAAACGCTCCACGAAATTTAATTCCAAAACAAATGAGACTGAGATCTATTTTCGATAGATAAGCGATATTAGTATTAAGGTCTAAGACAGTAACAGTCTTAAGTCCAGACAAATAAAATATCTGGTACTAATCGAACAAAAACTGTAAGTGTGCGGAGAATGAGCATGGGTAAGATTTATAGTGTTTAACCATTTTCATCAAATATGGTTTTTTTTTAATACATCTAATTAATCACATTATTTACCTATTATCTATTATTGAGACAACCTTGGTGGTCCCAAGATGACACAAATGGATTTTATTGAGACAGATAATCAAATGATAATTGTTTTCTGTGTAAATATTAAATTAGAACAATGATCTACAAAACTCATGTACATTTTGTACTCTCACAAAAGACGTACGTAAACACACGTATCATTTCAAACATATAATTTTTCTTTCACTTAATGTATTATATACCAAGTAATCTATTAAGGGTGTGTCGTAAAAGCCTATCTAACTATCGATAGTTGGTTTGTTATTAGTTAATAGACACGCTTATCTGACAATATCTGTCAGACAAATATGCTACAGTGTAATAGCAATATTTAACTTCTATAGCGTTTCTGTAGCTCAATGTAGTTCAATGGTTAGTGTGTTTTTCGCGTGATCTGGCGATCCTGGTTTGTATTTCAAAAGTAGAGAATTTGTTTATTATAGTGTCACCACTATTGAAAGGTCCACCCAATTTATTTATGAAGCACCTATTTTTCTTGCACACATTACCTCACGAATCCCTTCTGGTATTGGCCGGACGCCTGTCAGAGATGTGCATACACATGTATGGTAACCATAATTTAACTAGCTTTCGGCTCCCTAACCGATAGCATCAGTTCTAACAATGCTTCCGTCGGGATTCGAACCTTCGACCTTCCACTCCGAAGACAGACGCCTTAACCACACGGCCACGGTACATAAGTACTTGTCATTCAAATGGTATAGATATATTTGGTATGGGACCCCTACTTCAATATTATATTGTAAATCAAAGCTTTGAATAACTGTTAGGCTAGACGGGGAATTATGCTCTGTGCAAAATAATGAATTTGGTGAATCAAAGGGAATGTCCTTCGTCGCGTATAAATAATGTTCGAAAATACAATTGATTGATTTTATGAAGATACTGGACATGTATATGGATATAACCTGGATATAACATAACATTGGCTGTGTTGAGAATAGCAAAGAACTCCCAACATTGTAGTGTTGTTGAATAGTTATTGCACGGATGCACTTGTCAGTCTACAGCTTAATTAAATTATATCTACAAAGCAAGATTTTGCATGTGTAAGCAATATTAAAAGTGAATAATGGTTAAAGAATGATGCAATAATTCAGAACAACGGATAGATTTCGTTTAGTTAAAGTATCTACAATTAGACACAGTTGTACATTTGTATGTACATGTTTGGAACACACAATATACAAATAATATGTATATAATTGGTTAATTTTCGTACTTATATCACAATATTACATGTATCCTAATATAGAAATGTATTTTACTAGGTTACTTGTCAGTCTAAGTTAAGAAAGTAGCAATGGAGATCGAAGAAACTAGCAGCGTACATCGATGGGTTGAATCCGACTATTGGAATAAACTGTCAGATTCAAATACATCATATATGTGAGCATTATGATGACCTCGGTTATATTGTGAACAGACATTTTAGCAAAAAAGAGATATGTTTTACTACGTTGTACTACTAGAATGGTACTGATGGAAGACAACGTGTCGATGGTCAAGCTAGCTGTTGCCCATAATGTGCTCAGTTGCTTTCCGAAAAGACGTCTGACGTTCTAAAGTCATTGGCATTATATGGTGCCTTAGGGAGATTGAGAAACACATTTTGTAAGTGTATGGGTATGTGTTTGTGTAAGGTACGTTTTAAAATTTCGTCACCACGCTGCGCGTAGTTTGCACTAATACAGAACAAATAGAACATGCAATAAGAACGATGTTTTAGAGCAGTGCACTACGTCACTGATCCTGAATCATAAGGTATGTGATTGTGCAATTCGAAAAAGTGTCAAAAGGAACTAAATGTGTATGTGTCGTCCTGGATTGTATGCAATTCCCCTATGACATTTCGTTCTGGAAACTGGCTTACAGAATTCGCTATAATAGATCGTAACGAACTAGACTGGTATTAATTAATAACATGCTATACATTGTCAAGTCCTAAACATTGCTTTCACATTTAATGCATGGTGTGGTAACTTTGTAATCGATGGTTCGAAAACAAAATCATCCTATATTAACACAGTTTGCAATATCATCAAAATGAGCAATGTATGAATAAATACTTATCATGGATTAAACGGTAATTGAAGCCTGATAAATGCGACCGCAATTAACCCTGAGCTACTACAGGCTTGCATATCTGACATGTTTATGATTTGATCAGATCATATTGTCTAACGTGGAAATTACATATATTTGGAAGACTTGATGCATAGACATCTAAACATTCTTAGGTTCGTGTACTAGACTGTTTCCAATAAAACAACGCACCATATCACACTGTTTATTAACATCCAACTACAATGTATCTGTACCATCATATTTACTATAAGAAGAGTAAATCAAGAGCAGTGATATGTAAAAATGAACAACGTAGTATTTTATTCTAAATCAGATCGTAAGATGAACTAACAATTAATCGGGAACGTAACTTTACCATTAACCCTGAGTTCCCATACTCATTCACTATGTTCACGCGGCACATTCTGCATTTTTGTAACGATATAAATTGTTAATTTGCCAATATTCTTTCTCAGACAAATAATGAATCTGATAGATATATATTACTGCGACAATTGGCTCAAGTTGTCTACTACACTGACCAGTGTGTGTGATATCACATGCTGCTAAATGATCCGAGGAAAATCAAACAGGAATTATACTGTGTGAAATACAATTTGCTGAAGCTAGGGTAGCATCACAACATTGCCACGTTGTCAGTTGTTATCAAGCAGTAATACAATCAAATTTATCAGATATCGAGACGTGTAATGGATATTTGTCAAGCTGTAAAATATTACATTAGTATTCATATGTTAGCATTTAGCATTTCAACATTTTCAGATGCCTTGACATAAATGCAATATTTGATAAAAAAATTTACTTTTAACATATGTGACATCATGAATTGGCCCAAGAGTAGACCGGCTTATCATAATAATGGATGCTGCAAGTTAGTTAACGTCACTCATGTAAACGTCACTCCACTATCTCCGTTTTTTATAATCATTACAATTTAAGTTAGGATGACCAGCTATTTTAGACGGAAAATAACAAC
Organism: Spisula subtruncata; assembly: GCA_963678985.1. Lineage (NCBI taxonomy): Eukaryota > Metazoa > Mollusca > Bivalvia > Venerida > Mactridae > Spisula > Spisula subtruncata. Next base: position 27,925,810 of record OY787665.1, read on the forward strand.
TTAAATTGTGGTGCGAATGGACTTATAACAAGGGGATGCTATGCATTCATCCTTCCTTACAAATTCTGAAAATGTTGCATATCTCAACGCAAGCAAGGTTAAGTTTTATCCGGAAAACATCATGAAGTATACCTTATAATGTCATTGTCGCACTGAGTATTATTATTATACATTATTAGGAAATGTAAAGTCAGTCCCGGTATCTTTCTATATATTGATTGCGGCTTGGCATAAGGTAAACTCTGGGAAATTAACTCATCACATTCATTTAAATGCAGAGCATTTTCCCGATAGTGTTTAGAATATATTAAAACCTTAGCTATACAATACAGATCGAATTAAGGGTACCAACTATTTAAACCATTACATGTGTTAGTGTAATCAACTATCGTTATATTGAATTTAAACAACGTAATTAACATAGGGGTCCAACACACTTGTATTTGTTAGATTAGGTGATTTTAACTAATTACAAACATTTACTCGTTTGTTGTGTTGAAGGACAGGTGGGGGTAATTTTGTTTTCTACCGAGAATAACAGATGACTTTGTATGTAAAGTATAACTGACTACAATGAAATTCTCTATTGGGTTGGAAAAAATGTTAACATTAGTCTGTCTTTTGGGAAAGTGCACCAGCTTTGTAGATCGTTACTTTAAAGGGACTCAACTGTAATTGGTAACTTGCAAAATTTATAAAAAAGCTCTCTTAAGATCGCATTGTTTTGGCTTGACCTACATAATACATTTCTATACGAATCTAATCTTATTCAAATAGAAGAAAAAATTATCGCATAACGTCGGTTTATTAAATGTAAATTCCAAAATGACTAACGTATTCAATTATAAATTCAACGTTGTGTAGCATAGTGTGGTGTTTAAACACCTAGAAAAGCCGTTACCTAATTAACGGACGGTCACACATGTTCGGTACTTTTCATCAAGAGCGCCTTTGATCATAATGTCAATTGTAAGAATACTTTATATATTTGTTAAACATGGCTTTGTTACTAAAACGTCTACAAAAACGTTAAATGGAGTTTAGTTCGTTTAATTTCATAGTTACACAAAAACATTATTATCTGATTATCGGTCTCAATCGAATGCATTTCCGTCATCATGGGTCCAATGAAATTATTTCATTTACAGATAAAGTGTAAATATGTGATTTATCTGATGTATTACACTCTTTTTTTGATAAAAAAGAACTAAATACTTTATTAAGTATTATTTACGTTCATTCCCAGCGTATAAACAATTTTTGTAACTGGAAGTGTTATGATTAGGGCTGATATTAAGACAAATGTGGCTAAGACATAATGTGTCAAATCGCAAATCTATTTCAGAAAGAATTTTATCCATAAAGCTATTGCAGAAGAAGAATTGCAATTAATAACATGCAAAAGAGGAATTATTGACAGAAATGCCAATGGCTATTACTGTGTAATACGTTAAACATTGCTTTGCTCCTTAAATACTTCTCTACATTAATCGTTTACATTCCGCGCATCTTTTAGCTGGATTTGTGGTTTGTCTTGAATTTTGTGTTGAGTGCTGATATTTAAACTAAAACTGATTTTGCTAATGACAAAGGAAAATGACGATAAAAGTAGTACAGGAAGAAGGAATATTACAAACATAGTTTTGACCCACAAAGTATTTTCAAGTAGTGCAGGTAAATGTTCCACCTAAACTAAATTTGCTTACATGGATAAAAGGGTCAGGCATATAACCACACAATCTCAATGAAAATTTACGGAAGATTCATGGAGGTTCTAAGCAGTTTGTAAACACATGTTTGATATAATTGGTTTAAGCTTTGTTCGTGAGAAAATGCATGTATGCATTTACATTTAGGTATGCATTTGACTTTATGAGATTAACATAAATATGTTCATTGTTCGGCATTTACATAAACTCGATATGATTAAGTATGAATCGAGCAACGGGGTACTACATTTTTGTAAGATATTAGTGGTACGCTATTATAATAGCCGTTTAACCTGTTACATATGCAGTCGCATTAACAGCACCTTGACATCTTGAAACAAAAAATGTTTCTACCGAGAAAAGCAATCTATCAAGTGCAAAATGGGGTTAACCTCATACAGTGTTTGCTGTAATTATAGATCGTATCGACCACACATGTGCCATTGGTTATAACCAAAGGGTCAAACAATAATACTATTTGTCAATCAATTCAACGGGGTTGGTATAGCGTAACATATGATAAGGGCCCATTTGCTAGTATATCGATTATAACATGTTCAAGATCCACGGAGTAAGACATGAGAGACGAGTGTCGTTCATCTAATTGTGTCCCTCATTGGCGTCCGGGCGACTATGTTAACGTTAGAAACATGTAAACGCTGAAAATGAGATGCATCTTCATCGAACTAGGACATCGTATATTCTTTAGTGTTATGGTGGAAATCTGTAAGGTTTTAGGTCATCCAAAAAACAATGAAACAGTCATTAACATCCAGCTCTGATTATTATAACCCGGACACTACATTGTGTTGCAGAGTTTGCCAATATATCATAACAACGCTATTTAATACTTTTCAACAATAATGTTTAAAACGATTTCAAGCTGTGGTTGTGCTGCATCTGAAATGTAGACATCTGCAAGTTTCCTCTACGTATATGTCTCTCAGACATCTCTTGTGATCACACTCATATTGTGAGTTCATTTTTTGTACTTTACCAACTCGCTCTCATTTTGATACCGATAAAAAGGATGACAACATTAGTTAACGAGTTAATTGTTACTGTCACGCCAAGACAATCACCCACATCTTTAAAAGTACAACAGTTTTTATACCAAGCATTTTAAATTTTCTTGCAGTCATAATTAAAATTACGTTTTAATTACATAAATCTTTTGTCTGAAATTAAGCAAATTAATTAAGCAAAAACAATTAGACAAAATGATGTTTGAAGGGTAGGATAGTTCTTACAGATCAAACTCCTAGAACAAAATAACCTACATGTAGTCTACACAGGAATACGTAATGAGTGTGTTGATTTATCAAGCCTGACATCGCCAAAAATTATGAACATTGTGGAAATGGTATTACTATCAAACCTGTATCAGCAAATAGTTCAATGGTTGGAGGTGACATGCTGGGTGAACTCGGGAGTTAACTTAATGAACGCAAAGTCGTACCCAAAGTACATTACAATGAGCAACCCGTATCAGTATTCTCAAGTAAAGGTTGTTCGTAAGCAATGTACAGTCTAAGACGAATGGTTCGGTTCAATGGTTCTAAAGCGAGAGCATTAAAACATTATTCGACATAGTCGTTCTTTTATTAATATCCCTTATCAACAAATTCGTATCGGGATTATATACCTCTTCAAAGTTGGTAATAGTCGACCGATTCTGTTGACAGGCAATTTTAATACGGCGACAAATAAACCTGAACACAATCGTGGGAATACTTATATACGACATGAATTGACCAAAATCTGATATACTGCCCTTAGCAAATGTACCATGCAGTAATTTTATGTTGTAGTTAATTTACAGCTGTTTGGTCAATGTGTTTGTTAGTTTGGCGATTTCTACGACGTGACGTCAAATTTGCCCCGGGTAGCCATTACTGCTGTTACTATGACAGCAGTGACATTTGTACGACTCACCCTCATGTGTATGATTCATGATACAATATGTATCATGAATTGTTCTACTTAAAGGCAAAGTTTGAAGTTATTTGAACATACGGTCAACTTTATAGAGCGATTTTCCTGGGACTTTTGAAACGCCTCTCTTATATAACGAGATGAGACAAAAGGCTAGATTGAACCCCATGAAAACTCAAATATCGTATTGATAATTACTGCAACATGTAGCATTCACCTCACAGAAAATTGCAACATACTAAGTAGTTTAAATTGAAACCTTAACACCGACAGCCCTGGGATGAAGACGAAATATACGAATGCAGGATCTTCCAACCATGTGTTTACCCGATTGAGTTATTCCTGCTAATACAAAATATTACCAGTATGTTTTCACGTTAAACACACTTCAATTATCATTCTGAATGGATATAATCAATAAATTTACAGACTTAATATAATTATTACTCTAACTCTAGACTTCTGCAATGAATTTAGGACGAATTGGAATAATTAGAATTTCAATAGTTTGCAATCTAAACAATGAACGAACTGAAACATACGTTTGTCAAAAGGTTATCTAGCATTAGTTCAGCCACATACTCTTGGGAATAAATTAAACCTACCCTGAGACGTTATTCAGATGGGAGTTTCAACTACAAACAAAATCAGTAGTATAATGCAATTTATAAATGTTGACGAAATTATAAATTCCGATTGAAAATACACCATGCGAATTGCAACGATGGTGTTTCTGAAACTAGTTTTATTAGAATCGTCGAGACGTGACTCTAATGTTTTAGTTTCAGTCAACCTTCTAAAAATAAAGAAAATGCATTGCATAATTGCTACAAAATGCAATCTATGTTTCGCAGCAAATACAATATTCAAATCTAGTAGATACATTTACTAGTAATTCATCCTTCATTGAAGTCATCAGTATAAATACCCTTCTAAATAATGTCAATTAGGTCACTTGGCTAAATGTAAATGTATAATATATAACTAAATTATAACTTCAAGTTTACCCAAAATACTTCCAAGTATATGCATTTAGAACATAACATTTGAGCTTATCAATCGCAGTTTGTATACATTATTACACTTGTAGACTCTTTTTTTCCATTATTGTAAACTAGGTCAAGTCGCAAAAATGACTCCTTAAGACGTATTAACGTAAGGTCACTGTCCTTGGTGTTTGGACTAGGTTAAGGGGTGGTTGTGCCTCATTTGGTCGCCGTTTCATTCGGCAATAACCGCTATTATATACTTTCTTTGTGAAAGTGTGTCATCCTGCATTTATCGGCGGGGTCTTGGATTTTTAACTGTTTCTTCGTCTTATGTGTGGGCATTGCTCAGTGTGGTTACTAAGAATATGTTATAGTATGTCCCAATTTATTCCTACCTTGCCCATTATTTAACTAGGTCAAGTCGTAGTTGTGCCTCTTCTGGTCGCAAAACGTTAGGTTAGTGTCCTTAGTGTTTTAAACTAGGTCACGCACCGGAGTTTTTGTGCCTCATTTGGTCGCCGTTTTGGCATGGGTTTGTGTGGGCGTTGCTCAGGGTAGTTGTGTCGTGGTGTTACTGATTTCTGTGCTCGGCTGGTTAGGTTGAATGCTACCTTCTCTGTAGGATTTTCTCATACCTTTTTTGTAGAAGTTACAAATATGATTGTGCGATGGTTCAACTAGTATATTCACATATTCCTTGTATAACGTTTCAAGCTGTATATTCCCATGAAACACTTGCTTATATTACGAACCACTAAGTATTGTAGTTAAGAATGTGCCCGTCTTCTAACAATTGTTTCAAATAAGAGAATAATGTTTAGAAATGAATGTTGTTTGATTGGTTTACAACAAAGTGACAATATGCATATATAATTATGAATATTGACTTCGTATGTTGATTGATTATAGGCAGTGAATATTGAAGGTGGGACCTGGTGGGTGGACCTAATTAAAACATATGCCGACCGCGGTTTGTGACAAACCACGACTGTACATGTATAATCACCACGTACTTTTAGATATTTTATGTACTTTATAATTGACTATAACGGTATCTCATTGATTGCTTAATTTGAGTTGGTTTGTCGATTTGTAAATAATAAGAAATGATTTTTTCGATTAAAGGCTTAAAGAACAATATAGGAACAACATCTACATTGAAGTTGAAATTCCTGTTACATAATTTCATTATATTCCATTGCAGTAAAATATCAATAAACAATCGAAGTTAGAAAGAGAATAATCCCAAAATGAACGTGCCACGCTATACAACTTTAATATAGTTTGGAAGATCGTTTCTGTCAACAATCAACTCTCATAAACATCTTTCAGCTCGATATGTATACGTTCACAACTTCACATTGTGCCCCAGGAAGGAAAATTTAACTGAAGGCGGACTAAACAAATTACTAATTCAATTTCAGTGACTGACCTGATTAACGTCTAGAGACAATATATAGCTGTATATTTCATATTGGTTTATGGAAGTCACGTCCTGGAAGAGTCATTAGTGAAGTACAATGTATACGAGCTTCTTAATCTCCACTATGGGTATCTGGAATATTCAACAACAAGTTTTCAACAGCTCTGGAGCACATATTACCTAGTAAATCACCAATAGATTTAGCATTTTACATCCCACGATTTGACAATGACGATGTCGTACATATGAAGATGTTTTCGTCCGGTTCCTTGTGGAAGTGTGACTTATTATTTGTAGGAAAGTACTTGCACGTTGATCATAAAATTGTTATCTACTTACCGTGTGCAAATTAATAAATCATTTGAGGTATATAGCATCAGAGACACAAAGACAAGGATAGTGTACATACATAATGGTATAATGGTTCGGTCTCGATGTCTGAGATTGCCACTTAGATGTTGCATAGCTCTTTTCACATGCATTTCAAACGATATTGTATTCAATCATGATTACACACACACCAAGGGTCAGACAATGTCAACTCTACATTAGCTGGAACTGAAATAAGTTTAAAAAATATTTCTGACCTCTGGATTATTAAAAAATAATAACAAATTGAAGAGACAAGGCATCTGAAAGAAGGCAATACCGACAGTAAGTAGGCGGGTGTGCTTAAACATCATATTAGGTATTGCAATAAGTACTTTGTTTTGCAGCAAGTGCTAGTCAGCTACCTGATCAATACACTTGTGTATGTTAGGCACATATAGTACACGCAAATACGTATTTGGGCAGCATAAACGCCGTTCAAATATCGTTCAATACTTGTTATGTAGCCATTTTTTCCAAGCTTGTTTTTATATTGCTGAAACAGACATGTACATTGTACATTGTATATGTTTCAATTTTATGTTGCTAAAATACCAGACTGTTTAACAAATGTAAGACGTTATACAACTTACATAAAGCAACACTAATTAAAGCATAATTGATGAAAATGGGAAACCAATTAAACGATACAGACGACGTCTATTAGGATTTACAGAATCTACGTCATTCTACAAAATACGATACTACAGTACAGTAAAAATTAATTTTAATTTATCTGAAATCAAATGTTATCATAAAAAAATACACTATTGTGTTTCGGTTATTCAACTATTTTGCACTGCTTTCACAAAGTGTATAAACATTGTACACTGAGTGGCAATGAAAGCGCAACACTTACATAGTATATCATATATCATAACACATTTAATAAGTGTGTAAGCATCGCGATTTTTTGGTCATAGAAGAGATATATGCAAGTGCCACATGAATATCACTTCAAATCAGAAAAAAGTTGTTTAAATCATAGTTTTGTACCAGTTGTTTTGGGGGCAGTATAAAGCAGAAAGTCGCATTTTTAATCTTTTAAAACCACCGTCTAGAGCGATGCATCGTATGCACCTACCACGTATTAATCGTATGAAACGATCATGGAATGCTAATGGGATGCTGTTCCGTTGTTGTACTATTTCGCGCACAGCAACTAGAATAGCAAAGCTTGCTCTATTAGAGCCAAGGTGTATTTTCAATGGTTAAAGGGAGATAATCGTGGAGTAATAAATTGAGTAAATTATTAACTTGCCAGTTTCTTTATAACGCTGCTTCAGATTTAGCGGCTCTAAACGCATATTCGAAACTGCTCGTTTTGAGACTAATACAATTGTATTATATTTGTCCCAAGGATGGTGAAAGTATCACCATTTGTAACAGGAAATAAATTGCATGGACGCTATATGTATTCTTTTAAGACTGATTATTGCACTCAATGGAGAATAAATGCGCTTTTGAATTGCTTGCTTAATTTTCAAAACACAATTTACGTCTAAATATTAATGAACATCATAACTTGAGTATATAGACTAGTTCAGTAATATCCGGTAATACAATTTAGTGTAAACGTTTGGTGATTAATCTTAAAAAGTGTGGATAATTATCCAAGATCTATCGCCCTTGACTTTAACATTTTTCCTACAACCTTTGACTTCTAATGCATTTTTATCTTTCTTAACAGGTATATATGTATTCAAACTTGTGTTAAATGAATGAAATTATGATTTCAGGACTTTAAATCAACGCAACGTTGATTTTTAGTACGTATACCCCACACTTGAGCACAACGACCGATGTTTCGAAGTCTTCCTTTGACATATGTACCATGTTTTCTGCTAGTTATTTTGTTTTTCCGACTCATGCATCCATATTCTTCAAGATGCAAGCAAATCGCTAGCCACCCACCAGCACGCGGGAAAATACAGTTTAAGGCTATTCCGCTATAGATTAGTGATTCTTTAAGTATTTTCATAGAAACAGCTGAATTCTGCAGATAATATAATTCAAGTTCGTAAGTTAACGGATTACGAAAATATTGAAGTTTACAAAGTGTTGCGTTTTCATTGCCGCTCAGTGTACATTTATAAGCACAATGACAATAAGAATGGCATGGTAGTACGAGTATGTATGAAATTCAACTTCAATCTAAAAGATATTAACATTTAATTAAATGATAAATAACCAGGGTCATGTTTTATCGAAGCATTTACGGTAAGCGTAAACTTACGGTCAAGTTTGAGTACTTTATAACTCTTTAACTGTTGCAATTTCTGGTAAAGTGATGTTTAATATCAATAATTAATTACTTTAGTTAAAGATTTCAAACACAATATTCCCCTATTTACAGATGCTACAACATTATAACGAATTTAAATGTGGGCGTAAGTTTAAGGTTGTCCTAAGTACTTTGATAAAGCAGTATAGCTAGTTTGCGATAGAAAAAAATCGTGTTTTTTAAACATTTCTCTGTGATTACTAAACCTACAAATATAAAATTTTGCACGAATAAATGAAATATATCTACCTATTACACACTGAAGCAACATCAGACATGAGTTAAAAAAGTTTTGTTCATAAGTTCTATGTAACATATTTGTAGTTTTGTATGAAATATCAAGTTAGAAGACTTGATACTTGCAATAGCCAATTTTACGGTCACGTGATACGCATAACGGTATATTAACGGATTTGCAACCTACTTAATTTAACACCTGCGAGGCCCATCTGTGAATATGACAAAGCACATTTAATTGCTGTACATTGTTTATAGGCGACACACCTAAATAAACCTAATCATACGGGCCTCCTAAGTCTTGTCTTCATAACAGCAATCTCAACCCCACCGATCACGGATTGTAACGGTTAAATAATTGATAGTAAATCATCAATGGAATACCAGATTACCTCCCTGCGTTAAACTATAAATACGCATGTAATTTCAATATGTAATAAAAAATAAATGTCTTTTAGTTGGTGACTAAAAATTATGGAATTTAAAATGGGAGTAGGTAGGAAGTTTATGTAGTTCTGTGTAATTTTTTAACAAAATCTGATAAATAGATTTTCAGAAATCTTTAAAAAACACGATTTTTTTCTATCGCAAACTAGCTATACCCATATTACTTTATTGGTTATATTTTGTTTACCCTATTAACTAAGGTGAGTACAGGCGTATAATCTTTGTTATAAAATTCAATGCATAATAACATGTTCACAATGCATATAATTGTCACAATCATATCAGTTACATGATTAATGCTCGCAATAACCGTCATTTGCACTATAGTTTATTCCGTGTTCTTGAAGTAACAATATTTCTTTGTGAAAATGTTTAATTGTTAATCAATTCTTTGTCCGTTTTTGTTTAGACATAAAGCTATATATTAAATCTCAAGTTATTTTATTGTAATTGAAAATGAATTACATGTCTGATTTATGAGTTTTGTTTGGAGTACTTAAGTAAGTAAGTAAGTATCGCCTTGATTTAACGAGGCTGACACAAGTCATTCGGTTTCAAGATATTCCTTGTAGGCCCCAGTACCTAGTTAGATTAGTTCAAAACGATGATAAAATAAGACAGAGAGGGTAATTCTCGAACAAACAGAAGAGCACGCAAGGCAAACATACAAAATACTACACACTAAAGGCACACACTGACCAAAACAAACCTTAACAATACAGCTAAACTAACACCAAATCTAGGCCAATATTTATTTCACGAGCAAGTCAAAATTAAACATATATCTGTAACATAATTGAACGAACTTGAGCGCGTCTAATGTTTCCATGACAAGTTACATAAACTAGACACTGAAACTGTTTGAACAGATATTTAAGAAGGTTTAATTAGAAAATATATAATAATGATATACACGCGACAGACAAGACAAATCCTTAGACTTTCCAGTGGCAGTATGTACACAAGAACATAAGTTAGTCCCCGTTGGGAGCAGTAATAGTGTTTTGAAAAATAGCTTATTAGCCTGTTGAAACGTACTTCCGTAAGAAAGAAATATCGATATGAGTTCAACTGTATTTAACAAACAAAACTATTGTGAAATTTGAAACCATTGGAAAAGTGGACACTGTTTGCCTTAAAGTAACAGATGGAAAAACATTTACACATCCACTTAACATCACAATATGTTATCAAAGGACGTGTATATTGCGTGTATACATCACAAGTGAAAGTTTTAAGTTGCAATTGGCTAATTGTCTTTAAAACTAACATATAGTGCTTTACAGGCCAGAGGTTAGTTGATCCAATACTGACTTGACATGTAAGTAGCCATACATTGCCCATGTATTATATTCAACAAAACATTATTATAAATTACATTTACCTCAAATTATATGTGGTCTGAATAAGTTTTTGTTAACATTTACATACTAATCTACCCTAACACAATATGTGAGTATTGCTAACAAACATACGAGGGGTGTTTCAGAAATAACAGGACTTTTCTTATAACTTCTTACTCAACGCTTACATTTTAGTGAAATGTGTCTCTTTTGCTTAGCAATGTATGCTCTATATACTGGTAGCAAAATAATTTCGTTGTTGCTTATGATGCTCGTACAAAGCGTTGTCATAGAAACCATGTAACGTCAAAGAGGGTCACACTATTATTTGTCATTACCAGCCTTATCAAAAATGTGAATATCTCAATAACCACTTGCTAAATATTGACGCCTTATTTTATGGCATTACGAGGATGACTTAGAAATGCTCATGCAAACTTTCGAAGAAATCGGCCTGTGTTGCTTATCATAAGTCCGTAATCATGGGTATGTTTCTAAGCTCGTCATGGATGAAAATGACGTCTACGCCAATTAACAGAAACCGCGCGATTGTCAAATAATGGTTAACATTTTGAAAACCAACAGTGCTAAACAATGAAATGATTTATTGTATGTAATATAGTGGCATTAAGCAGCTACTTGTGTTATGTAGGCTCAAATTGTTTACAGATCGCGGATTAATAAACTAACAAGTAAGCACAGGTTAGGTTATAGACAATTATTTTGTCGTTAATAAACACTGTTAATGCACTGATATACGCTCCTTAGTTTGATCAATTGTTAACACCATTGCAAGACAGTTTTTGTGAACAGGGTTACGGAAACACATTTAAACAATTGGAACAGTGTAATTACATTTGTTTAGAAAGTCAGGATGACTATGAACAAAATTTTTCTTTATGTCAGAATACTTTGCTTCAAATGCGACGTCATAATACCGTCACGGTGCGACCCGCCACCTTGATACATATCATATTTAATGGTTAATAAAAATCTTATTTTTCATACAATTTCTTTTATATTTCGCGTGTTAATCAGTTAGTGAATTATTTTTTTCTTAATTTCTGATTTGCCGTGGTGCTATGAAAAAAGTCCTATTGATTGTGGAACACCCAACGTAAGTACGTTTCAAGATTTATATTTATAATAGGTGCATTCAAAGACATCATCAATAAACTGTATGCATTCGTTGATAAAAGAAATGTGCTTATCTGCAGTGATAGAGTACAGTTAATATGTTTTAAGGATGTAATTTAACTGGCACAACCGATCTTCTCATGATGATTAGAGACAGTCATAACATGATGTTTGCATTTCATTTGACAATGAAGCTATAGTTATTGTTTGATGAGCCAAGATCAACGCTGGTGATATATTATCTCAGATATTATGTACTAGTTTATTTACCGATTGGAACAAAGAAGCGGAAAATAGTGTTATACAATTATACAAAATAATTAAGAACATTAGTGAGAATTGTTAATGTGATACTTGACTTGATAGACAATATTACTAACATGAATTAGGTAATTTTAAAAACATTTTTCAACAGACCGTCATTCCTTAAAATATTAAACATATATACGAGGGGGTATCAATAAGTTTGTGGACTGACCCGCTCATTTTAATATGCGTAATGCGATTGAATTATTTATTTTATCATCTTAAACAACATTCAATTCTATACTGAGAAACAAATAAAAAGTTGATTAAATGATAATATTCTTACAATTTAAAAGATGACCAACAGCCTCCCGGCGCACTTTTATGACGTTACGACGTCATGAAACGTCAAAATTTTTGCCCCTTTTTGATCGTCTAAGAATCCAAAACTCACAAACCTGGATTGAGCTGTTACATTGCCTACCAGAATACTTAGTTTTTACTAAATAGCCTTTTATTCATAAAAAAGTTCGGTCAGTTAATGACAGATTTGACAAATTCATTTATTCCAGCGGCGAGAATCACACAGTACATGAAGTCTACCCTACCGATATTAGCATTATTGAACTCTCATCACTACATCTTTTATACCATTTAAACGTATTAATTTTCGCAAGACAACCTTACTTTTATATACTTTGGTACCATGCTTTAATCTGAGATCACTATTGGCGTATAAATGAGAAAAATGTCAAAATGCAACGGAAGATCGATATTTTGAGCGTAATCCGTGACAACAGCGTTATAATATATACACCAGGATGATGCTACGGTCTTAATGTTCATGTCAATGGTTTTATATTTCAAATCGGATAACGATTCACAGAATTATAGGTTTATGTGGGAGGTCAAGTGAATAACACTTCTAAAGTGCGCCGCGGAGCATAATTCAAGTTACCATAATAACCACCACATACTCGGAAAAATGTTATATGAGCTGGAAATTTGCAAATCGATTCAAAATACGTTGTTTTAAAGAATGTGTGAATTTTACTGAATTCGGTAAAAAACTAAACAAATGGCAGGCACATAATGTCATTTATAACAAACATAAAGTATTAACAAACATAGACATTCCTGTTAAGATAATTATTTCAGCACACATATATTAAATTTTGCAATATATTACTTTAACATGTATAAATTATATTTAAATGCATCTGTATTTAAAGTAGGATAGCATACATGTAAGCAAGTTAAAAGGCAGTTGCAATATTACAAGTACAAGAACACAGAGAAAGCATAAAAGTAAATAAACATAAATGAACAAGTAAATAAATTAGTTAGTTAACACATTAATTAATTGACAAATTAATTAAAAGCAGCCAAACATTTTAAATCAAGCATAATTATAAATATACATATATTATTTATGTCTCACACAGACATATACATTGTACAAGCAATAAATGTAAAACTGAAACATCCTTGTTAATCAATGAATTTAGATATGCAATAAAAATAATTTTAGCTTAAAACACTGAGAAAAGAAAAAGAGCAATATAGCGCGTAATTAAAAAATGAGTGAAAAAGCTCATAAACCCGATGATCAGATCATCGCGAGCTGGATTAAAAAAATGTTTCAGACGATATAAAACTACCATACAGAACAATAAATTAATGAGCAATATTTACAAGAAATGAAAATATTTGCAAGTTAAAAATATGCCAAAATAAATTATGCAAATATATATAGAGAGGACTGGGAAAGACTCTGGTGACCAATAAATAGAATATATGATAACATAAGGGTATGATAAACATAAAGAAAAGAAAACTATACAAACATAAACAAAAGAAACATCATGAAAAAACAAAGGAACTCAAATGTTATGTATCCAGAGTTCCTTCATAGTTTGACATCGGTTTTAAGTTCCGCTTGCACCATTTGAAAACAAAACAAATTTCTGACTTACCCTGTAAGTGAGAAGCAGTATATCGCGGTACATACCGTGTAGTATATTGTAACAATGTATAGTATATAATGGACAACACCATAACAGTACGTCACTGCTGATGCTATAACGTGGGCCCGTCAATAATTTCGTGAATGAATTCCATAGTTTCATAAGGCTTTGACATATCTTATTTAAAGTTTGCATGACCAAAGATAATATATTCCCCAATTAGTTCAGCATGAAAAAGTATTGCGCGTACGTCACGAGTTAGCGTTGCTTCGGACATAATTTAGGACCTGGATATACATTTATACTAGTAACCAAGAATGGGCAATTAGTTACTTCTGCCCATAAGCAAAACTCAGAAATATGCTAAATGGTTACAAATACAAGTCCCGAGAGAAGTTGGGTGCGTCGTAAACAGAAATTTGCGGACGATGTCATGTGTAGCACGTGCTCCGGTTATGGGTCGAGCAATGGAATAAATGCAAACAGTGCACTTGATGTTACTTTAAAAATGACTAGAGGCTAATAGCGTGGTTGGCTATTAATACTCGCAACATAGAATAAGTTCTCGAAATCATTGAACGGCCCTCTTTAAATCAGAATAATATCATACATAGATTAAGTATTTGATCTGTGCCAAATTGAAATATACAATGCAGCAAACGAAGGGTCATATTATTATCACAATAATTTAACTTAAACATCAAACAAAAACAGCACACAATTCAGAAGATATACCAACTAAGAAACATAAATGAGTAATATCACATGTCAAAAGAAAACAAATACGAAAGAAAGAAACTAAACAGCTGCAAGGAACTTGTATCCTTTCATGTATTCCGATATTGACCAGGTATTGTTTCCAACAGAGATCCATTAGCAAGTACAAATAACCAGGCGAAAGACTCGTACATGTATCATTGAAACAACAGGCTGTTCAATGGCAGTTACCTTATAGCAAAAGAGGAAAAAAACAATGTCAACTAAGTCACTGGTAAATCATAAAGTGGGATGGAACGCGCGTGGCTATGTCCTTTCCTAATTTTATTATCAGTAAAACAAAAGCTTATGCATACAACCGTATCGTCGTTCCCAATATCAAGTGTTGACTCAATATTTTGACGCGTCTCATTATAACGATGTAGGCTGTTTAGCAGCAAATATACGATGTCAGACAAATCGCGAATCTGATTGATACATATTTTTCAAATAATTGGTTCAAGTTGTCTACTATACTAACCATTGTGTGTTATATTCCATCAATGATCCGAGGTAAATCAAACAGGAGTTACATTGTGCGACTTATTAACACTAACCTAGTAGTCATTTTGGTCACCTCAGTCTAGGACACAATCTAGGACACCACACCTCAACTAAATTCAACTAGTATGTATGTACCCTATCCTTGTCTTCTTTCTCTTGTGCTGTATATTTCAAATTATTCAGAACTGTCATAGAAATAGAATTAGGAATTTGATTAGACCGCCTTCAGATAAATTTTCTTTCCTTAGGCACACTCTTTATGTATACTCATCGAGCTGAAAGATGTAATTGTGGGTTATTTGTTGACAGAAATGATCTTTCCAATTACATTAAAGTCACTGGCTTGTCACGTTCATTTTGGGATGTTTGTACTTCTAACCTTTGTTGTTAATTGATAATGTCCACTGAAGTAGAATGTAATGAAATAATGTAACACGAATTGTTACTTCAATGTATATCTATTTCTTATATTGTTATTTAAACCTTCAAGCTGGAAATGATTTCAAAAATATCCTCATCCTTGTTTTTATATCGCTAAACCAACACAAATTAAGCAAGTACTAGTAATTAGGCAACTATATAATCAAATAGTGTAACATAATATATACAAATGTTTATATTTCTCTTTGTATATCGGTACTTAGTGATTATACATCGCTGGCTTAAAAGAGAAGGTCGTAAGTACAAAATCGATATTTGAGAACACAAGAAAACAAGATCCGAAAATTACTCTTTACTTATGGTAAAACCAGCTGCTTCAACTTTAGTTAGGACAGCATGACAAATTCTTGTGCCTGTTCTTTTTGTAACAGTTTCAACTGGGATACACGTTGTTCCTTTGTTCTGTAAAAGACATTAGTTAATGCATAATAAAGTTTAGTACAACTTGTTAAACATTATATTATATCTTGCATAGAAAGATGGTCTGACCAGGACGTGTTTGCCTATATTGAATACTTAAATACGCGTAATTAACATTCGTGAAAACCTATTTTATTAGTGTACATTCACTACTTCAAGTTTTTTTAAAATGATGTCTTTAAAATGTTCGTCATGTGGGGAGCGGTGGCCTAGAGGTAGGGCGTGCGCTTCGGGATCGAGGGGTCCCGGGTTCAACTCCATCTGGATCACTGGAGGAGCGAGACCCACATGCTCCACTCCACCATGGTGTAAAATGGTACCTGTGATGGCAGTGTATATCCCTTAGCGCCGCAGATCGATGTTGGCTGCCACACTTACAGGAGAGAAATAGTCTTCGTAGGGAGACACGAGTGAATGTATCAATAGGAAGCCCAATGACTAGGGAAGTTAAAATGGCAAAGGGTGCTCGAGCGGCCGAACAGCTGAAAAGAGCCATAGAAAATCGGTAACTTTTTTATCAATTATTGTCGACACGAAATTCCTGATGTAATTCAGCGCGTTGACAAAATGTGCTTGTGAACCTTGCTGAATGTACTAGAATCGGAACTAAAAATGGGAAATCGTGAATTGGTCATTATGTGTACAAATGTCACTTAATTGACAAGATACATATTGATGATTTCTATCTACAGATACAAATGTTTTTGTAGTGATACTTGTGTTAGGAAATGAATAATTTAGTTTAGAGCACTTGAACAGATTTTGTTGGCCAACATAGGGAGGCCTTTTCCGATTTCTAAAAATCTTCAAAGATACGCATTTAATGTAAAACCCTAGTCAAGAATGTTAATGTTTGAGGTAATTCTGAGATGTAAATAATAAATACATCCGATGTACGTGTAGTTTGGTTAAATATACCCTTATTTAATTATTTATCCTTTACTGTCATGTCCTTATTAAATTATGTATCCTTTACTGTCATGTCCTTATTTAATTATTTATCCTTTACTGTCATGTCCTTATTTAATTATTTATCCTTTACTGTCATGTCCTTATTTAATTATTTATCCTTTACTGTCATGTCCTTATTTAATTATTTATCCTTTACTGACATGTTCGTATGTACATATTTTGTAAAAGTAATATTGTTCTATTCTATATTCAAAATAAATTCAACTTTGAAAGCTTGTTCTAAACAAGCATTCTAGTGATACTTTGTCCATAGCTAGCAATATTGTACATGTACTCCGTGAATAGACGAACCATCGTTCAATCATATTTTGTTATTTATACAGGTTTACCTATATTCGATTGAAAACAAAAGGTCATTCATAAGCTCCTGGTCAAATGTTATGCTCTACACTTATATGCTATAAGGTGTTTGGGTAAACTGTAAGTTTGAATGCAGTAATGTACGGTAAACAAGTGACACAAGTTGCATTACATTGAAGGTAATGTATACAGATGACGTCAATGCCTTACTAGTATCTAGTAAATAGTGTTTTTTCTTCGAAACATACCTTCCCCGTCTGATTTCTTCAAGCCGTTTTACAGCTTAGCAATCGCGCAATACTTTTCTGTTCATTCTGGCATTTCTATAAAATTTATTTTCTTCATCCTTAGTAAGTTGTTAAAGCTATGACTTAAACCAAAACGTTTATAACAAAACAGGTTTAAAAACATTATTTTTGCGATTCTCATGGTGTGCTTTCAACCTGAATTCACAATTTTGTCAATGTTTATTAATTGCATTAATATACTGATACGTTTTTTAAACTTACAATTGGGATTCGTCTCGAAGTACGTTTATTTAAACCCCCAGCTTATGTTCATGGAGATGCTCTGTTTAACCTTTGGACAAATTCTATGTTTCAGTTATTTCATTGTTAAGATTGCAATATGTTAGAATTTGTATTATTCCACTTCGTTCTTAATTCATTGAAGAAGTCTAGAATTAGAGTGATAATTATATCAACTCTGTAAATTTATTGATTACATCCATTCACAAGGATTAATGAATTTTGTTCAAGTTGAAAACATACTGGTGAGAATTTTTTAGTAGCAGGAATAACTCAATCAGCTAAGCGTATAGTTGGAAGATCTTGCGTATTTTTCCCTCGTTTATTTGTTTAAATATTTCCAAATTAAACTACAAGAGTATGTTGTAGTTGTCAGAGTTGAATGCTACTTTTTCGAGTCAATGTCACTGGTTTTAATCTAGCCTTATTGTCCCATATCATTATAAATGTATATAATAAAATACTTGAGTATGTTTGGTAAAACTGTATTACGTAGGGCGTTTCAAAAGTTCCAGGAAATGTGCTCTATATAGAATTATATTATGACCAAATTCCTATAAACTTTGCATTTAAATACACTGAGCGGCAATGAAAACGCAACACTTACATAAAACAGCATAACATATTTGATAAGTATGTAAGCATCGCGAAATTTTGTCATAAAATAGTTATAAGCCCGGTACACATGAATATCACTTCGAATCCGAAAAAGTTGGCAACGTAGTTTTTTACCAGTAGTTTTGGGGTCAGTATAAAACAGAGAGTCGCATTTTTTAATCTTTCAAAACCACAGCCAGCAGCGATTCATAGTGTGCATATACGGCGTATTAATCGTATGAAACGTTCATTGAATGATAGTGGGATGCTGTGCCGTTGTTGCAGAAGGGCTATGTAAACTTCAGGTACTTTTTATGGGCATTTACACTATTTCGCGCAAAACCACTAAAATAATAAAAACCCGGTCTATTATAGCCATGGCGTATTTTTTAGGGGGGAAAGGGAGATAATCTTGGAGTAATAAAATGATTGAATAATTAACTTGCCAGTTTCTTTATAACACTGCCTCTAAACGCTTATTCGAAACTGCTCGTTTTGAGATTAGTAAAATAGTATAATATTTGTCCCTAGGATGGTGAATGTATCACCATTTGTAACTGGAAATAAATTGCATGAACGCTACAGGTATTCTTTTATGACGGATTATTGCACTCAATGGAGAAAAAATGCGCATTTGATTTACTTGCTTAACTTTCAAAACACAATTTACGTCTAAATATATATGAACATCAAAACTTGAGCATGTAGATTAGTTCAGTAATATCAAGTCATACAATTTATTGTAAAAATTTGGTGATTAATCTAGAGATGTGAGTATAATTGTCCAAGAGTTATCGCACTTGACTTAAACATTTTTCTTACATCCTATGATTTCTAATGCATTGTTAGCTTTCTTAATAGTTGTGTATGTATTCAAACTTGTGATAAATAAATGAAATAATGACTTCGGTAATTTAAATCAATGAAACTTTGATTTTTAGTACGAATAGCCCACAATTGAGCATAACGACCGATCTTTCGGTGTCTTCCTTTGACGTATGCACCATGTTTTCTACTAGTTATTTTGTTTTTCAGACTAATCCATCCATATTCTTCAATATGCTTGCACAATATGCGAGCAAATCTCTAACCACCTATCAGCACGCGGGAAAATGCCGTTTAACGCTATTCCGCTATGGACGAGCGATTCTTAACGTATTTTCACGGAAAAAGCTGAATTCTGCGGATAATATATATCGAAGTAAGCATACAAAATTTCAAGTTTACAAGTTAGCAGCTTACGGAAATATTCAAGTTTAAAAAGTGTTGCGTTTCCATTGCCGCTCAGTGTACTTCATCGCTGTGTGTGTAAAGAGCCCTAATACAATGGAGGCATGCAGGCCGGAATGCACTGTTCATTATAAGGATATATCAAGAATAACATAATTACATGCCCTGAATAATAATAATATTGTTGACAAAGATATCATTTTTAGAGGCAACACAGTTGGGTATAACAAGTGGTAGAAACTGCATTTAAAAAAAAATATATCTCGACGTCATAACAGACAAAGCATTATTTGTAGAATTATAGAGATCTTGAAAAAGCATCTCAATTGCCGTGCAAGAACAATTTAGCCATCATCTGACGTGTTGGGATTTGGTTGTCTAATCTCAACACAGTCAATGCTATGTAATTCCGAACAGTATACCCAATATTTTATTGTTACAGTAAGATAGGTGTGGTAATAATAATGCATTATGTTCGGTTATATTGACGGAACCTCATATTTGGCCTGCTACTTTATTTAAATATATTTATTACGGTTAAGCGTTCGAAACATTCATTAGTTCTGCAGAGCCCAATTCCGCATCCAGTGTATTACTAAAAATATACAATACAATATTGAAGTAGGGGTATCATACTATTTACACCATTTCCATTTCGATGACTCGAGTAAATGCTATTAAAATCCATTGCGTTAAAGTTAGTATTGTCATGGACATAGCTAGGGCCAAACATGTTTGTTAGATAACGCGATAGATTCACCAATTACAAACAGGTAAGTTGTTCTGAGGGGCCGATGTGGATATTTGTGTTACCGACCAAGGTAAAAATATTACTTGGTATATATTGAATTAATTGAAAGAAAAACAATGTTCTATGTTAAAATTTTTAAATTGTGTACGTTATTCCGTCTTCTTGAAGAGTGTGTCATGCCTGAAGATCGTTATTTAAATTTCTTAATACACGCAACTACACTATTGTCTCATTATTTGTCTCATTTAAGTTCCTTTCCGTCAACAGGGGATCCACTGAGGTTGTTTCATTTATAGTTATTGTGTGAATATTTAATTTAAATGATGCATTGCATAGCTTATATTTGATAAAAAGGACTAAACACTATGAGTCTAATTACGTTCATTCTTCGCAAATAAATCATTTTTCGTAATCGGAAGTGTTTCAAGGAGTCTTGCCCTAAGACAGTTTCTGATTAAACCCTGAAGTGTCATAAGAATTTCAAAAATGCAATAAATAACTTTCATTAGAGAGACGTATTAATGACAATAATGTCAATGAGTATTACTGGGTAATAAGCTAAACATTTCTTAGATATTGCTATAAATTTAAGTTCAACATACCGGATATCCTTCAATTTGATTGATGCTGTGAATGGTTTGTCTAAAATTAGATTTTGTGTTAAGTGCTGACAAGTAAAAAGCTGATATTGACTATAACATATGAAAAAACATAAATATGATTAACTGAGTCCCTAATAGGTATACGACTAACTTCTTATTGTAGTCAAATATGCTACCGGCTTATATATTAAGCATATGGTTGCATAGCCAATAATGTCAAACATAAAAACATAGAAATGCATCTACGTTTTAACTATTGGAAGAGGTTAGAAATAATAAGTATTGTTTGTCATTTACACAAAAGCATTAAACATTCGTACAATAGTTAAGGGTATAGGTAAGACGTTAGTTAGCCATATACATTATAAGCATAATATGTATTCTAACTCGATCTGCGGATTAATCGTTTAAATATAGAGCGGACCTAACAATGTATTATAACCCCCATAAAACATACCTATCAAATTGGCTGTTTCTATTTACGTCCAGTATCACGTGACATATTTATGAATGAATGAACGTAAACTTTATAGTAACATTTACTACGAGTCACGATGACAAGGCGAGTTGCACGAGAATCCAGTGTTACATCTATGACGCATCAATTTTTAGAAACTCCAATATACTCTAGAAACCAAGTTTTATTAAAGCTTCTGATAATCAATCCAGTTATATTTTTCATTTTATGAAATAGTTACCATATACACGTGTTATTAAAATTGTTTCAATGTTTAAATTGTGGTATTTCCTTCAGAAAATTACGAAGGTCGTTTTCATTAACGAGGGAGGTAATTGTACCAGCTAATAAGCCACTCAATTTCATCGTGGAATTATGTTCAATGTCAAATGTGTGAAAATGGAATGCGCGCAGTTAAATAGTGCGGGATATTATTGTATTTAGAATCGAAATAAAAACTCTGTTCTTGTATATTGTCGGTGAATAAAACACGGGCACTCGTTCGGATAACGCTACGCACTCGTGATTTAATTTTTCCGCATCCGAACTCCTGCCCGTGTTTTATTCACTGACAATAAAAGCGAACAGATTTTTATTTCTTAAACAAAACATAATTCCTGGACATCTATAAACTAACACTGTGACTCGCCTGGTGAATGAAGAAATCTACCAAATGCAAACAGGGGTGATACGGTCAACCTCATTTTGTTTTTGTTATAATTATAGATCGTATCGACCAAGCATGTGTCATTGTTTATAACTATAAGGTCAAACAATTATATTAATTGTCAATCAGTCAATAAGACATACTCGGTAACTGATGATGAAGACAAATATTGAGTATTACAAACAATGTACTCTCTGGAGTTAGATACAAGTAAGCAGGACGCTAATCTTATTGTATCCCTCATAAAATAAATTGGCGTCCGTTCGTATTGTAGTCGCATCTACATGTCTTTTGGATGTTTTCTCACGGTATAACCCGATGCGTCCTCGGCCGAGTAATGAGTCCACAATCGAGGTAAATACTGGTGACAGGTTAGTAGTGGTGTTATATTTCTAACCAAAACTTATCGATTTCGATATTTCTTTTGGATCTAGCGATATGTCAACGACCACGAAGGTTTAAATGTACCATTCACACAGCGTCGTGTGCTATCTTTGCGGAATAAAGCTGATAGAGCCTGCTTATACACGCAGAAAGAAATGCTCAATTTCTCATACATTGTCCGCAATTAAACAGTTTTCGCTACATTTGAACTATTTAACCTCACATGTCTAACAAAAATGCATCTATGAACGAATCTGTAAAGTTACAACTCTGTCCAACCAACGATTGACCCTTTCAAAGAGGTCCTAGTATGCGCCAAAATGATGACGTTTACCACCGATGAGATTCGGTGATGATGACGTTTACGGCCGTGTACGCAAACTATGGATAACGTTTACGACTGAGGAAATGCTTACTAAAACGTCAGTTTTGGCAGTTTCAATTGTTTTCGCACCGGTGAAGTATGGAATATTCGCAAATGTACAATTCCACGAACACTTCTTTACCATTAAACATTGGATAGGATTACCAAGTAAATTTGTTTTATTCCTATATATTCGATATAAAACGTTATTTTGGAGATCTGTGACGCTTAAAAGACAGATCACATCGGGTTATACCGTGTGGTTTTGGGTTGTGAAGTTTTTGAAATTTTGAATTATGTGCAGTTCATTTCCTAATGTGATCGGTAATGTTTTAGATGATACAAAAAGTCAGTAACACTACCTCAAAAACCCCGTTTAAAGCTATTGTTACCTGGAAACCGCATATTATAATGCTAACACTACAGCTGGTTTAGCCAGGTAATCCATAAAAAAACTATTTATAAAGTTAGACTATAAGAAGTTTGATTTTTAATCTGTGATTCTCTATGTGAAAGACAGACATATTCAAGTATTGTTCTACGAATCTGCTCCTCAGTCTACTTTTGTTTGCACACTCAATGTAGAAATCCTATTAACCTCACCCTTATAGTGATAATGAAAGATGATGCCACTGATCGACGAATTAACTGTAATTGTCACACCTAGACAATTACCCACATCTTCTAAAGACCACATTGTCAGGTTTTTATTCAAAGTATTTCTAGCAGACTTAATTAAAATGATATTTTGATTACATGACGTTTTTGTCAGGAATTAAGGAACGTTGTCCAGCTTTGATTAAGAAATTTATAATACAAACGAAATGCGCTCACTCATTAAATTAAACTGATGTTGGAAGAATGTAGTTGTCATATACATGTAGATATGAGTAATGTTATATATTGATAAACAATGCAAGTAATGCACATATAGCTGGAAGGTTGAGGGTTACGATATGCTAACTGTTTTACTTTATAACTAGCATAACCTGCATAAGCTGCATAAGTTCAATGCATGAGTCTTAAATGTGTTAAATGCTAATGATTTTAAAATATTATTTGGAAGTTGTCGTGATTGCAGTATACATGATAATTCTGCTGAAAAGGGACTAAAACTCGTAAGCCTGCAAAATTTATTGATGAATCCCTGTTGCGTTGTTGTCCGTAGCTGGTTCAACTGTCTTGAGGGTGTGTATTTATTCCTTAGTCTGTCATCTCTACTGCGACGTTATGTTCTACACAAGTTAATACCTTCATTATTATATTATTGAATTCACACTGATTTAAAGACAGAAAGTAACAAAATGAAGACACCTTTCAAACGTTTACGGTTAATATCGAACGTGTGACCTTTGTATTGAAAGGCGGAAACGTTTCCACAGTACTACTGTATTTGCATGCCTTTTTCTGTCAATTAAATACGGATATTGATACAAATACGGAGATAACGTTATATAATAAACTCACATGTCGAATACAGCCGATTACAGACGGACGCGCTTACGGACTTTGATGAGTGTCAGTTTAATCTGGTCAAGCTTTATAGTCTAAAACGATAATAACGTTAATAATAATAATCGGGTATTGATGGCAACACTCAACACAATACGAAAAACAAAGAACACTCATTCATAGGCCACATGCCCACTGACCATCACATGTTGAACAATAATGCATTATTTTACCGCTACAAAATATATATCAATACAATGTTACGTTAACATCTGCTAAAGTGTTTAAGCAATTGAAGGGGGCTTTTTTCCTAATGTTTCCATGATACGTTATATAAGCTAGGCACAAAAACTTTTTGACGAGCTATTTAAGAAGGTTTAATAATAAAATATATAATAATGACATACACGCGATAGACAATACAGATCCTTAAACTACTCGATGGCTGTATGTTTACTGTAAAACATAAGTCAGTCCCCTTGTGGAGTTGTAATTACGTTTTGGAAAAGACTTATCTTGCGAATAGAAACCTACTTTAAACCATGTATTGGTATACTTGGGAACAACTGTTGTTGATTTTTGTTCACCTTCGTCTAACTATGTTGGACAGACATGGACTAAGAAGCTAATAGAGTTAAGGCAATAGCAATATCGGAATACATATTTACGCATGTATCTGTTTTAATATATTTAAAAGCATTTATCGGTTCTTATGCCGAGTTCTACCGTCTTTTTCATATGTAGTTGAGGTTTGCGTTTGCCGGATGCTAATGGTATGTGTGGATTCGATTACAAGTGTGTTGGTTTTTGTCGTGTGGGCCAACATATATATATACTTATAACTTTTGGACACCCCTCTCGTGTCCATTAAACATACATGTACATATTGAAAAGGTGCAAGGTATAAATGTCATACAAACATATAAAACAAATCGTTTTTGTTTTGTTTAATTGTTTGATATCAGAATTACTGATTTTACTTTCATTAATATGAGAACCAGTGGTACATGGTCGGGAGAACTATGCATTTGCAGTCGAACATCTTATACAGTTTCCCTTGGATCTGATAAAAGTTGTTGGAAAATTATACTGTATACAAACACATACTGTAGGCTATGTTGGAGAAACGTTATATGACATTACACCATATACAATAGCCTATGTGCAACATTTTACAGTTCTCATAATTTGTTTACTGACAATTGTTATTATGTTTGTTGAGGGAAAATACAACAGGCACCCTATGTCATACGGTTTGCTTTCAAATGATTCTCCATTCTAATATAAGTTCTTGTTTAAACATGCAGTTGTGTATACCACATAGGACATATTTATGTTGATGCTGTGCTCGTTGAACAACTTGTTTATATATAAATAATGTTTCTGCTCATGGTGTCCAACCCCTCAATAAACAATGCTATATTGAAGTACGGGTACAGTACTATATACATCATCCATTTCCATGACATGTGCTAATGTAATTAGTTTGGTATTGAAATCATCATAGGGGTCCAACATGTTTGTTACAACAGGCGAGTTTTAACAAATTACAAAGTTTTATCTGCATTACTTAGTCATATGTGATATGATATTATGTTACATAATAGAAGCCGACGTAAACATATTACTTGGATCATAATGCATGTACTAAATACACCAAAGTTATACTGGTTAAATTGTTTATGTTATTTTGGCTTCTGGGACAACGTGTCATCCTTGGAGATCGTTATTTTAGTTTATTATTTATCTAAAGCAACAATATAGTCCCATACTGTGCCTCAATAAAATTCATTTGTGTCATCAGGGGGTCCACTGAGGTTGATAAAAAATACCAAACACTATAAGTCTAATTTACGTTCATTCTTCGAAAATAAATCTCTTTTCGTAAGCGGATGTGTTTTGATAAGTCTGACCTAAAGACATTTTTAGATTAAGACCTAAAGTGTCATATCGCAACTCCATTAGAGATAGGATTTTATCTTTATAAGAATTCCCAATCTGCTATAAATAAATTGCATTAGAGAGATGTGTTATTGACAGTAATGTCGATGACTATTATTGGGTAATAAGTAAAACATTTCTTCGATATTGCTATAAATATAAGTAAACATATCGTATATCCTTAAGTTGATATTTGTTGCGAATGATTTTTTCAGAATTCGATTTTGCGGTGAGTGCTGAAAAGTAAAAGGCTGATATTGGCTATAAAATATGAACAACTGTAAAAGATGAACAACTAAACAATGTTGGGCGGACAAGTTTCCAACCCTGTTCAATAAATAATCTACGTATCTGCCCCTCAATCATTTTTTGTTGAAAAACTTAATGTAAAAGTAACTATTTGAAAATAAAGTGCACCGTTGTCACACACGGAATAAATACATAAATGTAAATATGGACCGGAAGCTAATGTCACAGGGCCCATAAAAACTGACACCCGCTACTTTTAGGAATTGGAAGATAAGCTACAGATGAAACTAAACTTTGAATAAAAATTTTGAATGAGCTCTTTTAAATGTTTATAAATATTTTGCCGAATGCGGTTTAACATGTAATTATAAAGAAAGTGTCACCTTATCAGAATTGCTTCAACTGTCGGAATGTTTGTCGATGTTCCTTGCCGATGATAGCAAAGCAGATATTAATGACAACACACATCACAAACATCACAAACATCCGAGCACAATAGGCTATGCCACACATGCTAGACCACAAGCATACTGACTTACACATGCTGGACAATACAAGGATAATTTTACTCAAGTACAAAATATGATCAATACAAAGTTACGGAAGTATCTGTTTCATTTGTTTTGCAATGTTCCCAATGTTTCCGTGAGATGTTATGCTAGCTAGACACTAAAACTATTTGACTAGCTATTGAAGAAGGTTTAATCAGAAAATATATAATAACGACATGCACGCAATCGACAACACAAATCCTTAGACTACTCGCTGGCTGTGTGTTTACTGTAGAACATAAGTCAGTCCCCGTGGGGAGTTGTAATAGTGTTTTGGAAATAGCTTATCTAGCCAAAGGAAACCTACTTCAAACAATGTATTGTTAAACATGAGAACAATTGCTGTTGATTTCTGTTCACCTTTGTCTAACTACATTGGACAAACATAGACTAAGAAGCTATAAGAGTCATCTACCATTTATGGAAAAAACGAGTGTCATGTTAAGATAATACTAATATCGGAATATATATTTACGCATACACCTGTTTTACTATTTAGCTGGGCATATTTCAAAAGCATCTTTACCGGATCTTACACCGAGTCCCATCGTCTTTGTCATATGCAGTTGGGGTTTGTGTTTGTCGTATGCTAGTGGTATTACATATCATCTAATGATTTTGATATTGTTGCTGTAACTGAAACATGGCTGGGGGACCCTCCGATAAGTCTTGCATTGCTGAGCTTGTTCCTAGTGGTTACAAAATAAAACATGTTCCTCGCTGTGGACGTGGTGGGGGAGTTGCAGTTGTGTACAAAACTTCTTTAGATATTCAAATACTAACTAGTAAAATTGGCCTTAAAACTAGTACTTTCCTGGAAAAAGAATGGCCATCCTTTTTGGCCAAACTTGTAACATCATAAAGTAACATCATAGTTGTTGGGGATTTGAACATCCACCTTGACAACCTAATGAATTTAGACACTGTAAAGTTCACAAGTATTCTTGAATCTTGTGGCATGCGACAGCACGTTACTGGGGCAACCCACGTGGCTGGCCACACATTGGATGTGGTAATCACAAGAGACACTGACACTTCTGTCTCACATGTAGAAATATCTGATCCTGGTCTACCCGACATCAGTGGAAAAACCTCTCGTGATCATTTTGCAGTAGTTTTTAAAGCTTGCGCTGCTAAACCTGCACCTATAAGAAAAACAGTGAATCTAAGAAAGTTAAAATCTATTGACATTAATGAATTCAAAAAAGACATCGAATCCTCAGATATTTTGGAAAGTGGACTGCATATATCAGACATTGATGAACTAGTTGAGGTATATACCCATGGGCTTTCATCACTAATTGACAAACATGCGCCCCTAAAATCCAAAACCATAGTATTAAGACCCTCAAGTCCGTGGTACACTGAAGATCTACATGACGCTAAACATCCGAAACGAAAATTTGAGCGAAAATGGCGAAAATCTAAATTGACAATAGATCATGAAATATATAGGAATCAATGTTCGGTAGTCAACAAAATGTTGAAACAATCCAAAGTATCCTATTACACAGATAAGGTAGAAGCCTGTGGTCGTGATCAGAAAGGGTTATTCAAGATAACTAAACATCTGATGGGTGAAGAAAAAGAAGTTGTGTTACCAACTGGTAAACCTGCTAAAATGCTTGCACAGGACTTCAGTGACTTCTTTATTAACAAAATTGAAGCAATACGTACCGAAATAGCCACCAGTATTCAGTCAAACCAACAAAACGACAGTGTTGAATTCGAAACTCCTTTCGAAGAAGAGCAACTGTCCGAATTTTCTCCAACATCAGAGGATGAAATCCGAAAACTGATAAATAAATCACCTAGTAAATCATGTGAACTTGATCCTATACCAACATGGCTGTTGAAGGATTGCTTGAATGAACTACTACCACTATTAACAAGAATATTCAATGCATCACTCAAAAGTGCCTATGTACCCAATGCTTTTAAAAGCTCCAGAATAAGACCACTGATAAAGAAGCCAGGCCTTGATCAAAATGTACTGAAAAATTATAGACCTGTGTCAAACTTACCCTTCATTTCCAAAGTTCTTGAGAAGGTAGTCGATGCTCGACTGGAAGAGCATTTAGCACTACATGGTCTCCACAAAGAACGTCAGTCAGCATACAGAAAATTTCACTCTACTAAAACGGCTCTTCTTCGTGTGCAAAATGACATCCTTTGCTCTCTAGATCAGAATAAAGCTACGGTCCTTGTAATGCTGGATTTGTCTGCAGCATTTGACACCATTGATCACAACACTCTACTAGGCAGACTTAAAAATCATTTCGGTATAACAGGCAAGCCATTAGAGTGGATGAAATCCTATTTGTGTGACCGCTACCAGACTGTCTGTATAGATGGAGAGCTTTCAAAACCTGTACTTATGAACTACAGCGTACCACAGGGATCTGTGCTTGGTCCAAAGAACTACATCATGTACACAAAACCAGTCGGTGCAATCTGTAGAAAACATCAATTGCAACATCATTTCTATGCTGATGACTCACAATTATATATGGCGTTCAAACCAAAAGATTGTGTCTCGCGGGATGAAACTCTGCAAAGAATTGAAGCTTGTCTGAAGGATATCTTGCACTGGATGAAAGATAATTTGCTGAAACTAAATGCTGACAAAACAGAGGTAATCCTGTTTGTACCAAAACGGAATGCCAGCACAGCTGAGAATCTCACAGTGACAGTTGGCGACGCTGTAATCAAACCATCATCGATGGTGAGAAACCTTGGTGCAATGTTGGATTCACATTTGGACATGGATAAACATGTAAACTCTGTTTCAAGGTCGTGTTTCATGCAGATCCGACAAATAGGTCAAATCAGACAATATTTGACTGTTGATGCAACAAAATCCCTGATTAATTCTTTAGTAACATCGAGACTAGATTACTGCAATTCATTATTATGTGGCACCCCGAAAATCATTCTCAATAAACTACAAATTATTCAAAATACAGCTGCCCGCCTCATCACACGGACACCGCGTTACAATCACATCACTCCTGTACTAAAGGATCTTCACTGGCTGCCTGTACAGTACAGAGTAGAGTACAAGGTTTTGACTCATGTTTTCAAAGCACTACATGGAAAATCGCCTGGCTACATCAGAAGTATGTTGGAAGTATATACTCCACAAAGACAGCTAAGGTCTCAAAATGATTCTGTTCTTCTAGTTGTGCCAAGGACGAGGACTGTGACCTACGGTGACCGATGTTTCACAGCTGCTGCACCGAAACTCTGGAATGCACTGCCAACAGCGCTCAGAGACAGTAAAACACTCCCGTCCTTCAAGAAAGCCCTGAAAACGCATTATTTTACTATAGCTTATTCATGCTGAAGTTCATGGTTAAGTAGACGCCCGTCTACTGGGTTAAGTAGAGCCCCGTTTCAAAGTGTGGTAAGGTCTAGAAGAAAGTATGTTATTTCTTCGACCTTTATGGTAAGGTCTAGAAGAAAGTATGTTATTTCTTCGACCTTTATGGTAAGGTCTTGAAGAAAGTATGTTATTTCTTCGACCTTTGTAACTCATATGATGATAGTAACTTTATGTCATCTGTGAGTCATCCCCCTTTTAAAGGAAGTATCACTATTCCTTTAAGGGTTAAGGACATGTGGTAATGGTACTTGACGTTATCCTTGTCCTAGTTGAGGTTTACATTCAGTTAATACCCCTACAGATAATCAAATCGTTGTACACCACTATCTTATTGTAGCAAAGTATTTCTATATACCATGTCTCCTAAGTTTAATATTGCATTTCGTTTCGGCAATATGATACGATATGATGGGAGACTAAATAGCGTTGATAAAAATGTTTTTGTATATTTTATGTACATTGTATATTGTTTTAAACATGTATTAGTCGGGACTGTACAGCACTTTTGAACGTGTGTATACATGAAAAAAGGGCTATATAAATATGGTATAATAATAATAATAATAATAATAATAATAATAATAATAATAATAATAATGTGTGGATTCGATTAAAAGTGTATTTGATTTTGTCGTGTGGGCCAACAAATATTGAAGTAAGGGTACTGTACTGTATACATCATCCATTTCCGTGACATGCGCTAATGTATTTAGTAGCCATATCAATGAAGTTAAATGTTAGTATAGGGGGCCCAACATGTTTGTTAGATTACGTTTTGTTTAATTAATTACAAACCTGGATTTGTAAGTTGTTTGAAGGACACGTGATAGTATTTTGTTGCTTACCGACGTACAAAGGTTACCTGGTATATAATACATTTACTAAATACACAAGTTCTCTATTAAATGTAGTCTGGTTAAATTTTATATGATGTTTTATCTTTTGGGACAATGCATTATCCTTGGAGATCTTTATTTCAATTTCTTATTTACACAAACAATGTCCCAATAAAATTCATTTGTGTCATCAGAGGGTTCACTATGGTTGTTTCATTTATAAGTTATGTGTGAATATGTGATTTACCTGATAAATTACACAGTTTCTTTTTGATAATAAAACGACGAAAACACTATAAATCTTATGTACATTCATTCTTTGCAAATAAATCACTTTTCTTAAGCGGATGTGTTTCGATTAGTCTGACCTTCTTAGACAGTTTTCGATTAGGACCTGAAGAGTCATATCACAACTTCATCTGAGATTAGATTATATCTGTCAAACTATTGAAAAAGAATTGCAAATCCCAAATTGAAATCACTAAATTGCATTAGCGAGAGGTATCATTTGCAGTAATGTCAATGACTTTTACTGGGTAATCACTAATAAGTTAAAAATTTCTTTGATATTGCTATACATTTAAGTTCAACATACCGCGTATTGTATCGTTTGATTTATTCTGCGAACTATATTTCTAGAATTGGATTTCATGAGTTAGAGCTATACCAGTGTGAGAGTGAGCGTGCATCTTATCGTTTTTGTTCGGATTGTAAACACGGCCAATAAGTCGCATATAAGCCATTTTGAACTAAGCCACTGCACATAATTTCGGTGGTAAAGGTATCGGAATTCTAAAGTAGGTGCAGTTTATGTAAACTGGCTATATTTCCCAATGTAATCGGTTAGGTCTAAAATGATACAAAACGTCAAAATAATCCCAGTTAACTGTGTCACAAACCTTATCTAAAGCTATTGAAACCTGAAAACCTCATCTTTTTAATCATAAATGCTGATACTGATGCTGTTTAGCCAGTGGGTCATATTTTTTTAAATAAAGTTAAACTATAAGAATGTTTAAAGCAGTCGTCTTCATTTGAAACCCCCCAGACATATTCAATTATCATTTTACGTATATGACCTCTCCCCTTTCTTGCTAAAATAGTCAATGTAGAAATTGTACCTCACCCTTATAGTGATGATATGAAATGATACCATAAGTTGACGAAGTAACTGCTACTGTAACACCTAGACAATTACCCACATCTTCTAAACACCATAGGTTTTTATAGAAAGCATTTCTACCAGACACAATTAAAATTATATGTTGATTGTAGAAGCGACTACCACTCGCCGACAGGTGTAATTGAACATTCCATGTGCGTTGACACACTTCAGTTCTAGCAATAAACGTTTTCTTTGATAAAAAAATGCAGCGACAGTTGTCTCCCGAAAGCATACGGGTTGTTACTGGGCCTATATGCTCCATCAGTGAGTATTACTTGTATCAAAATAGTGTGCCCAAGCTCTTATTTGGTCCCATCCATGTCACTATTGATGAGCATGCAGCAACACTAGTTCGACATAAGATGGGACATAATCATGATCATATTTCACTAGGAGTGTTATTCCTGCTTTGAATAACAATTAAGATTCTATTGTATTTTACTACCTCTCTGAATTATTTCTAAGGCGCCATTACTTTGGAATTAACCTTTATGCGGAATGCGGTTCATTCGCGTGCTTTAGTTAGACCCAGACACTCAAATAAATAATGCCACAACATACACACTTCTACATGTATAACAGGCTAGAATTATTTTTGTAAATGGTATCAAACTTGGTATATTTTGCTGTTGGCAATTATCGCAATGTAGACGGTTCTCGTCGGTCCCATTGTTCATTATTTAGTACCGTCGAAGCGATTAGTTTTTCGTTAGAAGTGTCAAATGTACGAACTATACACATAGCCAAAGTTATTAGATATTGCTCAAATGGATCCTCAAGAAGTTTTAAAATAAAGAACCGTCTGACAGTGAAGAAACAGAACAGGGCACCAATGACACACACAAAATAAAAATACGAACCGGAAGCGCTCGTCACAGAGCTCAAAAAAATACTGACACCTGCTACTCTAAGGAATTGGAAGATAAACTCAAGCTAAAACTAAACATAAAATAATAATTTGTTGAATGATATTATTGAATGTTTACAAATGTTTGTTAGGTTTGTTTAAGCATGCAATTATACAGTAAGTATCACCTATTTAGAATTGATCCAATGCCAAAATATGAGTGTTGGTCGATGTTATTTGATATAGTAGTTAATAAAGATCGGACACTGATGACCACACTCAACACACAAAACTGAACAGGACAGGCAAGGACATTCAGTTATATACCACAAGCATACTGATTAGCGAATACTAAATAATAATAAAAAACTAATTATACTGGTACCAAATCTCGACAAATACAATATAACGCAAGTAGTTTTTACATCTGTAACACTTTTTTGTGTATTTGAAGAGAACTTTCCTTATGTTTCCGTGATAAGTTATATAATGTAGACACTGAAACTATTTGACTAGCTATTTAAGAAGGTTTAATAGGAAAATATATAATAATGACATACAAGCGATAGACAATACAAATACGTAGACTGCTCGGTGGCTGTACGTTCACTGTAGAAAATAAGTCAGTCCCCGTGGGGAGTTGTAATTGTGTGCTGGAAAAAGCTTATCTTGCAAAAAGAAACCTACCTCAAACAATGTATTGGTATACTTGGGAACAATTGTTGATGATTTGTGTTCACCTTCGTCTAACTACCCACGATTTACTAAGACATGCCTCGTACTTGGGAATAATAACTTTTAAATTAGCTCACTTTTGCCTTACTGTGTTGGACTAGGAAGCTGTTGGAGTCATCTGACATTTAAAGAAAAACGAGCACCGTGCTAAGGCCATAGCAATATCGGAATACATATTTACGCAAGTACCTGTTTAACTATTAAACTGGCCATATTTTAAAGCATTTTCGGATCTTATGCTGAGTTCCATAGTATTTTTCGTATGTAGTTGGGGTTTGTGTTTGTCGGATGCTAGTGGTGTGTGCGGATTCGATTTAAAGTGTGTTTGTTATTGTCGTGTGGGCCAACAAATCGTATAACTTTTGGGACATGCATTTCATCATTCTCGTGTCCATTAAGCATACATTTTGAAAAGGTGTAAAGTATAAATGTCATACAAAAATATCCAACAAATACGTTTTGTTTTGTTTAATAGTTTTATATCCGAATTACCGATTTTACTTTCATAAATAAAAGAACAAGTGGTACATGGTTGGGAGAACT
This sequence comes from Spisula subtruncata, assembly GCA_963678985.1. NCBI lineage: Eukaryota > Metazoa > Mollusca > Bivalvia > Venerida > Mactridae > Spisula > Spisula subtruncata. The sequence goes on from OY787665.1 coordinate 27,960,572, forward strand.
ATGCATTTTGCAGTCGAGCAACTTATACAGCCTGAGTAAGTACAGGTGTTTCCCCCTGATGCGGTACACGTTGTTGGAACATTATACTGTATACAAACACATACTCTAGTCTGTTTTCTGGACACGTTATATGACATTACACCATATACAATAGCCTATGTGCAACATTTTACAGTTCTCATAATTTGTTTACTGACAATTGTTATTATGTTTGTTGAGAGAAAATACAACAGGCATCCTTCGTCTTAAGCACCGTATGGTTTGTTTTCAAATGATTCATCCAACTATCAGTATTTCTTTAAGAAGCCAGTCGGGTACATCGCATTAGAAATATCAATATTTATGCTGTGCAATTTGAACAATTTGAGTATATGTCTAAAATGTTTCAGCTTTTGAGGTGCAACCACTCAATGGATGTCCAATAAGCATAAAATAAAATATTAAAGTAAGGGCACTCTATACAACATCCATTTCCGTGATATGTGCTTATGTAATTAGTAGCCATACCAATGAAACTAAATGTTAGTATAGGGGTCCAACGTATTTGTAAGATTACGTGCGTTTTAAATAATTTCAAACCTGGGTTTGTAAGTTGTTTGGTATTTTGTTGCAAACCGACGTGCATAGATTACTTGTATATAATACATTTACTAACTACACAAGTTCTCCACTAGTCTGGTAAAAATAATGTGTTGTTTTATCTTTTAGGACATTGTTTTATCCTTGGAGATCGTTATATTAATTTCTTATTTACACAAACAACATTATTTTCTCATTATTTGTCCCAATAAAATCCATTTGAGTCATTAGGCGGTCCACTGAGGCTGTTTCATTTATATGTTATGTGTAAACCTGCGATTTACCTGATGAATTACACAGTTTCTATTTCTTATTTACGTTCATTCTTCGCAAATAAATCACTTTTCATAAGCGGATGTGTTTCGATTATTCTGACCTTTTTAGACAGTTTTCGATTAAGACCTAAAGTGTTATATCGCAACACCATCTGAGCTTAGATTATATCTGTCAAACTATTGAAGAAGAAATGCAAATTTCCAAATTGCAATAAATAAATTGCATTAGCGAGACGTATCATTTGCAGTTATGTCAATGACTATTACTTGGTACTGTAATAAGTTAAAGATTTCTTCGATATTGCTATAAATTTAAGTTCAACATACCGCATATCCTTCAGTTTGATTTATTCTGCGAAGCATTTGTCTACAATTGGATTTTGTCTTAAGTGCTGATAAGCAAAAACTGATATTGACTATAAAATATGAAACACTGGAAAAGATGATGATCTGTATAATGATGGATGGTCAAGTTCTCAACCGATTTCCGAACCTACGCCTAACTTAGTGTCCAAGTATTTACGGTTACGGAGTCAACCTTATATTGTGTTTGCTTTAATTATAGATTGTATCGACCAAACATGTCCCATTGGTTATAACCAAGGGGTCCAACAATAAAACTAATTGCCAATCGATCTATAAGACATAATATTTTAGTATGCAGTAACGGATGCTAACAATTATAGTTAAGTCATTATGCATGGTGTTTGTAAACTAGGCCAGGGTCGGAGGTATGCCTTGTTTGGTCGCTTTGATCATTGTTTTTGGCACATAGTAATGTATTTGTGAAACTATTTCGCACTGCAGCGGGGACTTTGGGAACTATATGACATCTTACATATAGCTAGCTGCGTTTCATTCAGTCACTTGGATCACCGTTTTTTGTATTTCTGTGTGCAATTGGGTATTGAGATAAATCTGTGAAGATGTGTTGCGATGTTACAGTGTTCGGTGCTCGACAGGTTAAGTTGAGTAATGCCTTCTATGTCCGATTTCCTCATTTGTGTATAGAGTATTACACAGTAGGCACTCTAGAGTTAAGGCTAGAGTGTTCATCTTATTGTACCGTTCCTATCGTAAGCACGGCCAAATCCAGTTTTGACTAAGCCACTGTACATAATTTCGGTGATAAAAGTATCGGAATTCTAAAGTAGGTGCAGTTTATGTAAACTTGCGATATTTTCTAATGTAATTGGTTAAGTCTCGGATGACACAAAAATTAAAGAACAACGGTAAACTGTGTCAAAAAACCCCTCTCAAGCTATTGTAAAGCTTTTAATACTGATGCTGGTTTAGCTAGTTGGTCACATTAAAAAAATTTTGACCATAAGAATGCTTAAAGCAGTCGTTCTCTATTTGAACCCCTGAAATATATTCAATTACTCTTCTACGTATTTGCCCCTCAGTCCTTTCTTGTTGAAATACACAATGTAGAAATTGTACCTTACCCTTATAGTGATGATTTAAAATGATACCATAAGTTGACGTGTTAACTACTACTTTCACACCTAGACAATTACCCACATCTTCTAAATACCACAGGTTTTTATAGAAAGACACAATTAAAATTATATGTTGATTTTAGAAACGACTACCACACGTCGTCAGGTGTATTTGAACATTTGGTGTGCGTTGACAAATTTCAGTTCTAGCAATAAATGTTTCCTTGGAAAAATGAAGCGACAGTTGTCTTTCGAAAGCATACACAATGCAGGTTGTAACTGTGCCTTTAGGCTCCATCGGTGAGTAATACTTATATCAAAATAGTGTGTTTAATTTCTTATTTGGACCCTCCATGTCACTATTGATGAACATGCAGCAATACTAGTTCGACAGAAGATGAATCAGTACTCATGATAATATTTCACTGTGTGTTATTCTAGTTTTGAATAACAATTAACTTTCTATTAGATTTTACCTCTCTGACTTATTTCTACTCCGCCATTACTTTGAAATTAAACGTTGCATTCGCGTGCTTTAGCTACACCCAGACATTCAAATGAATAATGCCACAACGTACACACTTCTGTGATTATAACATGTTTGAAATATCTTTGGTTAAAGTGTCAAATGCACAAAATATACTAAGAGCCAAAGTTATAAGGTATTATTCAAATGGATCCTCAAGAAGTTACAATATAAATAACCATCTCGCAGTGAAGATATAGAACTGGGCATCATTGACACACTCAAAATAAAAATACGGACCGAAAGCGTACGTCACAGAGCCCAACAAAATATGGACACCTGCTACTTTCAGGAATTGGAAGATAAGATACAGCTAAAACTAAACATAAAACATTTTGTGGAATGAGCATTATTGAATGTTGATAAATGCGTTGCCAAAGTGTATTCAAGCATGCAATTATAAAGTAAGTATCACCTAATTTGAATTGATCCACTGCCAAAATATGAGTGTTGGTCGATGTTTCTTGCTATAGTAGTTTATAAAGATGATTTCACATCTGACATTGATGACAACACTCAACACAAACAACCGATCATGATAGACAAGGACAGTCAAACATATATCACTAGAATACTGATTTAATTATTATTAGTATTAATATTATTTGCACATGCTAAATACACTGAGCGGCAATGAAAACGCAACACTTACATAGTACAGCATAACATATTTGATAACTATGTAAGCATCACGAAATTTTTTCATAAAAATAGATATATGCAAGTGACACATGAATATCACTTCGAATCTGATAAAGTTGTTTAGCAACACAGTTTTTTACCCGTTGTTTTGGGGTCAGTATAAAACAGAAAGTCGCATTTTTTTAATCTTTTAAAACCACCGCCAGCAGCGATCCATAGTGTGCATATACGGCATATTAATCGTATGAAACGTTCATTGAATGATAGTGGGATGCTGAGCCGTTGTTGCAGAAGGGCTATGTCAACATCAGGTACTTTTTATGGGCCTTTACACTATTTCGCGCACAACCACTAAACTAATAAAAATCTGGTCTATTATAGCCATGACGTATTTTTTATGGTCAAAGGGAGATAATCTTGGAGTAATAAAATGATTGAATAATTAGCTTGCCAGTTTCTTTATAACACTGCTTCAAATCTTGCGCCTCTAAACGCATATTCGAAACTGCTCGTTTTGAGATTAATAAAATGTTATTATGTTTGTCCAAGGATGGTGAAAGTATCACCGTTTGTAACTGGAAATAAATTGCATGAACGCTAAAGGTATTCTTGTAAGACGGATTATTGCACTCAATGAAGAAAAAATGCGCTTTTGAATCGCTTGCTTAATTTTCAAAACACAATTTACGTATAAATATTAATGAACATCAAAACTTGAGCATGTAGACTAGTTCAGTTATATCCAGTGATACAATTTAGTGTAAAAGTTTGGTGATTAATCTAAACATTTGAGTATAATTATCCAAGAGTTATCGCACTTGACTTAAACATTTTTCCTACATCCTATAATTTCTAATGCATTTTTATCTTTCTTAACAGGTGTATATGTAATCAAACTTGTGATAAATAAATGAAATAATGACTTCGGTAATTTAGATCAACGAAACTTTGATTTTTAGTACGGATACCCCACAATTGAGCATAACGACCGATATTTCGAGTCCTCCTTTGACGTGTGCACCATGTTTTCTACTAGTTATCTTGTTTTTCCGACTAATCCATCCATATTCTTCAAAATGCTTGCACAATATGCGAGCAAATATCTTATCACCTATCAGCACGCGGGAAAATGCGGTTTAAAGCTATTCCGCTATGGACGAGTGATTCTTAAAGTATTTTCACGGAAAAAACTGAATTCTGTGGATAATATATCGAATTCAGCATACAAAATTCCAAGTTTATAAGTTAACAGATTATGGAAATATTCAAGTTTAAAAAGTGTTGCGTTTTCATTGCCGCTCAGTGTAATAATAAAAACCACTAATGCTACTGGTACCACATCTCGACCAATACAAAAAATACAAAAGTATCTTTTACATCTGTTTCCCTTTTTTGTGTAATTGAAGAGAACTTTCCTAATGTTTCCGTGATAAGTTATATAATGTAGACACTGAAACTATTTGACTAGCTATTTAAGAAGGTTTAATAGGAAAATATATAATAATGACATACACGCGATAGACAATACATAACCTTAGACTACTCGGTGGCTGTACGTTCACTGTAGAACATAAGTCAGTCCCCGTGGGGAGTTGTTATAGTGTGCTGGAAAAAGCTTATCTTGCAAAAAGAAACCTTTAACTACCTCAAACAATGTATTGGTATACTTGGGAACAATTGTTGTTGATTTGTGTTCACCTTTGTCTAAATACCCACGATATACTGGGACATCCCTCGTACATGGGAATAGGGAATAATAATTGTTGTTGTTGACATTTGCTCACCTAACCTTTGCCTAACTGCTTTGGACAAACATGGACTAAGAAACTATTAGAGTCATCTGACATTGAAAGAAAAACGAGTGCCGTGCTAAGGCCATAGCATAATCGGAATACATTTTACGCATGTACCCGTTTTCCATTAGGTTAGCGATATATTTTAAAGCATTTTGCCGGTTCTTTCGCCGTAAGTAAGTAATATGTAGTTCGAGTTTGTGTTTGCCGTATGTTAATGGTGTTTGCGAATTCTGTTAAAAGTGTGCTGGCTTTTGTTTTATGTGACACGAAATCGTGTAACTTTTGGACATATATTTTATCACTCCCATGTCCATTAAAACATACACATTTGAAAAGGTGTAATGTATGGATAACATAAACATTCGCTCGAAAAAGGGTATATGGTGAGAAGAACTAGGCATGTTGCAGTCGAACAACTAACAAAGTCTGACTACATGCAATCAAGTGTTTTCCCCCCGCATGTTGTTCACGTTGTGGGATATTATACTATATACAAACATATACTGTAGTCTGTGATCGGGAAACGTTATATGGCATTGCTACATATACGAGGGTCAGTCAAAAATAAATGAGAGTTGCTAAATAATGCTTAGGATAATATGTGTTCGAAAAATGTCTATACATCATCGTGAAATATTTATCTCCTCGGTGTTATGGCGAATACCAATCTTGGTTATAATAGTTATTATTGTTGCCAGGCAGCCGAAGAAGACATCCCGAAGGCATGCGTTCACGCTTTTGTTTGAACAAAAGTGGGTGTTGCTATGGGAACATAAAGTTATATCAAACATTTACAAACTTATTAATACATATTTTATAAACAATTAATCTATCAGATGTACTTATTTACATATGATTTGTTCCTCCAAGTTAGAAAGTATACTTGATGGAAATATTAATTGTCACTTTATTTTGGTGGTATAGAGACCACACTTGTACCCCACCCAAAATAACACATGATGTTTTTCAAGGTCGAATTTATCCATAATTTTATTTCTATAACGATTACTTCATCAAATGCATCCATAATCATCCAGAACAGAAATTGTGAAATCAGGTATTAGTTTTAGAAAACAATGGCAACAAAAACAACACGTGCCGAGAAAATCAATAACACATGAATAAATATTTTGTTAGGCAACTTAGCAACACATAATAAGTGACCACTATATAACAAATGCTCATTATTAGTTGACATATACGATTCTACAAGATGCACATGTTATTTGTAATAAGTTACGCTAGATAAAGTTGAAATAAACGTTCGAAATTACAACATATTTAGTCTCCCTGACGCTGGCGCGAACGCATACTCCTAGTCATGTTCTTTGGTTGCTTGGCAACTGTATTGTAAAGCCTATAACCGAATATAAACCATGATATCCGCATTGTATAATATATATAACCTATGCGCTACATTTTACAGATCTCATGATTTGTTTACTGACAATTGTTATTATCTTGGTTGAGAGAAAATACAACAGGCATCCTATGTCTATAGCATCGTATGGTTTGTTTTCCAATGTTTCATCCTACTCTCAGTATTTCGTTAATAAACCAGTCGTGTACATCACATAGGAAATATGAATGTTTATGCTGTGACAGTTGAACAATTTGTTTATATAAATGTATGTATAATAAACCTGTGAATAGGAAAATTCAATATCATTCTCAGACACCATAACTTATACATGTATTGACTGATAGATAGCGGGTAGATACGAGTTTGTCAATATTCCGACTCATGAAGTTAAAATGGTATTTGCCGAACTTGTGAGTATCGGTGAATCTGACGATGACTTGCCAATCGGACAAAAGTAATCGGTTATTTCACTACACTATTAAATAACATGCCACGTTTGGTATTCGGTGAGGGGAATATAGCAACCTGTGGACTTGTAGTGGAATAATGCATCGCTAAATTAATATGTTTTATGCTTCCTAATTCTGTAAACTTTAAGATAGTTACGAACAAGTTTGTACTATAATTACTTGTTTAAGAATTGTGTGTGATTGTTTTAATAGTTTTGATTTTGATAGTTGAAACATGTGATTGGTTTGTGCACCATACATACCTAGGATTATTGGCATTGTTTGTTTAGCTGACGTTGCATTCTTAATACTATTCCTATCATTTGTGATTTTTGAATATACACTACTGAATTCGGACTATGATTCTACGCGGTTGATTTGTGAGTATCGCTTCAAATAAAACACATTTACCTCTTAAATGTATCAAAGTTTTCAATAGCATCGGTAGAATAAACAATAAACATTTATTCGAATTTTCCGTCTGTATCATTTTGCTTTTAGAGAATTTTGAAACCTTTAGCACTTTTAATAAAACATTTGTATGATAGAACAGGATCAAATGTCATCTCAAGTATAAAACGATGACATTTCTATATTCTGATATAAGGTCGAATGCAAAATATTACAGCTTTGAACGTTCGCTTTGATATTCTATCGTTATGGTTTATAATTCTTAAAAACAGGAATGACATTCGTGAAATTCAAACCATTTCTTTAATATCCTTGTCTGTGTAAATCCTCTACATTTATTCACTGGAAGTTACACTTTGATTTAAGCCCTGTAAAAGATCTCTCATTAAAATTCATAGGAAAATAATAAAAAGAGACTCTAAAATCGTTTGTGAATGGCACAAGAGTCTTAAATCTTTCATTTGTAGTGTTCTCCGTATTCAACATTTACATTACATGGAAGCTACAGGAAGGAAAACTCGGTGAAGGAAACACGCTGTGCTCATGGTTCGCTGATTGTGGAGTATAATATCGTCATTGTATTTCTGTAGGCGAAACTTTTATGGTAACGTTTTGTGAAACTAATTGTTAATAAACAATTACCGATTGTGCTGTGGACCATATAAACTCACCGCAACAATGAAAGTTACTGAGATTTTACGGTTCTGTCTGATTGCAGTCACTAGTATATCAGGTATGTACATATTCTTTTCGCATGTGACATTGTAGTTATTATAATCGTTTAAGTGGAAAATTGTAAAATAAATGTATGTATCATATAAGAAATAAAATATTATTTAAAATAACTAAGGGGTGACATTGCGCAACAACGATAAATAACTTAAATGTTTTGTTTAAGCTACGGCATTTTAAGTTATGTATACATACGGATTACTAATTAATAAACAGTTTAGTTAAAGAGTCAATTTAGTCAAATTGTCTAATCTTCCCTAAAGTTTTTAAACTTAAAATATAAGCACCGTCTATAATATTACTATGCTTATGGATATTTATGTGACTTTTCGTTAAAATTGTGTTTGGAACTACGTGACATATTTAAGTGACCCATCTATAATTTACATTCTGTTTCATTGCATCAGTAATAGTGTTTGTTGTACATGCAATGATTTGTTCCTTCTGTGTTAGATATACTCTTTGAAACAAAACAGATGTCCAAGCACTGTGCAATTAAATACGTTTTATGTACGTACAACTGTCAATAATGCTACGGTTTTTAATGAAAGATATGTGTTGCATTTTTTATTTTTTGTACGGGCATAATTATTAGCTAGATCTATGGTTATATATATTTCACAGTGTGTATGTGTAAGAGACTATACAGACACTTATAGCCGGAGACGTTTTATAGTTATATATATATATAACACAGTATAAAACTCAATACAAATTACTTGCACATAACGAAATAGACAACTGTATTGATGGACTTGCCAATAACTGTCTTCAACATTGATGTAATATATGATTTTTTTGTCTTAATCTCGACAATGGTGATCTCCTGGATGTCTAACAACTATTCATGTTTACTTTCTTCTCACTGAACAAATGATTTTATTCCAGTGCAAACATGTGTGCTACATAGTGCTTTTGTCAAAGAAATGCCAATCTAGGGAGCATGCTCGCTATTAGTTTACATGTCAAGTGTGCAAGGACATTTTAATTCTAAACATGACGTCTAAACATGCCATCCTCTCAAAATATATCGTTAAATCAAAAGGATCTTCTCAATACAGGCTAATTGCATTGTTAATAATGATTTAATCCGATCAATATATAGTAATTGATCGTTATTGCGTTTAATCATTTTCGCCACGCTAAAGTCATTTATCATGAGTTAAAGTGGGGTTGTGAACACGCTCCAGTGCGCTCACATTACTGCGAGCAAATTTCATTTTAACAAGACATCAACCACATTGATTCTATCTCAGATAATATTGCTGGTTTCTTGTATAATAGAACCAGAATGCAGTGCAAAAGGGGACACACGTAGAGTCACAGGCATACGAACGCACAATCACGGACGCATATGGGTGTGTATTAATTCAACTGGGACAATGTTTCAAAATGCATGAAAAACTAGTAAAATTACTTTACCGTAATGAGTAATCCTATCACGTGCCTTGTCGGAATATCCGTGTCTAAATATTGAGCCACATACGACACTTATCAGCTTGAAATAACTAATTACCGGGGAATGTTCTGAACATTAGCTTTACATCTTAGATGACTAATCATACTATACATAATTATGCTACGTATTAAACTTAAATTACAACCTCATTTTCGATGCAATGTGTTATATTTATGGACACAATGAAGTTTCGTTTAGCGTATTTAACAGATGGATATCGCCATTAAAAATTTGGCGGAAGATATTGTCTATTCTGGTGAACACAAGTCATCAATAAATAATTACTCATGAACTTGATATTTGATGATGCTTGTTTAACTAAAAGAATGTGACATCACTGGTACATGCAAAAGATACGTACTACCGGATACCCAATCAGTTGATAGAACGAACCAGAGTGTGATAAAGACACTACCAAAGCCTCTGTTTTATAATTATGGAAATAAACGTTTTTCATTTATAGTCATTCAACGTCTGGAATAACTACATTATTTTGTCAATACAAGATTAGTCATTCGGTATATTACGATAGTCAATCCTATTCAAGACGTTTAAAAATTATTTAGAAAGATGAAAACAAAACTAAATGTAGTTTGGATACACATCAAAGATAGTTTGAGAGAATGCATCAATTATTTGACATTATAAATATTTATAAATAATATCGGCATGAGCTTGCAACGTTTATGCTTACGCCAATCGTACATTCGTTGATACGCGGACGTCTTTTGGAGACACCATGCGCGTTATTTCTGTAAGAACTGCAATACTAACAGTTTTGTAATTAACGCAGACCAACATTGTCGTATATGGAGATTTGCTAAATCAATGGTGTGACACGTTCTACTGTGATTGACGTGAAACTAGAATAAGTAGTTGCTATCCAAATAACAAGTAATTGAATAGAACAAAGACCCGAAATACACACACTTGTACTAAACAAGCCACATACAAATGAATAATGCATTTTCATGAAGGTTAAGTTATTGTCCTTAAGTGTCATTATTTTCTTGTCTTTTCAACAAACACGTACATATGACATTGCAGTTCGTGTTAGACAGTTCCTCATGTCTTTCTATCGTCACTGTAATACTTTTAAGTCTGTCACCCAAACCGGAATAACCCGTCGGTGAGAAAACTTTGTATTAGTTATATCTTCGTGTATGAATAGTCTACCGAAGTTAATGTTGAATATACATGTATTTGCCTTACTGCCTTGGAAGAATAAGAACAAGCGCCAATTGTGGATATATTTGGCTGTTTGAGTTCATAGATTGAATCAATATTGATTCTGCAGATCCATTTACAATTATTTGTATCGAACATAAGGGTGTTAAATAATAATTGCGTAAAGCGCTTTGATAAAACCGATCTTTATGAGCTTATTTTCACCATTGCATTTTATAAACACCAACATATAAAGAGCTTATTTTCACCATTGCATTTTATAAACACCAACATATAAAGAGCTTATTTTCACCATTGCATTTTATAAACACCAACATACAAAGAGCTTATTTTTACCATTGCATTTTATAAACACCAACATATAAAGAGCTTATTTTTACCATTGCATTTTATAAACACCAACATATAAAGAGGTTATTTTCACCATTGCATTATATAAACACCAACATATAAAGAGGTTGTTTTCACCATTGCATTTAATAAACACAAACATTTAAAGGTAACCACATATTTCAACATTTCATGATCACGTGACGCCACAATATGTTCAAGCAAAGTACTCGATTTACAGGGACGTCCCTCGTTCATACATGTATATATTAAAAGACGGGCGTACGCAACATGATCTACATGGTATTTACCATATTATCTTAGCATAAACAAGTTAGTTTACGTTACGTGTTAATGCTGCATTAACATTTCATGACGAGAATGACTGTTTTACGAGAAAGACTAAGACGTGATCATCTTTGTTAATTTGTTTGACCTCCCCATAATAGCCAACATGGTTGGCTAAATCAATATCTCATGACAGCCATGTAGTGGTCAAGCTAATCACATTCAACTGGGTAATTAATAGTGTTCTATTATGTATACCTGTTTTCCAGAATAGTATTGTATTATGCATATACCCACTTGCAACTGTAGACACAGTGACCTAAATAGTTACATATATACGCACTATATTTGTGTTATTGGTTTCGTAAAGGTCGAACAAATGAGCTTGCATTGTTCTTAAACACAGCTATATTTCCCAGACATTTGATGAACTTATTGTATCACTACACGTAATTGCTTGTAGCATCATTCACGGAGAAGAGCTACATAACATTAAAACAAGTCATGTGTGTACTATACTATTGTTATAGATCGACATCACTTCAAGTTGTAAATTGTGCATACATGTTTGTTTAACATTCCTTTTGTTGCTCTGATTTCTACGCATAAGTAGTTAATAACCTGTATTAATAAAAATCTACTATATGTGTATAATAATAAATGGCGTGTGTATGCACATTCGGGCATACAGTACCCTCCAAAACCATGCATAGAGAAGCTCTTTCCACAGTTACTTGCCTGTATAACACTATTTGCAGAAACGAGTAGCAACAATGCTTTTGAAGACGTATTTGACGTCAAAAAGAAGTATATTATTTTGCGTACTAATCTCTCACAGAAATACAATATATGAGATATATAAAAGATACAAACTCACTTGGAAAATGCAATGTTTATGCAAAAGTTAGACGAATACAAGAGACAACTAATAAATGAGACATATATGTTTATTTTATTTGCAATAGCCAAAGACTGTGACTGGTGTAAAATTTAAAATATTACTTTATAATTGAGAGCATCCTTGTGGAGTGTACCAAGTTGGTACATACTCGTACATGTACATCCATCTAGTTTCTTTGCCAATTATTTGTTACTTTATCAACTGACATAAATGCAAATCCTTGATACTATGTCCAGATAAATTAAACTTTTCTGATACATATTTTGATTCCGAACTAACTTGACGGACATGCATTCCGGGACATTACTTTGTTGCAGACAAATAAGAGAATATCTCAATGTTATACATGACAAAAGTGAAAAAAATTGCTAACCTCATCTTAAATGTGTTGTGTTTGGGATTCGGACGAACGACGAAAAAACGATAAACAAAGTGAAAATGTATTCCAAAATTTATACAGAAAGACACACTCACTCCAAGTATTGCTTAGCCATTGATGACGATTTTATTGCTGGAGGAGTTTTAGTTTTGCTCTCCAACCGACACTGTCATTAAAATTAACTGTCACTGTTGTCATCAAGCTAGAAGAAGTTAATCGGACAAGAGGTGCGTAAGGACGAAAGTAAAACTAAGAATAGTATGCGGGCAAGATTTATATATGTGAATAAAGCATACATGAACATGCGGTTACACGTTTGTAAAGATCCTCAGCAAATACTAATCTAAATCTTTCTCCCATCGAATTGCAAACTACAACTCATTTTTATAAATATAATGTTAAGCATTTTCTAAAATGTAATTACCGGTACACAAATAATAAAAAAGCAAATGCGTAAATGAATGGAGTTACAAGTCAACACTGTACACATACATATGGTTTTACGAAAAACCTCCTGTTTAATAGTTATACTAGCAATCATTGAATGATGTTCATAAGTCGGTTGTTTGATTATAATTTTTTCTGGTAAATGTTATAGCCTTCTGACCAGGGTTAAAGAACACTCGATTCAACATCAGCAAACGCATTTTATAGAATTTGTGTTATCCAAGTTAGTGTGTGATTAACATAGACATCTACCGACAGCACAATGGAGAATAGACAGCATACGGTATCAGGTTTCATTACTTGTCGGGAATGTTGAAATGCATGCACTTCCTGTAATGTACAAGTTTTCAACATTTATCTACTTTCTGTCACTATAACCCTTGCCTGAATAAACACGTCATGTTGCTCTCATAACAATACACTGTGTGGAGTCTTTAAACAATATATATATCAGTTATCTTTCCGCATGGGCACTACGACTGTAGATGCAGTTAACAGTTGAATATTTAGTTTTTGTCTATGAACACGTGTCAAAATTCTTCTACATATCCATTCTTTTATTTAATGGTTTTTATATGCACACCGGCAGCATAGGCCATTCAACGCACCTTAACAAAATGTTAAAAGGATGATGCCTATTAATACGTTAAAAATGGGACAAACTTAAAATGACCAATAGAGAAATTGATATAATATATCTATATTATATATTTATCCCCCAAAGCTTCAATTTGTCAACTTGGCAGACTTTATATTCCACTTGTTAAGTCTTCGTACAACATTTTCGTCAAAATTGTGAATCCTCATTATTGCCAGTTTGTTGTTTCCGCTGATGGTATTACCGTAAAATAGTATAGTTTAAGTATACACCAGTGGAGCTCTATAATCTTTGTATATTATTGGTTTAGTCACGTGATCAAGTGGTAAATCACTCATCAGATACTGAAATATTGAGTGAACGTGTAATTATATATGAAACGTCTAGTTAGAACACCACATAGCGAACCTTTACAGTAAGTACCAAGCTTCGTGTAAAAATCTTTCAGACTATTTCAGCAAGTATTAAATTCCCTTTGGGTACCATAAAATATTGTTCGTGTATTTATACCATAACCAAGACATATGTTCTATACATCATTGTAATTGAAAACTGACAATTTAGCAAGGAAAGAGACCGATTTTCGATTAGGTATATAATACGTATGTTGTACTCCTAGACTGTTACTGGTAGAAACATGGCGATGTGCCGTTGTTGGACTAGTTGTAGCCATTATGTGCTCATTTGTTCATGTTAAACTGCTAACTTACGCAATAAACGGCCGGCAACTATGACTAATACAGTTCAAGATCACTGGCAGACTCGTTACACTGTGTCCAAGTCAACCACCAGAGCTGTTTAGAGATGTGTGGACGTGCACGAATAAGACAACATAAGGTTTGGTATAATACAACAAATGATTGCCGGGAAGCAAAAAGAGGGCATACAGAGTGGCGGCGTATGATACAATAGAAGCAGAAAGTGCGAGAGAATTGGATGGGTGTGAGTGAATGAATGACGGACGAGAGTGAGGAAAAAAGAGAGAGTCCGGTTGAAATATAAGATGTCGGAAATAGTAAGGCAGAATTAGGGCAGCAGATACTGGTGAGTGACAGAAAACGGTACATGATTATTAAGGACATAGACTTTAATAAAAAAAAGTCATATATGAAATGCTAGTTATATATTGGTCTTTTAAGGTGACCTTATACACAAACCATAATTTCAACTTCTATTTATAATGATAACTAAAACTTTTTTAGAACAAATAATGCGATATACTGTGCTGATACGTTCTACATTATTTACATTTGTTTAGGCGTATCAGTACTAACTACCAACGATATCAAAATAAATATAGGATCTACCATGCGTTTTCTTTTGATATCAACATTTCTTAAATGAGTCTAGAAAAAACAGTAATTAAGCGAGCCTCTGGCTACCTTTATAACTTTCTTTTTTGTTACGAATTTAAGAAACGTTGATCTCAAAAGAAAACGAGTGGTAGATTCATTTTTTTATCACATAAGAAATATGTTCCAAAGAACACTTTTGAGCGTCTCCACGTAAAAAATTGTCACAAATTGCTTTCTGTATATAAACACTAAAACGACGCTTTAAAACGATTAACATTTATCTAAATTAAAATACTTGACATTTTTCCACTTATATTTTTGAATTCATAAAGAATATAGTCCATTACTAAATCAGTGAATTGGGTGTATGAATTATGCAATTTTTTGATATCACACGTGCTGTATAACAATGCTATTTGATTTGTTATCAGATGGAATATCACGGTGTTTATGTGATAAAGGGATACTCTCCTACAGTAGCATGTATGTTATTTCATCTACTGCCAAACCCCTTTTTGTCCCTTCCATTTTTCAAATGATATAGTGCATGCCCATCTTAGAGTACGTCAGTGCATTTCAAAATAGAATATAAATGAAAACACAAACTCTTTTATCTGGAAACTGCTTTGAATATTTACGTTCCTGCTTTATTGTATTTGAAAATTGATATGTTCTGAAAAGTATAATATTTCATTGAATGATATTGCATGTTTTACACTTTATCTTCATTAAGAGAGTATCAAGTGTCGTTAGCGTTACACAATACGACACATTACAAGTTCTACCATCACACCGTCATCTTCAATGTTGACTTGATTAGCTTCCAGATGATGTGACTGTGAATTAATGCATTAATAAGCATTGCTATCTCACGTTCAGTGTTTATATGTCGTACGCTATCAATGTTTGCTTGTTTATGTGTTCACAGATATACGACATTATTGCCATTCATCCCAATTTCTGTTTATTAACGTTTCATTACAGCGACAGACATATCGATACCGCTAACACTATACACTGTCTTACACCGTACTACCAGTTTATTGTGACAGTATGAATAATGGTGATATATTTGACAATCTTAGATGTTACAAATGTTTATCTTTACAACGTTGCCAATTATTGTGATTGCTTTTGGATATTAAATGTATGCATGTCGTCTTGTCTGTAAAATCACACTTCACAGAATTGTGAGTATATAATAATACATATTGATGCAAATACCAAATGTCATGCACAGTCATATAATTATCATACTGCAGGGTCAACGGATATTTTGTACATTTAATCAGATATATTAAACGACGTTCATGAAACATAATGGTACATGTGCATCGACATAAATTGTCATTTTATACAGACTGCTTCAACGTTACAATTGGTGTCTAAGTCGTGATATACACAACCGAACTCCGAAATAGGATTGTGCATGTAGTCTGTAGTGTGTCGTTACTTTGCCCTTCACACTGTATAGCAATTCCAACGAAACAACAAGGCATATTTCTCAGGTAATACTCTACTTGGACCACGTGTTACCTGAAAAACTGCTTCAGTAGGTCAATGCATATCAAATGCATCGAATTGTGTTTTCGAAATTGTGCACATGATAATTATTATTCTAATATCTACATGTGTTTTGAACCACACTTTCTTCCATCAGTTGTGCTCAGCTAATGTAAGTCGGACAAAAATGTTGTTTGTATACCTTCATTGACATTTGTGTAACTTATGCTAGTATACATTAGCCGTATTCCTACTGTTACTTATATGTTGGTCTTGTTTAAAATCGTTAGCTCCTACTTTCTCTCCAAACGGTTTTTATCCCGGAATAACGAGGTTGTACTGAAACTTTGGTATATGTTCGCCGAAATAAAGTTTGGGTACTTAGGTTGTTAAGTGACATTTATAGTGGTTTTATGCTACTGTCTATGTTTCTGTAGACTTTATGTATTTGACTTTCTCCTTCGCTCTAACATATACACGAACAAACAAATATAGTTCAGTTTCTATGAGAGTAAAAAGTCATTCCGTTCAACAAATTATAGAATTAAGGATGGTCGCGTTGCTGAGACGATTTTACATGTTGATATTGATTTTTCAGTAATGATTATTTCTAAAATACTTTGTTATTGAACAAGGTTAGAACGATTGGGCTTGGTTATAAAAAGTTCGGTTACATTCATTTTACAGGTGTCCTCGTACGCATTAGTGTACTTATAAACACCCGTTTTCACACTAGCCAATTTAATTCAAATACCGGGATAGTTTCTAAGTAAATTAATTATATGTATGTATAAACACTCACACTTAGTTTATTTCAAGTGCATATTACATAATCTCATAGCACTCAACCAACTTTGCCTTCATTCTTTGACTGCACCAACTACAAACAACAAGTTCACACACACAGGCCGCTACATCGACGTTCCATTATTTTACAATATTGCTAAAACACGTATTCAGTATTTGGTCGTGTTTAATTTGCGGTAAATTAGGGTTATCTTAATTAACTCCATTCATGTCAGACGAGTTTATCTGTTTCTATACAGTTCGTGGAGTAATTCACATGGTCTCTGTCAATAAGGAACGCTATCATCGACGATAAGAACCAATGATCATAAATCGCTCTATAGGAAATATCAATATAGATGGGACGGTCCATAAGTAGCACAATTATCAACGATATTGTTGTGGTGGATCTAAAATTACTGTAACTAGTACAGATCATATATGGGAAAGTCTTAAGCGGTTTTTATATTCTAATAAATGTTCGTTGGTGCAATTATGTCGTAGAAATATAATATATAAGACAGTTCTGTGTGCAATAATACAATATCGACCATGTAGTAATGCATACAGTATTGTCCAGTGCTATCCATGTCAGTTGTTAGCATGGCATTATGATATATAGCATAAAGTACGCGTTGTACAATGTGAATTCATTCCGTGTACTTGTATTTGTTATCAGTTCCTTTACCTCACTTGCTCTACTATTAGGACAACCCTTATAGCATATTCTGGATTGATACGGACTTTTATTGTAAATTGTAAGGTATTTATAAGTCAGGCTCGTCACAAAGTATTGTTTATTAGACAAGTATGTTCGACTAACTGTATATAGTAAAACATTGACTCTTAAAATCGAGTTAATGCCGAATCAACCATGATTTATAAGTGTATACGTAGACTAGTGTGTTCCAATATAAAAACTATACAGTCATGATGTTTCGTAGCCACACCAGTTCCCTACTTCTATAGTTTAATATTCTATTCAACTTATTGTTCATTCAGCATGATAATACGAATAAGACAGGACAGACAGCACAGATCTGAAACAGCTGAGCACATAACGAACCAGCAAGCATCACAATCACTCTGTAAACTACCAAACACAATCCAACTAGTAAATTAAACCAAACCGTCGAAAGTACGAGGGAAAATAAAAAACAACTAAAAAACAACACATTTGATTCGTGTGTTCTATTGTATCCGTCCTTTTTGGTACTATAGTGCTGCCATATTGGGTAAAGGAATCTTTAAACTTGTTCATTCTAACTTTTGTGTCATCCGCTGTTTTATCCTAATATAAAGTCAATACCACATTAAATTGATCAGCTTATACAATAAAACGTTGCTGTAATTAGGTTAAATAAATGTCTTTGTATTAATTTTGATAAATCATATTTTAGAAATCAACCACGCCAAGAAGGTGACTGATGTATGATAACACATCATGTCATTTATGCCGTCACCATCATTACGATCATCATTAATAAAGATATCGACGGTGTCGTCGTGATAATATACTGCAAAAACTAATTAGATCAAAGATATTCTAAATACAATGGAAAGTAATTAGCCTGATAGCATACTCGTTGAACGTTGTCAGCACACTGTTGATGTAACGAAACTACTTACTCCGATATGTTGAGAATAAATCAATTAAATTTACTCTTGTATAAAGTATTGACCGTATTTAGATGGTTTACAGTTTATTTAATTAGGTTGTGCCGGGAAATTCATGACAAGTTGTTCTTGAAAAACGAAAATTTGAGTTTAGTTCGCCGTAAGCATTATCACACATGAGCACCACAGATAGTGACCTTAGGCTATTGCTCAAATAACATCTGGTTGAAGGATTAGAAGTTCAGAAATCTTAGTAACACATATTTTCACGATACTTAAGTTGCTAGTTTTTGTTTCTTGAATACTGGAACATCCTTATTTTGTATATTCAACCAACGGCAGTCATATTAACCAAAGTATCGTGTAGTTTAACGATGCAATATTCGCAGCTCTTTACAAAGGAAAATGTAATTGAATGACCGATTTAGCTGCTTATTATGGCCCTGTGTTTGGGGAAATAACAATGCATGTTACACTATAGTTGTGCGTTATTTCTAATAACATTTTACTGCCCTTAAACACTTTATACATGGATATTCCAAAGTTTCTAGTATTCTGCAGATACGCTCGCTAGAAATAGTTCAATTCCATGGCGATTCATGTGGTAAGTCTTGCAAACATATCACCAAAGCCAAAGTACGAAAAAACGTATACACGTGTAGCATAAAGGTAAGCATGACATTTCACAGTATTTACACAATGAGTCGTTTTGAGAAATAATGCACGACACTAAACTTAGAAATGGACCCAATCATTAGCCTTATTATGTATGTCCGTATTCCTTTTGTCAAATAAAAAACGGACTTACCGAGAAACTAATTATATACATCTATATTATATACTAGTATCAAAGGTGCTGAACCAAAACCCCGTAACTCAATTTTGGTGCGAAAACCTTTTTGCAGCATCCGCATCTGATGGACGTCCCGCGCATTTCTGTCTTGTCGCCATTTGAATAGCCAATCGCGTTACTTAGATGGCGACAAGACAGAAATGCGCGGGACGTCTAGCAGATGCGGATGCTCCAAAAAAAGTTTCGCGCAAAAATTGAGTTACGGGGTTTTGGTTTGGCATCGTCGATATGATGCACCCTTAGGTGCATGTCCAATCATCATAATGCTAGTTTCTATTTCCGTTTATGTATTTCCTTATTCTCATCTCGGCATGCGTTGTCTTCCTGGTGGGTGTACTGTATGACATGAAGCGTTCTGACGTAATACCACATGCTATAAATTTTACCAATAACTTGTATATCGAATGTATATAGTTATTATATCAGTGTGTTTCATTGATAAATAGAGCGCTGTCATATATCCGGGAGTGAATGAACGTTGTGTGCCATTCCATGCCGGATTTCTATATCCTTTGTGTTTACCCTGTCTTCTGTAAGCATCGATTCAGACCTGTTTAAATCAACTGTAATGCGTTTCGCAGCAACGTCTCATATTTGATAGACAGCAACACGTGTGTCAATATTTCATTTATAATTTGACAAATCCATAGACATCAGGGCAGAACTGTCATACAAGGAGAATTGATCACTCATTTTGAATATGTATGGTGCAGCACTTCTCATTATTAGAATTCTGTGGGTCCCTACTATAGCCTGGTTTTACGTCGCCAATTTAGAATCATTGTCATACAATGTCGTAAATTGTAATAGCGGTTTAATCGGAAACAAATTGGAGATCTTAAAGATATGAAAGTTGGACAAAATGCTACGTTTTACCAGTATAATCAAATCATTGTTTGATGTATTTGAGCTAGTGTATCGGAACAAAGACAAAAGACAATGAAATATGGACGTGTATAAAGACATGTCTACCAGACAGTGAGTGGTTGTATCTACGAGGGATGATCCAAAATAACGTGGACTTTTGTGCAACCTTCGTATGTTTCAAATAATCATTTACAATCTGATATCAACATTCATCGGAATATGTCCGACATATTCCTAAAAAAAAATCACGGAAAAATAAATATTCAATGAAAAGTTATACGCAATAGAATATGGTCACTAACTGCTACCCATCGGCATATCAACACGACAGCGTTGGTTTCAGGACGTTGTTGACGTCGTGTATCGATGCTCGTCACTGTAGCAGTTTTGAACTTGCTCATTTTTATCTAAAATGTCATTCAATGATGTAAATTATTACAGCAATATTTAAGAAAACACTTGACCTTAAATTGTGCAAAATATTTTTCGTATACGGCTACATAGCGACCAGTTAATTTCCTAATAGGCAATCATCGGCCAGCGCAAACGTATCGCGGATTACGTCACTGTTGTCGCGGCGTATTTTCAATTTCCTCCGTAATGATTGCGCTGTCCGATCTTTCTTCATCCACATATTATCGATGACAACTAAAAATAAGAGCTCAGCTCATATGACATATTCTACTAGTCTGCACAATCATTTTAAACGCCATTGTCTGCATATTTTTCGAGAACAGGGTAGATCTTTACCAAAGGTATTTCATGCCGGCTTGACGACGTCATTTTAACGTCATTACACAGGTGGTACCGCGCAAAGAAAAATGTGTATATTCAAATCGCACTGTTCAAATGACATCAAATTTTGGCAAGTTGTTACCTGCACATCCCATCGTATGGTGGTTATGTTTAGCGAATTTTGTACTTGAATTTCATTTTATATAAATGCATATCTTACGTGAGATAAATTGCATAAATTTTTTGCGCCGCATACGCGTTACTATGGTTACAAAAACACGCGATGTGCTTGATATTTTGTGTCAATGTGAAATTTGTTCAAATTATCATATGCACTAAATGTTCCGATAATAAATTATGTAAATATTTGGAAGAAATAACGATGCTGTTGGAAGCAATAGCAAAGGTCAACGTTATTTTGGATCATCGCTCGTATAATAGAACAATGTTGTTTTGAAGCAAGAATGAAGACTGATTGCACCAATTCCTCGTAAAGAAGTTAATGTTTTTCTTATTAAGCTTAAATATTTCAATACGTATATTCTTGATAACAAAAAAAAAATTCAGTTCACTCTGGCGCTTTTGGTTCGAATACTGGGTCTGTCCGGTTATGTACTTCAATGACACAGCTATCCCCTACACATACGAAAACGCTGTAAGCTGATCGCGAATATTATTATTTTTAACAAACATTTGCTTCACTACTTGATCTAAAAAAAACCTAGTGTGTATGAATATGGCTAACAATGGTTGGTGTTTAGTTTGATGAATTTTTGTTCAGACCTATTGGCCACTGTCTACGTTGATATAAAAACAAGCCATAAAGTCGATACAACAAATACAAAAAGTAACTTACCTTTTAACATACTAAAGTACTTAAAAAACTTTGTGAGCTTCACTAGAGTGTTATAAGCTAAGCTCTAAATATGTTAACTGGTTCTCTTCATATTTAACAAACCGTTTCCAAAAGGTTAACATATCAGGTCAGTTTTCAGATGCCAAAGGTATCAATGCTGGTTTTCCACAAGGATCAGTTTTAGGACCCTTACTTTTTATTATCTACATAAATGGTCTTCCCCTCTATTAACAAAATAACACAAACATTGACATGTTCGCTGATGACACTACATTGTCTGTTTCAGGTAAAACATTCAGTGACGTAAAATCGTCCCTCCAAGAGCAAGTTAATATCACAGAACAATGGTGCACACAGAACGCCATGTTACCAAATGCACAAAAAACTAAAGTTATGTATATTGCTGCATCTCACCAAAAACTAAAAGACAGATCTGAACATAGTGATTCAAATATAATTCTTAACAATCAAGTTCTTACGGACTCCAAAGAAGAAAAACTTCTTGGTATCAAAATAGATCAAACTCTAGGATGGAAAAGTCACGTTGATCATGTTCTTAAAAAATATAATTCTCTTTTATACTTACTACTACGCATCAAACATTGTCTCAATCTAGACTCGCGTAAGCTCTTCTTCAATGCATATATCCTGCCCCACCTTGACTATTGCAGTACAATTTAGGGATCATGTGCAAAGGAACGCATAGATAAACTTTACAAATTTCAGAAACGGGCAGCTAGAGTTATTCTAGATAAACCATATGACCACCCGTCAGATGAATTATTCATGAAATTAAACTGGATGAAAATTGACGAAAAAATAACATATAAAAAAGCTATTTTAATGTATAATTCAATGCACAATAAAGTTCCAAAATATCTAAGTGATAAATTTGTATTGAACTCTAATCTTGGATTAAGATCAACAACAAATGAAAAATTAGTTGTTCCATTCCCAAATATGGATTTCTTTAGGAAATCATTTTCCTACTCAGGAGCTTCTATTTGGAATGAAATTCCATTACATATTAGGCAGGCAGAGAACATCAATTCATTTTAAAGACAATTCTTACAATGGAAAAAAATCAATAATACATGTAAATTGTGTCATTTAAATGTGTTGTCCCTTGTTCTAGTCGTGTCGCTTGGTTCTTGCCCCGCGTAGTTTGACTAACTGAGGCGGCAAACGCGCGGGGTGGGATTTCGGGTTTGTGTAATTTGTAAACCAGTTGTCTTCAAGTTGTACTCTGGTAGTTGTGCCGTGGTGCTTCTGATTTCTGTGCTCGGCTGGTTGGGTTGAGTGCTACCTTCCATGTCGGATTTTCCCATGCCTTTTTTGATTATGTATACACTATGTACAAAGTTATTTATTTATATATGATTTAATGCTTTAACAATATGTGTGTTTTCATATTCTGATCATCTCATTAAGTTATATGTGATACTGTTTGTATTAATCGTTTATATGTTTGTATATTATCATGTAATTAATGTATATATGTTCTTTATGTAGACCATATTGAAAATTGGTATATTACCAAATATGTTATCTACTATAAATAAAGTCGTTACTTACTTACTTACACATATGCATATTGACATATTGTTATGTTTCGGTATTCTGTCATATTGATTGTGCCACGCAAAACACGCTTTATTTATGGTGAACTTGCTGCCAACATAACACCTATTTAAAATGTAATATGGTTTAAAGACGGTACTATTACATCAACAAAGAAACTAATAGCTCTGTCTGGTGCAAAACACATTAGATACCTACATACCTCGCTTTTTGTTCGCTGGTAATTAATGTTGTTTTGTTTTATGGTATTTATCGGTTTAGTAGCATACATGTATGTAAGAGCAAGATATATGATATATAATGCGATATGAGGATTCAAAGAAAAACGAAATGGGCGTAATTTTTGTGGAATTTGTGGAATACGTACGAGGGAAGTTCAATATATAATGTCCATATACCCTGAATTCTTCTATGACAACGTAAAACACATTTTATGAGTTATGACTTAAAGGTACATGTTTCTTCTTTATGTCTAAAAAATGTCATAGACTTTTGTCAAGGATTAAGTATTGTATCTAACTTTGAAGAGGGTACTCTCGAGTCCACTGGCTTTACTATCATTTTAAGCAAAACGTGTATCGTTTGTGCAGTAGTTGTTAAGAAAAGTAATTGTCAGCATTCATAAAAAATCTACATGCGATAGGTTAACTGAGTAAATGCGTATATGACAGCGTAATGTATGTCGAATAAGATTATTTCCCTAAATGAAGCTTTAGTGGACAATTATTTTAAAAACCTATAACTGACCCAAGCTTATAATAACAGAAACACCAATTCAGAAATTAAATTTTAATGATTTTTACTCTTTATAATAGCGGATGAGTTGAATATTCAAGAAATGAAAAAATATTTCCCGAATTCAATGCATTATTTAATTTGTGACCAAAAATACATTATTTATTGCACGTCCCTCGTATAATCAACAGAATAAGTTTTAATTAGCATTTGGTACAACCTGACAGAGAAAATAATGTTTACAAATATAATTCTACTGACGATATTTATCAACACATGTCTGTCGTAAATTAATTATGCATATCTTTACACATGTATATCAAACTGACGGAGTTAAAGTTCGGTTAATTCCTTTCCTAATTCGCAGATCGTATGTTGTTGTTTGGTTTTGTCACGCCTTTCACTCTCCTTGATACTTGATATACTGGAAAAGGGAAGTAGTATTTGAAGATGTCGAGCATTTGAAAAAGTTTTATGGATTTGTTTCACAGAACTTAAACATCAAGTATTCATACCCACATTGCTACATTACCATTATAAATTTCATCAATACGGTGTTGATACAATCTTATTGACGTGTGTATGCCGTCAAACCGCCTGTTTCTATCCCACATTACAAAATAAAGTACCATACTTTCTTTATAATAATTGTGTACATCCCTAAAATAGATTGTATTTGTAGCTGCCGATTTTTACGATTTAAAGAGATTCTTAATTTTTGTTTAGACATTTTTACAGCCGGAAATAAGACTTCAAGTTGTTAAGTTGCATTTGTTCTATATCCCTATAGCCCCGCTTTCGTTTAGTTATTTTCTATTTGTTGACGATAGTCAACAATAATTTATGTTGTTGCAGTGCCATATCATTTACATTCATTCTTAAACGTGCTGGTATGTTTTGACAACTGAACCTTAGAATTGCAGAGGTATAGTTTCATTTTCCCCTCTTGTTTTCGTTACGCATTGTGTCATACATGTGCTTGTGGTATGTGTTATTTTTTCTTCCATACTCGCCTTCTTCTTTAGAGTACCAACTTCCCTGATCTATTGTTCATTATAATACATTAAAACTCACTTATAGAAAACTCGCTTATAAGGAAAACTCGGTTATAGCGTAAGGAAAGAATTCCCCGACTTCGTCCCTTCTTTAATTCAGTGTAATACCACTCGCTTACATGTATAACGTAATCGGATATAATGAAAAACCTGTTATAACTTTATGATTTTGAGGTCCCGATGAAGCATTTTTTGTGCATTTCTGCTCGGTTATAACAAAAGTGATAAGTGTGTGAATTTTGCTTGTGCAAAAAGGTGTTAAGTAGTTGCGCCTCAGGTATTTATCAATGCAAAATAACTGACCTAATTGTACCCCTAAAACTCGTTGACCTTACAAGATAATTAAATTTTGTAAATAGTTGATTTCGAAAAACTGTAGCTGCAACTATAAAACCAAATATTAGACAGAGGATAAATGTGTGGGGACTTTACCAACCATGACACGATCGTCATCGTTACTTCCTACCTTGTTTTACTGGTTTACGGCTTAGAACTTTCGAATTAGTGGACTTATAATATGACCATACGTTGTCAAACTGCTCAGATAATGCTTTA
The DNA here is from genome assembly GCA_963678985.1 of Spisula subtruncata. Classification (NCBI taxonomy): domain Eukaryota; kingdom Metazoa; phylum Mollusca; class Bivalvia; order Venerida; family Mactridae; genus Spisula; species Spisula subtruncata. The sequence continues at coordinate 27,986,815 of OY787665.1, forward strand.
CTTCGCGCAGAATAAGGATTCATATATTCCAAATAAGATATTAAACAGAACCCATTCATTACGATTTGTTATCAGTTAATACTTGGTACTATAGTGCTGACATCTTGGGTAAAAACTTTAAACTTATTATTGTGTGTCATCCGCTCTTCTGTCCTAATATAAAGTCAATATCACATAAAATTGATCAGCTTATACAACGGTACAATAAAACGTTGCCATAATTAGGTTAATTAAATGTTTTTGTATAAATTTTGATAAATCATATTTTACTAATCAACCACGCCAAGAAGGTGACTGATGTAAAATATCACATCATGTCTTTAGCCGTCACCATCATTACGATGATCATTAATAAAGATATCGACGGCGTTGTCGTGATAATATTCTGCAAAAACTAATTAGATCAAAGATATTCTAAATACCTTGGAAAGTAATTAGTGTGATAGCATACTCACTGAACGTTGTCGGCACACTGTTGAGGTAACCAAACTACTTACTCCGATATGTTGAGAATAAATCAATTAAATATACTCAAGTACAAAGTATTGCCCGTCTTTGGATGGTTTACAGTTTATTTGATTAGGTTATGCTGGGAAATTCATGACAAGTCATTCTTGAAAATGGAATATTTGAGTTTAGTTCGCCGTAAGACTTATAATACATAAGGACCACAGACGGTTTTCTTTGACTATTGCTCAAATAACATCACATTGACGGGTTATGAGTTCAGAAATCTTAGTTACACATATTTTCTTCAGTACTAAATTCGCTAGTTATCGTTCCTTGAATTAAGGGACATCCTTATTTTGTATATTCAACTGACGGCAGTCATATTAACCAAATTATCGCGTAGCTTAAAGATGCAATATTCGCAGCTCTTCACAAAGTAAAAGGTCAACGAATGACCGATTTGGCTGTTTATTTTGGCCCTATGTTTGGGGAAATGACAATGCATGTTACAATATAGCTGTGTGTTATTTCTAGCAACATTTGACTGCCTTGAAACACATTACGTATGGATATTCCAATGTTTCTTGTTTTCTGCAGACCAATTCGCCAAAAATAGTTAATTTCCATGACGCTTCCTACAGTGAAGTCTTGCGAAATTTATCATCAAAGTAATCTTATATTATAATCGTATAGGTTTCAATATTCGGTGTTTTTCATTAAAGTAATGCAACTAAAAAATCGTATGCAAATATAAAATGAAGATACATGTAATCATTATATTTCAGAATATTTTACTCCATAAATAGTTTTGAAAAAATGAACAATGAACGATACTAAACTTAGAATCTAGTCAAGCGTTAGCCGTAATATTTTTTATTTCGGGTCGTTATTGTCATTAGAAACCATTCATGATAAACCCGTATGCTCATGTTTATCATTCTTTGCGCTCAATAATGAGTGTATCCTAATGGTAGTATATTCTCATATCGGCATGCGTCTTCCTGGTAGGTGTACTGTTTGACATGCAGCGTTCTGACGTAATACAACATGCTGTAAATTTCACAAATAACTTGTATATCGAATGTATATAGTTATTATAGCAATATGTTTCATTGATAAATAGAGCACTGTCATATATCCGGGAGTGAATGCACGTTGTATACAATTCCATGGATTTCTATAACCTTTGTGTTTACCCTGTCCTCTGTTAGAATCGATTCAGACCTGTTTAAATTAACTGTAATGCTTTTCGCGGCAACTTCTCATATTTGATTGACAGCAACACGTGTGTCAATATTTCATTTATAATTTGACAAATCTATAGACATCGGGGCAGAACTGTCATACAAGGAGAATTGATCACTCATTTTGAATATGTATGGTGCAACATTTCTCATTATTAGAATACTGTGGGTCCCTATATAGCCTAATTTTACGTCGCCAATTTAGAATCATTGTCATATAAAGTCGTAAATTGTAATAGCGGTTTAATCGGAAACAAATTGGAGATCTAAAAGATTAGAAAGTTGGACCAAATGGTACGTTTTACCAGTATAATCAAATCATTGTATGATATATGTGAGCGAGTGTATCCGAATGAAGACAAAAGAGAATGAAATATGGCCATGGACGTGTATAAAGACATCTCTACCAGATTGCGCATGGTTGTATCTAGACTAAAACAATGTTGTTTTGAAGTAACACTGAAGAATGATGACACCAATTCCTCGTATAGAAGTAAATGTATTTCTTATATAGTGTGAAATATCTTTACCAGTTTTTTTTATTAAGAAAAACATTGTCTATTCACCTTGGCGTTTTGGTTTGAATACTTGTCCGGTTATGTTCTTCCATGACAAAGCTATCCCCTACGCTTACGAAAACGCTGCAAGCTGATCGTTAATACCATTATCTTTAACAAACATTTGCTCCACCACTTGATCTAGCTAACCACTGGTGTGTATGAATATGGCTACAATGGTTTAGGTTTAGTTTCATTAATATTTGTTCAGAGATATTTGCCACTGTCTATGGTAATATAAAGATAATACATAAAGCCGATAAAACAAATGATAAGTATCTTACCTTTAAACATACTTAACGACCTTGTGAGCTTGACATATGGGTATTGACACATCGTCACATTTTAGTATTCTGTCATATTGATTGTTCCACGCAAAACACGTTTTATTTTTGATGACATAGCTGCCAACATAACACCTATTTAAATGTTGTATGGTTTGAAGACGGTACATTTACATCAACAAAGAAACTAATAGCTCTGTCTGGGACAAAACACATTAAATACCTATATACGAGGGGTGATCAATATATTCGAGGACTTTCCTTCTCAATTTTGAAATATTGGAACTAGAGTAATGAAATTACATGCTTATGTAGATCAATCAATTATCTCGCGATTTGTCTAATTTTCTTTTTGATAACATCACTATTTACTTGATGACGTATTTTTTTGTAACCATGGTGAAGCGCGCACCGTCGAGCATCTCGGGCGTAACGTTATTTTTGAGAAACGACACGGTATGGAAATTAACGCAAAACTTGTTAATTCCTCGCGATACCTCCAAAATGACTTGACTAAATTGTGCATGGATTCTGTGCGCTCCCAATTAGCCATTTTCATATGATTCTGTCGTTTATGTGATTGTAGGGTCTCTGCAAAAACGGATAATTCGATAAAATAAGGATAAATAGCAAAAATAGCACCGCGTTAGGAACACTTTCCGTTAAATTCTGCAAAATAAGACTCACAGATCTCAATCGAATGTAACTCGCAAAAACGAAGACTAGTATAGGCTACAATACATAAAATCGTTGACTCCAAATCAAAAGGGTTGTTTCGATATTGCGTCCTAAACCTGATAGGTCATGTTTCAGTCTTAATAGAAATAATCTAATTTTGTAAAGCCAACCGCCCTTTTCCGAGTTTTGTTTCCAATAACGCATCGATACACTTTTTATTCCACCTCACATTCCAGAATCGACTTTTAACTACTTGTTTCAGTAGTAAAAGACAACCAGTATCATACATGGAACCGGGTATTAGTCCAGAAAGGAGCTATGTGCTGCTCCGACGGTGACGCTTGGAATGACGTCGCGTGACGTCCAACGACACACGCTCCTTGTATGAATCAAATAATTTTATTAGTGCATTCGGTCGGAGACATCTTACACCGAATGATGTTAAATGGGTTTGAGCCTTGCTGGCAATATGAACTTGCTAGATGAAAAGTCCTCGAATATATTGATCACCCCTCGTACATCGCTTTTTGTTCGCTTGTAATTAATGTATTTGTGTTGTATGGTATTTATCGGTTTAGTAACATATGTAAGAGCAACATATATGAGATATAATGCGCTACGAGGATTCGAAGAAAAATAAAATGGGCGTAGTTTTTGTGGAATTTGTGGTATACATATAATCAACATAATTTGTTTTAAGTAGCATTTTTGTACAACCTGACAGAGAACATCCTGTTTAAAAGTATAATAATTATTCTACTGACGGTATTTCCCAACAAATACATGTACAGTTTTCTATCCTGAATATAGTTATACGTACATTTAGATATTGAATTGACGGACACCGAGTTATAGTGTGGTTGATTGCTTGTCTGATATACAGATCGTATATTGTTGTTTGGTTTTGTCACGCCTTCCACGCTCCCCGATACTGGATACGGAGTCTTTGAAGATGTCTACCATTAAGTTGTATGAATTTGTTTCACAAAACTTTAACTTCAAGATTTCATACCCACATTGCCACATTACCATTATAAATATGGTGTTAAGACGATCTAATTGATGTGTGTATGCTTCAAACTGCGTGTTTCTATCCCGTATAACAAGATAAAGCACCGTATGTTGAGAATGGTTTATAAAAGATAATTGTGTATTTGGTTGTACCTCACTCAACAATTGACTCAATTTGTCCCGAAGACATCATTGTTTATAATAATTGTGCACATCCCTCAAATAGATTGTATTTGAAGCTGCCGATTTATACGATTTAAGGAGATTATTAAATTTTGTTTGGACATTTTTACAGCCGGTAAAAAGACGTTAAGTTTTTAGTTGCATTTGTCCTACATCCCTATACAGCCATATAGCCTCAGCTTTCGTTTACATATTATCTAATTGTTGACGATAACAACAATAATTTATGTTGTTGCTGTGCCATATCATTTACATTGATTCTTAAACATGCTGGTATGTTTTGACAGCTGAGACCAAAATTTGTAGAGGTATAGTTCCATTGTCCCCACCGAGTTTTTGTTACACATTGTGTCACACATGTGCTTGTGGTGTGTTTTTTTCTTCAATACTCGCCTTCTTCTTTAGAGTACCACCTTCCCTGATCTATTGTTCATTATAATACAGTAGAACTCACTGATAGAAAACTCGCTTATAAGGAAAACTCGGTTATAGCGTAAGGAAAGAATTCCCCGACTTCGTCCCTTCTTTAATTCAGTGTAATACCATTCGCTTACATGTATAGCGTAATCGGATATAATGAAAAACCGGTTATAACTTAATGGTTTCGAGGTCCCGATGAAACATTTTGTGTGCATTTCTGCTCGGTTATAACAAAAGTGATAAGTGTGTGAATTTTGCTTGTACAAAAAGTGTTAAGTAGTTGCGCCTCGGGTATTTATCAATGCAAAATAACTGACCTAACCAATCATTTTACCCCTAAAACTCGTTGACAATACAAGATAATTAACTTTTGTAAATAGTTTATTTCGAAAAACTGTAGCTGCAACTTTAACACAATATATTAGACAGAGGATAAATGTGTGGGGACATCACCAACCATGTCACGATCGTCATCGTTACTTCCTACCTTCCTACCTTATTGGTTTACGGCTTAGAACTTGCTAATTAGTGGACTTATAATATGTCCATACGTTGTCAAACTGCTGAGATAATGCTTTACTTCGCGCAGAATAAGGATTGCTATATTCCAAGTAAGATATTGAACAGAACCAATTCATTACGATTTGTTATCAGTTAATACTTGGTACTATAGTGCTGACATCTTGGGTAAAAACTTTAAACTTATTCATTCTAACTTTTGTGTCATCCGCTCTTAATATAAAGTCAATATTACATGAAATTGATCAGCTTATACAACGGTACAATAAAACGTTGCCATAATTAGGTTAATTACATGTCTTTGTATGAATTTTGATAAATCATATTTTAGAAATCAACCACGCCAAGAAGGTGACTGATGTAAAATATCACATCATGTCTTATGCCGTCACCATCATTACGATGATCATAAATAAAGATATCGACGGCGTCGTCGTGATAATATTCCGCAAAAACTAATTAGATCAAAGATATTTTAAATACCATGGAAAGTAATTAGTCTGATAGCATACTCGATGAACGTTGTCAGCACACTGTTGATGTAACCAAACTACTTACTCCGATATGTTGAGAATAAATCAATTACATTTACTCAAGTACAAAGTATTGACCGTATTTGGATGGTTTACAGTTTATTTAATTAGGTTGTGCTGGGAAATTCATGACAAGTCATTCTTGAAAATGGAATATTTGAGTTAAGTTCGCCGTAAGAATTATGATACATAAGCATCACAGACAGTGTCCTTAGACTATTGCTCAAATAACATCGCATTCACGGGTTATGAGTTGAGAAATCTTAGTTTGACATATTTTCTTCAGTACTTTATTCGCTAGTTATCGTTCCTTGAATTCAGGAACATCCTTATTTTGTTTTTTCAACCAACGGCAGTCATATTAACCAAAGTATCGTGTAGCTTAATGTTTCAATATTCGCAGCTCTTCACAAAGTAAAAGGTCAATGAATGACCGATTTGGTTGCTTATTTTGGCCTTATGTTTCGGGAAATAACAATGCATGTTACAATATAACTGTGCGTTATTTCTAGCAACATTTGACTGCCTTGAAACACATTACGTATGGATATTCCAATGTTTCTTGTTTTCTGCAGACCGATTCGCCACAAATAGTTAATTTTCATGACGCTTCCTATAGTGAAGTCTTGCGAAATTTATCATCAAAGTAATCTTATTTTATAATCGTATAGGTTTCCATATTCGGTGTTTTTCATTAAAGTAATGCAACTACAAAAACGTATGCAAATATAACATGAAGATGTTATCATTATATTTCAGAATATTTTACTCCATAAATAGTTTTGAAAAAAAGAACAATGAACGATACTAAACTTAGAATCTAGTCAAGCGTTAGCCGTAATATGTTTTACTCAGGGTCGTTATTGTCATTAGAAACCATTCATGATACACCCGTATCCTCATGTTTATCATCCTTTGCGCTCAATAATAAGTGTATCCTAATGGTAGTGTATTCTCATATCGGCATGCGTTGTCTTCCTGGTAGGTGTACTGTTTGACATGCAGCGTTCTGACGTAATACAACATGCTGTAAATTTCACCAATTACTTGTATATCGAATGTATATAGTTATTATAGCAGTACGTTTCATTGATAAATAGAGCGCTGTCATATATCCGGGAGTGAAAGCACGTTGTGTACCATTCCATGCCGGATTTCTATATAAGATATTGAACAGAACCCATTCATTACGATTTGTTATCAGTTTATACTTGGTACTATAGTGCTGATATATTGGGTGAAAGAATCTTTAAACTTATTCATTCTAACTTTTGTGTCATCCGCTCTTCTAACTTAATATCAATTCAATATCACAGGAAATTGATCAGCTTGTACAATGGTACAATAAAACGCTGTCATCATTAGGTTAATTATAAGTCTTTGTATTAATTATGATAAATCATATTTTAGAAATCCACCGCGCCAAGAAGGTGACTGATGTAAGATATCACACCATGTCTTTTATGCCGTCAACATCATCACGATCAGCATCAATAAAGATATCGACGGCGTCGTCGTGATAATATTCTGCAAAAGCTAATTAGATCAAAGATATTCTAAATACCATGGAAAGTAATAAGTCTGATAGCATACTCGATGAACGATGTCAGCACACTGTTGATGTAACGAAACTACTTACTGCGATATGTTGAGAATAAATGAATTCAATTTACACAAATACAAAGTACTGACCGTATTTGGATGGTTATTAGGTTGTGCTGGGAAATTCATGACAAGTCATTCTTGAAAAAGGAATATTTGAGTTAAGTTCGCCCCAAGCATTATAACACATAAGGGCCACAGACAGTGACCTTAAACTTGTGTTCGAATAATATCTCATTGCAGGGTTATGAGTTCAAAAATCTTAGTAACCTTTACTTGCATCAATACTTAATTCGCTAGTCTTTGTTCCTAGAACAAGACAAGCCTGACATTTCACCGTATTTACACCATGAGTCGTTTTGAGAAAGAATGCACGACACTTTACTTAGAAATGGACCCAATCATTAGCCTTATTATTTTTGTCCGTATTCCTTTTGGCAAATAAAAAACGGACATACCGAGAAACTACTTAATATATACATCTATATTATATATGATGCAACCTTAGGTGCATGTCCAATCATCGTAATGGTAGTTGTTATTTTCTTTTATGTATTTCCTTATTCTCATCTCGGCATGCGTTGTCTTCCTGGTAGTTGTACTGTATGACATGCAGCGTTCTGACGTAATACAACATGTTATAGCTTTAACCAATAACTTGTATATCCAATGTATATATTTATTATATCAGCATGTTTCATTGATAAATTGAGCGCTGTCATATATCCGAGAGTGAATGAACGTAACGTGCCATGCAATGCCGGATTTCTATATCCTTTGTGTTTACCCTGTCTTCTGTTAGAATCGATTCAGACCTGTTTAAATTAACTGTAATGCGTTTCGCGGCAACTTCTCATATTTGATAGACAGCTACATGTGTGTCAATATTTCATTTATAATTTGACAAATCCATAGACATCGGGGCAGAACTGTCATACAAGGAGAAATGATCACTCATTTTGAATATGTATGGTGCAACATTTCTCATTATTAGAATACTGTGGGTCCCTACTATAGTCTGGTTTTACGTCGCCAATTTAGAATCATTGTCATACAAAGTCGTAAATTGTAATAGCGGTTTAATCGGAAACAAATTGGAGATCTAAAAGATAAGAAAGTTGGACAAAATGCTACGTTTTACCAGTATAATCAAATCATTGTTTGAAATATGTCAGCCAGCGTATCAAAATGAAGACAAAAGAGAATGAAATATAGCCATGGACGTATAAAGACATGTCTACCAGACAGCGCGTGGTTGTATCTAGAATAGTCCAATGTTGCTCTGCAGTAAGAATGAAGACTGATGACACCAATTCCTCGTAGAAGTAAATGTATTTCTTATATAGTGTGAAATATCTTTGCAAGACGTCTGTTTTTGATAACAAAATCATTCTCTATTCACCTTGGCGCTTTTGGTTCGAATACTACTGTGTCTGTCCGCTTATATACTTCCATGACACAGCTATCTCCAACACATACGAAAACGCTGCAATCTGATCGTAAATACAATTACATTTTGTATGTATCTTTAACGAACATTTGCTTCACTACTTGATCTAGCTATCCACTGGTATGTATGAATATGGCTAACAATATTTGATATTTAGTTTTGTGAATTTTTTTATCAGACATACGAGCCGTATTGGCCACTGTCTACGGTGAAATAACGACAATGCATAAAGCCGTATAAACAAATAATAAGTATCTTACCTTTAAACATACTTAACAACTGTGTGAGCTTTACATATGCGTAAGTCTCACGATATCTCGTGACAGGTCTTCTGAAATCTCGCGAAATCTCGTCTGTTTTTAATACCTAATATCTCATGTTCTAATATACGTATGAAAAAAATAATCATTTTATGCAATAGATTTTTTATTCAGCTTTCAAATGATACCCCTCATTTTTTGAAATAATTCAATTAATAAAACAGTAGACTCTGCTGCCTGTTATTTTGCGTTTGCTCTAAATTGTCAGTAGAGTGTCCAATCTGGGTAATTAAGGTCTTTGAGCATATGTAAGAGCAAAATATATGATATATAATGCGCTGCGATGATTCGAAGAATATCAAACTAGACTTAATTTTTGTGGAGTTTCTGGAATACATATAAACAACAAAGTTAGTTTTAAGTAGCATTTTTGTACAATCTGACAGAGATACCTTGTTTAAAAGTATAATTCTACTGACAGTATTTCCCAATACATGTACATACAGTTTTCTAACGTGAATAGTTATAAGTGCATTTAGATATTAAATTGACGGACACCGTGTGGTTGATTCCTTTCGCTTCGTGATACTGGATACGGAGTCTTTGAAGATATCTATCATTTAGTTATATGCATTTGTTTCACAACACTTTAACTTCAAGACTTTATACCAACATTGCCACAGTACTATTATAAATTTCAATAATATGGTGCTTAGACGATCTAATTGATGTATGTATGCCGCCATACCGCGTGTTTCTATCCCGCATAACAAGATAAAGCGCCGTATGTTGAGAATGGTTTACAGAAGATAATTATGTTAGTGGTTGTACCTCACCCAACAATTGACTCTAGTTGTCCCAAAGACATCATTGTTTATAATAATTGTGAATCCCTCAAATACATTGTATTTGCAGCTGCCGATTTATACGATTTAAAGAGATTCTTTATTTGTGTTTGGACATTTTAACAGCCGGAAATAAGACTTCAATTTGTTAAGTTGCATTTGTCCTCTTGCCCTGTAGCCATTTAGCTTCTGCTTTTGTTTACTATTTTCTATTTGTTGACGGTCGTCAACACTAATTTATGTTGCTGCAGTGCCAATTCATTTACAGTGATTGTTAAACGTGCTAGTACGTTTTGACAGCTGTAACTACCAATTGTAGAGGTATGGTTCCATTGTCCCCACCGAGGTTTCGTTACGCATTGTTCCATACACGTGGTTGTGGTATGTGTTATTTTTCTTGTCTATTCTCGCCTTCTTCTTCTTCTTAAGTATACCGCCTTCTCTCGTCTACTGATCATTATATTTTATTATATCGTCAGTATACTGTCAGACTATCGGGCGCGTATCATAAAGTCAATGTTTCTTTTTACCATGTGTTGCATCGTATTGTATTTGTTCATTTCTAAGTATTAAGCATGAATCAGTGATAGCTTGCATATTATATTGCGGACATATCCGTAGCCAATGAAAAGGCAGAATATAACTAGTCGGCTCAGCATTTGGGTGGCAAGCGGACGTCATTCGGATTGCCTAGACTTCATAAAGTCATGTGCTCAATCCATGAATATGGTAATGACATACTTGAGATGGTGCTTGGGAGCACGACACGTGCATATAATAACACTTTAAATCATTTGTGTGTGTAGTGTTATAGTTCATTCACGTCCCATTACCACTATTTAACCCATGAATTTAGATTTGATATTCCGTACTAAAGACATGAGCGTGTTTGAATCTGTTTAGATTTGTAATTGACGAATGGTTAATTAGATGCTTAAACAGGATGTATACACTGTAAAGAAACGCGATGATATTGAGCACTCAAGTTACGATAGACACGCGCACGATCATATCAGTCAAAATGAACATATCAATAAGTCTATCTTGTAACTGATGGTTGAATGGTTAACAATCACCTCGGAACAGAACAAAATAGTTTATTGTCGTAAAAAAAGTTTCTTGACAAAAAAATATGAACATATCTACAAAACATAATTACATAGTTTCATACTAGTATGCTACATGACAGTAACACGATACGTACATACAGCTTATTCACTTCCGACAATCAAAATATCGGTGTGCAGTATTGTTAAAAATCTGCTATATTACTAGATCGACACGTCAAACATATCTAGCAGTTGTACTATTATCGCCATTTGATGGAATGTTTGGGTTGCATGTCCATTAGTTAAGGTATGGGCAGCTGCATAACAACAGCTGCAATAATTTGCCAACGCCAAAGTTTACTACAATGTTTTCCTCTGTAGAGCACCATCTTCCTAGGGTGTTATACTTTATACCATAAACGTATGGTAAATACATTCGTCGTTGAAACTGCATTTTGCAACTTGCACTACATGTAAGTTATCTCACTAAATCAAACAAGCATTAATACGAGTCTTCCAATCTCCGCTAATGATTCTGACATCCTATATACAATAGCATAATGATACACCGAAAACTATAACTGTAGGGAAGAAGATTATGTATGTGAAACTACGAGGAAAGTTAAGTTTCAGTTAAAATTCACATCATGCGGTTGTAAAATTTTAAACAAAGGCAAATTGACGTCCATACACGAACACTGTAATTCTCCCTTGGTGAATGCTTAAAAAGCAATTTAAAATCGACACTGTTTATTTTAACTGATTATTTTCGTGACTAGGAAAGCTAAACTAAACGTCGAAATTTGACAAGTATGATATTCGCGCCGAAACATTACACATGTCTTTTGACAATAAATCATCACTATGAACAGTTAAACAATACTTATTTGAGTAATGGTGCTTTTATATTTACATATTTCTTAGACATAGCGACAGGCTTTTTAGTTACGTTTATAACATAATATACTTTATAGGCAAATTGGCATAAATGTGCATTTGGTCATCCATAACAAATATAGTAAATAGAAGTTCAATGCATGATCACTCAAATGCGTATAGCTATATTGTTTCTAACGAATAAGCTATACCATCTATTGAGCTCAGGGTTGGTTAGCTACTATACATACAGAGACATTTCTGTCCTGACTCGCACAAATGACGCTGGCTTAAAATGAGAAGGGGTCTTAAGTACAAGTATCTTTTGATAAAACAAGAAAACACTGTATGCAAATTATCCAAACAACCGATTTCAACTTCGGTCAGCATGACAAGTTCCATTTGTCAAGAAAAGGGCTCATAAGAAGTACCGTATGATAAAGGGCTTTAATTTGTATCAGTATCATAACGTAGTTAGTAGTACTTATTCTAAACCAGCGATATATAAGACAACTTCTTTTGTGCCAAATTTCTGATTGTTACTGGTACCGCCCTTTTATGAATCGTGTAACCTTCTGGTGTAGTGTTCGAAATACTAGACTTAAAATAAATGTTCACCATGCAGGAACAAAGCCTATTTATGGTCAGAGTAAGGTCTATGACTACATGTTATTGAATAATTGTGAATACATTATTATGATAAAATAAACTGCACCTGTAGTGTACATAGTGCATTGCACTTTATACGTGTCTCGTTATTACTTGTCAAATCCGGAATTTGATAGAGCACTGCAGTCACTAGTAATCATGATTTTAAGAACCTGCAGGTGTAATCGAATGCTAATATCCAGTCTAAATGCACTACATGTAAGACAAGCATAGTTTCGCATGCTAGTAATTAATCACACAAGATGTCTTAATGAAGAACTCTTTGATGAGTCAATTTAGAAAAGGATAGGCGATTAGAGCTAACATGATAGAGGCGTATATAGATGTAATAAAATACGATACTTGAGTTAAAGTAGACAATATAAACACACACTTTGACTTAAGAAGAAAGTGCAAATCAATTATAGAATTAATGGGAAGATACTAAAATAGTGTAGATCTATACACATTTAAGATAATCAATATGAACAATGATAGAACATGGTACTGTATACTGTACTGTATTGGTTGTTTAGATGGTTGGAGGAAATTCGATAGTTCTTATTTATCATAAGAAAAGACTCATAGGTAATAATATCATTGATAAAAAGATAGACAACAAGTAAAGCGAGTTTTGGAACAAAAATTTATTTAAAATTAGAGTTATCTGGCATATGTGATATACGTAAGTATGCGGTAGTCAATATTGTTACAGATTGATTTTTGTCAAATAAGTCCAATGTAGCGCAACTATTACACCATTGTGTTTTAGTATACAAAACGGTAATACTTTAGTACTTTAATGCTTAGTTCAGAGGCCAACCACGGTTTGATTAACGCGTAAGTTAACCAGATACTTTGATAAAAAATAAAGTAGTATGCATTGATTTCGTATTTGATGAAACTATGCGACAACATTAGCATTATGACGGCGATGATAATGATGATATTAATAATAACGACTTTATTATCAATGTCGTTCCATTTGGTATTTTTAGTATTTCCTACTTGTAAACCTAGGCACAAGTTTAACGTATGCGTGAACATAAGCAATCGGATAATATACGCTACTTATAAGCTATTTATCCTTACAAGCTATACTCATTGTTGTCTGGCTACATTGAGTATGTTACATCAAGCACACACGGTGCTATAACTTCCATCACGCACATTGTTATATGTATAGGCTCCATATTGTCCACTGGTGTGTGGATATCTTCACTTGTACAGACTCTCGTTGCTTGTAGAGGATAACAATGTGCCAGACTTGGAAACATCAAATGATAATCTTTAGTTTTAATGTCTGCATTTTGGTCTTAGTTTCGTCTCTAATGTTATTGCTCTAGAAGTCAATTCAACATTCAGATTTTAATAAATACATACCCTCATGTTAACGATTCATATAACTTCATTAGACGATCGTACAAAAATCTAAGTATCTATCTCTTTGTTATGGTAAGGATTCCATCAATGTTGTATAAAGACTATGGTAATGATTGTTAATTAGTTATTTGACAACTGGTTACGACAATCGTCGACCGACTATGTTGGAATATCAATATCATATAACCCTGGTTAAACAAAGATAATTCAAGTAACCTTTACACATATTTAACGACGTATGTACATTTTTGTCGTAATTTAACATTCTGGTGATTGATATTTACGTTGCAAACACATTTTAATCCAATGGATTATCTTGAAAATGCAAAGAAAGAATAATATCTTTGTCTGGAACAATAACATTAAATACGTACATACTTCGCTTTATGTTCAATTTAAATTATTGTATTTACCTTCCATGGTAAATCATTTTAGAAAAAAATATGTTAGAGTAAAATATATAAATCTAATGTGGTGTGGTGATTCGTGGAAAAATAAAACAGACGTTTGCGGTAAACTTGCGGTTGCTTTTCGGACTTCCTGACCGAAGAAAATTCTGATTAAAAGTATAATTCTACACAAAGCGTTTCCAAACACATACACTTTACTGCAGTGGATACTTATCTATTTATATTTGAATTATACACTTGTATACAATTACATTTACGGACTCCGAAGCATTTCCTTGTTAGAGTCAGGTTTTGACATACCTTTGACACTCCTTGATACAAAATGTACGGGGTACTTGAAGTAGTATCTGAGGATGTGAAGATTAATGTTGTATGGATTTGTTTCACAAAACTTAACGTTCATGCCTTCTTACCCACATCGCTACATTACCATGACAATGTAATAAAAGATAAGGTGTTAAGACATTCTAATTGGTGTGAGTATGCCGTCAAACCGCGTGTTTCTACCCGACATAACAAAATAAAGCCCCGTATGTTGAAAATGGTTTTCAGAAGATAACTATGTTAGTGATTGTACCTCACTCAACAATTGGATCTTCCTCTAGACACCATTGTTCCTCATACGAATCCGTTGTATGCATAAAGATATTATCATATTTAAAAAGGATTCCCAAACAGATTTGTTGCAACGGTACTATAAAATGAGGTCATAATTATGTTAATTAAATATTTTTGTATCAATATTGATAAATCATATTTTAGAAATCAACAACGCCAAGAAGGTGACTGATGTATGATATCACATCATGTCATTTATGCCGTCACCATCATCACGAGCATCATTAATAAAGATATCGACGGCCTCGTCGTGATAATATTCTGCAAAAACTAATTAGATCAAAGATATTCTAAATACAATGGAAAGTAATTAGTCTGATAGCATACTCGTTGAACGTTGTCAGCACACTGTTGATGTAACAAAACTTCTTACTCCGATATGTTGAGAATAAATCAATTAAATTTACTCAAGTACAAAGTATTGACCGTATTTGGATGGTTAACAGTTAATTTAATAAGGTTGTGCTGGGAAATTCATGACAAGTTGTTCTTGAACAACGAAAATTTGATTTTAGTTCGCCGTAAGCATTATAACACATAAGCACCACAGATAGTGACCTTAGGCTATTGCTCAAATAACATTTGGTTGAAGGATTAGAAGTTCAGAAATCTTAGTAACACATATTTTTAACAATACTTAAGTTGCTAGTTTTTGTTTCTTGAATTCTGTTACATCCTTATTTTGTTTATTCAACCAACGGCAGTCATATTAACCAAAGTATCGTGTAGTTTAATGATGCAATATTCGCAGCTCTTTACAAAAGAAAAGGTAATTGAATGACCGATGTGGCTGCTTATTATGGCCCTGTGTTTGGGGACTTAACAATGCATGTTACACTATAGTTGTGCGTTATTTCTAATAACATTTTACTGCCCTTAAACACTTTATGCATGGATATTCCAAAGTTTCTAGTATTCTGCAGACACGTTCGCTAGAAATAGTTCATTTCCATGGCGATTTATGTGGTAAGTCTAGCAAACATATCACCAAAGACAAAGTACGAAAAAACGTATACACGTGTAGCATGAAGGTAAGAATGACATTTCACAGTATTTACACCATGAGTCGTTTTGAGAAATAATGCACGACACTAAACTTAGACATGGACCCAATCATTAGCCTTATTATTTTTGTCCGTATTCCTTTTGTCAAATAAAAAACGGACTTACCGAGAAACTAATTATGTACATCTATATTATATATCGAAGATGCTGAACCAAAATCCCGTAACTCAATTTTGGTGCGACAACTTTTTTGCAGCATCCGCATCTGCTAGACGTCCCGCGCATTTCTGTCTTGTAGCCATTTAAATAGCCAATCGCGTTACTTAGATGGCGACAAGACAGAAATGCGCGGGACGTCTAGCAGATGCGGATGCTGCAAAAAAAGTTTCGCGCAAAAATTGAGTTACGGGGTTTTGGTTTGGCACCGTCGATATGATGCACCCTTAAGTGAATGTCCAATCAGCATAATGCTAGTTGTTATTTCCTTTTATGCATTTCCTTATTCTCATCTCGGCATGTGTTGTCTTCCTGGTGGGCGTACTGTATGACATGAAGCGTTCTGACGTAATACCACATGCTATAACTTTCACCAATAACTTGTATATCGAATGTATATAGTTATTATATCAGTATGTTTCATTGATAAATAGAGCGCTTTCATATCTCCCGGAGTGAAAGAACGTTGTGTGCCATTCCATGCCGGATTTCTATATCCTTTGTGTTTACCCTGTCTTCTGTAAGCATCGATTCAAACCTGTTTAAATTAACTGTAATGCGTATCGCAGCAACTTCTCATATTTGATAGACAGCAACACGTGTGTCAATTTTTTCATTTATAATTTGACAAATCCATAGACATCAGGGCAGAACTGTCATACAAGGAGAATTGATCACTCATTTTGGATATGTATGGTGCAACACTTCTTATTATTAGAATTCTGTGGGTCCCTACTATAGCCTGGTTTTACGTCGCCAATTTAGAATCATTGTCATACAATGTCGTAAATTGTAATAGCGGTTTAATCGGAAACAAATTGGAGATCTAAAAGATAAGAAAGTTGGACAAAATGCTACGTTTTATCAGTATAATCAAATCATTGTTTGATGTATTTGAGCTAGTGTATCGGAACAAAGACAAAAGACAATGAAATACGGACGTGTATAAAGACATGTCTACCAGATATCTACAAGGGATGATCCAACATAACGTGGACGTTTGTGCAATTTTCGTATGTTTCAAATAATCATTTACAAACTGATATCAACATTCGTCGGAATATGTCCGGCATATTCCTGGAAAAAATCACGGAAAAATAAATATTCTGTGAAAAGTTATACGCAATAGAATATGGTCACTAACTGCTACCCATCGGCATATCAACACGACATCGTTGGTTTCGGGACATTGTTGACGTCGTGTATCGATGCTCGTCACTGTAGCTGTTTTGAACTTGTTCATTTTTATTTAAAATGTCATTCAATGATGTAAATTATTACAGCAATATTTAAGAAAAGACTTGACCTAAAATTGTGCAAAATAGTTTTCGTATACGGCTACATAGCGACCAGTTAATTTCCTAATAGGCAATCATCGGCCAGCGCAAACGTATCGCGGATTACGTCACTGTTGTCGCGGTGTATTTTCTATTTCCTCCGTAATGATTGCGCTGTCCGATCTTTCTTCATCCACATATTATCGATGACAACTAAAAACAAGAGCTCAGCTCATATGACATATTCTACTAGTATGCACAATCATTTTATACGCCATTGTCTGCATATTTTCCGAGAACAGGGTAGATCTTTACCAAAGGTATTTCATGCCGGTTTGAGGACGTCATTTTAACGTCAGTTAAACAGGTGGTACCGCGCAAAGAAAAATGTGTATATTCAAATCGCACTGTTCAAATGACATCATATTTTGGCAAGTTGTTACCTGCACATCCCATCGTAAGGTGGTTATGTTTAGCGAATTTATTTCTTACTTGAATTTCATTTTATATAAATGCGTATCTTACGTGAGATAAATCGCATAAATTTTGTGGGCCGCATACGCGTTACTATGGTTACAAAAACACGCGATGTGCTCGATATTTTGTGTCAATGTGAAATTTGTTCAAATTATCATATGCACTAAATGTTCCGATAATAAATTATGTAAATATTTGGAAGAAATAACGATGCTGTTGGAAGCAATAGCAAAAGTCCACGTTATTTTGGATCACCCCTCGTATACTAAAACAATGTTGTTTTGAAGTAAGAATGAAGACTGATGGCACCTATTCCTCGTAAAGAAGTAAATGTATTTCTTATTTAGGCTTAAATATTTTAATACGTATATTCTTGATAACAAAAAAATATTCTCAGTTCACCCTGGCGCTTTTGGTTCGAATACTGGGTCTGTGCGGTAATGTACATCCATGACACATCTATCCCCTACACATACGAAATCGCTGTAAGCTGATCGTAAATATATTGTTGTTTGGTTTTGTCTCGCCTTGCACGCTCCCTGATACTGGATACGGAGTCTTTGAAGATATCTATCATTTAGTTGTATGACTTTGTTTCACAAAACTTTAACTTTAAGAGTTCATACCCATATTGCCACATTACCATTATAAATTTCATCAATACGGTGTTAAGCCAATCTAATTGATGTATGAATGCCGTCATACCGCGTGTTTCTATCCCGCATAACAAGATAAAGCCCCGTATGTTGAGAATGGTTTACAGAAGATAATTATGTTATTGGTTGTACCTGACTCAACAATTGACTCCTGTTGTCCCGAATACATCATTGTATATAATAATTGTGTACAACACTCAAATATATTGTATTTGAAGCTGCCGATTTATACGATGTAAAGAGATTATTAATGTTTGTTTGGACATCTTTACAGCCGGAAATAAGACTTCAAGTTTTTAGTTGCATTTGTCCTATTTCCCTATAGCCATATAGCCCCCCGCTTTCGACTACTTATAATCTAATTATTGACGATAGTCAATGTACCCTATCATTTACATTAATTCTTAAAAGTGCTGGTATGTTTTGACAGCTGAAACTAAGAATTGCAGAGGTATAGTTTCATTGTCCCCACCGAGTTTTCATTACGCATTGTGTAATACATGTGCCTGTTGTATGTGCTATTTTCTTCAATACTCGCCTTCTTCATTAGAGTACCACCTTCTCTGATCTATTGTTATTATATTACAGTTTAACTCACTTATAGAAAACTCGCTTATAAGGAAAACTCGGATATAGCGTAAAGAAAGAATTCCCCGACTCCGTCCCTTTTTTAATTCAGTGTAATACCACTCGCTTACATGTATAACGTAATTGGATATAATGAAAAACCGGTTATAACTTAATGGTTTCGAGGTCCCGATGAAGCATTTTGTGTGCTTTTCTGCTCGGTTATAACAAAAGTGATAAGTGTGTGAATTTTGCTTGTACAAAAAGGTGTTAAGTAGTTGCGCCTCGGATATATATAAATGCAAAATAACTGACCTAACCAATAATTTTACCCCTAAAACTCGTTGACCTTACAAGATAATTAACTTTTGTCAATAGTTTATTTCGAAAAATTGTAGCTGCAACTATATAACAAAATATTAGACAGAGGATAAATGTGTGGGGACTTCAACAACCATGTCACGATCGTCATCGTTACTTCCTACCTTGTTTTACTGGTTTATGGCTTAGAACTTGCTAATAAGTGGGCTTATAATATGACCATACGCTGTCAAACTACTCAGATCATGCTTTACTTCGCACAGAATAAGGATTGATATATTCCAAGTAAGATATTGAACAGAACCCATTCATTACGATTTGTTATCAGTTAATACTTGGTACTATAGTGCTGGCATCTTGGGTAAAAACTTTAAACCGATTCATTCTAACTTTTGTGTCATCCGCTCTTCTGTCCTAATATAAAGTAAATATCACATAAAATTGATCAGCTTATACAACGGTACAATAAAACATTGCTATAAATAGGTTAATTAAATATATTTGTATGAATTTTGATAAATCATATTTTAGAAATCAAC
This sequence comes from Spisula subtruncata, assembly GCA_963678985.1. NCBI lineage: Eukaryota > Metazoa > Mollusca > Bivalvia > Venerida > Mactridae > Spisula > Spisula subtruncata. The sequence goes on from OY787665.1 coordinate 28,006,893, forward strand.
CACACCAAGAAGGTGACTGATGTAAGATATCACATCATGCCATTTATGCCGTCACCATCATCACGAGCATCATTAATAAAGATATCGACAGCGTCGTCGTGATAATATTTTGCAAAAACTAATTAGATCAAAGATATTCTAAATACCATGGAAAGTAATTAGTGTGATAGCATACTCACTGAACGTTGTCGGCACACTGTTGATGTAACGAAACTACTTACTCCGATATGTTGAGAATAAATCAATTAAATTTACTCAAGTACAAAGTATTGACCGTACTTGGATGTTTTACAGTTTATTTAATTAGGTTGTGCTGGGAAATTCATGACAAGTCATTCTTGAAAAAGGAATATTTGTGTTTTGTGGGCCGTAAGCATTATAACGCATAAGTACCACAGACAGTGACCTTAGACTTTTGTTCAAATAACATCTCATTGCCGGGTTATTAGTTCAGAAAGCTTAGTTTCACATATTTTCATCAATACTTAATTCGAATTTCGTTCCTTGAATTCTGGAACATTCTTATTTTGTATATTCAACTAATGGCAGTCATATTACCCAAATTATCGTGAAAAGGTTAACGAATGACCGATTTGGTTGCTTATTTTGGTCCTGTGTTTGGGAAATAACAATACATGTTACACTATAGTTGTGCGTTATTTCTAATAACATTGTACTGCTCTTCAACACGCATGGATATTCAAATGTTTCTAGTATTCTGCAGACACGTTCGTTAGAATTATTTAATTTCCATGGCGATTCATGTGGTAAGTCTTGCAAACATATAATCATAGACATAGTGCAAAAAACGTATACACGTTTAGCATGAAGGTAAGCATGACATTGCAGAGTATTTACATCATCAGTCGTTTTACGAAAGCATGCACGACACTTAACTTAGAAATATGCCCAATCATCAGCCTTATTATTTTTGTCCGTATTCCTTTTTGTTCAATGAAAAACGGACTTACCGAGAAACTAATTATATACATCTATATTATATATGATGCACCCTTTGGCGCATGTCCAATCATCATAATTCTAGTTGTTATTTCCTTTTATGCATTTCCTTATTCTCATCTCGGCATGCGTTGTTTTCCTGGTGGGCGTAATGTATGACATGCAGCGTTCTGACGTAATACAACATGCTATAACTTTAACCAATAACTTGTATATCGAATGTATCTATTTATTATAGCAGTATGTTTCATTGATAAATAGAGCGCTGTCATATATCCGGGAATGAATAAACGTTGTGTGCTATACCATGCCGGATTTCTTTATCCTTTGTGTTTACACTGTCTTCTGTAAGAATCGACTCAGACCTGTTTAAATTAACTGTAATGCGTTTCGCGGCAACTTCTCATATTTGATAGACAGCAACACGTGTGTCAATATTTCATTGATAATTTGACAAATCCATAGATATCGGGGCAGAGCTGTCATACAAGGAAATTGATCACTCATTTTGAATATGTATGGTGCAACACTTCTCATTATTAGAATACTGTGGGTCCCTACTATAGTCTGGTTTTACGTCGCCAATTTGGAATCATAGTCATACAATGTCGTAAATTGTAATAGCGGTTTTATTGGAAACAAATTGGAGGTCTAAAAGATAAGAAAGTTGGACAAAATGCTTCGTTTTACCAGTATAATCAAATCATTGTATGATATATGTGAGCGAGTGTATCAGAATGAAGACAAAAGAGAATGAAATATGGCCATGGACGTGTATAAAGACACGTCTTCCAGACAGCGAGTGGCTGTATCTAGACTAGAACAATGTTGTTTTGAAGTAAGAATGAAGACTGATGACACCAACTCCTCGTATAGAAGTAAATGTATTTCTTATATAGTGTGAAATATCCTTACAATATGTCTGTTTTTTGATAACGAAAAACATTGTCTTTGGTTCGAATACGAGGGTCATTCAATAAATTCGAGGACTGGACTCGTCATTTAAATACACATTGACACAGAGTATAACTAATTTTATCACACTTAACTACAGCCTTTCTGACACAAGGGCAGAAAATTGTGCACGAAACGACGAATTTTTAAAGTAAATATGGCTAAAACAAAACTGCCACCTTACCGAAACCACCACACAACGCAAATATATTCTGACGTTAGCGGTGTTATTGACGTTTTGCTATTTCTCAAGCGGTAAACCCGAAACTGAATTATGTCATTCATATGGAATTAAACGTAACTATTTAAGTTATGAATTATTAAATAGATCTACTAAATCATTTTATAGATTCAAAGTTAAGAATTAAGCTAGAAACAGTGGTTTTATGCTAAGTTGAAACGCCTCGTACATTTTGACTGGCGTTTCCTTAAATGTAACTACGTTTGCAAATTTCGTTCGATCTCTGTATCATTTTTAATACCATGCCGCTCTTCATGAATTTATTTTGTCACTAAAACACTGGGCCACTGAATACTGCATGTTCTCCGTTTGTTCTCATTAGCAACTTATGTGTATTTGTTGTGTATTTCTAAGACAAGTGCCAATTTAATAGTTGCATGAATTTCCTGGCGTAAATTTATCGGCATTTTGACGTAAATGAAAACGTGACAGGCATTGATCAAATACTTCTCAATTCAAACTCAAACGTGTAAGCAACTTAATAATGTCACAAAATTTTATGCTAATATCTTGCAATAGTCTGGCAAATATATGGGAATTTATCACTGGTTGAACTAGTTAAAAGGGTACGTTACGTCGGTCGGGGGTGGTAGCGCGTTACAATGGTAATACAACGGCTCATGACATGTTACTGTGTTGCATAATCAAAGATAAATTTGTATCTACGGTAGGTAATAGATAAAGGTTTATAATGATATGAGAAAATATTATTTAAATATGAATATAATAAAATGAGAACGATTGTCTTCGAATATTATTATTATTATTATACCATATTTATATAGCCCTTTTTTCATGTATACACACGTTCAAAAGTGCTGTACAATCATGACTAATACATGGTTAAAACAGTATATAATGTACATAAAATATAAAAGTAGGACCTACTAAACCCAGTAGGCGGGGGCTCTACTTAACCCAGTAGACGGGGCTCTACTTAACCCAGTAGACGGGCTTCTACTTAACCCAGTAGACGGGGCCCTACTAAACCTAGTAGTAGGGATCTATTGAAGACAGTTGACGGAGCTCTACTTAACCCAGTAGACGGGGCCCTAACTAAACTTAATAGTAGGGATCTACCAATAGGTGGATGGGGCTTATAGTCCTGGGAACATGCGGGTCGTTGGGCCCAATGATAGTGCGCCAAGTTAATGGGAACATATACACAGTCAGCATGAATAAGCTCTATTAAAATAGTGTGTTTTCAGCGCTTTCTTGAAGGACGGTAGTGTTTTACTGTCTCTGAGCGCTGTTGGCAGTGCATTCCAGAGTTTGGGTGCAGCAGCTGTGAAACATCGGTCACCGTAAGTCACAGTCCTCGTCCTTGGCACAACTAGAAGAACAGAATCATTTTGAGACCTTAGCTGTCTTTGTGGAGTGTATACTTCCAACATACTTCTGATGTAGCCAGGCGATTTTCCATGTAGTGCTTTGAAAACATGAGTCAAGACCTTGTACTCTACCCTGTACTGTACAGGTAGCCACTGAAAATCCTTCAGCACAGGAGTGATGTGAATGTAACGCGGTGTCCGTGTGATGAGGCGGGCAGCTGTATTTTGAATAATTTGTAGTTTATTCAGAATGATTTTCGGGGTGCCACATAGTAATGAATTGCAGTAATCCAGTCTCGATGTTACTAAAGAATTGATCAGGGATTTTGTTGCATCAACAGTTAAGTATTGTCTGATTTGACCTATTTGTCGGATCTGCATGAAACACGACCTTGAGACAGAGTTTACATGTTTGTCCATGTCCAAATGCGAATCCAACATGGCCCCGAGGTTTCTCACCGTCGACGTTGGTCTGATCACAGCATCACCGACTTTTACATTGAGATTGTCGACTGAACTGGCATTCCTTTTCGGTACAAACAAGATTACCTCTGTTTTTTCGGCGTTAAGTTTCAGCAAATTTTCTTTCATCCAGTGCAAGATATCCTTCAGACAAGCTTCAATTCGTTGCAGTGTTTCATCTCGCGAGACACAATCTTTTGGTTTGAATGACATATACAATTGGGAGTCATCGGCATAGAAATGATGTTGCAATTGATGTTTTCTACAAATTGCACCTACTGGTTTTGTGTACATAATGTAGTTCTTCGGACCAAGCACAGAACCCTGTGGTACACTGTAGTTCATTAGTACAGGTTTTGAAAGTTCTCTATCTATACAGACAGTCTGGTAGCGGTCACACAAATAGGATTTCATCCACTCTAGTGGCTTGCCTATTATACCGAAATGATTGTCAAGTCGGCGTAGTAGGGTGTTGTGATCTATGGTGTCAAAAGCTGCTGATAAATCCAGCATTACCAGGACCGTAGCTTTATTCTGATCTAGAGAGCAAAGGATGTCATTTTGCACACGAAGAAGAGCCGTTTCAGTTGAGTGGAATTTTCTGTATGCTGACTGACGTTCTTCGTGGAGATCGTGCAGTGTTAAATGCTCTTCCAGTCGAGCATCGACTACCTTCTCGAGAACTTTGGAAATGAAAGGTAGGTTTGACACAGGTCTATAATTTTTCAGTATATTTTGATCAAGGCCTGGCTTCTTTATCAGTGGTCTTATTCTGGAGCTTTTAAAAGCCTTAGGTACATAAGCACTTTTGAGTGATGCATTGAATATTCTTGTTAATAATGGCAGTAGTTCATTCAAGCAATCCTTTAACAGCCATGTTGGTATTGGATCAAGTTCACATGATTTACTAGGTTTAATATATTGAATGACCCTCGTACTTGGTCTGTCCGTTTATTTACTTCCATGACACAGCTATCCCCTACACATACGAAAACGCTGCAGGCTGATCGTGAATACCATTATCTTTAACAAACATTTGCTCCACCGCTTGATCTAGCTAACCACTAGTGGGTATGAATATGGTAGAGAATGGTTGATATTAATTTTCATGAATTTTTGTTCAGACATATTGACAACCGTCTATTGTGAAATAAAGACAAGCCATTAAGCCGATAAAAGAAATGATAAGTAACTTAACTTTCAACATACTTAAACAACTTTGCGAGCTTCACATATGCATATTGACACATTGGTGTGTATAAGTATTCTGTCATATTGATTGTACCACGCAAAACACGCTTTATTTTTGATGAAATAGCTGCCAACATAACACCTATTAAAATGTTATATGGTTTGAAGACGGTACATTTACATCAACAAAGAAAGAATACTAATAGCTCTGTCTGGAGCAAAACACATTTATTCCTACATACATCGCTTTTTGTTCGCTTGTAATTTATGTATTTGTATTTAATGGTAAATCGGTTTAGTAGCATACATGTATGTCAGAGCAAAATATATGATATATATTGCGCTGCGAGGATTCGAAGAAAAACAAAATGAGCGTACTTTTTGTGGAGTTTGTGGAATACATATAATCAACAGAATGAGTTTTAATTAGCATTTTCGTACAACCTGACAGAGAAAATATGTTTATAAATATAATTGTACTGACGATATTTATCAACACGTATAGTTTTCTATCGTAAATTAATTATGCTTATCTTTATACATGTATATTAAATGGACGGACTCCGAGTTAAAGTTGTGTTGATTTCTTTCCTAATTCGCAGATCGTATGTTGGAGTTGGGTTTTGTCACGCCTTTTACTCTCCTTGATACTTGCAAATGGATACGGAAAGTAGTATTTGACGATGTCGAGCATGTAAAAAAGTCTTATGGATTTGTTTCACTGAACTTTAACTTCAAGAATTCATACCCATATTGCTACATTATAATTATAAATTTCATCAATACGGTGTTAAGACAATCTAATTGATGTGTGTATGCCGTCAAACCGCGTGTTTCTATCCTGCATAACAAGACAAAGCACCGTATGATGAGAATGGTTTACAGAAGATAATTATGTTATTGGTTGTACCTCACTCAACAATTGACTCCAGTTGTCCCGAAGACATCATTGTTTATAATAATTGTGAATCCCTCAAATACAGTGTATTTGCAGCTGCCGATTTATACGATTTAAAGAGATTCTTCATATTCTATTTGTTGACGGTCGTCATCACTAATTTATGTTGCTGCAGTGCCAATTCATATACAGTGATTGTTAAACGTGCTAGTACGTTTTGACAGCTGGAACTACCAATTGTAGAGGTATGGTTCCATTGCCCCCACCGAGGTTTCGTTACGCATTGTGTCATACACGTGGTTGTGGTATGTGTTATTTGTCTTGTCTATTCTCGCCTTCTCTCGTCTACTGATCATTATGTTTTATTATACCGTCAGTATACTGTCAGACTTTCGGGCGCGTATCATGAAGTCAATGTTTCTTTTTACCATGTGTTGCATCGTATTGTATTCGTTCATTTCTAAGTATTAAGCATGAATCAGTGCTAGCTTGCACATATTGCTGACATATCCGTAGCCATTGAAAAGGCAGAACATAACTAGTCGGCTCAGCATTCGGGTGGCAAGCGGACGCCATTCGGATTGCCTAGACTTCATAAAGTCATGTGCTCAATCCGTGAATATGGTAATGACATACTTGAGATGCATGTAATAACACTTTAAATCATTTGTGTGTGTAGTGTTATAGTTTATTCACGTCCCATTACCACTATTTAACCCATATATTTAGATTTGATATTCCGTACTAAAGACATGAGCCTGTTTGAATCAGTTTAGATTTGTAATTGACGAATGTTTAATTAGATGCTTAAACAGGAAGTATACCCTGTGAAAAAACGTGATGATATTGAGCACTCAAGTTACGATAGACACGCACACGATCATATCAGTCAAAATGAACATATCAATAAGTCTATCTTGTAACTGATGGTTGAATGGTTCACAATCACCTCGGAACAGAACAAAATAGTTTATTGTAGTAAAAAAAGTTTCTTGACAAAAAAATATGAACATATCTACAAAACATAATTACATAATTTCATACTAGTATGCTACATGACACAGTAACACGATACGTACATACAGCTTATTCACTTCCGACAATCAAAATTTCGGTGTGCAGTATTGTTAAAAATCTGCTATATTACTAGATCGAACGTCAAACATATCTAGCAGTTGTACTATTATCGCCATTTGATGGAATGTTTGGGTTGCATGTACATTAGTTAAGGTATGTGCAGCTGCATAACAACAGCTGCAATCTTTGCCGACGCCGAAGTTTACTACAATGTTTTCCTCTGTAGAGCACCATCTTCCTAGGGTGTTATACTTTATACCATAAACGTAAGGTAAATACATTCGTCGTTGAAACTGCATTTTGCAACTTTCACTACATGTAAGTTATCTCACTAAATAAAACAAGCACTAATACTAGTCTTGCAATCTCCGCTGTGATACTAATAATTCTGACATCCTATTTACAATAGCATAATGATGTACCGAAAACTATAAATGTAGGGAAGAAGATTATGTATGTGAAAATACGAGGAAAGTTAAGTTTCAGTTAAAATTCACATCATGCGGTTGTAAAATTTTAAACAAAGGCAAATTGACGTCTATACACGAACACTGTGATTCTCCCTTGGTGAATGCTTGAAAAGCAATTTAAAATCGACACTGTTTATTTTAATAGATTATTGTCGTGACTAGGAAAGCTAAACTAAACGTCGAAATTTGACAAGTATGATATTCGCGTCGAAACATTATACATGTCTTTTGACAATAGGAATAAATCATCACTATGAACAGTTAAACAATACTTATTTGAGTAATGGTGCTTTTATATTTACATATCTATTAGACATAGCGACAGGCTATTTAGTTACGTTTATAACATAATATACTTTATAGGCAAATTGAAATAAATGTGCATTTGGTCATCCATAACAAATATAGTAAATAGAAGTTCAATGCATGATCACTCAACTGCGTATAGTTATATTGTTTCTAAAGAATAAGCTATACCATTTATTGAGCTCAGGATTGGTTAGCTACTATACATACAGAGAAATTCCTGTCCTGACTCGCGCAAATATCGCTGGCTTAAAATGAGAAGGGGTCTTAAGTACAAGTATCTTTTGAGAAAACAAGAAAACACTGTCCGAAAATTACCCAGACAACCGATTTCAACTTCGGTCAGCATGACAAGTTCCATCTGTCAAGAAAAACGCTCATAAGAAGTACCGTATGATGAAGGGCTTTACTTTGTATCAGTCTCATAAGGTAGTTAGTAGTACTTATTCTAAACCAGCGATATATAAGACAACCTCTTTTGAGCCAAAGTTCTGATTGTTACTGGTACAGCCCTTTTATGAATCGTGTAACCTTCTGGTGTAGTGTTCGATATTCTAGACTTAGAATAAATGTTCACCATGCAGGAACAAAGCCTATTTATGGTCAGAGTAAGGTCTATGACTACATGTTATTGAATAATTTTGAATACATTATTATGGTAAAATAAATTGCACCTGTATTGTACATAGTGCATTGCCTTTTGTACGAGTCTCGGTATTACTTGTCAAATCCGGAATTTGATAGAGCACTGCAGTCAATAGTAATCATGATTTTAAGAACCTGCAGGTGTAATCGAATGCTAATATCCAGTCTAAATGCACTACATGTAAGACAAGCATAGTATCGCATGCTAGTAATTAATCACACAAGATGTCTTAATGAAGAACTCTTTGATGAGTCAATTTAGAAAAGGATAAGCGATTAGAGCTAACATGATAAAGGCGTATATAGACGCAATAAAACACGACACTTGAGTTAAAGTAGACAATATAAACATACACTTTGACTTAAGAAGAAAGTGCAAATCAATTATAGAATTAATGGGAGGGAACTAAAATAGTGTAGATCTATACACATTATAGATAATCAATATAAACAATGATATAACTTGGTTCTGTATAACATTATTGGTTGTTTAAATAGTTGGAGGAAATTCGATAGTTCTTATTTATCATAAGAAAAGACTCATAGGTAATAATATCATTGATAAAAAATACAGACAACAAGTATAACGAGTTTTGGAACAAAAAATTGATATTAAGTATGACTTACGATATGTGATATACGTAAGTATGCGGTAGTCAATATTGTTACAGGTTGATTTTTGTCAAATAAGTCCCATGTAGCGCAACTATTACACCATTGCGTTTTAGTATACAAAACAGTTACACTTCAGTACTTTAATGCTTAGTTCAGAGGCCAACCACGGTTTGATTAAGTTAACCAGATACTTTGATAAAAATACAGTATTATGCATGGATTTCGTATTTAATGAAACTATGCGACAACATTAGCATTATGACGGCGATGATGATGATAATATTAATAATAACGACTTTATTATCAATGTCTTTCCATTTGGTATTTGTAGTATTTCCTTCTTGTAAACCTAGACACAAGTTTAACGTATGCGTGAACATAAGCAATCGGATAATATACGCTATTTATAAACTATCTATCCTTACAAGCTATACTCAATGGCTACATTGAGTATGTTACATCAAGCACACACGGTGCTAGAACTTCCAACACGCACATTGTTATATGTAAAGGCTCCATATTGTCCAATGGTGTGTGGATATCTTCACTTATACAGACTCTCGTTGCTTGTAGAGGATAACAATGTGCCAGACTTGGAAACATCAATTGATAATCTTTAGTTTTAATGTCTGCAGTTTGGTCTTAGTTTCGTCTCTAATGTTATTGCTGAAGAGGTCAATTCAACATTCAGATTGTAATAAATACATACCCTCATGTTAACGATTCATATAACTTCATTAGACGATCGTACTAAAATCTAAGTATCTATCTCTTTGTTATGGTGAGGATTCTACCACCGTTGTATGAAGACTATGGTAATTATGGTTAATTAGTTATTTTGACAACTGGTTATGACAATTGTCGACCATCTATGTTGGAATATCAATATCATATAACCCCGTTTAAACAAACATAATTCAAGTACCCTTTACACATATTTAACGACGTATGTAAAGTTTTGTCATAATTTAACATTCTGCTGTTTGATATTTACGTTGAAAACACATTTTAATCTGATGGATTATCTTGAAAAAACAAAGAAAGAATAATATCTCTGTCTGGAACAATAACATTAAATACGTACATACTTCGCTTTATGTTCAATTTAAATTATTGTATTTACCTTCCATGGTGATTCATTTTAGAAAAAAATATGTTAGTGTAAAATATATGAAATATAATGTGGTGTGGTGATTCGTGGAAAAATATAACAAACATTTGCGGTAAGGACTACCTAATTCTACACAAAGCGTTTCCAAACACATACACCTTACTGCAGTGGATACTTATCTATTTAGATTTGAATTATACACTAGTATACCATTACATTAACGGACTCCGAAGCATTTCCTTGTTGGAGTCAGGTTTTGACACACCTTTCACTCTCCTTGATACGGGGTACTTGAAGTAGTATCTGAGGATGTGTAGATTAATGTTGTATGGATTTGTTTTACAAAACCTAACGTTCATGCCTTTATACCCACATCGCTTCATTACCATGAAAATTTCATCAATACGGTGTTAAGACATTCTAATCGGTGTATGTAAGCCGTCAAACCGCGTGTTTCTTTCCCACATTACAAAATAAAGTCCCGTATCTTGAGAATGGTTTTCAGAATATAATTATGTTAGTGATTGAACCTCACTCAACAATTGGATCTTCCTCTAGACGCCATTGTACCTCATACGGATCCGTTGTATGCATAAAGATATTAGGATACCCAAACAGATTTGTTGCAGCTGCAGAGTTAAGCCATTTACAATGATTCTTAATTTTATTTGGACTTGTTTACAGCTGAAGTTAAGTCTAGTAGCTTTTAGGTTGCATTTTCCCGTTGATTTCGCCTATCATCTCTTATATAGTTGCTTATTCTATTCCATGCTTGTTAACTACCATCAACAATCCTTTTGCTAGCTGCAGAGTTATACTATTTACATTTGTTCCTTTACTGTTTGGGTTCATTTTGACAGCTAAAAGGGAAACTTGCAGCAGCGGTATTTTGTCTGCATCGCGCCGCAATCTTTCAATAGTATGTGTTATTTTTGTTTTCTGTACTCGGTCGTTTCTGTTGACTGCTGCCCTCCCTGTCTAACTTTAATAGCCACTGCAACAGGAGGACATATCATGCCAAGCCGACTGTTCGGGTGATAAGCGGTCGTCAAACTTTTCTTTATAATGTTTTGTGTTCTATGTGCGAAAATTGTGATGTCTTGCTGAAAATGTTGATTGCTATTTTGGTAAAGACATTTACATGTGACAACACATTAATTTGTATGTGTGATGTAATAGTTGATTCCAGTCTTATAATCACCATTAATCTCGTGTATTTAGACTTGATACGTTGTACCAGAGATATGAGCATGTAAGGAACAGTTTAGATATGTAATTGCTGAAAGGTCAATTAGATACTTTAATGTATAAACGCAATGATATTGAGGACCTGAAAGTGCAAATGACACGCACTCGTACATGTCCGGTAATAAGTGCACGCTCTATCTTGGAACAGGTGGCTAAATGAATCACATAAACAGTGATGTTATACTTTGTTATACTTTGATGTATTATAAGCTCGACGAGTCAAACAAGTCTAGTACACTGTGCCAATCATAACACTGGTAGTAGCACGATTGTACTTTTGATTGAATGTTTGGGACATACAAAACAGTTTTGGGTATGGAAAGTCAGCTTATCCCAATGTAGTTGACTTGTTATCGACTACTAGTTCGTTACCAGTGTTTGGAATTGGTGAAAGCTTTTTAAAATAAACCATCTCAATCAACAATGGTCCAGGGGTCCTCTGTACCTAGATCCAACAAATTTTCTGTAACAACACCTCCAAAATGTGCCGATGTCGATATGTAACTATGAAACCAGCACATATTAGTAGCACCCAAAGTGTATACAAAATGAATTCTATACAGGTTGTACTATCTAACCTATAGTTCATTCGTCGTTCATTCTGCATTAATATTTTAATCTGTATTAAGATATACTTTGTCAAACAAGAACTTTATCTAGTCATGCAATCTCCGTTGTGATACTAGTAATTTAAACATCCTATATACGATTACATAAATGATGTACCGAAAACTGTAAGTGTAGCGTAGAAGATTATGTATGTGAAAATACTCGGACGGTACGGTTTAAGTAAGAACTCACATCATGCTGTTGCACAACATTAAACAAGGGCAACTTGACTTTCATACACGAACAATGTGATTCTCCCTGGGTGAATGCTTGGAAAGCAATTCAAAATCAACACCGTTTATTTTAAATAATTATTTTCGTGACTAGGAAAGCTCAATTCGACACAGAACCGTCGAAATTTGACAAGTATGATATTCGTGCTGGAACAATTATACATGTCTCTGACATTTGGAATAAATCACCACTATCTACAATGAATAGTTAAACAATAAATCAATAAATATTTTAATTATGGTGACTTCATATTTACATTTTCTTAGACATAGCGACAGGCAATATAGTTACGTATATAGCATAACATACTTGATAGGCAATTTGGCATACATGTGCATTTGGTCATCCGTAACATAAATTGCACATAGCAATGCAATGCATGACCACTCGAAATGCATGTAATTATATTGTTTCTAACGAATAAGCCATACCATCTTTTGAGCTCAGGGTCGGTCAGCTACTATTAATATCTAAAAACAGAGAAAAGTCCTGTCCTGATTCGCTGGCTTAAAATGAGAAGGGGTCGTAAGTACAAAATCGATCTTTTGAGAAAACTAGAAAAAACTGTCTTACGTAATTACGACCTTTTCATTCTCAGCCAGCAAAATATAAGACATGCCCGTTTGTGCGAAATTCAGATCGTTCATGGCAACGCACTAATATGAATCGTGGAATCTTCTGTTGTAGTTACTGATGTTCTCGACCTAGAATAAATATTTACCGTGCAGGAACAAAGCCTATTTATGGCCAGAGTAAAGTCTATGATTACATGTTATTGAATTATTGGGAAGACGTTATCATGATATAATAAAACTCACCTGTAGTTGTACATTGTAAATTGCCCTTTATACGTGTCTCGGTCTTACTTGTCAAATCCGGATTTTAATAGAGCACTCCAGTAAATTGTAATCATGATTGTAAGAACCTGCAGGCGTAATCGAATGCTAATATCCAGTCTAAGTGCAGTACATGTAAGATAAGCATAGTATCGCATGCTTGTAATTAATCAAATAAGATGTCTTAATGAACAACTCAAAGGCCAACCACGGTTTGATTTATGTATGTAAACCAGATATTGATAGTTTGATAATAAGAAAGTATTATGCATTGATTTCGTATTTAATGTAACTATGCGACAACATTAGCATTATGACGGCGAAGATGATGATAATATTAATAATAGCGACTTTATTATCAATGAAGTTCCATTAGGTAAGCTACTTTTAGTATTTCCTTCTTGTACGCCTCTAGAAACTAGACACAAGTTTATCGTATATTTAAGCATAAGCAATCAGATAATATACACTTTTTATAAGCTATTTATCCTTACAAGCTATATTCGTTGTTGTCTGGCTACATTGAGTATGTTACATCAAGCACACACGATACTTTAGCTTTCAACACGCAAATTGGTATATGTATAGGCTCCGTATTGTCCATTGCTGTGTGGATATCTTCACTTATCCAGACTATCGTAGCTTGTAGAGGATAACAATGTGCCAAACTTGGAAACATCAACTAATAATCTTCTGGTTTAATGTCTGCATTTTGGTCTTAGTTTCGTCACTAATGCTATTACTGTAGACGTCAATCCAACATTCAGATTGAAATAAATACATACCCTCATGTTAACGATTCATATATCTTCATAGGCGATCGTACTAAAATTGAAGTATCTATCTCTTTGTTATGGTAAGGATTCCATCACCGTTGTATGAAGACTATGGTAATGATTGTAAATTAGTAACATTACAACACAACTGGTTATGTCAATCATAGACCTTCTATGTTGGAATATCAATACCATCGAACCCGGTTAACATAAACATCATTAACATAACTTATGTGACGTTTGCGTAACTACACATTCTTCTGTTTTAGCATTCTGTCTCATTGATACTTCCTTTAAAAACACATTTAATTTGAAAAAATAGTACTTTAAAATGTTATTTGGTTTGTAGACGGTACATTTACATCAACAAATAAAGAATAATGACTCCGTCTGGAGCAATAACATTAAATACGTACATCAAACGCTTTATGTTCGCCTGGAATGCATGTGCGTTCCACGGTAAATCATTTTTAAAAAATATGTAAGAATAAAATAAGTATGTGATATCTAATGCGCTATGCTGATTCCAGGAAAGAAAATATAAAAAATACAATAACACTTATTTTCCTGTGTACATTTTCGAAATATCGAATGTTATCACTAGAAGTATAGTTCTACTCAAAATATTTCCACGCATACACGTTGCTGTCGTGAATAATTATCTATTTACATCTGAAATGTATATATTAAATAATGACATTCCGAATCCTTCCCCAATTCGCAGATCGTATGTTGACGTCGAGTAATGTCACACCGTTCACTCTCCTTGATACGGGGTACTTGAAGTAGTATTTGAGGATGTGTAGATTAATGTTGTATGGATTTGTTTCACAAAACTTAAAGTTCATGCCCTCATAGCCACATTGCTACATTGCCATGCACATTTCATCAATGCGGTATTAAGACATTCTAATTGGTGTGTGTTCGCCGTCAAACCGCGCGTTTCTATTCCACATAACAAAATAAAGCCCCGTACGTTGCGAATGCTTTTCAGAAGATAACTATGTTAGTAATTGTACCTCGTTCAACAATTGGATCTTCCTCGAGACACCATTGTTCCTCATACGGATCCGTTGTATGCATCACTATACGTTGTATTATCATATTGCAAAGGATCCACAAACAGATTTGTTGCAGTTGCAGTGCTTTGCCATTTACAGTGATTCTTATTTTTATTGTGACTTGTTTACAGCTGAATTTAAGTCAAGCAGATTTGTACTTGCATTTCCCCGTGCTTGCCCCCTATCATATCTTATGCATTTGTTAATTCTATTCCGTGCTTGTTAACTACCATCAACAATCATTGGGGCTAGCAGTAGGGTTATACCTTTTAGTATTTTCCTGTTGTTTTTAAACTGTTTGGGTTTATTTTAACAGCTAAAAGTAAGACTTGCAGCGGTATTTTGTCTGGCAACGCGCCGTAATCGTTCAATGGTATGTGCTATTTTGTTTTTTTTACTCGGCCGTTCATGTTGACTGCTGTCTTCCCTGTCTGACTTTAATAGAACGACGAAAGGACATATCATGCTCAGTCGACTGTCCGGGTGATAGCGGTCGTCAAACGGGTGGACTTTTCTTCATAATGGTCTGTTTTCTATGTGCGAATTTGGTGATATCTTGCACGAAGTGTTGATTGTTGTCTTGCTAAAGGCACTAGCATGCGACAACACATTAATTTGTATCTGTGATTCCAGTCTCATTATCTCCATAAATCTCGTGTATTCAGACGTTGTACCAAAGATATGAGCATGTAAGAAACAATTAAGATATGTAATTGCTGAAAGGTCAATTAGATACTTTAGTGTATAAACGCGATGATATTGAGGACCTGAATTTGCAAATGACACGCGTATGTACACGTCAGTTAATAAGTACACTGTCTATCGTGAAACGGATAGTTAATTAATCGCATAAACAATCATAGTTTCATACTTTGTTATACTCTTCTGTATTATAAGCTTGCCGAGTCAAACAAGTCTAGCGCATGGTGCCAATCATATCGCTGGAAGTAGCGCAGTGGTACGTTTGATTGAATGTTTGGGTCATAAGTAATGTATTGTGGGAATGGGGAGCCAGCTTTTCCCAAGGTAGTTGACTAGTTAGCAACTATTAGTTCGTTATCAGTGAGTGCATATTTATGTGTTTGCAATTAGTGAAAGCTTTGTAAAATATACCATCTCAATCAGCAGTGTTTCAGGGGTCCTTTGTACCTAGATCGAACAAAGTTTCTTCAACAACACCTCCAAAATGTGCCGTAGTCAATATGTACAAACGTAACTATGAAACCAACTGCCAAAACACGGTGAAAGTTAGAAGCCTCCAAAAGGTATACAAAATCAATTTCTATTAAGGTTGTACTGTCTAACCTATAGTGTATTCGTCGTTCAATCTGCATTAATATTTTAATCTGTACTAAGATATACTTTGTCAAACAAGCACTAATTCTAGTCATGCAATCTCCGTTGTATTACTAATAATTCAGACGTCATATGTACAATTACATTAACGGTGCACCGAAAACTGTAATTGTAACGTGGCATATTATGTATGTGAAAATACTCGGAAAGTAAGGTTTAAGTTGTTAGAACTCACATCATGCTGTTGCACAATATTAAACAAAGGAACATTGACGTTCATACAAGAACAATGTGATTCTCCCTTGGCGAATGCTTGAAAAGCAATTTAAAATCAACGCTGTTTATTTTAAATAATTACTTTCGTGACTAGGAAAGCTAAAATCGACACTGAAACGTCGAAATTTGACAAGTATGTTATTCGTGCTGAAATAATTATACATGTCTCTGACATTGGGAATATATCACCACTATCTACAATTGATAGTTAAATAATAACTGTTTGATTTATGTGGGCTTGACAAGTTGGCATAAATGTGACTTTGGTCATCTGTAAACAAAAGTGTACAAAGAGATCCAATGCATTGGCACACATGTACATAAACAAAAAACATATGAAATCATGCAGATATTCTTTCTGCGTAATTGTTGAATTATT
The DNA here is from genome assembly GCA_963678985.1 of Spisula subtruncata. NCBI lineage: Eukaryota > Metazoa > Mollusca > Bivalvia > Venerida > Mactridae > Spisula > Spisula subtruncata. The sequence continues at coordinate 28,023,869 of OY787665.1, forward strand.
AGGTTAGGGGTCGGCCAGCTATTTCACATACAATGGCGAATCCTGATTAGATATTAAGCTCATGTAAACACATTCAAAGAATGAAGACAATCACATTTATGCCGAATTCCAACATTATGTGTAACGGCTACTGACCACTCATGAACCGCGTATCGTTTGCGGTAACTGATATTGTTGACAAAGACTGGTCGTACACATTGCGAAAACGTATAATTTGCAAGAGAAATATATTTCAATTACATGTCAAATATAAAACATAGGCATGACTTCACTGTACAAGTGTACATAATGCATTGTACCTATACATGGACCGGTATAACATGTCAAATATAGATTCAAAAAAGAGAACTGCAGTCAATTTTATCATGATTTTAAGAACCTGCGGGCGGTAATCATACTTGATATCGTACTTTTATAAACAGTGAGAGCACGTAGACAAGCAGAACATTGCATGATAATCATTTATTACACTCGACGTCTTGGTGATCAACTCTTTGATGACGCAAGTTAGGAACAGATAAGCGATTAGAACTAACATGATAGAAGCGTATATAGACATCATAAAACATTACAAGTAGACAATATAAACACACAATTTGACTTAAGAAGAAAGTGCAAATGAATTATAGAATTAATGGTTGCCAAATATGTCCCATTTAGCGTCATTATGGCATAAACTTATAACAGAATCAACAAAGCATATACGTACATGTACACGTATAGATATATTAAATATAATTGGTAATACAGCACATTAAAATTTTAGTAATGAACAGTTAACAGGCAAATGACCATTTTATTGACGCATACATTCTAGGAAAAGTCGCAGTTACGCATCATTTGGTCGCTTGGTGTCTCCATTTTGTTATAAAATTGCTAAACTAGGTCATCCTGCAGCGGCGACTTTGTGAGCTAGGTCGGGTCTTAGCTTCGTCGCAAGGGGTCCATTTTGGTCACCGCTGTTTGTTATTTCTTTGTGGTATTACGTCATCCTGCATTTGCGGTGTGGTTTTGGGCATTTAAAACTTTATCTGGGTTGTGTGGGGGGGAATTTATCCGTGTCGTTGTGTTGTATCCTAACTGTTTTCTGTGCTCGGCTGGTTAAGTTGAGTGCTGCCTTCCCTGTCTGAATTCGTCAATCTGTTTTAATGAAACTAATTGACAACCTTTACATAACGACAACAATGAGTATGATAAAGATCGACTTATTTCTAAGAGACCACGATGTTGGGTACGTTCTGTCCCTATTGTACGCCTGTAGAACCTAGACACAATTAAGGACTCATGCATGTGTATATCATATGTGTAAACATAAGCAATCAGATACTGTAAGCTTATTATCTCTACAATATTTACTCATTGTTGTCTGGCTACATACAGTATGTTACAACCCGCACACTCAGCGTTATAGCTTCCAACAAGCACACTTGTATATTAATAGGCTCCATAGTGTCCACTGGTGTGTGGATATCTACACTTACACAGACTCTCGTTGCTTGTAGATGATAATAGTATGCCAGACTTGGGGGCTCCAACTGATCAACTTCTGTATTATTGTCTGAGCTTTGTTCTTAGTTTCGACTTTAAAGTTATTCCCGTAGAAATCAATCCGGCATCTAACTGAAAGTAATATATACCCTTAATTATTATGCTGTCATTTTATATAACATTACTTGAAGATTGTACTAAAATCGTATTATCTATTACTCTGATGGCAAGGTGAGACCTCGTCTGGTGCTATGTTTATATTATAAACTCTAGCCACGTGTATTCAACCAAAGATGTAACTATGATTATTTATTGCACTGGTTGTTAATTAGTTACATGACAACTTGTTAGGCCGACCGTCCATCGTTTATGTTTTAATATAAAAAATACATACTAGTATATATAACCCCGTTAAACCAAATATAATTAAATAAATCATTACACAATAATAACATACTTAAGGACTTATCCAAAGTTCGCGTAACTACATATTGTCATGTTTTAGGAATCTTTCTCATGTATATTTTCTTGAAAACACATTTAATTTTGATGGATAAGCTAAAACTTTGAAAGTTGTTCTTTAAAACGTTATTTTGTTTGAAGACAGTATATTTACATCAACAAAGGAAGAATAATAACTCTGTCTGGAGCAATAACATCAAAATCGTACAAATAGCGCTTTATGATCACTCGGAATTAATTTATTGTTTTTGTATCTAAATGTTATTTGATACGGTAAGGAGATACCTGGTCAGGTATAATGTTTATATTGCATACAACTGCCGAGTGTAGAACTGGTTGATAATTAGTTATATGACAACTGGTTATGCAATCGTCGAGCGTCTATCTTGGAATATCAATAACATGTAACGCCATAAAAACAAACATAATTTAAATAACATTTGCTCACACTTAACGACTTATGCGTTCTATAACGGTTGTACTATATGACCTGTAGTGTATTTATTATGCAATTATATTTTAACCTGTACTTATTCAATGTTTTTCGAGAGAATATTTCACACGAACACTAATTGTGGCCATGCATTCTCCGTTGTGATACTAATAATTCTGACATGCTATGTACAATAACATTAAAGATGCACCGTAAACTGCAGCGTAGACGATTATGTATGTGAAAATACAGGACAGTTAAATTTAATTTAGTATTCACAGCATGAGGTTGTGCCAAATTAAACAAGTGTTAGACAAATTGACGTTCATGCACGAATATTGTGCTTCTCTCATGGCAAATGCCTGAAAAGCAATTTAAAATCAACGCTGTTTATTTTAAATTAGTATTCTCGTGACTAGGAAAATTAAAATCGAAAGGGAAACGTCTACGTTGGACAGGTTTGCTATTCATGGTGAAACAATATACATGCCGTCTGACAGTAGGAATACATCAACGCTATACACCGATTATATTTAAATGATACATCTTTGAGTTATGACGATTTTACATAAGCATTTGCTACATTTATTTACACGCGCCTTTAGTCACTACAGCACATCCCAGCACAATAAAACAAATGGAATCTTACATTTAGCTTTATGACACCGTTTCAAATGTTATTTAACACTTTATTTAAAGATTAGAATGGCTTGTGTGAACAGGCCTGCAATTTAAGATATAGAATAGTCGTTCACCACGCAGAAAGAAAGAGTATTCTTGCCAGAGTAAAGGTAATATTGTAAGCTTATTACAAATGTACATAGTAGATAAACGTGTAAACATAAGTAGCTGTACATAGTGCATGGCATTATATACGTGCCTCTACAGTGTCATATTTAAAATATCGATTCTCATTAGAGAAATGCAGTCAAATTTAATCATCATTTCAAGAGCCTGCAGACGATAGTCATACTCGATATCGTAATTTTATAAACAGTGAGTTCACGAAGACAAACATAAAATTTCATACTATTTATTAATTACACAATATGTTTTAATGATCAACTCCTTGATGAGTCAACTAAGGAATGGATAAGCGGTTAGAACTAACATGATAGAGGCGTATATAGACACTATCAAACACGACACTTAACTTAACGTTGACAATATAAACACGCAATATGATTTAAGAAGAAAGTGCAAATGAATTATAGAATTAATGGAAGCGATCTAATAACAGTCTTTTCCTAGAGCCTATACGAGGGTTGTCCCAGTGTACTTTGCTAATGATTTTCTTATTTGGCTTCACATGATTATGATTATTTGTAGTTACCTTTATGAATTCAAAGTTGATCTAAATCAAGTGGACAAAGTAAACAGAAATATGTATGATACATAGTATCGGTAAATAACCAGCCCCATTGTACGCAAATGCGGCGCAACCCATAAAACGCACCGTGATTCATTCATTTTATGTTCAATCAAGTTGTAATTCTCTTATTGCGCAAAATTTTCATGTCGGTATTAAGGTATGTCTGTTTAATGTAAATTTCAAATCTATTTTATTATATGTGCGTGAAATACGTATGTTTGATAGCAACACTAAACATAAAAAATGCTATAAATGTGACGTCAGAAGAGGAAGCACCCGTAAAATTACAGTTCACTTTAAAATGTGGTTTGCATGCCCCCGAAAAAATAGTTCAAAACTCTAAACTAGTGTACTGACAGATGTAAAGTAATATTTCTAGAACAGGTGTGCTCGAATCACGACGAAAGTATTATGATGTTTGCACATCAGCGGGTTGTATTCCCCAATTATCAAACGTGTAATGCATCACAGGGCTTTCACTCTTCTCGCAGGAGAAGGGATATGTTCGGGCTAGGTTTAATCCCACAATGAGGGTTGGTTGTTTCGATTAGACAGTTTATCTATTGAGCATTCGATTGTAATTGGTTTGCAAATGTATCTAAAAAACATAAATGCCATCGTAAGCATATTGAATACAAGAAGCTATAACTTAATATATAGAGACAAATTGTTCCGCGGCATGACGTTCATTAAATTTTGGATACCCTTTCAGAACATATTTATTAATCATCAGTGATGATTGTAATCTGATGTATAGCAAAATGTATGAGTTACTTGAACAACCCTCGTAGCCTTGACGCAACTAAGGCTCTATAAACGTGTCCATGTATTTCGTATGAGTTAATTACATCATTTTCTATCCAAGTCTGGCTGACTATTATTCTCTTCAAGCAACTAGAGTCTGTATAAGTGAAGATTTCCACACACCAGTGGACAATATGGAGTATATACTAGTCTATACATATACCGATGTGCGTGTGGCATGTGTGCTTGATATAACATACTGTATATACTGTACAATAGTAAAACTTGTCTCGACAAATAGCTTACAGTATCTCATACTCCATATTGTCCGCTGGTGTATGGATATTTTCATTTATACAGAGTCTCGTTTCTTGCAGAGGATAATAATGTGCCAGACTTGGGTGCTCCAACTGATCAACTTCTGTATTAATGTCTGCACTTTGTTCTTAGTTTCGTCTCTAAAGTTGTTGCTGTAGAAGTCTATCCGACATCTAACTGAAAGAAATTTATAACCTTATGATTTCATTCCATATAACTTCACCTGAGTTTCTTACTTTAATCGTATTATATATTTCTTAGTTATGGTAATGTGAGACCAAGTCAGATGTCATGTTTATATTGCATACAGCAGCCACATTTATTCACATGTATCAACTCAATTGCATTATAACGCACACAGAGTCGTCATTTGCAATAATAGAAGATATGAAAAATGAGAACAGGGAATGTTAATGTATAGCAGGGTGCCGTAACAATAATAAAACACAAAAGCAATATAGATAATTATAACAGCAATATAGATCCTCCAGCTTTCCCATCTGTGTATTCTATGAAAGAAAGAAATCACATCCAGAAGGATAAGTAACAAGTCCACTGTCTACCATCTCAATTATTCATAAATGGAGACAACAGAACGTTCTACTCACACAATATTACACTGAACAGTGAAGTGTTTTATTGCCTACATGGCTTAGGAACTAAGACAAGGAACTCATAATGTCCTGACATAGTCGTGTCTTCTACTTAAATAGACATCTACTTTCGTGTTTAGAAAATACTGTTCATGTACATTCCAAAACCAACTTAAAACGACGGTTGTGCATAACCAATCACACAAGAGGTAGACACAGTAAAACGGGAAGTATTTTTACGGATGTACATGTAGTGCAGGGTGATGATTTATACATGATAACATAAAAAGCTCTAATTGTTCAGTTTATTGCTCATATAATAGGAATATTATACATGTACATAAAACATTTAATGCGAATACGCTTGCTAGATTTGTTCTGCACATGCATTATTTTCAAATGACACATACATTTCCACAATGTCACATAATATTCTAAACATTTTCATTTATACTGAAAACTGCAAAAGGAAGTAGAACATACTTACCATGTCTTTGCATGTAACAACGCTGATGCTAAACAGTACATATAATTTATTTTATTTTTCAAATGATTTGGAGTAGGCACAATTTCTTTGAGACACTCCCGTTAATAGAAAATTAAATCATTTCAATCCTTTTCTAAGGTAAATCGTAGAGGTGAAATGATCCGATTGCCAAATTACTTTGAGTCACTAAACATGCAAGTTATTTTCATATATTTTAAAAGAACTTTTTTATTTATATAACTTTCATATTTAAACGTTATCAATTGTGTACACTAATAAAAGTGATAATATCAACTAAACCTTACGAGAAAACATATTTGAAAATACATTTATATAAATCCGACAACGCTTTTAACGACCGCGATAAAGCTACTAAACCAGCCATCATGCAACAATGTACTATAATTTAGTATTTCATTACTAAACAATATTATTTATATATCTACGGTACGCATGCAATAATTTGATGATATTGTTTTACACAACAGAAATAACGATGTATCGTGATCAGCATTAATCATACAAAATACTTATTGTATATTAACTATTTTACTGCGTAACAAATATATCGACCTATCTACAACATTCTTACAAAACCAATGAAACATTATATTACACAACAAATATAATGACACTTCATTTACTTTTATAAGACCTTAGACCAAGGACATATGCTTTATACAACGACCTCGATATAGCTACTTTAGCAGCAACCATACTTCAATGTTCGATACTTTAGTATTTTATTTCTAAACGATATTTATTACTAAACAATAATATTAAGCCCATAAAACAATATAATATTTTATAATGAATATATCCATTAATCTCCATGTACTCATTCATATACATATCGATAGCTTAGAATTAGAAGGTCGTAAGTGCCTTTTAAGATTCATGCATGTTTAGAATAAGCATCACAAGGCGCTTCTTACAAGCCCATTATCATAGAAATCGGAACTTGTCATGTTGACCAAATTGAAGTTGTTAAAGTTTGTTTTACCCCAAGTAAAGAGTAAATGTCAGACGGTGCTTCCGTGTTTTCTCAAAATATCGATTTGGTAGTTACGACCTTCTTGTTCGAAGCCATCGATATAGTCCGTCAGAATTTTTGTGATGCACAAGGGTTATCCGTAAAATTTGCAGACAGGTATCAGTATATTTGCCACCAGATTTGATGATAAACTTTCCAAACTAAGTTACCCATTTATTTAAAGCCGTTACTGTTTTCAAATTTTGTAAGGCATGTATTTTTGTTTGTATGTAAATTATCAAGTGTCTTAGTGTAATGTTTATATTTATGTTACAGTCGCTTTCATGTACTTTGTAATTATTTATCAATACTGGTGTACCCTGTATTAATGTAGTACGAACTGCCTATATTGAACCTATTATATATTAACCAATAGACATAATGACTGACAGGAGACGGTAAACATGTCGACCGAAATAGCTAGGAAAAGTAGTAGAAAGTAGCCATTGCCAAAAGTAATATATAGCTCAATACAATGAATGTTATTATTATTGTTGTGTGGTTGTCCTTCAACTTCGTAAGATGTGATGCATCGTGTCACGCAAGTTTTGGACATGAAATAATACATTTGGAAGGCGTTGAAAGCAAGCTTCTTTTGTCGTTCAAATAAAAAATCTGTATGACAGATTATTGTATTGTTTTATTTGTGTTAGACTTTGTTTGTACTGTGATATTACATTAAACGAGGAGAAAATAATGTTTATCAAAATGTTCCATATGATACGACATGGGTTTACTGCTCGTGAAACAATTGCATATGCTTACTTAATGGCGTTAGCTAAGTATCAAATATGTTGTTCACCGTCATATATATGTACGTACATCTTGGTTAATATGTTTAAACATGTATGCCATTCTTTACCTAAAATGCCAGAACCTTATAGTATGATTGTTTTGTTAAACGCCATAGTCATCATTTTTTATGTATTGCTTCCCTCTTGTGCGAATTCAAGCATTCTATTTGGATAGATGAGATCATTGTGAAACACTAAAATGGAATGGAGTAGCATATTTCATTTCCCAAATAGTTTGGTTGCCTTACCATTGAAAATACATAAAGTGCCGTCATTAGCAAATAATTAACAGTAAACGACTTTAAAACTACTAAAATTAGTTAAAATACTATAAAACTTTTTGTTTTTGAAGATTGTTTTTAAGGTGCGTAAGGATGTTCTTCTGGATGTTTGAAGAAGTTGCGATTGCCATATTATTGTGGAGCGAGCATAAGATTATCCATATACTGCAAACGTATTTGTTTCATTTTGATATACACTTATAACATGTAACTAACAACTAGGCTACGAGTATGTCAGTATTGTGTACCATGTTTGTACTGGTAACGTAAGTTATATGCACACGTAACCGTAGAATATTGATTGACTTGTATAATTGAATAAGGGATGTTTCTAGACCTCATTATTTTTCTGGTGACGTTTGACGGAGAAACTTAATATTAAATGCGGGAAACCCGCGTATATCACTCGATAATACATATGGAACATGACAGAGCAATGTCTGACATAAACACAATGAACATATTTTCACCATGCTAGTTTACAACTAATAAAATAAACATACATCAGCGAGAGTCCGGGCTAATGCAACATAATTACGCCAGTAGGGCCTTAATGGTTGAAACAATATAACATTGTATGCATAAGAGAGGACGGCGACTTCAGTCAGCCAGGTGGTGATTCCATTATTCAATTATGAATGTACCTCTGGTCATATCGCTCAGCAATGCAATGTTGTACACTTACGCACAATCCTAACGCAACACCTACGTTTTGCAAAATCGCTTAGTTGTTTATGAAGGGAGTTGATTCAAATTTTGCATTTGCATATATATTTATCTTAATGATGCTACTGTGGTTTTGTATCAAAATAAAACCATGGCAAGTTAACAAGAATTGAACAGTCACAGAAATATGACAAAAAAATTCATATCCCTTGATCAATATTTGGGTTGCATTCAAAACATTCTAAATGATTACCTGTTTTGCAGGTTTTGTAGGGTTGGTTGTCGTCTAATTGGTAGCATACACATCCTATTTCAACTAATTAGAAATAATATTGACATTCGAAGACTTTGATAATAGAGGCATATTTTGTATGTTGTTGTTCTGCCGTATTGCTTGTATTTTACTTGCTAAGGGAATCAGAACTCCGTCATGTAGTATTTTCACAAGTCGCCCTGTTTGTGACTTTTTATTTTTACAGTAACGCTCATTATATCGTTTCATTTTTATATTTCAATGATCTTATTAAATCAAACCATCTGGAAGACAGTCAACGAGTATTAGTTCATTCCAGCCCAATATTACCCACCACTGATTGTTTCAGCTAACCAAGACAATAAATCTTGGATTGAAATTAAGAAATAAAACTCTGTTCGCGTTTATTGTCGGTGAATAAAACACGGGCAGGAGTTGGGATGCGAATAAATTAAATCACGAGTGCGTAGCACGAGTGATTTAATTTTCCGCATCCGAACAAGTGCCCGTGTTTTATTCACCGACAATATACAAGAACAGAGTTTTTATTTCGATTCTAAATACGATAATATCCCGCACTATTTAACTGCGCGCATTCCATTTTCACCCATTTGACATTGAACATAATCCCACGCTCGCTGAAATTGAGTGGCTTATTAGCTGGTACAATTACCTCCCTCGTTAATGAAAACGACCTTTGTAATTTTCAGAAGGAAATACCAAAATTTAAACATTGAAACAATTTTAATAACACGAGTATATGGTATCTGTTTCATAAAATGAAAAATATAAATGGATTGATTATCAGAAGCTTTAATAAAACTTGGTTTCTAGAGTATATTGGAGTTTCTAAAAATAGATGCGTCATAGATGTAACACTGGATTCTCGTGCAACTCGCCTTGTCATCGTGACTCGTAGTAAATTTTACTATAAAGTTTACGTTCATTCATTCATAAATATGTCACGTGATACTGGGCGTAAATAGAAACAGCAAGTTTGATAGGTATGTTTTATGGGGACAATAAAACGCGGTTCGGTTTGTTCTTTGTGTATTGGATTAATCCGCGAATCGTGTTAGAATATTACTTATGACATATTATCTGTTTACGAAAATACTTCATTTGTGGTATGTCATGTAATTGACGTCTCTCTTCAGTATATGAAGAATTTCATTGTTTGTATCATAAGGTGGTGTAATACATGAATAAAGGAATCTGTTTACGATACAAAAAATAGCCATGTTTAAGAAACAACCTGTATTAAACGGTGAATTGTCATCAATACAAAAAACAAGTAATTATATATAGTGCGAAATCTAAATAAGATTTAGTAACATCGTAAATATACAATGCACTGTTTTAATTCAGATAAAAGTGACTTTAATACAGTCATATTGGGTGTGAGTGTATGTGAATCGTCTGTGTAGGCTTTCTGATATTCTCGTTGACTCCGAGTTGAACTAGTAAACTACCATCTCATAGGAACGCTGGAAACCTAATGAGTCGTTAGATTCTAACCTATGAAGTGTTACTCAGTATAAGAAACACCACTAGAAGTCTTGACAGATGAACAAAACCTAGCAACTTGACTTAATCACATTACCAACGTATTTTGCAGCGTTGGCCCGTGTTATGCTTCATTTAGTTCCGCTATAACAAAGTTAAGCAGATATTAAGCTTACACTTGGTCGACATTAAGTAAATTTACTCTGTCTTCAAACATGTTTCACTGATATTAGGTGGGCTATAGCATGATATATACAGGCATCATGTCGGCAGTGTTAAAAGTACCATGTGGAAATTGGAACCTGATTAGAGTCGATTTCTTGCGCCTCGCTCTTACTGTAGTATAAATAAACTAGACTACGTGTTTGTTCTCCAATTCCTTCTGTAACGTGTTCAGTGGATGTAAATCAGCACTTAGCATTAGATATGTAGAAGCGAAGGAAACAACTGATTAATATTACTTTAATTTTAATTTGATCACTTAGTTACATGTATTTGCAAACGAAGCAAGGTCATTTCATAAACAAAACCATTTGATAATTGTTTACCTTTTTTTTAAAGTCTAAAAGTAGTCATATTCTAACCGACAATTTCTCATACAGTATATGAACAAAGGGAAAACCAATCTGTACATAAATCATAAAAAAAACTTTAGAGCTTTCAGCGGTTACTTTGTCTTGATTTCTCGAAAACAATGTTAATTTTAATACACAAAAATGTACATACCTGTGTTTTCTTATTATTAAAGCACAAGCACTTGTTGTAAATTCATGTGTCAGACTCATGACCGATATTATACGTTGAAACACTTATACATACTAAGTACTCAATACTTCTTAAGTAAAACTTGCTTCAATGCCCTCCAAAAGCACATTTTATTTCTTATTTACATAAGATGACCAGCTGATAGTATAATGGCGACACAAGCCCCACTATAATTTAGGATAATAGTGTTATTGATGACACGTTTGATATTTCAGGGTTGGTTGAATTTGACAACAAAGACGAGGTCATGTTATATGATCTTTGAAGGGAATTTACTGTGTTTTCCCGAATATTTCAACAAGATTTACTTTTCATTGTCATGTATATATCACAATATTAGTATTTATGTCCCACATTTTGGATCTTGCTAGTGTTGACGTGTCTGTATTTGTGTCAATTCAACACCAAAATGTCAAGTCTTGCAAACATACCGACGTAAAAATACACCCTAAAGCATGTCGGTATGGTTGTCACTAAGACATGCATGTTATTGCATTGCTTACAACCTTTGCTCCGCTGGATACACATTAATAGCCATAGTGATACATGCTACTAAACTATTAGTTTCAGTACCAAACGCTTACTCCTTACCTAGCTGATTCTGCGATAGGAATTGTCAAGACGTATTCAAAATAGATTCTTTCTGCCAATTCGTTGAATACATCCTTATTCAGACAATTGTTCCTTTGAACTGAAAATCTAATAGATACTTGTTGTAGGATGAAAAACGTAACTTAATTTCGAACAGAAGAAACTGGCAACGCTCAGAAGCTTGGTTTAATGGATACACTATAAGACCGCACTGGTGAAATTGCTGATCATCAGGCATACTGTAAATGAGATTACGTTCTATACGATGGCAAATATGCTTGCCAGGGAAAGACAAATTAAATCAAATTGGTGATAATAACATGATATCGTTAGAAATTCAATTTGACTGATATGATTTCATACATTTCGTTCGTATTTTTATGTAATTCACAGAGGGATTGTCTTTGTCTGTTGGGAGAAATAAATGAAGCAAGTGCAATCAAATGTCATTATAATGACTTGAATTTACGACAAGACATTATTATCGTTTATGCGTATTTATAACATAATTTATACATACAACGGTCTCTATTGGATTTGACTTATGCCACGGAAGTAAAACTGTTTTTCCTTTTCAAGATGTTTTACAAAATATTATATTTGAAGATAAAGTGATGTATTCAGAATGTGGAATCAAAGTGGCATACTGTTGGTTGGTTTACACTAGTATATTTGATATTTTACCAAATGAAGTATTTAGTATTATACATGTATGCTTAACACCTTTTTGTAAGTCCTCATTTTCATTGATTTATAACTGTTTTTATTGTGAATAGTAACGTGCAAAAACAATTTCTCAAGTGAAGTTTATACAAGTCAACAAAATCTGCGTCAGAACTGGCCATATGTCACGTTGTTTGTTTGATCCGAGGTGCATGTGCCTTTCATGCTTTTCTGTCTCCATGTAGTTCCACATGCACATAATTTGTTTCAAACATTTCTGAACTATATCCATAGATAAATCAAGTTTAAAAAACAGTCGCAAATAAATTATAACATTATTGGTATGAGCCAGATAAGGTCAGAACAAATGTGACGTCATTAAGGTGCATAGTTGTATATTCTGCCGACGTGTACGAATAATTACGCAAAACATCACTGATTGGTTGTAAAAAGAATGCTTGGTGTCGATAGATCTCTTAAATCATCAAATAAAAATATCGAACACGTTAATTTATTAAATACAACAACTTTATTTTGTACCCTGCCAATTTGTGTTTCATCTAACATTGAATACGTACTTCAACTTACAGTCACTTCATTTTTTTTCCGGATGAAGGGGTGTTAATCTTGGACAGTATGAATATAAACATGCGTATAAATAACGAAACGAATAACAGTCACTTTTCTAGAAGAAAACAATATCTGCGTGATGAAATGTCCCAGATTTTGATCCCACCGAAAACTTATGTTGTTTCCACGGATGAGTTCCATGACGCGATCTGCCCACAAGGTTGTCCGAACTTTTGTTGATAAATTGAGGAACATTCCCAAGAACGGATTGAACTTGTAAAGAGTACCCGCTGTTGTGAACGCAACATAACCATAACTTAATACGCACTCTCCCTAACTGTGAATTTGGTTTTGAGACTCAAGCACGTGGATTTCACGTGACTTAATAACATTGCTAAATGTCGTTTTGCAATTTTGTTAGATGTTAAAACATATAATGAGCTATCAATAGACAAACTTTTAATAAAATAAAACAATGTTTACTATTAAATTTCGTGGTTTGAATAAGTGGTGCGTTTCAAAGTCCGTGAGTGTATATATCGTATGTATGAACATAAGCAATCAGTTAATGTACGCTTTTTAAAAGCTATTTATCCTTACAAGGTATACTTATTAATGTCTGACTAATACAGTATGTTACATCAAGCGTACACGGTGCTATAACTTCCAACACGCACATTGTTATATGTAAAGGCTCCATATTGTCCGCTGATGTGTGGATATCTTCATTTAAACAGGCTCTCGTTGCTTGTAGAAGATAATGGTGTGCCCGACTTGGATACTTTTACTGATAACTCAGTTTCGTCTCTAAAGTTATTGCGGTAGAAGTCAATCCGACATCTAACTGAAAGAAATAATATGTACATACTCTTATGATTAAATTTTATACAACTTCACTAGAGTTTATTACTTATATCGTATTATCTATTTCTTAGTTATGGTAAGGTGAGACTAAGTCAGATGTCATAATTATATTGCATACAGCAGCCACATTTATTCACATGGATCAACTCTATTACATTATAACGCACTCAGTGTCGTCATTTGCAATAATGGAAAATAAGAAAAATGAGAAAAGGGAAATGTTAATGTATAACAGGGTGCCATAACAAAAATTAAACACAAAAGCAATATAGATAATTATAACAGCAATGTTGATCCTTCAGCGTTGCCATCTGTGTCGTGTATGGAAGAATGAAATCACATCCGGAAGAATAAGTAACAAGTCCACTGTCTACCATCTCAATTATTCATTAATGGAGACAACAGAACGTTCTACTCGCACAATATTACACCGAACAGTGAAATGTTTTATTGCTTACATGGCTTAGGAACTAAGACAAGGAACTCATTATGTCCTGACATAGTCTTGTCTTCTACTTAAATAGACATCTACTTTTGTCTTACGAAAACATTGTTCATTACATGTATTCCAAATCATACGAGAAAAGATGGCAGATGAAGCGTAGAGTGATTTAAATAGTACTGTAACTTTAATTATTCTAGATATTTTTATTAATGTTTAAAATGCGAATACGCTTGTAAGATTTGTTCAGCACATGCTTTGTTTTCAAATGGCACATACTTTTCTACAGATGGTATTTTAAACATTTTTATTTATACTAAAAAGTGCAAAAGGAAATCGAAAGTACCGTGTCATTGTATGTAAAAACACTGGTGCTTTTCATTTCAAATGAAGTATTATTCTTGATTTGGAGTACACATTTTCTCTGAGACTCTCCCGTTAATAGAAAATCAAATCATTTAAGATGAATGGTGAAGGTGCACTTGTGTGAAATGATACGATTGCCAAACATGCATGTCATTTTTACATAGCTTAAAATGTTGTTTTATTCATATTGGAACGTTAGCAATTTTGTACACTAATAAAAATGATAATATCAACTAAATCTTAGGAGAAAACTTATCTGACAATACATGTATCTAAATCCGACAACCCTTCACAAGACCTTCGACCATGGACATATGCTTTACTCAACGACCGCGATATATAGCTACTGTAACAGCGATCATACAACAATGTACTCAATGTACTATAATTAGTATTTAATTACTAAACAATAATATTTATATATCTACGGTATGCATGCAATTATTTGATGATGTTGTTTTACAAATCGAGACCAACTTTAGTCCTACAAAATACTTATTGTATAACTATTTTACTGCGCAACCAAAATATCGATATATATAAGTACAGTAGTTTTACAATAAATAAATAACATTCTATTACGCAACACAGATAATGATTCTTCATCTATTGAATCCATACTAAAATGTAATACTTCATTTAACATTTTAACCCTACCTTTTCTCTCTTTTTATATTTTTTACTCAATCTTTTAACTAATTTTCTATGTTGGTGACGCGCGTCTCGGTCTATGTCCCCTTGCGGGAGTTTGACCGTACCGGTCGAAAGACAGATAATGAAAATATCGATGTATATACATGTCCTCCATTCATATACACAAGCGATCACAACGTTTATAATGTACGAGGGTCATCCGTACAGTTCGTGGACACGTACTATTGTACTTGCCACCAGATTTAATGGCATATTTGTCCTTTCAGGGAATATTTTACGAACTAAGTTACCCATTTATTTAAAAGCCGTCACTGTCTTAAAATGTTGTAAGACATGTATTTGCGTTTGTATGTTAATCTCAATTATATTGTGGTACATTTGATGTCATTTAACTTATATTATTGCTTCAGTACTGTTGCACCATATGCAATCATGAACTGCCTACTTTGACCTCTCTGATATACATTAACCCATAGACATGATGACTGACAGGAGAAGTAAACATGTCGACCGAAATAACTAGGAAAATTACAGGAAAGTAGCTATTGTCAGAAGTAATATACAACTCAATACAATAAATGTTATTATTATTGGTTTGTGTTTGTCCTAATATTTAGTAAGATGTGATGCATTATATCACGAAATTTGTGGACATAGAATAATAGAATTGGAATTCGTTGGAAGCAAGCTACGTTTGTGATAAAAATCAAATACATCTTTATATAAAGTTGTTGTTTGTTTTTGTACAATAGGTAGGCATTAAATGGGTAGAAATTAATGGTCGCCACAATGTTCCGATATAATACGACATGAGTATACTGCTCTTGAAACAATTACATATGCTCACTTATTTAATGGCGTTGGCTAAGTATCAAACATGTTGTTCCGTGTCATATATGTATGTACATCATGGTATGTTTGAATATGTATGCCATTCCTAACCTAAAATGAGTTTAATTATTTTGATAAACGTAATATTCATCTTTTTTGTTGTATCGCTTCCCTCTAGTATAGATTCAAACATTCGGATCGATGACATTATTGTCTAACACTAACATGGAATGGAGTAGCATATTTCATTTCCCAAATAGATTGGTTGTCGTAGCATTAAAGATACATTATGTGTCGGTATTAGCCATAACTAACAGTAAACGAGTTTAAAAGTACTTAAAATAGTTAAAATACTATAAACCATTCTGTTTTTGAAGATTGTTTTTAAGGTGTGTAAGCATAGTGGAGCATAGAGAAGATTATCCCAATACTGCAACCGTAATGGTCTGCCTTCATTTGGATATACACTTACTAACAACTAGGTTACGTGCATGTCAGTATTGCGAATCATGTATGTACTGGTGACGTAAGTTATATGTACACGTGATCGTAGAACATAGACTGACTTGTATAATCGAATAAGGATGTTTCTACACCTCATTATTTCTCTGCTGTAACGTTTGACGGAGAAACCTAATATTAAATGCGGGAAACCCGCGTATATCACTCGATAATACATATGGAACATGACAGAGCAATGTCTGACATAAACATAATGAACATATTTTCACAACGCTAGTTTATAACTCATACAATAAACATACATCAACGAGAGAACGGGCTAGTTCAACATAATTACGCAAGTAGGGTCTACCAGTCGGGCCTTTACGGTCGCGACAATATAACAATGTAAGCATTAGAGAAAATGATGACTTCAGTCAGTCAGGTTGTATTTCCATTGTTCAATTATGAATGTAGCTTTGATCATATCGCCCAACTATGAAATATGCATCCTAGAGAAAGTTGTGAAAGGACAAGCTCTTCTAATTTTAAAAGGTTCACAAGGATTTGGATATGTCGGTATTGGTTCTGACTGGTGTGTTCGTGGCCGTATTAGTGGCAAAAATTGTCTTTTGCCATGAGAATACGCACAAGATGACAAAATTGAAGGTTGTAGTATATATGCAAAATGTTTCAAATCCTGATTTCCACACATAAGTGTGACATATTTCATCATAAATGATTAAAACATACATGCCTTAATAATGATCTTCCACACGCGATCTACAACAATATGTCCCACTACTGATTGTTTCAGCTAACCCAGATAATAAATCTTGAAATGAAATATTACTTATGACATGTTATCCGTTTATGTAAATACTTCATTTGTGATATTTCATATAATTGACGTCGCTCTTCTGTATATGAATTGTTTCCGATTTTTTGTACCAATAGGTGACGTGATAAAAAGGAAGCCACTTACGCTACCGAAAACGAATAATCAAGTTTTCAGAAACAACCTGCTTTGATACGAAATACGCCACTGAGTATGAGTGTATGTGACTAGTGGTGTATGCTTGCTGATACTCTTGTTGACTGCGAGTTGAACTAGTAAACTACCATCCCATATGCACACTGAAAACCTAATGAGTCGTTAGACCTCAACCTATGAGGTGTTACGTAGCATTCGAAACACCACTACACAACTTGACAAATGAACAAAACCTAGCAATTTGACTTAATCATATTACCAGCGTATTTTGCAGCGTCCGCCTATGTTATGCTTCATTTAGTTCCACGATAACAAAGTTAAGCACATATTAAGCTTACACTTGGTCAACATTAAATAAACTTACTCTGTCTTCAAACATGTTTCTCTGATATTAGGTGGGCTCTAGCATGTAATATACAGGCATCGTGTCGGCAGTGTTAGGAGTATCGTGTGGAAATTGGAACCTGATGAGGGCCAATTACTAACGCCTAGATTTAGCTGTAGTATAAACAAAGCTACATTGTCTGTTCACCAATTCCTTTGGCAACGTGTTCAGTGAATATAAATCAGGACGTAACATTTAACATGTAGAAACGAAGGAAACAAGTGATAAATGTTACTTTACTTTTATTTTTATCAATAAGTAACATGTATTTGCCAACAAACCAAGTTAATTTCATAAATCAACTCATTTGATAATTGTTTACCGGTTTTATGTAAGTCGGTAAATACTAAATAGCATATTTTTACCGACAATACTCATATAGTATATAAACAAAGGGGAAACCAATTCATGAATAATCGTCAACACACAGACACCATTCTCACAAATGGTTGATCTCCGGAACTATGTGAAAGATGGTTTCCGCTTAATTTATATGTAGGTACAAACAAATCTGGCCATGCTATAATGGGTTTAGTAAGTAAATAAGTAAGTAAGTAAGTATTGGGTTTTTTAAACGAGGCTACACACTTGGTTATCCAATCTTCCATGTGGGCCTCAGCATATTTACCTTTACATACATACATTAATACATATTAACATGATTATGTAACTGACAGCACAACATTAAAAAAGATACGGGGTACTTGTCAATGAATAAGACCATTAAACATTACAATAGAAGTGATTAAAAATGACAATAATGCATAAATTATTAACATATTGAGTAATATTGACATAAAAATTGTTTAAGTTACATACATAGCACCATGTAAATAATATGAAAATGCATTTAAGCTGAACAAAATTAAAGGCATTTCACTTATGAGTATGAAATTTAATACATTAAACACCTTAGTGGTTGTACCATTTAAGGTAGGATGATTGAAATTTTGGAAAGTGTTTCAGAAGTCCTTATGCTTAAAAGGATGTTGTTCCATAGATATGCTCCCGAGTTCCTAGATTTGGCTTTGGAACATAGCGCTCTGAATTTACAGCAGATCTGAGGTTGAGTGAATATGTTTGAATTTTCTGTCATATATTTTGGGAATGATTGGTCATTTACACTTTTGTATACAATAAGTGATTTTTTGTAATTGATTCTTTCATCAAATTTCATCCAGCTGAGATCCTTAAAGAGTTTGGCTGAAAGTGTGTCATAGTCTTTGTCGAAAATTATCCTGGATGCTCGTTTTTGAACTTTAATTATATCTGTTTTTAAGTCTGTGTCACAGTTTCCCAATATTGTGTTAGGGTAATCAATGTGCGGTAAAACATATGCATTGAAGAAAATCTTTCTTGTATGTTAATTAAGGTATTTTTGTATTTTTAAAAGAAGATGTAATTGCGAATTGAATCTTTTTGATAGTTTGTTCAACTTGTTTTTTCCATTTTAGTCTTTTGTCAACAGTGATGCCTAATAATTTTTCCTTTTCGGAATATGAGATTTTTTGATTTTGTAGTTTCAGATGGGGTGTTGATGGTGTAATCGGGTTTGAGTTGTTTGTATATATAAACATGGCTTTTGTTTTTTGCATCATGGAATTTTTGGAGCACCAATTATTTACATTGTCTAGGTCAATTGTAGATTAGTGAATATTTCTTCTACTGTATCACCTGATGCAGTATTGTTTTGTATGCTTATTCAAACACGGCTGACCTTACTCTGATGTCCAGAAATGAATATTCAAGGGTCAGAAGGATTATAACGGTCAATATCTATTTGTTCCTACATCTTAGTGGAGATCTGGAGTAGGTCTATTTGAATGTTATTCATGACATTTAAGAATTTTTACATTGAGCATTTCTGAATAAACAATTGAGGATTATAGTGTTACAGATGAAACATTTGATATATTATAGTTTGGCTTAAAATTAGACAACAAAGACGAGATCATGTTATATAATATTTGAAGAAATGTATTGTGTTTTCCCAAAAGTATTGACAAGACGAACTTCTTTATAATGTAGAAGCTATGTTACAATATTAGTGTTTATACCCATAACACATTTTGAAACTTACTAGTGTTGACTTGTCTGTATTTATGTCAATTCAACACCAAAATGTCAAGTCTTGCAAACGTACCGACATAAAAAACTAAAACATGTCGTTATGGTTGTCACTAAGACATACATGTAAATGCATTGTTAACAACCTCTGCTCGCCTGTTTTCACATTATTATTCATAGCGATGCATGCTACTAAACTATAGTTCCAGCATTCAGTATCACACTCTAACTCCTAACCTAGCCGATTCTGCGATAGGAATTGTCAAGACGTATTCAAAATAGATTCGTTCTGCCAACTTGTTGAGAAATATTTTGATTCAGACAATTGTGCCTTTGAACTGAATATCGGATGAAATCTTTTCTTCTCCGTCTGGTAATTCACTTGTTGTAGGATGAAAAACATAACTAAATTATGGAACAGAAGAAACGGGCTACGCACAGAAGCAAGCTTGGTTTAATGGATACAATTTAAGACCACACTGGTGTAATTGCCGATCATCGAGCATACTGTAAATGAGATTACGTTCTATACGATGGCAGATACGCTTGCGAGGGAAAGACAAATAAAATCACATTAGTGATATTAACAGGTTATCGTTAGAAATTCGATTTGACTGATATTTTTCTAAGATTGTTTCTTTTGTATTTTTATATAAATCCAAAAGGTATTATTTGTGTCTGCTGGGGGAAATAAATGAAGCATGAGCAATAAAATATAAATTACTTGAATCTACGACAAGGCATTAAAGTGTGTGTTTGCATATCTCGAAAATATCCATGAAATTGTCACTATTGGATTTAACGCGGTTATGTTATACATGTCAGGATTGTTTTTCATTTATTTGAAAATGAAGTGATATATTCAGAAGTTAGTATTAATACATTATGAATATTCAGTCTGTTCCACAAGCCCACATTTCGGAAAAAATCCCTGCTACAAAGTAACGGTTAACACTAATTTATCTCTTCACGCTTTGCTATCATAAACCCAGTTTGACCTAGGGTTCCAAGGAGTTTTCTTCATGGTGATTTCCTGATAGCAATCTCAATATATTGGAACCACATGGTCACTATGTAGAGTCAATATATCCACATAGTTTGTTAGTAGGGGATATTATTTTATTTGAGAAACAGCATTTATTTACATAGTCAATGATTAGACATGATTATTGAAATTGTTTTTTTTGTAAACTTGTATTTCAAATTATTGCTTATAAATTCAAAAATAAATAAAATATCAATATTTGGGAAATACAACATTTCAAAATGGCTGTTGATAATTGTCATAAACATCATGCATGGAAATATACAAATAATGTCAGATGTACAATCTGAATCATACATAATAAAGACGTAAAATTTAAACATCACTCGCAAATAGAGCCCAACATTACAAAACTAGCCTATAAAACAGCGCTTGATATTTTCAATTATGTCAAACATGTTGCAGTCCACTTTGGGCTTCAACAACAAGTGGTCTTTAAAGACAGGTATAGCAGAACATGCCACATTTTAATATAGTCGCACTGTTCAGTATTCAGCATCAGCCTATGTTTACACATTTAAAGCAATATTGAAACTCATTGAAAAGGTTCTTTCGTTAGGTATAAATGTCACTCAAATTTAAAGAACAAGCTTTAAAATAACTGAAGTGAAATTTTCAATGTGTGATATATCATTGAAGTCATAAATTTTGTGTATACTATGTATCATGTGGATGGAGGCATTCATATGCCTGTCAAATTCCAGCAAAATACTCATAACATAGAAACTCTGCAAAAATAAACATCTGGGGCTTATTAGGAAGTTGATCTAACATTTATTGCCTTCATGCTGTGAATTTAGGAACACTGACCCTTAATGACCCATATCGATTTCATGGTGATTACAGAAGTAACTGTATTGGCCAGCTCAAAAATGAGCTGATTTTTGGGCTTGTGGAACAGACTGTATTATGAATTATACCCAGCTTGCGGACTTGTAGTTCCGTTTACATCTAATATCATTACAGTTTACCGATTTAAACAGGTTGTTTATTAATATAATGTTAATAATTAAGTGTTTTCTTAATGGCCTTGTTTTTGGGCTGAAGACTTACATATACTTAACAACTTTTCTAAGTCCTCATTTTCATTTATCCATAACTTTCTTATTATATACAGTGAAGTGGCAAAATTTCTTATGTGAAGTTTATACAACGAATTCATAATAATCCGCGTAACGTATTGGTCGTAAGTCAAGTGGTTTGCTCGTCACGAGATTGACGTGCAGTTCATGATTTTGTGACGCTACGCGTTCACATATCCCTGGAGTGTGTTTCAAATACCACCACTTTATGTCCAATGACTCATCGTGTATGAAAAACAGTTTGAAAATGATTTAGTTATCACAGTTATGCGTCAAATGAGGTCAGAAAATATTAAGTGACGTCAGTACGTAACATTTTGTGTCGAAAATCAAGAATAATTATCTTAGGATCCACGCCTGATTGATTTTCAATGTCTTAATGTATATGTGTGTTCGTATAGCTTGTTAGTCGTATTATGCTGATTGCGAGAGCGTTAAGCATTTATTGTTACGTTATTGTTACATTATGACGTAAAATCGCTCTACGCCGAATACGAATGTCAACTTTGAGTTCAGACAGTAACGTTCAATGAGTCTTTTCGTTCAGCAATGCTTCTAACTCGCGTCCTTGACTGTCTATAGAAACGTCCGACTACATGGTGGTCATCCAACATACCAAAACCTCTATTTGCGAATTTTACTTTCTTTTGTTCTTATGTTACATGTATATGCGTGTTCATGTCATACATTTTAATCAAACTCGACTTTTATTGTTCTATTCTACAAACCTATAACACACGCAAGTTAACTCCAAATTTCATTTCACTACAAGCGAGTTTGACAAAATTATCTTCAACAATATAAGTGTGGACTTAGAAAAGTTGCTAAGTATATTAGCATGAGGTCGAAGACTGAGTCTGAAGCCCAATAACTAGGCCATTATGAAAATACTTAATTATTGACCATTTTATTAATTTACTATACACTTCGTGTAATATCACACTAAATAGATAATAAATAACGTATAAAAACAAACAAAGCTTTAGAAAACCAACGAACACAAGCTTTTAATTTTATTATAGCTGTACCGTGTTCGAAACTTTGCGTATCCGAATTCTCAGCAGTTTTCGTTGGTCACTAAATTATTCATCATCAAATACATTTAAAACACAGTAGGTCGGATAGATTGATGGTAATGTTGTCTAAATGCAATAAAGGGGCCAATCGTTCCCCGACTCCTTCGGCAAATGTTCCCATTCGTTCATTTTATACCATTGTGATTCGAGTCGTCCGTTGATGGCTCTTGTCCGCTGTTGTCGGATAGCGCAGAATTACTGTACGGTATATATGCCGTCAAACCCGTATTACATTTCGCGTTTACTTCCCTTTGTATAACTGGGGGCCAAGTAATTGCTAGATCGGTCCATGACTTCAAAAATCGTTAATAACGTAAATTTACCGAAATTCAAGATGGTGGCATTTTTTTCCCATGAGAACTACAGGTTTCATAATGGCCGAGCTAGACAGCCAATTAAAATGCTCGAATCTCATAATGGCCGTGTTTTTTTCATAATGGCCGCGATTTTCTCATAATGGCCGCGATTTTCCCATTAAAGCCGAGTTTTGTCTCTATAATGTCGAGGTTTCGTTCATTTTGGCCCTGGATTTGGAGGGAAAACTCGGCCAATATTGTATAGTCAATTAATAAAACATAGTAATTAACGGTAACTTACAACAACAACACATTCATTTTTATAACGTGATCCATAGTACATATACGCAAACAATTCCCATAATGAAGATCGCCGCCAATGATCTGATACCACAAGCAGGAAGTATTCATGTGAACGTATAACATGCCGTTAGCAATATTTCAAACAACTTTCCTAAAATCAGGATGTTTGTCAGATTTTGCTGAAACAATCAGTGGTAGATTATATTTGTTGCATTCGCGTGTGAAAGACCATTGTTTACCGCTTATATGTTTGTACGTAGTTTTTTATAATGAAATATGGCCCTTAAACAATAAAATAGTATTCGTAAAATATATTGACTTTCTACAAAAGTAGGAAATATAATAGGATATGTTTGAAAATAGCAGTTGCATGTAACAATATATGATGATTCATATAAAGAAGATACAACAGAATTCGAATGACGGAAGTGAATAATGTCATACTTTATTTCAGCAATGGTAATATCTGGTATATGAAGAACCTGTTGGCACTGTCCCTCTTGGCACTTTCAATGTAGTATATAGAAAAATCACTGCAGCAATTGTGCTCTTAGGACAATAAACAGTATAAAAATATGTATTAATTATTCATTGCGCATATACATGGATATCGTAATTATATTTTGCATAAACTTATTTGGGATTTGAAATATTCCAACAAAACAAAATATTGTAAATTTAAAGTACAAAACTGCAAACTGTTCCAATTATAGAATACGTGACTTTAATACAATCATATTAGTGTGGGGAATGAGAATGGTGTGTGTAGACATAATATTCTCGTTGACTGCGAGTTGAACTAGTAAACTACCATCCCATATGCATACTAGAAACATAATGGGTCGTTAGATGCTAACCTTAGAAGTGTTACTCAGTATAGGGAACACCAATAGAAGACTTGACAAATGAACAAAACCTAGCAACTTGACTTAATCATATTACCAGCGTATTTGCAGCGTCGGCCTGTGTTATGCTTCGTTTATTTCCACTATAACGAAGTTAAGCAGATATTTAGCTTACACTTGGTCGACATTAAATAAATTAACTCTGTCTTCAAACATGTTTCAGTGATATAAGGTGGGCTCTAGCATGTGATATACAGGCATCATGTCGGCAGTAATAGGAGTATCATGTGTAAATTGGAACCTGATTAGGGCCGATGACTAACGCCTTGCTTTAGCTGTAGAATAAACAAGGCTAAGTTTTTGTTCACCAATTCCTTCTGGAAATGTGTTCAGTGAATATACGTGAACGTTTACAAATACTTAGCATTTCATTGGTAGAAGAGTACAAAACAAATGTTCAAACATAATACTATAAATATCAACTCTTAGTTGTTTGCCAACGCATCAAAATTAGTTTACATATAAACACGATTGATCCTTGTTGTCTGTATTTTATAAGCCATAAAATAGACTATTTTAGATTTCTCACATGCACTCGTATGAAGAGAATTCCACTCAATATATGATAACTATTGACCCACTACCATGTGAATGGACATTTATAAGTATGGCACAAGAATCTTAAAGCAACGCTGGTATTGTGAATTCTACAAAAGCAATCGGATAGGTTAGCTACCTGTGTCATAGTTACTTTAAGTTGTTCTATCAGCGTAATCAGCAACAAATGAAAATATTCTTAATGATCTTCTATGGACCTGTATCCGTTGTTAGTTAAAATCGTAAAAAGAAAATTTAGGATATTAATGTTATTATGTATTTCGCTGGTTTAATGTTTTGTAATTTAACAAAAAATAGCAAGCCTGCTTTCAGCAAACCCTTATTCCCGGGTTGAAGTATTTCCATAGTAACTAGATAAGTCAATCAGGCGGAAAATCTTCAAAATGTTGGCTAGTGATTCAAGGTATGGACAATATTAAGTATTTATGATAGTTAACATATATGCCAGGTTTGATAGTAATGCATTGGTGCAATTTGAAATTACTTGAGTTTTGACAACTTGAACTTATTGGTTAACATTTTCTTAAAGGCTATCGAGGTATATTAGGGTTTCATTCGGTCTCATGCAACAACCGCTATTCAATCATTTCTTTGTGTTACTGGGTCATCCAGCATTGTTTGGCGGGGACATGGACTTTTAATTGTTTCTTTGGCTTACGTGTGGAGTGTAGTTGTGTTGTGGTGTTTCTGATTTCTGTGATCGGCTGGTTTGGGTGAGTGCTACCTTCCCTGTCTGATTTCCTCATATCATTTTAATAATTATGTTAACGTGTTGGGTAGTGCTAGATTGTATTGACAATGTATTAATGTGGTTTATGGTAAACATGTATGCCAAGTTTCAAGAAAATTTCTCCATAGACTTAAAAATTATTTAAAAGTCAACAATAGACAGAACGTAGAATGGACGAAAATAAGCATGAACAGGACAATCACTATATCCTCAAGCATCAGTAGATGCGGAGCATAAAAATGCATATGATCGGGGTGTAATATTTGTAATCGGCATGACATAGCTTTTCTATGTTGTATGGAATGACTTGGCATACATATATTAAAGAATAATAACTCAACCATAAGCTCATCTCAGTTTATGCCTTTCCAAAAGGTGTACATTGCGTATTTTAAATGGGTAACCACCATTAAAGTGTGTGTTTATTATACATGTATTCAACAACGTATTAACGATGGTTACTAAAATACGCGTTCAAGGAGCAGATAACGTTACGTTCATGCTGTTCACCACATTCTGTATCTGTAAACTATAAACTTAAAGTCGATTCATCTTAGACTTCATAGAATTTCATGCCAGCACAATTTATTGTAATTGCTAATTGCCCTTAACCATGAAGCTATAATTGAGGATTATAGCGTTATTGATGAAACGTTTGTTATTTGAGTGTTGGGATTTTGAATTAACAACAAAGACGTTGTTACGTTGTATGATCTTTGAGAGGAATTATTTAGTTTTTTTCTCAATAATATTGGCAAGATGAATGTCTCCTGGTCTTGTAGAGGTATTCCCAGAAATTATTGAAGATGATATTTTGCTACATTGTAAACATCTGAATAAGAATATATACTTCAAGTATTCGTAAGTAAATAGATCCAACCTTATCTTATATGTTAAACATATAATTAGTAAGTGTTGGTTGAACTAATTTTGTGTGCTAGGTTCGTCGTAAAAAATAAAAATAAAAAGGGTATAAGGTTGTAAAAGGCAGTATAATTTAAGCAATCTCAAGGGAAACTTAATACAAAAAAGTACTTCATTTTATAGCTAACATGTTAAAGATATGGTTAAGACATTTTCTACATTATTCAATAGCCTTTTAAATTGGCATAGTCTTATTGCATGCTTAAAAACGACAATTCAAATTTGACAATGAAATTTGTTAAGATGATCATTGAGATCAGGTTTCATAAAGATAAGGCCATAATTGCCACCTCTAAACTAGAAATAAAAATCAAATACTGATACAAGTCCAGATAAGTTTAAATCAAAAGTAGCCAATATCGCGATAATTCAAAAGTTTGAACATACATTGCATTGCAAAGTGCTATGAATATTTACATAGGACTTTTTGTACACTGCCTAAGTTAACGTTACGCCCCATATAAGTAAAACGTTAATGTTGTACAGTGTAATTGGTTCGAGGTTAAAAGTCAAGACATAATTGCTGATCATCTAGTAAACTATAAATTAGATTATGTTCTATGCAATGGACGATACCCGTAAAGCCAAATAAAATGACAGTGGTGACAATGACATGATATTGTTATAAATCCAATTGGATGGATATCATGTTTTTATGTTGTTTCTGTTGCATCTGTCTTTAAGGGGAAATAAATGACGGACAATCAACGGATAATGTAGAGGACTTGAATCTACATCACTGTATTTATGTTCGTTTGTGCGTATATATAGCATATGCATAAAATGTGCATTATCGTATTTAAAGCTTGTCATTAAAGTCAATCAGCTAAGCCTGGTCAAGATGTTTTTTATATATTTTACAGGAATCCATAAAAACTGCAAAATGTATAGATTGCTTATTAATCCGTTGTAAATAGATTTTCTTTATAACGAAATGGATTTATTTCATTACTTAGCCCATGGTACAAAATGAAACCTTTAACAGGATGGTCGCTTAACATGTGGTACTTAGTTATAGTGTTTTTATATATTCAATCATCTCGAATTGTATCTGTCCTTGTGTAGACACAGTATACACATGTTTATAGACTGATTCACAAATGCCATTTTATTGTGTCATTTCATTATTTTATCATAAATGACAAGAAACAAACATATTATGCTGTTATTAATCGCCTTTCACACGCGAATACAACAATTGTAGTGAACCACTGATTGTTTCAGCAAAATCTGACAATACATCTTGATTTTAGCTATTTTGTTTGAAATATTACTTACGACATGATATCAATACAGGCGAATGTTCCTTGCTAGTAATATTAGATAATTGAAGGCGCTCCTTGGTATGAAATAAGCTTTCATGCTGTACTATTGAGTGACAAAATATGAAGGAATCCGTTTACTGTAAGGAAAAACGATTGCTTGTATTCATACCTTCATAAACATGTAAAGTGTGGGAAATTCAAACGAAACGCCCGAAGAGTTAACAATAAGTACAAGTACGAGGGTCATTCAATATATTCGTAGACAATCGTTATCATTTTATTATATTCATATTTGAATAATAATTTCTCATATCATTATAAACATTTATCTATTACCTACCGTAGATACAAATTTATCTTTGATTATGCAACACAGTAACATGTCATGAGCGGTTGTATTACCATAGTAACGCGCTACCACCCCCGACCGACGTAACGTACCCTTTTCACTCGTTCAACTAGTTATAAATTCCGAATTATTTAATTTATATTCCCATATGTTTGCCAGATTATTAAAAGATATTATCATAATATTTTGTGAAATTATTAAGTTGTTTGGTCGTTTGAGTATGAATTGAGAAGTATTTGATCTATGCCTATCACGTTTTCAATTACGTCAAAATACCGATGAATTTACGCCAGCAAATTCAAGCAACTAATAAATTGTGCACTTGTCTTGGAAATACACAACAAACACACATAAGCTGCTAATGAGGGCAAACGGAAAGCATGCAGTAATGATTGTCCCTGTGTTTGAGTGACAAAATCAAATTTCTTAAGAGCAGCAAGGTATTAAAATTGATACAGGGATCGAACGAAATTTAAAGACATAAGGACGTTCGAGGGAACGCCAGTCAAAATGTGCGATCCGTTTCAATTTATCATACAACCATTAAGTCCAGCTTAATCTTTAACTTTGAATACATAAAATGTTTTGGTAGATCTATTTAATAATGTACAACTTAAACATTTGTGTTTAATTCGACATTAATGACATATTTCAATTTCGGGTTTACCATTTGAGAAATAGCAAAACGCCAATAACGTCGCTGACGTCAGAATATATTTCCGTTGTGTGGTGGTTGCGGTAAGGTGATAGTTTTATTTTAGCCATATTTTCTTTAAAAATGCGTCGTTTCGTGCAAAATTTTCTACACTTGTGTCAGAAAGACTGCCGTTTAGTGTGATGTAATTAGTTACTCTCTGTGTCAATGTGTATTAAAATGACGAGTCCAGTCCACGAATTTATTGAATGACCCTCGTATATGAGCCATATTTATGCGATATGTAATTACAATTTGAAACAATGTTTTTAAAAGCCTCCAAAACTAAGAAAGAAAAATACTGATGAGATGTTTAAGTAATATACCAATACAGCACTAAATATTAGCTGTACACGCCCCATGGATAAAGTATGTCGCCATATTCATACTTCTTTGCAATGGTTTTATCGACTCTTCCAGGAAGTCCATATAGATATTAACAATTACGTGTATCGCGATAACAATTCAATTAACGTTGAGTGACATTTCATGAACAGCGAAATATAAATGTAGATTAGTATTTATGTACAAAAAATGTAATTTACGAACATGAATGAGGGAAGGCCTCATTCAACAAAAACATATAATACAATGATGATTAAGTCATTATGCATCGCGTCATGTTAAAACATGTGAAAACTTTCCTGACATGTATAGCAGATTTGAACTACCGTGGAATATGCTAAACATGATATTGACGATTTTATAGATATGCTATTTATACGCACAAACATAACTTAATGTATTGTCGTAGATTCAAAGCATTCATAACGGTCATTGATTGCTCTTGATCATTGTGATTTACATAACAACATGAAGGAAACAACCTTAGAAATGATATCAGTCAAATCGAATTTCTATCGAGATCATTTTATTATTACCACAGTGATTCTATTAGTCTTTCCCTAACAAGCGTATCTTCCATCGTATAGAACGTAATCTCATTTACAGTATGCCAATGACACCAATGTGGTATTAAATTGTATCCATTAAACCAAGCTTCTGAGTTTGCTCGTTTCTTCTGTCCCAAAATTGTGTTACGTTTTTCATCCTTCAACAAGTGAATTACAACTGGAAGGAGGGAAGTTTCCATCAGATTTTCAGTTCGAAGCAACAATTGTCTAAGTCAAGCTCTTTTCAACAAATTGGCTAAATTAATCTGTATTGAATACGTCTTGTGAATTTTAACGTACAATCGGTGTGGTTTAAAGTAAGCGCTTGAGACTGAATGCAGGTAATATAAAACTATTAGACTTGGACTACATGTACCACAAACGTTTAGAGGTAATATCACAGTAACGATGAGGCATTTTGAATGGGACATTTCTACATTATTTCATATTTCTCTATAACACTAACTAATGTATATTTGTGTGTACATATTAATAATTGCAAATAACATATACATGTACCAATGCGACGCATGTGTGTTATTAATGCACTTGTACGAGTACAAATAAAGACACACCTCATAACCAGCACACTTCTGATGAGTATAAACACGGAAACAACTATATTTCCTCTACCGGAAGTAAAGACAGGATCCTTAAAAATAATGTTCAGGAAGAAACACAATTATTTCCCTCAAACACCATATTAGCACGAATAGAAATCTACTAATACATAATTATGTACTGACTCTGCAAGTTGTTAAGACAAGCATTTTCTAATAATCAACAGGACTAAACACAACCATTCCCTTTAAATATCATATAAAATAAGCTTGTCTTTGTTGTTGAATTTAACATCGTAAATTCAAATATCAAACGTTTCATACATACCACTATAATCAGCAAGTTAAGAGCAAATACAATACATTTTGCTGGCTTGAAATTCTATCAAGTCTACGAAGGGACGAATTTAAGTTGATAGATTACAATTGTCAACTTCATTGACAAACGTAACCATCGCCTAGTAAAACTTTAAGTTACCATTGTAAAGATGTTTTAAAATGAATACAAAGTATAAGCATATGTGGTGGTAAAATATCAAACGCTTGATGAGAGCACACCAAACGCCTTGTATGTGCGTACCAGGATGGAATGTTTTGCCTAATATTAGCCTTCCAGAACAAATAAAATTTGTAAATACAAAAAAC
Organism: Spisula subtruncata; assembly: GCA_963678985.1. Lineage (NCBI taxonomy): Eukaryota > Metazoa > Mollusca > Bivalvia > Venerida > Mactridae > Spisula > Spisula subtruncata. Next base: position 28,055,257 of record OY787665.1, read on the forward strand.
CGCCCCAAGTATCTTATTTGTGTCTACAGAAAATCACAGGTTTTGTCCCAACTGGCGCAACTGCTATACATCCATTTGTGTCGGTTTCGGACATAAAATATGACCGTTTAAAAACGTTTAAGCCATATCAAGGTTCTTTAAAACGGTACATTCACAGGGTGATGAGTTCAGTACTCAGCATTCACGTACATGGAGCCGAAAACGAATGTATGCATATAAGACATTTATAAAGACTTATTGGGGCAAGTAAAACAATCATCAATTGTCTTTTTGTACTACAAAGTTGCAAAACGTTACGGGATAAAATCCAAAGAAGCATTTTGTTTCGTTCGCGTTTGTGACGTGCTGATGTTCATCCACTGAACACGTTACTAAAATGAACAGAAACGTAGCATTATTTATACTGCAGTTAGATCGAGGCGTTAGTAATCGGCTCTAATCAGGCCCTAAAAACATTTGTCTGTTAAATAGCTTAAGTTTACGTTTATTAACAATATGTAGTATAAATGACTCAGCATTCAGCATATTTGATCTCACAAAGAGATCCAACGTGATTAGTATTTTATTATCTACGAGTAAATCAATTCCATAAAGCGATTTTATTTCCAATAACAAATATAATGGCAAGTGGGTTACATCAACACGTAGCAACAGCTAGCCCAATATAATAACTGTATTGATATAAACGTAATGTAAAATGTATAATTAATGCATACATCTGTGTTTTGTTATATAGTGTAATGTGACAGGAGCACAATTATAACAGTGACTTCTTTCAATTGACACCAGTGGCAATTGACACCGGTGGCAATATCGACATGTTATTAACAGAATATATAGTTTTTTACCAGTACTTGAAACAAGTATGGCTATATTCACTTCCATCAATCGAACGTTTTATCTGAATGGTGCTGTACTTTTAACACTGGTCACTTATTTACAAACAACTACAATCATATTCCTTCTTATGCATCTGTATATATGTATTTGTTTATATATTGATTTACGAACATTATGTTATTGTTTTGGCATCCTTTTTTATTATGACAACATACAAATATACATGCGGCAAACAATGGTATACTAGTATCTCACGCGAACACAACAAAAATTATCTACCAATGAGTGTTTCAGCTAACTCTGACAATAAATCTTGAACTTTGATTGAAATATTACTTACGACATGGTTTCAGTCTTCGTGAATACTTCCTGTTTGAATGTAAAATTAGATTAAACACGGCGCTCCTTTGTATGGGATAGGTTGTTATTGTGCACCAGACAATGTTATCAACTGTTACTACTGGGGCATTAAATTGTGGATTGAATGCGGGTAAAATAGAACGACTCATTGACCTTATGTTTACTTTTACAAAGGTGTCGTAATCAACAGGTCATGTCAAGCTCGTTATTAAAATACAAAGAGAAACGGCATGACATTGTTTATATCCAATCTGGTAATAAAATGTACCGAGAGAGAATATTGCAACGGGGACAATAGTAGACCATATTAACTCCGTTAAGTTGACACAAATCACAATTATATAGGTCTCAAGCTACTTTAGTATGTCACAGTTGCTCTGGAAGTACATTTTTCAAGGTACTGCGAGTACTTTAATATAAAGTCTCTTTGGACCTGTATCAAGAAACTGTTAACCATGACCAAACGTGTACATTTGTAAAAACAACTTACTGCGATGAAAAACTATTAAGGGTTAGAATTCAAAGTAATAACTATCAATTGGTTCGTGTGTTTGCAAATGCTGAGTACTGATTTATTTCCACTGAGTACTTTACCAGAAGGAATTGGTGAACACTAATTGTAGCCTTGTTTATACTACAGCTAGATCAAGTATGGCTATATATTACATGCTAGAGCCCACCTAATATCAGAGAAACATGTATAGACAGAGTTAATTTATTAATGTCGACCAAGTGAAAGCTTAATATCTGCTTAACTTTGTTATAGCGGAACTTAATGATGCATAACACAGGCCGACGCTGACAAAATACGCTTGTAATATGATTAAGTCAAGTAGTTAGGTTTTGTTCATCTGTCAAGTCTTCTAGTGGTGTTTCCTATACTGAGTAACACTTCATAGGTTAGAATCTAACGACTCATTAGGTTTCCAGAGTTTCTTTAGGATGGTAGTTTACTAGTTCCACTCACAGTCAACGAGAATATCAGAAGGCCTACATACACCATTCACATACACTCACGCCCAATATGTTTGTACTAAAGTAGAGTATTTCTGAATTGAAAGACTGCACTTTATATTTATGATGTTTCTAAATGTTATGTAGAATCTGAATTATGCTTACTTAGTACTTTGTGTTACCTATTCGTCAATTCTTTTTACGAGCAAGTACTTTCAAAGTGCACACTTGATCAGGCACGGGTTTTTTCTGCTTTCAGTTAGGTTAAGTAGGTGAAACAAAAGTGGAGTGTTTAGATGCTTGACATTATCTATATAGCATGCAGCATCCATAAAAACGGACTCCACTTGTTGTGTGCACATAATCATGCACATATAGTACAATGTACGTGCAAAATATTAATTTATATATGTTTAAATGTATGTGTATCAGATTAACCCGTAAAATGTAATACACATCAATGTAACATTATCATAGTTTTACATTTATTAACAATATTTAGTTCTTGAACGACTCAACGTGTAGCATCAAATAGGCTACACGTTGAGTCATTTAATGATCAAATATCACTAAAAGGGAATTGAAACAACCATGATCAGACTAGGGTAAAATTGTATCACATTAATGGTAACAATAATCAAATCAATTACATAATATTCTTACTTATCTACTAATAAATCAAAGTTATTTTAAAGCGATTTTATTTGCAATAACAAACCAAATTGCAAGTGGGTTCAATCAAAACGTATCAACCGATATTCCTATGTAATAAAACATATTGATATAAACACAAATAAATGTGGTATGAATAATTAATAGTTATATCTATATATGTATATTGTTATATAGTGTAATATCCCAGGAGCACGCTTACTGCATTGGCTTCTTTCTATATATCTCACTGACAATATTGTCATGTTATTACCAAAATATATAGTTTACTATCTGGCTCGGCTACATGAAACAAATATTGCTATTTTCTCTTCCATCATTCGAATGTTGTATCAGTTTCATTTGAATAATGTTTTAGATGTTATAAACTATATGTTTAACATTTATCTCATATTTACAAACAGATGCATTTATATTCCTACATATTGTTTATACGCCTTTTTCATGTCAAATATGACGAAATATTTAATGTGTACAACCCGTTGAATAAAGATTGATTTTTGCAGCTTACTCTGACAATAAATCTGGATTTTTAGTAACTTTGAATAAATATTTCTCACAACATGTTTTCTGTTTGCGTGAATACTTCCTGTCTGTCTGTGATATCAGATCATAGACGGCGCTCCTCTAGTATGGATTGTTTTATCTGCTTTTGTTTAAAGACAATTTAATGAATATGTTTGGTAAACAACTTGAGGTATAAGTAGGTAAATAGTCATAAAAATGTATAAACGAACATAGATTTTGATTAAGTTATATTATTTATTTTATGGCTATAACAAAATTTTGATAATTTTTATGTGGCTTTAAAGGAACTCAGCTCCAGTTATAGCTAGTTTGTGATAGAAAAAAATCGTGCTTTTTAAATATTTCTCTGTAATTACTTCACCTACAAGTATGAAATATTGCACGACTAAATCTATCTAATACACACTTAAATTTCAGCAACATCAGATATGAGTAAAAAAGTTTTGTTCATAAGTTCTATGTAACATATTTGTAGTTTTGTATGAAAAATCAAGTAAGAATACTTGATACTTGCAAAAGCCAATTTTACGGTCACGTGATACACATAACGGTATATTTACGTATTTGCAACCTACTGGATTTTATACATGCGAGGCCTATCTGTGAATATGACGAACTACATGTTATTGGCGTACAATGTTTACAAGCGACACACCTAAATAAACCGAATCGCAAGCGCCTCGTAAGTCTTGCCTCCCTGCGTTAAACAATTAATACGCATGTAATTTCAATATGTAATTAAGAATAAATGTATTTTAATCGGTGACTCAAAATTATGAAATTCAAAATGGGAGTAAGTATGAAGTTATTGTATTTCTGTGTAATTTTTTAACAAAATCTGATTAATAGATTTTCAGAAATCTTTAAAAAATACGATTTTTTCTATCGCAAACTAGCTATAGTAAATTGCAAAAAATATCAAAAAGCTCTCTTAAATCCTCTTTTTTTGGCTTGACCGACCAAATACATTTATAAACGAATCTGGACGAATTCGTGTGCAAGAAAAACAGTCGAATAACGTCAGTTTATGTCCTTTTAAACACATAAATTTATTGCTTGACTAACGCGGTAAAATCTTTATTTAACGTAATTACAGTGTATTGTGGTATATAAAAGCGGGAAAAGCCATGACCTAATTCGCGGATGGTAAAAAATGTAGAGGAGTTTTCATGAATAGCGCCATGGTCGTATGTAAGATATAAGTATATATCATGTATTCGTTAACATTTTTTTGTGATTGAAACGTCTACACAACATGTTTTATCATCGAATATAGTTTAGTCGCTTTAAGGGTACCCACTTCTGAGATCAAAATTACTACAATTTTTTAAAACCATGTTATTTGCAAAGTACATCCTATGTGAACTTCATTTTTGAGTCGAAAAACATAGGCTAATGACTTACTTTTTTTGCTATATCCAATCGAAATGACCCACCTCAAAATGAATGATCACAAAAGCTTCGGTGCGGAACTGACCAAAGTCCAGAAAAAATTCAAAGGACTAAAGGTTTTAGTTCAATTGTAATTGATATGATACAATAGGTTTAGCTTGTATATTTATCTGCATGATGTACTGTACTGAAACATGCAGAATAACAAAGCACATTATTGCCATCTTTCACTGATCAGTTGTAGAACCAAATGTTTGTCACAGAGATAAAGCTAATATAGGACACGACAATTTACACTTAGTTATTGTAAATATGGAGCAATGTTATTTGAATGCGATATCATTTTAACATCGACCACTGTTTTACGTCAATACAAATACATGTATATTACTACCTATTGCTATTTAATCTTGAGTTTAACGACCCACGTAATATATATGCGTATAATAAGCAATAATGAGACAGGGAACCCTCACTCAACTGAGACAACCGATCAAATAAAATATTGATGATCAATTCTGGTAGCTTTATCACGTCATGTTCTAAAAGATGTAAAACATCTTGACGTGTATAACATATTTACTACCGTGACATAATGTTAAATCTAATATAGACCGTTTTATGGATATGTTCTAGATACGCACCCACAAACGTTAATGCCTTATCGTAGGTTGAAGTCATTCATACAATGAAATGGTCATTGCTTGCTCTAGGTTTCTTCCTGCAGACACTAATAATCCCCGTATGATTTACAAACAAATACAACAGAAACAACCTTAGAAATTATATCAGTCAAATAGAATTTCTAACGATATCATGGTTTAATTACCAATGTGATTTTATTTCCTTTTCCCTGGCAAGCGTATCAGCCATCGTATAGAACGTAATCTCATTTACAGTATGCTCGATGATCAGCAATATCTCCAGCGTGGTCTTAAATTGTATCCATTTAACAAAGCTTCTCAGCGTTGCCGTTTCTTCTGTCCAAAATTACATTCTACGGCAAGTGAATTAGAACTGGGAAGTGCCCATCAGATTTTCAGTTCAAAGCAACAATTGTCTGATTCAAGATGTTTTTCAACAAATTGGCTGAATGAATCATTATGAATACAATACAGCTCGTGAATTTATATCGTTAAGTCGGCGTGTTGTAGAGAGCGAGTTATGGACTGAGCGCTGGAAATATTGAAATACAATACGTCGATTTAAAGTAAAAAACAGATAATGTATATTAATTTTAATAAATACACAAAAGTAAAGGCATGTACGAGTAACAATAATGCAAATAGCACAGACAGACATAATGACAGAGACAGTGTGTCGGGCTATAAAGTTTCTAATTCGGATTATACTACATACTTAATACTATACGGGTGCAATACTACTTTTTAAACCTTTTTCTATACGTGCATTTTAAAACACCATATGATGTTCGTGTTTATGTGAAACATCCGTTCATATTCAGATAATGACTCAATGACACATTTTGAAGTAGTAGCTAATATGGACATGTTCCTATTTTTTTACTCCCCCCAACGGGCATAAATGCGAATACATGACATCACTAGCTAGGATAATGCAGTTTACGATTGTCAACATGAATTTCAATGTATAGAGTCTATATTTTATAGAGTCGTTTATCCTGTCAATGTTTTGGAGGAAAACACGATCATTTCCCTCCAAGATCATTCCCTCCAAGATCAAATACATGTACCATAACCTCGTCTTTGATGCCTGAGTCAACTTAACCATCAAATATCAAACGTTTCATCTATAACACTATAATCCTCAATATAGTTCCATAGTTACGAGCAAGAAACACTTACAATAAATTTGATCGCATGAAATTCTATCAAGTCTTAGATGGATCGATTTAAAGGTCAAATACGAAAGAATTTCTTAATTTAACTATAGTAACACATTTACATAGATAATTTTATATATCATATAAAAGACATGGCGTACTTGTAATCCACATAATTGCAATATTTAAGATGGTTTGTAACGATAAAGTTGACGATAACAAAATTACAACGTAAATCCAACCTGGTTGTCTCCCTTGATTTTTAGACTGTGTGACGTCATTTTGGACATAAGTGGAACTGTTCCTCTTCAGTTTAACTAAATTTGAATGGGTCCTGTCGAGTTTTTATCGGATTAAATTCATGATCAGTGACGGAAATTACTATAATGTGGTATGTTCTAAGCATTGTATGTGTTGTCATTGCAATCACGTTTTAATTCCCTTCAATATTTAAGAAACAAAACAACGACCACATACCGACGTGGACATTACTGACTTCAACTGCTGGGCGTGTTATACATTACAAACGCAGCAGTGCAAACTGCGCGCTACAGGGGGTATAAATATCACGCTGTTGATACACTTGACACGTGTGTGTATACATCGGTGATTGATTTTGAATATATATACATGTATATATATAGCTGTCACTATTTTGTATATTTATGTGTTAGGTTTTGTAACAGACCATAAGTAAAGCATTCCGTATGAGGAAAAAAATTATGTTCGCAAGAAATGGCTTTAGCTGCGTATTTGTACACGCGTGTATATTAGAGATATGGAACATGATTTGTAGTACTCACGAAATGACGCGTAGTTGGCAGTTTCTGTCGTTAATTGTAAAGAATTTATAAATTAACCATAATCAAAGACGTTCAGACGTGTATGAACGTCTTTGCCATAATTAAGTTACTGAATTCCTAAATTGAGAAATGAACATTATAATTCTACACAGGAAATTATTGACGAAAAATTGTAAAGGAAAATTTGAAAAAAGTCTGTAGATAACCGGTAAAGTTAGAGACATTGTCCATAGTTCTTGGATGCCGAGTTAATCCCATTTTATCATTTTCAATTATGGATACAAATTCAAATGAGAATTAGCATTAACTAAATCGATTGGTACTTTTTTCAACATTACATACTGCACCAGTCAGTTACATCATCGCCCCAAACCCTCGGGGATAGACGGTCGTGTTTTTACCTTCCAGCTTTCCGCCGCATGCCCGGTGAAATGTTGGGATTTTTTTCAGCGAACCAATACCCTAGGGACACTATTCAGTTGTCAGGAGTAAATACCGGAGATTGTCCCGTCAGCTGTCACCCGCAGGTCGTGGAAGGCGGGGTGATAACCCATAAGCCCATCCCCAGGGGTGGGGTACCGTGGATGCTACTGACAGGTGCATAACAATGACACGTTAGAACAAGTGCGCTGAAAATTAAGTAATTTGGAAATGTAAACTCACGCATTTTCAACACAATAATCGGCGTAATTATCTTTTCACAATTGTTGGTATTGCAATGCACATGTAATAAAAAATATGGTTTCTGTGGATGACACCTCATGGTAAAATTTATTAACTACATCCTGTATCATTGAAAAGTGACAGTATTATAGTGCGATGCTTACGGCTTACACAGAAGTTTGAACATAATTTTTTTACCCTTTTGAAGCTTTCCATTACACCAGAAAACATATTAGATCCTAAGCTTGTCATTTTCAAAAAGTTTCACATTGATAAACAAAAACTTGGTTTATTACCCACATTGATTGAAGATATTTTTACGCACTTGCTCAACTGACCATTGTTAATACTTACATTTCAATTCATGGCGTTATTTTGATTGGCGAATACAAATTGGTTTGTAATAAATTCGCCACGCCCCCTTGCACCTACATGACCTATGGCAGGCCAGGCAGACCAAGAGCTGGATACCGTATGATCTATATATTATTTAATAAACATAAAATAGACCACCTGCTTTTGGCGGCCTATAGTGCAGTGTCATATATGTGTCGGCCTTTTACTGATGTTTAGTCTTTAAATGTAAGCCGGTCTAAATTGTAGGATCAAAATGTCTGACCATGCGTTGATATTCTGGAAAATTAGGCACGTGTTTGAACTCTCAGACAAGTAATATTTTGTGATTTGTAACAAGACTTTAGTTATATTACGGAAGCAGATGTATCTTGTTTGTATTTTGTTAAATCCACGATGCTCGCACTGGGTATAAGGACACGCCACGTTTCGACATATTTTTAAAAATATTTTAAACAATACTGTACATGTATACGAGCTCATGCGTTGTTCCATACAGTATTCTACAATTGAAGTGGACAGAACAACACATACAAAGAATAAATTTTTAATACCGCTCTTTATTTTTTATATAATATATATCCAGCGTTCTATTTCGGATAGTCGGACAGTATTTTTTAATAATTACCCATAAATCAAAACGATACACATTTTAAACACGAATTTGATTTCAACTGTGCGTAACTATTTTTTCCGTTATATATTTTCTTATTGGTGTACATAACGGGAGATGGATACGTGAATCTAGGTTTATGCTAGGAAGAATCATAACTTTACACAAGGTTGAATTCAAATGCCAATGATTGATCTATATCGTTTTAGAAAAATGCAATTTATCGTTCTATACTAAATTAATAAATTAATGAAACGTTTACCGAGTTATAAACATTTTATATCTGGTATAATACACTGTTCTTTTTTGCATTTTGATTGACAAAAATATATTATTAATACTTGGCCCGCTACAACACCCTTCCTATAACACGCGTAATGTACACGCGTCTCCAGTTGCATTGACCGTAAACTTATCTATGTACACATACCGATTTAGGAATTTTGTCACATTTGTATACCCATTTGTACAGAAACAATTAAATTAAACATCCAATCGGTCAGCAGCTGATTATAATCTCGTTTTTGGCATGTTACAACCCCCGTGGTGTGCATAATGTACCAAGATAACTGTATGACACTTCGTAGATCGACGCTGTGTATATATATGTATAACCCCCGTGGAGAATTATTTTATGATTGTGCTTTATATTTGACCCACTATTACATAATAGCACATGCATTTCATTTAACTTTAATGCATTTAAACCGAACATATTCAATAGAGATCAAGATTTATGCGAATATACACTAATAGTATACAGTCTCTGTGTTAATCAGATGTTCCAAAAATACGTCACAAGCTAGAGGAAGTAACTCGGGTTAGTTTATTCACAAAATAAGATAATCGAAATAAGAGACGACGTTTATTGTGTTTTATAATCATATCTGAAGTGTAGAGATTGATGTAATCCTATATTTATACCATAAACTTACTAAAACAGCAAAAAAATAAATTTGCGTATATGACCTTTAAGTTAATAGTTTACAGATACGTAATATTTTGAACATCATGAAAGAAACGTAATCTGCTCCTTGTAAACGTAGTTTCGTTTTCACTGTAAACATGTTGTTGAATAAATATTATGAAACATGGTCTGTTAGAGAAAATATAATCTCTCTCAATTAGAGCATCCTTATTTCGTGACTTGCATGCAAGTGAAATAGAAAGAATCATTGAGGTTATATTTATGCTTATTTCTACGGCAGGTGACACAAATAATAGGTCTGGTTATGCTCGTTAAAATACAAAACAAATGATATGACATTAAAAAATTAGTTATTTTTTATACCTATAGTAATACAAAAATATCTAAATACATCCTTAAATAACAAAATGTTCAGTTGAGATATAATGTTACAATACGGACAACAGTAAACCATGTTGACTTCGATTAATTGACACACATCACATTAGTATATAAAAATGTAGCACTGGGACATTTAGAATCGGTCGACCGGCTGTAAATAGGTAGTTATGTATATTTTTATTCCTATTCGTCCTTTGCTTTTTCCATCATGAAATAATATGATCAATCAATGGAAGTCATACTCATATAAACTATTCCCGTATTTGTATAAAAACAACAATGATCAACAGTGTTTATTTGTAAAACAAATATGATTCATTGGCAAATATCAAGGGTTAGAATTCAAAATTAAAAATATCAATTGCTTCATTTGTTTCAACTGATGAAATACTAATTACTGATTTATTTCCACTTAACACGTTACCAATAGGAATTGGTGAACACACTATGTAGTCTTGTTTATACTACAGTTAAAGCGAGGCGTTAGTAATTACTCCTAATCAGGATCCACTTTCCACATGATACTCCTAACACTGCCGACACGATGCCTGTATATTACATGCTAGAGCCCACCTAATATCAGAGAAACATGTTTGAAGACAGAGTTAATTTATCTTATGTCGACCAAGTGTAAGCTTAATATCTGCTTAACTTTGTTATAGCGGAACTTAAAGAAGCATAACACAGGCCGACGCTAAAAAACACGAAGGTAATATGATTAAGTCACATCGCTAGGTTTTGTTCATTTGTCAAATCTTCTACTGGTGTTTCCTTTACTGAGTAACACTGCATAGGTTAGAATCTAACGACTCATTAGGTTTTCAATGTGTCTATTGGATGGTAGTTAAACTAGCATTCAACGAGAATATCAGAAAGGCTACACACACCATTCACATACACTCACACCCAATTTGATTATATTAAAGTCACGTGTTTCTTAATTGAAACAATATATTTAAAATTAACATTGTTACTAAATGTTATATAGAATCCAAATTATTTTACTTACTTGCCACTGTGCTAACAGTCCATGCTTTCTGACTGTGGGTTTGTAAAATTTGTGCTGAATTTGGTCGGTATATTAACATGGATATGTTCAAGCTATTGCTCTGTAATTCTATGCCTCGTACTGCAGTAAGTCTAAACATTAACTGAGCGACGAATTTGCAATATCATTTGAACTAGATCAAATCAAAAGTGCTTAGGAACGTAGACTCAGCCTTAAATACTGCAACTCTTTTTTTTATTAGAGAAACTAGTACTTTCAGTTGTGATATTTCAATGTTCCGTTCAGTGATGGTAATTTGAGTATATCATTATTTGTCCGATGTTCTCGTAACGTTTTGCTTTTGACATATTTCTATTTGCTTGTTGCATGTATAATTTCTGTTTTCTGAGCATCTTTGTATCATTTTGGTGCTGTCTTCTCTGTCTGATTTTTTGTATGTTTTTACTAAATATATCCCTATTAACTGTTTACCTACCTACCTAATCCTCTTCGGGTGGTTTGACCCTAAGGCCTTTCCATTGGTATGTTCTTTGATTAAGGTTTCTGTAGCTAGCTAGTATTTTCGTGACAGGGTAGCTGGCCCTGCGCACAAACTTTCTTTTTTTCATCCGGGCTTGGGACCGGCGTTGGAAGAGTTCTCTTAAATGTTTTCTCGTATTATACATTTCATGTAGGTTTATACGTACATCCATTAAGAACATTGTTTTTAACAAATACTATTTTACGCATAATTCCCTTTAAATATCATATAGCATATGCTTGTTGAATTAAAAATCTCAAATATCAAACATTTCATCAATAACACCATAATCCTGCATTATAGTATCATACACTCACACCTAATATGAGTGTATTAAAGGCACTAATATCTTAATTAAAACCGTGCATTCTATATTTACGATGTTACTAAATGTTATTTAGAATCTGAATTATGTTTACTTAGCACTTTGCGTAAACTATGCAATTTCTCCGACTGTTAGTTAATATTTCCTGTGTACAGTATACTGTATTCGTCAATTATTTCTACTAGCAAGAATTCTTAAATTGTACACTAAATGAGAAACGTTTTTTCTGCTTTCAGTTCTATATGTGAATCAAAAGTGCAATGTTTTCATGTCTGATATTATCTGCATAGCATGCAACATCCATATAAAACGGACACATATTGTTACATAATGCATAAAAACATTCCCATACAGTACGTATTAAAGATAAATTCATGTTTTGATAATGTTTAAATGTATGTGTTTCTGAATAACCCGTAAAATGTAATACACATCGATGTAACATTATTTAAAAACAAAAGCTGTGTATTGTATAGTAATACATTTATTAATAAAATACAATACGTAAATGTCTCAACGTGAAATATGCTACACGTTGGGTCATTTAATGATCAATTATCACTAAAAGGGAATTGAACCAAACATGATCAGACTAGGGTAGAATTGAATCACATTTATGGTAACATTAATCAAATCAATTAAATAATATTCGTACTTATCTACCAATAAATCAAAGTAGTTTTTAAAGCGATTTTATTTGCAATAACAAACTAAATTGCAAGTGGGTTCCATCAAAACGTAGCAAACAGATAGCCGAATATAATAAAAAGTATTGATATAAACGTAATGTAATATGAATAATTAATAAATATATCTATTCATGTATATTGTTATATAGTTTAATATCCCAGGCGCACACTTACCGCATTGTCTTCTTTCTATATACCTCACTGACAATATTGCCATGTTATTATCAGAATATATAGTTTACTATCTGGCTCGGCTACAGGAAACAAATCAGGCTATATTGACTTACATCATTCGAATGTTGTATCAGTTTCATTTGAATAATGTTATCATATTTTATAAACTATATGTTTAACATTTATCTCGTAATTACAAACATATGCATTTATATTCTTACATATTGTGTATACGTCTTTCTCATGTCAAATATGATGAAACATTTAATGTGTATATCTCGTCAAACAAAGGTTGAATTTGCAGCTTGCTCTGACAATAAATCTTGATTTTTGGAACTTTGATTGAAATATTACTTACGACATATTTTCCGTATGCGTGAATATTTCCTGTTTGTCTGGTAATATCAGATGATAGACGGCACTCCTCTGTAAGGGATTATTTCTAACGGCTTTTATTTAAAAGAAAATGCTTTATCATCGAAATGATGTTTAGTCGCTTTGATTTACCAAACACCAAACTATGATACTACGCTTTAAAAGGCTTCGTTACGTAACTAACCAAAGTCCAGAACAAATTCAAAGGACGAAATATTTAGTTCTATTGTAATTGTTGTGATACAATAGGTGTAGCTTGTATATTTATCTGCATGTTGTACTTTACTGAAACATGCAGAATGACAAAGCACATTATTGCCATCTTTCACAGATCAGTTGTAGAACCAAATGTTCGTCACACAGATAGAGCTAATGTAGAACATGACAATTTACAGTAACTGTTAACAGTAGGTTACTGTAAGTAAGGATCAATGTTATTTGAATGCTATATAATTGTTTTATCGACCAATCCAAAACATCAATACAAATATTAGTACTTATTGCGATTTAATGTGGAGTTTAACGACCCGCGTAATATATGTGACTCCGGCTACCGATGGTGATCAATCCGGAAACAATCCATTGAAATAGATATGCGATAGTTATTTGTTTTGGATAATTAACGTCTGAAGTAGGCTTAAGTAAACTTTAGTTGTATGGACGACCTTGAACTGAATGTTTACAAGTATTGTGAATCACTATCTAGAATGACTTCCCTTGGTTGTCGATGTTTAAAATACGACGGAAAATTGTAATAAATAAGACAAACTATTTAAAAAAAGGGAAGTAAGAAGTACTCAAAACCGGCCCCTCAAAAACGACGTGAAGCGTCGTATGTTTACGCGAAGCGTCGTATTTTAAACATCGACAACCAAGGGAAGTCATTCTAGATAGTGATTCACAATACTTGTAAACATTCAGTTCAAGGTCGTCCATACAACTAAAGTTTACTTAAGCCTACTTCAGACGTTAATTATCCAAAACAAATAACTATCGCATATCTATTTCAATGGATTGTTTCCGGATTGATCACCATCGGTAGCCGGAGTTCGGTTCGTGGAAGTATGAAACTGCGGAGCACAATTGTGTGATGTTTGTTGTGGTCTTGTATGATTGACTAGGCCCCCAATTAACGTCATACGGTGTCGCTTTTGCTATATTTTCAATTTTCCAAGGCTTGAAGCTGATTCGATACTATGGACTGGACGAAATATGGTTACAGTAGGTTTAGAAATTACCCCTGGACTAATTGAAACTGCTCTCAAGAATACAGTTAGGCCTACAAAGTACAATAAAGGTATGCCATTGATTTTTGAATCAAATTATGACAATTTCATTTTGAATGTGTTGTGTACAAAAAGATATTTACAGTGTACTGCTACCAAGTGATTTCGTTAGAAACGGGGTGATTTGGTTGCCATTTTCAGCGCTATGTACTCGTAACAGTCAGCTAACCACAAGCGCTTGCCGAAATAATAATATATTTTTCACTTTTTCCGATATACAGTAGCGCTTATTTTAAGAAGCTGTTTCTAAGCATAGCGCTCGATAGCGTGACTACTGTGCATCTCACGCAATGTTTGCCTAAAATCGTACATATCTGCGGTCAGCGTCAAACAAAAATTTCACTTGCATCTCTGCAGCCACAAAGCCTAAAGTAAAATAATTTCACTCACAGTCGCATGAGCAGGCTTACTTGTAAAAAAGAGTGACCATAAATCGCCCCAATTACAACGTCACATCTAAACATGTAGATTATTTACTCTATCCGCTTGGGTCAGTAGGTCAAATGCTTTTATTGTAGTCACAAGGTCACAAATTTGGCCTTATATTCCAAAGCCTTTAATCAGAAGGATATTTTTTTAAAAATCAAGTTCAATATTGTGACATCCGGGGTCAAAAAGTGTGTCACTAGGTCAAGTCCTAGAAATTTCTTGTCATGGTAGACATTAGAGATAAAAATGTTGGTCTTTTCTTGATGAAATTTCTGCAGAATAAATTATTTCATTATAATCTAGGTTCAATTATAGGTCTTCCGGACCGGGGTCCCTGATTTTTGGGCCATCCGACTTCCCGATAATCGCTGATAACCTGTGGGACTGACGATCTGGCGGACTAAAAAAAGGTCGGTCTGACTGTCAGACGGACTTTTTTCTGCTAAAATCAACAAATGCGGCGTTTACACATTAAAAGAAGGTTTTCCTTGTTTCCAAGTCCTTTTATCATGATGTCAGTGTAAGACTTTGTTTTCCGGTTGTCATTTACCAATAATTCAATCGTTTTAATGCACAAAGTTTCCCCTTTTCCCTCGCGAAATCATCGAGACTTCAGAAAAAGAGTACAAAAACACCAAGTTAGAAAAATCTTTCAGCTTTGCGATTGGCCTAAGAATTTATTATCAACCAATCAAAATATGTCTTACGCAAGACACCGCATTGTCGCAAAACCAGTCTTTCTGTACGGGTGTCCGCCTAATGATGGTTGAAAATTATTGAGAAACATAGGAGTTGAGCACAGAATTAATTGCTTACGCTGCCTGCCCACACACTTGTGGCTATACCCAAATCTAATAACGAAGGATTCTGAAGCCTGGTTAATAAGTGTAGAAAGCATGAATATGCCAGCACAAAACATAGCATTTCATGAAAAATGCCCAATGCAAACTGAACTTATTGACCGGAAACCTTTTTTATGTATTTTTAGTAACGGTGACCATGACCCCAAATACAATCCCAAGCTAGGTATCCATGCAAGCTTGCTATATACAAAGTATCATTAAGATCAGCCTATCCAAACTTCAAGTTATTGACCGGAAACCCCTAGTTAAAAATTGTTTGACATCGCTGCCTGCCCGTCATCTAGTCCGGGACCCATTGGCCCAATCTAATAAGCAGGATTTTTCGTTGGAAAACCTGAAAAAAATACACGCGATAATGTACCCAGGAAAAAGTGTACCCAGGACAGAAACTGAAATTGTTCAATTCATCGGACGGCTAATTGAAAAGTCTAGGTACCCTTACAGAAAATATGCTCTCTGACAAATGTGTAATATGTGTGCGGTTAACATGTATCAAATATGAAATGAATATACTGCGAATGCAGTCTTAAAGGGACTGCGTCACATTTTAGCGTATGGCAAAAATCAAATAAAATTGTTAAATATTTACTATATTTGGCATAGATGCCTGTATATCCCATAAATAAGCACACTGGAATAAATATAACTTGTGAAACATTATTTAAGTATTTTACCTAAAAAAATTCTATACATGTACCATATATCTGAAATATAGCTTAGCAATTACCCAACATCTATTTAATCCCCGTTTAGGCGGTGCCTTAGTTCATATTATACCATAACCTCGTCTTTGTTGTCTAATTCAACCAAACCTTCAAATATCAAACGTTTCATCTACAACACTATAATCCTCAATTATAGTTCCATAGTTACGAGCAAGAAGTAATTACAATAAACTTTGCTCGTATGAAATTCTATGAAGTCTAAAATAAATCGAATTTAAGTTGATAGTTAACAGATACGGAATATTGTGAACATCATAAAAGAAACGTAATGTGCTCCTTGTAAACGTAGTTTAGTTATCATTGTAAATTGTTGTTGAATAAATATTATAAGGCATGGACTGCTAGAGATCATTTGAATTATCACGTTAAATAGAACTATTCATTGAGGTTATAATTATGTTTATTTCTACGACAGATGGCATCAACAACAGGTCTGGCCATGCCCGTTACCAATACAAAACAAAATTATACGACATTTAACAAATAGTTCTCACGTTATATTTTTAACAAACAAAGTAATATTATTCTAAGTGTTTTTAACTTCACCAAATTCGGGTGTATTTTATTCGGTTGTCAACCACTATTATCCTACACGTTAGCACTAATTCCACTTATAAATCGATGTATATTTATTTCAGGATATATACCTTCACGTTTTAAACCATGTATTTTTTCTGATACCGTACGTATATTCCAGTTTCACGCAGATTTTTATAGCAGCCCGCGATTCCGTAAATTCCGGTAGACTCGTTTTACGCCTATATTTCTATATACAATGTAGTTCTATTATATGTAAATGTCGATTAAAACATTAATTATCGGAGATTACGTCGGACATTTTAACAGACTTTATACATAATATTATGCAATCAGACATAACATTTTGACGGTTTTTGGAGATCCCACAGTCGAGGTATATTAGGAAATTTAATAAAATGTGTTTCAAATTATCTGGGTGCTCCCGTATACGTTATCTCCCTTGTTTAAGATATAAATATTTTTAAAACGGTTATCATTAGGTCGCTATAAATACCAATGCATGCATACAGCATAAATATGACGACAATAACTCTGAAAATAAGTTATGGCAAAGTTCTACGTTCCTACTCACCCACGTATATAGATATCTTTCCTTTGCTTTATCCATCAAGAAATAATATGATCAATCAATGGAAGTCATACTCATATGAACTATTTCAGTATATGTATAAAAAACAGTAAGGAAGAATAAAAAATGTTTATTTGTAAAAATCAAGGGTTAGATTTCAAACTTCAGTTGTTTGGTTTATTTAAACTGATGAAATACTAATTACTGTTTTATTTCCACTGAACACGTTACCGAAAGGGAATTGGTGAACAAACGATGTAGTCTTGTTTATACTACAGCTAAAGCGAGGCGTAAGTAATTCGCCCTAATCAGGTTCCAATTTCCATATGATACTCCTAACACTGCCGACACGACGCCTGTATATAACATGCTAGAACCCACCTAATATTAGAGAAACATGTTTGAAGACAGAGTTAATTTATTTAATGTCGACCAAGTGCAAGCTTAATATCTGCTTAACATTGTTATAGCGGAATTTATTGAAGCACAATACAGGCCGACTCTGAAAAAACGCAGAGGCAATATAATTAAGTCAAGTTGCTAGATTTTTTTATCTGTCAAATCTTCTAGTGGTGTTTCCTATACTGAGTAACACTACATAGGTTAGGATCTAACGACCCATTAGGTTTCCAATGTGCCTATGGAATGGTAGTATACTAGTTCAACTCGCAGTCAACGAGACTATCAGAAGGCCTACACACACCATTCACATTCACTCACACCCAATATGTTTATATTAAAGTCAAGTATTTCTGAATTGACAGAGTGCATTTATTATTTATGATGTTTCTAAATGTTATTTAGAATCTGAAATATGCAATCTTAGCCCTTTGCGTTACCTATGCAGTTTTTTTGGTTTGCCCATAGTGTTCATGTTGAACCCATTTCCGACAGCTTCCGTCACGCAAATTAAGGGGTTTTCATTTTCGACTAAATTGCTACTTCCTATTAATTGCAACATGACTGGGATAAGAAATACACAAAAAGTTAGTCAAATTAGTTAGCAATGTGCGCATAATTTGATGGCAAAATTCGATAATTGTGAACGTAATTGTGTATATAGGAGTCTAGAGGCTGGCGTTTCACTAAAAATACTTCGTGTCGGATAAAATTGACATGTCTCTATCATAATAAGAGAGTTGTATCATATCCAACAGGCGGACCGTGTATATGACGTACCACTTGACAACAGGTCAAGGGTCAACGCTGCAGACCTAGACAGGTAATGCTGCTATAATTTTGGCACGAAACACAAAGGCATTGTTAGAGCGTAATCGTAGTTCAACCGACATTAGAGTTTATGGGATACTTCCTTTTATTTTGCGTTTTTATGACCAGTGCGCAGTTTCTTAATATCTGACATTTCGTACAGTGTCTATTACGACTTCCACAATTGTCTGTGGTCAAAGGGAGATTATTTTGTACAATAATTAATTAAAATTATCTCCCTTCCACTACAAAAACGTAATGAAGCGTTTATGTTCACAATTGTCATTTTTTGCCATCAAATTAAGCGTAAATTGCATACTAATTTGACTTACTATTTGTGTATTTCGTATCACAGACATGTATCAAGTAGATTGTAAGTGGAAATTAAGTCGAACATAAAAAGCCCTTATCTTGCACGCTTGAATAGACGTTTTACCATTTGTGATGGTGTGATCATACAAGCGTTACGGAGGCCAACGGAAATGGGTTCAACATGAACACTATGTGTACACACGAAATTGTTAGTAAAAAGTTATTTCGAGTTAACAATTAAAAAAAATTGAGTTCCAAAAGTTCCGCATCCAATATATGGTGTGTCTTTTTTACTAGAATATCCAACTTATTTATGATAATTCAAATACGCATGTGTAGAGAGATATGTACTTGAGATAAATCCATGACAGTTATCGATTTGAAAGTATGTATCAATCCATAATTAAACCACATGTGACACCACCCCACGATTCCAATGTACACACAACGATAAAGTACTATTTTGCAGTGGAAGTGAGGTATTAATCGTAAATTAATACCGAAAATTATCTCTCTTTGACCTAAGACAATTATTGATGTTGCAATAGAGTCTGTACAACAGGCCAGATTTTAAGAAACAACCTCCTTGACATAAAAAACGCAACATTAATGCAAGTTTCCCAAATTTTAATGTTGGGTGGACTACAATTAAGCTACAACGATGCCGTGGTTCTTGGTGCAAATATATAGCAGCATTATCTGTCTAGGTCAGCGGCATTGACCCTTGACCTGCTGTCACGTGCTACGTCATATACATTTTTATTTCGGATGGAGATGATACAACAGTCTTATTATGATAGAGACATGTCAATTTAATTCGACACAATGTATTTTTAGTGAAACACCAGCCTCTAGCGTCTTATACAGTTGTATACACGAGTACGTTCACAATTATCCATTTTTGCAATCAAATTAAACGTACATTTCTAACTTACTTGACTAACTTAGTGTGGTTATGCGTGCTTGAATAGACGCTTTTACCATGTGTGATGGTGTGATCATTCAAACGTGACGAAATCCAACGGGAATAGGTTCAACATAAACACTAAGGGTACGCAAATGGACAGTGTTCCTTAAAAGTTTTTTTAAGTTAACTATTCCAAAAAAAATGAATTTTTAATTAAGATACAGACTTTTTGGAACTCAGTATTGGACCATATAGTATTATACATTTATTAACAATATTTAGTACTTAAATGACTCAACGTGTAGCATATTTGATCACTAAAAGGGAATCGAACCAACAATGATCAGAGTAGGATAAAATTGTATCACATCAATGGTAACATTAATCAAAACAATAATAAAATTCTTACTTATCTACAAATAAATTAAAGTTGTTTTTCAAGCAATTTTATTGCAATAACAAACCAAATTGCAAGTGGGTTCCATCAAAACGTAGAAACGGATAGCCCAATATAATAAAACATATTGATATAAACGTAATGTAATATGAATAATTAATAAATATATATCTTTACATATATTGTCATATAGAGTAATATCCCAGGCGCATACTTGCTGAATTGGCTTTTTTCTATAAACATGTACCTTACTGACAATATTGACATGTTATTACCAGAATATATAGTTTACTATCTGGTTCGGCTACAGGAAACAAATCTGGTTATACTGACTTACGTCATTCGAATGTTGCATCAGTTTCATTTGAATAATGTTATTATATGTTATAAATTATATGTTTAACATTTATCTCGTGTTTACAAACATATGCATTTACGTCTTTTTCATGTCAAATATGACGAAACATTTAATGTGTATATCCCGTCAAACAAAGATTGACTTTTGCAGCTTACTCTGACAATATATCTTGATTTTAGGAACATTGATTGAAATATTACTTACGACATGTTTTCCATTTGCGTGAATATTTCCTGTCTGTCTGTAATATCAGATCATAGACGGCGCTCCTCTAGTATGGATTGTTTTATCTGCTTTTATTTTAAAGACAATTTAATGACTATGTTTGGTAAACAACTTGACGTATAAGCAGGTAAATAGTCATAAAAATGTATAAACGAACTTACATTTTAATTAAGTTATATTATTTATTTGATGGTTATAACAAAGTTTTGGATAATGTTTATGTGTCTTAAAGGAACTAAACTCCAGTTAGTTAATTGCAAAAATTATCAAAAAGCTCTCTTAAAATCCTTTTTTTGGCTTGACTGACCTAATACATTAATAAACGAATCTGGACGAATTCGGTTACAATTAAAACAAATAGTCGCATAACGTCAGTTTATGTCCTTTTAAAAACATAAAAACTATTGCTTGACTAACGCAGTAAAATATATATTTAACGTTATTACAGCGTATTGTGGTATATAAAAACCGGGAAAAGCCATGACCTATTTGGGGACTGCAAAACATGTAAAGGAGTTTTCATGAATAGCGCCTTGGTATAAGAATATTTCATGTATTCGTATACATGTAACATTGTTTTATGATTGAAACGTCTACACAACATGCTTTATCATCGAATAGAGTTTAGTCGCTTTAACAAATAATCACACAATTCTAATACTACGCTTTAAAAAGCTTCGTTACGGAATTGACCAAAGTCCAGAAAAAATTCAAAGGACTTAACGTTTTAGTTCAATTGTAATTGTTATGATACAATAGGTTTAGCTTGTATTTTTATCTGCATGATGTACTTTACTGAAACATGCAGAATGACGAAGCACATTATTGCCATCTTTCACAGATCAGTTGTAGAACCAAATGTTCGTCACACAGATAGAGCTAATGTAGAACATGGCAATTTACAGTTACTGTTAGCAGTAGGTTACTGTAAGTATGGATCAATGTTATTTGAATGCTATATCATTTTAATATCGACCACTCCAAAACGTCAATACAAATATTAGTACTGATTGCGATTTAATGTTGAGTTTAACGACCAGCGTAATATATGTGCGTGTCCATGTAACCCAATAATAACCAATCAGACAGGGAATCCTGACTCAATTGAGACTACACAGCAACATCATCCATAAAAATTAATGCTAAATTATGTTAGCTTCATCACTTTATCTTTATGTAAAACATATTGACATGCATAACATATTTACTACCGTGACATAATGTTAAATCTAATAGTGACCGTTTTATGGATATGTTCTTGATGCGCATCCACAAATTATCATGCCTTGTCGTAGATTCAAGTCGTTCATACAATGTAATGGTCATTGATTGCTCTAGCTTACACCCTGTGATTTATAAAAAAATACAACAGAAACCACCTTAGATATGATATCAGTCAAATTGTATTTTTAACAATATCATGGTATAATTACCAATGTGATTTTATTTCCTTTTCCCTGGCAAGCGTATCTGCCATTGTATAGAACGTAATCTCATTTACAGTATGCTCGATGATCAGCAATATCTCCAGTGTGGTCTTAAATTGTGTCCATTAAACCAAGCTTCTCAGCGTTGCCCAATTCTTCAGTTCCAAAATTAAGTTACGTTTTGCATCCTTCAGCAAGTGAATTATTACTGGAAAGGAAAGTGCCCATCCGATTTTCAGTTCAAAGCAACAATTGTCTGAATCAAGATGTTTTTAACAAATTGGAAGGAATCTTTATTGAATACAATACAGCTCGTGAATCTATATCGTAGAGTCGGTGTGTTGTAGAGAGCGAGTTGAGGAAATATTAAAATACAATACGTCGATTCTGTATCAAATTTAAACTAGGTTACAGATAATGTATAATTAATAAATAATAAATACACATAAAAAAGTACCACTATCAATAAAGCAAATAGCATAGGCAGACTGAATGACAGAGACTGATTATCGGGCTATAAAGTTTTAAGTTCAGATTATTCTACATAAATGTATACTATACGTATATACTCCTAGGTAAACCGCTTTCTACGCGTGCATTCAAAGCATCATATGATATTCGTGTTTATGTGAAACACTCGTGCATATTTATATAATGACCCAATGTCACATTTCAAAGCAGTAGCTTCTAAGGCTAATACGGACGTGTTCCTTTTATTTTACTCATAAATGCAAATAAATCAGTAGCTAGATCAAATCAGTATACAGTTATAAACATGAATGACAATGTATAGAGTTTACATTACATAGAGACGTTTATCTTGTCAATATTCTGGAGGAAATACGATCATCATATACCATAACCTCGTCTTTGTTGTCTAATTCAACCAAGCCCTCAAATATCAAACGTTTCATCTATAACACTATAATACTCAATTTAGTTCCATAGTTACGAACAAGAAGCAATTGCAATAAATTTTGCTCGCATGCAATTCTATGAAGTCTAAGATGGATCGACTTTCATTTGATAGTTTACAAATACAGAATATTATGAACATTATGAAAGAAACGTAATCTGCCCTTGTAAATGAATATTAGTTATCATTGTAAACATGTTGTTGAATATATATTATAAAGCATGGACAGTTAGAGATCATTATCTCAATTAGAGCATCCGGAATTCGTGACTTGGATGCACGTAAAATGAAACGAATCAGTGAGGTTATAGATATGTAAATTTCTACGTCAGGTTGCACAAACAACAGGTCTAGCCATGGTCGCTAAAATACAAAACAACACTGCATGACATTTAGCAAATAGAATCTAGTTCTCACATTTTATTTTTAATTCACAAAATAATACAAAAATATCGAACTACTTCCTCAGATAGTAAAATGTTCAGCCGAGTTATAATGTTACAATGGGGACAATAGAAGACATTGTTGCCTTCGCTTAATTGACACAAATCACACTTGCATAGCACATGTATAATGATGCCATGCCACGGTTGATCTATGACATTTGTAATCGATCGACAGGCTGTAAATTGGTAGTTATGTGTATTGCTATTCGTCCTTTGCTTTTTCCGTTTTCACAAAATATGCTCCATCAATGTAAGTCATACTTTTTCTGTATTTGTATAAAAACAGAAAATATCAGCAGTATTTATTTGTAAAACATAAGTGATTCATTTGGCAATAATCAAGGGTTAGAATTCAAACTTATAAATACCAATTGTTTCGTTTGTTTCAACTGATGAAACACTAATTACTGATTTATTTCCACTGAACACGTTACGAAAAGGAATTGGTGAACAAACAATGAGGTTTTGTTTATGCTACAGTTAAAGCGAGGCGTTAGTAATTACCCCTAATCAGGTTCCAATTTCCATATGATACTCCTAACACTGCCGACATGATGCCTGTATATTACATGCTAGAACCCACCTAATATCAGAGAAATATGTTTGAAGACAGAGTTAATTTATTTAATTTCGACCAAGTGTAAGCTTAATATCTGCTTAACTTTGTTATAGCGGAACTAAATTTAGCATAACACAAGCAAATGCTGCAAAAACACGCTGGTAATATGATTAAGTCACGTTGCTAGGTTTTGTTCATCTGTCAAATCTTCTACTGGTGTTTCCTATACTGAGTAACACTACATAGGTTAGAATCTAACGACTCATTAGGTTTTCCCTGTGTCTATAGGATGGCAGTTTACTAGTTCAACTCGCAGTCAATGAGAGTATCAGAAAGGCTACACGCACAATTCAGATACAATCACACCCAATATGATTGTATTATGGTGACGTCTTTCTTAATTGAAACAATATAGTTAACATTTACAATGTACTATTAAATGTTTACTTGTTTTATATATTTGTTCTATCATGTAGGTTTATACGTACATCTTTTATGGAAATTGTTTTTAACAAACACTATTTTCCCATGCATGCCCCTTAATAATGCAAGACAAACTTAATTAAACTTATAACCATAGCCTCAGTTCTAATTACTGTTTGTTAAGTCGAGGCAAGCACCACAATTAGGGATGTGGTGATCCAATTAGTGTAGATGTATACACGATGCTTCTGATGCATCATTAATGATTTTGATATTTACAACATACAAATCTAAGTGTAAATATAACAGATAAAACATGACTTGTTCTTGCTATTTATGACAATCAAACAGCGTATTGTGCAATTAATACCTAACAGGACATGGCTAAATTTGGAACACACACTAGTGTATGAGTACATTGTTGGTAATTGTCTTGTTAGTTAATATTTCAGCGACTCTATCTATGTGAATAATTTATCAATCTCTATCTTTCCTAATCAATAGGATGTAACCAAACATAGCGAAGTCATCAAATAGATTCTGAGAGGTGTCATCCACTCTGATCAAAACTTCAATTAACCTAATGAACATGGGCTTGTATCTTGATTACTTGTGCTTCATTTCGTCGTCTTAATGTTGCAAGTTGTTTAATATTCCCCCATCTTCACACATTTAGTTGATATATATCGAGCGTCACTTCAGATCTTGTGTTGATTATAAACATACTGTATGAATACAACGCCCGGTCAATTGTTCTGCAATTTTTTACCCCGTCCCACGTACGGACTCAATGCAATAAACTAGTAGGACGCATCTGTGTATGTTCACCTACAAACTGAGAGGTGAAGCTCGTGCACTTATTCCATACAATTAAACCGGTATGCTCTACTTTAACATGCCTCGAAATAAGCAATTACAGATATGTGGAACATTCAAACGTCATTCTACTAACCAGTAAATGTTGATGTACATATTATGCACCAATGTAATATTGACTGGTTTATTTGTAGAAAAATGTGAATAAAAATGCTACACGTAGTATACACTGATATGTTACACATAATCTAAAGAGATAATGCACCAACATCTAATATTACATTCGTATCCTATTCATATCATTGTAAATGCAATTCAAAGATAGACTCAAAACGGTTTGGTTAAATTCAGATTTGTAAGTACTAATACATGTAGTAGCCTAATGTGTTATTGTAAAAGTTTGGTAATTGATCTTATAAAAAACGAACAATTATTGTTAAATAGGATACCACAACAATGTTTGACAATTCTGCACACAATCAGTTAATAAAGGTTTGTATAGTATTGCTTTTTATTATTAATATTCAACAGCAACGAAATCATTTTTTCATATCAGGTTAAGTGAACCAATAATAGGTTACTTGCATGTACATAATGCACATAATTATTTCATCTGAATTATGTATCTTTACTCATAATTTCTTGTTATTTATTTACGAAATAATGATTACCAGCGGTTAAAATCTACATAATGAATTAGGTTATGGCTGAATAGTGCATTGGGTGGACAAATGGTTGTCCCAATATCACCACGTTGTTCGGATTAAAGGAACAATAATACCAATATTCACACATCTTTCGTGGTTGGCAGTATGTTTAAACACCAATACCAGATAATATGTCGCCAGCCTCAAGCTTTATAGCTCTGTACTGTTACTAACGCTTACATTATGTCCAGTTTTACAACTTTAAAGTTACTGACCGCCCTAAGTCCCTACTACTAGTTGTCTCAGAAAATAAATTAATCACTTTGGTGTTGAGCGTATTGTACTATTCCTAGATTTCTACATCATTATGACAAACATTTTCATCACTGATATCATAATTATACCTGGACTGTGTTATATAAACGCTTCTTATATTAATTATTAGAAAGGAATGGTGATTGGTGATTTACAAATATCAGCGTTCACAAATGACGTCATAGACGCATTAAACAGCAGTCATTTACTGGGAAAGCTTGTTCATAGAATGGCAGCTAATGGACTTCTTGTTAAGAACATGGGTATAGTAATTTTAGACTTGTTTGGATCAGGTTTCTGTATGGAAATAGAAGGATTACCTGGGATAGTTTAAGCTTGATTGATAGGTGCGCTTGACCTAAATGTGAACCAACGTTGCCCTCTATATGATGTACACTTGCATATCGATTGCTTCGAACCAGAAGGTCGTAACTACCACATCGATATATTAAGAAAACAAGAGAAAACTGTCTGTAATTTACTCTTAACCTATGAGAAAACACGTTTTTAAAACTTCATTTTGGTCAACATGACAATTTCAGATTTTCATGAAAAAAGGCTCATAAGTGCCTTGTGAAGCAGATTTTAAATATGTATGATTCTTATAAGGTCGTAAGTAGGAGTTGAGAACGTCTGGTTCTAAGCAATCGATATGTATCATTCCATCTCAAATATCTAGTCGTCCAATACATAAAAATACAAAATCAATCAATAACATAATGTTATCATCTACACACAAACTATCTGCACCAACAACATTAATCAACTCTAGAGTAAAATCAACGTCTTCCATACACAATTTTGATGACACAACACATAGTTTAAAGATCAATGTAACATGTCAATATATGCAATTTCAGCTTTATTGTTAGTTCTTTTTGCGATAAAAGAAAAATAATTCTTTGAATATCAACAAGAATGCTGCATTTCGTAGCTTAGAATATTAAAAATATATTGTTCGATTGTTTTGGCTTAAATCAAATTAAAAAATGATACAAGACAGGAACTTTGACCGTTGGCACGAGATACAGTGGAGGTAACATGATAGAGATGGGTAGAAAAAAGTAGTGTTCGATTGTGTCCCTAATAACCACACACACGAATGCATGTAGTCTCCATATTCGTATTAGTTTTGCCCTAATCACTAAAGCTTCCTTTGTTTCCAAACATGTTTTGTTGTTTTTGTCAGTTGATATTATTAATATGTCTGTCATTTCCTCATACATATAATTCAGCTTTTCCTTAAAAAGATCAGGGATGGTGTGTATGAATTGACATTTGATAGCGATTTAAAATTTGTGGTGTTTTTGTTGGAGTTTGCAGACAGCATTAATATCTTCGAAAAATGCAAAGCTAAATTTTAGAAAAATATTCATAAATTCCTGAAATTATATTTGTCACTCACTTTTACATTGACTGTTGTAAGGCTTAAAGTTGATAGTCAAAAAGACAAATAGGTAGTAACTGTAATGGATTATAACCCGAACTTAGATTTTGCACAAACAGGAAGAGTTAGATTTCAATGCATTGTACGTAAATACTTTTGAGACCTAGTTTCAAACATTAGGAACTATAAATCAATGTGTTACTAGGGACGGTTCTAACCAACACTGCAAATGTGTAAAATGGTAATTACTAATTAAATACGCATGTTGATATAATAAATTTATCCTGAAATAATGGTATGGTGCATGTATATATATATATAAATGCTCAATATCTTTTGTACATGTGTAGCTTACAGAAACTTTTTTTGGTAGAATGGTACTCGCACACTCCCATAGTTGACAAAGTAATTACATAATTGAAATGCCACTACCATAACAAAACAAATTATGTACGTAAAGGGCATCATTTCTGGTCACATTTAAGTACTATGTTTAAATTTGCGACTATGTTCACTTTCGTATCGAGTTTAATGTTCGGATATATCCCGTTGATCCAATACAGCAAGCTCATTATATTTAGGGGACGTAACATAGTAAGGTCTATGGAACGTTCTGGAAAAGCCGTAGCAAGCGTTGACACTTCCCTTGCGTATGAGTATATTATGTTTAAACGTATATCCAATTACTTTCTTCCAGGTTGCAGAGCCCAGTGCCTTTTTCCAGACTACATTCAGAGTCCACTGGATGAGTACGGTGATCCGATGCCTTGGCATACAAAAGTTTGGTGGCTCAATCTCAGGAATGAACCAAAGATGCGGGAGATGCAAGAAGTGTTTGTATTACGTTCGGTTATCCGGAGTCAGCGGCAGAATAATCGTTGGGCATGTGAGCGAAAGTCTCGGCGAGTAAATCATCGGGCAACTTCGGGAATGTTCGGTAGTTGCACGGATAAGTCTATGTTGTACAACAGAACGTGTTTGACGGAAGATCGTCCCAACAGATTTCGTGTAATACAGTATGGACCAGGTCCAGGAAGGTAAATATTAAACCAGTACTCTAATGCCCATCTTGATACATTTTAGTTTTGAATCCATGCTCTATTTTAGTCGTGTGTATGATAATTAATCAGTGTCTCTGTGCCTTTGATCACGGTTGTTAAATATAGTCTTTGCCCGTGCTCTTAAGTTTTTATTAACTGTAATGTCCATGTATTATTACCCTTAGCTCTATTATTTAGCACATTTTATCATTTGTTCAGAAAGTATACGTTAGTTGTTGTAGGATAATCAGAATGAAGCTTTTTACATTCTTTGTTTCAGTCGATACATTTACTTGTTGATTTACATGTCATGCCATGTGACCCATGATTGGAAAAATTCATCTGATCTTATCTTATCTTACTCCTGTCTGTGATCTTTTTGACTTCAACTTATTACTTCGATCCATAGTTATGAAAATACAAATTAAAATATATATCTATGTCACTGAAAAAATGTATTACTTATAAAACTTGAACTGTTATGATTTGAAAAGTTATATACTGATTAATAATGTAAAAAGCTGGCTTGAAATCGAATCTTTAACTCGAACTACAATTAACCTCGTAATTGAACGCTAAATGACAATATTGGTGTAACAATGGATAATTCGTTGTTTGAAAACATCAAGTGTACGTGGTCTAAGCTTACATCACGTTATCCCGTAAGTTTACATAGTTGTATGTTGGTTGCTTAATGGTTCCCGTGGTGGTTACAATACTTTCTTACAAATTTTATTCTAAGGAAAAAGATAAGACTGCAGGCAACATGTTCAAATTGAAGTTCGACACTTATTGTTGAATGGCATTGTTTGTATATTGATACAAATGATGTTGTATGCTATACAATTATGTAAGAGCTTGTATCCTAGTATAGTTATCATTTGCAATAACCCCCTTTATGATAATTAGCTTATTTACGAAAATTATTAACGAAAAATGAAAAATTGGACATGGAAGGCGACACCGAAATAGTCGAAACAAAGCAGTTGGTCATTCATTAAGCGTTGAAGTAATTTGTCTTTTTTGCATTATCCTTTTTAAGGGGACCTGACGGTGCATATAGTGTTTGTTTCTTGTGAGGGTGGTTAGGAACAGACACTGTTTCTGTATCAATCTGAGTTGATATTGCATTTGCAGTATTTATTGTAATTATGATACACTCGATATGCCAATAAAACAATTGACGCATATTCTTAGTATTGGACCAGTTCATTTTTTTTTGAAATTCTGAATGTTCGATTGCTTTGGGTAAAAGTGATTATTCCTCATATTCTAGCAGAATACCTGTACATGCATATGTTTGCCTAATTTCAGAAAACCGTCGTTTCTATGTATACGATTTGTGAAAAGAAGTGACAATGTTATACAAGTTATGGAGGGTAAGTTTTTGTAATAAAATATATCAGTATACGTCACAGTTACGTCTGTTTCTTTTGATTCTATAATAATACGGACAAATACCATCATTATCGTAGTTTTAATGGAAAATTCTGAGCTATGAAATTATTAAGGTATTATATGCTCACGATTGATTCTGTCTCTTCAAACCGACTTCCACATCATGCAATGGCAACGTAATATTTTCATTTACAATATATCAATGTTTTATTCGTTAAAATGGTACACGAACGTTGAATGTTTATGGTGTATATTAGCTTAAACATATATCAAAACAAAATTCCAGTTTAAGAATCTCTTTACAAATCAATTTATGGCTTCATACTGAGGTTTAAAATCCTGAATTATGTGTATCACACACAACCAATACCAATTGCTCGATGTATTACAATATGAAACCCTAACGAAGCTTGTGATTTCTAATTCACTTAGGTTGATGAACAAACAAAGTTTAGTATCGTCGTTCGTCGGATAACTTAGTTGCTGATCTTATTTTTCAGTTGTGTGTTGTTTACTACGTACATAAAATGACAATTTCTGAAAGTAATATTCGCCCCTACGTCTTCTTATAAGTAGTTATCATTTTACAGCGATTTCTTGTCTTTTTCTTCGTCTCCATATTGGATATGCGTCCGTTCAACTAAAAGCATGTCAGTGTCCATATCTATAAAAGAGATATGAGAAAATCGGATAGAGAAGGCAGCACTCTACTTACATGTAACCAGAAAACATAAAAACGTCACATACCATGAACTCGTAGTGAGTATACATATACTATATTTGCAATGTACAGTCGGTTAAACAGAAACTCGTGTGAAAATAGACTTTAACTTCAGGCTGATGTTTCCATGTACGCTAAATTACGTTCAATAACACTAACATAATATTGTCCCAATAAAGACATTCCGTTAACACAGGAAACATTAAAGAAACATGATACTTAGCAAGATAGCATGCCCAGACACGATAAACGACTATAAATCAAAGAATCGAAGAACAGTATTTACAAATATTGGCAATTTTGGCCTGTCTAACAATTTGGAATTGCCAACATTGAGTGGAAACCACTATCCCAAATTATGATAGTCGTCAAAAACTATAGGCACAAAAGAGAAGGCAACAATCAACATCAACGGTAGAACATAATGCGGAACAGCTACCAACTAATGTCATCATACTCAACTCAGTCAAACAAAGGCAAGGGACTGCAGACAGGAATGAACCGACAGGAAAACCGCACTTAACAGGAACGACCAATAAAGCAATATGCAACAGAAACATCATACGCTAGTGTTCATGTGCATTTTGATTTGCTAAATGAGTTATTTTCGTACGGTATATTGTATATTACTATGTTCATGTCATTGACTGTATTGTACTTAAATGATATTTACTGCATGAGACGTATGTATATATCATATTTAACTCAAAACTATTTCAAGGTTCCATTTCCCTAAACAGAAAACTAGAAAACTAGAAACATAATCCAACTCCACAATTGTATATTGGTATAGCCCGCTTCGTAAATCAACGAGTTGAACGTTATAAATGAGGCACTAATACAGTCTGAAATGTTGGAGTTTCAATAACAGACGACGCTCTTCCTCTCGCTGGTTCTAATTAGTTTAACAAATCTCATGGTGGTCATAAATATATTATGAGGATAGTGAAACTCTACATTTATATATCTACATTCTTGTAAACACGTAAACTTTGTCAATACCATGAGTAAATTGAGTAATATGGTACAGTGCCCTTTTTGTTCGTAAATTACGTTTCTCAGTTCCGAAATGTATAGCATTTTATAAAAATGTAATGACTTCATTTCAAATACTGGTTTTGCAAGTCTCATTTCCGATTAAATCTGCAATATTTTTTAGTAGAACACGTGGTACAAGTCTACCATTTCACAACAGATTTGCATGGACTCGAGAGTTTCAAATTCTTGACTTTGGTAGGTCAGTCACATCACATGTTCCCGTAAATAATCCGCATCAAGCAGTGTGCCGTTATGATCTCCAAATGCCTTCCAATGATATATGATGTGTTCGCCTTAGTCGACCGCCAATGGCCATAAAACAGAAATGGAATCGGAAACAATTTATAACAATAACAACTGTCGGTGTTTCCGACAGTAATCGTTCAGATTAAGGGTTGAAATGGAATATATGCGTTATCGATGGTAAACTTGATTGTCGTCCATAGGCATAATATTATATCAGGGCATCTATGTATATAATACAATATTTGGCGTTCTTGAATCCGATCTATGACAACTAACGTTGAACACGTGATCTCCAAATTGTAGTTTAGTATGACATTGTCTGATTCATAAACAACAAACGTGATATAAACTATTGTAATATAATATAACCTTATACCATAGCATATATCTGTTTCTCTCCGATGTCTCAATATTCGCATCAGCTTTTTCTGAGGCTACCTAGACCTTATGGCACCTGTTCCAATGGTTACAACGACAATTAATTTCCATTGGGTATTTCCCAAAGGACAAACGATTGATTAGAGGCAAAGTTTATATAGTTTACATGTATAAGATGATGCGTTAACCATAGTATTAAAATCATAATAAATAATGTATTCATAATTTTCAAAACATAATGCAAATATGGACATGAGTTACAGTACTCAACAGAAATTGCTGAGCAAAAATAAAATCACAACAAGAAAACAACATCGACCACAATGCCAAAAACAAAACTGAACAAAGAAATAACCCTAAACAGTCGCAAAAGTCAATATTTCAAGTGCCAAGTTTTGTAGACATAGTGTATTAATTAAGGTGCGGAAACACTGATTAATATTCAGTAAATATTATTGTAATTTGTAATATTTCAGGTCCAATAAAAGACATCAATGATCAAGATTTGTGTGATGATCGCAAACTACATATGGATGAATGGCCTTGGATAGGTGTGTGTTATGGTGTAAAATTGCATACCACTAAGTACTCACAATAATATTACGTTATTTTGGTTTCAAAAGTAACCAGTAAGGAAAGTGTATGGAACTTTGCTTTTTTATTCAAACATCAACTTATATGCGAAGGGATTATTTTTGTCACAAATGAAAAATTAGTGAGAAAAGTTTTCGATCATGTTTTATATTACGGGCTTGATAGCGTGTCCCAATATCTCATCAGATCATTTCAGGTTATCGCAGTCACTATGTTGACTTCATAGAGTTGTTGCATGTGCTATACTATAATGATTATATCTTTCTTCAACATAAAGAAGGTACTTTATTTTTTATGTTTTCTAGCACCTTGGAGGAAACAAGTGGTCACGTGTCCAATAAGTGGTGGATTTAGTTTTCGTACCTTAAATAAACTCACCAATGAGGTAAGTGACATTATAAATCATCTTGCGACAGAGTCGAGAACAGGATTAACTAGTCTCTTCGTAATCTACATCGGTGTCTGGCAAACCACTTTCACTTCTGTATATGACTGTTTGAGGGGTTTCAGTTTTCCCGCTTGTGTCATCCACCAGGCTTTGACGGGTCGATCCCTATATATTCCAGTACATACATGACATATTATATTCACTGCATAATAAATATCATGTAGTAAAAGTATCGAATAAGAGTATAACTGCACTTATCATAGACGGTACCACTTTTCAATTTGAAAACAACGGTTCTAATCATATAGATTCAAATTTCGACACAAACTACTAATGAAATAGTGCCACCAATAATAAAATCTCCAAACCTCTATAGCTAACCAAACTCACCAAAACTCGACTTTTGTACCCGGGCTTCTTTCATACACTGCTAGCAATTGGTATACCGTTTATTTGTGAATTCCGTGTCCTTTTCTTCCCGTTAAATGCTGTGTCATTAGTCTGACGAGTTATCAACTTTCTTAAGTGAAATATTACACAGTTAGTTATGGTCTCATATTATTGCAACACTTATTTATTCCCATTTTTGGTGCAGGACTTTTGCGAGGAAGAATGGAGAAAGTCACGGTTAGAGATCGATTGTGCTAAAGGGGATGGATTAAATTTTATTGCCCCTAAAGGAAGCCATTGCAACCCGTTCTCCAAGACAGAAGGTATTAGTTTTATTCATGAATTTCAAAATGCTTAATTTGTCACGTAATGTCTAGTGCCAAACACAACAAAAAGTCCCTGTGGATTAAACAATGGCTCAGGCGAACGAAACATTTCTGACTAAAGCCTAACAAACAATATTGATAAGTTTTAGACACAGTTAAAATGTCACTGTCATTTATGTACATGGCCTCCGGGCTGGAGTCTGGAGCATGGCTAGATATATGCTGTATTGCAACTGTAGCTATATGTTACCGCATTAAATGTTGCATCTCATTGTATCAACAATGCATGATTATTATGTATATTATATTTTATGAATCTAAATACAAATGTACCTCTGATTTTAAAGTTCAAATGAATGTCATGTATCACAAAAATCAAAATGTTACATTGTTGTTTTTTTCACATTTTCCAGAGACTAAGTTGTATTGCTGGGCAGGTTGGAAGGAGAAATTCTACACATTTCTTGTCGTTGGCAACGAGCTGGGTAATCCTCAATTTTGTCTGGTAAGTAAACATGTTAATCACACTGTTCATGTTTTACCAAGATCCAAGATAGCATAACCCCAATTGAATCGTATGTGCATCATCAGCATAATATAAAAACAATCGCTTAACAATAGAACCATGCATGTTGTTGCAAGGTGTTAAAAATACTAGTAAGCGTCGCTTTAGTTTATATACAATTCCAAGTCAACAGAAGCGGTCGTAGTTCCTAGTTGCCAACAGAAAAAAAAATTACATAAACCAAATCATCAGCACTCCAAAAACAGGATTAGTCAAGCCAACAAAAGTTCTGACTCTACAACGAATAACACTAAGTACGAGGCATAATACATATTTGCTCACCACAGTCACCTATGCTTGACATTAGTAACAAACTATTAAGTTATCTTTGTTTACAAAAACGTGGGAACAACTTGTAAATTATTTTGCTATTACTAAATCACTTGTGTTTCATTTTCAGAGATTCCCACGAGAACTATCTTCCCATTTCTCAGTAATGGTATACTTCAGTGTTTTATGTCCTTTACAAGAAGACGGAATGCCTCCCACTGGGATAGAATACCATGAACTGCAGATGACAACATTATGTAAGTGACCTTATCAACATATAGGTGAAGCTGCACTGTGTTCTATCTCTTCAAAATCTTGATTTAATGTGATAGGATCTTTACAGCACAGTTTGTCTTTTGTACACAGTGTACAATTTTTGGCCTGAGACAAAGCCCCAAGGCCATAGCTATGATACCAATTCCTCAGCCTATTAGAATTGACCGTCCAAAATCCTTAAACTCCCAATTACCACTTTCATGCGCAATATAAAAGGAGTTCTTCGCGGATCTCACTAATCCGCCTTTAAAAATACAGAACATCACTACAGTTTCATAAAAAAGTGTAAAAGAAATATAATTGAAGCTAAATTGCTCAGCATTGACTAGGACATAAGTTTCTATTGTTTACATATTTATGCGAGAATAAGTTCCTAACTTGACGGTCTTATGCCGAAAACATACGAGTGTTTACGGAGATAGTAAGAAGAAACTTTTTTTCTGAGACATTATTTGAAGACATTATATTTGGTATTATACCGCGATTGCCCATACATGAGTCGATATCTGTATAAGTCGCACCCATCAATTTTTTTAAATCTCTTTAATTTAACATACTTTAGTATTAGAAAGTCGACTTCAGCCATAAATTTCAAAATCTTTAAGAAATTGTTTGCCAAAACATTAGCAAGGTAATAATACATGTTGTTCAATTGTCACAGTCTATGTGACTGTGCATGTATGTGGGTAGTGGGAGGCATAAATGTAATTTTGTCATCTCTTGTTTACTTGTACTTTAACTAGATAGGCAACCTTCAACTTCGTACGGTCAACATAACTGTACACTGCAGCTTGCAGTAAAAGAGCGTGGATCCGTTTACATATACTTCAGTTTAGTCACTAAACTTCTTCCCAAGCATACAAAGTTTAGCCCCAGGCCTTCAACGCTTACAGCGCTTTGATGGAGATATATTTTAATAAATGCGCATCGACTCAACTAGTTCTAATGAGTATTATAACCACGAACGTATACGTAAGGGAGAAGAAACAACACCAGTTTTAACACCGACTATCAAACAAGGAAATGTAAAAGCATCTTATAATGATCTTCGCCTTCCCTACATACGCCTACCCGTTTTGGCATGGGTTTGTGCGGATGGGTCGCGGTGCAGCGTGGCCTTTAGGAACTTGGTCGGGTCATGGCTGCGTTTCATTCGGTCTCATGCAATAACCGGTGTTCTATCATTTGTTTGTGAAATTTGGTCATCCTGCATATTTTTCGGCGGGGACCTGGACTTTAATTTGTTTCTTTGGCTTATATGTGGGCATTGCTCAGTGTAGTTGTGGTGTGGTGTTTCTGGTTTCTGTGCTCGGCTGGTTAGGTTGAGTGCTACCTTCCCTGTCTGGTTTCCTGGTATCTTTTTCGCATGGTATTAACGCTGCTCGAACCTTAACGACAATCAAATTAATCGGCGCTCTATCACCAGGGTTCAGAGCAGGTGTTTTAAAAGAAAGTAACTGCTGTTCTATTAGTCGTGTGGTAAAAACATTTCATTATAACTGAACGTATAGTGCGTTGCTATCGTTTGAAATAGTATTAGTGAAGTTCGAACCAAATAAGGGCATATACATGGGCTGTCTGTGTCAGACGTTTGTACATACAAATATAATTTACAAATTATATACAAACCATGAAATATGTTCTTGACTGTATGTATTGTAGCTCTTGCAAAAGTTCGCCTAAGGCGAGTCGTATAGTTGCAGTTTATTTGTTAAATTTACTCTGTTTTATCATGGATTGGTTTCGCCAGACGGTTTGTAAATAATTTCGAATTAGGATGCCAAATTGTTAACAGTTATTGAATCTATAGTTACGTACGCACTAGAAAAGTGAACTTTACAATTTTAAGTTTCAAGGGCAGTACAATTGTAATCTAGAGCCGTATGCATGTATTGTATACTGTGTATATTTAAATATAGCACTTGGTTTCTGTGCTAGTATTACCTGTTAAATTCTGTAGTCTATCATCATATTCCTTGTATTGTCTATTAAGACATTTCTAGCACCACGTACATATATTATTCGTATATTATTTCAACAGGTTTATGTATCGTGCATTCCTGGCATATGTACTGTTTACTAGTTATTTGCTAGCACCAAAGTCATGTTATTTATGTAGTATTAAGTCTATTTTCCTATTCACCAGGTACAATATCCAAGTATATTCTAGTACCCTAGTTATGTATTGTCTAGGTACCTTCTAGCACCATGTTTACAATGAGAATGTCGACCTTATAAGACGAATACGTATTTAAATTCACCATCACAAAGCGCTTCTTGTGGGCCAATTTTCATAAAATGGAAGTTATCATGTTGACCAAACTGAATAAAAAGCTTGTTTTATTTTCAGTAAAGAGTAATAATTTCGGATAGAATTTCTATTTTGTGCTTACGATCTTCTCATTCTAAGCAAGCGATATAACGTATTTCCATAAAATTATCCGTTTATTTTAGCACCAGGTATGTGTATAGACGATGATGCTGATAAATGTAACAGTGTAATGAAACGTGGACAATGTAAGAAGGAAGAAAAGTACGGTCTTCATTGTGAGAAGTCATGTAAAAAATGTAGTAAGTACTTTAATATAAAACCTAGACTGTATATCAATATATTCATGAATGTAATATAAAACCTAGACGGAATATCAACATATTCATGAATGTAATATAAAACCTTGACTAACTATCAACATATTCATGGATGTAATATAAAACCTAGACTACATATTAACATATTCATAAATATAATATAAAGGCTAGACTGAATATCAATCAACATATTCCTCTATGATTGAAATCAAGCCAAACATTTAGTTGGTACTTTAACATAATATTTAGCTTATGTTTATACATGTATATCCAAAAACGGTTGTAAGTGGAACGTCGGCATTTGAAAGGTTTTGTTTTCACCAAACAACAAGAATTACTATGTAGTCTAATTAACGAACATTTGAAGTATATAATATACAGAAACTTTTTTGTGAAAGATTTATATTATTGTAGTTTACATAATGAATATTTGAAGCATACGTATAATATACAAAAAATGTTTTTTGGTGAACGATTGATACTTATTTTATTTTATTGTCTTGTTTCAGTGGACTCATCTAACATGCTCAACATGATGTGTCCGTTCTCATCAGCTGTAGTTGGTACATGGTTGTTTATGGATATGTTTCATAAAGAAACGGTTAAAATCAACAAGACAACGATACAGTTTAAAGAATTTGGAATGTTTGTATGTAAGGAGAGGAGTGTATTCAGTGAGAAACTTTATAAAACAGTGACAATCTTCAACAATGGATGGTATGCACATAGAAAATGATTTCTCCTCTCTACATTAGTGATAGTTCTATCTTTATGTGTGTATAACCAAATATTTTAATTTCATTAAAAAAGACATGAACTTTTTTAATTTTGTATAATATGTTTTTTTCTTATTCCCGTTGAATCCGTGTCTGTGTCTGTCTCATCTTGTTTTGGTTCTATCTAATAGAGTACGCTTAACGTGATAGAACGTTGCTTAAATGTCCTACTTACTTCTTAAACTTATGCTATGTTAAAACAAGTAGTTTTAAAGTCTCGTAAAATTTTCACACAGTATAACTGTACACATGTACGTCAAAATACGAGGGGTGATCAATATATT
The DNA here is from genome assembly GCA_963678985.1 of Spisula subtruncata. Classification (NCBI taxonomy): domain Eukaryota; kingdom Metazoa; phylum Mollusca; class Bivalvia; order Venerida; family Mactridae; genus Spisula; species Spisula subtruncata. The sequence goes on from OY787665.1 coordinate 28,094,675, forward strand.
CGAGGACTTTCCTTCTCAATTCTGAAATATCGCAACTAGAGTAATGAAATTACAAGCTGATGTAGATCAATCAATTATCTCGCAATTTGTCTAATTTTCTTTATGATAACGTCACTATTTACTTGATGACGTCACTTTTTGTACCCATGGTGAAGCGCGCACCGTCGAGCATCTCGGGCATAACGTTATTTCTGAGAAACGACACGCTATGAAAATAAACGCAAAACTTGTTAATTCCTCGCGATACCTCCAGAAATGACTTTACTAAATTGTGCATGGATTCTGTTCTCTCCCAATTAGCCATTTTCATATGATTCTGTTGTTTATGTGATTGTAGGGTCTCTGCCAAACGGGTGAGTCAATAAAATAAGGATAAACAGCAAAAATAACACTGCGTTAGAGACACTTTCCGTTAAATTCTGCGAAATAAGACTCACAGATCTCAATCAAATGTAACTGGCAAAAACGAAGACTAGTATAGGCTACAACTCATAAAATCGTTGACTCCATATCAAAAGGGTTATTTCGATATTGCGTCCTAAACCTGATAGGTCATGTTTCAGTTTAATTGAAATAATCTAATTTTGTAAAGCTAACCGCCATTTTCCGAGTTTTGTTTCCAATAACGCATCAATACTCTTTTTATTCCACCTCACATTCAAGAATCGGCTTTTTACTACTTATTTCAGCAGTAAAAGACAACCAGTCTCATACACGGAACCGGGTATCAGTACAGAAAGGAGCTATGTGCTCCGACGGTGACGCTTGGAATCATGTCGCGTGACGTCTAACGCGCCCCTTGTATGAATCAAATAATTTTATTAGTGCATTCGGTCGGAGACATCTTACTCCGAATGATGTTAAATGGCTTTAAGCCTTGTTGCAAATATGAAATTGCTAGATGAAAAGTCCTCGAATATATTGATCACCCCTCGTATATTCGATATTGAACAGCTGATATAAAAAGTAAATAACTAAGTGGAATATAAATTATGTGTTCTGTCTTCGGAATTTTAATTGATTGCAATAGTATCTGAATAATTGAAGATAATATACTGTCCCGTCTTAGAGGGTTTTCATTAACGTTTCAGTGCAATGAGATATACGTGTTTTGAGTTACAACGAAGGAATGACAATGTTATGCAATTCCGTGTCGGTAAGTAATTTTATGTTACATGATACAATTTACGTAGAAAAACATGTCGAAATGAACGGCAATAAACGTGTTGTTAGCTTAATCTTTCACAAAACTTGAAGATACAAGAACACAGTAAGACCTGCATCATCTCTCAGCAGGGACTCGACTTGTTCGTAAGATACATGGAGCAAACATATAGACAATGCATGAACGCATAATTAATGGGGAAAGACTGATATAAGCTAAAATATATCCCTACTCTTGACTCCAAGAACTTTAAATTTAGCACGTGGCAATATAATGTAAGAAGGTACAAATTTGCAAAAACGACCTAACAGCATGACTACAATAGTGTGGTTAAGAATAAGAATGAAACTAGTTCGGTCGTCTTTTCTAAGCTACACAGTTGTATATCACCCACATAATAGTCTAATACTCATACCAAATTTGACGCACCAAACTCATTTTGTATTCTCTTTTGATACCCCTTTTACTTTTGCCAAAGGAACAATTCGTGAATATGTGTGTTTGTATTCAACAGGAGAAAGTTACCGTTCAGATGTAGGATTTGATACCTTGTGTAGATTCAAGGATCATACCATACCTGTCGTGGATCCATATAGAAGTGGACATGCCAAAAACCTTATACGTAAGTTATGCTATAGCGTACAAATCGAGAGTTGCCTGCAAGACTGTCGTTTATCCTTTTTTAAATAACTAGCAGATACCACAGTCTTGTGGGCAACCCTAGATATGTTGTGTATATCTACAGAGCGTAGCTCGATCTAGAATCCGGTGTAATTGATCGATTGTACATAGATAATAATAGCGGACAGGGAACACCGCCTTCAACTTAAACAGCATAGCACAAAACAACTACCAATACTACACGACGCAATGCACATCCTACATAAACATCACATTTCAGAATTACAAAACAAACAACAGATAGATGATACAATGAACTTTATCGCTGAATGCCCCAGCTGTCAAAAGGCTTAAAGACATACTTACAACAATAAAAACACCGATTAACCGAATTTCTGCTGTCAACAATCTTCATTTCCGTTTCATGTAGGCTCCTTAAAGAGTATGTTTTGTCTGTTCGCCTACACCATTTTATTGCTTCGTAGGCGTAGGCGTATGTTATCAACTGCAGTCAATTTAATGCATAATGACGCCAATGAAAACAGGTATGCTGTGTCTGTGATGCGACTTTAGGAGGATGAATTCACAAGTAGATTTCCAACAAAAACTCATCTCCAACAGCAATACATCCTACGCAAGCTAATATCCTGCACGAACATACATCTAGCATAATCATATCCCAAAAATATAGATACCCTGTATAATCATAGTTCTGATTCAAACCTGCACAGACAACTCACAGGCCCAAACAAATCCACAGCACAAACCCGGACAAACACAAAGCAGACTTCCAGCTAAAGTAGATTCGCTGCACAATGACGGGGCTGGTACTAGTATTCGCAAAGTAGCGTAGAAGAGAACTTAGAGTTTTCTTTAAAAACACAATTTTAGAACATTTGTTTAAAGGTGTGTCAACTAAACGTTATCAGGATTATTGATGTATGGTTTATGTTAAGGGCATTATTTAACCATATTACGTTGTAACAACTTTCGTGTTTGGAATACACGTAGTATCCTTTAGTGAAGTCCACTCACGAGGCATTGCTTCGTTGTTAATGCTACCTCTATAATTGTGCTTGTGATGTGCATTTCCACTATTACAGTCGATGGACTTCTACGAAAGGATGTGTATTGTGGATTCTCCAGTATTGTACCATTCAATGGAACAGTTTATGGTGAATCATGTACCGGTTCTATCACAGATTGGGACTCCGATGGTTGTGTAACACGTAATGTTCTGAAAGTGAATTCGAACACATGTAGTAACCTCGTCAACCCACTAGGTATAGTATACAGTGTAAAGTCAAAACGCTTTTCACTAGATAATACACCAATCCTTATTTTATATTGAGCACCAACGTCTCTAGAGCAATAATATGTTAAGTATAGTTCTAAGCTGAAGTTAACAATTACTTATGTTAAGCCATTAAGCCGCTCAAGCACCCTTTGACATTTTAACTTCTATTAAGGACAATACATCTCTTGGCCATCATCCCTACCGGCTTACTTCTCATGCTAAATTGTGCGTATCAAATATAATTGATATTAAATCACTTCAAAAATCAATGCAATGGGAAAAAGCATTCATACGGAATTTCTACTAATTCCAACCAGTTCTTAGTGTATATGCATGGTTAAAAAACTTATATTCCTTTGATAAGCTCTACTTTTCAGAAAACTGATTGATACTTTAATTCAAACTTACAAAATAATAAACGCACATGGCAACTGTTTTATCAAATAATTTACGAAAATCTTAAACGTACGGTCGAATTTCAGTTTTCTTTACCATACTTTTACAACTTTAAGTTGTGTTACATGGAGTTGTAATACTATTAAAGATGCCTCTAATGAATTCCGACAAACAGTAACCACTTTGAAGTTGATAAAGAATGATACAGAATTTAAATTTGAACGTAAGTTTACAATTTCAAAGTACGTTGATAATACAGCACCCTGGTGTTAATAACTGATATGCTGCTTTGCTATTGCGCTCTGTTATGCATGTGATTGTATTATGTTTCAACTATCTTGTCTATGACTCTAATACATGCGCATATACTATTTCAGAATATCAATGTTTGGCATTTTTATCAGATCATCCTTTAGAACAATTTCTCATCACCAAATCACTCGTCAGTGGAAACTATAATTGCTGGGTGAGTAACATATTATCTTTATTGTATAGTATATAAACGAATCAACTTCGGTTTATTGCAAAGAATTTATATTTCAAGCAGCTTTTGAACTTTTTTAATTCAAGTGTAACTACCATTCTATTCTCGATATCCGATAGTGTCTGCTGTAAGTTTACTCAACGACTACATGTGTACGTACAGATATAGTGTGGTTTTCTTAAGCATGCCATTGATTTGATGTTTACTTAATCTGAATTATTTTTATTTCCAATTTGAAAAACGTAAATGAATATAAACATTCGTGTACATTCCTTAGGCAGAAAAAAATAGTGTCACCAATGTCTGTAGAGTTGTATACATTTTTCATATTGGTCTTCATTTTATATACGCACTATTTCACGAAGCATACCTAAAACAGAATAACACCTAATATAAAAAAAAATACTTATCGATCCAAAAACGTTTAGCGTGAATTCATATTGCGTGCATATTTGTAGATTTTCAATTCAGTCAAATTAACAGAAACAACTTGGCAAAGTCTTTATTTACCGTTTGTTTTTTCATCACGGAGCATAATTATTATGATAAAGAAAGCAACTTTTGTTCAGCTATTAACTATTTATGGACGAAATAATTGACCTATCAATATGACTACCATTGACACGACCATGTACTAAGAGTATTGAAATAGCCAATGTTTTATCTAAATATCTACTTCTTCTATATAACGTATGTTGTTAAGGTATGCCACACGGGTAATCACTAAGCTATGTAATATGTAACAAATCAAAGTACCACATACACACACTTTCAATTTCAGGTTCTGACGAGTTTTCTATGCGATCATTGGAACTGGAAGTTCCGAGCCTTAGTAAAACTGGACAATGTCCAGTGTGTGAACCTGGCGGACTCCGCTTGTGCTCTGGAGACCACTCCGGAGATAGTACTCTATCTACAAGAAGGTAATACCATTAACAGTGTGTCTGTCCGGGTTAAACCGCTGGCTTAGAATGAAAATGTCGTAATTACTTCTAACGACCTTGTAAGACTGACACCTATTTGTAATCTACATCATATACACTTCTCAAGAGCTTAGTTTCATGAAAATCGGAAACATGAACATTTCATATTGACAATAATTTTAAAGAGTAAATTTCAGACAGTTTTGCTTGTTATAAATAACATCTCTATTTATTGTCTCTCAATTATCTGCTTCTTATTTCAGGTGATAAATCTCAATACTGTAAAGGATTTGTGGGAACAAAGTTCCGCAATGACGTCACTACTAGACATACTACAATATTACCACAGTCACGTGGTCACAATGGTGAGGATAAACTATTGTATCCCGTACAAGTTCCGGACAGACCGTCCGCTACTCAAATGGATTCAAGAATCGCTAAAAGTAGCACCTCTGCAGCTACGAGTATTGTTGGACTTGATAGAGTATCTGATTCAGTATTACTTGTTGTTGTGACATTATTGTATACATTCAATGGATTTCCCACGTGATAGTGATTATAACCATATAATGTACGAGATATTCTCATTTAGCTGATGTGATATTAAACACATTGAATCATTTTATTGTCTATAATCAACAGTATGTATACATGACTTTGTATGTTTTGATTACATTCATTGTGTTTGGTTTGTGATATTACATTACATACGCGTTTTGTTTATTTGATAGACATGAAGCCGTATTCGGTGCATATGCGTGCATGTCCTGCAAGAGCGTTCTGTATTTATTGTTGTATACTAAATTACAACAAGCGATTTTCTATATTATGCTTCACGTACAATGAAAAATCGAGTATTCAAATACGCATACGGAGTACAGATGCGGACCGCGCGAACTTTTACACATGCTAGCCGGATGCAGTATGGGTGAACATATAGAGTTACATACAAGTTATGTTTTCAATAGAATACATGTTAACACCCAACCACTTTTTCTTAGTGGTCACCTTTGAACCCCCAATATTTTTAAATAACACCACAGTGTTTGATAGTTCGCACCCCTACGTTTTATAAAAATACAATTATGCTCGACGTATGACTGATCATGTATACGTTAGCCATAACTATGAGTTTTGAATAAGTTGATTGTTAAGTCAATTACTTAAAATTATGGATGTATCGTTTAACAATATGGTCACATTAAATGTACACTGAGTGGCAATGAAAACGCAACACTTTTTAAACTTGAATATTTCCGTATTCCGTTAACTTATAAACTTGAAATTTAGTATGCTCACTTCGATATATATTATCCACAGAATTCAGCTTTTTTCGTGAAAATACTTTAAGTATCACTCGGCCATAGCGGAATAGCCTTTAACCGCATTTTCCCGCGTGCTGATAGGTGATTAGAGATTTGCTCGCATATTGTGCAAGCATTTTGAAGAATATGGATGGATTAGTTGGAAAAACAAAATAACTAGTAGAAAACATGATGCATACGTCAAAGGAAGACTCAGAAAGATCGGTCGTTATGCTCAATTGTGGGGTATCCGTACTAAAAATCAAAGTTTTGTTTATTTAAATTACTGAAGTCATTATTTCATTTATTTATCACAAGTTTGAATACATATACACCTGTTAAGAAAGCTAAAATGCATTCGAAATCATAGGATGTAAGAAAAATGTTTACGCCAAGTGCGATAACTCTTGGATATTTTTACTCACATTTTTGTATTAATCACCAAATTATCACTAAATTGTATCACTGGATATTACTGAACTAGTCTACATGCTAAAGCTTTGACGTTCAGTAAATTGTGTTTTGAAAATTAATTTAGCAATTCAAAAGCGCATTTTTTCTCCATTGAGTGCAATAATCCGTCTTAAAGGAATACCTATAGCGTTCATGCAATTTATTTCCAGTTACAAATGGTGATACTTTCACCATCCTTGGGACACATATAATACCATTTTATTAATCTCAAAACGAGCAGTTTCGAATATGCGTTTAGATGCGCAAGATTCAAAGCAGTGTTATAAAGAAACTGGCAAGTTAATTATTCAATCATTTTATTACTCCAAGATAATCTCCCTTTGACCATAAAAATACGCCATGGCTATAATTGACCAGGTTTTTATTATTTTAGTGGTTGTGCGCGAAATAGTGTAAAGGCCCATAAAAAGTACCTGAAGTTTACATAGCCCTTGTGCAACAACGGCACAGCATCCCACTAGCATTCAATAAACGTTTCATACGATTAATACGCCGTACATGCACACTATGGATCGCTCCTGGTGGTGGTTTTAAAAGATTAAAAAATGCGACTTTCGTCTTTATACTTACCCCAAAACAACTAGTAAAAAACTATGTTGCTAAACAACTTTTCGGACTCGAAGTGATATTCATGTGCCACTTGCATATATCTATTTTATCATGACAATATTTCGCGATGCTTACATACTTATCACATATGTTATGCTGTACTATGTAAGTGTTGCGTTTTCATTGCCGCTCAGTGTATTTAGGGTTTGAAAAGTGACCCAGTATAAAGGTGGCAAGTATATAGTTCGTTTTTGATGATATCTTCAGTTGCAACAGAGAGGATAATATATTAACGAAAGAATATGTTTTAAAAGTTCGAAATGAACATGGACTATTATCAGCATTGTGATGTACATGAGACATAGTCACAAGTCAGATAAGTTATTACATGTTGTATGCTCCCATTGTTCAACACCTTCACATATCGCTGGTTTAGAATAGAAATGTTGCAAGTACAAAATCAATATTTTGAGAAAGCAACTGTCTGACAGTTACTCTTTACTTTTGGTAAAACAAAATGTTTGACCCTTCAGTTTTGTAAACATGACAAATCCTATTTTCATGAACATAGGCTCATATGAAGCACACCGTACATGATGGTGATTGTAAATATGTATCAGTCTTGTAAGGTCGTATGTACGACCTTCTCTTTCTAAGCCAGTGATATGTTTTATGAAAATGTAAGTATTAGTATAGGTCGCCCTTGTATTCCTCACCTAGGATGGTAAATGAAAACGTATTCATGGTTCAGCATCGTAGAAAAAACGAAAACTGTTTTTTAAATCATCGACAAGAATATCTGCGACAATCAAGACGATTGTTTGGCAACTGTTTAACGCATCGTATAAAAAGTTGTTTTAATAACTTAGAAAACATACACAAAAACTCAATTTTGAAAATGTAGTACACATTTTACATCAAGTCAAACTATTTAAGTTTTCTGTTACTTTAGATGGTTTGTGATACTGTGAGGATCATGTTGATGTTTGGACCTGACTATTCCCTTATGTATGAGGTATGTTATCTATTGATAAATATAAAATAAGTGTATTAATTATGATAATTTATATTCTCACGGTATTTTATATAATAATGTACATTAAAAGGCAAAATGTATCATATGTGTACTATTGCTTAACAATTCGTTTAGATGAGAAGGTCGTAAGAACAAAATCGTTATTTTGAGAATACATGATAAAAATCCTGAAATTAACTTTTACTATAGGTAAAACTAACTGTTTAAACTACAGTTCGGTCAACATGACAAGTTCTGATTTTCATGAAAAGATGCTTATAAGAAACGCCCTGTGTTGCTGATGTTAAATATGTATCAGTCTCATAACGTCGTAAGTTGTACTTAAGGCCTTCTCATTCTAAGCCAGCGAATTATGTCGTACGTCGTTGTGTAAATATGAATTACATGTATATGCTAATATTATGACACTGTATATGTGTAAATATGTTGATATGATCGTCGTTATTGTTATCATTGTTGTTGTTGTTGCTGTTTATGTTGTTGTTACAAAAAGGAGGCAATCATAGTATATGCAGCTTTTAGATTGAACACGATATGTTGTCTTGTTTTTGTATAATAAATATAAAATATGATGCGTTCAGTTGAGTCTATCTATACTTGTGTATATGGTGCGGTTGTCCTGGGGTAGAAACAGAACCACCACTACGATACACCCCATGTCAATGGATCATAAATGGTGTTTGAGGTTGACCTCAGCATGTCTATTAATTGCAATGACTATTGATCGGACGCTACTGGACGAAAGAAGAGGCTTGTGTGCGTGGTTTTGGAATACACATGACAGACAACGAGGGCCGGGTGAGTTTTCATTCGTAACCGACACGGGATGGACACAGATGTACATGCAAAGATACACAAACGAACGGACAAGAGCTATGATGCACTAACAATTTAAAACTTTGCATTGCAACTTGTTTGAATGTTTGAAATGCAAAATGCGTCTTGGCTAGATCAGCAGTAAAGAATTCCGTGTTATTTATAATGCAAAATGTTTTAGAACATTGGACAAGGCAAGCATCTCTCAACTTAACCAGTCGAGAACAGTAAACAAAACAAAAACGTTAAAAAACACAAACTCGTATACAAGACACGATGCCAACACATTACTGAAAGAGGAAATAAATGCAAAGTCCCAACTGTCAAAAGGCGGATTGACTTAAAGTGTCATAAAGATATGCCATAATTGGGACATTTAGTGACCAAACAAAGCCGCCCTTACATATGGTCCGACCATAAATATAATGCCAGATTTGAACTTGATTTAGACCCTGGATGGCCCGAAATATGCCAAAATGACAACTTCAAATGACAATATCCCCAATACGTTCATGAACATTTAATATTATGTCAACACGCTGAAATCTTGTGTCGCCCTAGATGAATGATCTTACCATTCAAACTATGTAACAAACACTTTGAAGGTTATATGCTACAAATGTACCTTTTCGCAAAACCTTGAACAACTATGTGATTATCTTAGAGATGCATTCATATGGACCACTTCTTTGACATTATATTACATCAAAATGTTAGCACTTAATCATATTGCGTATGTCATAAAGGTTTTAAAACAATATATATGGAAATCGGACGGCAAGACAGAAACCAGTAACAAAGTGTACAACATAACACAAGTACACGGAGCAGTGCCCACGTATAACCAAACGAAATGATTATAAACCAATTAAAGTCCCTTTTGTCCCGGGGCGGGGACAATTTTTACCCCAGGGCCATAATTTGAACGATCTTGGTAGGGGACAACCAGTTGATACTACATACCAAATATAAGAGCTCTATGCATTGCAGTTTTAGACAAGTTGATTTTTACATGTTTTTCCTATATAAGTCTATGTAAAACGGTGACCCCCGGGGCGGGGCAAATTTTTACCCCAGGGGCATAATTTGAGCAATCTTGGTAGGGGACAACTAGATGATACTACATACCAAATACAAAGCTCTAATTCATGTTGTTTAAGACAAGAAGATTTGTATACGTTTTCCCTATATAAGTCTATGTCAAACTGGTGACCCGCGGCGGGGCCAATTTCGACCCAAGGACAATAATTTGAGCAATCTAATTTAGTAGGAGACTTCTAGATGATGCTATATACCAAATACAAAGCTCTGGGCATTTTTGTTTTAGACAAGACTATTTTTATATGTTTTCCCTATATAAGTCTTTGTAAAACGGTGACCCCGGGATGAGGCCAATGCTCAACACAGGGCCATAATTTGAGCAATTAATAAATCCCCCAATGCCACGTACGTTCAAGAAAATCATCAAAACGGTTTAAGAGAAGAAGTTATTTGAAAGTGTGAACGGACGGACAGACATACAGACGGACGGACGACGGACAGTTAGCGGTCACAATTACTCATCTGGAGCACTTGCAAAATGCAGGGTGATCTATTTTTCACCTGTGAACCGACATAGTTCCTCAGGTCCCCGCTACACAGGAGTAGGACATGTCTAGATATTTTTAAGCTATAAGTAAATTTCAATTGAGCTAGTAGTAATACATGTGATTCACCAGTCAGTTTCAACCACGGTACCACCCCCGGAGATGGGCGGTTGCCAAGGTTGACAAACCCCACGCTATTTCCCCGCCCTGCAAGGGATTGATGATCTCTGGTAATGCCGGGTCCCTGACAACTAAATAGTGTCGTTTGTAGAGAAACAACATTGCCCCGACAGTACGGGGGATGACGGACGGAAGGTATTCACCACCCATCCCCGGGGTGGGGTCAGGGATGCAACCTACTGGTGAATATAATAACAAAGAAACTTCGAGAACTGCACACAAGGCAAATGTCAACCTATTTTCAGCGGCTTTTTTAACAAACGTAAATTTTTTTTTTTACAAAAGTAAATAACAAACCGTGGCTTTTAGAATTCTTCCAATGTGACAGATCATCAAATAACGTACCAGTCAGTTGCATCAACGCCCCACCCCACGTATTGGCAGGGATTTTTACTTTCGGGATGTCAAAACTCCAACATTCCGGCCAGGCGTTGGACAGCAGCTGCTTATGGTAAAACTGTATGTATCTCCACAACCCCTGGCAAATCAATTTTGACCCAGGGTATTGGTGCATAGAAACATCCCCAACATTTCCCCGGCAGTGCAAGGAAAGCCGGAAGGTAAAAATACGGCTGTTTTCCCGGCTATATCCACCGTTCATCCCCAGAGTGGGGGTCGTGGGTGTAACCTGACTGGTTCATTGAAGATCTATCTTAATCCGTATGATTAATCATGTCCACGCAAAAATGGCCAAGCATATATGACATATTTAACGCGACAACTTATCAATATATTTCATGTGGAATTTAAATTGTGAGTGGTGTGCACACGCTACATTATACCGGACTTGAAGGGGGAGACAACCTACTATAGACTCTAAATAACGACACAGTTATTCACCATTGTCAATAGTTTGAGCTAGTATTTGCCATAGAATGTATGCACGCGCTGTTATACAATATGTATGCCAAGCGGGTATTTTGAAACGTTTTATCGACTGGTGAATACTGAATACAATATAATACAAAAAATGTACATGATTAGGTAAACTGTATGATCGATACTGATAACGGTCGTGTTGCTGACATTTATACAAATAGTGTACTTTATATAGTCTTAGCTGAGTGGGATGTGATTTGTAACAGATATATTTCACCTGTAGAGTATATCGTGTTTTTTAATCATTTTACTATTTAAACTATTCAAAAGTGATCAACTAGCGTACTATGGATTAACACCGGATCTACACTATGGATTAACACCGGATCTACACTATGGATTAACAACGGATCTACAGTGTATGTTAAACTTGTATGATTGTACTCGGACTTTAACGTAAATTGATGTCATTGCTTGTTTAAGTTTAAGTTAAATGTAGACACTCAACCACTTTCAAATTGATCAATTGTCAAACGTAAAATTTAAATGCTTGATACTGTTACCATGTGTTTTACTAATTATTTACTACGTAACTACTAACTAATTAATTAAGTACTTTGGTAAAACAGTACATGATTTGTATCCTGTCGATTTCTAGTTATGGAATTAATTCTAATTGTCATTTCAATCTGACGGATGTTTTGATTGTTTTAAAGACATATAAACTTATCTAATGACGTCATTAATTGCACGTGTCTCAGATAAAGTGACATCATTAACTTTTAGAGTTATGTCAAGGCCTAATAGATCTTGAATCTACATATTTATTTATTGTCTGACATTTACAGGTGACTAGAACGAGTTTTGCTACTCCTTAATTGGTACAGACACGATGGCAGTGGTAACCCAACCGACACCAAGTAAGTGTTTTTATTTAATGTCTGAGAATGATTCTACACATATAGCTGGCTTAGAATGAGAAGGTCGTAAGTACAAAATCAATATTTTGAAAACACCAGAAAAACTGTGTGACTATGACTCTTTACTTATGGTAAAACAAGCTTTTAACTTCAGTTTGGTCAACATGACAAGTTCTGATTTTCATTATAATAATTATTATCATATTGTTAAGAAGCGCCTTAAGATTTAGATTTCAAATATGCATTCATGAGTCTTATACGGTCGTAAGTACCACTCCTTCTCATCCTAAGCCAGCGATATTTAAAATTATATATATATCTCTATGTCTCCGTGATAAAAGTTTACCCCGGGATTGGTATTTCAAACCCATTATTCATATAATACATGATAACATAAGGATACAGTCTAAATAATGCACCAATCAGTTGCATCCACTGCCCCCAACCCCAGGGATTGGCGATGGATAGTCGGGTAAACGGTCGTGATTTTACGTTCAAGCTACCCCCGCACTGTCGGGAGAAAGTTTGGGATTTTTTTCTCCTAACACATTAGATATTTAGGCAGGGACAATACCGGACAATTTACCATCAGCTGTCCCCGCTAGGTCGGAGGTTTTGACATCTCAAAAGCATCGGCCCTTCGCCGTGGATGCGACTGCCTCGTGCAAAAGTATATCAACCAGAGCTCATACGTTTTGTTAATAGTTTAACTTACCTGCCATTTAGTCGGCACAATAAAACTATTATTCAAACACGATTCGCAGATTAATCCAATACACAAAGAACGAACCGAACCATGTTTTATTGCCCCCATAAAACATACCTATCAAATTGGCTGTTTCTATTTACGCCCAGTATCACTTGACATATTTATGAATGAATGAACGTAAACTTTATAGTAAAATTTACTACGAGTCACGATGACAAGGCGAGTTGCACGAGAATCCAGTGTTACATCTATGACGCATCTATTTTTAGAAACTCCAATGTACTCTAGAAACCAAGTTTTATTAAAGCTTCTGATAATCAATCCATTTATATTTTTCATTTAATGAAATAGATACCATATACTCGTGTTATTAAAATTGTTTCAATGTTTAAATTGTGGTATTTCCTTCAGAAAAATACGAAGGTCGTTTTCATTAACGAGGGAGGTAATTGTACCAGCTAATAAGCCACTCAATTTCATCGTGGAATTATGTTCAATGTCAAATGGGTGAAATGGAATGCGCGCAGTTAAATAGTGCGGGATATTATCGTATTTAGAATCGAAATAAAAACTCGTTCGGATGCGGAAAATTAAATCACTCGTGCTGCGCACTCGTGATTTAATTTTTCCGCAACCGAACTCCTGCCCGTGTTTTATTCACCGACAATAAACGCGAACAGATTTTTATTTCTTAAATAATAATCAATAATTTGCCATGATATACTTTTAACAACCGCCTACTCTATTATTTAGTCTTATTGAAGCATCGTACGGTTGATTGATTTATGCAAGGTGTATGCATATCGTTTTTGATCTATATTTTAGTTGTTTTAAATATTTTATAGGTCTTTAGCGATCAAGCTGGACCCCATAAATCTTAAATATCTTTAAAAGTAATTATGCAGGTTTATTGAAATTTGGCATAGTTCACTAAATTTCCTTTACCAACTCTATGTTTAAGTATTAAGATTTTTTACTATCTAATTGATATTTTCCCCATTGGGTCTTATATATATATCTTTATTTTTCTTATGTTCTTTTTTTGGTATTTTAATCAAAAATAGAAAGGAAGTAAAATAAGCTATTACGATCAGTTAATAAGAATAATGCTATTTTATTATGTAACACCTATAATGGCATAATTGTATTATTTTGACCTACATTTATCAGGTCATCAATGAGTATATAGTTGAGGGCCACCTCCTGATTGTAATGAATCGAACAGGAAGTAACAATAAAATAAATATAAATAATAAGACTTCTAAGGTGGTCGATATTGTAAGTTGCTGTTATATTGGTGGAAGAAATATGACGCAAGAAAAATTCCAATCATAAAAGTTCGGTCATTTCCGTTTTTCTCCGTTGACATACTATTGCCAAGGGGATCAAAATAACACAGTTCGTCAAGTTTCTGGTTGTCTGGCTGTTGTTGTAATCGCGTGATCTGTTCTGCCTGCACCACATGTTCATTGGAAACAGATAGAACATGTCTAGAACATTGTTCCGGTTTGTTTGTGTGTTCTTGCTCCGTCTGTTCTGGAACAGGGAAAACGGACGTTTCGAACACACACTTAATGTATGTAGTAATGCTGGGCAAAATTGTTGACCTTTGCTGTTCCGGTCACTTCTATCACCCATAAATATTTACCTTTGTTAGACTTTAAATTTTGTCTATGCAAAGTTAACTTTTCTTTGGACTCAAATTCTGTTTTATATTCTGAGAGTTTTTGAAGGTGTTTTAGGAAGACATACCCATTTCAGTTGTAATCGGCATAGTACTTGTATACGATATTCAGGTTTATGTGGGTCCAGCTTAAATTAGTCGCACTATAAATTATTACTAATAAAACCTATGTTAACCCTGTCATACAAAAGTGTTATAGATCTTTCGGACATTTGGGAATTAATCTAGCATGCGGGCATATTCTTCAGATGAACGTATACTGTGGTCGTGTGCAATATGATTAATGCAAGTTTTTCAAACTTGTCACATAGCTTAACAGTAACAACAAGTAAATCTCGAAATCGGCATTATAAGGAAGACAACTTTTAACTTACTTATGCTAGTTGGATAAAATCACACCTGGTCAGTTTATTACTTATTTGAACCTAAACACCTCGCTCTGTCATTTGTTTTCATATCATGTGTACGTGTTATTATTCACTTAAATACAACGTTCGAAATATTATAAACTTAAATGCATCTGCTTTATACTAAATATTTAATTTGATAGACCAGGTAAGAACATATTGTGTACAATTTCAGTGCAGCTATATGATCAAGGACAGTCTCAGCTACCTGCCAGTCTTCAAATTCTAGCTGGATTGGGTGAAATTATCATCAAACAGAAGATAGAAGCAATGGAAGGTACAGTCCAGTTAGGATAAAAATCCAGTGCCGCAGTGGAGCAATCCACTAGTACGGTGTATAAAAGCTTATACCAACAGTTCAATACCAAACTAAACTCTACCTGTTTTAGCAATGGTTTTAATCTTTTAACTATGACGTCACTGTCAGATTACCCTAGCTGGACTATATAGTGCGCCCAGATTGATGAAAACATTGGTTTCTTAAGTAAACACAGAGTTTACGGTGATTGTTATACTAAAAATAACACAGATAAATCGTGCACACTGACTTAACCACTTATATGGATTATTCCAATTTCCCGCTTTTCACGTCATCCTCGTCGCACTATAAGGATTCAGAAAAATAAAAAACCTTGTCATCGTCTGGTTGACAGCCCTCACGATGACAACAGTTGGTACACGCAATAAGGGCTGGGCGCTGCTAGTTTTAACTGTGTCGTGTGTCCTATCGTTTGTCTATCCATGATTCCTTTGAACAACCAAATTCATTATATTCGACTTGTGTTCATCAATGTTTCAACCTTTCTTTAATTCACCTCTAATCGCTGTCATTGACATGACTGATTTCTGGTAATCTTGAGTCATATCCTCGTAACGAGGACTTACCAGTAAAACATTCAATTCATTATATTCAATTATCAAGGGGTATAACCTAAAGCATGGAGAATGGTGGTTTAAGTAAGACTTTCCATTGAGATTGGTGCCAATGCCCGATATTTTGATGTTTTTTTTGTCACTTGGCGGACACATTTGTACCAAAGTAAGTTCATTTTCTTGTTTTATATGTGGTGTGTATGCGATAACCACCTAGCCATAAGTTTGAGCCACCTATCGGCGGTCTGTTTTAGTCCGTCAGTGCAGCGATAAAAGCCTGAAAGAAGGGATGGTGACATCGGGTGTCCGTAGTCTGCATTGATTTTGTATTAATTCTGACGTATCTGGGGCATTCTGGGTGGTTGTACTGTGTTTGCTAGGTACTTCATGCATGATTGTATGGTTAAAGTACTGTTTCTGCTCATTTAGGAGGCTCCATGTGCATATTTTTAACATTTAAGACGATTTCATGGAGACTCGTCAACTTTAAGACCCTCTCCATGGAGACTTGTTATTATTTTGTAAACCATATGTACTGGTATCATAAACATGGAAGTAATCTCTATTTTGTACCAATTTCAGGGCTACCGTCTTACAGAGGGCCTTGGCTCGGCGAGTAACATATAATTGGAACCAACTACAGTGACAACACTACCTGGCTGCAACAATTGTTGTGATTTTCTTATTTGTACTCCAAAGATATGCATATAATAAAAAAGGATGATTTTTTCTTATTTTGTGCTCTGTTTGTTATGCACCAGTCAAATCAAACCCTGACTCCCCAAACCCGGGGTATAGTCACGAGTTTTTAACTTTTGATGTCCCCACACTGCCGAATAAGAGCAGGACTTTTGCTCCGCACCTACATGCGTAGATGTGAAATGCAACCGGGAATAAGTTTCACTGATAAGGGTGGGAGAGTTACCTTTTGTAAGGCCATCAGGCAGGGATTTTACCATGGTTTAAAAAGTCAACCCGTCCCTTCCCCGTGCTAAGGGTTTCAATTGACTAGTGCATTGTGTATCTGTTATGGTATTCAGTTGAACTGACAAAAGGCCTAGTAGTAGCCGTCTTCTCTACTAGATGGATATTATCTTCTTCGGAAAGGTGTGCTACAGGTCACATCAGTTGGGTAGATTGTGGTTTCAAATATATTTGAAACACCCACCATTTTCTTCATCCCATTTATAATATAGAGGATTTGTAATCAGTTTTCTGATCAGTATTCTTTCAAGCACTTACTTACAATCCACAAGCAACCAACAACTTCTCAACATGTGGAGTAAAACCAGCATTGACAAATTGAAGCAACTGGGAATCAAAGCAAGATTGCTTGTAACAAACACTGCGCGTTAACCATTGCAGTAGTTTTATAAAAAGGTAAAGGTAAAGTTGTTTATTATAGTGTCACCCCTATTGAAAGGGCCAGCCAATTTGACTTATGAGACACCTGTTTATTTTGCGCACAGAACCTCCCGAATCCCTTCTCATATTGCCGGGCGCCTGGCAGAGATGGGCATACGGTAACCATTCTTTAACTAGCTGGCGGCTCACCAACCGGTCGAATCAGTTCTAACCTAGCTTCCGCCGGGATTCGAACCTTCGACCTTCCGCTCCGGAGGCGAACGCCCTAACCACTAGGCCACGGTGGCGGTAAGTGGCAGTATATTGTACGTCAATGTTCAAAACATCACGACCAATCTCATGTACTAAAGTACATTTTAAAACATACTTATCATATCTGTTTAAATATTAATAAAGGCTTATTTAAGAGTTGGTTATATTATAAATCAAAAGTACAACATGAAATCATGGGAATTGACTTCGAATTGGAAGTTTTAATTTTGAGGTGGTCTTTAAGTGAAGTTTTACTGTATGTTACATTCATAAGAGTGAAATTCAATAGTCGCTCTCGTCTCTATGATGCATTCATCTTCTTAAATGCATCGTACCATTGACACTTATTTCAAATGGGTCCTGTCTTTTTGTTAAAGATGCAGCAAGTAGAGAACACAGTATGGTGTTTCCATGTATATGGGCGCACCGCCCTACAGCCATTGGTTCTTTAACGAACCTGGTGTACAGCACTGATACACGCGAGACTAGCTCTGTGTTACCTTCCAAATAGATCATGTCTAGTTGGGTGGGAAACACGGAAGCGCGGAACCAGGGACCTATTGATCGGTAGTCAAGCGGGCTTTCCGCTCGTAATAAAAGGGTCATTGCCGAGAGGTCATGGTAGACCAATGTCACTTTTTGTGCAATCAATATAGTAATTATTACGTAAATTGGTTTGATGTTTTTATTTACAAATTGTAGTTTTAAAGGTTCATTAGCGAAGATGGTCAATTCTATAAAGACAGTGTGATCTGATGCTTTGTGAACCAAAATGTTCCAGGCAGTATCTTAACAAAGAATACAACCAGAATCTGTGCTATTTGAGCTTTCCAACAAAACAAAACAGACACATCATTTCATGTTATTTTATTATTTTATAGAATCATAACCTTGAACATGTATTAAAATACGTGAATAAAATGTTATCATGAGACTTTACTCTATATTTATTTTCTTTTATTTTCTGGCTTTTCACTGGGGTTCTTCGGGTCGATACAAATGACAAGGTGGTGCTGAAGTTAATCGTTTTCTTTTTGATGACGAATATCTCAATGGTAATAGCGTATTTAGTGTTTAATTTGCGACACAAAGCTTCCTAGTTACACTTTTATTAGGCTATGAGATTTCATTAAAATTTCTCTTTCGTTTCCTTTTCTGCCACTTCTTCCTTGAATGAAGTAACGTCTTTTTGGTACGTATTCTTCAAACTAGGAGTCTGAAAAATAAATAGAAACTACATTTTTAATCAATGAAAGTAACACACTATGCTGCAAAACAATACAAATTCTCCACAGTTCGGGTCTTAAAGTTGACGATTCTCCATGAAATCGTCTTAAACGTTACGAATATGCACATGGAGCCTCCTAAATAAGCAGAAACAGTATTATAACCATAAAATCATGCATGAAGTACCTAGCAAACACAGTAAAACCATACAGAATGCCCCGGATACGTCAGAATTAATAAAAATCAATGCGGACTACGGACCCCCGATGTCACCATCCCTTCTATCAGGCTTTTATCGCTGCAATGACGGACTAAAACAGACCGCCGATAGGTGGCTTAAACTTATAGATAGGTGGTTATCGCATACACACCACATATAAAACGAGAAAATGAACTTACTTTGGTAAAATTGTGTCCGCAAAGTGACAAAAAAACATCAAAATATCGGGCATTGGCACCAATCTCAATGGAAAGTCTTACTTAAACCACCATTCTCCATGCTTTAGGTTATACCCCTTGATTATATTAATACTGGTTTTGATATGTTTAAATTGCTGTTTATATGTGTCTATGTTCATATTTTTCTATGTAAATGGCTAAAGGTGTATTTATATCCCGATTTGCTACCAATAAATGGTAAATGGTAAATTATTTCGAATTTACATTGCAGTATTAGCCGGAATTGAAACACGAAACAGATATGCCATCTTGAACAAGGACTTTCAACAAATTTTCTTTGCACAAGAACGTAAGCAATATCTTCGTTATTTAACATATGTTTGTGAAAGTGCTTAACATGAATAATATTGTTGTAATGGTATTCATGATACTTAGGTGTAATTCGAATGTTCGTAACTTGTGTATATCAAGGATGGGGCAATTTTATATGGATAACTCTGTATAAGTTGATTAATCATAGCAAAACAGTCGGTTAACTTAACGGGCAAAAGTTTGTTAAGATACTTAAACTGGGTCCTTTATCGTATAATCGCATACTTGTGCAATGTTCTACATCGCATTATTGGAAGATATTAAAAGTTTGTGCTTCCGACGGCATCGACTTTTCACCATATTTTATCGTAATATCATAAACATTAATTCCCTTTTTTTCCAGATTCCAATTCTTGCGACAGAAATATGAACCCTGGTGGGCGTGGTTTTGAAATACACGTGACAGACAACGAGAGCCGAGTGAGTTATCATTCATATACCATCAAAACTGTTCGTAAAGTAAATCAACTGTAGCAGCTAAAGCGGTACATTGATTGACCGACAGACTATCTCTAGTTTTATCAAATGAGTCTTGTGCGAGATGATGTGCGATATTTTTGTTTATTGTTGTGTCATTTTGCAGCCAATCTCTTTGCAGGGATTAAATAATGTATAAATGATCACCCGATCAACACGGTTTTAATAATTCCGGTAGGTGATGTTTCCCAGTGCTCAAAGCTTTTAGACTTACATCCCTCCCTGTCCGACTAGAACTCCGATTTTAGTTTTTCAAATTCCATATTAATTTTTAACGTACAAATATACAACTGCCTGGTGTCAACTTCTAACGTACATTTTTGTTTTATGTGTAACGAATCAAATAATTAGGATTATGTCCATATAACTATTGTCCCAGTCGTACTGTGTGTACACATGTATGATGTTACAATATTTTATTTAATATTTCGGATTTCTTCACATTCAATATATTTGATCTGAAGACTGGTGTTCTCACTGACATATACTCCTCCTTCTTGTAGAACATTATGAGATTTCGTCGAGACTTTAAGTGGTGTACAGGATGTTGCTGGTGTGGTGAAGGCTGTTGTAGCATGGTGGTCTATGTTGAACATCCATTTGGTAAAACGATTGGCAAGGTTTCTATAGGGTAGGTGTATACTTTGTATACTCGTATTGTATAATACATGTAGATATTCGAGATGTACCAATATGGATGGACAATACAAAAGCGTTAACAGTATTTTGAAATAGTTAAATAATTTAAGAGAATGAACTCGAATCTATGTTCCGCCTAATAATGTTCATTATGCAGAAACAGTAGAACTTCTATGCGTTTTTTGTCATATGCAGCCTGTCTGTCGGTTGATGAAAAGTTTTACGGGTATACAAATGTATGAGCTTAAAGGGTATGTAGTTAGTAGATTGTAAGCGAAGTGGTCAAGGAACGAGTTTCTAAACAAACTTAGCTTTCTACTCAATTCTTGATTTGTATAAGTAAGTTGATGTATAATATGTCATGACATAAGTATTGTTTAAACCAAGCGAAGTGGTCAATGCATATTACATGATTTAATTTCTTTATAATAAGCATGCTTTAGTTTCTAATGATTAGATAAAATGCCAATACATAAATTCTGATGTATTTAAATGCTATCAATGGCATCGATGACATTATTTCATGAACATAAGAAACTATTCTTCTCAAGACTGAATTGAACACGACTTAGTGACGCATGATATTGTTGTGCACAAATTTGGGACCTTTAATTGTTAACAATTATGTTTCTAGTGATGCCAAGTGTCACCACAATATCAGGATATACGATGAAGCTGACAATCTCGTGTATACAATCTGGACCTCATGCTGCCCTTGTCAAGATGTATGTTGTCCTGAAGATATCAACATGCCAGTAAGTGTTAACCATAGACACGTTCTTTAATCACAAAGATGCATGGATTAATCTAAAATTTGTGGAAATTGATATTTTTTAATATGCTCATCAAAGTTTTTTTAAAACTGTTTAACTGTACCACTAATTCACCAGTCAGTTGCACCCATGACCCCAGCCGAGGGGGTGGGCAGTAATAGTCACTTTTGGTTTGTCAAAACCCCGTCATGCCACGGACTACGGTAACACCTCTGGTATTTTCCTGGCCTCTGACAACTAAATATTTTCCTCTGGGTATTGGTTCGAAAGCAAAATGCCAACACTTCCCTGCAGTATGGGGAATCTAGTGAAAGGTAAAAAACGGCCGTTTCCTTGGCTATCCTCGGCCGATCATCGGGGGTGGGGGCGTGGATGCAACAGAATGGTGCAAAAAACGCGTTATAAATACCAGACTTGTCAATTATTACAGGGTAATCATTAATATATAGACCCTTTCAATTAAGCGATAATCGTATGTACAGAGTTACCTCCCGTAAACCGGATGTGACGTACAGCGAGGGCTCTACAAATAAACGACACTATACACGCAGTAGCGAAGAGATTATTTAACCGATTTATTTGCTTTTTTCGTTAATTGCGTGTTTTGCAGCTGTTGTTTTTGTCAATAAAGATGTTTATAATGTACTAACAATGTATGTATAATATGTTACATGTTGTGGATGTGAATGAAACGTGTGACTTCTCGGATTTTGTCCATCAAAAATGGTCAATTATCGGGCGTTAATTTCCAAATAGATCTGCAGTTGTATTAATGTTGTTTTGTAATTTGGTTGATTGTCATGCACATTTTGTACATTAAATTGAGCGTTAGTGCTAAGATACAGTATATATTTGTACTTTGATAAATGTATGATTGCCGGGAATATAAATTTTAAGCGCAAGTATTTTCACCTGGTACGTTCTTTCAATACTACACCATTAGACCTTGTTAACACTGAATCATTGCTATGTCTCATTTCGTTTTATCAATACAAGTCACAAGCTATGTGTTGTTTATTATGGATTGTAATAAAACAAAGACATAATTATTTAGGCCTTTGAATAAAACTACACGTATATTAGAGCTACAACGATTTATTGGAATGCCCTATCTGGTTACATACGTGCCATTTCGGCTTAAAAAGCTGTATAAATGACCATTATGATATAAGTTGATTGTTATAAATTAATTAAACAAAATACATTATCTATATACAACTGCTCGCCAAACTAACATCACAATTAACAATATTTTGTTTTTAATATAAGTTCTAATAATAAATCTTTATTCACAAAAAGTGACTTAAACTGCATTTCGAGTGGTGGGAAAACATAACAAATTAAAGTGAGACAGATACTTCAGAAGTTAAGGTGCTAAAACCCTAATACATAAATAAAATCTTGTCAGAAGATAAGGTGTTAAAACCCTAACGCATAAATAAAATCTAGGTCAATATTGTGCAGTATAATTATATAATTATTTACAATAAACAGCATAGTTCCCCTAATACATGTATCAAGATAAGCCACCAAGACCATACTCTAAATGAGTTTCACAGCAGGGCACTAATATACAACCAATCCTAAACCAATCAGTACTATGTTGTCACCATGATGTCATCTTAATATACATGTACAGTATATTGATCAGTGTTTTACTTTAAATGATTGACATTGATTGACACTTAAACGACAAAATCAACGTTTGTGTTACTTTTATAAAAAAATATAAATTATATTTATCCAAACCACGGAGGTCTCTCTAATTCCGTGTCCGAACAAAAAGTGTAAATTAATGGCCATGCACCAATATGACTTGTGCTACAATGTTCATTTTGATGTTTTAAATACATTTTATTGCAATATTTTTTACACGTAGACACCATTTAAAATAAATAAAGTACTATTTACTAGTACTGTATATGGATTTCTAATGAACAAAGTTTTCATGATGGAAGAGTAAGATTTGGAACAGATTACATTGTATTGCCAAACAATTTAGTTTTCCCTAAATATAACACAATTTTGCATAGAATTGGTTCTGATTTAAAGTTATTCGTCATGTGAACTTTTCCGATGGTTTCTAACTTCCTTTGATTGCAGTAAACAACACATTAATGTACTCGTGTTAACAAGTAAGCACATGTTATGATGTGGACATGTATGATTATGCCGCCCGGATTTTAGTACAAACTATATCTAGGAAGAAATTTCCACCTGTGTAAATTAACGTTTTAATTTCTAGCTAGATAGTCGTACTTTTGATATAGCTTATTATTCTATACTTTTATGATGTGTGATGAAATATTGAAATACACAATTTCTTTATGCTAGTATAAATGTAAGTCAGGTTTCAATGAGTGGATTGTGCGCGCGTGATGCATGGTATCTAGTTTCGAAAAGCGTGGCTCTCCTTTTAAAACTTTAATAATATCTTTTCTGCAATATGAGTGTTGGAAAGCTTAGTCTATATAGTTCTTAAAACTGCAAATAATAAACATTGTTAGCAAGTTAAATGCCAACTGTTGAGTATTGAATTCAGTTCTTTATTTTCACATTTTCTCGCCCTTGAAGTTTCAGTTCGGAAAACATGGCTTTTAATGTTTTATTATTGAAAATACGTTATGAAAATGTACATTTTTTAAAAGTCTATATGATCTTGTTTTCGTAAGTGTACATCTTTTAAAAATCGACAGAGTAAAACGTGATTTACAGCGGTCTAAAGTTGACACATTTTTTATTTCCTTTACACGCTATCGGTAATCGGCTTGTGTATTCGCTTTGAGCCCTCGCATGACGTCATCAAAGGGAGACAATTCAACTACTGTCTTAATTGAAAGGGTGTATAGTAACATAAATGAATTTAATAGCTTTGTCAGATTTAATGGTAGAGAAGTGGTTTGACCCTTATTTCAAAGCTAATGAACCCGAGTTTGTATTAGATGTGGAGAATTAATGTATGCTACATGAACTTGATGTCAATAACGTCATAGATGAAGATGTAGGTTTTCAATGATTTCAGGAAATTTTGCGATCCGGAATTATTCCCTGAAGATGACATTTAAATTTGCCCCCTGCACTCACCGGTCTGAAACCCTATGTAATTCTGATAATGGGAATGTCTGAAAGAAGGAGTGTTTTATACAAAATCAGTATATTTACTCGATTTGAAAACTAGAATACAATGAGAAATTGGAAGTATCAATGGGTAAAATGCAAGGCATTTATTGGTTTTTTACGACGTGATTTGCTGATGATTTTGGCAGTTTTTCAGAATTAAGGAAAACAATATCGTGTTACATTAGAAAATGATTTTTATGTCCTGAATAAAACTTACATGTATATGTTAATCAATGCCATATAACAACAAATGTTATCTTAAAACTGACAAAGTTATTATAGTTTTTTATGTTACCATATATTAATGATCACCCAGTAATATTTTTACGTTGTAGCCTTAGACTACTATCGTATTAATAAAACTTAATTAGTTGCGCTAGATATCAACCTGGATATGTTATAAGCTGTTATATATGTTGTTGCGAACGTTGTTCCCATTGCTTGCCGTCAGTGGTTAAATATTTAGTATACAGTGTACAAGAAAAACATGACATGCCTACAGTAAACATATGGAAATATAAAATATATAACGCTCATGTTGTGACTACTAGAGCGGAATAATTATGTAATATTTTCCAATATGTTTTTGCGGACAAACATAACACCCTTTAATAACATGACAGTAATGATATGATGCTAAAATGATGTTACAATCGACGTCAAACATGAACATGTAAGCATTTTATTTTTTTCTCCTGGTTTGCGCTGATATAGGAGAAAACACGAGAGTGCTTTGAAGCAAATGTAAGCTTAAATGATGAATTGTTTCATTGTTGCTAAGTTATTCGTGTTAATTACAATGTTTCTCTTTTGTAGATCACAGATCCTACGATGACCACTGAGGTTGGAAATATTGCCAAACAGTGGCGAGGTTGTTGTGTTGACGCACTTACTGATGCCGACCAACTTAAGTTGACATGTGAGTGGTATGATTGGGTCGGCACTGGGTGTTATAGAAATAATTATGAGTGCTTAATGTGTTTTCAAAATGGTGTCACTATTTCATTGAAGAACAAACAACTGTTCATTTGTATAAGTTAGAAAAGTAGTGTTAATTGTATGAATTACCAAGGGTTTTAGTTCAAACAATACAAAGGTTGTGATGGCAACATGGGTTTTAAATCAATGCCTGATTTAGATCCCTTTTTTAGCTTGAACTAATTTACAGTTATGTGTTATTCATAATTGACACTTAAACCAATTTATTGGTCAAAAATGCTAACTCTACGAGAATGCGTATGCTCTACATTTATTGGAGCTGCTAATTGTACCTGGAGTGCAGTTAATTACTGCAAATAATTATGGGGTGCATTTGAAATTTCACTATGGTATTCTATAAAAAGGCATTGCTGTGCACTGTTTTATAGTTCTTTTTATTATCAATAGGTTTATTCAAAATTATCAAATGACTAAATGGAAAGGAACTTCATAATTTGGCCCTAGTGAGGCATTATTGTCAATATGACCCCAAAATATGTATATTGTTGGTATATTTGGCACACTCATTTTCGTTTTTAGGCGTACAATCATATTTGCCCAATTATTTAGTTTTTAATCTAGTTAAACGTCATTAAACCTTATATATAACATGTTCAGATATTTAATGAAGTATTTTGGATTTAATATCCATTGATTTTACGCAAAACATTTTAATGCCTTTTAACACCCTTCCCCCATCCTTTACTTTTGAGCACATTTTTTCGACAACACAACTCGGGGCCTTCAGTACCTTTCACACAAACGTATTTTAGCTATAACTCACTCATTCTATTTTCTCAAATAGTCTAAGTTTAGATCTATTAATTGTTGTACACATTAATCATATATTTTCCATTCAAATATGTGCAATAATGCAAAGTTTGATTCTCAATAATTTCTGGAAATATTGCAGTACAGTGATATCTTCATAATAGTTTTAGATTTGGGCTTGGATATACAATCTGGAATAAGGAGAGACTCACCCCTTAGTGTAAACTTTATTAATGTTGTATGAATATAGTATGATGTAGTATATATTGCATGTTTCACTCAATTAAGATTTGATCAAAATACTCTTAAGACAACCATAAAACAAAGAAAGACATACCAAAGAGATAAATCAAATAGTACAAGTGTGTGCGTACAAAACATAATTAAAGTATACAGTCTGCCTTGTTGCAAACAGCATCAAAAGTGTCACTAGTGGGTTGAATCAGTTAAAAGGGTACAAACATGTACCATACTTCATACCTGCCGTATTGAAAGCCTTAGAAAGTCCTGCTTCAATTTACGAAATAAAGTTAAAACAATGCAACAAGGTTGACATATATAAGTTTGCTACTTTCGTTCTTTCAACCACCTGTTGCTTCTTCAGAATGACTTTGGTTAAAAGCAAACCAGAAAACAACTCAAAACAAATGTGTGACTCAAAATGAAGCATCGTCCATGCCTATGGTAATTTGATAGAAAAGTGCAATGCTGTAACTTTTGTGTTTGGCAAGATACTGTATGTACATCTTATATTTCAGTCCCAGCGGATATGACAATTGATCATAAAGTACTGATGTTGGGAGCCGTGTTCACCATAGTAAGTTCACATTTGTATCAGTATAAATTTTGTAATGTGATGGTTCGTACGTAACTGCCTGCTAAGCAGCTAGCACATAAGGTTAAGTACTATTTTGTCAGATTGTTATGTTGACGATGTGTGAGTTTGTTACAGATGCTTCATTCTTCCAGTATATTGACTCCCTCGAAAATATGTCTTAAATGGTTTGCTAATTGTTTTTCATGATGTATTCCAAAGACAAGTATTTAGATTAACAAACGCAATAGTGCAGCTGCCATAGTACTAGTATATATACCTTGATTGACACTCGGCATAGTTAATTCCAAACAAGATATGATGGTATCGGATAGACAGCACTCAACTTAACAAGCAAAGCACAGAAAACATTAATAACACAACATAACACATATACACTGAACAATTCCAACATATAAACCAACTAAATAATAATTAAAAGTCAAATTTCCCATTGTAAAAAATAGGATGACCTAGTCATTTAGGTCCTCCTTGTGCCAGGTTTATGCATGGTGATACTGCGTCGAATTTAAGAATTAAGTATGTATGTTTGAAACTTGTTTATAAGTGTAATGTTATAGTACAAATGGTAGAATGATATATGTACTCGTATAATCAATATTCTAATGTAATTGCAGGATTACCTGATGTTTGAAAAGCATTAAACGTCTTAGAATTCTCTGGCTGAAGACATACGACAACCGCCATAGGTTTGGGTGCCTGCTTGCATGAACATCTGAAACCTAATGATAAAGTTAATTCATCGATTATGTGTTATCGATAATTTATTATATTTAAATGTTAGAATATCAACAAAGTTGTGTAAATTTTCATAAAATTGAAGCTTTGTAACAAAATATTGCATTCCATTGATCATTGAAGCATTGATGAAACGTTATAGTAAGAAGTGTTAAAGTTCATGTGAATTTGTTTTGTTATATTTATATAATTGTGCCTTCCGTCAGCAATATATTGAAACGCATCTCACCATAAAACCCTGGGTGGATTTTGCCTAAGTCTAACGTGTATGATTGTGGGGTAAGTAACTTCCGTACACCATTCTGATATGCAGCACTAGTAGAACACAATCATTACTGTACAACATAAGGCAACACTCTTGTCTTGTATAAGGACATTCAATATGACCGCTTGTTGAAACTCAGTATTATGTTTTATGTTGAACATTTTAATGTCGTTCAGAGAGACGTGGATGTGTTCCTCTTACAATGTACTTCCATACTTATCTCAATCTTGTCCGCTTAATGAAGTATGATTGAGCTTGTGTCGTCAAATTTGGAACGTAAATAGATAGAACGGAAGATATTGTTTTCCTTCTCCAATTTAGGAGAGCATACTAGTATAACATGTAATGTATTGTGTAAGCGACATAGAAAGTGCCATGATATACATTGTTTTAATGTTTGTTTTGTTTATTGCATTTCATAATCATTAAAGTTTAAAAACAATAAGTTCTTATGTATTTTCTTACCGGATATTAAATTAGTCAAACCATTATAACTATGAATACGGCTTATCATATATATATATATATATATATATATATATATATAGTTTACTATACTATCCGTGTAAAGAAGTGAAGACACGCATCATATTGTATGGCGACGACTATTATAACATTAAACAGTCGGGCAGAAAAGAGGGAACAATACAAAAGGAACAGATCACGAAAAGAACACAATGTTTGCACAAAATACGTATCAGTTATATCATCGACATCATGTTCAGGGACTAACATGACAATAAAACAGAGACAATTGAATAGCAACGAAACACGACATAGTTCTTCCAGCCTCCACTGCAAATGAGTAGGAAATGTCTAGATATGTTTGATGTATTAGTAAATTAATTGAACTAGTAGTATTACATGTAATGCACCAGTCAATTGCACCCACAAGCCCAACCCCGGAGATGGGCGGAGAGTTTTACTCGTAGGTTGACCAAACCCCCGCCATTTCCCCGCCCTGCAGTTGATCTCCGGTAATACCGGTCCTTGACAACTTAATATTGTCGTTCGTAGAAAAAAACATTTCCCCGACACTGCGAGAGAAGCCGGAAGGTAAAAAAACGACCGTTTCGTCTATCCCCGGGCTTGGGCTGTGGATACAACTGACTGGTGAATTTAAACACCTAGAAACTTTAAAAACTGCATATAAGGCACAGGTCAACCTATTATCAGCAGCTTTTTAAACCAAACTTAAACTTAAAAAAGTTTTTTACAAAAGTAAATAATAAACCGTCACGAAGGCTTTGACCATTTCCCTTACGATCTTATTCTTCAATTTGACATTTCATCGAATTATGCACCGGTCAGTTGCATCCACGCCCCACCTCCAGTGATTGGCAGGGATTTTTACTTTTGGGAGATCAAAACCCAGTCACTCCCGCCAAGCCGGGAAACAGTAGCTGCTGATGGTAAACTGTTTGTATTTCCACGACCCCTGGCAAATAAGTATTGTAGGGTATTGGTTAATGGGAAAATCCCGAACATTTCCCCGACAGTGCGAGGAAATCCGGAATGTAAAAACACGACTGTTTCCCCGGCCATATCCACCGGCCATATCCACCGTCCACCCCCGGGTTGGGGGTCGTGGATGTAACTGACTGGTTCATTATAGTTCTATCTTAATCCGTATGATTAATCATTTTCACACAGAAATTGCCAAGCATATAGGATAAATAACGTAACAATTTATCTACACACTTTATGTAGAATTTAAATTCTGAATGGTGTGTACAGTCATGCTACATTGTACCGGACTTGAAGGGAGACAACCTTCTGTAGCCTCTTAATACGACACAGTTATTCATCCGTGTCAATAGTTAAAGCTAGTATTTCACATAGAATGTGAACACGCGCTGTTATACAATTTACAAGCGGGTATATAGAATGTTTTATCGACTTGTGAATACTGAATTATATAAAAGTGTACATGATTGGGTATACTGTATGATCGATATTGAATAGAGTCGTCTTGCTCTGCCTCTTATGTGGGACATTTGAATACAAATATGAAGTGAAGTGCTGGATGGTATAACACATAACTCTCAGGTACATTTCAAATGTCAACTATATTTGTTGTATAGGAATATCTAAATAAATACTCATTGCCCTGTCTGAACTAGATCTATCTAAAAGTGTCACAACTAGCGTGTAATGGATTAACAAGTTATGTTAAGTACGAGCGTACTCGGAGATTTATGTAATAGGTCACTGCCCTTAGTGTTTCAAACTAGTGTCATGCCCCGGGATTGTTGTGCCTCGTTTGATCGCCGTTTTGGTCATGAGTTTGTGTGGACATTGCTCAGGGTAGTTGTGTTGTGGTGTTTACGTGTCGGATTTTCTCATACCTTTTTTACACTTTCCAAATTGATCAATTGTCAAACCTAAAATGCTTTATACTGTTACCTTATGTTTTAGTAATTATTTACTTAGTAACTTTTAACTAATTAATTAAATATCCTCATTACGTTGGTAAAACAGTATCCTGACGATTTAATTATGGAAATAATTCATATTTGTCAGATCAATCCGACGACTGTTTTGATTTTTTTGAAATCACATAAACTTTTCCAAGGACGTCATCAGTTGCACGTGTCTGAGATAAAGTGACATCATTTTTATGTTATGTAAAAGCCTTATAGATCTAGAATATACATACATAATTTATTGTAAGACATTTACAGGTAAATAGACAGATTTTTGTACTGCCTAATTGGTGCAGACACGATGGCTGTTGTAACCCAACCGGCACCAAGTAAGTGTATTTATTATGCATGTAATTATTCTACTCCAGTTATGTATAGATCTCTGTGCCTGAGTATAGCTATCTAATTTTATGTCTCCTTGATTAAGCTTCACCTCCGGATCGTTATTTCATATCCATTATTCATATGATAAGCTATTATTACATAAGGATATAGTCTAAATAATGTACCAATCAGTTTCTTTCACTGCCAAGATCCCCGGGGATAGGCGATGGAGAGCCGGGGAAACGGTTGTGATTTCGCCCCCAAGCTTCAACTGCCATGCAAGGGAAATGTTGGGATTTTTTACTCCGAACCAATACCCCCGAATAATATTTAGTTGTCAGGGGCAGGACAAATACCAGCGATGTTACTATCAGCTGTCCCCGCAGGGGGCGGAGGTTTGACATCGCAAAAGTAAAAGACTCGGCCCATCGCCGTAGATGCAACTGACCGGTGCATCAATAAATCTATTATAGCTCATACGCTTTTTACATTTAGTCTTATTCATGTGCCGCATGCAATTTGTGCACGGTGTGTATATCGTTTTCGATCAATATGTTCAACTTAGTTGTCTTAAATTAATGTTTAAATAAGGTCTAATAAAATCTATGTTAACCCTGTCATACCAACATGTTATATATCTTTTGGGCATTTGGGAGTATATCTAGCATTCGGGCATACTTATGAGATGAACGCTTTCTACGGATGTATACTATATATCGCATAACTTCATTATAAACTTGATGAATAGCTAAACAGTGGGTCTTATTAAACATACTGTAAATACTCATAAGCAATACTCAGGTCAATGGGGTACAACACGACGAACAAAATCTCGAAAACAGCCTTATAAAGAAGATAAATCGTCACTTACGTATGATCTCAAACTAGTTTACTGGTTGGATAAAACCACACGTGCTTTGTTATTTATTTGGACCTAAACACCTCATCCTGTCATGTTTTGACATATCACAGGGTCTATCCATGTCTAGTAACTGTATTTTTATTATTAAGTCAAATGCAACGTTTCGACATATCATGCACTTAAATGCATGCACTTGACTTGTACAGATGTACTATACTCAATATTCAATTTGCTAGAAAAGGTATTCGAATGTGCCTTATTGTATTGTTTTGTACAACTTTAGTGCAGCTGTATGACCAAGGACAGTCACAACTACCAGCAAGTATTCAACATTTAGCTGGATTGGGTGAAATTATCGTCAAACAGAAGATAGAGGCAATGGAAGGTGAGGGTTAAACATTAAAAACTCACCTTAAATTCAAAGACTCATAACGTAGTTCACTTGTTTGTTCCTTTTGTGCGTCACTGTTTCTGTTAGAGACTGCCTTTGCTGTTCGATTCGAAATCATCTGGATGACAACTTCTAAGATGACAAATGTTGATGCACGCCATAATGGCCGGACGATGTTTTCATTTGATTTTTCGCAAAGAATAAGCAACAGTATTGGAGCTCAGATTGGGAAAAGGTCGTGGTAACTATGTAGACAGCTACCAGAACTATATGTGTATAATAAAATATTTTGGTTTCTTAACATCGATCAGTATCAGGTAATCATCAGGTTATCATCAGTATTTGAACTATCTGGTAAAATTTGGCTTCGCGATTATCTGTTTAATAGTTTTATTTGTTTACGTTCTTTATGCAACAAGGTGTGGGATTTAATAAATATTACCATTCTTAGTTCTCATTGTGTCATGCGGTCTTTTCGTCTGTCTATCTACGATTCCCGTGTAAAACACAATTGATTATATTCGACAAGTATTCATCCATGTTTTTACCTTTCTTTATATTGACCTCAAATCTATTCCTCGTAACGCCAACGTTCTATTAAAACGTTCATTTCATTATTGCGAATTTGCATTGCAGTAATAACAGGCTTTGAAACACGAAACAGATATGCCATCATGAACAAGGACTTTCAACAAATTTTCTTTGCACAAGAACGTAAGCAATATATTTATTATTTTACCTATGTTTGTGCAATTTATAGTGCCTGACTTGAATGATATTGTTGTTATGGTATTCATGATACTTGCCGGTATTTTGCTAGTTATTGGAATGTTTGCAGCTTGTGTAGATCGATGCGTGGTGCAAGATTTTAAGGATAACTCTGTTTTAGGTGATAAATCCTAGAAAACAGTTAGTTAAACGGGAAATGTTTGAGAAGTTACTTAAACTAGGTCCCCTTATCATATAATCGCATACTTGTGCAATTTTCTACATCGCATTAGTGGACGATATTAAACGTTTGTGCTTCCGACGGCATTTACTTTTCACTGAATCTAATAAAAATGTCATAAAAAAGACAGTTGCTTGAACATACTGTTCGGGTTCTATTGTAATATCTATCATAAACATTAGTTCACTATTTTCCAGATTCCAGTGCTTGCGACAGAACTTTGAACGCTGCTGGGCGTGGTTTTGAAATACACGTGACAGACAACGAAAGCCGTGTGAGTTTTCATTCATATACGACCAAACACGTTCGTAAAGCAAATCCACTTTAGCAGCTAAAAGTGATAAATATCGACAGACTATCTCTTGTATTATCAGAAGAGTCTCGTGCGAGATGAGATTCAATAATAATTTGTTTCGGTGTTTCATTTTTCAACCAATCACTTTGCAGGGGTTAGACAATGTATAAATGATCACCCGATCAACACAGTTTGAATAATTTCCGTTGGTGCTGTTTCTAAGTGTTCGAATATTTTAAACTTACCTCCCTCCCTGTCTGTCTCGCTCTCCAATTTTAGTTTTCAAATTCTATATTGGTTTTATAACTACAAAGTACAATTGCCTGGTGTCAACTTCTAACGTACAGTCATTACATAATAACTAACTTTATTACAAGCACATGTTGAGAAAGTTGTACATGTACGGATGAATACAAAATACAGAAAAGTTTATTCGGCTGAAGCATAATTCATCTTATCACTGTGAAACAACATACAATAAATATTTCCATACATGCATACATACACAAATCACTTTACAATTATCAAGTATACATGTAAAATCAATAAATGAAACAATTTGTCTAGGGACAATACATCTTTTCAACTGACATTAAATATGCAAGTATCATGGTATTATATGAACACAACATTGAATCAATATATAATCCAGCGTCGTATATGAAGGGCTTTATTGATAAATGTACCATGTTTGTTAAATTCCTATATTGGTTGAGGATAATACTAGTAGCTGTATCAATTTAAACATGTTAGGATTTCTCCGAAAGTATACTTGTATGTATACGTTTCCAATGTCCATATACACCAGACATATAATGATGAGATGATACTCATTTTCATTGTCATTTTTGTTACATAAAGCACATTTCCGCTCTTCTCTAGGTATATTATTCGTATTAACCGTATTCTCGCTATTGCAGAACGTATTTTAATATTTGTTATTCTATTCAAAGTTTCTGATAGTTCAAAATTGTATTTTATATTACTAATATTTACTATATAACACAAGAGTTCTACCATTTCTAACCAGTCCGTTCCATTGTGAAACATAAATGTATTTGAATCTGGTCATTAGTACATTAATGAACCAATTAGTACACTGAGCGGCAATGAAAACGCAACAATTTTTAAACTTGAATATTTTCGTAATCCGTTAACTTATAAACTTGAAATTTTGTATGCTCACTTCAATCTGTATTATCTACAGAATTCAGCTTTTTCTATGAAAATACATTTAAGAATCACTCGTCCAGAGCGGATTAGCCTTAAGCTGCATTTTCCCGCGTGCTGATGGGTGGCTAGCGATTTGCTCGTATATTGTGAAAGCATTTTGAAGAATATGGATGGATGAGTCGGAAAAACAAAATAACTAGTAGAAAACATGGTGCATATGTCAACAAAAGACTCCGAAAGATCGGTCGTTATGCTCAAGTGTGGGGTATACGTACTAAAAATAAAAGTTTCGTTGATTTAAAGCCCCGAAGTCATCATTTCATTCACTTAACACAAGTTTGAATACATATACACCTGTTAAGAAAGATCAAAATGCATTAGAAATCATAGGATGTAGGTTAAACGTGAAAGTCAAGGGCGATAACTTTTGGATAATTATCCTCTCTTTTTAAGATTAATCACCAAACGTTTACACTAAATTGTATTACCGGATATTACTGAACTAGTCTACATGCCCAAGTTGTGATGTTCATTAATATTTAGACGTAAATTGCGTTTTGAAAACCAAGCACGCAATTCAAAAGCACATTTTTAGCCATTGAGTGCAATAATCAGCCTTAAAAGAATACCTATAGCGTACATGCAATTTATTTCCTGTAACAAATGGTGGTACTTTCACCATCCTTGAGACAAATATAATACAATTACATTAATCTCAAAACGAGCAGTTTCGAATATGCGTTTAGAGCCGCTAAATTTGAAGCAGTGTTATACAAAAACCGGCTAGTAAATCATTTACTCAATTTATTACTCCACGATTATCTCCCTTTGACCATAGAAAATACACCATGGCCCTAATAGAGCAAGCTTTACTATTTTAGTCGTAGTGCGTGAAATAGTGCACAGGCCCCTTAAAAGTACCTGAACTTCACATAGCACTTCTGCAACAACGAAACAGCATCCCGCTAGCATTCCATGAACGTTTCATACGATTAATACGTCGTAGGTGCACAGGATGTATCGCTCTAGACGGTGGTTTTAAAAGATTTAGAAGTGCGACTTTTTGTTTTATACTGACCCCAAAAAAACTGGAACAAAACTATGATGCTAAAAAACCTTTTCTGATTCGAAGTGATATTCATGTGTCACTTGCATATATCTATTCTATGACAAAATTTCGTGATGCTTACACACTTATTAAATGTGTTATGATATACAATGTAAGTGTTGCGTTTTCATTGCCGCTCAGTGTACTTTACTAGAACAGTAAATATCTTAGTCTGTTTTATGATGACCGAAATGCTTCAAGTCCAACCATGTGAGAAACCGATGACACAGAGGTCATCAAGGGCATTTCTTTCATGTGCGCCATTTTAAAGAATTAGAACAATGTCCCTATAACTATTGAAGCAGCCGTACTGTGTGTACATAGAGGTTATATCACGAGTTTTAAACCGATATAAATTTATATTAAACGAGTTTTGGAAACTTTATTAAGCGAGTCTTTGGCGAGCTTAATTATATTTCCTAACGAGTTTAATATAAATTTATCAATTGACAACGAGTGATAGATCCTCTTTATGATAATATGCGAGTATAATGTAATATGTTTGGTACTTAACTAAAAAAAGGCCGGGAATAAAATGAGTTATTACAATCAGCTAGTTAGATGAATGATATTGTATTATTTAACAACTATAACAGGGGTAATTGTATATATTTAACCAACACCCATTTGCCTAGTCTTCTGATTGTAATGATCATTTGTACAAACAAACAATACAAATTTGTTCTTGCAAATATTTCTACAAAAACGCTTCAGTTATACAAACTCAGATAAACGTTCATGTATGGGCCACAGTCTATATTTTCAACAGTCACTGGTGTGTGACATAATGTACAGTTATACTTGACCAAATTATTGACCTTTGCTATTGCGGTCACTTCAATCATCAATACATCATTTTCCTGTTTTAGATATAACATTTTGCATCAGGCGTATATGCAAAATATACTTTTATGTTGAATAAAAATTATGTTTGATTGTATGAGTGTTGGTAATGGTGTTGTACGAAGACATACCCATTTTTTCTAATCGATATTGTACTTTTTAAATATATTTATGGATTGTGGGGTCCAGCTTATTCGCTAACGCGATATATAAGATATAAGTTTTCGCTATACTAACCTGGATACCAGGACATTCATGTCATATGACATTACAATATTCTGTTTTATATTTTGGATTTGTTCACATTCAAAATATTTGATCTGAAGACTGGTGTTCTCACTGACTTAAACGTCTCCTTCTTGTAGAACATTATGCGATTTCGTCGAGACTTTAAGTGGTGTACAGGATGTTGCTGGTGTGGAGAAGGATGTTGTAACATGGTGATCTATATTGAACATCCATTTGGTAAAACGATTGGCAAGGTTTCTTTAGGGTAGGTGTATACATTGTATACTCGTATTGTATAATGGATGTTCGAGATGTACCAATATATACTGAGTACATCTAGAAACGCAACACTGGGGTTACTGTCAACTCTTTTTCAACCTTTTTATGATTGACAACCAATCTACATTCACTTGATGATATTGTATTCTATGAACAATGCAACTGTTACATTGTTTAAACAAAGTGCTATCGATGCGATTGAACAGTGCTTGTGTGTATAGTGCGGCATAAAAGTAACGAAACACAAATTGGTAAAATCCTATTTTTTCAGAATCCTTGTTCTAAGTGAAACGTTCAAATATTGATTAATTATTGATTGATTACATATCCATGACGTTCAACAAGTTGTTTAGCAGTGTATCAATTCGTTGTGAACTTTGCCTAGAGATGGTAAATGCGAAGTTATTGGTCCTGTCGGAGAGTTATTTCACATGGATGACCTAGACATGAGAGGATGTAAACGGTGCCAAAGTGTTAGTAAAGTGTTTCCAGATGAAACATTTTCGGTTAATGACAATTTCGCAAAAGTGGAACCTCCAATTTGACGTCCCCGTCATAGGCATCCGAATCGCGTGTTTTCGCCCATGTTCTGACCCTCCTGGCATTTTTATTCCGAAGCCTAGAACTTTTCTTTTGTGATTTTCTTTCCATTGGCAAACCTTATAAAGGATTCAAACCAATTTACACGAAAATTGATCATGCGTGAATGGTGCACGTGGTATTTGTGCGTTTTGTGATTTTCTTGACGCACGGGAGTTACGTAACCCGATCGATAAAATTTAGACAATAGCCAAGTTTCTACGCGATTATACAATAGTATTACACAAAATTAAAAAATGTATGAACAATGGCAGTAAGAAAACTTCAAGGATGAAAACGTTGCGTTTCTAGATGTACTGAGCATATATACATGAAAAATACAAGAGTGTTAACAGAATTTTGAAATAGTCAATACATTTAAGAGAATGACTCGAATCTACGTTCCGCCGTATAATGTTTATTACTTGTATGGAGATATGTGTGTTTTCTTTCATGAATAGCATGTTCGTCAGTTGATCAAAACGTGTACGAGTATACACATTTATGAGCTTCAATGGCATGTAATTAGAAGATTGAAGACGAAGTTGTCAATGCATCTTCATGATTTACTCTGTTAATAATAAACATGTTTTAGTTACAAATGATTATATAAAATGCTTATACATAAATTCTGATTTATTAAAGTAATAGCATGTAAATAAGAAACTATTTTTCTTAAGTCTGATCAAACCGCGACTAAGTGGCGCATGATAGTGTTGTTCACAACCATGCCTTGGGACTTTCAATTGATAAGAATTATGTTTCCAGTAATGCCAAGTGTCACCATAATCTAAGGATATACGATGAAACTGACAACCTCGTGTATAAAATCTGGACCTCGTGCTGCCCTTGTCAAGATGTATGCTGTCCTGAAGATATTAACATGCCAGTAAGTTTTAACCATAGACACGTTCTATAACCACAAAGAAAAGACTATCACGCATGGATTAATCATTTGCGGAAATTGATACTTTTTAATAAGCTCATCATAAGTTTTTAACTTATTAGATTATTTACGTATACCACTAATGCACCAGTCAGTTGCATCCACGACCCCCACCCGAGGTGATGGACCGGATTTTTTACTATTGGGTTGTCAAACCCCCCACCTTGCCACGGCCTATGGTAAAACCTTCAGTATTTCCCCGGTGGTTGACAACTAAATATTGTCCCCGGGGTATTGGTTCGGAGAAAAATTCCAACATTTCCCGAAAGTGCGGGAAGCTAGAAGGTATAAACACGGCCGTTTCCCCGGCTATCCCCGGTCCATCCCCGGGGGTGGGGGCGTGGATGCAACTGGCTGGCGCATAATACCCGTTATAAATACCAGATTTTTCAATTATTTACTGCATTTATGTTGTCGACTTAGACTACTTTCTTGTTAATAACACTATCTCAGTTGCTCTTAATATCCACCTGGATGTGTTTTGAGTCGTTATATGCTTAGTACATCTAGAAACGCAACGTTTTCATCCTATATTTTTTCTTACTTCCATTGTTCATGCATTTTATATTTTTGTTTAATAATATTGTATAATCGCGTAGAAACTTGGCTATTGTCAATATTTTATCGATCGGGTTACCTGACTGCCGTGCGTCAAGAAAAACAAAAAACGCACGAATTTCACGCGCATCATTGCCGCATGATAAATTTTGGTGTAAATTGTTTCGAATCCTTTGTTAGGTTTGCCAATGGAAAGAAAATCACAAAAGAAAAGTTCAAGGCTTTGGAATAAAAATGCTAGGATAGTCCGAACATGGGTAAAATCAGGCGTTTCGGATACATTATGACGGGGACGTCAAATGGGAGGTTTCACTTCTGCTAAATTATCATGAAACCGCAATGTTTCATCTGGAGACACCCTACTAGCACTTTAGCATCTTTTACAACAACCCGTGTCCAGGTCATTTGTGTAAAATAACTCTCCGACTGCACCAATAACGCCATATGTGCCATCTCTAAGCAAAGTTCACAACTGATTTATCTACTTCTAAACAACTTGTTAGACGTCAAGAATATGTAATCAATCAATAATTTATCAATATTTGAACTTTTCACTTAAGTACAACGATTCTGAAATCTTAACCTTTCTAGCAATTTGTGTTTCACTTTTTATCCGCACTATACGCACAGGCACTGTTCAATCGCATCGATAGAAGTTGTTACAGTTGCATTGTTCATGGAATAAAATATCATCAAGTAAATACAGTTTGGTTGTCAATCATAAAAACTTTCAAAAAGTGTTGACAGTAACCCCAGTGTTGCGTTTCTAGATGTACTCAGTATATATGTTTTTCGAACGTTATTCCCATTGCTTGCCTGTAGTTGTTTTTTAACATTTAGTATGCAATATACAAGGTGAAGATGAAACGTCTACAGTAAACATATGGTAATATAAAATACAAAACGCTCACGTTGCGACTACTAGGACGGGATAATTGTGTAATATTTCCAATATGTTTTTGCTGACAAACAGAACATCTTTCATTACCAAGTATAACATATCCATAATAATATGATGTTAACATGAAGCTTGCAATTGTCATCAAACATGAACATGTAACCGTTTTATTTTCTCCTGGTTTGCACTGAAATAGGAGATAGCACGAGAGTGCTTGTAAGCAATTGTAAGCCTAAAGTATGCATTATTTCATTACTGCTAAGTTATTCTTAGTAATTACTGTAATTACTGTAATTATTGTAGATCACAGATCCTACGATGACCACTGAGGTTGGAAATATTGCCAAACAGTGGCGAGGTTGTTGTGCTGATGCTCTTACTGATGCGGACCAACTTAAGTTGACATGTGAGTGATATGCTTGGGTCGGCACTGGGTGTTAAAATATTTTAAAAATTATTGAGGGTGTTACAGGTGTTTTCAAGTTGGTGTTACTATTTCATTTAAAACAAAACTGTTCATTTGTATAAGTTATGTATGTAATGCTCATCGAATAAATAACCAATTGCTTTTAGTTCAGACAATACAATGGTTGTCATGACAACAGGAGTTTTAACCCACAAGTCGTAAAACATTTCATATAATACCCGATTATCCTTCATTTATCTTGAAATTATTTAGAGAAATATGAAGTCCATAATTGGCACTTAAACAAATTTATTGATAAAAAATGCAACCGCAACGAGAAGGTGTATGTTCTAAATTAAAAGGAGCTGCAAAATTTAAAAAAAACTGCCACCAAATATGGGATTGCCTTTGAAAATCCACTTTATAAATTAAAGAATAAATAAAAAGGCTTTGTTTGGCACTGTTTTGTAGTTCTTTTTATTCTCAAGAGGTGTATTCAAAATAAGCAAATTATTAAATTGAACTTCGTTCTCTTCAACCACCTGTTGCTGCTTCAGACTGACTTTGGTAAGAAGCAAACCAGAAAACAAATATTTACAAATGTGTGAATCAAACTAAAGCATCGTCTATGCCTATGGTAATTTGATAGAAAAGTGCAATACAATAACTCTTGTGTTTGCCAAGATACTGTATGTAAATCTAGCGGGTTTATATTTCAGTCCCAGCAGACATGACAATTGATCATAAAGTACTGATGTTGGGAGCTGTGTTCACCATAGTAAGTTCAGATTTGTATCAGTATAAATTTCGTAATGTGATGGTTACTTGTAACTGCCTGCTAAGCAGATAGCACATAAGGTTAAGTACTATATTGTTAGATTGTAAATTGACGATGTGTGAGTTTGTTACAAATGCTTCGTTTTTCCAGTATATTGACTTTATTATTCCCTAGTAAATATGGTTTAAATGGTTTGCCAATTGTATTTCATGATGTATTCCAAAGACAAGTAGTTATATCAACAAACGCAATAGTGTAGCTGCCATAGTACTGGTATATCTACCTTTATTGACACTCAGCATAGCTACTTCCAAACAAAGATATGAGGAAATCGAACAGACATCACTCAGCTTAACCAGCCGAACACATAAAGCAGTTATAACACAACATAACGTAGCAATGCCTTAACATAGCCCAACGAAATAATGCGAAGTACAAAGTCCCATTGTAAAAAGCATGATGAACTAGTCACCAAGTTCCCTGGTGCCAGGTTTCATGCATGTTGATACTGCGTCGAATTTAGGAATTTAGTATGTATGTTTGAAACTTATTTATAAGGGTAATGCTATACTACTAATGCATGTCAAATCATATATTAATTCGTATAATCATTCTTCCATTGTGTTTGTAGGATTACCTCATGTTTGAAAAGCATTAAACGTCTTTGAATTCTCTGGTTGGTACACGATGGCTGAAGACATACGACAACCGCCATGGATTTGAGTGCCTGCTGCTTTCTTGAACATCTGAAAACTAATGATAAAGTTAATTCATCGATTATGTGCAATGTTCGACAATTTATTATATTTTAATGTTTATGCAATAAGGCATTAGGCAACACGACTGCTTGATGAAAATCAACATGTTTTATGTTGAACATTTAAATGTCGTTCCGAAAGACGTGGATGTGTTCCTCTTTTGATGCACTTCCATACTTATCCCAATCCAGACTGCTTAGTGAATTTTGATTGAGCTTGTGTCGTAAATTTTGGAACGTAAATAGATAGATAGGCAGGTATTTTATTCATCCACCAATTAAGGAGAGCACGTTATTTGTAAGGTATTGCGTAAGCGACATAGAAAGTGCCATATTATACATTGTTTTAACTTTTTTGTTTTTTGTTTTGTATTTCATAGTCATTAAACAATATGTTTACTCGATATGTATTTATATACGCAGTTGTATCAAGCAGATAGTACCTTATCATATAAATTCATGAATATTATACTATGTGTACAAAGATGTAAAAACATTCAAAAT
Source organism: Spisula subtruncata (assembly GCA_963678985.1). Lineage (NCBI taxonomy): Eukaryota > Metazoa > Mollusca > Bivalvia > Venerida > Mactridae > Spisula > Spisula subtruncata. The sequence goes on from OY787665.1 coordinate 28,137,433, forward strand.
TGTATGCTGGCGACTGTTAAAAATACACAACAATCGACACAAAATTAGGGAACAACACAGAAGGAAAAGATCACGAACGGAACAAAAATAGTACTCACATAATACACATCAGTGATATCATCGGCATCTAGTTCAGGGACAATAAAACTGAAAATTGAATAACAATGAGACATGAAACCACACAGTGATAGTCTGGTACCTCTGTCTGTCAAACAAAACTTGAGTAAGAGCCTGCGGGTAGGAATCAATTAATGGGCACACTTTACAACGGCAAAAAACACAACAATTAAAGCTACGGTATACATGTAATTTTGAAATAACGCATTCTCACATGACACAAACTCCTCGGTATTCTTCAATTATTGGTGAACATTTATCCACAAAATTAAGAAATATACTGGATACGAAGGGCAACAACCATTCATTTACTGAATTCATCACAATGCACTAAATACGTGTACGATCAAATTATTCACATATTCCATCAATAAAGTTACATTTCGCTAGCTTAGAACCAGAAAGTCGTAACTACCCAATCGATATATTGGAAAACAATAGAAACCTGTCTGTAATTTACTTTTTACCTATGGGAAATCACGTTTTTAAAACTTCATTTTGGTCAACATGACAATTTCAGATTTTCATGAAAATAGGCTCATGAGAAGCGACTTATGAAGCAGATTTCAAATATGTATGAGTCTTATAAGGCCGTAAGTAGGAGTTACGACCTTCTGGTTCTAAGCCATCGATTTATTCATGAACTAGAAGCTGACATGTTATGTAACTGCGCGTTGTTTTTGTTCAATATGATATCAAGGCGGCTAGTATAAAACGGTTTATATATAGACTAGTGATGTACTTTAGATGAGTGGAAGACATGGTATAATCAATAGTGGAGACAGGTATATAACATCCCTTATTTCTATCTTTCGCGACAATGTCACCAGTGTTGGGTGTGGTCACGGATATCTTGCAGATGTAGTGGAGAGTTATATCCTCAACGGATGCTTTTTACTGGTAAATCTACACGTCGACAGTAAGGAAATAATTATTTTGTGCATTTATGAACGTTTTGCCAATTAAGAGTTGTTAAATGCGTGCTATTGGGTTTAATTTAATTCATATAGTTGAGTTAACTATTTGCTACTATTATTTGATACAATCTATTTTTATTTATCTATAAACACTTGATTTAAAGGTCAGTTCAGCTTATTATTTATAGCATTAATAATTATATGGTGACATGTGTTTTCTTGAGTGGATACCGTTTTACGCTATTAAAGTTAAACATAATCATTAACATGTTATTATCACCTGACACATTATCGATTCGTTCCTTCTAAAATACAACATTCGAAAATCAAAGTACATAAACTGGGTTTTTGCTGATAATGTATTTAGGTCAGAACTTGAACACTTATATTCAACAAGTTGTATACAAGTGTTAACGTTTTATTTTATCTACAATATTCGTCACTGCGCAACCAAGCAGTACGAGTGTATATTTACACCAGCCAGCTTCAGTCGGGTATTGTACTCGAATGTCATGCTTAATTAACGGACATAACTACGGAATCCGGTAAGTGCCAAAAAATTATCGTGCCTCGTATCAAGACGGCGAGGAGCGAGAATTGCGCGACACACGAAGTGACACGCGACAATCGGGCGACACACGAAGCGATGAGCGATATTCAAACACGAGATCTCGATCTGTCGCAGTATAAAAATCCGCGAGATTTCGCGGTAGACTATCGCACCTCGCTTCGTATGTCGCGCTATTCTCGCATGCCGCTTCGTGTCTCGCGCTGAAATATCTCGTCTCGCTTTGTGTGTCGCGCCGTTCTCGTGTCTCGCGTTCCTAGGCCGAGACACGAGATGCGAAGCGAGACACGAAGCGACACACGAGCATCAGGCGACACACGAAGCGAGGCACGATATTACATCGCTCCATTGTCGCAGTCGCATTAAATTGTCAAACCGCGAGACACGACACACGGAGCGAGGCAAGAGAATCGCGCGACACGAGAAGCGAGGCGAACATTATGCGAAAATCGAGCGACACACGAAGCGAGGTACGATATTCTACCGCGAAATTCCGTGGTTTTAGATACTGAGACAGAGCAAGATATCGTGTTTGAATATCGCGCCTTGCTTCGTATATTGCCCGATTGTCGCGTGTCGTTTCGTGTGTCGCGCAATTCTCGCCCCTCGCCCGCTTGATGCGAGGCACGATAATTCATATGGCACTAAACGGATTCCGTACATTACAGTTCAGCGGGGTACTGTTTTATTCTTTTTAACTCTTCGACTGTGACAATTTCTGGTAAAGCTATGCATAATATAAATAGTAAATTAATTCAATTAATGAATTAAATTTAAGATTTGTCCCCAATTTGTAGATGCAAAATGTTGAGCGCAGGTTTAGGATTTCCGTAAGAACTTATAAAAAAGTACCCCGGGTAACTGTATATTATCTGATAACGTTACTCCGAACAAGTGCTCGTTCATGTCTGACAGGTCTCAGTTTAATAATGTGATTTACTTATACTGCAATTGATAGAAAATAACAAAATACAAATATTGTCTTAATAGAGATCGACGTTCGTATTTTTTCTGTATCAATTATATAGTTTTCAGTCATGTTTGCAGTCCATGCATTCTGTTATAATGTTATCTAACACAGAGTAGTGTTAGCATGCTTGAAAATTAAATAGTAGAAAAGCGGTAAAATAATGTTTTGCTGAAAAATAGGTATCGGTCTAAAATGCATCCTTGAGAAGTCTAACAAAATGGTAGCATTTGGACCTCTGACAGAGTATATGGCATTCATGTTTTACACAAACTATAAGAATATCCTAGTACTACTCTTAATGGTATGTATTAAGCATAGTTCAAATTTGTAGGTGAATACAAAGATAAGACTCACATACAGACACAATGGCAGTTGTTACCCAGCCACAGAAAGGTAAAATGGTTTCTTATATGATTCAAAATTCAACGCTATATCATTTAGTGAAATAACAAAGAAGTTTATCATCACCGAATTGCCATGATAAATCTGTCATTTATTGTAAAACCATGTAAAGAGGTATGTAGAAATATAGACGAAATACTTTTAGACTAGTGGAAAACAAACTATTAAACTTATAGTACGCTGAAGTCAAATTGTTTGTGTTACACGTATAACAGACGTTTACTCGGTCAATTTAGCTATCAAACTCACCTAAAATATGTATCTTGTAGATATTATTTTCAAGTCAAGTGAAAAGGTACAATGCTTTAAATATGTTTTCAATTTGCTCCTCTTATCTCCAGCACACGATCAAAATAATACAATCTCATATAGTGTTCGACCTAAAATGTATTAACTAATCAATGCTTATGTTTGAACTCAGAAACTGAAATTTCAATTTTGTTAGACCTTGCCATATTGAAACGCGTCTCGCAGTGGTAAACTTATGTTTTGTATTTCAGTGGAGCTTGAGGACCAGAGCCAGCCTCAGTTACCGGCAAGTCTTGTACATCTAGCTGGATTGGGCGAACTTATTGTGAAACAGAAGATGGAAGCAATCGAAAGTAAGGGTTCAAATAGAATAACAAGCTTAGTTATTGGTCATATCAAAGTTAAAGAAAGAAAACTCAATTTGAATATAGTATGTAAATATCTGAACAATAATTGCATGTATTAGCTAATTAAATTAACATAGTTAACATAGTCCAATCGCTTTAAGATGACATTACTATTATATATTGCACTATTATATTACTTATTATTGAATTGTTTAGTTTTTTTTCCTTTTGCCATTTTTAATGTGACTGTTGTTGTATATATTATGTAAATGTGTTGAATTTCAGAGGCTCGTAGGGAAGATTGGGCAAATGCCTAACTACGTTGCCTCTATAAATAAAGTCTTTATTATTATTATTATTATTATTATTTCATGACCTCCTGTCTGATTACTTTTGACATAAATGCTGATATACAGATGAAGAAAGTTTGAAAATATTGAATCGCCTTCTATTGTCATCCAACAACCGAAAGTGTAGCGGACCTAAACACACAGACATCCTTACATCTATCGAAAATAGTTCGACGACATTCACGCAACTCGGAACATGAAATGTTCAAAATATTACATATTTCAGTAATTTTAATATTTGATAAAATACATCAGTATATTTACAAGCGTACTTTTTACGAAAACAGCTTTTAAACACTACAAATATGTTGTACATTTTGAGCGGTCACAATTCAAGACGAAGTTAGCATATGAAACACAATGGAAGTAACTCCGTTTTGACTTGATAAAGTGTAGGCCAAAATCTTGTCAAGAGAAGAGTTTCTGAGTAAAAGTGGCCGTAGAATACGGCTTTTTAAAGGATTTGTTTTATTGTACGTATCATTCCAATGGACTCGATGTGCATCGCATTTGAGTAGCAAAGTTTTTGTGTTTACGTTTTGACGCACGCGCTAATGAACATTTGAATCACTGAATCACAATGTTTGCAGTGCGTGAATTGAAGCTCCGCTCCCAGTACTATATAATTCTATTTGAAGGCGGAGTTTATTTTCTCTGGTACTATTTACCGCGTATTGAATTTGTAAAACATAGTACGATACGGAGAAAGATAAACCAAACTTTAATTGCGATTTAAAATATGTTGAAATAAATTATGTCAAATATGTTGAATTTTGTTTCATGAATCTTAACTTAGTATTGAATATATGGTTAATTTATTGATGGTTAATATGAAAGTTAAATGAATTGACGTGTTTGAAATGATGATCAAATGATGATAAAAAGAGTGTAAATGTTCAAATTATTAGCAGACTTTAAAAAAGGGAAACAATATACCGATAGTCTCCCTTTATTAGATTCATGATGTATTTGTTGCTACTAAAACATCTTCGAGCATATACGATTTTCGGACTTGAAAAAAATACTTAATTTAATTTAATAATTTATCATTATGCATAACACCTCCACGCCTGAATATTTCCATTTGCATGTTAGATTTGTGAAACCAGATAAGATTCATGTTAAATTCATGAAAAAAGTAGATTTTGCTTTTCAGTAATAGCGGTTGTGATATTGCAATGGAATTTGTAAAAAATCACATATGCTTTGCCTATAGAATGAGATAAAAAATATTGTCAAAAAAACATGACAAAAAACCAATCAAACAAATAAATACTAATTTTGTGCCAACCCTCGATTGTAAGGGAGATCCATGAGCAAGATAGGCTGATTGGGCTGGTTTAAAAAGCGTTATGAACTCAAGATGTTTCGTGACAATTATGCCAACTCAGCCAAAACTGACCCAAATGCATCATAGAACAACCTAAAGGCAGAAATAGACAGGCTATCAACCCTACACATCTCCATCAGGTCATGCACTGGAGTATCGCCTTCCATCAGTACTTTCAGTACTTTGATTATATTTTGTATTGCAGTCATGACTGGTTTTGAAACAAGAAACAGATATGCCATCTTGAAGAAGGACCATCAGCAGATTTTCTTTGCACAAGAAAGTAAGCTATATACGCTCATATTTGTTTCGCTACTGTTGTCTGTGGAATGTATGACAAGAAAATAGTTTTACTAGAAGTGCATAACTGTCACGAAGATCACTTCGGAATTCGATTAAAACATGTAGACTTTTATTGACACATCGTATTACAATATCAATTAATATACCGTAAACTTTCGATATCTTAATTTTCAAATGGGCATTTTGCGGCATGTCTTGCAAATGATAACGAATATAGAATTATAGCCACGTGTGCTGTATTTAATAATTCAATAATATTATGAAAGAAGCTCTTACAATACCGTCATCACGTTTGACATACTTTAAGCAATTAGAAAACATAAGTACACATTTTCTACTCTGTATTGTATTCACATAATCCTTTTAAAACACTGGCCTAAAAGAATTGAACATGGTTGTCAAAATAAAATAGAGTTTTAAAATCTATAGTTTGAAAGTAAAACAAATGAAGTCATTATTTTAAGAATCCAGTGGTTGTGAAAGGTATATAAATCCTGGTGGACGTGCTTTTGAAATTCACGTGACCGATAACGACAACCGGGTAAGTATATTTATGTAAAACTGTATACTCATGCAACGTAATAACTATCCATTAATTACCCACCGAAACAGCAAACAAATAAGTTGACAGGTGATCTCATAAGCAACGTATTACATAAGAGATTAGTTCTTGGAATTTGCAGACAATTTCGTAAAAAGTAGTTTCTGGAAAATTGTATGTGCATATGTATTTACTCAATGTATGAGCGCTAATTAAGTTTATATGAACTACATACGTTTTCATGACAGAAGGACGCCGACAATTACCATATCAACTTTATCTTCTGTGTCGGATAAAATATGACATCGGATGGGGTGGGGCAAGATTCGGTCAATATGTTGGGCGAGATAAACACTTCTTTCAACACACTAAAGTATTTTTTTCTTGTAGAAAATTATGAGATTTAGACGGGAGTTTAAATGGTGTACAGGATGTTGCTGGTGTGGTGACGGATGTTGTGGCATGACAATATATGTTGAACACCCTTTTGGAAAAACTATTGGCAGAGTTTCTATAGGGTAGGTGAATTCATCGTATAAAATACACATGTTAATGTTCGTAATACTACCAATATCTTAATATTGGCACCAATACTACTGGTGCTAACAACATTTTGGAATGGTATTCAATTTATCGAGATACATTCGAATCTATGTTAGGCCAAATTATATGTGCATTATTTAAATATGCTTTTTGCAATGTCTGCACAGCACATTCGTCGTCGGGCACGCGAAATGTTAACGCGTATCCACATGGTGTTATTCATTTCACCCACTCGTTTATTTTCCAGCGTTTGCTTCAAAACCCGTATATAACGTTTATATACATTTTCATGTATCTGTGCTATGCATTGTGTTGATATCACTACATGCAACACTTAACTAACGTGAACAGTTTTTGTTTTTGCACAGCAATATAATGTTCCTTCGTTTGACCTCTTGTGTGGACGGACAATAAGAAAACAAACTGGTTCATGATTATCATTTTCTGAACAATTGTGGAAGATTTATATTTCTAGTGATGCCAAGTGTCACCATAATATAAGGATATATGATGGTGCGGATAATCATGTGTATACAATCTGGACTTCGTGCTGCGCTTGTCAGGATGTATGTTGTCCTGAGGATATCAACATGCCGGCAAGTTTTAATCCTTCTTATCCTTCTAACCATTCATCCTAGGAATGAAACATCTTAAGGTATTAAGATATTTGCAATCTCTAAAAACATCTTAGACTAGTAGTATATCAGTTAAACGAGAAAGTCAACATAATCAATTATTTAATCGTAGAATTATGTAGAAGGGAAACTATAGCCATTGAGAAAACCCACTTTACCCACTTCCCATTGTATAGCAAATAAAACTTCCAAATCTGCTTAAGATCAACACATAAATACTAATACATCACGAGTGTTTCTTTATGTTGTGTTGTAAGTTCTTTCCATTGTTTTCGTATATTTGTCAACTGTTCTTTCAACATAACGCGTGAACATTATAGTATTAGGATTGTGCTACAGTACAACTTTATTTTTATATTTCATCATAGCTTTGATTTCTCAATCTTGTTTTTTATTCTATGTTTTACAACGACACACAACATGTATTCATTTGTGGTGTTTGTATTGTTTACTAAAATACAAAGTACGGTATTAAATGTTGGCTTTCAATATGTTGGAAGGCTTATTTGTAAATGTTGCTGTTTTCCGAATCAGTTCAGTGTGTTTTATTGATGCAATACAAGTATCTTCTTCCCTGTTGTAGATTACAGATCCTACGATGACAACACATGTTGGGAACATTGCCAAACAGTGGCGAGGTTGTTGTACTGATATGATGACTGATGCAGACCAACTTAGGTTGACATGTGAGTTAATAGGTGTACTATTCCTTCTCTATAAACATGTAGATTAGCAATGATTTGAAGGGCATGTTTTATGATAAATAATTACTCATGGTCTTCAGTGCCAACGTCGTGTTACAATGGTAAAGATAGCTGCGAAAACTGCTCATGTCATTAATTTCGAAGTAACCGACTGTTGTTGTCTGAAATTGGAGCTTTATGTTTGTAGAAGAAAATATTTACAGGGTTTATTTAATTTTATGATACACTAGTAAAAGCAAACTCTACCAACCACGGTGGCATAAATTTAACACGTATTGCACCTTCATACGACCAGCGTCAATAGCAATCAGTTGTGAGGGGCATACTCTATTGGCAATATAAGAAAGTTTTGAATAAAGGTACAATATTACATGCGACAATGTCAAGCACAACAAATTGACAGCGTTTGCCAGGGTTACACATTAAGTTATCAATCTCGACACTACCGAGTGCACATGTTAACAAAGAAAAGCTAAAACTTTTTGAAAAGTATTTATTGTGTAATAAAACAAACCTGATGGAACATTTTTAAAACTTTCAATCTGTCGATATTACGACATGTTTCTGACTTAGAAGCAACAAACTGCTAGTGCATAGGCAAACATTAGAAATAGAAACAACTGTTAAGAGTTTGTATCGAAAGGAAGCATTTTCGATATTGTTGGTTGTAAAAGTGCAGTACAAGTACTCCGTTTGTTTTTGATAAGTGAGTCAACCTAAGCATATAAATTCACAGGTAAATGTATTATTGACGTATTACGAAATAAAAAAATGTATGGTAAAATATATATGTTTCTTTCAAGGTCCATTTATGTACAGAAATTGTTTGAATGTAATAATTGCATGATGATATCAATAGTCAATTCTTCTTTTTGATACATTGAAAATCAAAGATACAGTTACACATGCATGCATTATGTTGGTATTTCAGTTCCAGCAAACTTAACTATTGATCAAAAAGCACTGGTGTTGGGAGCCATGTTCACAATAGTAAGTAGATTTATCGTATGTACCTTTTTAATTTCCACTAATAGGCGAGGTTGATAATATAAACGGTCGAATAACTGTGTATAAGTATCACTCGAGCAAGGTGTATAGTACAAATCGTGAATATTATACATGTATATACGCAATATAGTGAATTATACAAGACAGCAGACTCGGTTTGCAATTCTTGCTATCAAACATTATAATAGATGTAGATGTATGCCTTACATGTGGTTAAGATAAGTGCCACCTCAATATCTGTGCGCCCAAATGGTTTGTGAATTTGAATTTTGCTTGTTTACTATTGTGATGAATTATCATGTATGTGTAATAATTCTTCAATTGTGTTTTAAGGATAACCAGTCAACCTGAAAACTGGGCCTGCACAACTATGTTGCCCCGTTAAATAAAGTTGGCATTGTAATTAGAATTATTTTATTATATTAAAGGATTTCCTGATGTTTGAAAAACACTAAACTATTGGAATTCTCTACTGGTCGGTATACGATGGTTGAAGGCCCAAGGCAACTACACTGTGTTTAAGTGATGGAAGTTTTGAACAGTATATTGATGATTGACTTGATTTATCGAACATGTGCAATGTTCAACACATATGGTATTTTAATATAATGATGTCATCAAAGTTCTGTATATATCTAGTAACATCATATTGGTGTGTTTTATAAATGTATACTGTGTATACTATCGGTGGATTTTATTGATTTACAATTATTGTAGTAAGCGTTGTGCTCGTTTCTAAATCATTGTGAATGTCTCCAATGTTCTCAAGGACGTGAATGTGTTCCTTTGTAATGTTATGTAATCATCTCCTACTCTACACTGTATTTTGGGTATGGACGGAGTTTGGGTCAATTTTGGAATATATTCAGTTGATAAAGAAAAAATGAAAATTATGCTCAGTACATTGTGTACGCGATATCTTGCCAAACTACGGTGCCATAAGTTAGCAATTCCTTAAATATTCTATTGTTTATGTAATTTTAAATTATTAAATGTCACAAAGGTTATTTGCATGTTCTATATTATTATTATTCCAGAGAGCATTTTAAATAGCATTTCGTTTTACATTACATTACCTGGGCCCGAAATTACAACAAATACTTACGATCTGCACTCAGCACTCAAATGATTGAAAATGTCATATACAGGGTGGACATACCACGTGGTGTGTGACGTAATTGTTTGCAAAGACGACAAGAAGAGAACTGTCAACAAAACGAGAAAAACAACCGTATGTATTTTATTCGTTTATCAATTTTCACGAGACTAGCCCCACGCTCAAGCCCAGAAAGAATAATATGCATGTCACTGAATGATTTTGCACAAAAACCATTAGTTTTTTCCCGAAAGTGGCTCAACGGTTAGAAATGGACAACATCTGAAAAGAAAAGACGACAAGAAAATATTTATTTTATCATTCATAGCTCTTTTGAGCATAATAATGCAAAATGCATACTGTCGACATGGATAATAATGTATTAGAAACAACCTGTTAACATAATTAAGAATTATATTGTCGATTTCATGAAATATTTTGTGAAATAAATAATTCGTCTGAAAATGCTAAGACGACAATAATGGAAAGACAACAAGAAGATTTATAACTCAACATTTAAAACTGGTATAAACTCGTTAATCCATTGTCTCATTAGTTATGTAAGTGAAGTGATTCCCGTTCATGGTCATTAAGGGTTAGAAAAAATTAGGTACAGAGACCATATGGCAAAGCAGTGAAGATTAGAAACATTCCAGATGATTATTATAACTCAATTAGTCAGTTTTTGGAAATCAACAAGTCATGACTGGAAGTTTATTCTACCTGAATTGTCATAATTGTCATACATGATGAAAATCATGTACATAACTAACATCTGAATAACTCTAATTGTTAAAGAAACTACATGTATTTTAACAATTGTAACAATATAACTTATTTTCTAAAAGTTTAATTATATTCTGTTAAGTGAAGCATGTTCCAGTTATAAGTTTAGATTTGTATATCATACATGTATATGATGTAATAGCCTTGCATTGGTATCTTATCTGTCTATGCAAATGTTGATGTTATTTCATGTATTGTCTATTGATTACATGAATTTAGGCATTTTATATTTGTTTCTGCTGCTACTACTGGTTAAAAATGAATTGTTTATCAAGCCTTGTATTATTCTGATGTTACTGAACTGTAGTTTTGTTGCTATACAATAGTTTGTCATTGAAATGGGATAAGAAAACAATTGAGAGAGCATTTTAGTACAAAAACCACATGAAACAGTCTGTTATACTTTTGCGGTTGCTATGCAAAATGTTCTATTCCACCAGTTGTCTAGGACATTTGCATGGTTGGAAATGCATGATAATTTTATACAGTACTGTTATGATAAGATGATTTGTAGTTCAGCTTGAATATCACTTGTATATAGTGTATACCATGTTTGAATGTTGTTCTCTAAAACATTAAAAAATTTATATATAGAAGGTAATTTGTGATCCAGCTTTCTTTGAAAATGCATAAAAAGCTTCATAATTTAACATGTAAATCTACAATTCAAATGCATTATACTGTCAAAAGTATTAATTTTAATATTGTACTAACTTGACCTTAGAATTTTTTTTAACTTAATACCTGTAGATTCAATGTATTTTGATATTTTTGGTCAAAATTTAGCTTCTATCCGTTGCTAGGCAACCAAAATGTCATTATTTACAAGCAGATGTTAAATATTCCAACTTGTTGTTAAAATAATAAAATAAAATAAAATGATAACATGTCTTGTGTGTTTATTGCTGTACTATAGCTACACTGTTTTAGTGTCTTCTTATTGTATTTGGCATGGAAAAGTCATAATTTTGCACTCAGGTAGTGTTACTTAGTTACAGCATTTTATTTCATTATAATGTAAATAATTCAAGATAACAATGTGAGCTTATCAGAATCTTCAAAATTTATTACAAAGAAATGAGTGTATTTGATCTGAAAATCTAATTCACAGCCACATGTATAGTTATTGAAGTACTGTTGCCATGGTAACTATTAAAATATGCAAAATATTTCCATAGTAACCATGTTTTAAAAAGAATGTTGTTGTTCAAGCAATATATGAACTTGTTGATGTTGCATGGCATACATTTAACAAAGAAAGATTTTCCTTTTGAAGGATTTATAGGTTTTGTACAGCCGTTTCACCTTTTTATTGTGTTTTCGGCATCAAGTGCACGTGAAGAAAATGCTGTAAAACCGACAATAATCACCGGAATCATCTGAAATTTTGAGAATTTATTCTTAAAAGGCTATTCTTCAAGATTGTGAAGAAAATGTGAAATTTTAGCTTCTGGCCTGATTTCTGCAGTCCTTAACACATATAAGGAAATATTTAACTCCTAAACCCTCTGAAGTTCTGGTTGATAATGCCCTTCTTGGTGGCCATCGGAGTCTGCCTTCAAATTGAGCTTCACCAGTAAAAAATGCAGTGATCTCCACAGTTGTACCATGAGCTGTCACACTAACAGTATCTAGCACAAGCTACATTGTTTCCGATGGTAAAGATTATTCATTTTCTGTGTTTATGGCATCCTAAATCCATAACCGGAAGTCGATAAAGAAATATGTTAGGGTTCATAAGACAACAGAAACCATGACTATTTCATTATTTTCAAAACTAGCCACAATAAACTTTAAAGTGTATAGAGCTATAGTCTTACAGTCATTCAATGTCAAAATAATTACTTGCGTCGTGTTAAGTATGATACCTGACTACCTTAATTGCAAAATAAAACTTTGGATGGGTTCCGTGTACTTTGATTCAATCGTCGAAAAATAGACGATTTGTATAGTTTCATGGGGTGTTCTAGAACACTTTCGTATGAAAATGGACAGTTTGCATGTCCAATGAATCATAGAGAGAGTTTCTGTTTAAACTGAAGCGAAAACTGATCTAATGGATAATTGTTTTTCAGCTTTCGAAACTTTTTAAAAAACATCTTCCAATATAGCTCTATACACTTTAATTTTAAATGTTACGGAATGTACATTGTAGCAAACATTCTAAATCTTACGCTCCATTGACTTCATGCTATATTCAGGTATAAAAGTAAAATGTTTTGACCGGAAGTGGTCTCTTCGTATAAACGTTGGTATGGTACCCTCATGCTTACGTGCTTTTAACGTCAGCTTACCTCATGCAGACAACAGACAATCGTAGGTGTAAAGTGCTTCTTAAAAACAATGTACAAATTTTATATCGTCAAAACGTCAACTATCAGTTTAAAGCACGTCAATAGCAAAAGAACGTCCTGTATCCTAAAAGTGACACCGTATGCAACACACGTTAAGCCTTATTTGATTGCATTTTGGTCGAGGTATCGTTTGTCGTCAATTTGTTCTCCAGAACGTCACACCCAGTCGATTCGTTCTGGCTACCATGTAAATCATGAAAATGTCAATATGGAGTAATGGGGTAATGGGTTAAATTGAAAATAATACTGTATACAAAAGAGTACAACCCTTAAAAACGCTGCGTTTCTAAATCGGTTAAGTGTATTAATCATTTGAATCGAATTGATTGAATACGTAATATGATATACACATGTAGTTTTATTATATTGCATGGGCATGAATAAGTCTGATTTGTGATACTATTTAAACATAGCGTGGGTTGAAGATAGGCATATCCCGTAGTTATTTTAACAGATATATCACATATAAATAATTCTCTATTCTAAGTCTGACTTTGTACTTTATATTCTATACATCTTATTTGATTTAGTGTTTTCACACAGCATGCACATGTTTTCTGTTTATAAAAATATAAAATACTTTATTATTTTAATACGAGCGTAGTTCGAATACTGTTAACAAAGCTTTACCTGCTATAGTTCGGCCATTTAGGCATTCACATGGTTGCATGTTAAGTAATATACCAATGTTTAAGCATTGTCTAGGGTAATATTAACTTCCTTGTATATTGTTATGATATAAAGTTACAAAATCAACCACGTCCTCCACTTAGGGGTAGACGAATATAGATGTTCACCAGATTGTGGTGAATATGATACTTCCTGAATTACTTACAGCGCGTGTGTGATGTCTGGTGGACGAAACGGTTCATTATAATGCTGGAATCATGAAGATGTTTATTCATATTGTTTTCTTCATTGGATTGTTTGGTAACTCGGGTAAGTTTTATCAACTCCTTTAATAAATTAATACAGTTGTGTAATTCTGCATGCACTGTTTTGTATATCTGTAATTTAAAACAAGATATTCGCGTTTTGTCGATTTACTGAAATAAAACAATTGTGAAATGATGTTCATTCGTGTTGAATAAAAGGTCTCATCATTGATACTTTATTTTAAAGTTAGGCAAATAAACACTTCGCTGGCTTATAAAGAGAAGGTCGCGAGTGCAAAAACGAGATTTTGAGAAAACAAAAAAACACTGTTCGAAAATTACTCTTTACTTAATGGTAAAACAAGTTGTTTTAACTTCTGTTGGGTCACATGGCAAGTTTTTCATCAGCATAGGCTCATAAGAAGTGCATTGTGATGCAGAATGTAAATATGTATTAGTCTTATAATGTCGTAAGCCATCGGCTTATCAATAGAAGTTAAACGAGTTAGATTGAAAAAGATTCTCACGGTACATACACGTACCGGCACCCTCTCTGTGCAAAACGCGGTATCGGCACCCTTTCTGTGATGAAAACGGCACAATCTATGTGCAAAGCAGTGGATTTTGAGGAAGGAGAGGGAAGAAAATCATTTATGTGGTCAAAATGCAGATCTGTGCTTAAAAGCGATAGCCCATTGAACAACCTGATGATTAACCACTGCATTTATGTTATTCCATTTGTTTTATAAGTTGCCAAAAGTTCAGACTAAGATGGCATGTTGACATGGATACTTGTTCAAATGTACACGCAGTCATGTTTATGACATTTAAATGAGTTTGTTCGTCAATATATTGTTTTGACAAGGAAGGGTGCCGATACAGCGTTTTGCACATAGAGGGTGTCGGTACGGGTATACACCGTGATTCAAGACTTTGTTTGGTACATCATTGTATGGTTCTTATGGCATGTGCCTTATCGGCAGAAAATATTTTCAAAAGAAGTTCCTTTGAAACATCCATCAGTTTCGCTTAGTGTGTCACGTATGTGCCACTAAACGCTATTTCAACCTGTTCCGTCTTGCAAGAAGAGCATGACAAACCATATGACGTGTATGCGAGGAATAGCATGATGGATAATATTGCACATCGTAGAACACGTTGTGGTAATGACATAAGATCGTATAAAGCGACACTTAACACAATACATTCATGTGGTTGTATGATCAAAAAAAAGAAAAAAGGAAATTGGACAGTGAAGACAGCACTCAACTTAACAAGCCACGCATAGAAAATAGTAACATCACAACACGAATGCAAGGAGTAATGAACACACCCTACTTCACAAGAAAATAACAAAACAACGGTGATCCCAAGTAATTGTTTAAAAAACAGCTAAGATGCGACATATTTTCCCAAAGATACGTTGTCTAATCCATGATCAAAATGTCAAATGCTGTCTTCCCCATCCGATGGTCTCATAATTATCATTTTGGAATATTCAACAGAGCAGGTTACTCATTTCTAAACCAAAAGACATGAACATATTATTAATTTATTCGATTTACTAATTGTGATTTTAAGCAATAGGCCTAGTTAAGAAAATATGTCCCGTTTGAAGTTAGAAGCATTGCATCTTACCATTCGCACGATTTCATGCACCAAAATTAGAACAGAAAAAAATGTTAAAGTTACACAGACTAAAACGAGCCTTTTAGATTTGTCATAGATGTAGCAAGAGATTTTGGTGTACGGCTCATAGTCATAGAAGGTTACCCGGTCCATCAGCAGTAAGCTTTATGTCTTCCATCGAATAAGCCTTAGGCGAGTTCTCAGGATCTTCTGGCCTAAAACACTTTCTCCAATACCAAACTCCACCGTATCAGCGTCACGACACCAGTTTCATAAGAGATTCAGCGTTGGATTGGACATGTCCTCAGGATGGTAACTATCCCAAAAGTGGCAATGATGTGGACACCAGTTTAAAGAAGGAAAAGGGTGAGAGGAGAAGCTCTGTAGAAAAGTTATGTGGTCTGAAGGGTGCAGCTGGAGCCATGCACAAACATTGGCAAGGGATCGTCTACATTGGAAATCTCTGGTGGAGGCATTCTGCACACAACCGCGCGAAGAGGATTAAGTAAGTAAATAAATATACCAACGTTGGGAGACACATTAATCAAACCCTGTTCATCAGTCTTGACAATCTTGACCTACAACTTGTAGTACAAGCGACATGTCCTTATTATCACCTCTAGAGTCAAATGGGCAAAACAAGACACGTTGTTAAGTATTCACAACATGTTGCATTATAAATACTTTGGAGATATTTGGCACAGATAAAGACCAGCATAAAGAAGCTAATAAAGGACTGTACTTAAGGCGGAACACTGGCAATGAAATGACAATATCGTACCAAAACTCCCGAACAGCCTTATTAAAATAGCTCTTAAATGATTTCGTGAGAAATGAAAGCCAGGTTGCCCAAATTACTAACTCGGAGACACATGTATAACTGAGACAATAGTACACAGGAATCTAGGAAATTATATTAGTGAAATGCCCTAGGTTGATTCGTGAAATGAAATGAACTAAAGCAGGTAGGTATGTTAACATTATACGCAATAATATTATCTACTTACAAAAATGTTACAGTACTAACGTAGCATATTTGTACAACAAAAAACATAATGAAAAATATTACGCAAGGTTTTGAATATATCTTAACTTCCTGAATATTGGTGAAGTACTTGATACAAAACAAGATAAATAATTTAAAATCCTTATACATACATATTTCATGGTTTGTTTATACATGGTGTAAACTTATATTATATGTACCCAATGAGTGTAACCAAAGATGCACAGTCGTGAATGTAGTATGTAATACTATAGAGTAAAAGGCAATACGATACGACCTTCTTTATAAACAACTAAACGCACGATAAATACTCGTATGAAAATCAATATACTATTTACGTTTGAAAATATTTAATTTTGAAAAGATTGCATACACTTATTAAATGTTATAAGTACACCAACACAGTACATAGCGTTACAGTGCAAATAATTGGTCGGTCGACATGCCGAATGGTTTTTCAACAATAACTCCAAAACGATTGGACCTAGGATTCTAAAATTCTAAGTGGAAATTATTCATCCTCCACAGACGGCTCGACTCAATTTTAAGGTCATTTGGATCAACGGTCAAACTCACCATGACCTTTGAACACACAACAAACACTGGTCCACACCATAAGAAATATAGGACCTCAGATCGTAAAACTTTACAGAGAGGTTGCTAATCATCAGTTGTAGGAGCCTATTAATTCTGAGGTCAATAGGTCATAGGTCAAGGTCGTTGTGACCTTAGCTACACTAGGCTAATTACTGTCATGAGACTTGTATGTTTCACAAACCTCTCTTGTACGGTCTTTTATTGTAATTCTTCCGGTTTTGTGTTTTTCTGGTGTGGGTATTGATGGACAATGTGTATGCAACATTTTTAGAGTTCTTGCGAAAATAATTTGCTTTGCACGTGCATTTTGCATAATATGAAAATTCACGGTTCACTGCTCGCAGCGTGCGAATTATAAGCACCGAATTGTATGATATTGCTGCTATACTACTCACATGAAGACATGCAAAAATGAACATGATATAATGCATAATAAAAAAGATTTACGCATTACATTTTGGTGTACTTATAACATTTAACAAGTGTATGATTGAAACTTCCACTATGGCTAGACAATTACAAACACTTTTGAAATTTCATACTGATTTTTAAGTATTATATGTTTTTCAATTTCAAGTATGGTCAGATTGAGGTGCACATAGATCTATCTGATACTAGTAGAATGGGGTGATACATCATTAAGCAGACTGGTGATATTTAATAACTTTGCACTCTAACTTTGCTGGACTAGCTTATATAAGTTTCATATATTTATGAATAGCGACTTCTTCATCGACGTCACATGTTTATTGAGTGATGCATTTTATGTTTATGTGCAACATATCATCGAGCTACACAAAACAAACTCGGAAAATTATCAATTTTGGTCACCAAAAACATTGTTTTAGTTTTGAATTAGAAATGCATGTCCACGGTTATAATAATCATTGTAAATAGCATTATTGCATGCTTAATTTATACCTATAACAGGTATGTGAAGTAGGCTGTAAACTGTTAGGTGGTCTTTCAGAAGTGGGTTCATATCTTTCAGAAGTGAACTCAGCCGTGCACTCAGAAGCAAAGAGAAACAAATGAGTTCATATTTATCAAAAATGAACTCAATTGTAAGTCCAGAGTTGCAGTCAAATAAAATAAAATTTCAGTTCACATCTGTCAGAAGAACATTATCTATGAATTCATTTCTGAATCAACACCTGACAGCTAACAGCCAACTTCACAGACCTACGAACAACTCTATTCATTCGCCAACATCAAATTAGATGTAACTCATTTAGTCGTTTACTTGAATACTTCTACAGTAACTGTTAACTTGTACGATGGTCATTCAAAAAATACCTAGACATCATTTATTACAAGTATGAGAAATAAACTATGAAAACCCGTAGTGTATTGGCTAATTTGTTTTAAGCACAGGACCGTGAAAAGTGTCTTATACCACTTATATAATAATAACTATGTATATAAGGGTGACCCTAGAACATTTTTACGGACCTGTCGTTTTGAGTTCTTACGCGTAGGAATTAACCACGAAGGCCGTATGCCTGAGTGGTTCATAACAAGTTTAGAACAAAAATCTATCATACGAATTTCATTAAATATGGCAGAAATAACTTTCTTCCATTTACAAATTCAGTCCGAATATCGGTAGAAAAAATAGAATGTTCTAAATATGTAAGTTAAAGCTACGCGAGAATGGCTTTAACGGGGCAACAATCACTATCCGTTAAAGTTAGAAAAAATTGACATTTTTTCAACGAATGACGTATTCAACACAGTTGTGGAGGTATTGGACTAATTCCCTCTGATAGTCCAGTCATTTTAACTTTTAACCTCAAACTAATTGCAAAACAAACAGTTTTGTGTTTATATGGTGCGTAAAGCTATCCTAAGCAATGTACAAAGTGTCCTAATTGAATATTTGTGGGACTTTTTGAGATATTTACAAATATATTCAATTGTCACATGTTTTCGCGATATTTGTCACTTTTGATGTAAATAAATCTTGTCTTGTACCAGTAACTTATTTTTACATCGTGCTTAGAGGTCGCAATTTTGGTCTGATTTTTATGAAACTTGGCAGCAATGATCATCGTAAGCTAATCTAGGCATAATAAAAGTTTGAGTTAACCGGAGCCAAAATCTAGGTCACTAGGTCAAAACATAGAAAAAGCAAGATATAGTCACCAGGGGTCGCAATTTCGACCTTACACTTGTGAAGTTTAGTCACAATGATCACCTTACAAAACTCAAGGTCATGTATGAAATTGGATTAACCTGAGTTAAAAACTAGGTCACCAGGCCAAATTATAGAACAAATCTTTAGAATGCACCCTTTTTACCTAATCTTTATGAAACTATGTCACATGGATCATGAAGACAAAATGTAGGTCAAATTAAATATTTACTTATCATGAGTTAAAACTAGGTCACTAGGTCAAATAATAGAAAAACCTTCATGCGTCAAAAAGTCGCATCAATTATTTTAACCTATTGACCTAATTTTGACCCAAATAACTCAATAACATACTTGTCTTAGATGTTTTGGTATGAGCATTGTGACCAAGTTGCATAAATATTAGACCAAAATTGTGAATTTTGTACCTACACAACGTTTACCTTTGATTTTAACTAGCGACATATTTTTTGACCCCGGATGACCCAATTTATAACTTTGACCTGTATTTTGTTGATATTATTATTGTGACCAAGTTTCATAAATATAAGGTCAACATTATGACCTCTAGCGACTACACAAGGTTTTGCAACAATTTGACCTAGTGACCTAGTTTCTTACCCTTGATCATCCATTTTCTACCTTGGCCTAAATTTTGTTCAGATGATCACTCTGACCAAGTTGCATAATCATAGAGTCAAAATTGTGAATACAAATGCAATTGTGGACGAACAGACAAAGAGAACAATCACTATTTCTCCAGAATCGATAGATTTGTGTACATTTTGTATAATGTCTGTATTGCATACTGTCCAAACACAAATATCCTTTTTCAATTAGGCACACATGTATACAACACATGATATGTGTAAATTTTAAACAAATTGGATTAATATTGAAGAAATGAATAAAACTTTTATTTCCCCTTCCAAGTGCTATTTTGAGTCATTTTGTCGACATTTGAATGGGTAGTATACCAACACGTAGACTGGCATATATATGAAAAGTAAATTGTCTGATGATAAAATCAATATTTGTATTCGATAGAAGAAGGTTGTATCTTTCAGAAAATATAAGCTTTAAGGTGCAATTAGTAAATATTTAACGACTTACACGGGAATTATTAGAACTTAAAATTCCCCATGTAGTATGAAATAAGGAAAATGCTGAAATTGCTACCAAAAGTGACCTTAAACATGTCGATTTTTTTTTATTTTCCCCACTGAACTAGCATATTTGACGTTTTGTCTGTAGTCGATAATAGTCTGTAGATGATGAAAATGCAAAGAAACTCTGTTTTGCAATTTGTTTGAGGTTGACCATATTTTTTAGCTTCAATGACTGGACTATGATTCGAGACGCGTATGATCCCTGTGTATGATAGGGATCATACGCCATGCTAATAATTTCAATCAAGTCCCTGTCGACAAAGCTGAATATTCTTTGAGATTTAAATGTATTGTCTGATTGCGTGTGTAGAAATCATTACAATGCAAACATTTGTGTTTTAGATGCCTGCGATATAACTTCAAGAGGAATAAATACATTCGGACCAGAATGCCAGTACATGTGTCACTGTGTTAATGGTGCTGCTTGTGATGTCAACACCGGAGAATGTACAAATAGATGTGTAGATCCATGGTATGGACCAGGATGTCAATTCCGTATGTATACTGTAATTTATGATATGTGTCATGCGTACAATCCTAATCCACGGAAGGAAAATAAACTCACAAATTCATTTACCGTCCAGTGCAGCTTTAAAAAAATTGTAATCTATGTTAATTCTAACTATATCTTGTTTGAAGTCGTCGAAGAATTATAGAAACGGACGCATCAACTGAAGAAATCGAACTTGATCAACATGCACACTCACATACCCGCCATTTGATGCAAAGTTTTCGAATTAAAAACTCATCTTATGGTATAAAAATATGTGTTTTCCACAATTTAAACACTTTAAAACCCCACTTTGATATAAAATATGTTGAAACATGAAAAATGGGAGTAAATATCACATTTTCAGCTATTTTTTACAACATCACCTTGAAATAAACTTGACCTCAAAGTGATATGTGACCTCAAAGTGGTCACTGATGTATGCTCTTTTGATACACATTACCAAATGAATGATATTCATGCAAAGGTGTGTCACTACACTCATACGAGGGGTGTTCGAAAAGTAATGCGAATTTATGCTTTTCTTCGTAGTTTCTAAGGCGTCAAATTTGGCATGTGTAACTATGTAACTGTCGTTAACAATTGGGTAAAAATTGGTTTACTGCCATTCATCGGTTTTGTTATAATGTAAGTTTATGTACACCTACTAATGTACACTACGCTAAAAAGCGTTCGAAAAACGTATGGCAAAACTGGCTTAAAGTATGCCTTGTTTTAAAAAAATGACTTAACTCAGATAAACTAACAAAATGGTACACGAGGAAGTTTTTAAGATTAACAGACATTGTAGGATGTCTTTAAGCGATGTTTTATTTATTCAACATGTTTCAAAGTAGACCAACAGCAGCTGAAAGACAACGAACTGATCAGTCGAAAACAAAAATAAGCAAACATAATGTTGATAAAAAGATATTGGTCTCAAAGCTGCAATAGAGGCAGTAGGGCAGTAAGCAAATGCTAGATATTATCCCATTTTCATTTCATTCTGAAGACAATTCTAGAAGTACAACATTTGTACCCCATTGGTACAATGCTCACTGCGTTGTGCCTAAAATGTGTCGTATTTTAAATGCAAAGAAATATTTTATGTATACCCTTAAAACTTTCAAACTATGTTTTACGAACCGTAACAAATGGCGAAACACAGAATCACTATCATCTACGAAGTCTGAAACAGAAATATTATGTAATAGATCCCTGAAATTATCAGACTCTTGTATTTGTAAATTACACTCAGTTAGTGACGAAGATGATACATTTGTAGCTATAAATGCAGTAGGTTCTACAGATGGTTTGTGTAGGAAAAACTTTAGAAACATTTCATATAGCATCGATCTCTGAATGAAACTGAGCATCATGTCCCTTTCACATGAAATACCTCTTTGTACCAGGCATCTACTGAAGAGTATTTTTTAACGAAAATCAGCTTACCAGCCTGATTAACAATTTTATTCTGTAGATCTAGTATCATGCAACTATGTTTTAGTTCTTAAACTTAGATCGCATTCTGTATAGCAAAGGTACGTTTCCGGGAAGCCTATGTGGTCAACCGTATTGCAGTGCATGATAGCAGTACCTATTGCAGACGCCGAAACACGCTTTTAATCTTAAATTTAATAATACAATAATATATACATCTTGAAGCGAAGAGTTCGATGAAGATTGTTAGTGAGTTACATTGAAATCGGTTCAGTCAATAAAAAGTTTGAGGGCAAATTGCATTACTTTTCGAACACCCCTCGTGTATGAAAAATCTAAATGTCACCTTGGAACATAGAAATGCATGTTTATTATTGAATAATAACGCCATTTTGAACACAATCTTGGAATTCCAAGTTCACACCATTCAAATGACCACATGTATGCATTTTTGCTCGAGTAAACATTTGGAATAAACATTTGTATCGTATTTTTTGTAAAAACCATGCAATTTAATTCAAATTTTTGTTTCGGTAAAATCTTGTTTTAAGCATTTTTCTTAAAAATTAGACTTCTTAATGACATTGACCTCCACAAGTTCATGTCATATGTTTATTAATTACAATACTTGTTTTATACAATATATATTGTCTACTTATTGGTAACGATCATTGACGAGTTTTTTTAAACTAGCTAATTAGATTATAAAATGGCTGTAACATTGGCCGCCACCTTAGTTTCCATGGTAACTAACCGTATGTCAGCAAGTCACTCTCTCCAGGATTTAAACCTTAGACACCCTTTTACACGATTAAACAAAGACATTTTAATTTGAGGGAATGGTGCTCGCTGCAGCAAAATGAACTGAAGATAGTTCTCTTTACAACGTAAAAACGTGACTTTAACCATTTTCTTAAATTTTCACCTTGTAATGACCTTGACCTTCATGACCTTGGTAAACAGATCAATTTGAACGCTGTGCTAGACATCAGTTTGTAATAAGGTCGCTCATACATTTATGCGCTTTTTACACATATAAACCCATGATATCAAATGCAACGCATATAGTCATGTCATGATAATCGTAGAATTATGGAAGTTTTATGGTGGGGTTACCGAACTCCTTCTAATTTTATCATTTTCAATGCATGACCATAAAATAAAGTTTGTTATGCGACTTAGTGGTGCCACATTGTGATATTGTACATCAAAAGGGTTTTTTGTCATAATTGTACCTATAACAGATACCTTTTGGAGTGAAACTCATTTTTTACACATTTTTTGCCTTTTGACCTTCAAATGACCTTTGCCCCAAAATTGAGTGACCTTGTCAAACATATCATTTTGGAACGCTATATATGAACTTTAGCTATTGTACAAATTCACATTAGTTTACAATAATTCAGCGGGTTTTTTTTCTTCTTTGGACGGTACCGGTAAACGGACCCGTTCCCAATCGGGACCGGACCCGTTCCCAATCGGGACCGGACCCGTTCCCAATCGGGACCGGACCCGTTTCCAAATCGCCGACGGCTCATTCCCAAATCAGAAACAGGGTTTTCCCAATGGTTTAATATCCAATGTCGGCAATTGTAAGGTACGTGCAGAACGGAATTTATCTGTTTCCGGAAGTTTACAATAAAAACAATTCGTTTGTGCGTACGTAACAAGTGACCAACTCACTGGTTTTCCTACGCCTATTTTTAGATACGTATCTATAACGATAACTACGATTTGTTCAGCGCGTCGACGTGGTTTAATCAAGGTCAAACAAACGCATGTTGCGACCGTAAACAAACGTGATAATTTAGGTCCGATTATTTCCCGTGGACAAAAGATTGGCCGCTCGCCGAGTGGTTTTGTATTGTCTGATCGTAATATATTGAATAATAAACATTTTTTCGTCGATATAAATTGAATCCCGCTTGAATTTAGTAATAAGAATAAGTTTTTTTACACTTTTCTAGATTATACATTCGTCCTCAACCATTTTCGACCCAGATGTGAAAAAAAACGTAGCCAACTAGTTTGGACACTTTTAACTAATGTCACCCCAAATGTTTTGGTGCACGCCCTGTATTGACAGGGGGTTAAAAGACCCATGTCACCCAAAAGTTAAGTTAAAGTTAAGTTACCAATATTCTAGGGCTCTTTTCAGCTGTTTGGCCGCTCAAGCACCCTTTGACATTTTAACTCCCCTGGTCATTGGGCTACATATGGAAACCTACACTCGTGTCTCCCTGTGGAGACTATTTCTCTCCTGTGGTGTGGCAGCCAACATCGATCTGCGGCGCCCAGGAATAGACACTGCCCTCACAGGTACCATTTTACACCATGGTGGAGTGGAGCTGTGGGTCTTGCTCAGAGATTTTAACCAGTGGTCCAGAGGGGGATCGAACCCGGGACCTCTCGATCCCGAAGCGCGCGCCCTACCTCTAGGCCACCGCTCCCCACAAAAGGAGTGGGAACACTGGGTCAGATGATGACAGCCATCATGTACAAGCTCATTTTGTTGGGGAGGCTTCTGTCCACAAGCACAGCATCTGTAGAAAGGCTGCTTAGCCTTATGAATTCTGTTGTACAATTACATGTAACCGTAACAGACTTGGCCAGGACACACGCAATGCATTGATGGGGTTGTGTTGTCTTTGGTCCTGGAAATTGTCTGACCAGCAGAGGACATAATTGACATCTTCAAAAACCCTTAAGGGTGTAGCATATCATGTTTAAGCACATTTATGCTGTAATAAATAGTACCAGTTCATATAAGATTTTTAGTTTTTCCAAATTTGACAAATTTCGCGACGCGAAAATTCCCAATTTGAAGGATTTCGCGACTCGAAAATTCCCAATTGTAAAGATTCCGCGACACAAAAATTCCCAATTCCAAGGGGTATAGGACCCGTTCCCAAAAGGGTGAAAAAACCGCTGCAATTGTACATACTAGTACGAATGGTTAGAAAAAGATGGGGTGTGTGCTAAAAATGACGGGTTTTCGTGGTAACCTGCACGATGCAAGTTGTCCACTTAGGCTAAAATTAAACTTCAAACATATGGATACACAAATAAACCAAGAAACGCTCTGGACCTTTTTTGCTCGCTAGACTATATGGTCTTGTAACATCGTCATTCGAAATTATGATGGTATGTATACATGACATTGTCTGATGTATTACTACAATATGACATAAAACCCCAATACTGATGTTAAGGCTACCACAAGTGATGGTTCAGAAATTATCTATGACAATAGATTATTTGATATTTCTTTCATGGAATGTATTACTCTGATCGCAAAAATAAGAAAGTTAAAATGAGGCCAAATAATAAATAATGATTCGATTGACAGATACATAATTTGTCACTTTTACGGGTAACTGTGTTGTGCATTTTTAACTGTGCATTTTTATCACGAGATACAGTGGATGGACATAATTGTCCGCTACCCGACGTGACGTTCAACTGGGGATTATTTAACTTTAATAGAAATTCTTACCTTAATATTTTATTACATGACCGTTCATTATTATCACTTCTTGGATTCGGGCTTGTATTGTACTATATAATTCTCCGATGTAGTCAGTATGAATAGTTTCCCCGATACGTCGGATTTCTTAACTTAGCGTCTCACGATTGTTTACGAAAGTAATTCTGCTTGATAGACTTCTTTTATTGTGAAGCCAAATATTGTGGATAATGTTCAATTCGGGGGACTCTGCTAGCAACAATGTCTTGTTATTTTGATTATTTGTCATGAAATCTTTAACGATTTTGGCTCTATAAACTGGGATATTATCGTCAATGAAAATATATTGGTTATCTGGAAAATGCTGTGCAATATCGCGCTAAATGTGGACATCTATCTATTCAACATATTTTGCAACCTGTTATGGTACGTACCTATAACATCAATCAAAGTTCCGTTAACCTCCGTTTTGACGCTGGACACACTAAATGAGGTTGGTTGTATTCGTCATCTTTTCTCCAAACATAGAGCCTGTTCTTCAAATCAACAGCTACCTGACATTCATCACTGAATATCCATGTGTTCCAATAAGTGTCAATTTTCCAATTTTTCTTTTCCTTACACCCTTTTACACGCAATTTTATAACCAAGCCTTGATAATTTTCGCTGTACTGTCTTATCTTTACTAACCTTGAACGTTTATTTGCATCGCGCTCCGTAAACAATTTCTTCCGTCCCCTCCCTACACCTTCATTTTTTACTTTTTATTGTTGATCGATGTATATTTAATACTCTGGACAATTCTTACTTGTTTTGATTGTTCTTGTAGCTTTTTACAAATAATTTTCGTACTTCAGTGCTTAATTCTGACCGTTGCGATGCCAGTTTTTTTTCTTGCTTCTGTTTACATATTTATTCTGACGACAGTAAATAAGTCATCAATGTAATCAGCATACGTCAAACTATGTTAATATTTCAATCCTTTTCGAGATTAGTATACTTTGTCTAGATATAGATAGCGCGATCGATAATTGACGTATACGCTACAAAGTCAGTTGCGTAGCCGGTTGGCGAACAATTATGGCCTTCGACATTACAAGAGCTATATTACCGAAAACAAACGGAAAAGGCCACAATTTCACGATTGATCATTTGTCATGAGAAAGTCGCTCGATCATGGTGTCATCGTGATATTATTAGCGGCGCAAACTAAGAGAATATTTAAAAAAGTTTGTCAACGACAATGGCAAAAATGTGTCGGAATGTATTTTCCTTACTGCCAATGATTTATATCATTTCTTTAAAAAAATGAGGTTACAATGATTTACCTCGTTTGTCCCTGAGGACAATGACTAGAGTGTTACGTTTTAAGTCGATCTGGTATTTTCTGCTGTCGCTTTCAGGAGACTTGGCGTACGATGAGAAAATAAAACACAGTAGCAATATCAGACCAAAGCAAGGGGCCAAAAGGGCTATCGATGGTGATACAATAACATGTAGTCACACAAGCAAACAAACGAATCCTTGGTGGAAAGTTTGGTTACCACGAAATGAGACCATTCAAGAACTTTCTATTCTTACCAACGATGCAAGCAAGAGTATGTGTAATAATTATCTAACGCACAATCGGTAACTTGTATTGCTACCACAAACATTGTAAGTACATGCGCAATTACCAAAATCGTTACAAATGAATGATTTATGTTAGAAGTTGTCTGATTGCAATCCTCAGATCAGGTTTATTTGATATATATAAATATAAGTCAGCACGACGTAAGCAGTTACGCGTATGCAGGTACTTATTATGTAACAACATACATGTGCAATACATTTGGTTACTAGTAACTTCAATGTGTCTGATATATAGAAGATCTATCACGAGTTGTCAATTGGTACAAATTTATATTAAACGAGTTATGTAAATTTTATCAAGCGAGCTAATAATATCAATTGGCAACGAGTGATAGATTCTTTATATCACAGGACACTAAAAACGCAAAATACGCATAATTTGATGTATTGGAAAAACTCAATACCTTATACTACACGTGGTACGTATAACTTTATAGGTACTGGCTTTACTAACCTGGATACAAGGAAAGTCATGTTATATAAATGTTACCCACATTTACCTCAGCGTGCAAGTAAATAGATGAATTGTAATCCATTAGTTTAATTAATTATTTAGTGCTGATAGTCATTTTGTGTCTTTCTTTTGGCAGTAACATTACTTACAATACACGTACCCAATATGATTCTCCCTCTATTTTTCCATATTGAAACGAACAAAATGCATGTTGTCAATTATTCTGGTATTTTAGGTAATTTCGCAAGTTTTACAGTCACAGTAGAATATGTTCCAGAAGCTAACAGGACACTAGACTGGTACTTGCCTGGTTACAGTGAGATATGTCATCAAACAATAAACAAAACGTCTGAATCTACAAATATACACGTAGGCTGTAGACAACCATTGAGAGGAAACCAAGTACGGATACAATTGAACAACACCAATGTTCAACTTGTGTTGTGTGATGTAAGAATAAACGGGGGTAGGCAAATACAAATGTTTTCATAATATGTATGATAGGTTTACGTTTGTAGTATTTGAATTTAAAAATCTATTCATCGGATTTTGATAATAATTCACATAGAAACATAATGACTTCCTAGTAGTAACTGCTCCAGTTTCGATTGCATAATTTTAATCATCTATTAAAGTGTATAGAGCTATATTTTAATAGTCATTTAATGTCAAAATAATTATTTGTGTCGTTTTTAGTATGCTGAATTGCAAATTAAAACTTTGCATGGGTTCCGTGTACTTTGGTTTAATCGTCGAAAAATAGACCATTCTTATAATTTCATAGTATGTTCTAGAACACTTTCGTATGAAAATGGACAGTTCGCATGTCCAATACATCACAGAGAGAGTTTCTGATAAAACTGAAGCGAAAAATGATCGAATGGATATGAAAGCATAATTGTTTTTCAGTTTTTGAAACTTTTTAAAAAGTATCATCCGATATAGCTCTATACACTTTAAAAGACATTTATTCTTTGTTATATATTGAAATAAATGAGGTTGGACAGTTTAACGCAGGGAGGTTATCTAGTCGCCGTTGCATAGACGTAGTAAAGCGCTTCCAAAACGTGCACGATATCGCATTAACTATGCAACGGGCTCCTGATATGCCATTGATGATTTATTATAGGTGTATTTGTAAGACTGTTCCTTCTGTTCTGGAACACGAAACACACTTACGAACAGTGTTCTGTACATGTTCTGTTTGTCCCCGGACAACAGGTGGTACAGTCAGAACAGTCACGTGATTACAACAAAAACAATGACAACCGAAAATTTTTCAAAATGTGTTACTCCGATTATCTTAGCTATAGTTTATCAACGGGGAAAACGGAATGACCGAACTTTTACAATGGGACATTTTCTAGTAGCATATTTCTTGCACCAATATAACGGCTGCAACTAACAATATTGACCACCTTAATCATTAATGAATTTTTATTGTTGGGACTTCCTGTTATGTTTCTGTACCTGTACCGTTTTGTTCGTAAGTTGTTACATTCGGAATACTGTTCAAAGTAGTTTTATTTTGTTCGTAAGTAGTTGGAACAGGATCAATCGGATCAGTGTTCAGAAAAGCTCCCTTACCAACACATCCTATCCATTATTTAACCATTATTACCCGTGATCGACGAAATTGACATTGCTAGCACGAAGATGAAACTTGTTTGACCCGTATTATTTGGTTTATTCAGGTATACACTTACCAAATCTTATAAGTGTGCATTCATATATTAACGATAGCTCAGTCAATACCTGATAAGTCTTCCTGAAATTTTCAACATAGGTAGCTTGGATATTTGGAATTACAATTCATTTGATTTAAGTACCATCTGATTGATAAAAATACATTCAGAAAATGCAAATGACGACATCAACAAAAGCTAATGTCATCAATGTTTGCAGCGAATTCATCGGTCGTTCGTCTGGGTCTTGCTGCAGCTATTTGACTGCTATGCTTTTAAATTTTATTTTCAAGCATATGTGCTTATCATTTGTCTAAAAAACGTAAACCATGATTCGAATAAAGTACAACGAGCGGCAATGAAAACGCAACACCTACATAGTACAGCATCACACATTTGATAAGTATGTTAGCATCGCGAATTTTTGCCATAGAATAGATATATGCAAGCGACACATGAATATCACTTCGAATCAGATAAATTTGTTTAGCAACATAGTTTTTACCAGTTGTTTTGGGGTCATTATAAAACAGAAAGTTGCATTTTTAATCTTTTAAAACCAACGCCAGGAGCGATCCATCGTGTGCATCTACGACGTATTAATCGTATGAAACGTTCATTGAATGCTAGTGGGAGGATGCTCCCTTGTTGCAGAAGGGCTAATTGTAAAATTCAGGTACTTTAAGGGGCCTATACTCTATTTCGCGCACAACCACTAAAATAAAACAACATGGTCTTTTATAGCCATGGTGTATTTTCTATGGTCAAAGGGAGATAATCTTGGAGTAATAAAATGATTAAATATTTAACTTGCCCGTTTCTTTAAGTATCACCATTTGTAACGAGAAATAAATTGCATGAACGCTACAGGTATTCTTTTAAGACTGATTATTGCACTCAGTGGTGAAAAAATGCGCTTTTGAATTGCGTGCTTAATTTTCAAAACACATTTTACGTCTAAATATAAATGAACACCATAACTTGAGCATGTAGAATAGTTCACCAATACCCAGTAATACAATTTAGTGTAAAAGTTAGGTGATTTATCTTAAAAAGTGAGGATAATTATCCAAGAGTTATCGCACTTGACTTAAAAATTTTTCTTACATCCTATGATTTATAATGCATTTTTAGCTATCTTTACAGGTATATATGTATTCAAACTTGTGTTAAATAAATGAAATAATGACTTCGGTAATTTAAATCAGCGAAACTTTGATTTTGTGTTCTACTAGTTATTTTGTTTTTCCGACTAATTCATCCATATTCTTCAAAATGCTTGCACAATATGGCCACCTATCAGCAAGCGAGAAAATGCGGTTTAAGGCTATTCCGCTATGGACGAGAGATTCTTAAAGTATTTTCACGGGAAAAAACTGCATTTTGTAGATAATATATATCGAAGTGAGCATACAAAATTTCAAGTTTATAAGTTGACAGATTTCAGTTTAAAAAGTGGTGCGTTTTCATTGCCGCTCAGTGTCCAATTGAGGATTAGAAATATCCGCTTTCATCCGAAAAGGAAATTTTTGACAGAGTTAACTCCCTTTGGCCATCAACATAAAAAATGTACAGTTGATAAATACCATGTTGTTGAGTAATAAATCTTATTATATTGTGTGTTTTTTAATTTGGTAATATAACTTAAATTCAAATCGACCATACTTAAACATAATTTGCACCTATGTGTAAATTTCCCGGAAATTTTGCTTGATTTTATTTGAAAATTGGCTCATAAGAAGCGCCTTGTGACGCTTATTCTAAATCTGTATGAATCTTAAAAGGTCGTAAGTGGCACTTACGACCTTCTAATTCTAAGCCATCGACATGTGCACAATGACTTTAAACCCAATTTCATGATTTCAAAGCAGACATGTCAATGCCTACAACTATTTCAAGCCTATCCAATATTTCTTTCAGGAATCTTTGAATGTATCACCATTTGGGCCGCTTATGTATTTAGGGGTTGCTTACCTTAAATAGTTAACTTATTACCTATCATCAGCACAAAATTAATTTCAATATACAAACTAGAAGCATGACATCGGCAATTGTATTGCCATTGTAAGTATAATAATAAAAAGGGGTTCCCGGCCAAATTTAGGAGCTATTCGCAATTTGCATAATGGGATGAAACCAAATTTGAAGAAAAATAGTTTAAAACGCAGTCACGTACCTTCATGAGCTGAATCATGCACAACATAGTGTGTACAAGCAGATGCATTAATTGTTATCCCACATATTTTAGAAATATGTCATTCCCACCCACTTTTCTTGCACTAAAACGCTAACAACGTTACTGACGTTAGAATATAAATAGCGTTGTATAGTAGTTGATTTTTTATCTATTATATTAAAATCATACATATTTGTAAAATGGGTTGTTTTATGCAATATTCTCTGCACTTGAGTCCGAAAGACAGTAGTTAAATTTGATGTAGTTTGTATTTATCTGTTTCATTTGGTAAGAAAATAATGAGCCTAGCCTATTGATTTATTGAATGACACGCAACAAGACCGTCACTTTACAAACCTATATCATGCCTACGACAGATTACATTGATGATAACTGAAGAGATGGGGTTAATTAAAAATCCAATAATAATCGATGGGGTGTGCCTATCAATGCATACAGTTTAAATGGAACCTATATGTAACGTGCATCACCCTTATGATCGACAATGACCTTTCTCTAAGACTATATGATCAATAGAATCTTGCATTCGTGCTCACAAACCACATGTCATATCATTTTGTCCACTGGTTTAATAAAACTCGTATGTTATGAACACTCATGCAAGATCCTGCATACCATGTACCATAGTAATTACAGTCGAATACATTTGTATCAACTTGAACCGTTCACGTATGATCCATGATCTTCTTGCTTGAATTGTACTGGGGTCTACAAATTAAAAATAAAAATTTGATTGGTTTTCTTGGAACTTTTAAGCAGTCAGCACGCACAATGTACATTGTGTGCAATTTAGCCACGCCCTGCACAATGTGATGTCCAGTCTATGACATTACTTATAAAGACAACTATACGTTCGGTTGCCTAATTTAGTATTTGGCAACGCTCCCGACAAAATAAGACATCCTCGCCTTTGCGTTCTATTTCTATACCTAAACATATGGCCATCACAAACTATTCAAGACAGATTGTAATGCTGTTTAGAAGCATGACATCTGTTTTCATGAAGTTTTGAACAATGTGTAGTCCTGCACCAGAATGCAAAAAAAGAATAATTTACATGCCATGTAATAATTATATTTATTCTGTTTGGACTAGTGCTTGTGTAATACTCAAGCAGTCAGTTTTTCGTTTCGTAATGTGTGTATACATTTGTTTTCAGGAAGAAATTTTGCATTTGGCAGCAATGCAACAGGAATTACTACTCAAGATGATGTGAATCATGTTGCAAATAATGCTGTAGATGGCAGTTTAACCACAAATTTTGACACATGTTTCGTATCCGCATATGTCAAACACAGTTGGCTCAGTGTTGATCTTGGTCGAGAAGTGTATGTTACATTCGCCAACATTATCAAATACAGTAACGGTAACTTTAAATGGCAATTTTGTAGCCTACTGTTGTTCTTGAATATAATAAAACATTTTTATCGAGAAGGAAAGGATTCTTTTTGAATGAGAAAGTTGTGTTATTATACAGTTAATACATGTAATTATGTTATTATTTAGCAATACTATAAAAGCTTTCTTTTATAATGTACACATTCATGTACTCCATGACGATAGGTAACAACTAATTTAATATTTACGAGGGGTGTCCCAGAATTTCGTAGACTTTTTAGCTCAGCTGTAACATAGTGACAAGTGAGCTTTTGTGATCACTCTCTGTCGTCCGTCCGTCAACAATAAACCACTTTGCCAATTTTGATAAAACTGTGTAGGAATGTTCATTGGGTGACTTCTACAAAAGTTGTTCAAATAGTTTCGGTCTGATATTTAATATGATCTTAATAGGGCCCTAAAGGGGAGTTTAAAAAAGCAAACTTCAAAAATCTTCGTGTCTGAAACCACAAGGCACAGAGTTTTCATACCTGCTTTTTATCATCAACTAGATAAAAAATTCTTATTGTCTAAAACTCCAATGTCTAGTGCTTTGATATTTGGTATGAAGCACCAACAAGTGGTCCTCTACCAAAATTGTTCAAATTATGCCCCTGTGGTCAAATTGGCCCCGCCAGGGTCATCAGTTTTGCGTAGACTTCTATAGGGAAAACATATCAACATCTTCTTGTCTAAACTGCAATGCATAGAGCTTTGATATTTGGTATTTAGCATAATCTATTTCTTACTCTATAAAACATATTCACGAAATGTGTGTATTCTCCGCCGTCTAGAAGTAGTTTTAATTATTTTTTATAGACTAAACTTTGATCTTTTGGACGCATTTATCAAGTTCGAATCTGACGTTTCTGGTCGGAAAAAATACATCTACATGTCGAGGAAAAACCACTGCAAACATACATGTTCACCGATTAACTGGTATGGACACAAAATAATTGTAACAGGCACAAAATACAGTACCTCTCAGGCGAGGACATTTTCCGCTCTGTCTAAAAAGCAGTACCCTGGCTAACACATATTACCGGGATACACGGAGTGGTGTACGGTTTGTTATAGTATTTTCATATTAAGGTTCTATGTTAGTCATATAATACTGTGTTAATCCAGAAATGTTCTGTTAGCGTTCCTTTTCTTTACGCTCCTCCTGGTACAGTCAAATTATTATACATAACAACATTTTCTTCAAATTACTTTATCGACAGAAAGACTTATTGGTTATTTAATCGAAGTATCCAACAACAACATAACTTGGGGTGAAGTATACAACGATGCATCGAATGCTCCACCTACAACACAAGTTTCTCTGAATGTCACAACCAGATATATCAGGATCAAGAGAGCAGGAACCCGTATTATTATTTGTGAACTGCAGCTATTTGGCAGTAAGTGATATATTTATGTCAGCGTCGTGCGCTTTAGAAGACCTATGCTTTAACTTATTAATACATGCATCTTCCCAAATGCGCCCATAATTCTTTGTCATAATGCAAGTATAGTATTTTAAATTACTTTATAATATGACTGTTTGTTGAAAAATAAGTTTAATGTTGATATAACATATACTTATGATGCAGATTGCCCATCAAATAAATGTGGATATGGGTGTACAGACGAATGTCATTGTAAGGGAATAGAAACTTTAGAAAACAGGATCAACGGAATATGTACCTCTGGTTGTAATGGTAGATGGACTGGCATCGATGGAACTTGTAATACAGGTATAATTCAAGATTTATATATTACGTATATATTGGATCAATCGATGCCTCTTCGTTATTACATTATTTAATGTATCTCAGTGAACTGTTAATGCTTTGACAAATGTATAGTTGGACAAATAATAATCTTAAATTAACCTATAAAAACTTGTTTATTATAGTGGCATTAATATTAACAGGTCCAGTCAATTTTGACTTATGATACATTAGCGTTCATGCGCAGATGACCTCTCGAAACACTCCTAGTATTGCCGGGTGCCTGACAGAGATGGCCTACGGTAACCAATATTTAAGTTGCTATTCAACACCAACCGATTTAACACGATAATGTATCAATAGAAAAAAGCATTGTTTGTGCATGGGAACTTGCGTTTTGTACATTATTTATTCATTTTCCAGAATGCCTCAACAACAAATGGGGGGATACATGCACGAATGAATGCGGGGCGTGTAGTGATTCCAAATGCGATGTGACTACTGGCAAATGTGCTGATGGTTGTCAGATTGGTTACTATGAGACTGACATGTGTAACAAAGGTATCAAACCAAACATGTTATAATGATAACCAAAACTCATTAATGAATGACATGGATAATGAATAATGTTTTATGAAACCATTGATAATATTCGATTCCCATATGTATTCTGTATTTCACAACAAAGCAATCCACGATTGCAATGGCATTCCTTTCCCCCTTTTTCTTTTTAGCTAACTGTATTATAAAATTAATTCAACCGCACTTTTAATTCCACTTTGTGTTTAAAGTCTGTTTTAAATATGTTTTAGATACGTAATATGTTTCCACGTTTCTTGAAACTTTTCTCTTATAAGTTTGCTATCAATTTTTCAAAAGCATTTATGTTGCAGTGTATGTCTTGTTGTCATGTTTCCCTCGTTAGTGTATCTGTTTTGTTATCTTTGTTTAAATGAACCGCTTAGTTATTCTTTTGACATTTACGTTTAACAATCTCAATTCAAAAAGCAATATATTTATGTGTTGTTTTATCTTGAACAAACGTATCGTATCATTTTAATGCCCATTAGTAAGCAATAACCAAACAGACACGAAATAAACACATGTCTTTCATTCATTGACTATAATAACTTAATTAGTACGAATCTATACTTTTTGTCACATTTTACAGAATGTGACAATGATACTTGGCACAATAACTGTACCAGGATATGTGGCAATTGTTACGAAGACCAATGCAATAGAACGAACGGCTCTTGTTTTTCTAGCTGTGCAAGTGGATATAAAGACATGCCGTACTGTTTAAAAGGTATGTAATTGAATATCTACTAATATTTTGCTGCAATGTATTGATGAATTGAAAAACTAGTATAGCTAGTTTGCGATAGAAAAAAATCGTGTGTTTTAAAGATTTCTGAAAATCTATTCATCAGATTTTGGTAAAGAATTACACAGACTACAATAACTTCCTACCTAGTCTCATTTTGAATTTTATAATTTTTAGTCATCAATTAAAAGACATTTATTCTTTATTACATATAGAAATTGCATGCGTATTTACAGTTTCACGCAGGGAGGTAATCTGGTATTCCATTGATGATTTATTATCAATTATTTAACCGTTACAATCCGTGATCAGCGGGATTGAGATTGCTGTTATAAAGACAAGACTTAGGAGGCCCTTGTGATTTGGTTTATTTTTATTTTTTTATTATTATTATACCATATTTATATAGCCCTTTTTTCATGTATACACACGTTCAAAAGTGCTGTACAATCATGACTAATACATGGTTAAAACAGTATATAATGTACATAAAATATAAAAGTAGGACCTACTAAACCCAGTAGGCGGGGGCTCTACTTAACCCAGTAGACGGGGCTCTACTTAACCCAGTAGACGGGCTTCTACTTAACCCAGTAGACGGGGCCATACTAAACCTAGTGGTAGGGATCTATTGAAGACAGTTGACGGAGCTCTACTTAACCCAGTAGGCGGGACTCTACTTAACCCAGTAGACGGGGCCCTACTAAACTTAATAGTAGGGATCTACCAAAAGGTGGATGGGGCTTATAGTCCTGGGAACATGTGGGTCGTTGGGCCCAATGATAGGGCGCCAAGTTAATGGGAACATACACACAGTCAGCATGAATAAGCTCTATTAAAATAGTGCGTTTTCAGCGCTTTCTTGAAGGACGGTAGTGTTTTACTGTCTCTGAGCGCTGTTGGCAGTGCATTTCAGAGTTTGGGTGCAGCAGCTGTGAAACATCGGTCACCGTAAGTCACAGTCCTCGTCCTTGGCACAACTAGAAGAACAGAATCATTTTGAGACCTTAGCTGTCTTTGTGGAGTGTATACTTCTAACATACTTCTGATGTAGCCAGGCGATTTTCCATGCAGTGCTTTGAAAACATGAGTCAAGACCTTGTACTCTACCCTGTACTGTACAGGTAGCCAGTGAAGATCCTTCAGCACAGGAGTGATGTGATTGTAACGCGGTGTCCGTGTGATGAGGCGGGCAGCTGTATTTTGAATAATTTGTAATTTTTTCAGAATGATTTTCGGGGTGCCACATAGTAATGAATTGCAGTAATCCAGTCTCGATGTTACTAAAGAATTGATCAGGGATTTTGTTGCATCAACAGTTAAGTATTGTCTGATTTGACCTATTTGTCGGATCTGCATGAAACACGACCTTGAGACAGAGTTTACATGTTTGTCCATGTCTAAATGCGAATCCAACATGGCGCCGAGGTTTCTCACCATCGACGTTGGTCTGATCACAGCATCACCAACTTTTACATTGAGATTGTCGACTGAACTGGCATTCCTTTTTGGTACAAACAAGATTACCTCTGTTTTTTCAGCGTTAAGTTTCAGCAAATGTTCTTTCATCCAGTGCAAGATATCCTTCAGAAAGGTTCAATTCGTTGCAGTGTTTCATCCCGCGAGACACAATCTTTTGGTTTGAATGCCATATACAATTGGGAGTCATCGGCATAGAAATGATGTTGCAATTGATGTTTTCTACAGATTGCACCTACTGGTTTTGTGTACATAATGTAGTTCTTCGGACCAAGCACAGAACCCTGTGGTACACTGTAGTTCATTAGTACAGGTTTTGAAAGTTCTCCATCTATACAGACAGTCTGGTAGCGGTCACACAAATAGGATTTCATCCACTCTAGTGGCTTGCCTATTATACCGAAATGATTGTCAAGTCTGCGTAGTAGGGTGTTGTGATCTATGGTGTCAAAAGCTGCTGATAAATCCAGCATTACCAGGACCGTAGCTTTATTCTGATCTAGAGAACAAAGGATGTCATTTTGCACACGAAGAAGAGCCGTTTCAGTTGAGTGGAATTTTCTGTATGCTGACTGACGTTCTTCGTGGAAATCGTGCAGTGTTAAATGATCTTCCAGTCGAGCATCGGTAGGTTTGACACAGGTCTATAATTTTTCAGTACATTTTGATCAAGGCCTGGCTTCTTTATCAGTGGTCTTATTCTGGAGCTTTTAAAAGCCTTGGGTACATAAGCACTTTTGAGTGATGCATTGAATATTCTTGTTAATAATGGCAGTAGTTCATTCAAGCAATCCTTTAACAGCCATGTTGGTATTGGATCAAGCTCACATGATTTACTAGGTGATTTATTTATTAGTTTTCGGATTTCATCCTCAGATGTTGGAGAAAATTCTGACAATTGCTCTTTTCCGAACGGAGTTTCGACTTCAACACTGTCGTTTTGTTGGTATGGCTGAATAGTGGAGGCTATTTCAGTACGCATTGCTTCAATTTTGTTAATGAAGAAATCACTGAAATCCTGTGCAAGCATTTTAGCAGGTTTACCAGTTGGCAACACTACTTCTTTTTCTTCACCCATCAGATGTCTAGTTATCTTGAATAACCCTTTCTGATCACGACCACAGGACTCTACCTTATCTGTGAAATAGGATACTTTGGATCGTTTCAACATTTTGTTGACTACCGAACATTGATTCCTATATATTTCATGGTCTATTGTCAATTTAGATTTTCGCCATTTTCGCTCCAATTTTCGTCTCA
This sequence comes from Spisula subtruncata, assembly GCA_963678985.1. Taxonomy (NCBI): domain Eukaryota; kingdom Metazoa; phylum Mollusca; class Bivalvia; order Venerida; family Mactridae; genus Spisula; species Spisula subtruncata. The sequence goes on from OY787665.1 coordinate 28,176,585, forward strand.
GATGTTTGGCGTCATGAAGATCTTCAGTGTACCATGGACAGGAGGGTCTTAAAACTATTGTTTTTGATTTAAGGGGTGCATGCTTGTCAATTAGTGATGAAAGTCCATGGGTATATACCTCAACTAGTTCATCAACGTCTGATATATGCAGCCCACTGCTCAAAATATCTGAGGATTCAATGTCTTTTTTGAATTCATTGATATCAATAGATTTTAACTTTCTTAGATTAACTGTTTTTCTTACAGGAGCAGGTTTAGCAGCGCAAGCTTTAAATACTACAGCAAAATGATCACGAGAGGTCTTTTCGCTGTTGTCGGGTAGACCGGGATCAGATATTTCTACATGGGAGACAGAAGTGTCAGTGACTCTTGTGATTACCACATCCAATGTGTGACCAGCCACGTGGGTTGCCCCAGTGACGTGCTGTCGCATGCCGCAAGATTCAAGAATACTTGTGAACTTCACAGTGTCTAAATTCAATAGATTGTCTAGGTGGATGTTCAAATCCCCAACAATTATGATGTTACTTTCCGTTGTTACAAGTTTGGCCAGAAAGGATGGCCACTCATTTTCCAGAAAAGTACTAGTTTTTAGGCCATTTTTACAAGTTGGTGGTGGTCTATACACAACAGCTAGACGCATAGAATAGTTCTTAATGGATACCGTGCATTCCATGTGTTCAAAAGTAGTGAAAACTTTATCATTAGTAGAAGTAAGAAGTTGAATATTTAATGAAGTTTTGTATACAACTGCAATTCCACCGCCACGTCCACATCGAGGGACATGTTTTATTTTGTAGCCACTGGGAACAAGCTCAGCAATGCAAGACTTATCGGAGGGTCCCACAAGCCATGTTTCAGTTAGAGCGACAATATCATAATCATTAGACACTATGTAATCTGAAAGGGCAAGATTCTTGTTTTTGACTGACCTTGGATTTACACAACACACTTTTATATAAGTTTGGCCTTTGCAAACAGTGAGTGATTCACATTTGATCTTAGTCAAGTCATGATGTTGGGAAATTTTGTCGTTTTCAGGATTAGTTCCGAGATTATCGGGGTTGGTTCTGGAATTTTCAGGATTGGTTCTAGGAAATAAAGTTGGTACTATAGTAGGTATTTCTTGGGGAAGTGTCTGAATGTTTTTTAAATTTACACCATCATTCAAGTCCCATGTTTGTTTACACCGACCCCCTCTAGTACCCCTAAACTTAAGTATTCCTAACTGTTTTAATGTTGTCAATGTATGGGTATCGGGTTTTATAGGTGATAATTTCCCAATCTCATACAGGCTATACCTATTGTATTGTATAATCCCTGGTATGCATTGGGCCATGTTTGCCTCAGGCAAAAACGCATTTAAATTTACAGGTAAATATTGAACAAAATTGTAGAATATTTACACAAAACTCAAAATTTCACAAAATCTACAAACAACTACAACACAAAAATTACACATATAAAAAAAGAATACTTCCATAAACATTCACAGCAAAATCCACAGCAATCACTGCAGTAATTCTGTTGATGTTAATCCAAAATGTGAGAGCACAAAATGTTGCAGCCTACACTTGGTGCATTCACACCTAACATTATTTAGGTGTGTCGCTTGTAAACAATGTACAGCAATAAGATGTACTTCGCCATATTCACAGACGGGTCTCACATGTGTTAAATTATGTAGGTTGCAAATACGTAAATATACTGTTATGCGTTTCACGTGACCGTAAATTAGCTGTTTCAAGTATCAAGTCTTCTAACTTGATTTTTCATACAAAACTACAAAATTGTTACATAGAACTTATGAACAAAACTTTTTTAACTCATTTCTGATCTTGCTGAAATTTCAGTGTGTATTAGGTAGATATATTTCATTTATTCATGCAAATTTTCCTACTTGTAGGTGTAGTAATTGCAGAGAAATATTAAAAAACACGATTTTTTTCTATCGCAAACTAGCTATAGAACGTTATGATATAAGTTTCATATCCAAATACGACTTTGATGTATTTTAACGTATGTGTTTTAGTTGTAATAGAGTGAAAAACAGATACTTATGTATCTATGAGGACCTTTTCCGTCAAGACATTTTCAATTTGGCATAGTGTTAAAATTTGCCTACCAATCGTCGTCCAATCGGATTTGATTAATATAAATTGTCTTCATAAATGATCCATTTATTCAAAAGTCTGTGCTGCTGGAACATGGGGTATGAACTGCAATAGAACATGTGGTAGTTGCATGCTTGGCGTTTGTAATGCTTTAAGTGGAATCTGTGAATCTGGCTGCGCAACTGGTTATAAACACACATCTCTGTGTAATGAAGGTAAACTTATGTGTATTTATTTCTAGTAAGTAAAATATTGCACCCGACACCATTGATGATTATTTTAAGGTGTTACTAATTTGTATGTAAAGACATACAATAACACTAACCTAATAGAATGCCAATTGCAGGTCACTATCTGTGTTACTTCTTTACCCAAAATAATGTATACGTACAACGTGGTTTTGTACCTCATATCGTAGAATAATGTTATTCCTACAAGACATTCCAACTACATAATTCCACAGTCCCACAGTGACATATTCAATCTACATTGATATTCTCTCTAGCTTGTGCTACTTTTACGACATATAAGTAAAATTGTGTTTTCAATTATTTGTCATCCCGATTTCTAATTTTTACTGGATGTTCGAAAAAGGGTTGGTGTAAGAATATAGTAATACATTCTGTTTGCATACGTCTGTTAAAACGTGTCGGTGAATTTAGTCAAACGTTTATCTAACGGTGGCCAACGATATTCGACGCAATGTACGCGTTGGTTGCTTGCGCAAGGCTTGCATAGATGAACGTTCCTTAGCATTACTGGACGTTTGTCCGACGTAGACTAAAGAATAGCAGACACAACGGACGCAATAGAAATGCAAGGTACAATACGAACTTTCCACAAGATGTTTTGAGTAGTATGTTTATCAAATACTCATTCATTTAACAGAATGTGACAATGACACATGGGGAATGAATTGCAGCACAAAATGTGGTAGCTGTTTAAGTGGAACATGTAATACTGCTGATGGATCCTGCCAATCTGGTTGTGCAAGCGGTTATAAAAACACAACTCTCTGTACTGAAGGTAAACTTATTTCATTAATTAAATAACTGCTTGCCCAATGTTTAAAAACAAGCACTTGGTTTTACGTGGGTCTGTGCTAAATAACAACGTGAACAGTCAATAATTCAAACTATGGCTTGATCAAAGAAACTTTTTTATGGCATATCACCAATTTAATTCTGACAGTCTTAACCTTAGTAAAGTTGAAGTCAGTTTTCGTGATTAAATCGATGGCTTAGAATTAGCCACTTACGACCTTTTAAGATTCATACATATTTAGAATAAGCATTAGAAGGCGCTTCTTATGAGCGCATTTTCATAAAAATCTGAACTTGTCATGTTGACCAAAATGAAGTTGTAAAAGTTTGTTTTACTATAAGTAAAGAGTAAATGTCAGACAGTTTTTCCGTGTTTTCTCAAAATATCGATTTGGTTGTTACGACCTTCTAATTCTAAGCCATCGAAATGTATGTACAATATATAGAGGATCTTGCATGAGTGCTCATTACATACAAGTCGACAAAACAATATGACACGAGGCTTTGCCGAGTGTCATATTGTTTTTGTCGACGAGTTTAATAAAACTCGTATGTAATTAGCACGAATGTTAGATTCTATTTATCACATAACCTTAGAGATCGCACGTTAACGTCGAAAAGGCTGATGTACACTGCATAGGTTTCATTCTAAATTTAGCGTTACAATGCGCGCGACGTCATGCCGACTCTAGTAATATACTGACGTCACGGGTCGATTCAAGGCACGGATTGGCTTACGTAATGTCATCCTGAATTAACCAACCAATCAACGCCAAGCTAAATTATATGTTTAATGAATGGGCTGGGAGTGCATTATGGTATTTCCGGCACGGCTTTAATGAACTCCAAGACCGCAGGTTATGTAATAAATATGTATCCACTACCCTTTACATGAATTGCCTAATACGATGCCACTTATAAGTTCCAAATTGACCTCGATGTGGCGAATTTTGTAGCGTGTCAAAATCAAACATGGGGAATTAATTGCAACAGCACCTGTGGTTACTGTCTAAATGATACTTGCAATGCGTCAAATGGTGTGTGTACATCCGGCTGCATGAGTGGATACAAAAACACTACTCACTGTAAAGATGGTAACTATTATTCTAGTTAAATTAAATAAACTTTTTTATCAATCTAATAAAGCACTTCAATGTAAAGCTGGGCTTAGATAATGGTTCACTCAATTATATTTTGCGGCTATTCTACAGATTATCAAACATTGTTGAAGGACTATTATTTAAACTATCATACTTCGGATATTTTGATGCTCACAAGTATAGATCTATCTCTTAAATATACATTTGAAACTATTGTGTGTTTCACCAAACGCATACTGTAATTCAACACTCTGTAAATGGAGGTAAAAATGAAAGGTATTTGTCATACTGTCCTGATTTGATTATTTGGTTGCTCATACAAAACAGTTTAACACTTTCAAATACCAACCACTTTCTTTGTGAGCATTTATTATGTAATATCGAGTATTCATCTATAAACAGTTTGTGATGCTGGATCATGGGGACTGCGTTGTAACAGAACATGCGGTAGATGTATGACTGGTATATGTGATGCTTCAAACGGATCCTGCTTTTCTGGCTGTGCAATCGGTTATAAACCCATACCTTTATGTTCTGAAGGTAACCTCAGAATAATTCATTTTTGCGCGAGTTTTATGTACTTCAATATTAGTTTAAGTGCCGTAATTAAACGACTATTCGAATTCACATGCAACTAGGAAGGTATGTTGATAAAATGGTGGTGAAACAATACATTCATATTGTAAGACGTCAATGAGCGGTGAATACTTTAGTCTGAACTCTTGTGCACCACCAATACAGCAGTTAATTATTTTTTAACCTTTACTATGATTTTTGTGAGATATGTTTAAAATTGATTTAATATTAAATGTATGACTTATAGCTTTTAACACGTGTTTATCTAACGATTAACCATTTAACAGAATGTGACAATGGAACATGGGGATTGAATTGCAACATGACATGCGGTAGTTGTTTAAGTGGAACATGTAATATTTCTGATGGATTCTGCCAATCTGGTTGTGCAAGCGGTTATGAAAACACAACTCTCTGTACTGACGGTAAGCTCAATAAATGAATTAAGTTAGTACATGCCAAATGTTTAAAAATGAGCAATTATCTTGACTTGGATCTATGCTAAATACCAACGTAACCATTTGGTAACTCAAAGTATGGCATGTTTAAAGAAACTTTTGTTCATGACTAATCATCATTAATTTTTAATTCTGACAAATACAAATGTACTTCGTAGTTAAATTCATTTTACTCCTTGTAATATATAAAGTAGAAACATCAGATAGTGCAGAGGAGGGGTCGATTAAGATTCGAACCTATAGCATGTTACAGTCTTATATTTGATTTTTGTCTTAAGCAGAATGTGAGAACGGTACTTGGGGATACATCTGCAATAATACATGCGGTAACTGCTTGAACGGTACATGTCATAAGTCGGATGGTACATGTGATAATGGTTGTATGGATGGATATAGGAACACGCCTCTTTGTATCGAAGGTGACATTTGTTTCGATTTAAACAAGTTTAAACATGCCTAGGGAAAATGCATATCAAGTTAGTTTGATATATATGTCATCAAATGAAATTAAATATTTTATTCTAAATATAATATATACAACACAAATTGAACACAACATTCAATAATAGCGTTTCAAACAGGATTTTACATTGCCTGGGTATCTGAAACGCACTTTCGACATGTAAGTACAATGTGTACTGGTCAACGATGGTCATTCTTATTTAAAAACTGTTTATGTGTTTAAACGTATTATAATAAGAATTTATAATGGATAGTTTTCTATTTAGAATGTGCGAATGGAACCTGGGGAGAAGGCTGTAATGGATCATGTGGTTCCTGCAATGAAAGTACATGTAACAAAACAGACGGAACGTGTGGTGACGGTTGTTCAAGTGGTTATCTCGACACACCGCTATGTACTAAAGGTAATTCATAAATGCCCATTATAAAGCAGTCTCATTGAGAACGACATGAAAACGCTATATTAACTGTATGCATTTGTACACAATTGTGTTTCAAAAGAGACTGTGTATGTGAAATATTTATTTTCGTCTTTTACAGAATGCGAGAATGGTCAGTGGGGATATAACTGTACTGACATATGCGGTAACTGCTTGAGCGGTCCATGTGATAAGTCGGATGGTACATGTGAATATGGTTGTATGGATGGATATGAGGACACGCCATTTTGTAACAAAGGTGAAATTTGATAAGGCTTATGTAAATCATTGGTTGCTGTTATACCTCGATTATAAAATGCAGCATCGAGCAAACACGTATTTGCTAATTAGTCTTAAGATAATAGATAACACTCATAAGTACCTCGTATGTCAATAGAATGTTTTTCGTTATGTCTTGATTAAGAATTTGCAACATTAAAACATATGTCGCGATATCTTTTGTTTTTGTAGAATTACATTTACATATGATGCGTTTATATGATTGTCCTTAGTACTGTAAACCTCCATCTTTACATAATAGCATGCCAAAGCGGATACTATGGGGAGAACTGTAATGAAACATGTAATGTAAACTGTGGAGACAAATTGTGCTACCACGTAAATGGTTCGTGTACGAATGGATGCACGGCTGGTTGGAAAGGTGAACTATGCGACCAAGGTAAGTGGGTACTATCACAGTGTTTTGATCAAGTTACTCCAAAACAATATTTGTCGTTTTGACCATTGGCAGTGTACCATAACGTTAAGTGTATATGAGCAGTTGTGTTGAAAACGAAAAATCAAATTGCCAAACTAAAATTTCGTATTTTGTTTTAGATTAAACTTGGAACATGTTACTCTGCTGTTTCTAACCAATCAGCATTTATATAACAATATGTGAACAATATTTCAACAACCTAAAAGTAAAAAACCCGGGGGTGATGGCGGTGAATGCAAATGACTGGTGCATTAACCATACATTAGTGTTATGTAAAATGTGAAGTACACTCGTATGTATCTGTGGTCGTCTTTCATTATTTTGTCAACTAAATCATTGTGTCTTGTCAATGCATGCGTGAAATGTCTTCAGACTGCGCGGATGGAACGTATGGAATGGAGTGCAAAAATGAATGCAACACCAATTGCCATGAAACATGTGACAAAGTGAACGGACATTGTACTAAATGTAATGCTGGTTGGAATGGAACCCTATGTGACACTGGTCGGTTATTTTGATGATCGTGTATAACTCACTGTACAGTGTTCTATTGCCAAAGGCACTAATACAATGACACAAACATGCTTGCAGACAAATTTATTCTGATTAAACTGTAACAATATTAACATGAACTTTTTTGATCGGACCTGTAATACTGATTTTCACTGCATGAACAGGCGTTTTACTTAAGCAATGGATCAACATGTATGGTGATGTATTGCTGGTATTTAATTCAGCTGCAAGGGCAAATTCCAGTGCTGACCTCTGCTGATAGTCTGCATAACATTCACAAATTAGTAAATGAGCTGTGCTGTAGGATTTCCAACCTGATGTCAAAATTTCACATCCTCACATTTTGGTAGGATTGTGTAGAGTAATGTCTCAGGAGTCCAAAATGGTATACCTTTTCAAAATCGTCCAACTTAGTGACACAATGAAAACTAGAGGCATGAAATTACAACTACCATACAAAATGACATTTGACGTCACAGAAATATACAAATATGGTGATGTCATATAACTAGTACAGGCCCTATTATAAGCGCCCTATAAGAAAAGGAAAATAAAATACACATGCTTAATTTGTTGGATTATGACACATAAAGGATGTATTTTATCTAATTTGGTATTTATCTTTTTGAGTAAACACAACAAAATAATTAACCAATTCTCAAAATTCTCTCTTTTTGCTTATGTTTTACACTATTTTACCCCAAAAGTACTATTATTTAGCAAACTATGCTGGCACTATAGTTTTGATATCTTAAATCGCATGACATTATGTACCTATTTAAAAAAATCTAATATATTTCTGTATGACATTGTAATCAAACCGATTCCACAAATGTTCGTTTTTGTTTAGATTTTGACAGGTTTTGCCCTAAAATATCGGATTTTAGGCAACCGTCTGGAAAATGATTGTTAATATCGTAAACTACAAGTAACAACATACCTATCACAATCTATTTTTATCCCATAAAACAGTAAATGTTGATTCCAAAAAAATCATGTTTAGCTTTTATATTTTGTAAGGTTTTACCACAAAATTATAGACTTTCACAAACATGTAAGGACCTTGATTCTTAATAGGGGATTAAAAATAGCCCGCGCAGCGGGCTATTGAAAATACCCACACCAATAACAGGTGCCACGTGCGAATTTTCGTTGAGTCTCTGCCGGTACTAATGCTTTCAAAAAAAGTTATTTCCGGTCAAAAATTTCAGGCAGTTTTTCGAGGTGAATAGTCCTTGGAATATAAAAAAAATAGTAAGCTGTAAACGGTTTAGCCTATCGTTCTCTTGCGATTAATTATCTTTTTTAAAAAAATTGTAATAAATAAAACAAACTATTTTTAAAAAACAAAGGGATGTAAGAAGTACTTAAAACACCGTATTAAAGATTAAAGCGCCGTATTCTAAACATCGACAACCAAAGGAAGTCATTCTAGATAGTGATTTACAATAATTGTAAACATTCAGTTCAAGGTCGTTCATACAAGAAGCATTGAGAACTAAAGTTTACTTAAGCCTACTTCAGACGTCAATTATCCAAAACAAATAATTATCGCATATCTATTTAAATGGATTGATTCCGGATTGATCACCATCGGTAGCTGGAGTTCGGTTCGTGGGAGTATGAAACTGCGGAGCACAATTGTGTGATGTTTTTTGTGGTCTTGTATGATTGACTAGGCCCCCAATTAACGTCATACGGTGTCGCTTTTGCAATATCTTCAATTTTCCAAGGATTGAAGCTGATCTGATACTATGGACTGGACGAAATATGGTTACAGTAGGTTTAGAAATTATCCCTGGACTAACTGAAACTGCTCTCAAGAATACAGTTAGGCCTACAATAAAGGTATGCCATAGATTTTACTCATTTTGAATCAAATTATGACAATTTCATTTTGAATGTGTTGTGTACAAAAAGATATTTACATTGTACTGCTAGGTAAGCGCTACCAAGTGCTTTCGTTAGAAATGGGGTGATTTGGTTGCACTTTTCAGCGCTATGTAATAGTCAGCTAGCCACAAGCGCTTGCTGCTTGCCGAAATAATAATATATTTTTCACTTTTTCCGATATACAGTAGCGCTTATTTTAAGAAGCTGTTTCTAAGCATAGCGCTCGATAGCGTGAGTACTGTACATCTCACGCAATGTTTGCCTAAAATCGTGCATTTCTGCGGTCAGGGTCAAACAGAAAGTTTACTTGCATCTCTGCAGCCGCAAAGCCTAAAGTAAAATAATTTCACTCACAGTCGCATTAGCAGGCTTACTTGCAAAAAAGAGTGACCATAAATCGCCGCAATTACAACGTCACATCTAAACATGTCGATTATTTACTCTATCCGTTTGGGTAAATAGGTCAAATGCCTTATGTAGTCACTATGTCACAAATTTGGCCTTATATTCCAAAGCCTTTAATCAGAAGGATATTCTTTTAAAAATCAAGTTCAATATTGTGACATCCGGGGTCAAAAGTGTGTCACTAGGTCAAGTCCTAGAAATTTCTTGTCACGGTAGACAATAGAGATAAAAATGTTGGTCTTTTCTTGATGAAATTTCTCCAGAATAAATTATTTCATTATAATCTAGGTCAAGTTCAATTATAGGTCTTCTGGACCGGGGTCCCTGATTTTTGGGCTACCCGACTTCCCGATAATCGCTGATAACCTGTGGGACTGACGATCTGACAGACTAAAAAAAGTCGGTCTGACTGTCAGACTTTTTTCTGCTAAAATCAACAAATGCAGTTATTCCCTTTTAAGGCGGCGTTTACACATTAAAAGAAGGTTTTCCTTGTTTCCAAATACTTTTATCATGATCTCAGTGTAAGAATTTGTTTTCCGGTTGTCATTTACCAATAATTCAATCGTTTTAATGCACAAAGTTTTCCCTCGCGAAATCATCGAGACTTCAGAAAAAGAGTACAAAAACACCAAGTTAGAAAAATGTTTCAGCTTTGCGATTGGCCTAAGAATTTATTATCGACCTATCAAAATATGTCTTACACAAGACACCGCATTGTGGCAAAACCAGGCTTTCTATACGAGTGTCCGCCTAATGATGGTTGAAAATTCTTGAGAAACATAGGAGTTGAGCACAGAATTAATTGCTTACGCTGCCTGCCCACACATTTGTGGCTATACCCAAATCTAATAACCAAGGATTCTGAAGCCTGGTTAATAAGTGTAGAAAGCATGAATATGCCAGCACAAAAAATAACATTTCATGAAAAATGCCCAATGCAAACTGAACTTATTGACCGGAAACCTTTTTTATATATTTTTAGTAACGGTGACCATGACCCTTTTTGACCCCAAATACAATCCCAAGCTAGGTATCCATGCAAGCTTGCTATATAAAAAGTATCATTAAGATCAGCCTATCCAAGCTTCAAGTTATTGACTGGAAACCCCTAGTTAAAAATTGTTTGACTTAGCTGCCTGCCCGTCATCTAGTCCGGGATCCATTGTCCCAATCTAATAAGGAGGATTTTTCGTTGGAAAACCTTGAAAAAAATACACGCGATAATGTACCCAGGAAAAACGTACCCAGGACAGAAACTGAAATTGTTCAATTCATCGGACGGCTAATTGAACAGTCTGGGTTCGGTACCCTTACAGAAAATATGCTCTCTGACAAATGTGTAACATGTGTGCAGTTAACATGTATCAAATATGAAATGAATATACTGCGAATGCAGTCTTAAAGGGACTGTGTCATGTTTTAGCGTATAGCAAAAATCAAATAAAATTGTTAAATATTTACTATATTTGGCATAGATGCCTGTATATCCCATAAATAAGCACACTGGTATAAATGTAACTTGTGAAACATTTTTTAAGTATTTTACCTAAAAAAATTCTATACCATATATCTGAAATATAGCTTAGCAGTTATCCAACATCTACTATTTAATCCCCGTTTAGGCGGTGCCTTAGTTCATATTATGTTACAAAACACTTATAGTATGACATTATCAAACAAAAAATATTTTTTCGCAATTTTTCACAAAAAAATATATGCAATGAACTGAATATGTGTTTCTCCAAAAAACAATATTTTATCAAGCGGTCGAAAATCGCACAGTAGAGCTCAAATATAATTTTCTTTATCATCGCTACAGAATGTGACAATGGTACATTCGGAGATGAGTGCGCATTTGACTGTGGAAAATGTAATGGTGGCGCTGCATGTCATAAGGTGAATGGAAGTTGCACTGTTGGATGCGCTGCTGGGTATGAAGGCAGTATGTGTAGTATACAGACAGGTAAGTATATTGTTCTTTTAAGCCATTTTACTACCTTTGTATGAAATTATTAGAAAGTTGCTGTTTTGCAAGATTTGTGAGTTAAGTTATTCACTAGATTGAACAATAACAAAAACAAACCTTTAGCCGAAGCATCTATGACGTATATGGTTCGTTTTCATCACATGCGAATTCAGGCAAATTAAATGATAGAAGTTAATACGGTCAAACACAGGTTATGTTTAATATCGGTGTGCTGGTTTATTGGATATTCAGGCATCTTTACAAAATTGAGGGAATATTTTATTTTTTTTTATTTTTGCAATACCCATAAACTTGAGACAGTCTTTAATGTACGTAGAATTAATAAACATAAATAAATACAATGCTCATATGTTCCAATTGAAATTTTAAGAGCATTTGGTGTCTGGTTTTCCCGGAGCGGCTGTTGGTGGCAGCGTTTCTGCCATTATTGTCATAGCCATAGTTGCTGTAGGTGTAGTCTTTGTGCTACGGAGGAAACATTTGAGGTAAGCATTTTACTCACACGTAATGTTAATTTGAATATTTAACTTCAGATGCAATACGCCAGTGTTCAAATATTATCAACTGAATAGAATAGTATTAGCCGAAATTCTTTCTAAATAGTAGAGAATAATTACAATGTACATACAAATATAGTTACATGCAAAGTTTTTTTGTTTTACTTACAAAACAACCTCAGTCAAATATGTTGAATAAAGTACTGAATGATTAAACATGCATACCTTAGGAGCATTTTATGAATTTAAACTACCCAAAAGTTCTAATCCGCCACCTTACAGTTTTTGTCATAATTGTTATTAAAGTATGTACCATCATGACATACTACATACCAATACTTGAATACAAGATGTAGTTAATTATAAATTTATCCTTGACGACAAGCGGCTAGGTTCGCTGTCAAAGGCGTGTTATGTAATGAGGTATTTTTTTACTAATTCACAAAAATACCCAATCTGTGAAATCGTGCAGAAATCAACACATGGAATGCACAATGTCATAAATATTTTGGCGTAACTGATCCCTGACCTCGACAAAGAACACGTAAGATGCCATGATTGACTCCAGACGAACTTGTTTGAAGAGTAACAAACTTCGAACAAAATAAGAAAAAGGTCTTGTCAAAAAGGTCGATTATGCAAAATCACTCTTGTATCACAAACCGAAGTTTGCTGTTTATACAAAACGAAGCTAACCACGAAAAATACAAAAACAAACAAAAATATCCAAAAATAAGTTTGTGAAATTAAAAAATAAGGGCCACAACTCTACTCGAGCTCTTAACCTTCCGACAGGCCTGTCGCGTTCTTTGTGTGCCAAACTCAGCATGTAAGGTATTCTTCGCGTAGGAAATTCATGATTTTTGTCAAAACCGTTCATAAACACGTGCTTTTCGTTGCGCATTTCTTACCCGTGTAAACATGCTATATTACGCAACAGGTCTAACAAGACGACTTCAACCGCAAATTGCCAAAAATCGACACATAATTGGCTTTAATACATCTTTATACGTCTGTATGTGAATTTTAATGCTAATAAATCCATTATCAAAAAGTATTTAAAAAAAGAAACATTGACACCTGCGAATTGTGTACAAGTGATTTTTCGAAATCCCTCGAGTTTTCCCCTCGAATAAATAACAGAATAAAAAAGTTTTTTTTAAGATAAGCAGTCATCAATAAATGCAGAATTCGTTCATGCGCACGTAAATTTCGGTGCACACGCAACGAACGTGCAAAAATGCGTTATTACGCAATACGCCGAATGCACTGAGTTCAGCCAAAATATCGCCAAAAAATTATGATCAGCTACATCTACTTAACATGTATCGGTATGTGCAATCTCACATGAATATATCAATTTTAGACACTACAGGAATGAAATATACAAGTGGCGGGTTAGCACTTTTGGGTAGTGTAAATTGTATTAGAATGAGTTATATTACACTGAGCGGCAATGAAAACGCAACACTAACATAGTACAGCATAACACATTTGATAAGTATGTGAGCATCACGAAATTTTGTCATAGAATAGATATATCCAAGTGACACATGAATATCACTTCGAACCAGAACAATTTGTTCAGCAACATAGTTTTTTACCACTTATTTTGGGGTCAGTATAAAACAGAAAGTCGCATTTTTAATATTACCACAGCCAGGAGCGATCCATCGTGTGCATCTACGACGTATTAATTGTATTAAACGTTCATTGAATGCTAGTGTGATACTGTTCCGTTGTTCCAGAAGGGCTATGTGAAGTACAGGTACTTTTAAGAGGCCTAAACACTATTTCCCGCACAACCACTAAAATAAAGAAACATAGTCTATTATAACCATGGTGTATTTTCTATGGTCAAAGGGAGATAATCTTGGAGTAATAAATGATTAAATAATTAACTTGCCTGTTTCTTTATAACACTGCTTCGAATCTTGCGCCTCTAAACGCATATTCGAAACTGCTCGTTTTGAAATTAATAAAATTGTATTATATTTGTCCCAAGGATGGTGAATGTATCACCATTTGTAACTGGAAATAGATGGCATGAACGCAATAGCTATTCTTGTAAGACTGAGTATTGCACTCAATGGAGAAAAATGCGCTTTTGAATTGCGTGCTTAATTTTCAAAACACAATGTAAGTCTAAATATTATCGAACAACATAACTTGAGTATGTAAACTAGTATAGTCATACCCAGTAATAAAATTTAGTTTAAAAGTTTGGTGATTAATCTTAAAAAGTGAGGATAATTATCCAAGATATATCGCACTTGACTTAAACATTTTTCTTACATCCTATGATTTCTAATAAATTTTTAGCTTTCTTAACAGGTGTATATGTATTCAAACTTGTATTCAATAAACGAAATGATGACTTCTGTAATTTAAATCAACGAAACTTTGATTTTTAGTACGGATACCCGACAATTGAGCATAACGACCGATCTTTCGGAGTTTTTCTTTGACATATGCACCATGTTTTCTATTACTTATTTTGTTTTTCCGACTAATCCATCCATATTCTTCAAAATGCTTGCCAATTATGCGAGCAAATCTCTAGCCACCTATCAGCACGCGGGAAAATGCGGTTTAAGGTTATACCGCTTAGGACGAGTGATTCTTAAAGTATTTTCACGGAAAAGCTGAATTCTGTGGATAATATATATCAAAGTGAGCATACAAAATTTCAAGTTTTTAAGTTAACATATTACGGAAATATTCAAGTTTAAAAAGTGTTGCGTTTCATTGTCGCTCAGTGTATGTATTCTTACTCTATCATTTGAGTAATGATATGTTAATTTTTCATCATTTATCTGAATATCTAAATGCATACAGAGTTTAAGCGACACGTGTGTCGCTATAAATTAGCAGATGAGATGTAAATATATATTTGTATTTAGTACATCTATCAGACTGCTGCATCGGAAAGCCAATCATTAGCATATACATTCTTTAGATTTATTTTTAGTTCACAGTCGAAAGGATCAACATCGTCATCAGAAGACATGGGATTGAAGGATGTTTGCAGTGCGGGAAAAGGTATTCTATACGAGTTGTACAATATATATATATGAAACATGTGTTAAAATATTATATATCTATATCCTATCGAAACTTGTTTCTCAAATTGAAACATAACCTGCTTGTTCTCTAGTTCATTACATGTGGGGAGCGGTGGCCTAGAGGTAGGTCCAGGGGTTCGATCCCCCTCTGGACCACTGGTTAATTTGTCTGAGCAAGACCCACATACTCCACTCCACCATGGTGTAAAATAGTACCTGTGAGGACAGTATCTATTACTGGGCGCAACAGATCGATGTTGGCTGCCACACCACAGGAGTGAAATAGTCTCCCCAGGGAGACACGAGTGTAGGTTTCCATAGGTAGCCCAATGCCCAGGGGAAGTTGAAATGTCAAAGGGTGTTTGAGCGGCCTAACAGCTGACAAGAACCCTAGTAAATTGGTAACTTTTTAACTTAACATGGTAGCCAACAATAAATGACTAGTTTACCCCAAATTTATTCTTCAATTCACATATAGAAACGGGTGACACATTAAGGATAAAGAAAACTGATAGCCAAAACAATATATATTACGAGTTCGGAGAAGACGCAACTGAAGGAAATCAACCCAGAGCCATTCATGTGAAAGAGCTTGCTGCGTTTGTCAAGACACACGTAGCCAAGAAAGAGTTTTTTGATAAGGAATTTCAGGTTGAACATTTTGAAATATTTTGCGTTGTGTTTGATTGTTCATGTAAATTCTCATATCGTGTAACATACCAATGGCTTAATATTTTACTGCAAAAATCTAATTTCACATCAAGTCTCAGTCTAGAACACACTAAATGCTTGGTGTTATTTGTTGTACTAATTGCTGACAATAGTTCTAGTTTTAGTGACAATATTCTGACAATTATATGCAGTTATATTTTCATATGGTTCACTTATCTTTGCAATTAGGCATTCTTCGACTGGTCATGAGTTATTCAGCTTAAACAAGACAAGACAATATATGTAAAATTCAATAATGATTCATTATATATATTTATCTTGCTTAGATTGTTTGCTGTTTGCTCTTACACCTTATACGAGCAACTCTATATTAAGACTATCCAAACAAAATGAAATATGTCTCATATCTTTACAACCGGTATTACATCGCTCTAGTGAACGACTTTAATCTTGAATAATGGTTATAATATTTCAGGACATACCATATGGGTTACAGTTTCCAACAACAGAGGCAAGAAAAGAACACAATGCAGGCAAGAATAGATACAAAGCAATGTATGCATGTAAGTGCAACCTATGTACGTTTCAGTGGCTTTTAACAATTCGCTATAGAAAGTATTAAATTGTAATTTTATGTTCAAACCAGTTAAACTCAGACATGGTTGTCCACGCATTGTTTCAGATTTTGAAAATATTTGCCTCTTTTTAGTATTCACCCATGACACATGTATCAAATCTGTGCAAAATGCACATGCTGTATTTTCCATTTTTGTGACTATTTTAGATGACCACACACGTGTTATCCTCTCCACTTTACCATCCAATCCACATTCAGACTACATCAATGCTAACTACATTAAGGTAAACCTACAAACTACTTACTAATACATATACTTATCAACTTTTCTAAGTCCTCATTTATTTATCCATATCTTTTTTATTATATACAATGAAAAGACAAAATTCCGCAGGTGAAGTTAGTACAACAAAGTCATTAAAATTCCCGTATCAAACTGGTCGTTTATCACGTGGTTTTTTCGTCACAAGATTGACGTGCGTTTCGAACTTTTTTGACGCCACGCGTTTACATATACCTTGAGTGTATTCCTAATGCCTTCATTGTATGACCAATGACTCACATCGTATGAAAAACAGTTTATAAAAGTATTTAAATATCACAGCTATGCGTTGAATGATGTCAGAAAAATATGAAGTGACGTCAGTACGGTACAGAGCAGCATTTAGTGTCGACAATCATGACTAATTACCATAACATCCACGTCTGATATCTATCTTTTCAACGTAAACATGCCTATTTGAGTGTTTAATTCAAGGTAAACATATTGTGTGCTTGTGTTATATTTTTGCAAGAGCATTTAGCATTTTTATTGTGACGTCATGATGCAAATTCGATCTACGTCGAAGACACATGGCAGCTTTTTGTTCAGATGGTCAAATTTAATGAGTTTCTTCATTCAAAAATGCTTCCCACTCGCGTCTTTGACTGGCAATAGAAACAAGACTAAATGGTGGTCATCCAAGAAATCAAAATATGTATTTGCGACTTTTACTTTCTTGTGGTCTTATGTTATGCGTGTGTCCACTCGATGAATTTCAATCAAACTCAACGTTTTGTTTTACAATTCTGCAAACCTATAACCCATGAAAGTTCTAGCCAAATTTCATTGGGCTTCATACACGTGTGACAAAGTTATCTTCACAAAAATAAGTGTGGACTTAGAAAAGTTGCTAAGTATACTTTCAAACATACTGTGTGCATGTTCTTCTTACATTTTCACTGTTGGAACTAGGTCATTCAGATTTGGAATTCAGCTTTTCGATGGCTGAAACTTTCAGCTTTTTAAAAGGTGGCTTTTGTGCATTTAATTATGTAATATTGCCATTCGGTTGTGTGTTGGATACTGTGCCGTGTATTTTTGATGTCTTATGTATTTATTTTTGTCTGTGTTTAGGTTACATTTTGTAAGTGCTGCATTTCATGTCCGATTTTCTAGAATGTAATTATATTTGTTTTATTTAAACTTGTCAATGTACTTATTTTTGAAATAATAACAACACATTATTGTAATTTACTGTTATTATGCAAAGAGGAGTTGTATTCATAAAATCACAGTAGCATAATGAGCATTCTATTGTTTACAGGGATATCATAAGGAAAAGGCGTACATTGCAACCCAAGGTGGGTATTTCTATTTCATTGCCCTTTATTGTACGCGTGTTTCATGGTATATAACTTCGGAAATGTGCTATGTATTGTTGATAATAATGATTTTTAAGCCGTTTATTAGACTTTTAGAATAGTGATTTATTTCGTAAGTTTTGATATTGTTTTTGATATCATGTGGGCTCATTATAGGTCCAAGTGAGGTCAATGTGAATGATTTCTGGAGAATGGTTTGGGAAGAAGATGTTCAAATTATTGCTATGGTGACAAATCTTGTGGAAAACACGAAAGTAAGAGGTTGTGGAATATAACGTGTCAGAATGATGCGGTTTAATAATGTTCCATAGTATAATACTAATTACAGTTACCTATGTAATTCATGACCTCACAACCAAAGGACCAACTAGTCAACGTACATTTATAATCGACATTGTTAACACCTCTGCAAAAAAAGTATGAGAAAATCTGACAGGGAAAGTAGTATTCAACCTAACCAGCCTAGCACAGAAATCAGAAACATTACAACACTACTATCCTGAGCAATGCCCACACACAAGCCAAAGAAACGAGACATACGCATGTTATTATTATGGGAGGCATCAGTACACCTTAACTTATCCACCACACATATGTTATATATTTAAAGGTACATTATGGAATACACTATTCATTGCTTGTTTTATTTTTAGCTGAAATGTATCCAATATTGGGAGCCAGTTGATAATAGCAAAAAGTATGGGGACATAACGCTGTACACAGAATCTGAAGAAATATTTGCCGAGTTCAGCATAAGACGTTTCAAACTATCAAAGCAGGTAGATTGTGAATCAAGTTACTCTTTAATAGTACATACTTACACTGTTGCAATTCAGACTGAAAGTCTAAAGATGAGCTAAAACCATCATCTATTTCCTTGCTTTGCAACCTTCTTTTTATAGTCGAAAGTAAGCTAATCGGAATTGAATGACAAAAAGCAATACGCGTGTGTAATGGTTTTCGCGGCTACATATTACATGGACTTTGCCCCGTTAAGGAATTATATTGATACTGTATAGCGCTAAAATGTTAAATTTGAAGTACCGTGTCTACATGTTTGTATATTTCTCAGGGTGAGACAAGCTCCAGAATTGTTGTTCAGTACGCATACACAGCATGGCCAGACAAAGATGTGCCCGCAAGTACGTGTAGCTTGTTACACTTCTGGAATAAAGTCCGCAAAAATGATGAGAATAAAACTCACCCATGGTTGGTCCACTGCAGGTAATTTTCTTTGTTCCATTTTGTATACATTAAATTGTCTAATCCACTGTAGATTACTTGATTGTTTTTGTATACATATGGCCGAAGTATAGGAACAAATGTGTGCACTTTTGTGTGTATTTTCTAATAAAGTAGTTTTATATATCTAATAGTTACTTTTACGTTAGACAAGAAATTTGGCATAAGTTGCGTCTCTTAAAAACCAACAATAATTGGAATGATTAATTATGATTTTTACTTGATCGCTATCACTATCATATATTTTATCATACTGCATAGTAACAGCATTAATAACCTTTCCAATTAAGTTTTGCCTTGCAACTATATAATTTTATATTGATATTTACCTGTATTGCACAGTGCTGGTGTAGGACGGACAGGAACGTTCATAGCGTTAGACTTCCTGTATGATCAAGGGACAGATGTTGGATATGTGGATATAAACATGTGTGTCAGAAACTTGAGGGAACAACGAGTGAATATGGTGCAGAAGGAAGTATGAGAATCTACTTTATTTCTGTTTATGATCTTACTATATATGATGTAAATACTTTTGACCATTATGTTTTTTCTTCCTTTGCGTCGAATGTATTTCTTGTTACTAACATAACGTTTAAATCGCACAATGTACTGTTTTCATGCACTGGAATATTTCTTTATTATTATGAACTAATCATTACAATGTAACATCAAATGAAGTATGATTTGAGGTATTGCAAAATAGCTTCTCTACGGAAGCATCCTGGTGCCAAATGATATAATAGTATGCTATAAAAAATATAAAAGCTTAATTAGGAGATTTTAAGTCCTACCTAACAGATAAAAAACCTAAATAGGACGCTTTTCTCCTACGTAGGAGATAAAAAAAGCCTATGTACAAATGTAGGAGATGATACCTTCTACGTAGGAGATAAAAAGCGTAAATAGGAGACAATACCTCCTACGTGCGAGGTAAAAAACCTAATTAGGAGATGCTATCTCCAACTAGTCTATCCAGGAGGCCATACCAATACATGGTCCCCGAACAAGTGTACGAATCTCCTAATTAAGCTTTTTATCTACTACGTTTTTATACTTTTAGAGAATATTATGATTTGGCACCAGCACGCTTCACTGTAGGACAATTTGTTTTACTTTACATTGTAAATACATTAAACTTCATGTTCTTGCTATCATAAAGGCACAATTCGCCTACCTGTACAGAATCATGGTGGAAGCGTTAGTTCTACCATCCTCACCGGTCGCATTGAATGAGTTTGATCCTTGGTATACTGAACAACTTGATTTCGATAAGAAAAGTGGTAAAACAAAGCTGATGTTGGAATTTGAGGTAATATCTTTTTATATGATAGTCTGTGTTGCATATATTTGCTTCAAAAATGAGTGTATACTAATACTGTTGTAGATCGATTATCAAAATAAAAGATATGTAAAAATAAATTGTGTTTTGTTTGCAATGTCCAAGAAGTTTCCTATTTAAACTGTGTGTAGCAAAGTGTCCTTAAATATCTGAATGATTGCGTATGAATCTATTTCCTTATACAAAGATGTACATGTACGAGGGGTGATCAATATATTCGAGGACTTTTCTTCTCAATTTTGACATATTGGAACTAGAGTAATGAAATTACATGCTGGTGTAGATCAATCAATTATCTCGCGATTTGTTTGATTACTTTATGATAACGTCATTATTTACTTGATGACGTCACTTTTTGTAACCATGGTGAAGCGCGCACCGTCGAGCATCTCGGACGTAACGTTACTTCTAAGTAACGACATGCTATGAAACTTAACGCGAAACATGTAAAATCATCGCGATATCTCCAAAATGACTTGACTAAATTATGCATGAATTCTGTGCGCTCCAAATTGGTCATTTTCATTTGATTCCGTTGTTTATGTGATTGTTGAGTCTCTGTCAAACGATTGAGTCGATAAAATAAGGATAAACAGCAAACGTAACACCGTGTTAGTGACACTTCCCGTTAAACTATGCGTTATAGGACGCACAGATCTCAACCAAATGTTACTTGCGAAAACGAAGACTAGTATAGGCTACAAAATATTAAATCGTTCACTCCAAATCAAAAGGGTTATTTCGAAATTGCGTTCTAAACCTGATAGGCCCTGCTTCATTCTTAATTGAAATAATCTAATTTTGTACACCCAACCGCCGTTTTCCGAGTTTTGTTTCCAATTACGCATCGATACTCTTTTTATTTCACCTCACATTCCAGAACTGACTATTAACTACTTATTTCAGTAATAAAAGCAAACCTGTCTCATACATGGGACCGAGTATCAGTCCAGAAAGGAGCTATGTGCTGCTCCGACGGTGACGCTTAGAATGACGTCGCGTGACGTCCAACGTCACGCGCCCCTTGTATGAATCAAAAAAAATTATAAGTGCATTCGGTCGGAGACATCTAACTCTGAATGATGTTAAATGGTTGTGAGCCTTGCTACCAATATGAAATTTCTAGATGAAAAGTCCTCGAATATATTGATCACCCCTCGTATTTGCACATGGAATGATTTTATATCGTAAACTCGTTTTAGGGAATGGATGACGACAGTGTTTTTGTAACCAACACTGATCACAAGGAAACTGAAGATAATGATTGCGTTTACGCAAATACTCAAGTTGATGAGAATAAAAGCAAAAACAGATATAGCAATATCTTGGCAGGTAATTGCAGAAGATTTTATACTTAAATATTTCACTTATGATACATTTTAACTATTTTCTATAGGAAACACAGTTCAAATATTATATTTTCTTATACGCTAATTAAATACATTAATTTTACAGTGAGCTGTTATATCTCAAATTGT
Organism: Spisula subtruncata; assembly: GCA_963678985.1. Classification (NCBI taxonomy): domain Eukaryota; kingdom Metazoa; phylum Mollusca; class Bivalvia; order Venerida; family Mactridae; genus Spisula; species Spisula subtruncata. The sequence goes on from OY787665.1 coordinate 28,198,793, forward strand.
AATGTTGTGACATTTTCGCTCAGCTTTAAATGTTTATTATTTATAGCGGATGAATTTCGTCCCTTCTTAAGTACATATGTGCCTGGAACCAACAACTACATCAATGCTGTATATATGCCGGTTAGTTATATCAAATTATATAGTTGGTTTGTTAATATATTACCAAATATAAGAAATTTACTAACGTTCTGTCGTATTTTTAATGCAAAACAAAATCTGGAGTAGTAATTTGTTTCGGAAACATGTGTTTGATTGGGTACACAGTGTTGTACTTCCTAGTTTGAAATTGGTATAAGTTTCATTATATATATATTGAAGGATTATATGCCCTCGTGCATTACTGCCCTATTACGTTATTTTCCAACACGATACATTGCTGTGAGTCTCACTATAGATGTTTTGGATGAATATACGCATTTCGTCTGTGCAGTTCTTGTGAAGCAGAATATTCTTTCCTTGTTTTCACTAATTTGACGACTACTTTTTATCTTGTTATATCAAGTTAATCAAACAATGTGTCCCTTAATGCATTTTAAGTGTTGGTCAATCAGTCATGATTTTTTAGTATAGGTACCAATTTCCCATGCTGATTGTTAGACTCTGCCATTTCGCATGGTATGTCTCCTTGGAATTCATGAGGTGCAAATATTGGTAGATAAAATATTTGGAGTATGCTTGTCTTAAAAGTTCATTCGTTCTGTTTAATAAGAGTTACAACGATCTGCGAGGCTACCTGATGACACAGACACCACTACCAGACACCGCTGTAGATTGCTGCAGACTTATTTTAGAACAAGAAATTCATGTTATAGTTACATTTGACGATGATGGTGACAATGTAGTAAGTCAAATATGATGACATGTGTCATAGCACGCTACTAAGATGTATAGCCACTAAAACACATTTAATCTAATGTTATTGTTCAAATATCAGTATCTGTTTAACCAGATTTACCTTCATTTTTATCAAACAGAAAAACTATATCTGGTTGCGTTTTAGATATCCTTTTAGCATAATAGAACTTTTAAAACATTAAACAACACTCCACATATTTTCAAAATCCTTTTACACAATGTTTTGGACTTTCAAATAGTTTCGGATAATGCAACATTTATTTTGGAATACACAGTGATAATTACCGCATAATGCACTGGTCTTGGTGTAATATGTGCTTTTTAATTCAAGGTCGGTGTTTATCTTACGCCTGGTGGTTCAATAGAAGTTGGACCATTCACGGTTACCTTAACATCAACGGAGGAAGACGATGGGTACCTGATACGAAAATATTGCATTGTGTACAAATCAAAGGTAAAATCCCCAAATACGTGTCACTTAGGTATGCTGTAGATGTCGGTGAAAATATCGATGGCTTAGAATGAGAAGGTCGTAACTACTACTTACGACCTTATAAGACTCATAAATATTTGAAATCTGCTTCACAAGGCGCTTCTTATGAGTCATTTTTTTAAAAATTCTGAAATTGTCATGTTGACCAAAATGAACTTTTAAAAACTTATTTTCCCATAGGTAAAGAGTAAATTACAGACAGTTTTCTCTGGTTTTCTCTGGTTTTCTCAATATATCGATTTTGTAGTTACGACTTTCTCATTCTAAGCCAGCGATATGTCAACGAATTGATAAGGTGAAATAATAGTATCAAACTATATTTCGTATGTCCGATCACATTATGATTTGTTTGTAAGATAATACTCGATGACGCATACAAAATAAATAGATAGTTACTTCAGTACATACCAAAAACTATAGCAGTTCAAAGATAATTCCACACATTGGTCTGCAATGTGTAATATGAAATTATTCAGTAACGGAATTTCTGCATGTATACGTAAGATCACTTTATGCATGTGTATATAATGTAACAGGAACATGCACTTATCCAATACATCTACAAGAAATGGTCAACATACACGCTTGTTCCTGAGGAACCGAACCATGTGTTAGACTTTTTACACAAAGTAGATGAACAGGATCGACAATTTGACAGCAAGCCCACACTGATGCAATGCATGTAAGTGATTGTGACATAAAATCTGCGACTTTATTTCCACAATAATTTACCACGCTGATCATAGTAAACCGTTTTCTTTTGTCGTCCCTTGCTGCTATGAATTATCATCAGAAATAAGGTGCCAAAAGTCATAGTGGGAACGTCCTGCTACATGTATGTATGCGTCCTGAGAAAATAGGCTTTTCGGTCTTTGATTTTGTAATTTAGTTTTGTGAGAAAAAGATATAAAGGCATGCTAATATGTGAAATGCTACAGTTGATATTGTTCACCATTGTTCTTATAGAAATGGTGCTGAGCGAAGTGGTTTGTTTGTGGTACTGATGAATGTAATAGAACGTGCTAGAATAGATGAAGAAGTCTCTATTCCACAAGTTATCAGATATCTGAGAACACGGAGACAACAGATTGTACCAAACTACGTAAGTATAAAAGTACACCTGAGTACTGTTTTATCAAAGCACTTACAGAAATCGTTACCTGACGTTCAAATTTAAAATCTTTATAATTCTGTAACAACTGTAAATTTGGAACAGATAGCATTTGTTCGAGTTCATTAACGGAATGTTTATTGGTATTGCTCCATTTACCACACCGTTGTTATAGTACAAAAGTAGTTATAGTATTATAAGCATGTAAATTTGATCGAAAGTTTAAGATAAGTTGGTTAGTTGGGCTCATTATCTTTACACTTATACGTAGACAAATCATGAGTATTATAGACATGTCTACTAGGTCTTTAGAAATGGGATCAATGGGATAACGATCACGAACGTTCTAAATAAAATGTTTGAATTATTCACATTTGGATGGTCACAAGCTAAAGTGAACATATACACACCTACAAACTTCATTATAAATGTGGTTAGTTCATTCTTTCATTATAATTTATTTAGTTGAACGTACTAACAAGGTTAGTTCATGATAGCATTATATAGGGTATTTACTTATAGAAGATGTGGTACAGTACACCACACATATAACTTTTGATCTAGGCAAACTATACCTACCTCCACTAAACAAAAAGAAAGCCCCCGGGTGTGAATAGTACGAAGGCGGTAGATAAGTCATTTTTGACTAAATTGAGGGTTAGTTCACTTTAGCTTGTGACCATCCATTTTGGAATTCTATTATTTACATTCATTGTGTTTCATGGAATTTCAGGATCAATATAAGTTCTGCCATGACGTCATGCTCTGCTATGCCGAGAGTAATTCTACGTACGCCAACATGTGATTAAGAACCATGTATGGGATGTCACCTTATTTGTTCAAAGACAGTTTTAAATTGTGTTTTCAATAATATGGGTGTTGTGTTCAATTATGGGCCACGTGTCTTGTTTTAAGGAACTTGTATACTGCCTTATAGGGCACGATTTGATCACGAGTTTCAATATTCTTGAGTTGATAAACTTTAATAATGTGTTGAATACTTTGATAATTTCCAAAATTAATTGTTCTAGTACTGTGAATAGTATCATTTAGTATAGCTTGTTTGAGATAGAAAAAAATCTAAACCTGCATGTATGAAATTTTGCATGAATTAATGAAATATATCTACCCAATACACATTGACATTTCAGCAAAATCAGGATTCAGTTAAAAAAAACTTTTGCTCATTATTTCTATGTAACATATTTGTAGTTTTGTATGAAATATCAAGTTAGAAGACTTAATACTTGCAACAGCCACTTTTACGGTCATGTGATACGCCTAACGGTATATTTAAGTATTTGCAACCTACTTAATATAACACACGCGAGGCCCGTCTGTTAATCTGACGAAGTATATGTTATTGTTGTACATTGTTTACAAGCGACAAACCTAAATAACCTGAATCATACGGGCCTTTTTAGTCTCGTCTTCATAACAGCAATGTCAATCCCGTCGATCACGGTTTGTAACGGTTGAATAATTGATAGTAAATCATTAATGGAATACAAGATTACCTCCCTGCGTTAAACTGTCCATGTGCATGTAATTTCAATATATAATAAAGAATAAATGATAGATAGATAGAAAGCTTTATTCAGAAAAAGTCTATTAGCCTATCATTCCACAAACATATATACAAATATAAACATAACATGTCAATGGTGGTTGTATGTAAATGTATTTTAATAGATGACTAAACATTATGAAATTCGGAATGGGAGTAGGTAGGAAGTTATTGTAGTTCTGTGAAATTGTTTACCTAAATCTGATGAATAGATTTTCAGAAATGTTAAAAAACACGAATTTTTCTATCGCAAACTAGCTATACTCATTCGATCGCAAATACTTACTTTGTACATTTGTTACTGACACACTGTTGGTTTGTAAATATTGCTTGAATGTGTACTAATGGGGTTAAGGAAATGTGTTGAAATGTAATGGGTGATATATCTAAGGACTGAGGAGCACGTTCTTAAAGTAAATGATTATATTGACCATAACTATACACTGCACACTGTATAATATTGTGATATGAGCCAGTACCTATTATTTTATGTGTGACATTATTCCGGGGTTTTTAATGACGCTTACTCGAGCCATGTGACTGTACTTATTGTATACTTATCGGCACAGAACAAGTAACATTTACGTTTATACACTGACGCACACTCTTAACTCAACATCTGTATTTTCAGGATTACTCGTCTATTGATGAACGGATTTGTTTCAAATTTGAAATTTGCATACGAACACATATAATGGGTGTTAATTTCTATTTTTTATTAAAATCAAATCATGGCAAGATAACAATCATTTCAAACAATTAACATCAATAGAAAAGGAACAGTTACAAAATACGCCATGAAAAATATATTTTTTAAAAACTGTAGTTGTTGCTGAACGGTTTCTCACAAATATATCAAATAATAACATTCCAGTTTTTTTGTTATTTATCTTAATTGTCTTAGCAAACACTAATGTTACAAATTTGTGCCGTGCGTAATTTAGATTGCTAACGCATATTTCCCTAGTTTGCTGCTTACGTTCGTTATCTCAAAGTGACCGTTTTAATCAGGAGGACATTTTGAATAACCAAACATAGAGTTCGATATTTGTTTACAAAACTAATGATAAAAAAGTTAGCAGCAACCGTCAAAATCTCATAGATTGTTATCTCGATTGTTGCGTTTTAAAACCGCTAAGTGCACCTGTTTCAAAGTAACCTAGAAACATTATTAGTATAAACTTATTTCTAATTGAGTTAACGATGTTATCATATTAAAATAAATCGCTTGCTTAGAATGAGTAGATCGTACTTACTACTTACCTTCTTTTTATGACTGTTACATATTTACTATAAGCAGCACGATGTGCTTCTTATAAGCCTATTGTCAGGACATTCGGAACTTGTTTTCTTGACGTAACTGAAGCAGAAACATATTGTATAACTATAAGTAAAGAGTAATTTTTTGACAGGGTTTTCTTGTTTTCTTAAATATTCAGTGTGTACATACGACCTTTTCATTCTAAGCCATTGAAATATAAATGTATGTATTTATTTTGTAAATGTATATGATTTTAAAATGACATACTTCTAACAAGGTTTTGGTGTTGAGTTATAATCAAAAGGTATATCTCTAACTCTATACAATCTTATTATCGGATATGCATGTACAAAACCATTTACGAGTACAGAATGTCATCAAAATACGTTTTCAAAGTAAATCTTTATTTGATAAAAAACATATGTTTGGTTATACGTAATAAGTCCGATGATCTTCTAATAAATCATTCGTTTAATATTGATCATTTCAGATTTCCGGACATATACAGTATACAGAAATGAATATATGCCAATGACGATATATATACTTCCAAGAGAGATAATTCTAACAAATAAACTTGTTACAGACTCTTCGCGTTATATCCCTCTAAAAGCTAGTTCGTACACCTGACTTGCTATACTCGCATGCATCCATTTCCTTGTTGAAACTTACGTGCTTACATACACAATGCAAAAGCATATGTTATTAATTTTAACTTGCGAGGGGGTACTTAAATTTGTTTTTTGGTATGCACATAATAGTGTTTGTGCACAATGTTGCTTACAAACGTCATGTATTACATATAGACGTTTATAAGAGACTACCACTGAGCATGACATTGTCAATGAAAGTATTTTTCTTAGAACTCTAAACAATCAAAGCGGTATTAAATACTCAAGAACAAATTTAATTAAGCTGGCATTTGGAATATCATCATTAGTAATTGTATATATAATGTGAATGGTTATATGCGATATGAGCGTTTATATATGATGTGAGCAATTCTATATATGAGCGGTTATATATGATATGAGCGGTTATATATGATATGAGAGGTAATATATGATATGAGCGGTTATATATGATATGAGCGGTTATATATGATATGAGAGGTAATATATAATATGAGCGGTTATTCATGATATGAGAGGTTATATATGATGTTAGAGGTTGTATATGATGTGAGAGTTTATATATGATATGAGAGGACGTATATGATATGAGCGGTTATTAGTGATATGAGAGGTTATATATGATGTGAGCGGTTCTATTTGATGTAACTTGCAAGTTGTTATATATACCGGTTATATTGAATATGAACGGTTATATCTGATGTGAGTGGATATATACGATATGAACGGTTATATCTGATGTGAGTGGATATATACGATATGAACGGTTATATCTGATGTGAGTGGATATATACGATATGAACGGTTATATCTGATGTGAGTGGATATATACGATATGAACGGTTATGTCTGATGTGAGTGGTAATATACGATATGAGCGGTTGTATATGATGTGAGCGATTATACATAAGGTAACCAGATGAGCGGTTATATTTCTTTCAATCATATGAATGGTTATATAAATTATGGCATATAAACGTGCAACCAGGTGAATGGTTCGACGACTTCCTTTTTGCACATTATTTTCCCAGCTGGTGCACCCGTTTGATGACGTCATAGAATCACTACACAATATAAAACATACGATAAAATTGATGCTGCATTCCTATCAACAATGCTCAGACAAACGACGAGTCTTCGTTTACGATCGAATAATTTTCTGCCGAATCATTTATTTGTGTAATGACGCAAGTTTAATGCTATGTTTCTATAGAAAAGCTTCAGAATCAAGCAAAGGTAAACACTGAATAAACAACATCGTTCATACACTTCCTAGCATAAATACTTGAGGATAAATTTTGAAGGTGGTGTCAAGGTTATACTGCCGCGTATCTCTACTATCACGAAGGAGAACAATCATCACCCGACGTTATCAACAATGAATGTCAGTCATTCGAAGAATGTTCTGGCCAGATTCAGTTCATCAAACTATAGATTGCCGGTTTATGATATTTTGTCTGATTTCGAAAGTGGAATGTCGCAAAACATCGCACACAAGTGGATTTCTAGAAACTTGTTGACTGTACACCGATTTTTTTATCATACTTTGAAAGTTTTAGCTTTGACTTGAAGTGGTCTATACGAGTTCATTACATATTTGATTGCTTTGATTGGTTTTACGACCGGTTTTAATCGATAACCAAGATGTTAAACTAACTGTATTTTGACAAGGTCATTATCACGTCAGCCTAATTAAAGTCCTACCTACACTGTGGCCAATGAATTACCATTGTGCAAGAACTAAATGCGTACACTCTTCTCTGTTGTGCGCCTTTTGATCCAGCATTTCCAATCTCTAACCAATGCTACGCATTTCCATATCCAAATATCATGCAAGACCAAAGTAACCACTCAATGATATTGCGTTAATTCCCTAGGTTATAATTTTAGTGGAAACGTACAACCGCTGCAATGCATTTGTACAAAATAATATGACACTTACCACTTTTGTGTAACATTATTTTTAACCGAATCATATGTATTCTGTTAAATCAGACAGGAAAGGCACCACACATCAGAAACAGTCGCGATCGAAAGACGCATACACAAAATCACAAATAAAACAACCAAATTTTCTTTTTACATTATAATGCTTACCCAACCCGACAGTATGTTGCATCAGTCAATTAAACTTAATCTGAGAAATCGGCACCAACAGACAAGCACGAATCATAAGGAAGACCTCATTGATGTGAGGAAACCCTTCTAGCAAAACTCACCGAACAATGACAAATGTTTTATTGTTCTATAACCTTCAATCAATCTTGCGAAATTAGCCATATGAAAAAAATAAAGTATCGACTATCTAAAATATCTCACCAATAGGTAATGAATATATGAAACATTTATATTGATTAAAAGATCCCACAGAACGCACCCCGTGTAGTCTTGAAACGATAAAGAAATAAGACAACGGTCAATACAACCCCTACTTTTAAGCTTTCGGTTAGGTATAATTATTATTTAAATGGATAATTATATACTATCCAAATGGTGGCAAATTGAATAAGTAACCATAACGGTGAACTGTAAACGGATCAAAACTACGCATGCAGTACTCTGCGAAAGCTAAAGGGTCAGGCTCGGTGTTGCAGTTTGGTGTTAGTTCCTTACTTGAAGCTCCGAACACAAACATATCATACGTCATAAAATTGCATACCCGGTGAGAACTCATTGTTCAATATTAAGTAAGTATCAAACGTCATCAAATCGCATAGTTCGTCACTTGAACGTGGTCACTTCAGCGCAGAAGTATCCATTTGTATCCTGGTTTTTTTGTGACCTATTTATTCCGCTGTTTTTGTTGTGTGCAAGCTTTCCTGTCGGGCTTGTTTGATGCACATGAAGTTTAACTCCACAAACCAGGAATCATGGACAATCTAATGTTCCGTGATTCAGGGTTACAGTAGAATAAACAATCCAGGTGTACACATTCACATGCAGATAAACATTCCTGATGATAACTTTTGTGACCATAGTTATCACTATTCTTGAACTATGTGCGAACTAAACTAATGTCGATGTCCGCCCAAGTGCATGCCAAAGACAAATAACTTTTTACCGTTGGGAAACCTGTTTACAATTAACTTTTAATCAGTGCCTAAACAATTGACCATTGATATGTCGAAAATGTTACCAAAGTGGCACTAAACGGAATTTCGGACAGTGACACAGTGTGAGGTACACCTATACCAACACACGGCAAACGGACGTCAAACAAACAGGTAATCGTTCAATCGGTTAGTAGTAATGTTTTGACCTCATTGAATGTATAGACATAATTATATCGAACATTCCGAAATCAACACATTCGGTTAGTGTCTATCATATGCAACCGAAAAGCTCATAACACAATGATTGAATTTCTTTACTTCTCTCAACAAGAAATATAATGATATATACTCAATACAATAAAGCAGAAATCTAGACATAAGGATGCGCGCACGGTGAACTCGTGCCAAGTTGGCGGCTCGCCCAGCTTCTAATCTATACCTGTGGAATTAGCATTCCATTCTTCCGCGCACGTATCACTGTAGCAGTATTATACCTCGCCAGGCTACGTGTGTTCCCTATTGTCGCGAAATGCAGTATGGATAATTTGTTGATATTGTTTCACTTCCGGTCGGTTTCCACGTGCACATAAATTTCATTGACAATTATTTCAACCACAAGAGCATCTACAATCCTGACAAATAGAGTTTTCTACGCCGACACTTGGTTATCCATGCTTTTGATTTCCGTGTTTGTTATACCGTAGTTTTACCAGTCAACAAAGATTAAATCTACACCTTAGGCTTTTATATACTGTGTCTTTTATTCGACGTGACTCGAGCTATTCCTGAACTAATACGTATTTAAATAGTAATTTCAATTGATAAAACATAATGATGACAATAACTTGAAAGTGATAAGAACGACACAAAAAGCAAGGAGCAAACAAACACCAAAGAACAACAGAATCTATAGCCTCATGTCCATTTCAGTGGTATTTCATTAGGCTCATTTCAAGTGCTTTTAGATTTCCATTGAAGAAGCTAGAGTCGGATAAGGGGTAAAACGGTATGAGAAAATCCGACAGGGAAGGCAGCACTTAACCCAACCAGCCGAGCACAGAAATCAGAAACACCACGACACATCTACCCAGAGCAGTGCCCACAGAAACACATGCCAAAACGGCGACCAAATAAGGCACAAAATACTCAAGTAATAATATTCCATATAGCTAGGGCATATGTTGAATGCGATCATTTGAACTCTGTACACCGGTACTGGCATTGTGCAAAATATCCTGCATATCTCATCAACTTACGTAAGTATATGAACGATGTACGGCAAGTACTTGAGCAATGGTTATACATTTATCATAATTAATCACGAATTATATAGTGACAAATGACGTGTATGTGTATGCGTTCAGCTGTATTGCATTTGTAATACTCATGAATGACACTCAAGAACTTCTATATGGCTAACAACCTGTGTAATGAATGTCTATTCTCTTACATGACCCGTAAATTAACTCATGGATCACTGCAGTATACTCAAAGAAACAAATCATTATTACAATGCTGCGACAATACCTTTATTCGTCTTAATCCTACAGTATCACAAAAGTCAAACTGACGATTAAGCGAGGACGTCGCTGTATTGATTGTGTCCATAGAGATAAACCGTAAGTCACGACGAGGTTATAGACGTCATTAAATTATGTAACCACACTGATTGAACAAGGAAACATGTGTTTTTGCAAAGGGACACGCATACCCTAGCTGCGCTGGACCTACTTGTGAAAGTATTGACATCAAGTAACGTAATTTTATACGTTGTGTAAAGTGTTGTATAAACAGAATTACCCTTTAACAACTCAGAAAAAAACTTAATTCGTAACATTGCCATAATTTCGTAGAGGAAACCTACGAATCATTGTATAAGCAGTTAAAAACAGGACATGTGTGACAATGCATACCCAATTTGTTAACTGAAGAGATTTGTTTTATTAATGTTGTGTTATCAGTTGCAACACGTGTTTCTCGTGTTAAACACACGTTATTCACATTTACTGCTGTCAGTATAACGATGCTGCAAAAATATTCAGGAATACATTAATATCGCAACTTTGGCTGCCAAACAAGATATATAGCAACACATGACTTACAACTCCCAATTTAAATTTGACACGTTGAATGCAGACACTCAATGTGCAGTACCAGAACTTTTGATAACTCAATCAACATGTTACAAGAATATCTCAGAGATGTTATATTAATGCATGCATCAAAACTGACATGATGTAGGAATGGATGTTTGAGTTATAAATGACCATAATTATACTTATCTTGCGAGTGTACTTTTGTTTCTTAAACTTTTGATCCTGGCTAAATAAATTAGAAAGTAGGTTTTGAATGACTCCATAATCAAACGTCTGGAATGATAATGGCATTAACCTTAGCTTGCAGTTTCAAATTTGTTATAGTCAATTATAGATAAAACCATAATAAATATCATTCTAGTCAAAAAGATTATTGCATGTAGTTAAAACACTCGACATGATAATTCAATCAGGTATTTTGTGTTGTTTATAGAACACTATACATTTCTATGCTAACATGTTGTGTTATTGCAAACATACATGCCACGTAGTTCTAATAATAATAATCCTCTTTCAGATATGATGGTACACTTACCTAGCTTATTATTTGAACATGTATTTTACTAATGATGCACAAAATATATGCATGTGCTGGTAGCCTCGTAATATGATTATAATGCAATGCGCTTTTTTAAATATTTGTTTCGTTAGATTTACAACAACAAGTTGTTTGCTTTGGAATGAGAAGGTCGTGAATGCTACTTGCGACCTTATTTTAACCAAACATATTCGAATTCTGCATGACAAAGGCGCTTCTTGTGCGCATATTTTCATGAACATCGGAACAGGTCATGATGACTAAATTGAAGTTTAATCAACCCTTTGTCCAATAGTAAAGAGTAGTTTTCATGCACGTTTTTTTCTTGTTTTCTCCTATCAGTAAGTTCCACTCAGTAACTTTACTTTAAATAGTTTGATTGCAACCAAGTTCAGTATCTTAATTGCTAAGGGTGAACGAATGATCGAATTTGGAATAATGTATGTTCTAATTCACGCATAGTTACATATATCAATATATATTATCAATTACTATGAATGATCTACGCAATCGTTTGCACATTTTAATGTTCGGAATTTGTAAGATGAAAATCTATTCAGAAACGTTTATCCTACGGCGATAAATTTCCCGTTATAAAGTCAAGCTCAGCCATAAAACATCAATTTTGAAATAAAATAAAGTCGGTTAACCATTTGAATTAACTTGTGCGATTATATCAACTAAACCAACTGCGTTAGAATGGTTTCATACCAGGAATTTTGAGACGTTTTCAAGAAGTTTTTGAAACGTTTTATCTGCAGGTATCGATAAAACGATTGCGAATCGACATCGCTGCAGCGCCGCTATCAGACAACTTGATGCACTGAAAATACAGGGAAATTACAGCGTAACATTCTTTATTTGGCACCTGCGTTAATTCAAACCCAGTACATACATAGTTTAGTTAATCATGTCAGTAAATGAGTTGCAGAACTTAGAGATCATAATAAAGGTTTCTAGTGTACCATACCCCTAGTATCTGTTTTATCAAAGATGTCTAGATTAGATGGGATATCGATCCACTGTATCTGAGCATCAGATATCTTCCAGTTCTCTTCAAGTTCTAATTCCGCTTCTCTATGTACCACAAACCAGACAATTACTGGCGTTGTTAATTGAACCGTCGAGTACCCGTAGTCACAACTTTCACATAACTAGTATGCGTTCGCTCCTATAATCAAGTGATGCGATTTGGCATCGACAAGGAAAATAGTAGCTAATCTAATTAAATAAATGGTTTGTATTGCACTTAAGTCAATGGTCTATCTTATGATTAATATTCTTTTAAGACATAACAACAACTGTGAGCTACAAACTTAATTATATGTTTTACTTACACATGATTTTACTTGCATTTCTAATAAGATTTCTTCTTTTATATTTGGCTTTGCAAATAGGAATACGTTTTTTAAAAGGGAATGTACAGGGGTTTCCATCCATTAAGCTTATATGCCATCTACATACTAACACTCGCACCTGACCCAAACAGTAAGCGCCCACATCGATATCAGGGATTGTTTTGTAATATAAATATGTATTCAGTACAATACAAAGGGGTAAATATTGGATGTTTTATGACAGTACAACACACAAATTACAGACAAATATTTAAAAAAAGAAAATACCAACACACAAACTATATAATACGATCTGGTTGGTAATTTGTTTTTATGGAATATCTGTTTATGTTGTAGGTAAGACCTCATCACACATTAGGAAAAGCCTAACCAATATGGTAATTTGGGGTGCCGAAACTGTTTAAAACATGTATATATCCCCTAATCATCCCATCGAGTGGGCAAATGAAATAAGTTAAATCGATCGTTTTCTACCAAGCTACTAGATTCAAAAAGGAAATTGCGTAGTAGGTATGCCTACAAGTAAACAACATTTCATAGCTATTTTTGCAATGCAATGTATGAATCACATATTCATTGTATGTCAATTTCTTATATCTGTAATCTTGTGTATGCCTTAGTCAGTTGACTAAAATATAATATTAGTGTACTAAATAATAAGTATAAACAGTAAGCAAATATGTTAAGTGAGATGCGTTTATTACCTAAAGTCGACGTAATGGTGTCTGCATATGGTTCCAATAAAAGGAGGAATCTTTACCAACATAACATCGTAATTAAACAATATTTACCCTGGGGTTATGATTTTTATAATTGAAGGAACGTAAGTGACATTGGTATAATGCTAGTAAAAAAAATCGAAGTCAAAGGTTATCCAGTTTTACGGCATAGCGTTTAGTGTTATTGTTATGTCAGCTTTATGAATTAGTTTTTTCTGAAACCTGTCGTTCATGAATTACTATATATTTATGATCTTACCAACATGTAACACTAATCAGACCGCATATATACGTTCAACGGATATACGTACATTCCGAACTTGTACAATAATACCCGCGACATAACGCGTGTGAGCTAACACCACTTGGATGGGCTCAATTGCACAAATGGATAAATATAGACGTACTCAAGTATTCAAATGGGAACAAGCCTAACATTACTGAGTATGACATCGTGTTTCTGCTAGATATGACGTCGAAAATATTCATAATGAATAATAATTTATTCATTTACTTACACATTACTTACTTACAATGACACTATCGGCGTATTGCTAAAATAAAATAAAATTGTCAAATATACCCTTTACTTGGGTTTAGATGCCTGTATAACCTATAAACAAGCACACTGATATTAAATATAACTTGTGAAATATCAGGATTTTGAATTATTTAGTATATTACCTCCAAAATTACATGAATATATACCGTATTGATACGGTATACACATGTAAAATTACCTAAAATTTGACGAAAAAGAATTAAAGAATGAATTAAATACGCCTTAGATGTTTAGACTAAAGTTTGTTTTTGCTACAGACCGGTCTAGTGTATAACATATCTCATAAATCATACTGGAAGGAAAATCTGTGCTGTTTTTAAAGGAAAATCACGCTGACGCACGCGATATTGATTGTGGTTTAAATTATTTATTTACAATAAATGGTTATTAAAGCAAGTCAGAAACGTTTTATTATAAAAAAATACTTGATTTGGTTAGAAAATAATACTTTTTTGAAACATTGCCCATCAGTGACGCAGTAAGATGATAATAATGGATTACATAAACACGCCATTACCCTGATACACATACACGTGAAGACATGGGCCTACTTTCTATAAACAAAGGGCATTTTTCACAGCTTAGAGTTACCTGTCAATGGTGTCTTGTCAGTTATTATGGAGAGTGCACATATTTACGAGATTCTATACAACTAGGACTTGTGACATCAATGTAAACCTTAATTGTGTGCGACACTCATACTGGTATCAATTATTGAACACATATTACGAATCATACGGGCAGGTCGTTGACCCTGGTTATAATAACGTTCTTGGCAAGTAGAACAATATACAGTATTATGGTTACAAATCATGTTATTTAAAATACAACGAACCACGTAGTTCTAATAATAACCCAATCATCTTTCGACAGATATGAAGGTACACTTACCTAGCTTATTCTTTGAAAATGCATTTTACAAATGATGTACAAAACATATGCATGTGCTCGTAGCCTGTAATATGATATAATGGCATTGTATTTATTAAATCTTTAGTTTGACACCAACAAATCGCAAGGTCATAAGGACTACTTGCTACCTTAATATACCCAAACATATTCGAAATTTGCATCACACATGTGCTCCTTATGAAAATCAGAAGAGGTCATGTCGACCAAACTAAACTTTAAATAGTGCTTCCATTAGTAAAAAGTTGTGCGTTTTTCTTGTTTTCTCATAATCAACAAGTTTCAACCACACAGTAACTCGTCGTTGAGTCCTTCATTCATATGCCCATGTTTTTAAATTATCTAAGCGTACCCTATAAATAATGAGTTTTCAAATTACCGGAGTGTATCCTAAATAAAGCTCTTTGTATATGGTACCCGAAGGTTTATGAAAAATAAGGGCTTATCAATTGCTGAAACCATGTGCCCATGACTTTGATTGCTACAAAGAAAAAATAATTTCAATACTTTAATTGTTCAAAGTGAACGAATGATCGAATTTGGAATAATGCATCTTCTACATCACGCATAGATATATTGAAATAAGATATTAATGGATATTTATGATATACGCAATCGTTCGGAAATATTAATGTTCGGATTTTAAAAGATGAAAATCGAGCCAGAAACGTTTATCCTACAGCGATAAATTTCCCGTTATAAAGTCAAGCAAAGCCATAAAACATCAATTTTGAAATAAAATAAAGTCGGCTAACCATTTAAATTAACTTGTGTGAAAAACTATAGCAACTGCGTAAGAGTGGTTTCATACAAGGAATGTTCAGCAGTTTTGAGACGTTTTCGAGAATTAAAACGATCGCGAATCGACATCGCTGCTGCACCGTTGTTAGACAATTTGATGCACTGAAAATACAGGAAAATTACAGCGTAACATTCTTCAATCGGCACCTGCATTAATTTAAACCCTGTACATACATAGCTTAGTTAATCATGTCAGTAGAGGAGTTGCAGAACTTAGAGATTATGATAAATGCTTCTAGTTACCATACCCCTAGTATCTGTTTTATCAAAGATTTCTAGATTAGATGGGATATCGATCCCCAGTATCTGAGCATTAGATATCTTCCAGTTCCTTCTAGTTCTCATCAAGTTCTAATTCTACTTCTCTATGTACCACAAACCAAAATATCACTGGTGTTGTTGATTGAATAGGCAAGTACCCGTATTAACAACTTCCACATATATACCATCACTCCTGTATAATAAAGTGAAGTGATTTGGCATCGACAAGCAAAATGGAAGCTATTCTAACTAAATAAAAGCTTGATTTTTCACTTAAGTTAAGAGTTTATGTTATAATTAATAGTCGTTTAGGCATACACACTACTGTAGGCTTCAGACTTCATAATATAGTTTACCTTCAAATGATTGTTACTTTTATTAATAGTTTACAGTTTTTTTTCTTTTGCAAATAGGGATACGTTCTTGGTGGTTTCCTCTCGTAAATCGTAGATGCTGCGCACGTACTAAAACTCGCACCCGACTGTACAGTATGTACTTTGCACCCGCAATAATAGCTGGAATAATTATTGTTTTGTATTAATTTAAATATATAATGCACTATATTACAAAAGGGAAAATGCAGGATATTGCATGACAGTTAAACACACACTCAACAAACAAATGTCGCCAAAAACGAAATTAACTATACACGAACTAATACAGTACGATAGATATTTTCTTCATGTTGACTGTCTGTTTATGTCATCACACACTATTAGAAAACGCCTAACAAAAAGGGACATTTGGGATACCTAAGGAATTCTGTCTAAACCGTTTAAAAACCTGCGTCTATCCCCTTAGTTTCCTTCTAGTGGGCAAATGAAATAAGTTAAATCGTTTTCTACCAAGAGGAAATTGCGAACTTCTTATTCCTACAAGTAAACAACATTTCACAGGTATTTTTCAAACTGCAATGTATGAATCACATATTCATTTTTATGTCAATATCTTATTGTTAGGTTATGTATACCTTAGTCAGGTAACTAAAAGATGATATTAGTTGTGTACTTGATAATTAGTATAAACTGTAAGCAAATATGTTATGTGAGTCGCGTTTATTACCTTAGTCGACTTAATGATGTCTACATATGGTTCCAATAAAAGAAATAATCCTTACCAACATAACATCGTAATGAAACAATATTTACCCTAGGGTTATGATTGTTATAATTGAAGGAACGTAAGTGACATTGGGATAATGTTAGTATATAAACACCTAGTCAAATGTTATCTGGTTTTACAGCATGGCGTTTTGTTGTAGTATTATGTCCGTTTAATGAATTAGTATTGTCTGAAACCTGCCGTTCATGAATAGTTATATTTTTATGATCTTACAAACAGTTTATACCAATCAGATGGCATAGGTAATTCATTCCGAACATGTACGATAATAACCGAGATGTTACGATAGTGAATGAACACCACTTGGACTGGTACCTCGGTCCGAATGACACGATCGAAAACTATGGACGTATTTTCGAATTGGTTCCGGACTAAACGCTATAAAACTTGGCATAAAAGTTGATGCTAAATATGACGTCGTTGGTGTTTCAATGTGAATAATTAATTATGTACTTACACGTTACATTTTCCAGGTACCCTTACTTTCAACGATCCCAGCCAAGTAATATTTACTGTCTAAACATAAGATGATAATAATGGATTGTGAATTACATAAATACCTTGTATAGCCTGGTATACTTACAAGTAGAGGATTTGACATACTTTCTATGAACAAATGGTATAATTCACTAACTAAATTAGAATAACTGGGATCGTGTCGGTTATTAAGGAGTGTTTACACATTCACGGAATTCTGTAAAACAAGGGCTTGTGGCATCTTTGTAAAACTTAAGGACTTTTGACAATCATGAATGGCATGTCATGCAGTGGCGTCATGTCGGTAATCTGGGAGTGTTCACATATTTACATAATTCAGTAAAACTAGGACTTGTGACGCCATTTCTGGTATGAATTATTGAACAAACACTACGAATAATAAAGACAGGTCGTTGACTCCGATCATCATATCGGTCTTGAACGAAAACAGAAAATTAACCAAGGACAATAACACTAGAGAGCTGCATTAATGAATTACATCTGTTCTCAATCATGTGTATAATGATAAACAAGTATGCCAAGTTTGAAAGCAATTCATAGGTGGACTTAAAATATTTGACATTCAACCTTTTGTAACAGACAAACAAACGCACTGACAGTTGAACGGATAGGTACATCGCTATATGTTTTCGGGGCTTAGCAACCGTGGTATATCGTAGTTCTGACGCTTGCTATTAACGATTCAGGCCTTTTGGACTATTGTACATTTGTAAATCAGCCGATTTTTGGATATTGTATTTCGATTCTATTAACATGAACAAAGCGCGCGATTATATACATGTTATAAGCCAGTGTTACTTTGGGAACCAATGGTGTTAGCGTTATTTGTTTACCAGCACGACGTCATAAAAAACGACCTGACGTCACATCCATCGTATATCGGTTGATCTAGTACGGTATAATTTGTTCGTTGTTTATATAGGTGCAATACTCGGTCATGTTTAATGTGGCACCATTCCCTACAGCACGTCTACATACAAACTTTCGAGCAGTTGAATGACCATAAATAATCAGGACACGTGTTGCAATGGATAACCAATTTATGTTAACTGAAGAATTTTGTTTTATGAATATTATGATATCAGTTGCAACACGTGTTTCTCATGTTAAACATAAGTTATTCACATTTTCTGCTGCCGGTATAATGAAGCTGCAAATCTATTCAAGAATCCATTAATATCGCAACTTTGGCTGTCGAACAAGATATATAGCAACAGATGGCTTACAACTCCCAATTTAGATTTTGACACGTTGAATGTAGACACTCAGTGTGCAGTACCAGAACTCTTCGATAACTCAACCAACATGTTAGAAGAATATCTCAGAGATTTTATATTGATGCATGTATCAAAAATGACAAGATGTAGGAATGAATGATTGAGTTGTGAAGTATTTTCCCAGTTATAAATGACCATAATTATACTAATCTATCGAGTGACTTCTAATTCTTAAACTTGTGCTCGTTGCTTAATATATCACAAAGTAGGTTTTAAATGACTCCATATTAAAACGTCTGAAATGATAATGGCATTTAAATTAGCTTGCATATTCCAATTTGTTATAGTCAATAAAAGATAAAGCCATAATAAATATCATTCTAGTCACCGTGGCTATTGCATGTAGTTAAAACATTCAACGTGATAATTCAATTAGGTCTTTTTTTGTTTATAACACACTATACAGTGCTACATGTATGATAACACGTTGTGTTATTTCAAACATACGTACCACGTAGTTCTAATAATAATCATCATCTTTCAGATATGAAGGTACACTTACCAAGCTTATTCTTTGAACATGTACTTTACTAATGATATACAAAATAGATGCATGTGCTGGTAGCCTCGTAATATGGTTATAATATTAAGCGCTTTTTTAATATTTGCTTCGTAAGATTTACACCAACACAACAAGTCGTTTGCTTTGGAGTGAGACGGTGGTTTTCAAACACGTTTTTCTTGTTTTCTCAGATCAGTAAGTTTCACTCAGTCATTTTACTTTAAATACTTTGATAGCAACCTATTTCAGTACTTTAACTGTTTAGAGTGAACGAATGATCGAATAATGTATGCTTTAATTCGCGCAAAGTTATGTTGAAATAAGATATCAATTACTATGAATGATCTACGCAATCGTTCGCACATTTTAATGTTCGGAATTTGAAAGATGAAAATCTATTCAGAAACGTTTATCCTACAGCTATAAATTTCCCGTTATAAAGTCAAGCGCAGCCATAAAACATCAATTTTGAAATAAAATAAAGTCGTTTAACCATTTAAATTAACTTGTGTGATTACATCAACTAAAACAACTGCGTAAGAATGGTTTCATACGAGGAAGTGTGAGCAGTTTTTTAGGAGTGTTCGAGAAGTTTTATCTACAGGCATTGATAAAACGATTGCGAATCGACATCGCTGCAGCGCCGCTGTTAGACGTCTTGATGCACTGAAAATACAGGAAAATTACAGCGTAACATTCTTCAATCGGCACCTGCATTAATTCAAACCCTGTATATGCATAGCTTAGTTAATCATGTCAGTAGATGAGTTGCAGAACTTAGAGATCATGATAAAGGCTTCTAGTGCACCATACCACTGGTATCTGCTTTATCAAAGATTTCTAGATTAGATGGGATATCGATCCACTGTATCTGAACATCAGATATCTTCCAGTTCTTATCTAGTTCTAATTCCGCTTCTCTATGTACCACAAACCAGACAATCACTGGCGTTGTTGATTGAATAGTCAAGAACCCGAATTAACAACTTCCACATAATTCACTCCTATAATCAAGTGAAGCGATTTGGCATCGACAAGCAAAATAGTAGCTAATCTAATTTAATAAATGGTTTGCATTGCACTTAAGTCAATGGTCTATGTTATGATTAATATTCTTTTTAGACATAACAACTACTGTGTGCTACAAACTTCATTATATGTTTTACTTGCGCATGATTTTACTTGCATTTCTAATAAGATTTCTCCTTTTATATTTGGCTTTGCAAATAGGCATACGTTTTTTAAAAGGGAATGTACAGGGGTTTCCTCCCATTAAGCTTATATGTCACCTACATACTAACAATCGCACCTGACACAAACAGTAAGCGCCCACATCAATACATGTATCGAGGATGGTTTTGTAATATAAATATGTATGCAGTACAATACAAGGGGATAAATACCGGATGTTTTATGACAGTGAAACACACAAACTACAGACAAATATTGTACTTTGGACTCCTAAACTTATAGCCGTGCCTGAATAAATTATACAGATAATGTTTACTGTTAAGACGACCTATTGTTGAAGCATAACGATATGATATTTTTCAACGCGTGTAATCTTTTAACAGCCGACTTGCAAATCCATGATAAAATGCAAAAATGATAAAGACATTAAAATTAGTTCTCTGTTACAAATGTGTAATAGACAAACAAATGGTAAATAGCATGTTAGTCAAAAGTCATAATAGAAAGTGATATTTCAATTAAGCGTATAGTGTGCTTTTTAATATTTGTAAAACATTATACATCACTGTGGTAACATAGTAAATTACTTCAAACAATGCGTACCACTTAGTTCTAATAAAACGCCTACCACCTTTCGACTTTTACACTTACCAGGCGTATTCTTTGAAAAGGCATTTTACTAATGATGATCGCATGCATGAGCTCGTAGCCTCAACAGAATATAAATGATCTACGCAATCGTTCGCACATTTTAATGTTCGGAATTTAAAAGATGAAAATCAATTCAGAAACGTTTATCATAGAGCGATAAATTTCCCGTTATAACGTCAAGCACATTCATAAAACATCAATTTTGAAATAAAGAAAAGTCGGTTAACCATTTAAATTAACTTGTGCGATTATATCAACTAAAACAACTGCGTAAGAAGGGTTTAATATCAGCAATTTTGAGACGTTTTTGAGACGTTTTCAAGACGATTTTGAGAAGTTTTATCTACATGTGCAGGTATCGATAAAACGATCGCGAGTCGACATCACATCAGACAATTTAATGCACTGAAAATGTAGGGAAATTACAGCGAAACCTTCTTTACTCGGCACCTGGGTTAATTCAAACCCTGTATATGCATAGCTTAGTTAATCATGTCAGTAAATGAGTTGCAGAACTTAGAGATCATGATAAAGGTTTCTAGTGTACCATACCCCTGGTATCTGCTTTATCAAAGATTTCTAGATTAGATGGGATATCGATCCACTGTATCTGAACATCAGATACCATCCTGTTCTCTTCCAGTTCTAATTCCGCTTCTCTATGTACCACAAACCAGACAATCACTGGCGTTGTTGATTGAATAGTCAAGTACCCGTATTAACAACTTCCACATATATACACTGAGCGGCAATGAAAACTCAACACTTACATGGTGCAGCATAACATATTTGATGAGTATGCAAGCATCGCGAAATTTTGTCATAAATAGATATATGCAAGTGACACATTAATATCACTTCGAATCAGAAAAAGTTGTTTAGCAAAATATTTTTTACCAGTTGTTTTGGGGTCAGTATAAAACAGAAAGTCGCATTTTTAATCTTTTAAAACCACCGCCAGGAGCCATCTATCGTGTGCATATACGGCGTATTAATCGTATGAAACGTTCATTGAATGCTAGTGGGATGCTGTGCCGTTGTTGTAGAAGGGCTTTGTAAACTTCATGTACTTTTTAGGGGCCTTTACACTATTTCGCGCACAACCACTAAAATAATAAAAAACCTTGTCTATTACAGCCATGGTGTATTTTTTATGGTCAAAGGAAGATAATCTTGGAGTAATAATAATAATAATAACGACTTTATTTATAGTGGATAACATATTTGGTTCTAGACCAATTTTCAATATGGTCCACATTAACATAATATATATACAGCAATGTACAATGAACAAGAACATTATATATGCACAAACAATATTTACATCAATGCATAATTAAATTTACATGTTACAGATTTCATATAGCCACCTAAATCAGATATTTAGGTGCATACTACTTGAATTTACAAGTAACTGTTTTCATATCCTAAATCAGATGTTTAGGTAAATAAAACTTAAATTTAATAGCAATAATTTTTATATCCTAAATCAGTTGTTTAGGTGAATAATAATTGAATTTACTAGCAATAGTTTTCATATCCTAAATCAGATGTTCAGGTGAATAATGATTGAATTTACTAGCAATAGTTTTTATATCCTAAATCAGATGTTCAGGTGAATAATAATTGAATTTACTAGCAATAGTTTTTATATCCTAAATCAGATGTTCAGGTGAATAATAATTGAATAATTAACTTGTCAGTTTCTTTATAACATTGCTTCGAATCTTGCGCCTCTAAACGCAAATTCGAAACTGCTCGTTTTGAGTTTAATAAAATGGTATTATATTTGTTCCAATGATGTTGAAAGTATCAACATTTGTAACTGGAAATGAATTGCATGAACGCTATAGGTATTCTTTTAAGACGGATTATTGCACTCAATGGAGAAAAAATGCCCTTTTGAATTGCGTGCTTACTTTTCAAAACACAAATTACGTCTAAATATTAATGAACATCAAAACTTGAGCATATAGACTAGTTCAGTAATATCCAGTGATACAATTTAGTTTAAAAGTTTGGTGATTAATCTAAAAAGTGAGTATAATTATCCAAGAGTTATCGCACTTGACTTAAACATTTATTTTACATCCTATGATTTCTAATGCATTTTTAGCTTTCTTAACAGGTGTATATGTATTCGAACTTGTGTTAAATAAATGAAATAATGACTTTGGTAATTTAAATCAACGAAACTTTGATTTTTAGTACGGATACCCCACAATTGAGCATAACGACCGTTCTTTCGGAGTCTCCCTTTGACATATGCACCATGTTTTCTACTAGTTATTTTGTTTTTCCGACCAATCCATCCATATTCTTCAAGATGCTTGCACAATATGCGAGCAAATCTCTAGCCACCTATCAGCACACGGGAAAATGTGGTTTAAGGCTATTCCGCTATTGACGAGTGATTCTTAAAGTGTTTTCACGGAAAAAGCTGAATTATGTGGATAGTATATATCGAAGTGAGCATACCAAATTTATAAGTTAACAGATTACGGAAATATTCAAGTTTAAAAAGTGTTGCGTTTTCATAGCCGCTCAGTGTACATTACCTCCTGTATAATTATGTGATGTGATTTGGCATCAACTAGCAAAATGGCAGCTAATCTAATTAAATACAAGCTTGATTTTTCACTTACGTTAACAGTCTACTTTATACTTAGTATAGTCTTTTAGGCGTACACACTATTGTAGGCTACATACTTCATGATATATTTTACCTCCAAAGGAGTGTTACGTTTATTAATAATTTACATATTATGCTTGGCTTTGCAAATAGGGATAAGTTCGTAGTGGTTTCCTCTCGTAAAGCGTAGATGCTGCGCACATACTAAAACTCGCACCCGACTGTGCAGTATGCACTATGCACCCGCAATAATATCTGGAATAATTATTGTTTTGTATTAATTTAAATACATAATGCACTATATTACAAAGAAGCAAATGCAGGATATTGTATGACAGTGAAACACACACACAACAAACAAATGTCGCCGAAAAAGAAATAACTATGCACGAACTAATACGGTATGATTGATATTTTCTTTATGTTGACTGTCTGTTTATGTCATCACACACTATTAGAAAACGCCTAACAAAAAGGGTAATTTGGGATACCTTAGGAATTCTGCCTAAACCGTTTGAACACCTGTGTCTATACCCTTAGTTTCCTTCTAATGGACTAATGAAATAAGTTTAATCGTTTTCTACCAAGTTACTATCATTTGCTTCAAAGAAGAAATTGTGTACTTCATATTCCTACAAGTAAACAACATTTCATAGGTATTTTTCACAATGTATGAATCACATATTAATTTTTATGTCAATATCTTATATAATTGTTATGTTATGTAAACCTTAGTCAGGTGACTGAAAGATAATATTAGTTGTGTAGTTAATAATTAGTATAAACAGTAAGCAAATATGTTAAGTGAGTCGCGTTTATTACCTAAAGTCGACGTTATGATGTCTTCATATGGTTCCTATAAAAGTAGGAATCTTTACCAACATAACATCGTAATAAAGCAATATTTACCCTGGGGGTTATGATTGTTATAATTGAAGGAACGTAAGTGATATTTGGATAGTGCTAGTATACTAACACCTTAGTCAAAGGCAATCCAGTTTTACGGCATGGAGTTAAGTATAATTTTTATGTCCATTTTATGAATTAGTTTTTCTGAAACCTGCCGTGAATGAATAATTATATATGTTTGATCTTACAAACAGTTTACACTAATCACATCGCCTAGGCGGTCATTTCGAACATACACCGGTAATAGCCGAGATGTTGTGCGTGCGAGCTAAAACCCTTTGGGTGGGTGTTATGGCGAAATACGAATAAACTCTAATATTCAAATGGGTACAAACCTAAAAACTACTTAGCGTGACATCGTACTTGTGGCTAAAAATGACGTCGAAAATATCCATAAGGATTAATAAATTGTGATATGTTTACTAACGCGTTGTACTTCCTTTTAATGGCACCAACTAAGTTATATTTAGACATAAGGTGATAATAATGGATTGTGGATTACACAAATACCCTGTATTACCATGGTAAACATACACGTTTAGGATTGGGCCTACTTTCTATGAACATATGACATAATTCACTGATTAGAGTTATTGTCATCTTCTCGGTATTTAAGGAGTGTTCATATAATTACGGAATTCAGTAAAATTATGGCATGTGGCATCAATGTAAACCTTAAGGGATTGTGACATCAATGTGAGACAGATTCTGGTAGGCATTATTGAACACATACTATGGTCAATGTGAGACAGATTCTGGTAGGCATTATTGAACACATACTACGGTCAGGTCGTTGACCCTGATCATCATAACAAATCTTGGCAAGTTAAGCAACAACAGAAAATCAACTTAGGACAATAGCACAATACATCTGCATTAATGAATTGCATCTGTTCTCGCGCGCAGTCTTCTTGATATGTTGGTTAATATACGAGTATACCAAGACCGCGAGTAACTAAAACATAGTGAAAGCCATTCAACCGACTATACAATTACCCTAGTCTGGCCACCCGCCTAGATAATATATTTTTTCAATCAAATAGCATAACATTTTTCAATTTTTGCTAGATTTTATTTTGGGCGTGATTACCTTTGATGGTGCAAAGGGAAATAATTTCATGAGAAAAATGTAGATTGAGGAGTTATCTTACTAAACATAGGGTATGTTAGACACACTACAATTACCCCGTCTTTCAGTCTTACGTCGGCTGTTACACTCGCCACAACTGTACACTCATAGTGTCCCTTTCCCGTACTAGTGAGTAGCATGGAGCAATGACACAAACGGGGATAGAAACCTTTCTATCTTACATCGAGCACCCTATATGTTTGCCATCGCGTCTCCCTTACAGTTGTGCATTGGAAAGGCTATTGTCCTGTAAGCACACAAACACATAATGATTAATCCCTTACTTACTAACGTCCCTTCATAGAAAATATTATTACGACATAACAATGAAGCACTAGCAGCACCAAAGGAACACATAGCCATGCAGGGTGTGGACAAAGTACATTCTTACAATGTACTTGTAATAAGTTCTTACACATTTAAGAAGCATATGCTATACTAGAAACCATACAGACAAAATAACAATATTGATTTTATGTTCCAGGCAGCTGCATGCTGATACTATTTTCACATATTTTTCATCGGAAACATATGGTCGTTCATTAACGCAAATACAACTATAGGCGCAGCGTAAACCGCGAACTATTCAAGCAGAATTAGTCATAGATAAAATATGATGAACGAAGATACACAATGATGGGTGGGAGTATGCAGAGTATACAATAATATCCTAGCAATTTGTAATATACTGGAAAATCAAATATTTTCGTTGGCATGAATATTCGTGGATTTCTGTAAAAAACAATTTCGTTGGGAGAATAATTTGTGGATTGAATTTAATAACAAGGAAGGTGCAACCGCCGTTCTCTTATTTCTGAGGCCAATCAATCGTGGGTATTAAACGAAGTCGCACTCAGTAAGGATTAGCAACATTTTACCCATCACCAAAAACAATGAGTTATCAGTACAAAGACGTAGCGAACAATAAAATATTGTTTTACACCATTAAATCAGCTTCTTCCTCAATGTGCCTGACAGGGTCTGTTAGGCGATCTACATTCACAAACACAGTTATTGTACCGCTGTTTATTACTCCTTATTGCTAGTTTATTCACACCAGGATCATTGATTAGTGAACGTAAACATGGTGGGGCATGTTGGTGTTTAGTTAATGATCGTTATGTGTAAGATATGCGTACAGACTGGTCACACTACAGTACATAGTGATCACACTTCAATAATTATGAATGGTATGTTTGTGGAACCAGGTTAGTCCTGATACTAGTGTCCTGTTGTCTTTTGTATCTCCAAGACGGTCCAAACTTCTTTCCTTCTTTTGAACTTAGAGTTGGTTGGGCTTATGAAAACAGTCGTGGATTTCGAGTCATGGCCATGACCTGGTTAATGGTAGCATCAATCGGTTGAAGGTTTGATATGCAAGCATTCAAAAGCATCTCATATCCACCTACCTATACCTGTCCATATAACGAACTATTTTCCATTAAAGTGGCAACGGTAAAATGACGAATACTGAGCTTTGGTAAATTTTAATACACTACTTCAGATTGATAATTATTATGGTTGATGGTTTAAGCTTATAACAGATACAACGTTTATGTTGCAATGAGAACTTGAGCTGCCAAATCGGAAAGTGAGGCGGCACACAACTGATAACAAACAAACACAATAACAAACAACAAGACACAATAGGAACACACGAACACACAAAGACCAAATAGTACACGTACAAGTCACAAGCATGAATCATTAAAAATGATAAAAAAAAACAATAATTTAAAAAAAGATATTAGGAAATCCGGCCGGATAGGCAGCACTCAACTTAACAAGCCGAGCACAGGAATCAATAACAACACAACATAACACAATAACTCGGAGCAATGAACACATAGCCTAAGGAAAATTATCAAATCCCAAGCCTCCGCCGTAAAATAGCAAAATGACCTAGTTTGAAAAGAAAGGGGTAGAGCCACGAAGGGTAAAAAATGGCCCCATTTCGAAATCCTGTGAAAATGATAATGTGATATCAATTGTTCAAATGTTTTTCAAAAAGGGCATTTTTAAAAGAAATTGTTATTCAACTGTTGCCATGGCAACGGATTGAATATTTTGTAAAAAAAATGAAAAATTGCTTATATTTTCAAAATATTTAAAAGGAAAGAAGGTGTGCGTCCATATAATCATACAAAGCAATTATACTGACATTTGTTACGATTTTTTTCACTTCGGTTGCTATGGTAACAGTTGTAAATAATGTCCAAAACGATTATTTACGAAACCTCATCAGGTTTTTTTCTGCCTAACACTTTACTTGCAGCTGCATATCGCTCGAAATAAATTTTAAGACGTTCCTCAGTATTTTACATTTGAAGTTGTTTTTAAACATTGTAACTGTAACCATAACAACGAAAACAACATTTTGCCGAAATTGTGAAAAATAAATAATTTTTCATATTTTGTAGAAAATAAGTTTTTTTTCATGAGAGTGTTCCTACAGATTCAAAGTAACATTTTGACAGTTGTTTTTATTTGGTTACCATGGTAACCTATTTGACAAAATTGGATTCTAGGCTTCTGTTGGGATTGGTTTAGGCCTTTTAAAGAATCTTCACTATAGCTATTCCATTTTTGGTTGAATTTGAACCAATTTATAACAATTACGTAGACATGAGCGATGGCTTCCATTCAAGCTTGTGACCGATATGAATACATTATGTTGTCCTCTGTGGTTACAGTCATAAACAGTGAGAACAGCAATAAACAATTGCCAATAGGATAGCGTCAGAATGAAAATGGTTTAATTTATGATTTGATTGCAAAGAAACTTGCACATATTTTCAAATTTTCTTCGCCATAAGAATGTATTTGAACTAATTATGGATACTTTCTCAACTACAAATAATAAATAACGAAATACACTGGTTTGCTATAATTTATTGCTGGTTAACTTCATAACATTCTGATATGAGTGATGATCAATTTTGTTTATACACATGTACTATAATAATGACACACTTCAAACAAATACAATATAACCTGGTTTATCCGGAACCTGATTCTACCCGAACTATGATTTAACCAGCACTGTTCGTCGGTCCCGGCAAAATGCCACTGTATTTCTATTTGAAGTACCCTGGTTTTAACAGAACCTGTTTTATCCATTATCCGGCATTGTTTCTCAGTCCCGATAGTTGATTGTATATAACTTGTTCGAAGATTACTCCTCCTCACTACTGGCACTAAAGACATGTGAATGGAGTTCTGCATTACAATATTAAACCTGTGGACTTAACATATTTTGACAGCATCCAGTAGATTCAAGACTCATCAATAAGGAGCAAATCCAAATAGTTCCACCAGCGTCAACGCGTCTGAAAAGAAATAAATAACTTACAAATATTTTTTTCAAAAATATGACTAGCCACATATTCGTATAAACTTGCAAATTACACAGTTTATCGGCAGGGTAACAAAAATACTTTGATTTTGCAGCACCAATATAACATGTATGATATAGATATTGGTACGATAAGAAGTGTCTGAGAATTGTCTGAGTTAAGTTGGTCAACCAGTTCAATATCAGTTGTCATATCTATACTTTACAGTATAGCAGCGGTCACAATTAGAGCCGTGTTGTCTACATGCTAAAACATAGGTAACACGTAGGAATCCATGCAAGGTTACTGGTCAGTGCTATCTTCGGTACATGTTTGGGAGTGCGCAGTCACGTTGTAGCACATTTCATGTATGCGTCACTTTCGCTGCTATCGATGTGTGTTAGGTATATGTGTTCGTCTTTTTTATATGTGCGACATGTTCTTTCTACTGCCAACATTAAGGACAACGCTTGTTAGAACACTTCTCACCATGATTTGACAAACACCCGGAGATGGATTCATAAATCGAAACTAACAGATGAAACAGAATGATTACCTGTGAGACTGTGACGGAGCACAGTACTCTCCACATAGTTCGCACTTTCTTTGTGTGTTGAAGAACAAAATGGATAACCTGAAAAATATGTGACTTTGTCAATGTCTATATACATTAACAGCTCGTTCTGCCTTAATTTAAAGCACTTAGCCACATTATTGAGTATTCAATGTGTTTTGCAATTTATACATCTCCGTGGTTCGCAATCAGCCGACCCGGGTTCAAATACAGATTGAGACACACATATGCCGTTCCTTATTTCGGCAGATAGCTGTTTGGCAAATAAAGACTTTGCGTAGCAACTGTTTAAACTAAGTATAACTGCAATATCCTAGAGTTAGAGAGTCTGCTTCAAGTGTATGATCAAAGGTTGAGTCGTAACAAATAGTGTATTATTTATAAGGAAAAAATGGTGCTCAAGTCGAGCGCCGAGCCACAAGAGAACGTCATCATGACGGTTCTGAGTGGCGGTCGATAATAAGGGGGATAACTAAATTAACTCTGTTCTCTTGAAAGTGTAGGGATTGTGTCCCTTGGACGACCTAAATGTTTCTAAGTCATGACGTCATATATGACGCAATGAATGTCAATACAAGCATCTGGAATGTACTTTCATTTCGAGGTAAACAAACACGATTGAGAGGCAAAATAACATATACCTATTTAGGCTATTATAAAAGAAGCTGTAGTTTGGCCATTCTACCCAATGTATCCAGGACTCTCACAAGCGAATATATCACGTAGGCTAGGCATGGCTAGAACTACACTGTTATGATGTCTCATCGAATTAATGCCGATGTAATAATTGTGTTTGAAAATTATTTAGTCTAGATTGGAGCCAATCATGGATGTCCGTGACACAAATCACGATCCTAGATAAGTCCAACACCATGTACAAACAAACAAACGATGTTTGTAGGCCTACTCGAGTACACTTCTGGGTAATTTCAACCTACGTAGATCCCGATATTTAGTATTATTTACAGTGGCAGTGTGATGACAGAAAATATAAACAACAACTTACCTGTTCGTTTTAATTATAGCACTCGATAACAACCAGATCATACTGCGATTGATGTCAATATTACAACAAAACCATATATTTTAATGCAGTGTTTACAAAAACATGTAATACAGGGACACTCACGCCATCTATGGAAGGGGAGAGAACTATCACTGCATGCAACGGTTAGACTGCACAAAAATAATATTGCGTGGAGAAGGATAAAGTACGATGCGAGTTTTAAGCAAATATTATTATTATTTTATACCATTGTACACATGTCCGTTAATTGATTGGAAAATCCGGGAAAAATGGCGCGCGTCTATGACGTCATTTCCTTACGTTGACGTTGCAGAAATGTGATCAGAATTTACGATTTTTTTCGTTTTTGAACTTGGCGGCATTGAAGACCAGCGATGATTTTTATGTATTTGGTTGCTTTTATAGTTACAAATCACTGGTATAAATTTAGTCGCTGGTCACCCTTGCCGCCAATACGAAAATGATGCTCAAAGTGGTAAATTTCGTAAAAAAATGCCATTTTTGTTAAAAGTGGGTGGGGTTCGGTGGCCTATGTAACAACAACCACTCGTAATTTTTAAAAGTTTTTTATTTTGAATGAAAGTACGATGCTTAATAAACAATAATAGCATAAAAGGCGTTATTAAACAAGTACTTCACAATATGGGAAAAAGCGGGGCCGATTTCATGCCTTCGTGGCTCTACCCCTTTTAAAAAATGGTGAACCTCAAATAACCGGATGAAACACAGCTTGTCGCCTACATAAGTCAAACAAAACAGGAGCCAACTGACAAGAACAAACCACATGACGACCGCACACGACAAACAGAAACATAATACAAATGTGCATGTACTTTAAATCAAATAAGAAGCATGTCTTATGTCTTAGTACAAAAATAGTTTTGTCAATTTATATTTCTCCATAAAATATTCTATGGTGCACCGATATTCAACATACTCATTCAACATTATTTAGGAGCAGCACAGTGCATTTTGATGTATACATAATGATATCAAAAAATATTACACACGTATCATAATAATGCTAGTAAAACAATGTTCAGCGGATAAGAATAAAAAATACATCAAGAAAATAACTAAAGAAGATGTGATAATAACTATCAGTGGTGTGTTTTGGTATAATTGCCTGAATGGTGGTAATCACCGCGCACAAAATTGTTAGAAATTGACAACTTTCCAACATATACAAGTTAATTAGCATCTCTTCTCTTTTACTTTTTGTTTAAACGTATTTTATTGCCTATTACAAATGAACATGGCAAATGGGTTAAGCTTCAAAACTTTACTTTCAAAATTGAGTTACGTTTCAAGGCCTCATACGTGTATTGTGTGATAAGCATTATATTATAACCATGTAAATTTGAAATATCGTGTTGTTACATATACAAAACGTATACGCTTATAGAATAAGCATAAATATAATTAAGTATAAGTTCTTAGTTCTTATGAGAGGCAAATCAGAAGTTTAAGTTATTATACATTACAAAGGGGATAATGAAGTCGCACAGAGAATTTAACATTCAAAAGAATCAGCCCAACACAGAAATAATACTTGCCAAAATCACATGACATAATGCCCGATACAAAACATAACTATATACATAAATATCCTTTCAGACTATTGTGCTAATTTGTTTTCAAATTCTGAATATAAAATCGCCATTTACCAATAGAAACACTTTGCTTGCAAAACGTTGACCACAATTGAAGAACATGTAAAGCATGTTACTTACAAAGAAATTGGCGATCGATTTCATTTTTAATCGCTCCCATGTAGCCCCAATGACTAAGACAAAAATAAAAAATACTTATAATGAATTTATAATCAATTATTGTGAATGATACAGAAAAAATCTGACCGATGTGTTATAAAACTGCTAACCTGATATAACATCAATTAAGAATGTGCACTGGTTTGACTGTTTGTGGAGGAAGCCGGACATTAGCACCGAAACGTTAATTTAATAATAACCAATAATAACTATCAATCACAAAGATCCATCGTGTAGGCCAAAACTGATTATTTTTCATTATGAAAATGGCTAGTTTCCATACTATGTCATAAATGGTATACTAGTAGTGTATAGTGTTACGTATTCATCTCGGACATGTGTGCATGGCATAGAATGCCCTGAAATAAGTAATTATTCAGGCTTACTAATATTTGAGGGTCACTTTGAATGTCGTTCCAGAAGTGTCTTCAGAATTAGTTACAAATAAGGAAAAGACAAATTCTTAAGCGATTACAAATACGTCGTCTGATGGTACTAATAATGTCACAGTTATGTGTATGGCAAGGTGTCCCATTTTCGGATGGTGACTCACCCAATACCTGATCAATTAGATTTCGTCAATAACAAAACGTTCACGTACAGATACCTGCGGCAGACGATAAAATGACTGTACCCAATAGTATGTCAGGTATTCGTAGTAAACACACACGCGCAATATTACATTCCTGTGACGTGACTTATTCTTTCTCTTCAATACGCGCGCGTTCTCTATCATTATCAAACCACTAACATGTTCTTACTTGTATACTGTAGCACACCATCGTTCCGTGTTACCTGGCGAGTATATCGCAAGCTCAAGACTTCATTATTGTGTCAGTGTTTTTTCACCCATATTTTTTTTACCCATATTTCACACTAATCGTACCAATCATAATGTGTTTTGCTGTTCTTTGATGAAAGATCATTTCCATTTTGTTGTCACGTGAAAAAGTTTGATTTATAACGTCTGATACAAAGGAGTGCATTTTGTTTTGCAAACCAGGAATGATTTCCCGACACTTGTAGGACATGTTCCTCGTACAAATGCTGTTCAACGAACATTGCTGTGACTTTGTTTATTATCCAAGTTCCGATTCAAACACCACCACCTCCACCAATACACGTGCTAGTAAACTGGGCTAGTTGCAACAGTAAAGGGTATGGAGAGGGATAACAAGTTTGGTCTTGCTAGCGTCTGCCATTGACCTTAATCCAATCACCATGGAATGCGTCTCATGATCGAAGTTGAATAAGGTGCATGTTCGATGCTCAGCAAAATGATATGAGGAAATCGGACAGGAAAGGCAGCACTCAACGAGCTCGGATAAACAGTAACAACACAACATAGCACAACTACACGGAACAATGCCCACACATAACCTTACGAAATAATTTAAAGCCAAAGTTTTGTTGTGAAAGACCAGAGTGACCTAGTTTCAGAAAGAAATACCAAATAATGGTGATCCTAAGTGACCAATTGAAACGCAGCCAAGACCCGACTTAGTTCCCAAGTATCCGCTGCAAAAGAGTAGGATGACGACAAGCAAAGTAAGTCTAGGACTAAACAAATCGTGATGATATACTGGCCTAAGACGGAAACAATATCAAACAGTGCACCACGTATTCGAAACCTTACAGATATAACGATGAGCTATTTCAAGTTGTATTTTACTTGATCATGTCGAATACCAGAAAAAATAGAAAAATAAACATTCGATACAATTCTCTAACGATTAAAAAATAAAACAAACGACAATGGCAAATCGGACAGAGAATGTAGCTAGCACTAAACATAAGCAGTACACAAGACGAAATGCACAAAAAGTTTACACAAAGGAAAAACAACATACAACAAAAACTAGTCAAAATGGAAATACAAACGACACACATGAAAATGTACAAGACAAAAAAGTTACAAACATACGACAACCTACACTGGCATTCCTGTCGCTTCAGACTCTCAAACATAAACAGAGGAAGTTAAGGCAATAAAGTAACCATTGTACGACCAAATATCACACAATACTTTAAAATAGGCAATTGAACTGAATGGGCGATGTGTTCTAGTTTTAAAATGTAAAGACAATATAAAAGCATTTCAAAACGTATTAAGTTGAAATGAGCCTGATCTTCATGTTTTGCTAATTTACTTTATCTAATCATTGATACGCTTGCAAGCTTATCTTATCCAACCCTGACCTTGTTTAATTGTTTCCCCCCTCGCTTCATTTTATTAAACGATAACGTAATGGAACGTAAGATTGAATGTTTCGTTGCTTATTGCTCACAGCGTGCTTCGTCTCGTTCAAAATCAATGCTGGTGTCGGTAGGAGCAAAACTATGTTAGTTGCATGTGTTACCAAAATGGTCAACTGAAAGGAATTTAAGTCAATTATAAGATATTTGGTAGATTGTGTACTTGAAGGTGTGATAGCTGTTTTGCATCGGCTCCCAACCCCGGGAATACGCGGGGACTTTTACTTTTGAGTTGCCAAACCCCCTCCATTCCCCAGCCATGTGATGGACAGTTGATAGTTAAATATCCGGTATGTCCCCGCCCCCGGGGTATTTGTTTGGAGAAAAACTCCACAACATTTCCCCGGCAGTGCGGACGTAGCTGGAAGGTGAAAACACGGCAGTTTATCTTGTTATCCACCGCCCATTCCCCGGGATTGGTTCGTCGATGCAACCGAACGGTGCATTTTCCATTGCATTTTGTCTAAATGTTAGCATATTACAACACATAGTCGATATGAAGGTGAAATTTAACTGTACAAATGTATACCAGAATAATATCTTGTCTAGAAGTTAGACTACCACAGCTAAAATACATAATATTCAATACGAAGATGGAATGCATGTTCAAGTTCCAATCCTAGGGAGATTCAAAGTATATATTGTAAATACTTTCATTCTCTACCACACAAACGTCAGGTGGTTTGTCTGATGTGTAACCTGAACGTATATACAACATTTCAGTACGTTGGTTACTCCGCTGATTTCCCCAAAGATAAATCGTATGAAGTATGTGTGGTATGTTCCGCTAATGCTTCTACGTACTCCGAAGATAATCCCGATACTCACCGAAGATTAGTTCGTGCGTGCTTAAACTAATTACGTCGATTACCGAAAATGAACGAGGTTAATTCGCAAATATTCGTATGTTTACGTAAATGCCGCATTTGTGATAACTTGTAATCATATCAACTGTTTCTTTAAATATTAAAAAAGAAGACATCAACTTTCATTATTCGACATTTTGACTGGGATCACTTTCCTACAAAGCTACATGTACTTATATGTTCTCTTATTTTAGTCTGCTGTTTCTGTTGAGTGCTGCATTCGATGTCGATTTGCTATTATAGTATTATATTTGTGTTTTACAAAAGTTTCAAATTCCTGCAGCTAATTTGCACATGCGTATATTTGTTAAACATCACCTTTCTGCTTTGTTATGATAACAACTTTACTTAATTGCTTGGTACCAATGTTTTGCAATTTTACCCGGATGAGATGCAGACGCACTAATACTTCCCGATGATGACCTTACAGCGACGATAAGAAGACAATGATGTAAACTATTTTTATTTGCATGAATAACATTGTGATGCCAAAACAATGCTGATACTGTACCGGAGTCGTACAGACTAGATGCTAGTCACTCGTGAAATATTTCTTGTAATTATAAATTACAGTTATGTTTTGCTAAATGCTTTTACTTTCCCATCTAGTATCTCGTCTTCCGTTGTTTTGTACGGAGGTTTCCAAGTTAGTGAAGACATGAAAGTCACGTTGTTTTGCAGAAGATAACAATCGGCAAATCTGCTTACTTTTCAACAAATTGTTTGCCAAGCCTGCAGGCAGAAAGGTAAGTACCTAAAAGTGCGACTAAGATGCTGCTAAGTGGTACCTGTCTAATTCAATAGTTGATTTAGATGTTTCTGCGCATCGGTTAATGTTATTTATCATACTTTGACGCACTGGACATAAATGGAATGCGCGACCATGATTTCACATGTTCCATGCTTTTGGAAGTAGGAAAACATGATTGAATGACGCCTTGGAACAACAGTAACTCGATAAACACAACATAATTGAATAAAGGTCAAGAAAAGTCAAACATCTCAGCATTCATTGAAAATGTTTAAAGACACACATCCTATAGCAGTTCCGAAACCCCGTCTATAATTTATATCGCTGCGTGTTTGGATGACCAAGATAGACACTGAGTGCGATAAAGTCAAATAGACACACATTACGAACATAAGCTTTAAAAGTTTCTATTTCTGTACGTTTATCTTAACAGGCATGGTTGTTGTAACACTTGCCAGTACATGCATGTTTTCTGTTATATGCAGGTTTGATAATGAACTTATCAATAGTTCAAACTACATGTGCCCAGAAACGATATTCATAACAAAAGTGCTAGAGCGTCGGATACACTGAAGACTACTAACATCGCATCGTAAAAGTAGCCCAATCCCTACAAAAGTGTTTTGAGGGATTCAGTAGTTCATACATGTGTGTTATGCATAAGAAAGTCAAACAGGCACAGTCATAAGATGCAATTAACAACGTTTCATACAGTGCGATAATACATGTGATGTTACATAATATCCGTTGTATGCTACGCCATCCAAAGGATGTGAAGTGGAACATGCATTTGATAATGACAATAAAAACGACAGCGAATTTTAAAACAGATAAATAATCAGCGTCATTACAATTATTACAGTATTATGTAGAACAATAGTTCTTATATAGAATATAAAAACGCTTTAGTCATCGATAATCTTGTTCCATTGCTAATAAATGTTATTATTATATTAATGCTATATTACGAGTAAATGCTCATCACAGTCTTCATCATTGCCATCCTCACCCGTTGCACCGTCGGTATAATAATTCAGGTAGCAATATTAATGCTAATAATTAGCTAACATCCCCAGCCATTTTGATGCATATTGCTTGACATCTCATTGACAGCAATTTATTTACCATTCATCCTGGTCCAACGTTAGACAGGAATGTCTGCAGATGAGGTAGTCGAAAAGGGCGGATATACAGTCTTGAAATATTATATTGATAGACAACATAAAGGAACTGGCAAACTTCCTACATCCCGTCAGTATGTCCCCATGCAGTTAATTAGTTACCATAACCAATTTCACATTAATAATTTCAATTTGCAAGTAATCCATATTTGTTTTTTCTGCACAAATTGACTCAACTAGGGTTTATCGAAAAGGAATAATAAGTAAACTCATTTGAGTATATAGCTGAACTATTTGGAGTTAATGCTAGTTTCATAAAACACAATTATGAGATAATTTTCCTTTCAAATGAGATTCGCTAAAACATAACTCACATTGATCAGGGGTAGTTAATTGCTATAACTTAACGGCATACGGATACTAATCGTATTAACGGGAAGAGTAATCTGTCATTAATTGATAATTAATTGACGATTAATTGTTAGGATCGTTTGAAGTTTAACGGTTGATTACCAGATGCAGAACATGTTAAGTTGAACATGATTGAAGAAATCAGTCTTTGATGAATAGTTGATGATATGAGTTAACAATTTAATAATCCAAGTCCTTAAGAATTAGATTTTCTTCAATTATTAACTTGTTATTAAGATACATAATTTCAATCATCAATATAGAAAATGCATAATCTCCAATCAAATATTATGCGTGTTTCGTTACATTATTTCGATCATAAATCATAACTATCATTAATTAGCTCAGTTTAAATGTTTTGCGTGGTTCGTCATAAACATTGAATTAAAAATTAAGTTCAACTCGTACAGAAATAGACGTTAGTTTGCCATAAAAGATACTTCTGTAACCCAGCAAATAAATTATAACCGGAAAAAGTAGGAAATGGAGAACGAAAACATCTTACGATGACTGCTGGATAACCAGCAAGCGTGCCATGGAACAGAAAGTATATATACCAGACGGAGATATCTGACCTTGACTCTATGTACTTACAATGTTCTTGATGACGAAAGCATGAACTGATCCAAGTTTTTGTCGGTTTTCAATTAGCTATTGTAGAATTATACAAACCGCTCGAATGCAAAT
Organism: Spisula subtruncata; assembly: GCA_963678985.1. NCBI lineage: Eukaryota > Metazoa > Mollusca > Bivalvia > Venerida > Mactridae > Spisula > Spisula subtruncata. Next base: position 28,237,720 of record OY787665.1, read on the forward strand.
TGTGTTGTCTTTCTACATACAACACACTGATCGCTATCACAGTTCCTGGCGGTTCCGTCATGTATGCAGGCTCGAAATTAGCCAAACGATTGCATTCATAGTGTCTATGTAGTCACATTTCATCAACTGAATGGACAATTCTGACAATTTGGCTAAAATTCGGAATATTTGGCGTATATTTCAAATATGCACCTAACACGTACACCGTTTTGTGTCTTATAGTATGCATATTCTAAGTGTAATCAGTTAGGCATTTAGTCATACTGCGTATCTTTCTTGTCTTCTCATCAGAATAATACTTCATAAAGTTTCATGTCTAATTAACTACATCTGTTTAATTTTGTATGTATGTAGGCTAGAAGCGTGTATATTTGCAAATACATTAAAAATTGCTGTTGTTGTCGTTGTTGTTGTTGCTGCTGCTGCTGCTGCTGCTGTCGCAATGTGTTTGTGCTTGATCTTGGTCTTTAATACGTTTTAATTAACTACAATGAAAGAAACATACTACAGAATGGCACTAAATTAATAAACAAGTGCATGTTTTGTGCGTTATAAAACGTTTTCCCGGGTACCTCGCGTGGCATTCTTCTGTGTTTTTCCGTATTGTGGTTGGGACTGCGTCTACAGTTCGTACTTTTGTTGATCGATCAGCGCGATGGGTCTTTACAATGTATGCACAGTCATGATACAATGCCTTGACGACTATAACAACAAGCTACAGGCCGTTGTCTAACAAATGTGTAAAACTGCCGCCTAAATCGAGAAGGCTGCGAAGCCCATGGAACCATAGGGAATATTTATGTCTCCAACTGGAACCAACTCGGAATTGTAATATGCAATTACCTGATATAGCGAGTATTTTCATCAACTTCTTACTGTTTATTATCAGCAAAGCAACTTGCAATTATGAAATTCGGCAATTGTTATTGGACAATATCTTCTGATACAAACAAAATGCTCCCGGCGTCATATTAACGTACATGTACGTTCTTTGATTGAGCATACATGTTTCTACTTTGAACAAAATATTATCTCCATATAATACCTAAACTTGTTCGTCATTATTTCTGCAACTACAATAACATTTATTGTCCTACCATAAATATGATGAATGACTGATATTATAGCTTGAGAAAGTTATACATACCGAGCACAGGATGCCATTTCATCGTAATTTTGCTCTCAATTATATAAGTCTGGCATGCATTAATCTATAATCAACTACTTGAAGACAATTTTGACATGAAGCACTGAAGAAGCGTACGACAGCAACAAGCACCACCAACAAATGATATCAACTTCTTCAAAAAGCGATCCTAAAAATCCAAAATTACCAACAAGTATTGCACGATACGAGCACAGCATAAGCTCATATCAAGTTAACAACTCCCCGAAAATAAAACAAATTGTCAAGTAAAAATCAAACGACGTGGTTATGTAACGTTTCGACATAATAATGTAGAAGCTGTTATATTATGCACATTAATGTGTTAAGACGATTTTATAAGAATTGCAGGGCAAACAAAAGGCGACTAATTTGGTATTGGATAACATAATCAACCCCCTAAGGCCCATTGGGTTGTGCATTCCATTCATTACGTGGGACTTACAGGGTACTCATTTTACCTTGTCAGGTACTTGATTATAGAAAGAAATGCCCATTAAATAATTACAGTTCTACACGCAGGAATGCCCGGTTTATCCAAACTCTTCATTATCTAGGTATCAGTATACCATCAATGATCGGTCAGTGTATTATAACAATATACTATTGACCTTGTCAGACCTCGTTAGCTCGATGTACTCACCATCATGATGCTTATCATTATAAACCAGTACTTCACTTGTTAATTAATAACTGATAATTGATTAAGATAATTGATTAAGATGATTGATTATCAGTGCGTGTATTATCCGATTAGGGGGATATGCAGCAAGGCTGTACCTAGTTCACCTATCCCAGTGGTGATGTTTATATAACCGGTGTATTTAGATGTGATAGTTACTATAGATAATAGCAACGCCCGGTGTGTTAGGCCACGTGAGACAAATTATGTGACGTCATAATACTGGTGCATTATTCCATGTGGAATCTTGGTATAATACCTTAGAAGATTAAGTAGGCATCAATATGCCATATTTCCCGTAACATACTGCAAAACAACCAGACATTGAACAGTCTAAGTTGTGTTATGCATTATAGATTAAGAGTGCATTGAGTTGAACTGATGAGCCTTAGGCGGGGTACGTCCTACCCTCGTAAAATAAGACCTAACATCAAGAGCGAGGTGTTGAGTGGTGAGTTTGTAAATACGAGCAGGTTGAGTTAATAATACACAGAACAATACATAGACGGCGGCTGTAAAAATAATACAATCCATAATTTACTATGCACAATGTGATTACAATGTATGAGCTGTTATATAATTAATGACAATAACACTCGGTAAATATTCGGTATGCCTTTGCTACTATCGGCAAGCTTGTCTGCAGCTCTAGTCTATGTCTTGAATGATAATATATGTCTTGTAGTATGGTATGTCAATTATCTATATATGATATAGTATATATGTCATAATACTTAATTATGAGTGTAAGTTATTACTTCTTCACTGAAGAAACAGCTGGTTACATAGGTCTTTTACCCTAACAACTGCGACAACGAATCCGTCTTTAAACATAATTTTCGATGGGATGAATTTGAAACATTTCGTCTTATATATTTGCATGTGAAAACATTTCATAAAAGTTAATGCATGTTTATAAAGTCGCGCTGTATTTCAATTCAGTGTAGTTTAGCAGTTGCACATTATCTTAAGTTCATAAGGTGATATTTGAATTTTAGAAGTCATGAGATGTGTGGTTCATTGTGAGTGGCAGTGTATAATTTTATTATTTAAAATATTATTTTGGGGGTTATATAAACGGATTGTACGCTCGCTAGCTGTCGGTCACTTGTCTTTGTGTGGCTAGGTGCTTTCCCCGCTTCTATGTAGCTTAATTTCTACAAATTACTAATTTTCTCTGAATAGTTCCTTACATATTTACAGTAACTGTACTGAATAGACTAGTCATCGATTAGTGTTGAAAATGAATACCACATATGTTTATGATTTAGTTGCTCATCGCCTAGTATTGTAAACAAATAAACAGTACATTGTTTGCTCATGGTAGTACTATGATAATTGCTAAACATAATTGTGTTTCAATATAAACATACGTATATTCGAGTATTATGAAAAACAAGAAAAAATACAATGAAAAATGATATAATATATTATTATTAAATATACCGTGAAATACCACGTTTTTTTTAAATGAAATACTGTTAAACCAGACGATTGCAGCGCCTGACCAGCGACACAAGAGGCATACACAGAACGTTACATTTGCATCCCCTACAAGGGATATTTCAAGCAACCTTTTTATACTGAGTTTATGAAGCATGAAAATACTAAACATGGAATTTATGGTTTTCGAATATTACTAAGGTTATATGTTTTTTGTTTTCATATCGTCTACGATTTATTATATCATTGTCATCGAAGAAACGCATAATTGTTCTATATTCCAAGAACTTTTCAATAGATCTGTATATTTCTTGAACATATTGGTAAAGTTCAGTAGAAATAACAAGTAACAACTGAAACTCTAGACGTATATGCGTATGTATTTATAGTACAATTTGGAAATTCAATTAAAATTCTTCACTTATTTCTCATATGCGAAAAATTTTCTGACTCATAAATACAGAAGTGTCGTTATTTAGGCTATTATATTTTATAATAAGAACGAGACAATTGTGTTAGATTTAAAAAGTGTAAAATAAATGAATACTTACACTTCGGTAAATCTTATACATATCAGCATATCTTATCTTGGGGGAAACAATATTTGGTTGTTGCATAGAGGTAAATCCTTTGATAAAAATATACTTCTGGAATAAAATGATGTTGTTAAAGAAAGGATCAGTTGAACGCCTTGGAGAGATTGCATTGTATTAGTATCTGAGTTACCTTTTCGCCAAACCCGTTCAAGTAGAAATCCCAAAACTCAAATTGAGATTTTGATTAAACCTGAGTCGCAATTAGAGCTAAATCTGAAGTTTCAGCTCATTTTTACTTTTTACTGTAATAAAAGGAGGATACTATTTCGTTTAGTGATACTTACTTTCAGTCCAGCCCCACCCACATGGAAATTAACAATGTGGTGTATGTCAATATTGGAGATCAGATCTTGCTCAGATTGAGATGCGTCTGGAGATCGGGGCCAGATCAATACCTGGGATATGTACAATAGCATATTAATTTATCTTAATCAATTGTAAACAGGTACTGTCTAGCTCTTGAAGACTTCAGTAAGCAGCCAACAACTTTGTTAAACCAAGATGAACCAATGTTCGAATCCTGATTTTGTCATCATATAATTGACAGGATATACTGATCTGCTTATACTTGTACATAATTTATTACCTATACCTGGGATCCTACCCGAACGCCACCCCATGACCGCACGGCATGCTTTTTAGATAATCGGGCCGGAGTCCGTGTGGACAACGATCCGTCAACGGGTCATTCACGGTAGAACGTCGGGTGACATTCCGGGGAATTTGTAAGAAATTTGATATCGTAATTACTATTCCTCGGTCGCTCATTCCTAGACATCACACACACTGGTATCATCACGCGTCCGGATGATTTTAGAACCAGGAAGTTGGACTTTGTTCATCACTACGATAGAACAAATGCCCGTTTATGTTCAACTTGACCTCATTAGTGCTATTTCCGGGTATATATAATGATAATTACTGTTGATTGTGTATAATTTTTATATTGTACGGCATGCCTTATTACTTCATACAATAAAAGACACTGTTCCTCTTACAAGTCTTTGATAAATATATGTGTCCTGTTCAGTAGGGCTTCAGGCAAAACGTGCTGTTCTGACATAGGGTATCAGACACTAAGTGCAAACAATGTATAAATAATTCGTCTAGGTCAGAATGCCCCCGACACCTGAGCAACTGCTACTCGCAATGTCGTATATTTATCGAATTCGCCAAGTTTAAAATTCGTATGCTCTTTTGTGTTAATTTATGGCACATATCCTTGAGTATGAAGTTACTTAATTAAATTATTGTTAAGAAACATTAACTTATTTAATACTTTAATTAATTAAACAATAAAACGATATAATTGAATCATAAAACCATCCCGATTGTTGTTTAAAACTAGTAGCTAAGGAACGTGTTTCTTATATAAAATAACATTTTGTAATCATAAACAGTTTTCCTACAATAAAACTGCTTGAGCTGCATGCGGAAATCAAGCTTATGTGTCTATCAGAAGAATACTATAGAAAGGTGTTGTCTAGAAACTAGCCCTGATCTTTTGACAAAACATTACATTCCTGTCAAAGAGTTTTAATTCTTGTGTTGTAATTACTCTAACCACTACTGGCAAACTCTTGGTACAGTACAGTGGCAGCCAATGTACAGTGTGTTCTGGAAGCCGTGTGTGTATACCGTATCTTATTACACTCCTACTAGCAATTTTCAGGTATTAGCTTTAAATAGCTCCACCTGGCGGCAGCTTCTGGTATATAACTTAATGTATACAGGTATTTAAGGAACAAGGTTTCGGGAAGGCAAGAGTAACACAGTCTGTCTGAGAAGAGGCGCGGATCTGGAATTTAACCTGTTTACGTGGTGGACGCAGTCATTTCGCTAAATATTATTCTATAGTTTAATCTCGTGCAATCAGAAAGTTTAAAACCCGCAAAGATGTCTAACTGGGACGACTCCTCATCCACTAAAGTGACACGTGTCTCTAGGACATACAATGTCTACAGGGGCTCCTCACCCTCCACGCAAAGCAGATTAGAGGTAGGTCCACTTTTCTAAAAAAAGTTTGTGGTTTCTTAAATAAATATTGTGCTAAACTGTATAACACTAAATGTCTGCCCAGCACTGGCTCAGCTCTGGCTACTAAAGAAGCTACTGAAGCGTTTTATGATATTGGAAAATTATATTTTCTAATGCTTATGTATGACAAATGCCTTCATAAATGTTGTGAACTAGCTATAGCGTTTATTTAAACTCATTTCAACAACGGGCTGTGTGATCTTGGCTTTCTGTACTTTTCTTGATGTTGTATTGTTGTTTTCTATGTTGCTTAATTCATGTCTTGCTTACAGCAAAAAGAGATGTGCTCTTTCAAAACACTGGATTATATTTGAAAAAACATCACCGTCAATGCATCTTTGTGTTTGTGTAGTTGTGTGCTTTCAATGTGTGATATAAATTCGAATCTAAGACGTGGAAAACCAACCCGGAAATATATAAAGTATCATTGCCGCCTTGCAAGAATACAATGATTCTTCTCAAAGGATTTATATAAACATAACATTGGAAATGTGTTCGCTTACAATGTGTGTATGTGTTTATGTGTATGTTTGTCTCGCTTTTCACAAGATGTCTGGATATGTTTTATGCATGGATTGCCTTCATGTTTGCGAAATGGATCGTACAGGAAGTTTTAGAATCTAGAAACCTCGTAGAAACAACGGAATGTTAAAACTCTATGGATATAACGCCTAAAGCAAGGTATCATGGAATCGATGAAAGTTTATGAAGTTTATCAACAGTTAGGGTTATGCTTCACTGCAATAACATGGAATTCTACTATATAATCTGCTTCTTTCAAGTGTCAAAGAAACGCCCATTTTCTGAGCTTCTGGCTAGCATTACAGCCAAAATGACATCTTCGTAATTATACGTGTCCGTTTCCATCAATGTTTTAGTACATACATATTAATAGTTCGTTAAGTTTTGTTTGTGTTTCACCTGATAATATAAACATACCTCGACCGACATTATAATTATGTTTATTAATGGACGCCAAGAATCCCGGAAGTTTATGTTGCTAGGTGCGCGGAACAGCTCCACCTATTGACTTCCCTGTTTTGGTTAGGATGCAGCGTTTACCTGAGCAGATAGGTTTCATTAATTCTATTAATAGTAACAATTAACGGAGCAGGATTTCTGTAGTACGGGAAACGTTGTTGGTACAGTAGGTTAAAGATAACGGTTCATAGGGAAAATATCGCAGAATCTATTTTACTATAATCATTAATTTGTAAACACACGAATTAATTCGAAATTGTTGATTTAATCAGAAACACATTCATATCCCAATATTGGCAGAAACTTATAGGGTTCATTGCTGGGTGTATTGATTTTGTTTTAAATGCATATAAAATGAAAAATTAATGAATGCATTTTACTATTATATTTGAATAATTCTGATTTTTTTTCGGCCCCAGAACGGTTACTAGAAGGGTAAATCATTTACTCTTAAGTCGTTACCATTTTTAACTAAAAGCTTTATATGAAATAAGCAATTACAGTTCAAATTTTAGTTTTTCATTTTTATATTAGTTTTTCGTATTATGGGATTTTTTTCATAAAGCATAACCTAGAACTCAAGAGGACCGAAAAATGGCATAATGATCAATGTACTAATGTAATTGGGTTTCCTAAAAACTTGGTGTGTAGATTCACACAGTCAATATCCTGTATCTCCAGGAAGTGAATTACTTACCTGAATTATCAGACCGAAATATAACAAACGATGGAACGTACACAAACGATAAAATACTGCTCTGCTCGCGATACTGGCGTAATCTTTCAGCTGACATAACATCTTTTTGAAATTTTGTCAAATCGTAAAGCCGCCATTTTGAATCGCTTGGATTCTAAAAATAGATCATACCTCCTTTTATGGAGAGCGCGCACCTAGGTATGCCAGCTGTGTGTATTCTTCCTTCGCTTATTCCAGGTATTCTATCTTTGCTTGCTCATCAGCGAATCTTTGGATCTGAAATAAATGAAAACTGACAGCAGACACGTGCATCAATTAATGTAAGAAAAAAAGAACTTCATTTTATGATATTTGACAGGTTTCGCGGTATACGGGGAAATCTCTTACACAGCGATTATGTACATAATATATACAGGGAAATGGTTCGATAAATAATTCGGTAGAATACTAGATAGATAGAAGAGATATTTTATACAAACATATATCCGACACGACTGTACTTTGTACTTGAGTTCCTGATAATAAATACGCGATGTTACACAACCAGTGACTGATATGTAAACCAGATGAGAAGATTATTACGGATAGGTGATCACTTCATGATTATTACTTGGAGTCTTAGACCCTATGGTTATATTTATTACATGATCACTTACTACTGAAAATAAGGAAGCGAATAATACTTCTTGTTAGGAACGTGTTACCAATTATTGCGGACGTTGTTAGTGATTATGACGATCATATAAATTAATTGTCTGGACTCAGACGATTACGAAGTATCATCGATCAATGACCTTCTAGTACAAAGGGCAACAACTCTACAAAGCTCGTGGCAATGATAATTAATAGATAATTGTTAATTAATAGTAGTTAGGCCAAGTTATAAGATATTTCACATTAGTTAGAATCTAGCATGATCGATGTTGTTGCATATTGTAGCATTGTCGGGCTTGCACAATTGTTTTTCGTTCGTTTCTCTTATTTCAGTCAACGACATCAATATACGCATGCGCTTGTGTATGTGTAGTTGTTACGTCATCACTTATTGTGTACATTTATCCAATCAGAACACAGGGTCTTCATCCACTCGAATTGTCCAGAGAAGTGTTATCGTAGATGACTCTAGTCACGCAAACATTGAGAATTCTACCAGGGTTATCAATACAAAAGACAGGTTCTTCCGTGACGAGGAAGCTCGCTTTCAGGTAGACCTTGGTAATTGTAGATGAAGGCTTTCTATTGGCTTGATTTCCTGTTTTCTACCACCAAGTTCCTCATTCTACTGAAGTTTTTGAACATATCCAACCAACGTGTGTTATAAAAACATTCTTTCCGTATGATTTATCCCATTCCGGAATTTAATCCGTTTCGGAATTTATCCCATTCCGGAATTTTATCCATTTCGGAAATTACTCTAGTTTTTCCCGTTCATTATGTTTTCAACCTTATAGTTTGAATTTATTACTCTACTTTACCATTCAATATAGACACATAGCTATTTTAGTAATATTCAGATTCTTAAATTTCAAATAACAACTTGGTGTGTTCCACCCAATACGCTGCTTGACATGACATATCTTTCCAAACTCTTCAAACATTACGTTGATCAAACACTACCACCGATCACTTCAATCACACTTGTACGGTTTCGCTTTCATTAAATTAGATTTCTGTTCGTGCTTTGATAAAACAGTACTCGGGGACATCGAAGAAACATTAACAAAGCAATACTCTGCCATAAAGTAAATGACAGCACTTCCTCTTCGTCCAAACATGTTGACCATACATAACCACAGATCGTTCCATGTCTCTTGCACTATTTTGATTTTATTATGTCAATGTATAAGTTGATTGAATATACTTAAAGGCACATCACTGCTAGGGCCATTTACACATGACACACGTGAAGAAATAAAATAGTAAAATCATTTCATGAAAATATTAATACTTACAAGGGGAACAGAGCTGCAATTAGACTTTACACATATTTCGAAGTATACACATTCCATAACATAAAAAACAATACATATGTCTTTACGTTTACCATTATACAATAAAGAATAAAGAAACCTATCCTATAACCTAGGAACCCTTGTACCGAATACACTCTCTACAGACATGGACAATTGTACCAGACTGTTATACGCTATCCTTGTTGTGTCAATGTGGCTGAAACTATCTGTCCGTCCGTCCGTCTGTCAATCCGTCTGCATGATTGCATGAACACACACTAATCATTGCTGTTGATATTTCGTTATTATTTAATTATCATAGGTCATATTAATAGTGTCACAGTTTTTTGACAATTCGTATCTTAAATTGCTTCTTTGTCGATCATGTTTCATATTGGGACCTTCATCTTGTGTACATCTATATATCTACACTGTTATATTCTAGTTTATTCTTTTACAATTTCACACAATTGATTATGTTCATTCCATGCATTTCAATATACTCGACATATTTACAGTATTAGTTTATCATTTGTTATGGTAGATTCTATTATATCAATGTAGTTGTTAGAAGTAGATGCTTGGATATGCTATCAATATAAAGTTATCATTACGTATTACATAATAATTATTATGCTATGAATCTAACACACAAGGTAGACTAGAATTCAATCTGTGCTATTCAATGTACAATACACCATGACGACACGGTTCTTATGTGGCTACTTAACCATGGCCAAGTGAAAACAAAGCAAAATTTTCTTTTATGTGGCTTTAACTTTCTTTTGTGGCTCAAATAATAAGTATTTTTCAAGTTATATTACCTATATCGGTTGAAACTGTGTCCTGACTTTTCTTTCTCGACAAAGAACAATAAAGTTCTTTACAAGTTATGTGATTTCTTTACTTGGACAAATCATTGAAACAGTTTTTAAAAACGAAATTTGATTGTCTTTCTTGTAGCTAGCATTTTCTTTTGTGGCTTATATAACAAGGTTTTGACAAATTATGAGACTGCTTTAATGGATTACATAGGTGAAAACAATAAAAGAAACAACATTTCATGTGACTAAGTGAGCCATATAACAATTATCTTACCGATCGGTAACCACATAAATACTGGTGCTCGTTAGACCGTCCGCTTGTTGGTGACGACGGTTGACCTAATGGTGTCTCTGTTTATGCCAAACATAACACATCTGTATAACCATATAACTTGTATATTGATTGGTTGTATATTTATTTCAGGGAAGAATCAGGGAATTGGAAGATGCGCTCGACTCAGAAAGAGATATGCGCATTAGGGTGAGTATTGAAACCTTTATTTAGTTTTTATTAAATGTCCAAATATACAATTCATGTCCAACATCGTATGTAGGTCTATGATTTCGGCTTACCACTGATGTATGTGGATACTTTAATCTCTCGTTATGACAACGACTGCTAATACGACCAATTTGAATATTTCGAATTCAAGTACATCTTATTTCATATTACATGGCGTCAAAGGTCTTATTTTTTTTAAACAACAGGAGCCTTTATTAAGCCTGATAAGCTATCAATGTCACTTTTATATAAAGTGTTTGTGTTTGTTTGCGATGTACTCAGACTGTCATAAGTCTATGGCCATCAGGTTTTGTCACTTCTTAGAAGGAAAGGACACCTTCCATTGTTCGTATTATCAGCATTTTACTGTAGCTAAAACATTTGGGTTTGATCATGTTAAGAGACAAAAGTACCCTAACCGTTCGGTTGAACTAGACTACAACCGAATGTAGGCACATGCGGTATTTCACAGTATATAAGTATCCTTAAATGAACTGTATGTATTTTGGTATATAAATATGCAGCAATAACGTCATCAGTTTGTGATTCATTGTGTGTCTGAGGTATCTAATGCGTGTATAAAGCTGGTTACCTACCTTTCACAAATTCACACCCTGTATACATAAATATTGGCTAGGATAGGCTTAGTGTATATAACATAGAGAAAACACTGCCGGCAATTCTTGCGCATCATTCTTGGCAACAAAGCCACATTCAAAGTAATATTCATAAATGTTTAGTTTATTACCATGGAAACACAAAAACCGCATATAATCACGTTAGTACTTCGTGTGATCGTATGATGAAAGTGAAAGGTGACATTTCTTGTAGAACTTGTTCCTTTGTATATAGATAGGGACCGAAACAAATATTAAATTAGTGCATTATATGTTTGAATAGGACACGTCATGCTTATATACACGTACAGGGGTATGCATATGAAAATGTGCCCACTAGCTACATGTACCTTTTGGTTAAATATAATATTTTTATCGTTGTTGTTTCTTCATCCGATTGATTGCCGGCCAGCCGGTAGGCACTTTGCATAATGTACTTGCATCAATAAGTCAGTGGTTAGTTAATCCCCAGACTATTAGATGAATAATACGCTGGTTGAACGAGAATGTATACTTCTGTCATTCTCACATATTAGTGAGTAGTCTGAACAGGTAGCTACATGTATATAATGAATGGTATGTTCGCTCACCCACGCCTGTCAGTAAGAATAAAAAGTGTTCGCCGTAATCAGCCATTACACGTCATGTTACTCAAAGACTTTCCATGTAAATCGTAAAAATGTCCCAGCAAATATTGTACCTACATTTTGTTGGTAATGGAGAATCTCCACTTGTACAAACACTATCCGATGAACTGATAAAAGTTCGCGTGTGTAAGTAAAAGGAAAAAGGAATGAGGAGTATTTAGGTTGTAGGTAAATAAAATACCCCTGACGTGAGAATTGCTTAGTTAACGGGAAATATTTATTGGAACAGGGCTGTAGACACAGGAGCATTAGTGGCTTATCAGTAGACGATCTCCCCTGACGAAAAGACGTGTTTTATACGTGTTCTCTGCTACTGGTTACATTACAATACAGGGGTATCTTTATCCGGGCTTTTGATTGGTTGATATCTTTGGGGTTTACAAATGCATATCACTCAGAATTCCATGCAGATGTTTCTCTGAATTCTTGAAATAGTTGGTTCACAAGTTACAAACATTCCATACCGTCTAGCAAAACTTTAGTATATAAACATACCGCGAAGTTCTGAAAAATAGGGAAATTACAAAGCACACAAGTAATGTTCTCAAAATATTAAATATATATAAATACTACCATGCAATGTAGTATTCAACGGAATAATTCCCTTACCATTTTCTCCAAACGTATTTTTGTTGAAACTAAAAGACCCGCTTAAATATTGCGTCATTTCAAAATTTATGATTATTTAAGTTTCGTTGAAATTTCATTTCATGCTGAGAATTTTAAGATGACGTGCAGACTTCTTACATAAATATAAGATATAAATCTTTACCAAGTGTAACCTTTACATACGTTGTAAATAACTCAAAAGCTTCGGTATTTATGCGTAGGCTTATTACACCTTTGAAAATCAGAAAATCTCATTTTTTTCTCTTATAAAATCACCATGGTTACTACTCGTACGTACTGATTGACTTTCCGAGACGTTCCATTCTAATGTATAGTTCTACTGCTGATAAGCCTGTCATCACAAACACCGTGTTTCAAGACTCATCAACGTTTTGTGTTTCAAAACTGGTACAATATCGGGCAAACAATGCGCTAACTATGAACAATATTCAAAACAGTTCTAACAATACAGTTTTCAGTAAAAATTGAATATGTTTAACTGTAACATTAGTGGCCAAAGGGACAATTAAACTTGATTTTATATCGAAATAAGTCCCATTTACCTTTATACCCGGAAAAAGTAAAAAATGTTTAATCTTAATATAAGTAGTCAATAAGCTAACCCCTCGTTGAATTAGACCGAATTGAGTCGCTTTTTACGCAGAACATGTATAGAAAATATATACCTCAAGTGTCGTTTTGCAATGTTTGAAAATAGTTTCGAAAGAAACATATTTCTTGAAACAAGTTATGCCAAACTAACGACTGTGTCTTGACAATGACACACGGCTTTTATTAATGTTTATGGGTATTTTTTTGGTAATTATTGTCCCATATTAACACCCGGGCGTGTATAATTGGTTACATTATTTTACAGTGATTATTGTCCCAGATTAACTCTAGGCATTACATATTTTTTGTGATTTTTCTCTTAGATAAATACAAAACTGACAGTAATTAACGTTATTATACATGGATTGAATGCAAGAGAATTAACCTCGCGCGCCAGTTATAATCTTTTCCTCCATCTTACTTATCAAATCTGACAAGAGCTTTGATCGTAAAAAAACTTGCAATTCAGCAGATTATAATACACCTCACAGGTAATGCAAACATCCAAATTTTCATTCAACATCACTTTCCTTAGCAACCGTTACTATATTTGTCTTCTCGAATTCCATGACGTCATTTGTAACGACCAATCAGATTGGAGAGTGTGTGTTAGTCTCGGAGTAAGAGCTGATTTCTCATCAAAATACCGCAATGTCATAATCGTTGCCAGAGAAATTGTGATTTATGATAATATGTAGAAAACAACAAAACATATCAGCAAAAAACTAACAAGTAGCGTGATAGTGGTTGTGTTGCTTTTCTCTAAACATCTTAGCTTATAATTAAAACTGATAATAGTTTGTTGTATAAGCAATTAGGCGTGTAAAGAGAAGAGACAATATTCCACTTAGTTCCTCAAGTGTAATACATTATACTTGGGGCTGTAAAATATCCCCTCAAGTACCCACGATACGCTCCCGTTCTGAATATTACCTATATAATCGTGTACTTTAACTGCTTTAGAAAATAATGAAATACAAATGTACATAGATAATGCATAATTATTTATTCAAAATCTATAAATATCACTTTTAATAAAGAATGGGTTTTTAAAATAGGCAGGATCGTTTTGAACCTAATATTTTGATACTACCCAATACATTCTAAGGATATAAAAACAACGTGTACATTAAATGCTAATTAATTTAATCGTTAATTGATTATACCAAAAATATAACAAACGGATAGGGCGGCAGCACTTTACAGAAACAGCAAATCACGGAATACATGTACACGTACTTAAATGATTAACGTTGTGTTAAGATAAATACACATATTAGGGGGCGTTTGTGGACTTAGATTGGAAAACAATGTATGATGTCAATATGAATTAAGATTGAACTGAAGTTTCGTTCAAAAGAAATCACATTTCACGGCTGGTCTGCTACGATTTCCCTGTATAAATTGTCTATTTTGAGGACTTCGAGATTATCAGAATTTCTAAATGTCGTCTCTTTTCTTTCAGTTTGAGAAACAATGCGCCGAATTCTCTTTCCAAATCGAACAACTCTCAGACAGACTTGAAGAATCCGGAGGTGCTTCTAGCGTGCAGGTAACACGTCGTGAGAATAAAAACATGTCTGATCATTAGCTCGGTTAGCTTGGTAGCCAATTGGAATATATTATAATGAAACATGATATTTGTCTGTTCCTGTTTAGTTTATTTGCGTTTCATTTAATAATTATTCACTTGAAGTTATCATATTGGACAGCACAAATAAATGTCGAATTTCAATTCGGAACTTCATAATGGAATTGTAGTCGTATATTGGTTCTGTTTACCGAAATTCCATATGGTTGCGACCTGAATTATAAAACAGAATCGAAAATTTATGAATGTATTATTGCTATTCTGATTGTCTTTCTGATTTAATCAGTATGGTGATCTCGTTTCTGATTACATAATACTTATATTAAAACTTACTGCTGTTTTGCAAACATTAGCATGAGCTGGTCAGAAAGAAGGATGCTGAGTGCCAGAAACTTAGGAAAGATCTCGAGCTCTTGACCATTCAATACGAGGCACAGGAAGCTAGTATGAGAAAAAAGCACCAGGAAGCTCTCAATGATCTCTCTGATCAGTCCGACTATCTCCACAAAACCAAGAACAGGTAGGCCGGAGAATGGCGCATAGAGTGTTGTCTGCAAATCATATCATATGTATGTGTTCATGTGCCCAATCTCATTCAATTCAGATCCTGACATTTGTTCCATTCCTTTACGCTGTTAGATAGATATATCAGTGTAAAGAAATGGAGTGTAATATACACAGGTCTGATTAAAATGAGATTGTTCACGTGTCCACGTGTTCATAAGTGTACATATATTCGTCTATGTCATTATTTCGTCTACACGTATCTAACATTTTCATCCCATCAGGCCACAATCGTTATGAAGAAGGACACAGAAATTACAAAGCTCAGGAAAGATATAGAACTGATTACTATCCAGTTTGAATCACAAGAATCTAGTATGAGGAAAAAACATCAAGAGGCCTACAATGACCTCTCCGACCAAGTAGATTATCTCTCCAAAACAAAGAACAGGTTCGCCTTATTCCTGCCAATAGAAAACTTGTAGATACGTCAATGATATCAATTATGCGTTTAGAAAATAATACACGATTTTAAGATGTTGGAAAAAAATTACATTGTCAAACAAATGCTATTTATCATTCCTTGTGTGTACATAGTGTTAGATATTGCATTTGTTTGTACCATGTTCTTATCCAAATCTTTCATTTACAAAAAATATCTTAAGTTCTTAATGGTGTAAGTTTAAACATAATTTATTGTCAATAATTCAAGTAAAGAAAAGAAAATGATTTGAGCCACAAGCTCCGGAATTTAGTCATAGCTCGCCGATAGAAATGGTATAATGTTATAAAAAAATACATTGACGTATCACATTTACAACTCTGGCATTTACCACTCCTCCTCCTTCCGTGTTGAAGTTGATTCCAGCGTTGCAATAGAAAGTTAGAAACCAAATAGGCTTGTGTTGATACAATTTTAACCGTTTGAATACCGTTTTCCCTTATCATAACTGAGCAATTCCTTGTTCACTTTTCACTCACATTGTTTCACCTCAATTTCACCTCAATCACCCTTCTTACCATTGCTTCATATCCTTCTTTTCAGGTTTAATGTCACTTGTTATAGTTACTTAATATATTAATATGTTTCGTTACAACTAAAATCAAATGTGTTTTTTTCTTGCAATAACTCTTTAATCTTTCCTCGCCGACGCTTGTGTGCTGTTATTGCTTTCTTAATGTTTTCAACAGTGTTTACAGAAGGACGATAAAAGCTTTGTAAATTATAGTTTACTTTTTTCTCCATGCTTACTGATATTATGCATTAAACTAACTATTGAATTCTTGAAATAAGACTTCACTTTAGCCTACTTTAAAGGGACTGCCAAACGTATAAGCGTATTGCAAAAATAAAATAAGATTGTTAACTATTCATCAACAAACATAAATAAACAAGCATATATCGTCCCTGCACATATATTTCAACCTATTATCTATAACGTTACTGACGTATTACATTAATCTAGGATTGAGAAGGAAAAGAGCCAGCTCCTTATCGAAATCGACAACTTGCAAGGAATCAATGAAGGTCTTTCAAAGGGCAAGGTAAGGGAAACAATTCATATTATGATGTTCGTATTTCAGGTGTTTTTTGCATTCCCTCCCCTTAACTGTAATTTCTAAATTATCTTTACTTATCTCGAAATTATTATGAGATAATGTGTACAGAATATGAGAATTTATCGAACAAAACAAGTTTACAAACATTGTACCTAAAGCAATTCTTAAATAACAGTTTACGATTATAAAATGCCACAATCGTTGTAATTAGAAAACATATTTTCAAAAAAATGTTAGCGGTTTTGAAAATTTCTATGTTTGAAAAATATTGCTAAATAAAAAGTTCTTCAATACTCCCTCGTCAATTACGCAACCGCTCATAGCATGTGTGCAGTTCGAAATCGTTTTAAAATAATTACAACTACATGAATATTTCTCTTTTAGGCTTCCGCTGATGCTAAGGTTGAAGCTCTTGATGCATCTTTGGCTAGACTGAAGGCTAACGTTGATGATCTCACCAGGTTTGTAATTAAAATATCAGATAACTTAATTGATTCATTAAAACATTTACAACATCCTTACTTATTTCAAGTTCACACTACTGATATCTTGTTTTATCATTGATATTCATTTGTAAATTTCCATCATCATGTTAGAACGACACACTGCAATTCTATCGGTAATATGTAGTAGATAGCAAAAGTTGACGAACGCATACTTTTCAATATCTTTTCAATGTGTTTCACAGGGATATATTTGATTACGTCCTTCTCCGATATGTTGTAAGCAGTTGACGAATTTACTAAATTTAATAGTGTCTTTGCCAATGTTTTGTTTACAGTTTTGATACTTCTATTTAACGAACTATATCATACTTTCCTCAGACAACTCAACGACGCCAACGCTGCCAGAGCTCGTCTTACCAAGGAGAACTTTGACCTTCAACATATGAACCAGGAACTCGACAGCGCCAACGCCGCTCTTGCCAAATCCAAACAGAGCCTCCAGATCACATTGGATGACCTCAAGAGAAACTACGATGACGAGTCCAGAGTAAGTGGTCCATAAGCATCGAATACAGAGTTAATATCTATGATTAGAATAAATAATATAGTTCGATGCAATGACCATTTACCAATACCTAATTAAAGCAATTAAGAATGTACATCATGATGTTATATATCATTTTTAATTAACAGGCAAAGTACATATATGTAGTATGATTGTTTGACTTTATTCAATCATTTAGTATCAAATAATATCTTAAAAACGTGTGGTTATTTTATGTTCTTATCCCACATCTGGGCATGAATTCACACAGTTTAACACATGGTTCTATTTTATATTTTCAGCAAAGACAGAACTTGCAGGTACAACTTGCTGCACTCCAGGCCGACTATGACAACTTGAACGCTCGCTATGAAGAGGAATCCGAAAATGCCTCCATGTACAGACAACAGGTTAGACTATCTCTTTCTGTCATTTGATGTATTTTTTTCATTGGCTGTATACATAGCGAATCTACTACACTCTTCGAAATTTAAATGCTTATTTATTAGAAATTTAATTTCTATGCCAATTTGTTCTAAATGTCTATGCTAATTTATAGTCGGTCGGTTATGATATCGCTTTAACAACTTATATTATTTATTAAAACTATACCATGTATACAAGAAGAATAACAAATATTTTCTATTTGTTTAACAGTACAGCAAACTCCAGGCCGAGTTCGCTGCCACTAAGACAAAGCTCGAGAAGGACTTGATGACCAAGACAGAAGAATACGAAGAACTCAGGTAAACCATTATAAACTTACAGCATGCTTTAGTATTCAAATAGTGATGATAAAACAAGTACTGTGAAGTTCGTAGATCATGTACACCATGTTCTATATAATACTATAAAAGCCCTAAGAGTAAAACAAAAAGAAATTGAACCATGTAACATTTTAGGTTACACTAATCTTATATTTTATGATGAGTATAATGCGCAGAGGGTTTAATGAGCGTTATGGTTAAAAAATAAATGCTTCTCATCACTTACCTTAGTAGACACGCATATCTGAAACAAAAATAATATCGGACAAGGTTGCAAGCACTCAACAGAAATAACAGAACACGAAAAGCACACAGAGAACTAACGTAAAACAAAATCAAATATAGCAAGTAATTGGTCCAAGGATACCTACAAAATTGAATAAAATGAAATGAAATACATAACTTATAAACAATTGACTAATTCGGCCATTGTATGTATTCAACAGACGCAGACTGAGCGTAAAGATCCAGGAACTCGAAGATATGGTTGAACAACAGAGACAGAGAGCTGCCAACTTGGAGAAGGCCAAGAACAGGCTTACCATTGAACTCCGTGAAGTCACCATTGAACTCGAAAATGTAAGATTCCCACCGTTCCTATAGAAACCGCTAAGGAATTCAGTTGAAACTTATGGAATTACTACACGCTCTAAATGTTTCTTTATTAATACGGTATAAAAATAGTAAAATGAAGTACCTAAGTTTATAAACTGAAGTATTATTTGCTTGCATTGAACCCCACCATATAATGGAGCGTACTTGACTATCGGCAAAATTCAACCCATTTAAAACAAAACTGGTCACTAAATTGATTCAAAAAATAAACATCCATTTGTTTCATCCCTCATTTCTGGTGTTTTACATTGAAACAAACACAATTATTCCCGTGTACTACAAGCTAACCAAATGTATGTGTGACATTTTCAGACTCAGATCATTGTCCAAGACCTTACCAAGAGAAACAGACAGTTGGAGAACGAGAACGCTGGTCTCGTCAAACAGGTGGCTGACCTTTCCGCTGAGAACCAGCAACTCCGTGCTGACAAGAACGCTCTTGAACAAGAAGTGTACAGGCTCAAGGTCTCTAACGCCGAACTCCATGAGAAGAACAACAATTTGGAACGAGAGAATAAGGCACTTTCGGGTATGTACTAGTATTCAACCAATACATTTGTGTAATTATGTAAACGCGTATAGCTGTTCGTTTGGATTGATCATTATAGGTTAGGTACTTAACACTTCGTAATGATAATTAGTTTGCGTTAGCAAGCAATAATTAATTGGAAATTTCAAGCGACTGTAATGAAAATGGTAACATATAAAGTTATTTTCAGAACTTCTAAATTACTTACTTTCTGGTAGATGTATTTTGTCAGAATTCAATTAAGAAAATAATTTAGAAATAAACCAGTCGCACAGCCTATGAAATAAGTCTGTCAAATGAACATATCCTATATAATTATAAAGACAACTCCTGAATCTGCTCTTTTCTCATGAAATTATTTCTCTTTTTCCCCTCAAACATAGATAAACAAGTCAAGAATGAAATCTAGCTAAATTGAAAAGAGTTTTGATATTTAATTGATAAAATATATTATCTAGTCAAGTAACCAGACTACCTATATATCATAAACTAATATCCTACTTTTATATTCATCTTACAGACCAACTTCGTGATGCTAACAATGCATTGAAGGATGCTAATAGAAGAATCAACGACTTAACCTCCGCCAACGCTGCTCTTACCGCTGAACGCGACAATCTCGCTGCTGCTCTCCGTGATACCGAAGATGCACTCAAGGATGCTGAGAACAAACTTGCTAACGCCAACGCTGCCCTCCAGGCTCTCCGTGCTGAAATGGAACAGAGACTCCGTGAGAAGGATGAAGAGATTGAAGCCGTTAGGTGAGTTCAAGCATTAGTTAAAGTGTATAGAGCTATATCGGAAGATATTTTGTTTTAAAGTTTCAAAAACTGAAAAACATTTTTTTTATATCCATTAGATCATTTGTCACTTCAGTTTTAACAGAAACTCTCTCTGTGATTTATTTGACATACGAACTGCCCATTTTCATACGAAAGTGTTCTAGAACACCCTATGAAACTATAAGAATCGTCTATTTTTCGACGATTGAATAAAAGTACACAAACCCATCCAAAGTTTTAATTTGCAATTAAGGTAGTCTAGTATCATACTAAAAACGATGCAAGGAATTATTTTGACATTGAATGACTGTTAGAATATAGCTCTATACACTTTAAAACCTTGGTCAGTATCAGCAAAACTTATAAGAATTTATTTATTGTGTCTTCTGTCTAAGAATGCATTGCCTTCTCAAATATTTTTAATATTTGTCTTACAATTTAGTGACAAATCTTAATTTTGGTTCGGCCATATGTTCATTTCAAAATGAAAGTAGTTAAACTTGCGAACTATTTTCGTCTATGACAGTTTGTGAATACGTAACATAAGAAACGAAAACGTTGAAATTAGTTGAAATTATCATTCAACTATATTCATGTAATTATTGTTCGAGTTTGTTCTCCGTGTGCGATCTGGGTTGTTGATATCATTGCACATGCTGTTGGCAACGCTATTGATTCAATGTTGATATTGAGATGTAACGAGATAAAAAGATAATGCATAGACTTTATAGACAATCTGCGAGTACAAAACAATTGAAACACTACATTGTGTGAAACTGTGCACTTTATATCGAATATAAAATCGCATTAGGATAAAACAACGGCTATCTATCTACATGTACACCTGAAATTAACCACATCCATACCATGTAGCTTTCGTTAATGTTTAAATGTTTGGCACATATGAACAAAATATTTGATTAATGAAGCGATAACAGAACTATGTATATAT
The DNA here is from genome assembly GCA_963678985.1 of Spisula subtruncata. NCBI lineage: Eukaryota > Metazoa > Mollusca > Bivalvia > Venerida > Mactridae > Spisula > Spisula subtruncata. The sequence goes on from OY787665.1 coordinate 28,259,374, forward strand.
GTAGTGGGCGATAATGGAATTCGACTCGTGTTGAATAACACACCTCGAACGATTCGCCCTTCAAAAACTGTATTCCAACCTTTAATATGAAAAGCCAGCTGTTATAAACATAGCAAAAGTTTGGTACCTTGCGTTTCTTATCTTCTGTGGAATTTGTAAGCGTATATATTGAAGAATATTGGACATGTGCCAAACATCGTACATAGGATAGCATACCTCAACACAGAGCATCTTATACGTATAGATGTGTTTCGTCTATGTTTAATATACAACAAACATTCCATCACCGTTTTGGCGCGATGTTTAAGCATTACATGTGTAATTTTAACGCTAAAGATAAAAATATAAACAATCTTATTAATGACTAGAATAACTTGTAGTCGGGTGAAGTTTTCGATATTAAATGTAATTGGCTGATGATCTTATGGAAATTAGATAAATGCATACTTAAATAGTTGCTTCTGGTAATTTTATTCTGTATTAGATAGAATGAACACGGTGTAGATACGCATGAATCAAAACTGGTAGACACCATTTGATCGAAATATGCTGTATAACAGCAGGTAGCTGTTAGAACTAATCTAAACAAAACGTGCTTTGAGATAGGTGTAACTCTGTACTCCTGTTCTACAATAAAGCCGTATCAAAGTTAAACAGATCTCCAATTGTATGAAAACATTCAAAGTCAAACAAAAATCTGTGAAGGAATTTGTAACATAATGTACCCAGTATTTTGTTTTTGCTTCGGATGTCGGCTTTATTACTCCAGAAGAAAATTAAACATCTTGCAATGCTCATCTAGATCAGGCAAAGATACAAATATAAGATTCATATGATCTCTGTATGTTCAGCAACTGTCTATATTTTAATGAGATATGATGTGCCTATATTGAGGTAATTTGTTAACAAGCTTTTAAGATAAAGATCACCGGGCTTCCGTACCGAAGGTTGAATATGTTTCGATAAAATCGTTTATAAATCCACGAATTGTAACATTTTAGTCCGACTGTTTTCGAAGAAACTTTTAAAACAAACAAACGGTACTCATGGATAATCGACAAATGGATGTTAGGAGAATTCGCGTTGGGAATTATGCAGTGACTATAACGTATGTTTTGTATTGATAAATCGAAGATAATTAGTTGATAAGATATAATAAATAATTGCAATATGGCATTTGGTTAAACTATGATCATAATAGACAAGATATGGAAAACTTAGGAAGAAACTATATACTAGTACACAATTTGTGAATGTCTTTGGAAGGGGAAGGAAAGGTCTACTACACTAGATAAATAAAGTGTTTTAAGAAAAAAAAATTGTAATGGATTACGAGTAAGAAGGATAAAGAAATAAACAAGCGATTGTTGTGAATTGTCTTGGATAAATTGGAATTGCATTAAATTATTATCAAAACAAGCACATTAAAATCGTCTCAATTGTATACGCGACGCTGCGCAACATTCATGAAGACGATGTTTCTTTAGTTAAATTATTTAATTACTAAAAGTTATCAATATTGTTTGTAATATGTGCTAATGAGATGGTTTTATTTATGTTAACAGAAAGAGCGGCCAGCGTGCCATTGAAGAACTTCAGCGCACTCTGGTGGAGGTTGAGACCCGTTACAAATCCGAGATCTCTCGCCTTAAGAAGAAATACGAAACTGACATCCGTGAACTCGAGGCTGCCCTTGACAACGCTAACAGAGCTAATGCTGAATACCTTAAACAGATCAAATCTCTGCAAGCCAGAAACAAGGTAAAGTGCATTATTAATTTTGACTTAAAGTTTAACTCTTATAAATCGCTCTATCTAATTTGCACTCTATTCGAGTACATCGTATGTCAAATGTTGTATCACCATTAACTGTGCCACATTTTTGCCTTATCTAACTCAGCTTGAATGAAATAACTTATCTACATTTTTACGATAGTAGTACTATTAAACCATTAAACTTTTATGAGATGTTTTTGGGTTTAAGTTGATCTATATGTTATCACTTAGTGTTCCATTTCTGGTTTCTATACATTAACCCTATTTCTTTTGCCAACATTTTACTTACTTTCTTGTTGTTTTTCAGGAACTCGAAGCTGCCCTCGAGGATTCTAACCGCCTTTTGGACGATTGCCGCTCTCAACTCTCCATCTCCGAGAGAAAGCGCATCGCATTGGCCACCGAGCTTGAAGATGTCAGAACTCTTCTTGAATCAGTAAGTTAACTTCTGTGTTTTCATTTGACGTAGCGCGTGGTAACTTGTAATATCAAAGGACTTCGCTTTAAATATTTTACTGCATCTGAGTCGACCACTTCAGTATCATCATGTAAAATATCAATAATGATTCAAGTTAACAATATTATTGGTTTCTTAAAGTCCTGTTTACATGAAATGTTCACTCTGTTCATTCTCGTAAAACAGTGTTTACTCTTTATATATAAATATTGTTATGAAAGAAATAATAACAAACGTTTGTTTATCAACAGGCCGAGAGAGCTCGCAAGAACGCTGAAAATGAACTCCACGACACCTCCGTCCGTCTCTCAGAAATCACCATCCAGATCACTGCCCTCACCAACGACAAACGCCGCATGGAAGCCGACATTTCCGCCATGCAGGCCGATCTCGATGATGCCATCAATGGCCGTATGGCTTCCGATGAACGTGCAGACAGACTCTCGGCTGAGGTGAACAGACTTGCCGAGGAGCTCAGACAAGAGCAGGACAACTACAAGAACGCCGAATCTCTCCGCAAACAACTCGAAATCGAGATCAGAGAAATCACCATCAGATTGGAGGAGGCTGAAGCCTTCGCCACCAGAGAAGGCAAGAGACAGATTGCCAAACTCCAGGGCAGAGTAAGTCTGGCTTCTATTTATATTTCGAAACAATTTCATTATTATTAGTATGTTTATTGAAAAAACGTTATTACTTCACATAATTGTTACCGGTAACTATTGTGTAAGCCACTTGGGCAAAAAGTAAACTTTTAAAAAAGTAAGTCTTAATATTACGGTCATTTTGACGATATACCAGTTTTTCATCCGACATTATCTATCTGTTTCTTTACCTTTCAGATCCGTGACCTCGAGGCTGAATTTGAGGCTGAACAACGCCGTTCCCGTGAAGCCCAAGCTGGTATGCGTAAGGTTGAACGCCAATACAAAGAATTGCTCGTCCTCTGCGAAGACGACAAACGCCGCATTGCTGAACTTTATGGCTTGAACGATTCTCTTAACCTTAAGATCAAAACATACAGAAGACAGATCGAAGAGGCCGTACGTATTGATATTAATTTTACGATTTTGAACACTCATCTAATTCTGATAAGTGGTTTGTGGTCTGCATCACAATATATAAATAGAAACCACATTCTGCGAATTCATCTACATGATGTGCTTAAGTCTGATGTTGAGTATTGACATGGTACTATTCACAAATGATTGAAATAAGTGTTTCTTTTTTACAATTATAACTGAATTGCTAAACGATGCAGTAAAATTGCGATGATAAACAAGCTAATAGAATTTGAGTTACATATTGTTATTATATATATATATATATATTATATACGTTTATCCTCCTATCTTATACAGGAAGAGGTAGCCAACATTGCAATGAACAAATACAGAAAAGCCACTACATTGATAGAAGAGGCTGAAAGCCGTGCCGATCACGCCGAGAAGAACTTGATGGTCGTTCGCCGCGCAAGATCTATGTCTGTTTCCAAAGAAATCACCCGAGTTGTTAGAATGTAATTTTAGAGTAAGTGTGACACTATTTATTTACATGTATGCGCAAAAGCTGGGTTTGATTAAAAACGTTTGCACAAAATTCATATGTGAAATGTGCATACTGAATTGCTGATAATTCAAAAGTCATTAAGACTAAGTGTCATATTCAGCTGTTATTTTTTTTATTAAATCTAAAACGCTCGTTAATCCATTATTGTAACATAGTTGATAACACGGATATTGGAATATCGGAATATTCCACATTATTATAATCAACGGAAATGTAACATGTGCTAATAACTTATTTTGTGAAATCGTTAGGAACTTTATCAAAAAATAAGATAATGTACAGAAGTATTGATTTCAAGAAATATAACATTACATTCGTTGTCTTGACAATTATTATGGCGTAGATTCTACTTCCGGATATCTAACAATATTTTTGTTTCTCTTTTCAGGTTTGATAAGAACAATTTTTCCAATTTTGAGATCTTTCGGATCAAAAACATTGCAAGTTTGTGTAAATGTTATTTATGAATGACAAATCATGAAATACCCCCGTTATAAAAAGCTATTTATTACATTTGTTGAACAAATTTTATGTGTTGGTGTACTGCAAGAATGTGTTAGCTCAATTAAACCTACGTCGGTGTGCATTGGTTCCTGATTCTGGATTACAGAAAATTGCGCGGTGAAGCAGGATACCAGCAACCGGAAGGAACGCCGATATGACGTCACCACATCGCTGCTTCATTTTGGCAATTCCATGCATGCGTTCACGACAGGGAAAATGTCTGAGTTTTAATTGTTGTGTTAGATAGTACATCAACGATGATATGATGATATTGAGTAAATTCTTTGAATTTCTCAAAGTAATAGGCCACGTGCAATAAAGTTATAGATAGTTATTTTTTATTTCCAATTTGTGATAAATGGAAAGCGTTTTCTTTGACGGTGTATGTATTTATTTTTGTTACTATTTACAAACTATAGAAACACTATTTGCTTGATTGATTAATTTGGTGAGAGATAAATCGTGTACAGACCTGGGTTGTTTAAGTCGTTGATACTTGTCTACCTTGTCTATGTGTCTTTAGCCTCCAAAATGCTTCAGAATCATTTCTCTCGTCCGTAGGGCGATACATCCGAAATACGGGTGTATCCGAATATGGACAGATTGTTGCGAAATTTCATTGTCATTTTACATTGTTTTCTTATTTAAAACGTTAATAATTATAGTAATATTTTCGGTTTTTAATGGGTAAATAAGAAATCTTTTTCAACTTACACCTGCAAATCATAGCAATTTATGTAATAATTGTACATAAAATGTGATTGAAGTTTTTTGCAGAGATAAAAAAATAAAATCGTATGTTGCTGCTTTTATCTCGTCTTAATTCTTCTTTATTTGCTTATTTTATTGATACAAGTACAACCAATTGGTTCTACACTGTCACTTGGTATATGTGCAAATCATACACATGGCACCATCCACTTAAATCTCATAGCGAGATAAGTTGACAAGAAGATTGGTGTGGCGCAGTTATTCGATGCAACAAGGACATCTCTTCAACGACATCATCGAGCTGATATTCAATTAAGAACAAAACAATACTTTACACATTTCGAACTTTTGGACATTACGAACGACTACATATGATTTGTGACTAACAGTATTTCAACAACCGCCGATGTATGCTTACTTCTTTAATTGGGAGAATACCAAAGTGATCTCACACTGAACTGTCACTTAGATAAATGGGAAATGCATAACTCCCCACAAATTGTATGCTGGAGAACGAACAACATGCATCAACAGGTGTAACCATTCTTACATGTACCACAAATACTTGAAACTTTTCCAGAATCTAGAATGAATAGTCAGCACATAGACAACGAGAATTGTGCAATTTTAGCAGACAAATTACAAACACATTCCTGCCTAGAGAATTTGTACAAAGCAGCGGTGTTCACAAATCAAGAAAGACGACATAAGCAAACACGCAGAATAGAATACTTAGGAAACTAATTAATACCACCAAACCTAACCCAAGGAAACAATATATTAATTCAACCACTTTTTGTCAAGATTATGGCTAAATAATATAATAACATATAATTATATGATTGCAACTAGTGCATAATTGCTAGTTGCAGTAAGTTAGATGGTTACTTTCCTGTGAAGACTGCTTTAATTTGACCAGATTATTGATGGAAATTGGTACAGTTCCTTCTTTCACACTTATAAAAACATTTTACCAACAACTGCTACAGACAAAAAACCATTAATAATGATATACACGGTAGAAAAAGAAACACTTATTACATCATTCATCTTTATTCAATTCTATCATTTCAACTTCCAAACTTTCACTTTTTATAGAATATCAAATCCTTCGGTATAGTCGGTTCACAAAGAATACTTCTAGGCACATCATTGATTGACATACTGCTGGACATTGGCGGTTTCCTTGTCAATATGTCCTGTAACAACTTATTCCTGTATTCAAACCATTTCCTATTCTGCTGGAACCTGCTGTACACTTCCTTGTTGGACGGTAGAGAGATTTCCCTGTCTCTGCTGAATCTACGGAGTTGTTCTGACTTTCCTTGGATGCTAAACGTAGCAGCATTTATCACCAACAACTCAGTCTTACCACGAGATATGATAAATGTATCCCTGAGATTCTCTCCTGAAGAATTGCAAGGTTTCGTAGAAATGAAACCGAACTTTTATAACAAATATTCATACAGCACACATACAAACATTATTAGTTAAATATTTGGAAATTTAATAGGCCATTTGAATATCTCAAGTAGGTGCAACTATGATATAACTCATTTGCCTTTCATAGCTTATAACAGTTGAAAAATTTATTGAATTACGTATAATTTAAATATAAAACAAAATGAACAGTGTATATATCGAAACAAACTACACCAAGCACGATTGAATAAGTAATCATAATAGACAGTTTAGCTACGCTATGCATTAAAGACAACTCATTTCTGAAAGAGAATGTTTCACTAATAGATACTTATACAAAAATGTACAAACAGTGCAGTCAGTGATGTCATGTCGGTCGACCTCCCAGTCATGATCAGAAATTGATTATTGTGAGTAACCCAGTAGATAAATTTATAACAAGTTCGTTTTAAACGATGCAACATTTAACTACTAAATGAGTTTAAACGACCAGCAACACGAATGTCTGAAACATTTAAACTATAACTAACGTTAGTAATAACCACTTACCCACACCGAAGTAGTTTCCAGAACACAGCGTCGTGATGGTCAGAAATCTAGTCTCGTCTCTCTTGACTCGTCTATTTCTGCAATACTGTTTATTGAGGAAGTTTGATTGTTTTTTGGCATTTAGTGGCAACAATATGTTTGGTCTCTGATACGGCGACTGGTGACGTACTACCAGTATACGACGAACAATCTCACATTTACCTTTCCTGATAAAATACACACTTTCTGTCGGTCCATCTATATCACCAATGACAACCTGAAAACATTACAATTCAGTTCAATGAAGGTGACTACAGTTAAAACAATATACAGTGTACAAGTATGCAACAACAGTCATGGTTCAATGGTTATCAAAAAGAGAATAAATCAAACAGTGATTACTTACACTATTGTTGGCATATTCCTTCAGTTCCGAGGAATCAGCACAAGCTTGTAACTGTTTATCTGACCAATGTTCGAAATGTTCACATGATCGTAGGAAGGCAAATCTCAGGTTACAGTCACGTTCCCAACGTGATCTCAAGGCTTGATTGAATTCTTGTTTACTTAAACTGAGAAATTCTGATGTACCTGAAATAAAAGACAATGGATGGGTAATATGAGATACAATGAAATGACGCGAATCAAGTTTAACTACTACGGCATATTATTTTTTAAAAAGTTCTTTACCAAAAGTTTGTGAAATCCGAATGAAACTGTGTTCTGTTTTCTCAGAATACATTGACCTACAACATACTAGTCACATTGAAACCATTTGAGGATAGCTAATCTACACTGAGTGAACACTAAGTCTCATATCAGTGAAACAAATATCGCTGGAAGAAAAAGATTACAAATGCTGCTGCTTATTGGAGAAAGGAACATGCAAATTTGTATCGTGAAAATAGGGCTGTCCAATTTCATTGTGGTCGAATAAACTCCCGAGATGAACATTATATAGTGCATATTTCAAAAGTATATTTGGTTTTAAAAAGCAACGATTGCCTTCGGGTTTCGCTACTGACGTCAATAATTTGGTATCAGTCAAACTTTGCACAGCAGTTTCATCACCTGTAATAACTCGTGCCTGTTGATAGATGTCTCAATAAGAAACATGACGTTAGATATAAAGTAACCATAATGAACAAACAATGTACGTACATCTATCTACAAGGTGTATACATTGTTTCGTACTTATAGAGATGAGGTAACATTGTTGTTGTCTAGCTACTTCTGTTGTTGACAGTGTATCACATAGAGTTGTCAGTCATACATTGTCAACACCACATGTTGATGTTAGTACAAATGTACTGAGGTTAGTACATTACCAGTTATTAGACACATGTAGTGGAGCGGTAATGATATTTCCAGACATCGCCTTGTCAAGGTATATCGGGGATGACGTTAAATCAATTCAAGGTGGAAGAGGTGCGTAGTCGGTGGCTGGGTGTAATTGCGAAGTTTCAGCAAGTTTTCCATGGCATCTATGTTTACAGGTGTTATTTAAATTCGTTATTTGTTCAAAGATATCAGTTGTTATAGAAAGCTGGTGATGACGTTACTTTATTCTAACGAACGATGTTCGTTGCCAAGCACAAATGGCGATGTCATTACTTTATTCAAGGCGACCTATATCCGTTGTCAAGGACAAAATACAATGACGTTACTTCAATGCGACAGATATAAAATACAATGACGTTACTTCATTCAAGGCGACAGATATCAGCTGTCAATGACAAAATGATGTAACTTTATGTATGCCGACATGTATCCGTTGCCGTAGACAAATGGCGATGTCGTTACATTATTAAAGTGAATGATATCCTTTGTCATAGATAAATGACAATTACGTTACTTAATTCCAAATAATATAAACCGTTGTCATGGTTAAATGGCGATAACGTTACTTTATTCCAAATAATATAAACCGTTGTCATACTCAAATGGCGTTAACGTTACTTTTTTTCAGATAATATAAACCGTTGTCATGGTTAAATGGCGATAACGTTACTTTATTCCAAGTAATATAAACCGTTGTCATAGTCTAACGGCGTTAACGTTACTTTATTCTAGGTGACATATATGCGTTGTCAGGGTCAAATGTCTTTGCCATTACTTTATTCGGGAAAAATATATCCGTTGTCAGGGGAAAAAGCATTGACGTTACTATATTCCTGGTAATATACCGTTGTCATGGTCAAGTGGTGACAACGTTAGTTGTGGTCCAGGTCACATACACCCGTTGTCATAAGCGTTGTCATGGCATTAAAGTTAAATAATTCTATGTGACTGGTATTCGCTGGCACGGACAACAGATGATGAATTTACTTCATTCAATGTAAAACATTCCGTTGCCAGATATCCGTTGACACGGACAAATGAGAAGACGTAACTTTATTTATATCGACATGTATTCGACGCCAATGGCAACTAATTCAAGTTACAGATACCCGTTGTCAAAGCTGGTAATGACGTTACTTTCGTCAGATAAAATATATCCGCTGCAATGTATAAAGCGTGATGATGTTACTTCTTTCGGATGAAATATATCTGCTGTCAGGGACACATGGTGATGACGTTACTTTATTCAAAAGAAATATATCCGTTGTCATGGACAAATAGCTATGACAGGTGACAGATATCCGTTGGCTAGGACAAATGGCGACGACATTACTTTATTCAAGTGAAATATGTATGTTGTCATAAACAAATGTCGATGACGTTACTTTAATCCATGTGATAGATCCGTTGCCATGGACAAATGGCGATGACGTTACTTTATTCCATGTGATAGATATCCGTTGCCATGGACAAATGGCGATGACGTTACTTTATTCTAGGCGATAGTTATTCGTTGTCGAGGACAAATGGTGATGACGTTACTTTATTCCAGGTGAAATATATTCGTTGTCGAGGACAAATGTTGATGACGTTACTTTATTCCATGTGATAGATATCCGTTGCCATGGACAAATGGCGATGAGGTTACTTTATGCCAGGTGAAAGATATTAGTAGTCATGGAGAAGTGGTGATTACGTCTCTTTATTTGCTCGATTACACTTATCCGTTTTCAGGTACAAAAGGTGATTTTATTTTAAGAAGTCAAAAACTCGTTGCCATGGACTACTGGCTATTACGTTATTTCATTTCCAGGAGTCAAATACACGTTGTCATGGACTACTGGCTACGACGTTATCTCCATTCCAAGAGTCAAATTTACACTGTCATGGACGTTATTTCATTTCGAGGAGTCAAGAACTCGTTTTTCATGAACTACTAGCGATGACGTTATTCCATTTTCAGAAGTCATATACTCGTTGCCATGGACTACAGGTTTAAACGTTATTTTATTTCTATGAGATAAATACCCGCTGTCATGTACTACTAGTGATGACGTTATTTCATTTCTAAGAGTAAAATACTCGTTGTTATGGATTACTGGTGATGACTTTATTTCATATCTAGAAGTCGATTAATTGTTACCATGGACTACTGGTGATGACTTTATTACATTTCTAGAAGTCGAATAATTGCTTCCACGGACTACTGGTGATGACTTTATTTCATTTCTAAGAGTAAAATACTCGTTGTCATGGACTTCTGGTGATGACTTTATTTCATTTCTATGAGTCAAATACCCGTTGCCAAGGCCTACCGGTGATGACGTTATTCCATTTCTATCAGTCAAATACACGTTGCAATGGACTACCAGTGATGACGTTATTTCATTTCATGGAGTCAAATACTCGTTGTCATTGACTACTAGTGATGACATACTTTAAGTCTAGTAGTCAAATACTGGTTGCCATGGGTTACTAGTGATGATATTATTTCCGTTCTATGAGCCAAATACTCGCTATCATGGACAACTGTTGATGAACTTAATTCATTTCTAAGAGTAAAATACTCGTTGTCATGGACTAATGTTGATGACGTAATTCCAATTCTCGGAGTCAAATACCCGTTGTTATGGACTACTGGTGATGACGTTATTCCATTTCTATGAGTCAAATACTCTTTGTCATGGACTGCTAGTGATGACGTTATTCCATTTCTGTGAGTCAAATACTTGTTGTCATGGACTGCTGGTGATGACGTTATTCCATTTCTATGAGTCAAATACTTGTTGTCATGGACTGCTGGTGATAACGTTATTCAGTTTCTATGAGTCAAATTCTTGTTGTCACGGACTACCGGTGATGACGTTACATGTATTCCATTTCTATGAGTCAAATACTTGTTGTCATGGACTACTGGTGATGACGTTATTTCATTTCTATGACTCAAATACTTGCTGTCATGGACTACCGGTGATGACGTTATTTCATTTCTGGGAGTCAAATACTTGCTGTCATGGACTACCGGTGATGACGTTATTCCAATTCTGGGAGTCAAAAACTTGTTGTCATGGACTGCTGGTGATGACGTTATTCCATTTCTATGAGTAAAATACTTGTTGTCATGGACTGCTGGTGATGACGTTATTCCATTTCTATGAGTAAAATACTTGTTGTCATGGACAGCTGGTGATGACGTTATTCTATTTCTATGAGTAAAATACTTGTTGTCATGGACAGCTGGTGATGACGTTATTCCATTTCTATGAGGTAAAAACTTGTTGTCATGGACTGCTGGTGATGACGTTATTCCATTTCTATGAGTTAAAAACTTGTTGTCATGGACTGCAGGTGATGAGGTTATTTCATTTCTATGACTCAAATACTTGTTGTCATGGACTGCTGGTGATGACGTTATTTCATTTCTATGAGTCAAATACTTGTTGTTATGGACTGCTGGTGATGACGTTATTTCATTTCTATGACTCAAATACTTGTTGTCATGGACTGCTGGTGATGACGTTATTCCATTTCTATGAGACAAATACTTGTTGTCGTGGACTGCTGGTGATGACGTTATTCCATTTCTATGAGTCAAATACCAGTTGTCATGGACTGCTGGTGATGACGTTATTCCATTTCTATGAGTCAAATACTTGTTGTCATGGACTGCTGGTGATGACGTTATTTCATTTCTATGACTCAAATACTTGTTGTCATGGACTGCTGGTGATGACGTTATTTCATTTCTATGACTCAAATACTTGTTGTCATGGACTGCTGGTGATGACGTTACTCCATTTCTATGAGTCATATACTTGCTGTCATGGACTACCGGTGATGACTTTATTCCAATTCTTGGAGTCAAATACTTGCTGTCATGGACTGCTGGTGATGACGTTATTTCATTTCTATGACTCAATACTTGTTGTCATGGACTGCTGGTGATGACGTTATTTCATTTCTATGACTCAAATACTTGTTGTTATGGACTGCTGGTGATGACGTTATTTCATTTCTATGACTCAAATACTTGTTGTCATGGATTGCTGGTGTTGACGTTTCTTCATTTCTATGACTCAAATACTTGATTTCATGGACTGCTGGTGATGACGTTATTCCATTTCTATGAGTCAAATACTTGTTGTCATGGACTGCTGGTGATGACGTTATTCCATTTCTATGAGTCAAATACTTGTTGTCATGGACTGCTGGTGATGACGTTATTCCATTTCTATGACTCAAATTCTTGTTGTCATGGACTGCTGGTGATGACGTTATTCCATTTCTATGATTCAAATACTTGCTGTCATGGACTGCTGGTAATGAAGTTATTCCATTTCTATGAGTCAAATACTTGTTGTCATAGACTACCAGTGATGACGTTATTCCATTTCTATGAGGCAATTACAGGTTGTCATGGACTGCTGGTGATGACGTTATTCCATTTATATGAGTCAAATACTTGTTGTCATGGACTGCTGGTGATGACGTTATTCCATTTCTATGAGTCAAATACTTGTTGTCATGGACTACCAGTGATGACGTTATTCCATTTCTATGAGGCAATTACTGGTTGTCATGGACTGCTGGTTATGACGTTATTCCATTTATATGAGTCAAATACTTGTTGTCATGGACTGCTGGTGATGACGTTATTCCATTTCTATCAGTCAAATACACGTTGCAATGGACTACCAGTGATGACTTTATTTCATTTCATGGAGTCAAATACTCGTTGTCATTGACTACTAGTGATGACATACTTTAAGTCTAGTAGTCAAATACTGGTTGCCATGGGTTACTAGTGATGATATTATTTCCGTTCTATGACCAAATACTCGCTATCATGGACAACTGTTGATGAACTTAATTCATTTCTAAGAGTAAAATACTCGTTGTCATGGACTAATGTTGATGACGTAATTCCAATTCTCGGAGTCAAATACCCGTTGTTATGGACTACTGGTGATGACGTTATTCCATTTCTATGAGTCAAATACTCTTTGTCATGGACTGCTAGTGATGACGTTATTCCATTTCTGTGAGTCAAATACTTGTTGTCATGGACTGCTGGTGATGACGTTATTCCATTTCTATGAGTCAAATACTTGTTGTCATGGACTGCTGGTGATAACGTTATTCAGTTTCTATGAGTCAAATACTTGTTGTCACGGACTACCGGTGATGACGTTACATGTATTCCATTTCTATGAGTCAAATACTTGTTGTCATGGACTACTGGTGAAGACGTTATTTCATTTCTATAACTCAAATACTTGCTGTCATGGACTACCGGTGATGACGTTATTTCATTTCTGGGAGTCAAATACTTGCTGTCATGGACTACCGGTGATGACGTTATTCCATTTCTATGAGTAAAATACTTGTTGTCATGGACTGCTGGTGATGACGTTATTTCATTTCTATGACTCAAATACTTGTTGTCATGGACAGCTGGTGATGACGTTATTCCATTTCTATGAGTAAAATACTTGTTGTCATGGACAGCTGGTGATGACGCTATTCCATTTCTATGAGTCAAATACTTGTTGTCATGGACTGCTGGTGATGACGTTATTCCATTTCTATGAGTTAAAAACTTGTTGTCATGGACTGCAGCTGATGAGGTTATTTCATTTTTATGACTCAAATACTTGTTGTCATGGACTGCTGGTGATGACGTTATTTCATTTCTATGACTCAAATACTTGTTGTCATGGACTGCTGGTGATGACGTTATTCCATTTCTATGAGTCAAATACTTGTTGTCGTGGACTGCTGGTGATGACGTTATTCCATTTCTATGAGTCAAATACCAGTTGTCATGGACTGCTGGTGATGACGTTATTCCATTTCTATGAGTCAAATACTTGTTGTCATGGACAGCTGGTGATGACGTTATTTCATTTCTATGACTCAAATACTTGTTGTCATGGACTGCTGGTGATGACGTTACTCCATTTATATGAGTCATATACTTGCTGTCATGGACTACCGGTGATGACTTTATTCCAATTCTTGGAGTCAAATACTTGCTGTCATGGACTGCTGGTGATGACGTTATTTCATTTCTATGACTCAATAATTGTTGTCATGGACTGCTGGTGATGACGTTATTTCATTTCTATGACTCAAATACTTGTTGTTATGGACTGCTTGTGATGACGTTATTTCATTTCTATGACTCAAATACTTGTTGTCATGGACTGCTGGTGTTGACGTTTCTTCATTTCTATGACTCAAATACTTGATTTCATGGACTGCTGGTGATGACGTTATTCCATTTCTATGAGTCAAATACTTGTTGTCATGGACTGCTGGTGATGACGTTATTCCATTTCTATGAGTCAAATACTTGTTGTCATGGACTGCTGGTGATGACGTTATTCCATTTCTATGACTCAAATTCTTGTTGTCATGGACTGCTGGTGATGACGTTATTCCATTTCTATGATTCAAATACTTGCTGTCATGGACTGCTGGTAATGACGTTATTCCATTTCTATGAGTCAAATACTTGTTGTCATGGACTACCAGTGATGACGTTATTCCATTTCTATGAGGCAATTACTGGTTGTCATGGACTGCTGGTGATGACGTTATTCCATTTATATGAGTCAAATACTTGTTGTCATGGACTGCTGGTGATGACGTTATTCCATTTCTATGAGTCAAATACTTGTTGTCATGGACTGCTGGTGGTGACGTTATTCCATTTCTATGAGTAAAATACTTGTCGTCATGGACAGCTGGTGATGACGTTACTCCATTTCTACGAGTCAAATACTTGCTGTCATGGACTACCGGTGATGACGTTATTCCAATTCTGCGAGTCAAATACTTGTTGTCATGGACTACTGGTGATAACGTTATTTAGTTTCTATGAGTCAAATACTTGTTGTCACGGACTCCCGGTGATGACGTTACATGTATTCCATTTCTATGAGTCAAATACTTGTTGTCATGGACTGCTGATGATGACGTTATTCCATTTCTATGACTCAAATACTCGTTGTCATGGACTGCTTATGATGACGTTATTCCATTTCTATGAGTCAAATACTTGCTGTCATGGACTACCGGTGATGACTTTATTCCAATTCTGGGAGTCAAATACATGTTGTCATGGATTGCTGGTGATGACGTTATTCCATTTCTATGAGTCATATACTTGCTGTCATGGACTACCGGTGATGACGTTATTCCAATTCTGGGAGTCAAATACTTGTTGTCATGGACTGCTGGTGATGACGTTAGTCCATTTCTATGATTCAAATACTTGTTGTCATGGACTACCGGTGATGACGTTATTCCATTTCTATGAGTCAAATACTTGTTGTCATGGACTGCTGGTGATGACGTTATTCCATTTCTATGAGTCAAATACTTGTTGTCATGGACTGCTGGTAATGACGTTATTCCATTTCTATGAGTCAAATACTTGTTGGCATGGACTGCTAGTGATGACGTAATTCCATTTCTATGAGTCAAATACTCGATGTCATGGACTGCTGGTGATGACGTTATTCCATTTGTATGAGTCAAATACTTGTTGTCATGGACTGCTGTTGATGAGGTAGTTTTGTTCTAGTAGTCAAATACTAGTTGCCATGGATTACTAGTGATGATATTAGTTTCAAATATTTTTCAAATACTTGCTGTCAAGGACAACTGGTGATGAACTTAATTCATTTCTAAGAGTCAAATACTTGTTGACATGAACCACTGGTGATGACGTTATTCCATTTCTTGGAGTCAAATACCCGTTGTCATGGACTACTGTTGATGACGTTATTCCAATTCTAGGAGTCTAATACCTGTTGTCATTGACTGTTAGTGATGACGTAATTTAATTCTAGTAGTCCAATACTGGTTGCCATGGATTACTGGTGATGTTGTTATTCAATTTCTAGGAGTCAAATACCCGTTGTCATGGACTACTGTTGATGACGTTATTCCAATTCTGGGAGTCAAATACTCGCTGTCATGGACAACTTTTGATAAATTTATTTCATATCTAGGAGTCAAATACTCATATACGACTAGTGATGTCGTTATTCCATTTTAAGGAGTCAAATACCCGTTGTAATGGACTAATAGTGATGACGTTATTTCATTTCTGGGAGTCAAATACTTGTTTTCATGGACTACTGGTGATGACATTGTTCCATTTTTAGAAGTCAATGACACGTTGTCATGGGCTACCGGTGAAGTTGTTATTTCATTTCTAGAAGTAAAATAAACGTTGTCATGGACTATTGGTAATGACGTTGTTTCATTTCTAGGAGTCAAATCGTCGTTGTAATGGACTAGTGAAGACGTTATTCTATTTCTAGGAGTCGAATTCCCGTTGTAATGGCCTACTAGAGATGACGTTATTCCATTTCTCGGAGTCAAATACCCGTTGTTATTGACTACTTGTTAAGACGTTATTTCAATTATAGGAGTCAAATACGCGTTGCCATCGCCTACTGGTGATGGCGTTTTTTCTTTTGTAGGAGAGAAATACTCGTTGTCATGGACAACAGTTGATGACGTTATTCAATTAGTAGCAATTAAATGCGGGTTGCCATGGTTACTGGTGATGACGTTATTTCATTTCTAGGAGTCAAAAACCCGTTTTCATGGCCAACAAGTGGTTATGTTATTTCATTTCTAGGACACAAATATATGTTGTTAAGGACTACGTGTGATGACGTTATACAATTTTTATAAGTCAAATCTGGTTGTTATGGACTACTGGTGATGACGCTATTTCAATTATTTGTAGTCAAACACTCGTTGTCACGGACTTCTGGTGATGACGTTATATCATTTCTAGGAGTCAAATAGTCGTTGTCAAGGACTACTAGTGATGACGCTATTCCCTTTCCAGGAGTCAAATACTCGTTGTCATGGACTACTAGTAATGCCGTTATTTCATTTCTAGGAGTCAAATACCTGTGGCCATAGACTATTGACGTCGGTATTTCATTTCTATGATTAAAATACTACTTGTCATGGACAACCGGTGATGATGTGATTGCATTTCGAGAAGTCAAATACTCGTTGCCATAGACTACTGGTGATGACAGTATTCCATTTCTAGAAGTCAAATACATCTTTCCATGCACTACGGGTGATGACGTCATTTCATTTATAGGAGACAAATACCCGTTGTCATGAACTACTAATGAAGACGATAGTCCATTTGTAGAAGTCAAATACCCGTTGTCATGGACTGCTAGTGATGACGTTATTTCATTTCTATTAGTCAAACACTTGTTGTCATTGACTACTGGTGATGACGTTATTTTATTTATAGGACTTAAAAACTCGTTGTCAGGGACTGCAGGCGATGTCAATTCTATTTCTAGGAGTCAAATAAACGATGTCATGGACTATTTGTGATAGGCTATTCCATTTCTAGGAGTCAAAAACACGTAGTCATTGTCTCCTGGTGATGACAATTCTATTTTTTGGAGTCAAATACTCGTTGTCATGGACTATTGGTGATGACGTTATTCCATTTCAAGAAGTAACATACCCGTTGTCATGGACTACTGGTCATGACGTTATTTCACAGCAAGGAGTTATATACCAGTTGTCATGGACAATTGGTGATGACGTTATTTCATTTCTAGCAGTCAAATACCCGTTGTCATGGACTACTGGTGATGACGTTATTTCATTTTAAGGAGTTATATATCAGTTGTCATTGACTATTGGTGATTACGTTATTCTCTTTCTAGGAGTCAATTACAAGTTGTCATGGACAACCTGTCATGACGTTATTTCATTTCAAGGAGACAAATACTCGTTGTTCTGGACCTCGGGTGATGACGGTATTCCTTTTATATGAGTCTCATAAACGTTGTCATGAACTTCTGGTGATGACGTAATTCCATTTCTAGAAGTGTCATATCCGTTCCCATAGACTACTGGTGATGACGTAATTCCATTCATAGACATCTCATATACATTGTCATGGACTACTTGTGATGACCGTATTTCATTTCAATGAGTCAAATAACCGTTTTCATGGACTATTGGTGATTCCATTTCTAAAAGTCGAAAACACGATGTCACGGAATACCGGTGATGACGTTATCCCATTTCTAGGAGTCAAATACTCGTTATCATGGACTACTGGGTATCGTTTTATCAATTCTTAACAATACCTTTAAAACTACAAAATGTGGTAAATATAGCTGTAATACTAATCAAGATTCAGCTAATGAACTACTACAATACAATATCTATCCTTGATGTGCAGTTGTTAAGGAAGTATACTGAGTATAAATTTGACCGTACGTTTATGATTCCGTAAGTACGTTGATAAAACAGTACCAAGGTGATTACGTTATTTCATTTCAAGGAGTCAAATAATTGTTGCTATGACCTACTGAAGATGACGTTATTTTTTGTGTAGCAGACAAATACTCGTTGACATAGACTACTGTTGAGGACGTTATTCAATTTCTAGAAGCCAAATGCTTGTTGTCATGGACTACAGGTGATGACGTAATTTCATTTCTAGGAGACAAATACCCGTTGTCAAGGACTTCTAGTGATGACGTTAGTCTTTTTCTAGGAGACAAATACCCGTAGTCATGGACTATTAGAGATGACGTTATTTCATTTCGATGCGCAATCAAATACTCGTGGTGATGGACTACTTGTGATGTCGGTATTTCATTTTAATGATTCAATTACTTGTTGTCATGGACCTCCGGTGATGTAGCTATTTCATTTCTAGAAGTCAAATACTCGTTGCCATGGACAACATGTCATGACAATTATGTTTCTATGAGTCAAATAACCGATGTCAAGGACTTTTCATCATGACGTTATTTCATTTCTAGGTGTCTAATACTCGTTGTCATGGACTATTGGTGGTGACGTTATTCCATTTTAAGGAATCAAATACCCGTTGTCATGGACTACCGGAGATGACGTTATTTCATTTCTAGGAGACAAATACCCGTTGTCATGGGCTGCTGGTGATGACGTTATTTCATTTATAGGAGACTCATATCCCTTGTCAAGGACATCTGGGGATGACGTTTTTCAATATATAGGAGTCGCATATCCGTTGTCATTGACTAATAGAGATGATCGGAGTCAAAAACACGATGCCATGGACTACTGGTGATGAGGTTATTTCATTTCTAGGAGTCAAAAACACTTTGGCACAGACTACTGGTGATGACGTTATTCTATTTCTAGGTGTCAATTACACGTTGCCATGGACTGCTAGACGTGGAGTTATTTCGATTCCAGTAGACAAATACTCGTTGTAACGGACTACCGGTGATGACGTTATTCCATTTATAGGAGTCTCATATCCGTTGTCGTGGACTTCCGGTGATGACGTTATTCCTTTCATATGAGTCTCATATCATTTGTCATTGACTACTGGAGATGACGTTATTCCATGTATAGGAGACAAATATGCGTTGTCATGGACTACTAAAAATGTAGTGATTGTGTAATTCAATTACTATGAGGCAAATATCCGTTGTCAGGGACTATTGTTGATTAGGTTATTCCATTTTTTTGAATGAAAGACTCGTTGGCATAGACTACTAGTAATGCCGGTATTCCATTTCTAGGAGTTATATATATGTTGTCATGGACTACTGGTGATGTCGTTATTGCCTTTCAAGGAGTCAAATACACTTTGTCATGGACTGCTGGAGCGTTGTCGTGAACTGCTGGTGATGACATTATTACATTTCTTAGAGTAAAATACCCGTTGTCATTGACTACTGGTGATGACGTAATTTCATTTCTAGAAGTCAAATACCCGTTGTCATGGACTACTAGTGATGAATTTATTGCAATTCCAGGAGTCAAATACCCGATTACCAGTGATGACTTAATTGAATTTCTAAAAGTCATAATCACTGCTGGTGATGACGTTATTTCATTCCGTGGTCATAGTCTACTAGTGATGTCGGTTTATATTTCTATGAGTCACATTTTTGTTGTCATGGACTACTCGTGATGACGTTATTCCAGTTATAAAAGTCAAATACCCGTCGACATGTAATATTAGTGATGACGTTATTCCATTTCTAGGTGTCAAATACCCGTTGTCATGGACAACTGGTGATAACGTTAAAGCCTTTTCAGGAGTCAACTATTCTTTGCCATGGCATACTGGTAATGACTCCAGGAGTCAAATACTCATTGTTATGGAATACTAGAGATGACGTTATGCAATATCTAGGAGTCAAATACACGTTGTAATAGACTACTAGTGATGACGTTATTCAATATCTAGGAGTCAAATACTCGTTGTTAAGGACTACTGGTGATGACGTTTATCAATCATTAGTATTCAAATACTCGTCGTCATGGACTACTGGTAATGAGGTTATTCCATTTCTAAGAGTCAAATACTCATTGTGATGGACTACTGGTGATGACGTTATTCCACTTGAAGAAGTCAAATATCAGTAAATTATGACATTATTTCCTTTCCAGGAGTCAAAACTCGTTGTCATGGACTGCTGGTGATGACGTTATTTCATTTGTAGATGTCAAATATTTGTTGTCATGGACAGCTAGTGATGACGTTATTCCATTTCTAGGAGTCAAATTCCCGTTGTTATGGACCACTAGTGATGATGTTATTCAATTTCTAAGAGTCATATTCCGGTTGTTAGGGACAGCTTTTGACGACGTTATTCCATTTCTAGGAGTCATATTCCCGTTGTTATGAACTACGCGTAAAGAAGTTATTCCATTTCTATGAGTCATATTCCCGTTGCTATGGACTACTGGTGATGACGTTATTACATTTCCAGGAGTCATATTCCGGTTGTTATGGACTGCTTATGATCACGTTATCCAATTTCTTGGAGTCAAATACTCGTGGTCATTGACTATTGGTAATGACATTATTTCGATTCTAGGAGTTAATACTCGTTGTCATCGACTTCTGATGATGACGTTATTCCATTTCTAGGAGTCAAATACTCGTTGTCATGGACTACTGGTTATGACGTTATTCCAGTTCTATGAGTCAAATACTCGTTGTAATGGACTACTGGTGATGACGTATTTTCATTATTAGTAGTCAAATACCTGTTGTCATGGACTGCTGATGATGACGTTATTTCATTTCATCGAGTCAAATACTCGTTGTCATGAACAATTAGTGATAACGTAATTCAATGTCTAGGGGCCAAATACACGTTGTTATGGACTACTGGTAATGACGTTATTCCATTTTAGGGGTCAAATACACGTTGTTATGGACTACTTGTAATGACGTTATTCAATTTTTAGGGGTCAAATACACGTTGTTATGGACTACTGGTAATGACGTTATTCAATTTCTAGGGGTCAAATACATGTTGTTATGGACTACTGGTAATTGCGTAATTCTATTTCTAGGGGTCAAATACACGTCTCTATGAACTACTGATGATGCCGTTATTCCATTTCTAGGTGCCAAATACACGTTGTTATTGACTACTGGTTATGACGTTATTCCAATTCTAGGTGCCAAATACACGTTGATATGGACTACAGGAAATGACGTCATTCCATTTTTAGGGGTCAAATACCCGTTGTCATGGACTACTGGTTATGACGTTATTCCATTTGTAGGATTCATTTTCTCGTTGTTATGGACTACTTAGATGACTATATTCAATAACCAGGAGTCAAATACATGTTGTCATGTACTATTACTGGTGATTACGTTATTTCATTTCTATGAGTCAAATAGCCGTGTTCATGGACTTCTGATGATGACGTTATTTCAGTTCTAGGAGTCAAATACTCGTTGTCATGGACAACAGGTGATGACAATTCTGTTTCTATGAGTCAAATAACCGATGTCAAGGACTTTTCATCATGACGTAATTCCATTTCAAGTAGTCAAAAACACGATGCCATGGACTACTGGTGATGAGGTTATTTCATTTCTAGGAGTCAAAAACACTTTGGCACAGACTACTGGTGATGACGTTATTCTATTTCTAGGTGTCAATTACACGTTGCCATGGACTGCTAGACGTGGCGTTATTTCGATTCCAGTAGACAAATACTCGTTGTAACGGACTACCGGTGATGCATTATTCCATTTTTAGGAGTCTCGTATCCGTTGTCGTGGACTTCCGGTGATGACGTTATTCCTTTCATAGGAGTCTCATATCATTTGTCATTGACTACTGGTGATGACGTTTTTCCATGTATAGGAGACAAATATGCATTGTCAAGGACTACTAAAAATGTAGTGATGGTGTTATTCAATTACTATGAGGCAAATACCCGTTGTCAGGGACTATTGTTGATTAGGTTATTCCATTTTTTAGAATGAAAGACTCGTTGGCATGGACTACTAGTAATGCCGGTATTCCATTTCTAGGAGTTACATATTCGTTGTCATCAACTACTGGTGATGTCGTTATTGCCTTTCAAGGAGTCAAATACACTTTGTCATGGACTGCTGGAGCGTTGTCGTGAACTGCTGGTGATGACATTATTACATTTCTTAGAGCAAAATACCCGTGGTCATTGACTACTGGTGATGACGTAATTTCATTTCTAGAAGTCAAATACCCGTTGTCATGGACTACTAGTGATGAATTTATTGCAATTCCAGGAGTCAAATACCCGTTGTCATGGATTACCAGTGATGACTTAATTGAATTTCTAAAAGTCATAATCACTGCTGGTGATGACGTTATTTCATTTCGTGTTCATAGTCTACTAGTGATGTCGGTTTATATTTCTATGAGTCACATTTTTGTTGTCATGGACTATTAGTGATGACGTTATTCCATTTATAAAAGTCAAATACCCGTCGACATGTAATATTAGTGATGACGTTATTCCATTTCTAGGTGTCAAATACCCGTTGTCATGGCTCTGGTGATAACGTTATAGCCTTTCCAGGAGTCAACTATTCTTTGTCATTGAATACGGTAATGACTCCAGGAGTCAAATACTCATTGTTATGGAATACTAGTGATGACGTTATGCAATATCTAGGAGTCAAATACACGTTGTAATAGACTACTAGTGATGACGTTATTCAATATCTAGGAGTCAAATACTCGTTGTTAAGGACTACTGGTGATGACGTTTATCAATCATTAGTAGTCAAATACTCGTCGTCATGGACTACTGGTTATGACGTTATTCCATTTCTAAGAGTCAAAACTCGTTGTCATGGACTGCTGGTGATGACGTTATTTCATTTGAAGATGTCAAATATTTGTTGTCATGGACAGCTGGTGATGACGTTATTCCATTTCTAGGAGTCAAATTCCCGTTGTTATGGACCACTAGTGATGATGTTATTCAATTTCTAGGAGTCATATTCCGGTTGTTAGGGACAGCTTATGACGACGTTATTCCATTTCTAGGAGTCATATTCCCGTTGTTATGAACTACTCGTAAAGAAGTTATTCCATTTCTATGAGTCATATTCCCGTTGCTATGGACTACTGGTGATGACGTTATTCCATTTCCAGGAGTCATATTCCGGTTGTTATGGACAGCTTATGATCACATAATTAAATTTCTTGGAGTCAAATACTCGTGGTCATTGACTATTGGTGATGAAGTTATTTCGATTCTAGGAGTTAAATACTCGTTGTCATCGACTTCTGATGATGACGTTATTCCATTTCTAGGAGTCAAATACTCGTTGTCATGGACTACTGATGATGGCGTTATATCATTGCTAGGATTCAAATACTCGTAGTCATGGACCACTGGTTATGACGTTATTCCAGTTCTAGGAGTCAAATACTCGTTGTTATCGACTACTGGTGATGACGTATTTCCATTATTAGTAGTCAAATACCTGTTGTCATGGACTGCTGATGATGACGTAATTTCATTTCATCGAGTAAAATACTTGTTGTCATGAACAACTAGTGATTACGTAATTCTATTTCTATGGGTCAAATACACGTTGTTATGGACTACTGGTAATGACGTTATTCCATTTCTAGGTGCCAAACACACGTTGTTATAGACTACTGGTAACGACGTTATTCCATTTCTAGGTGCCAAACACACGTTGTTATAGACTACTGGTAACGACGTTATTCCATTTCTAGATCCCAAACATACGTTGTGATAGACTACTGGTAATGTCGTTATTTTATTTATAGCAGTCAAATACTCGTGGTCATGTACTGCTGATGATGACATTATTTCATTTCTTCGAGACAAATACTCGTTGTCATGGACTACTAGTGATGACATTATTCCATTTCTAGGGGTCAAATACACGTTGTTATGGACTACTGGTAATGGCGTTATTCCATTTCTAGTTGCCAAACACACGTTGTTATGGACTACTGGTAATGACGTTATTCCATTTCTAGGGGTCCAATACACGTTGTTATGGACTACTGGTAATGACGTTATTCCATTTCTAGGTGCCAAACACACGTTGTTATGGACTACTGGTAATGACGTTATTCCATTTCTAGGATTCAAATACTCGTTGTTATGGACTACTTGTGATGTTATTCAATAACAAGGAGTCAAATACATTTTGTCATGGACTACTGGTTATGACGTTATTCCATTTGTAGGAGTCAATTACTCGTTGTTATGGACTACTTGTGATGACTATATTCAATAACTAGGAGTCAAATACACGTTGCCTTGTATTACTACTGGTGATTACGTTATTTCATTTCTAGCAGTCAAATACTCGTGGTCATGGTCTAGTAGTGATGACGTTATACTAGAAGTCTAAATACTCATGGTCATGGACTGCTGAGGACGACGTCATATATTTCTAGGAGTCAAATGCCCGTTGGCATGGACTACTAGTGATGACGTTGTTCATTTTGTATGAGTCAAATACCTGTTGTCATGGACTACTGGCGATGACGACAATTCGTTTCTAGGTGTCAAATACTCGCTTCTAGGAGTGATATACCCGTTGTTATGGACTTCTGGTGATGACGTTATTTCATTTCTAGGAGTTAAGTACCAGTTCTCATCGACCATTGGTGATGATGTGATTCAATTTCTTGGAGTCAAATACTCATTTTCATGAACTACTGATGATGACGTTATTTTATTTCTGGAAGTCAAATTCTCGTGGTCATGGATTGCTTATGATTACGTTATTTTATTTCTTGGAATCAATCACTCGTTGTCATGTACTACTAGTGATGACGTTATTCTATTTCTAGGGGTCAAATGCTCGTTTTTATGGATTACTGGTGATGACGTTATTTCATTTCTAAGTTCGAAATACACGTTGCTATTGACTAATGGTAATGAAGTTACTCCATTTCTAGGAGTCAAATACCTGCTGTTATGGACTACTTGTGGTGACGTTATTTCATTTCTAGGAGTCAAATACCCGTTGTCATGGACTACTTGTGATGACGTTATTTCATTTCTAGGAGTCAAATACCCGTTGTTATGGACTACTGGTGATAAAGTTATTTTATTTCGATTTGTCAAATACCCGTCGTCATGGACTACTGGTGATTACGTTATTTTATTCCTAGGTGCCAAATACCAGTTGTTATGGACAACTGGAGATAATGTTATTTCATACCTAGGTGCCAAATACCCGCTTTCATGGACTACTACTGGTGATTACGTTATTCCATTTCTAGAAGTAAAATACCCGTTGGCATGGACTACTGGTGATAATGTTATTTCATTTCTAGGAGTCAAATACCCGTTGGCATGGACTACTGGTGATAATGTTATTTCATTTCTAGGAGTCAAATACCCGTTGGCATGGACTACTTGTGATAATGTTAGTTCATTTCTAGGAGTCAAATACTAGTACCCGTTGCTATGGACTACTGGTGATTATTTCATTTCTAGGAGCCAAATATTCGTTTTCATGGACTACTGGTGATGACGTTATTTCATTTCTAGAAGTCAAATACCCGTTGACATGGACTTCTACTGGTGATGACGTTATTTCATTTCTAGGACTCAGATACTCGTTGTTATGAACTACTGGTATTGACGTTATTTCATTTCTAGAAGTCAAATACCCGTTGGCATGGACTTCTACTGGTGATGACGTTATTTCATTTCTAGGAGTCAAATACCCGTTGTTATGGACTACTGGTGTTGACGTAATTTCATTTCTAGGAGTCAAATACCCGTTGCTATTGACTACTGGTGATAATGTTATTTCATTTCTAAGAGCCAAATACCCGTTGTTATGGACTACTTCTGGTAATGACGTTATTTTATTTCAAGGAGTCAAATACCCGTTGCTATGGACTACAGGTGATAACGTTATTTCATTTTTAGGAGCCAAATATACGTTTTCATGGACTACTGGTGATAATGTTATTTCATTTCTAGGAGTCAAATACCCGTTGGCATGGACTACTGGTGATAATGTTATTTCATTTCTAGGAGTCAAATACCCGTTGGCATGGACGACTGGTGATAATGTTATTTCAATTCTAGGAGTCAAATACCCGTTGGCATGGATTACTACCGGTGATAACGTTATTACATTTCAAGGAGTCAAATACTCGTTGGCATGGACTACTACCGGTGATAACGTTATTTTCATTTCAAGGAATCAAATACCCGTTGTTATGGACTACTACTGGTGATGACGTTATTTCATTTCAAGAAGTCAAATACTCGTTGTCATGGACTTCTACCGATGATAACTTTATTTCATTTCTAGGAGCCAAATATACGTTTTCATGGACTACTGGTGATGATGTTCTTTCATTTCTAGGAGTCAAATACACGTTGTTATTGACTACTACTGTTGATGACGTTTTTTCATTTCTAGGAGTCAAATACTCGTTGTCATGGACTACTAGTGATGACGTTATTCCATTTCTAGGAGACAAATACTCTCTGTCATGGACTACTGGTGATGACGTTGTTCCATTTCTAGGACTCAAATACCCGTTGTTATGGACTACTAGTGATGACGTTATTCCATTTCTGGGAGTCAAATACTGGTTGGCATGGACTACTATTGATGACGTTTTTCCATTTCTAGGAGTCAAATACCCGTTGTCATGGACTAGTAATGATGCCGTTATTCTATTTCTAGGAGTCAAATACTGGTTGGCATGGACTACTATTGATGACGTTATTCCATTTCTAGGAGTCAAACACTGGTTGGCATGGACTACTATTGATGACGTTTTTCCATTTCTAGGAGTCAAAAACCCGTTGTCATGGACTACTATTGATGACGTTTTTCCATTTCTAGCAGTCAAATACCGGATGGCATGGACTACTATTGATGACGTTTTTTCCATTTCTAGGAGTCAAATACCCGTTGTCATGGACTACTTATGATGCCCTTTTTATTCATTTCTAGGAGTCAAATACACGTTGTCATGTACTACTACTGGTGTTGACTTTATTCTATTTCCAGGAGTCAAATACTCATTGATATGGGCTATTGCTGATGACTTTATTTCATTTCGTGCATTCAGATACTCGTTGTCAATAACTACTAGTTGGGTTGGTAATTAATTACACGTTGTAAAGTCATGTTAGTGATGAGGCGTTTGAGTTGTCCATTAGCATTGGTTATGACGTTAGACGTTGTCAAGTCTGTTACGTTGATGATGTCGCTAGAATGTGTTAACAAACGAGTTTGTAATAGCTTTACTCTATGTGTGGACGCCAAAGGATTATAATTAAACATAATGAACTATGATAAGAACTTACCTCGACATACTGCAGTAAACTCCCGTTTCATGTTCCGTATGAGAGCTAGTTCACCAAAAGTACCACCTGCACTCACTGTCTTAATGTGGTAACTTGTCTCCTCACCTACAAGGTAAAGGTCAATACGTGTATGTGAATGTTTGTTTATCGGTTAAACCAACCTCCTTTTTGTCCTCATGTCCGATAATAAGTATGCACGAAGAGTATATCGCGGTAAGTTACGGGACTACTTTTTGCGCCATGATGGTATTAACGCGTTCTCTTAGCCATAACAATGGCAGTGAAATTTCACACACGAGACATGTTATCTTCCCCTATTTTTTCATAAAACTGGAAACATGCTTACACTTAACGTCATACATACATAAGGGTTATATAGATCTAGTAGTTAGTAAATGCAAGTTTAGATATAGTTGTCCAATTACCAGTGTCTAGTTTCTCCGTCCGTTTTAAATCGGCGTCACCGGAAATGACGAAATACATCCGGGAACCTGGATCACCTTGTTTTAAGATGACCCGTCCTTCCTGGAACATGTCGTACCACATCATACGTACCAACGCTTGCTTTACTCGCACTGGATACTTTACAAACATAGGTAGTCGCAGCAACACTTCCTGTAAAACAAGTAAATAATGTAAGTAATGATACTAGCAAAGCGCAAAACAAACGATCGTGTAATATGCTATTATTGTATGTCTGCTCGCGGAGAAAATGATAACAATTAAATTTAATGTAAAGTATACCAATTGCAAGTAGTGTACATTCAATGATGCTTTGTTGGCATGATGTGCGGCATAATGACGTCATGGGATGTCCAATATGGTTGGTTGCTATGACGTAATTCGTTGCCAAGTCTTGTTGGTGATGACGTAAGTCGCTGTCAAGTATTGTTGATCATGACGTTACACGTTGGCATTAATCGTTGGAGATGACGTCAGTCGTTTTCAAGTATTGTTGGTGATGACGCCAGTCGTTGTCAAGTCTTGTTGGTGATGACGTTAGTCATTGTCAAGTAGTGTTGGTGATGAAGTCAGTCGTTGTCATGTATTGCTAGTGATGACGTGAGTCGTTGTCAAGTATTGTTGATGATGACGTGAGTCGATGTCAAGTAGTATTGGTGATGAAGTCAGTCGTTGTCAAATCTGTTTGAAGATGACGTCAGTCGTTGTCAAGTCTTGTTGGTGATGACATCAGTCATTTCAAGTAGTGTTGGTTATGAAGTCAGTCGTTGCCATGTATTGTTGGTGATGACATCAGTGATTGTCAAGTATTGTTGGTGATGAAGTCAGACGATGTCAATTGTTGCCTGTGATGACGTCAGACGTTGTCAAGTCTTGTTGGTGATGACGCCACTCGTTGCCAAGTATTGTAAGTGATGATATAATGCGTTGTCAAGACTTGTTGGTGATGGTGTCCCATGTTGCTAAGTATTGTTAGTGTTGATATTATGCCATGTCAAGACTTGTTGGTAATGACGTAACTCTTTGTCAACTATTGATGGTGATGACGTCAGTCGTTGTCAATTATTGTTGGTGATGACGTCACACGTTGCCAAGGTTTGTTAGTAATGATATTGTGCGTTGTCAAAACTTGGTGATGACGTAACTCTTTGTCAAGTATTGATGGTGATGACGTCAGTCGTTGTCAAGTATTTTGGTGATGATATTATGTGATGTCATATAATTAAAGCATTCATAGAGGAAAAGAGAGCGGAAGCTTATCTGGGAAAATCTGTGAAAGATGAAATTAGACACGGGTTGAACAAGCGAAATAAAAAAAATAATTTACTTACTTGTTATCCTGTGCATTTATGTATATAATATTGAACTGTAAATATTCGTAAAAGATCAATATGGTACAATTATACGATCGAGTGTATAAAATATTTTTATACAAGGTAACGCGAATGATCATGCACATGCGTATAATATTTATGTAGATAATATAAAAGTATTTATCACGCACGAAAGAGTCATATGTTATAGCACACATTCGTATCAATTTATAATAGTCGGTAATATCGAAATACAAATGGAATAATATGCATTGCTTGAACGATGTAAAGTTTGGCAACAATAGGGCGAAGTGTACAAGAGTTATTGAGCGGTCAAAGTTACCTTGACCTTCTGACCTTAAAATGAATAGGGGTCATCTACAGCTGTTTGAAGATCCTATGGCAAAGTATTTTTGAGTTATTGAAAGAAAACCATTTGGTCTACAGACAGAAAGACAGACTGACCGACCGAGAGACATGAGCAAAGCAATATACCTCTCATCAAAGATGGGGGGCATAATAATAATTGATCACTACTGTTACTCCGAGAATAAAATTTATATGACCTAGATTCACCAATGTTTCGTTTTAGAAAGCATACGATTAACGAATATTAAATAACACTCTGTCACCATTAGTATCCGTCCATCTTCGTCCGTTCGGTCCGACGGGTTTTTCTTTAGCGCCTTCCTTGCACGTGATGTCAGACCGGTATATGACATGGCTGACTTGAACGCTGCTGCATCAAAAGACAGTTCAAGACCACCTTCAAAACGCTGAAAAATAAAAATAATACAAAAATGCAATATAACATGCATGATGCGTGATTAGAAACGATTTTAAAACTGTCATGGGTCCATTTTACATTTTACGACAACTGTATGCAACTTGTGCAGCAATGAACTAACTAATTAATAACTAAACTGCTACGAATAATCACTCAGGGTTGTTAAAGGTTTATCTCCATACGTAGATGACATAATTCTGAACAACTCTGTGGTTCATGTCGACCCATGCACGAACTGTAAAAAATGGACATTATAAAGTATGTACAATGTACGTACCTTGAAACCTTTCGATTTTTCCTCTTCCTGTATCCGGAGTCTTGAAACATTCAACAAGACGCGTATATGTATGAGCAGACGAACTATACGCCGGAAATTGTCTAATACTTCCTTCCTGTGCTCTTCTGTCGTCTGAAATAATTTCAATGAAAAAACTAAATCAGGAGTAGAAGTTATCACTGCAAATATGAAATACCGTAATACAATAAAGATTGAAACTCATAATTCATTTTACTTTTTCTTTACAATAATTCATTCCGGGTTGATTATTTCCGGACATTTTTGGTAAATAACATCTCTTGTCGCCTTCCCTGACAAAATTGCCACCAAAGGTCGTGTTTTAGACGTACCGCTATATTTTTAGTAGCAGTCAACAATACTGCAGTCATAGAGCATGGCTAAAAATTACTTTATGCAAACATTGGGCGAGCTAGCAGTTACCTGCAACTTAACAATCATAGAATAGAACAGAATAGAATAGAATAAATTTTATTACCAATTATGCATTGTACATCTGTTATTGTGTGATTTATATGCTCTCGGGCATATAAATCACACAATATCAGATGTACATTGTACAAGACCATAAGATATATAAAGTAACACAGGCTTGATTCTGACTAGTAGTAAAACAATTAACTAAGGACTAGTATAACAGTAAAGTAAAATAGGCATTTTAAATAATAAAAAAAAACCATAATGTAATAATTATATAAACAAACGTTATTAATATACACCATTGAATTGAAATGCACATCACACAGGTCTGGACTATTAACCTGGTTCAATCTAGAGTTGTAGCAGGACCAAACATATCCAGCTGTTCTTTTAATAATTTCATGATTTTCATTACTTAATAAGAGTATAAATTTGTCTTTTAAAGAGAGAGAGTTAAGGTTTTTACAAATCTGAGATGTTTCGTCCAAATATACGTTCCTTAAAGACTGATACTTAGGGCATACAAACAAGAGGTGAAGTTCATCTTCCACTTCCCCTAGATCTCAAACACTGCATAATCTCTGTGAAACAGGTGTATTGTTGTACCTACCAATTTCTATTTGTAATTTATGTGCACTGATTCTAAATTTAGTGTAGCAAGATCTTATTTCAGGTACTTTTATAACACCAAGGTATAATTTATGTTCAAAAATGTTCTTAAACAAAGCATAAGTGCGTAATTTATCAATACAATTTACTTCACAGCTTGTCATTCTTCCTGACCATGATGATTTAATGCGAAATAAAGACTAGATATCCAACTTGTTGTACCTTGATTATGCAAATTACAATTCTCTATGAAAGCAGACCATAACAACGGAGGACAATTAGGACCTGATAGCCAAAAGTCGAACGCTCTAAGCAATCGTTTGACGAAGACCATGAGGACGGTTAATGAAATTAGCTCAACGAATATAAACTGTACAGAATTTGGTGAAAACTAATAACTCGATTCAAAATTATAACATACAAATAATACTCAGGAGTAATCAGTGCTACATTTGGTGTGAGTCCCTCGTCCTGAGTCTCTGGTTGCATAAAATTGGATTGGACTCGATCTAATTGCTTTTTGAAAAGAATTCCTTGGTGTTTAAAGTTCAATTGGAACGGACTCGACACTAAAACTAAATGAAACACTGGAGTAAATATATTATAGGACATAGTGTGCTAGTGCGATGAACGACTACTGCGTGCTAGCATTATGTTGTAAGGAAAGCTTGTAAGAGCCATGATTGTTCACATGGTGTATAAAGCACCAAATTAGGCACAGTTGCTCTATGAGTCAGTCTGATGAAAACAATCTAAAGAGACAATCATGAGAGGCCCTGTCGCCTGCACAAATGAGGCCCTGAAGTGGTATGGGAATCTCCGCCTACCCGTCAGTATAAATACATGATTGTTTGCCTGATTCTGAAAAAACACATTTAGCCATTGTACATATTGTGATGAATGTGAGTGTTTGGGTGATGAGATGAAAAAAATATACATACCAGTTCTGCTTTAAGCACCGGAAGTTCATGCTTAGAATTCAAATGTCTTCCAATACGATACTGTCTTGTTGCTCGCTTTAGCATCAGTTCAACATGACCTGAAACATACGTTCACAAACAAACATTAATACTTATTCGCAGTTTCAACTTAACATTCTGAACAAAGTGTACATGAAGTCCATTTGACTGAAATGGTATTTATTCTTATTGTACCAGAAGCTCGAGTTCGTATACAAAATAAAACGTACAAAATATATATACATTTACACCATTTCTCAAACAGGGCCTGTTCAATAAATAGCATATATAAACCCTGTCTCAAATGAATATTACTTTCTACAACACATTTGTTCTTGTTTGGGTTCTGAGAAATTCAACATGATCTGAAAGATGTATGCATTTAAATTATTTATAATAGAAGATTCTATGTGTTGGATATGTAACTATTGCTCAATGCGAATCGACAAGTATTTAGTGTGAAATTTTACGCTAATTTTTCTAATGTTGAAACATTACCTTTAGTTGTCAATGGTTTAATGTTTCTAGTTTTCTGTGTATTGGCAGTAGATATAACTGAAGCCCCTCGACGTAATGATGACGATGATGATATTACACTGGAAGACCTTCTAATACTCGATGATACTGCTAACAAACTGTCCTTCTTACCCTCTGTAACAACTACAATATACGGTATAAGTTAAAATATAACACTGGAAGACCTTATGATACTCGATGATATTAATTATAGTGCGCCAAGGACAATATGATCTTGACAAAAAATGGTTTCTTAAGTAAACACTTATGATCAGTTTTATACTTAAATAGCACTGATAAATCGTGTGCATTTGGTTTAACCACCTATGTTAGTTGTACCAAATACGCCCGCCTTTCATATTATTCTGGGTGCAATATATGTGTATGTTGTTAAAACATACAACGGTTATATACGTCTTAAGCGGTCCCAGCAATTTTCTTATTGGATCTAACCAGCTCCTTTTTACTCAATAAATGTTCCAACCAACTACTATTCTAAGATACATGGGCTCCCTGGTCAGACCCCATGTCCAAACAAACTGAGAGTAAGAATAGAGGTATACGATAACCACACGTTTGCAAGCAAATACAGGACCACCTTCTATCGGTGAGAGAACATTTACATTGAATTTGATCAACCTCTAAACATGTGGACAAACATATAAATTGAACTCATAGACTATACTTAATTAGAAAACAAAAGGATGCAATTGTTAAACACGGTTTTTTTAAGTCATTAATTTGACAGATATGCATTTTTAGAACGTTGTCAATTATTGAACAACCCCTACCATCATCGGCTTCTTCTTCAATGGTTTGACTTTGTTGTCTGTCACCCAGATCTATTTTTGGCTGCGAATCGGTCATCTTGGACGTGCGTCTGCGCCGACGTTTAAACATGAGAATACCATGAATGGCTGCTGATGTCAACGGGTTCCGTCGTGCTCCAGAACTTTTGGCCAAAAAATCGTTTAATGCAGATTTTGATTTTGGTTTATCTTCCCCAACTCCCCTAAAATGGAAAATGATATGGTGACCGTGTGTGAGATAAATAGGTAGTATTATAAATGTTGTCACTTTTAAGTCTAATTCTGGGTTTCAATCTTACAATATTAATAATAAAGTCCCCGGTTCGCCGATCTGATTAGTGATAGCCAGCATTTCAGAGTCAGTGTGCCAGTTAAGTTCAACTTCAAACCAAAATCACAGAAATTATTCTTTGAATATTTTATCTTTACATTTCGGTATAATAAGGCCAAATAACAGTTAAAATACAGTATCAATAATTATTCAGTATAATGTAGTTTTGTCAGTTTTAACTAGACTTGTTCTGGACTTTCACAGTAATAATGTATAACCGCACACGTGATAATACGTAGTTAGGCTAAGGGGTTGTCTCCTATGAATCTTTAAAAACAATGCCATATGATCGGTAACTCCAAATAAACATACTAAAATCGTGAGCAAACGAAATATGTTGTGATCATGACAATATCACCATTTAGTACAAATATTAGTGCTGATCAGTTTATTACAAAATATGACTTATTAATGAAAACAATACAAATGAGTGACGTCATATAGAAGTCACGTGATGACTTACGATGCAGTGCTCTCGATAGTCTCCCCAAGTAGTAATGGGGTTTTGTTGAATGGTGTTCTACTTTCTGAAAACAAAACAAAATGATATGATTATGTTTCTTGTCGACATTGGATATTGACTAAGTGTTATGACTACCTATAGTTGATTCAAAGATCTCTGTCACAACCGCGTAAACAAACATTCACCCCGGTCGATTATTACAAATGTGTGGGGTTTAAATTCTTCCACCAATAATACACTTAAATTATTAAAAATCTAATGGTCCTATATCGTAGTGGTTATTCTTGCTGCAATTAGCTATTCAGAGATAGAACGTTATGGCGGTTTTGACAGACATCTTTGAATCGACAATAGGTTGTAGAAAGGAATCTAGGTCCCCACAGTTACTGGTAAAACGTCGCTATGAAAACCTAGTCTCATACTCGCAACCTTGATTCTCAGTTGAGATCATAGGTTTTTTTATAACTATGGTTTTTGTCAACTTTTTACGTCAACTGACAAAAAAGTACGAGAAATTATATTCGTGTTCTTAAATGAGTTTAATTTTATGGCGCGACATTTGTCCTCTGATCAAAAATACAAAAACCTATCTCTCAAGTATATAACCTTCTTGACTCTCAAACGAAAATGTTTGCGCAAAATGGGTAGTAAAAATATCGGACAGTAAACACAACGACCGAACACAGAAAACAGATATAGCACAGACCAGAAGCACATGGCACTATGTCCGACACCAAACTGAGCGAGAAAAAGAAACATAACGGCCATAAAGTCTTTAAAGCGTATAATAATTATTGTACATAGTCTCAATTGTTAAAAATCCTTAAAAGGCTATCAATATAATGGTGATCAGTGTGTCGGTGTAAATTCATAAATTGTCAAATCTTGGGGTTTGTTTTGTTTTTCATATTGTCAAAATTATGCATTATAGCATGTAACATTTTTATCAAGTTCCAAATTATGTACTTGTAATTCATATTCAATAATGTCTCAATTATTAAGATCTAGATATATATCATTTTTTATAGTTTCCTTAATTAAATTTCTTAATTTTTTCTACCTTTATTTTTTGAACGAGTCCTACACTTGAAACGTAAGAAGAAGACGGAGAAGAAGACGGAGAAGAAGGAGAAGAAGGAAAAGAAGAAGAAGAAGAAGAAGAAGAAGAAGAAGAAGAAGAAGAAGAAGAAGAAGAAATAATTAAGACGACTTGAATATAATTTTATAATACATTTTCGTATAAGTACCTGATATTTTGATTTCATCTCTTTCATTACCCAGCCTGGAGCTGAGGTTACTACTGTTACTGTCGTGTACATCATCCAGGAAGACAGTAGATATATCAGTATCCACCCTGAACCGGCTGTCTGACAAGATCTGGAAATATTAACATTAGATACTGAGTCAGGATCCGCTCCAAACACAGGGGGCGGGTCGTGTGGCTATATACCATCTGGAGCGATAATAAGTCTTAAACATTTCTTGTCATTTACTAGTATCCCGCTGATAATGACCTTAAACTGGACAGTCTATACATGGCACCCTTTGCGATTAAATATAGCCATTCAGAGATTACAAAATGATGTTTATATAGTTATCACCATTTTATTCCATCATATTATAACATGATAAGAAAATAAAGTGTGGATAAAAGAATATATAGTTGAATGTAACATGCAAGAAAGTGAGTGTGAGAAAAATAATAGTTCGTCTTGGTATGATTATTCAGGATTTTTTGTAGTATTTACTATAACAATGTTTGATTGGTAAGAATAATCAGAATATATATTTTAATATGCGTACATTTTATTGACACTTGTTTGATCCTGGGTATTATGAACTTAATACCCGATGTGATCAATTAAATTAGTGGTACAATGTTATGTCAATATATCACAAGTAAAATTGCATGAACTTTCTCAAAATTGTGTAAAGAATTTCTTTATTAATAAACGTAAAAATGATTATGAATTATCTGATTATTGATTTTAAATGCTCATCTAGATCTAATAAGTTTGTTTATACCAAAAAAGTCCTTAATTATTGGTAAGCCTGGTTTAAATGTCAGAAGTGCAGGAAAGTGAATCATTTTAATTCAAACATTGAAAAAAGAGTCAAATAAATAAATTCCTAATATAAACCTAGCCAATTGAACAACCTCTACCCAAGAAAAACGGAAACTGTTAATCAATAGAGAAATACATGCTGACTTTACCTTCTCATCTGAATCCGTTTCGGTGAAACTGTCTTCACTACCTTCACGACATGGGCATAATTTTGGAACATATTCGATTTTCTTGAAGACGTGTTTAAACTCTTTTTGAAGTTTAGCAATTCCAAAATCTCCTTCGTTTTTCACGTTTGTTACCCATCCGGTCAATCTTTCATCTGCCCGCCTCTTCGCTTTGTTGTAAAAATCCCTTGAAAGATTCATCAAGTCATATTCGCGCGCAGTTCAAAGTGAAAGTAAAAGTGAAAGTAGTTGCCAACGTCGTGACCTTTGACCGTAACTGTCGGTTGAGGCTAACATCCATTTCCGGTTACGGTTTACACGCGACGTAAATTCGGCAAAGGTCATCGTACATAAATTGAGTAAATCACAGCGATTTGGACCTAATTTGCATTTGTTGTGGTAAGTTATTTATGCAATATGTAGGAGATATTTAGCTATAGTTTTAAAAAGCTCGTAATTATCACTGTTTAATCTGTAAATACAAATGTCACGTATTTTCGCGACTAGTTAAGCCTTTTCATATTTTTCTAGTACTGCATATTTTGTTAGTGTACGTATGTTTTGGACTCTTACATCGTATACGATTGACAAATTGTCTATGGCTTCACTTAATGTCCAATTCGAGTCACAGTATAGTTTAGAAATTAAGAATTATGATTTTCCTAACAAAAAGTGGACTGACGGCATTTGTTTTGGTTGCATCATTCATAAATCATTCAGTCATGAATGGTATTAAGCAGGTGTTAGCTTTACATAATGTATGCCACCAAGGTAACATTAATTCCAGTTTAGTGCACCAGTAAATTAAAACCGTTCAACCCTCAACTTCAATGTTGTTACAGTACTCTTCAAAATCAGTAACGAGGGTGAATCAGGACTGTACATGCGCATAGTGTGAATCAGCTCATTAAATACTCATAAAACTGTCTCTTCCTTTAAAAAATGTCATAAACATGTATTTACAATAAACAGTTCCAGTGTTGGGCGGTAAATACTAGGGCTGTAAAGGTATACCGCGGTACACGAAAGACTCCATTATGGTAGCAAATATGTAGCATGGACCACAAGGGAGGTAACTCTGCTCTGACTGACATTCATATGCATACTGAATCAAAGCACTTGATGCATGAAATTTGAGTCAAACTTACACACAGTTTAATATAGTTACACACAGTTTAATATAGTTATACACATAGGCCTACAGTCTGGACTGAAATGTTAGCAATACATTATTTTTACTAGGCCTTATGATATTAAAATGTCAGCCAGCACAAATATAAGTTTAGCTTCAGTTATAAGAATATTATATCTGGGCAACCAGAAAAAAATTCTGGTAGCCCAGTGGGCAACCAGCTAGATTAGAAATTTATCGGACACTGCTGTAAGCATGCTATTCTCTGATGAATGGTTAGCATATTGTCAATAACATAGAAAATAAAAATAAATTGTTATAATAATGCTGTAAATATATTTGTAACAATGATGACTTCTAAGTTCACACTGAAGAGGAACATAAGTAATGCAATTAAGGCATTACCATGGACACATCAAAATACACATAAAACAGAAATATATACAAAAATTACAAATACAAGATTTAGTCCATCATTTACATCATTTCAATTTTGGTCAAAGTGGCGCATAAGTGGCGACAACTTTTTTCATTTGGCGAAAGTGGTGGCGCAAGAAAAATATAAGCCAGAGGAAGCACTGCTGCTGACTTCAGTTCTACACGGTTCAGCGTACAAGAGTTGCAAATTTCGATACGGTTCGGTATCAGCTTTTTTATGAGCAAAATAATATACCGGGAAATACTGGGAAATACTGGTCAGTTGAATGATCAATTGAGATTTTTTGTGTACGGGTTAACTTAAATGATTATTAAGCATTTGAACTAGTATCAGTATTTCCCAGTATTTCCTGCCATCCTGTCCATTACTCAATCGACCCTCCGTTATGCCAACACTGGACAGTTCCAATTCTTGTGTTTTTACCTTTCCAAAAGTCCAATGTCCCCACACTGCCACTATTGTGTTTTTACCTGTATGTTAATTTCAATATTCTTCTATTTACAGGCCTGTTGTAGTCTGGTAGATCTCAATCATGAATTTTGACTCAAAACCAGCTGGTGGCGGCGATCAGAAAATGGACCCGAAAGTTCTAGAGTTTGTACAACAACAACAATTACAACAAGAAGTGTTAGAACAAGTGGGAAAAACTACAGAGAAATGTTGGGACTTGTGTAATTTTTCCATGAAAGACAGACTAGACGGTCGTGCTGAAACTTGTATACAAAATTGTTGCCAGCGATATTTTGATGTTCAGGAATACGTAGCCGATAGATACGTGAAGAAACTACAACAAGCCGCTGGAAGTTCATTTAGTTAAACTGTACATTTTAAACAATCTGTATAAAAGTTATATATAAAGTGTTCAGCTATAGATATCTGATGATGATTGAAGATTGAAGTACTAGTTTTATCCAGACTTGGAAATGTGGATGTAAATCAGATATTTTATTGGCTGAATATTGTATCAACAAACTCTAAAATTGAACTGTTTATTGAATTTTTTCAGCTTCTTTAGTCCAGGCTCTTAGGGGAACTTATTGACTCGGAAGTAGGGTTAATGACCCTTGAAATTTCAAACAACAACATTGGAATCCCTGCAGTTGTTAAAGTATACAGTTGAACTTGACATGTTTAAACTTATTGCTTTTAAAACCTCTACTTGAAGTACTTCTTCTGTAGCATTCTGTGGGGGAAGTGTCAAATGTTTTCACCATAATCATGGACATTGAGAAATCTGGTTAAAATATTGCAACATAGAGCATAACTTCACAAAAAGTGTGAATTAGTTTTGCATTATAAATGGTGTATTGCTGTTTTTTTCTTCATTAAAACCTTATGTTAATATCAAAGATAACTACATCTTTGAAATATGATTAAAAAAACGAAGGTAGGCCTGATGTTTATACATCTTTTAAAGTACTTATAAATCTATTTCTGTGAAAACAAATTTCTTTTTCATGTATAATTATTAATACATTTGCCTGTGGTTTACTGTGACTGGCCATCTATTTTATTATGCTCCCCAAAGGGAGAGCATATAGTCGCCACTTTGTCTGTCCTTCCGTCCGTCCATCCGTCACACTTTTGTCTGGGTCATAACTGGAACAGTATAAGACATATCAATTTGAAACTTCATATGTGAAAACATCTTATTGAGGGGAAGTGCAGTACACAAGAACCATAACTCTTCATTGCACCGCACGGGGAGCATCACCCGTCTGTGACGGCTCTTGTTTGGAATATTTCTATTAGCTGTTTAGGTAAACATGTATGTTATTATGGATCGGCTTCAAATTCTATAAGAATATTTGTAAATATTCATCAAAATGTTTGCGACCAAATGTATAATATTGTTTTATTTTATATGTACTCTGCATATATAACACTGCATAAAACACTTTATAAAAATAAACAGGAAAACAAAAAACAGAAACTTGTACCTTATATAAATATGTTGTTAGGCACAGGGTGTTGAAAAATTTGTCCACTGTTCAAAAATGTATTATTATTCTGTCATGAGAAAGGCATACTAGGATGCTATTCGCAGGATCCACTTTCTGGCATTGCGCTAAATCGCTACATTATATTGCTAATTTTTTATGCCCTGGCATCTACTGATGCAAAGGCATATAATGATTCACCTGTCTGACCATTTGTTTGTCAGTTCCTTACAAAACGTTTAAGTTGATTGACTTAGCTAGTTATTATGGACAGGGAAGAAGCGTTTACTGAATACAGTCTTATTTAGTCTATTAAAATTAGATCTGTACATTCAACCACTTTTCTTATCGGTCAATTTGAAACCCAAACAGCTATCAATGTTACCATGTTTTTGAAGATATTTTGCTGACACATCTTTTCAGAATTTTATAATCAATTCATTTAAATTTATCAAAATTATTTGTCAAAATATGAAAACTACCAGAAACGTATGGTTAACTGAGCATTTTGAGATTGAAATGTGACAAATTAGAAATGTGTACCTTCTATCAAAATGCTGTATTTATTTAAATATTGTGAGCATACATCAAATTTTTTCACACCCTGTATTTGTGTCATTCATACATAAAAATGTTTACCCCAGTACCCAATGGAGACTGTCATGAGTTCTTTCCCTCTATTTCTTCTGTAATGCCTATTACAAAAAGTGTACACATCTTTAACTAAAATCAAAACTACAATCTTAATGTGTTTTCTGTCATTTGAATTATTACAAATCTGATTGGATAATGGATGAGTTAGTATATTCATAGATGCCATGTCAAATGTTACAATCTATAGAACTATTAAAGAAGGGGAGATAACTCATGACAATGCACCGGTGTACACCGGGATCTCAATATAGATTTGTCTCAAACAAAAATATAGAAGTTCAAATGTATCTGGATCATTTGGTTCTTTGGAAAGATCTCAAAATGGTAGATCTTGGATTCTTTGTGGACATATCATTCCCAGTGACCGGAACTTGTTCAACCAAATACAGAACAGCAACACACTATCTTCACAATGTTCATAATACAGAAAAAGCAACCCTGTGCTAAGGACAACCTGCATACAAAGACCACTACTTTAAAACAATACTACTAGTTCTATCTTCTGCCAGGCCCTGTGATTAAAAACATTGGAGAATATACTCCGTACTCCATGCTCATACTCCAGTTGAAGCATATTCTTAATTACAAAACTGCTGTTACTTTTTTATTACTGAACGGAAACATATTATATGGGTGTTCATTTTCTTTTAAAATTAAATCATTTGCTTGAAATTGGTGTTGACTTCGATACAAAGTCTGAATTTTTTTCAAGTTTGAGCCTTGAGTAATGTGTGAGTATGAGAAATAGAATATGCTTATAATCAAGAGGCTATTTAACCTGTTCAGAGAGGCAACTACTGGACAAAAACCACATTTCTCATCCCATGGGTGATATTTACAGATAGGTTTAACTTTTCTTGGTACAAAGTGCCTAAACTTTGGTTCCAAGTTTTATATGTATCAAACAAAGCATAAGGGACTAAATCAAGACCAGGTCATGATCTCAAGTAGAAATCTATTGTGAGTTTTCTCAAATCGTATTCTAAGTGTGAGCTAAATCTGAAGTTTGAGTTCTTGGATTGTTAGTGAAACAAGCAGTTAGCACAGAAAAAAAGTTTCTATTTTGTAATTTGCTAATTCTGAGTCCAGTGTCCCATGGAAGTTAACCCATAGTTCAAGTTCAAGAAATTTTATTGGCATAAACATATATACATGTTTGTCGCCACAAACAGTTGGCGTTTGATATATACAATTACAGAGAAATACATTTATAAGAAAAAAAAGAAAAGTATGAATAATATTAATTGCAAACAAATAGTTATGTTCAATCACATAGTACATGCACATGAATTATACTATACATAATTATTTACAATATAATATGACAATTGCATTATTAATTTTTACAATATGTTATAGTTTCATTATTTACAAGTAATTAGAAAGAGCCTTGTATCTAAAAACAAATACATTTACAGAAAAATAATGTAGCATGGTAATAAAATATGAGGCACAATCGAATACTTGAGATTCATCTCAGGTTGTAATGCTTGTACGATCGATACTACCAGCGTTATCATGCACACAAGAGCTGGACTGTTTTGGTCCCTTTTGTTAGAAATTGACTCATAAAGAACTACGCATATTGCTGGGAAATGGGCAGTAACTCTGAAACTATATATTATTTAAGAAACTCGGAGTTGTCTTTCTTGTATTACATAGAGGATATTTGTTGATCGAATTTTATTACAGAAATCGATATTTTCACGATTTCGTGACACGTGCCTCCGTAGCACTACTCGTCTAATGTGGCCTCCCGGGTAACTGTCAGGCCCGGCTCCACTGGGGGGGCACAGGGGGCCTGTGCCCCCCCCCCAGTTGGCCTCGGAGTGACCACTTTTTACATCACTAAATTAATATCCTTAAAATATTACCAATCGATATGACTGTGAATCGATTTTTTGTGACAATAACCCTGTATATTACATATTCCGGAAGCGAGGGCAATAAAATGTGCCCCCTGTTGTGTAATCTCCAGGTCCATGTGCCCCCTGTTGTGTTATCTCCAAGTCCAGATTACACTTGATCTCATCATCCAGATGTATGTTTTACAGCGTCTGAATGATGCGGATCAAGATGTCTGTGCCCCTTGATCCATGTCACTACAGCGCTTGAATTAACAGATTAAAAAAAATTGACATGAATTTGAAGAAAGTAAATTTTCTTATTGATATGTTTATTTGCAATAACTGATTATGTAACACAACAATTTTGATGATATCAAGCCTGTCTGGTTTTCAAAGAAAAACGTTAAAAAAAGGATTTTCATTCAAAATTGAAAAGAAATCTTCACAAGGGGCACATTT
The DNA here is from genome assembly GCA_963678985.1 of Spisula subtruncata. NCBI lineage: Eukaryota > Metazoa > Mollusca > Bivalvia > Venerida > Mactridae > Spisula > Spisula subtruncata. Next base: position 28,303,009 of record OY787665.1, read on the forward strand.
AAATTGTCTATTTTTTGTAAGTTCAAATAATTTTTCTTGAATGTAAGGGCGCAAATATTTGCAAGATTTTTATTATTAAAAAAAATGATCTGAACCTGTGAACACTACTGTCTAAGATATAACCATGCATGGCCTATGTAATACACCAACCAGTTGCATCCACGCCCCCCCCCCCCGGAATGGGCGATGGATAGCCGGGGAAAACGACCGTATATGTTTTACCTTCCAGCTTTTCCCCACTGCCGAGGAAAGGTTGGGAAATTTTTCTCCGAACCAATTCCTCGGGCACAGTATTTAGTTGTAAGGGGAGGGTGAAATTCTGGAGAATTTACTATCAGTTGTCTCCGCAGGGCCGTGGAAGGGCGGGGATTTTGACAACTCAAAAGTAAAAATCCCGGCCCATCCCCGGGTCGGTGTGGATGCAACTGACTGGAGCATAATTATTTCACTTCTGGTCTTCAAAGTAAGTATTATTTATGGGTAGTCTGGAAGATTTCTTCTAAGAATATTGTGTAATTCATGTTATTTTTTTATGATGTAGCAGTTCAAATTTATACGTTTACCTTCGATTTTAAAAGCTTAAAGTGCAGGAAATTGCATGATTTTAATTCAAGAAGTGAAAAATTCGTCGCCGGGAGGGGACACCCATCCCGCACCAACCCCAACTTAGCCTTCCAAAAATGTCTTGTGCCTCCCCCCCAGTCCGAAATTTCTGGATCCGGGCCTGCGGGTTCAAATATGGATGGAGGCACTCATATGTCTCACAGTTCAACGGAAACCTGACTCGCAAATAAAGGCTATGATCGGCATTCATAGAGCTACTGACCTATTCGCACGAGCATCGTGTGAATAGGTATGTAAAGCCGTCCTTGACATTTTATTTTAAAATGTGGAATTATGATTTAAAAAAAGATACGACAAAATAGAGAAGTTTTTAACTACACGGCGTATCTACAATGTTAGCCTGTCCGTTACAGACGTAAATCTAGGGCCTTGATTACTGCATTGTTCAGGCGCATTGTTATGTGATTAACAAAAGATGTAACATATCTCTTGAGAAATCGATGTAGATTACAACAAAATTGTTCTTATCTTTTTGTGAATTGTGTAAGTAACAAACATTCGACAAGCTTTGCTCAATATAGCGATGTTGTTACACAAATAATAAACAATTGTTTATTACATTCGATCAATTTTAAAACACCCAATCAGTTTTGTATGGTTATGCATTGTTTCGATTTTAGCGGCGCATTGAGCAGTCGAAGTTTTAAACACATTGAGAAGTCAAATATTAAAAACAGATTTGATTGTTATAATTTTTAATCTGATAAGGTCAACCTTGGCCTGGCTTCCAGTTCATGGTTTGAGGTCAATTCCGTGTGTTAAGCCGACAACCTGTATATAGGGTCAGTGTAGAGATATTTATACAAATAAAAACAATGCATTTAAGTTATACATGCAGGTTCTAAATAAATTCAACTTTTGAAGATAAGACAGTGTCTCTCAGTTTAACAGTGAAATATATAGTAGCGGAATTTTGAAGACTGCAAGGAGGCTTTTTACACCAAACAAACAAATATGTCGAAAAAGGAAAATGAGCCGAACGGAGCCGGTGTCACGTATAGCACATATTTGCAGGTTAGATTTTTTAATTTACAAAATTATTAATTGTAAGCGGTTTGTTCGACTAACAGGACTGTCTGACGTGGTTGGGCATGTTGACGGCAAATTCAAGCAGTTTCAATTCATTGCATTAGATATCGATTAAAAAAGTATGTGATATAGCAAAGACGTCCAAACACCTTTGGATATAGTAATTAAACTTTATTATAAATGTATGCGCAAATAGTTTACCACATGTCAGTTTCATCATGTAAATACATGCTCAAAAGTGATTTACAACGTCATTTAAAGCCTAGGTCCCACTAAGCATGTTTTGCCTCGGTGATCAATGTATTCCCGGTTTAAATAAATGAACTTCGGGAGACATCGGGAACAGGGATTTCAAAAACATATCTAATGACTTCCCCGAAGCTTCCGTATACCACGCTGATCCCTTTTCCTGACGTCTTCCGATGCTCATTTATAAAATCGGGAGTACATAATTATAGCCGATTAATTATTCGAAAATAGAACTTTGTTGAAAAATAATTGACTCAAATTTCTAGTTTTCGGACTCATGCTCTTCATCAGGATTTATTTCTAATATTGATAACAACATTATGATAAAACAAGATGTATACAACTTGAGTACATGCAGATAGAAATAAATCCTGATGAAGGGCATGAGTCCGAAAATTAGAAATTTGTGTCGATTATTTTTTAACATGAATACTTCCTTCCTTTGAGAGACTATCACTATTATATTATATAACTATGACGTTACGCACGAAACTCGGACGTCTTATGAATTTCGGGTAGTTACTAAGAGTTTTTGACCATTTTAAATTCAACCGTTGAAGAAATATTAAAGTCTTATACATTGATAGAAAGGTATTTTTGTAATTAATACTGCAATATCAATAGTTATTTCAAAGAAATAACATAAAAATCCCTTATTTTTATTTCAAAGTGGAAAATCACGTAAAAAACTACTGTCATGCGTTGCGCGTATCTCTGCGTCGCTTCATATAACACTCCATAGTTAGCGAACTGTTGATTCAAATTCGCTGAAATTACGCCACAATATGCGTAAGCAAGTAACTGATGTTACTAACGTATAATTTCCACTATACCCCAAATGAATTAGCAAATTCATGACACACTGTTTACTAAATGTGAAAAAGGTGTCACGTTTAGAAGAGAAATTTTAGGCATCCATGAAAAACTCGAGTTAATTGATAAAGATGGTGCGAATTTGTTTACACTTTTCGTAATACTGTTTCTTTATATTTTTTTTGAATACAAAACTGTATATGTATATATTTTATTTCTGAAAATACTCTAGCTACATCTTTAATTTACATAAAAACTATCAAGGTAGACGTTGTCCCAACGCTGCGTCTTCGCTTAACTTCGTTAAAATATTATTCTTTCAGTTCCCATATTACATATATCACAAGCATTGCATTTATTGCTATTTTGCTATGATTGTCTGTTAGCGAGTGTTTATACATCATGGTTGTCTAATTGCTGATAGCACTTCAGATAGCCTCGGAATTACATGTCAACGAAAATCCATAAAAATGTCCCATTCCATTTTTACGTCATTATTTTCTCCGAAATAACTGTATGCCGTGGTTTCAAAACGAAAAATATAAGTATCGATAACACTTTCACAGTCTTTAACATATATAGGTTAAATTGAAATAAATAAACTGAATGATGGATATAAACATCCCTAATCAATTCCGCTAATCAACAGAAATATTAAATATTACGATTGCCCAGTGAAAATGTCCACTTGACGCGATTTAACGTTGTTGTGCAACATTTGGATGCATGTCGTTTTCTTTCAGTATGGTTAGAGCATCATAAAACGCGTACATGTTAATTATAAAACATAGCATACAAAATGGCCATATTAACCCCGTTGGAAGATATCATTCCTCATAGACTGGTATGTAAGACCGTCTTAGTGCCAAACATTGAAATTGCCCAGTGTAAATGTCCGGGCGCCAATTTCAACGTCACTTTTTCATCAACTACGCGTAAATGTCAGGGTAAATTGGATATTTCCACTTAGAATGACATTTTAACATTTGAATTACTTAGTTTTGAATAATTGTAAATGAGTTTCTAAGTCGTATCATTTTCATTAGTGTAAATTTGATTAAAATACAGACTCTTTATAATCCTGTCAACATCACTGTACTTGTCTCTACAAATTGGCCACATGAAGAACAATTGCTGTTATTTTCCCCCAAGAAAACTATTTTCGCCTTATCAAACATTATATCAAAATGAGAACATGTATATGAATTTGAAAATATAATCAACTTTGCGTCATCGCTTTAAGTCATGTAAGTAACTTTACGCATTTGTAGAAAACGACGTCGACCCGTAAAAATTGACGTTTTTGACGCAACGTTTTATGTACCAGTTTTGTGCGTAACGTCTATGTACTATTATTCATCATATAACGTTGGTGTTATTATTTTAGCTTGGCAAGTTACTGGACAGTCAGATGGTACTCAGTAAGGAAGCTGGTAAACCCGTCCATGATGAACATCTCTTCATTATTACACATCAAGGTATTTGTTTACGATTAATCCTTTCTCATACTTCGTAATTATATTGTAATTGTTACTCTCGTCGTCTTACGTACTCAACGAGCTCCGTTCGAGTTTAGTTTCGCTAACCGAGCACCACAAACTCACGAACATCATAATTATACTAACTCTGGTCCACAGGAAATTCCCGTCCACAAGTTCATAGAGATTTAACAGTCGGATAGCAACTCTCAAAATACCCATACGGCCATCGAACGATTCGGAAGATAACACACAGCGTGCGATTCTCGTCGTGTACTTTATTAAAACTGCTATGTTTGTCCATGCTGCTCAGACTGTCCATGTCAAATTCGCACAGGCCTAATGTTTTCAAGAGAGCGCCTTATGGACTAATGAGTACCATGCGAACAAATAGTCAGCTCCGTCTGCGATGTACGTTCGGATAGTGCTATACGATGTCATCCTCTGTACAGCTACTCCCCGGTCAAAGAGTCGTAAGTCACCGCACATTGAATCGCATGTTGCCTGTATATTTGCCTGTTAAAGATTTTAACAGACGTCATGATTGTACTGATGACTGGATAATCCTTATTTGTTTTCTTACAGCCTACGAGTTATGGTTCAAGCAGATATTGTTTGAGATTGACTCTGTCAGAGATCTCTTCATGACGCCATCAAAGGTACCGAATTTTACACCTAAATATTTTTAAAATAAACACGCGCTGTTTGTACATAATTTTTCACTTTCTTAAGATGTAATGCAGTTTTCAGTTCCATTCTACGTATCGCTCTGAAAGAACTGAGACGCCGCTAATCGGTGCTGATTACTGTTGTAGCGGAATACATGTACTTCAAAAATTCAGGATGATTACATTTAATGATTTAACAATTTTGAGAATTTCTGAAACGCACGTACTGAAGCCTACAAGTACAACCATATTGAAGAAATCAGGTGTTTGGTCTATTTGGTCTATTTGGTCGTAGTTTTAGATTGTAAATAATATTATTGTGGGTTTTTAGTATATCTGTATCTATTCACGTCTCGTTTTTTTATGCAGACTTTGGATGAAAGTAAGACATTGCACATCATCAACAGATTGAATCGCGTACAGCTGATTTTGAAGGTAATTATATCAATATTGTCATTATTAAAACTATACATATAACTTGTTAAATCGTGCAAAATTATATATCGACCAATATGTGGTTTGGTCATCCCTCTGACTTAAAATGTTGCAGTATCATTTTCAGATGTAATACTGTGCTATTAAATCAAAAGTGAGATGAATGCAAGAAACATAGAACAATGATATTAAAAGTAACCGATAACCAGAGATTTGTATGATATCACCTCTGTTATAACTTACCAAGGATGTCATTTTCTGTCATACTTATTTTTTAAATATAATAATGCGATTTTGCTTTATAAAATGACCACATGAATTATGTTCACATTTCAGTTACTAGCTGACCAGTTCCAGATACTTGAAACCATGACACCTCTAGATTTCTTGGAATTCAGGTAATTCTATACTTGATCCGATATACTTGATCCGACAGGCACACGGAGAGCATTAAGCATCATACGATGTTCGTCATCACCAATGTGTTCAAACAACATCTCATCTGAAACCATTAACATGTTCCAAGCAATGAGCCCTACTATTAAAAGTGTGTTCAAATAATTTAATTACATACATAACTCTAGTTGTCATGGCAATCAAAGGGAAATTTTTTTTCTCAAGAACGATAGATTAGATATTTGGTACAGGGTACCGTGTCTTAAAAGAAAATTTACAGTTTCAATGTTAATCCTATTTCTACGTTTGAAGCTACCATACGGAAACAATAATGCAAACTATGCAGTTTTGTCTTTGTTTGCCTTTTCATAGAATCTTGCAACATTTTCTTTGAAGCTGAAAGATACAAATTTGTATAACGTCATGCTTGACTTTTCATTTGATTTCTTGTCTTCAACGCACATGTTTCACCAACCCAGTCTTCATTTTCAGAGGTCATCTGTCTTCAGCATCTGGTTTTCAAAGTCTCCAATTTCGACTGATAGAAAATAAACTCGGAGTGAACGAGGTAAGTACGAGACTTGGTTGCATCTTGTTGGACATCTTGACATACTAGTTTTTTGTGGTCCGAGTTTTCTTTTCTTTTAGTGTGGCCATTTTCGTGCTTTACATGTGCAGCTGTTTTTTTTAATCCCGCGTCTCGTTATACCAACGTGGAAATAAAAACAGTGCAACTGTTTTCGAAATCTCTTAATAGACGTTCAGCATAAAAGAGAAGCTGTAACATCTATCTGCTGAATACCCTTAGTAGGAATGAGACGCATAGAGTTAATATTTTTTTTTGAAATGGACACAAACAAATGAATATTTATGAACTAAATAAGTATCCTAAGAATACGTACATATAGTAATAATATATATTTATTTGACAGGATTACCGTATCAAGTACAATCAGCAACATTACAAGCGGGTCTTCAATGATCCTAAATCAGTCGCCATGTTGGAAGATTCCCTTGACAGACCCTCTCTCTTCAAACTTGTAGAGGTATGTTATACACATCCACTCTCACTCGTACTGTTTATTCAAAGTTAATTGATAACGGTTGTAAACATTGGCTTGTCAGTCAGGTAAACTATGTTTAGCTATGTTTAGCTATGTTTAACTGGGTATACCTGAGTTAACGGTAGTCCCCGCTATTTTTTTTTAATGTGATAGTTCCGTCATTGATATTACTTATTTAATCGACAGTACGTATTTAATAATGAATTTACCTTTATCAGGAAATATATTCTATATGTATATTCATACATGTGTCAGAAATTCGAGTTCAAATGTTTCTTTTCCCGGGTTCATAAGTAATGACTAAAACTCTTTGCAGCCAGTATGAAGAATATCGACGTAGACATAGTCGTACAAACTGATATATCTATGTTCATTTGTGCTCAGTTTTGTTTGGTCCAGGCAACTTCTGGTTCGCCCAGAGATAGGATAGTGTACCTGAGTTGTCCCCATATGATTAAAATGCTACAGACATGTGGTATTAGAACTGCAACTGTTAAATAATATAATGATCATATGTTATTCCCTTGTCTCAGGGCTGGTTGGAGAGAACCCCAGGACTTGGAAAGTCAGAATTCCATTTCTGGAATAAGTATCAGAAGGCTGTCAACAAATGGATTGATGATTGCTGGCTCTCAGTTGCCAAGGTAACAGAACTTTAAATATTACTCATGTAAATATACATTACATCCTCTCAAAATTTACCTATACTCTTTTGGCAAAGACAAAACATATAAGTTGTAAAATCATTGAATTTTGTTTTGGTAAAAAAGACAATTTCGTTGGGACTTGAATTCGTGGATTTTGCATTTCAGGTAATAAAACAAGGGTCAAAATTAGTGTTCGTTGGGATTAAAGTTCGTGGTTGAGGTAAACCACGAATCCACAAAATTTAATTCCCACGAAAAGTAATGATTGTACAGTATATTTTCATACATGCAGCGAAAACAACGGCATCCTGGTCAGTTATTCAGTTCATTGAAATGTGATTTCACTGCGTCCTTGTGGTAGAGTATCAGCTTTAAGTTCGGTTGGACAAAGGTTCGCTCTGTGGCCACACGCCGTACATTGAAAGACGAAATGAAAAAAATGGTACCAGTATGTTTGGTTTTCGGCTCCAAAGGGGAACCTTAATAAATAAGCTCAATGAATCAATGATTGATTTGATAGTTAACGCGTTATTGGTATATTGCAGAAAGAAGAGGACCCAGCAAAGAAGGAGACAAAGATGTTGGAATATCAGAAACAGCTTGACACGTTTCAGTCAATCTTTGATCCCAGCCAGCATCAAGTTCTAGTGGAACGAGGTACGTAGTTATGACATTTAAGGGGAAAACTATGTTTTTTTATTGCCGAGCATAGCCTTTATTTGCCAGTCAGCTTTTTGTCACTTTATGAGTGCCTCCATCCGAATTTAAACCCTAACCGCTAACAACTGAGCTACAGAGCTCTTTACGCGTCAGGCATTCAGAAAATGTTGTTTTTTTCTTGTACATTTCCTTACCATGTAACTTGTTCTTATTACTTGTGATTTTCTTCTTAGTCGTCGTCGTCTTTTCTTCGCTTCCATCTTCTTCTTAGTGCGTTGTTTTTGTGCCTTTCGTGCCGTGAAGTTTCTTCTTTTCTTTTCGTTTTTTGTTCCCCTGCTGCTATACCCATCGTGTCTCAGATCCACAATATTTGGTATTTAGGTGATCGTCGCCTCAGTCACAAGGCATCACAAGGAGCACTGATGATATCACTATACAGAGATGAGCCCAGGTTTCATCAACCATTCCATCTGCTCACATTGTTAACTGACATAGATTCTCTGATGACTAAATGGAGATGTAAGTACATGTATAGCATTCAACATTTAAAAAAAAAACCGAACATAGCCTTTATTTGCCAATCAGCTTTCTGGTGAAATATGACAGGCATATTATATATATACGAGTGCCTCCAGCCGGATTTGTACCAGAATCCCCATATTAGACGGCAAGCGCAGTAACCAATGGGCTACGGAGTTTCATGTGTTACTTTATTATTTAAACATCAAACAAACAAACTGGTTGTTTTGGATATGTATACATATTTTAATCCTTGAAACTGTTATATCGGTGTGTTTAATTAAGCTGATAACAGGATATCATACTAATTATTTTGATGATATGCTTTTCCATGTATCGACAACTGTTCGCTAAATAAAATTTCCATAACTCGTTTAAAATACAAATTTATACCAATTGACAACTCGCGACATAATTATCCTCCATATGACGTGGTATCCTGTTTTCTTTTTTTAGCAAATCATGTGATGATGGTACAACGTATGATAGGAAGTAAGGTTGGTACGGGTGGATCATCCGGGTACCAGTATCTGAGGTCAACCATTAGGTATGTATAATTATATAACAACATAATAATATGCTTGCGTTCTTACTGACGCCATGGTATATCCTAATTGGTGGGGTTTCCGTTTTGATTCATAAGTGCCTGTATTGTGATGCACATGCATGTTTATACTTTTAGCATAATTAGAAATATGACTGGCATGTAATATACAGAAAGTTTACCATAAACGACAGTGGGAGGATCCGGTCCAAGACTTTTTAACATTTAGAAACTGTGTTTTGCTCCTTTTATACAAGACCATATTAATCGATACAATGTCTGTAGATCTAGTTCAGGTTTGGTTTGTCACCTTGATCTGTTTTACTTTCAATTGTGCTTTTCACCATATTTCAGTGACAGATACAAGGTGTTTTTGGATCTTTTCAATCTTTCGGCGTTCTTGATACCACGTGATTACATTCCTCCTCTGACGTCATCAATGAAAAGAACACTGAGCATCTTGTCACATGAGCAGGTTGCTGAATTAGACGCTGAATTTGATCAGAGTCAATCGTCTAGTGACTCTGATGAAGCAGACGACAAAAAAGACGAAAGAGAAAACAATGACGTCAGAACGCCACCCGAAATCAAGTTTTCGATTTAGAAGAAATAATGTCCAATAGTATTTGAAATGTGAAGGACACATTAAATATAAATGTTTGAAAAAAGAACATGTGATTTTCCCGAACCATATCTTTTGACTACCATTATCATTACATTATTTGTTGCATTCATGAACATCTCGTGATTATGGACATTCAAATCGACACATTGTGTCTTAACATGGTGGCTTCTAATCAACATCATTGTAATTACAATTTACTTCATTTCATGGAATCACTTAAACTGTTTTTCTCGGTGATCGAAATAGTGAATGGAATATTTTCTTCGGACACTCTTGGAATAGTTAACATTTATGCACTTGTTAGTTCTCCATTTGGACGACCCGGGTTAATGGAGTATTTTTGTTATACTGTTAAACCAACTTGTTACTAATGTTACTTATAGTTTATCATATGTAAATATAACCAATAAATGTGTAAATGTTGTATGTGTTTTTTGTGGCGATTGACGTCTGAAGCCTTAATCACTGGTCTCGTTTTACAACGCTTAACGAATATTATGTTCCACTCAAACCTGTGCAGTGATGTCCTTATCAGCGTCATTGTCATCTCGATCATTGGGGTCACTTACGTCAAGCTTATGGGGTTTCATATTCTCACTTGGGATATTATGATTAGCTGAGTAAACTAACCATGGTGTGACACAAATCCGGCACATGTCCGCATCGTACATCGCCAACAATTAGTAAGGTTGTGGCAGACGAAATTAGACTAGTAAAACGAGATGACCATCGTACATATGCAGGGAAGGAAACCCTCAACTTAACCCGCTGATCATAAAAACAAAACCTTACGAGAAACTTTAAATACCAGCTGTCAAAAAGCTGTATATGCCTAACAAAGATATGCCACAATGGTGACCTCAAGTGACCAAACATTGTTGCAGTATTACTATGATTTTGTAAAGGTTTGTCTGTTCGACGTCAAAAAGGTATACATGTCTCTTTGTTTCGCAACCACGTTATACAACTGATTTGTCGTGACACGAGCCATGTCTGGTCCAGACTTACCTCTATTTCATCACATGCTCCGTGGTAATAGTTTAACAGCACTTGATTGGGACGACTTCATGATGATTTTAAAGTAAACATGACACCATATCAACAAAGATAAATATGCTTTCCATCAGAACTAAATGAGACTAAGTTTGAGCAGAGCTAGTACATTTCGCTGGCTTAGAATGAGAAGGTCAAAAGTACAAAAACAAGAACAAACGACTGAAAATCACTTTTTACTTATGGAAAAAACAACTTCATGAACTTCAGATTGGTCAACACGACATGTGCCGATTTTCATGACAATATGTTCATATAAAGCGCCTTGTAATGCACATGTCAAATATGTAGGAATCACATAAGCACTACTTACGACATTCTCATTCTAAGCCAGCGACATGTAATTGCCATTTTAAGATTGACTTTAAATCCGTTTTGTTGTTTCATTTATCAGTACGGATCCTGATTACAGGTACTCGTAAAACCGGTGTGTACAGTTTTAGCGCATTTCCGTTCAAATAAGTTAATGGCATAAGTACAAATGTATTACAGTTCGCTAATGATCAACGACTAAATCCTTATCTCACTTTATTTTAAGCATATTTAGCATTATTTACAGATCATACCGTCAGATATCTTATGTTCACCCTACATGCTAGCATGCATTGCAGCAATTTGTGAAAACTAAGTCGCTGCATGTACTGATAGTGGCAATAAAAAGCTACATATCTGTACCGATAACGTCAATGATGTACTATCGTTCATTGATGTGCTGTTACTGTGATGTTTATACGGAAATGACTTATGTGAAGGTTAGCAACAAGCAGATAGGTGCACATCCATACACAGTTAAATAACCACCCAACACTGAAGATGGTTTATAATTGGGAAACAAAACATAAAATCTAGTTACGAGTTAAGGGAGATCCCTGGGTTTTATGATTGACAGAGATTATTCAGAATTTATAACCAAAATAATAATACTTTCCAAAAATTATAAGGCTATAAATACGACTGGACTGTTTTGTAGGGTAAGTTATTGTATGCGGTCCTTCCGGTTATATTGGACAAGGGAACCAGGCCATAATCTGCTCAACGAAACAGCCCAGTCGAAATGGACACATATCTACCTACTTAACGGCATCGATCATCTGCAACAGAGCAGGGCTCTTTCTTATAGGGGAGCAAAGAACAGAGCATCTATTTCTTAGGTATTCATGGAAAAAACACTTTGATTCAACTGATTCTAATATTTATTCCGTGTAACAATAAATACATACAGTCTGAATAATCTACATTCTATACTATGGATTACAATATTCTGGACTGGTTCATGAGGTTTCGAACTTGTGATTAATCATTATTCTCAATACCTAGAACCAGTCCATGATTACGACATTTTACATGTTTCCAGATGTTCTATATACAGATCTCAGGAAAACACAAAGTTTAATATACAAAAACAATGGATATTGTTAAGGATGGGGATAAACTACAATCATTAAAGGACAGTATAGACAGCTAAAGAAAGTTAGTTTACAGTTATTCGATACACTCAGCATAACATACATGTGATATGAGGTACAAAATAAATACAAAACACATATAAACATAAGAAAGAATAAAATGTAAATTTTACACAAATTAGTTGTTTTCGGGATTGTTTCGTCATCAATGATACAGTTACCTGTGGTTAGAATAAGAAGGAAGTGGTTCCATGTAAAGAAACTACGGAAATGAAAGGGATCTTAACCACAGGCATTCGAAATGCTATGCAAAACGATGGATCTTGTGATGTGATTTCAAATGCATGTGAGGTAACAAAAATATAAAAGGAAACACTAGTCATGCAATGTTTCACAGCCTTAACGCCGGTTTAATCGATGAAACAACTTAAGCAAACCTCACACTTAAAAAAAGCTTGGTCAATAATATGCTTTTAATGAATATGTTTATACATGTTCTATTAATAATAACATGCACACATACTTTATTTTGGGAGGCAACACATGTAATGATAAGCAGTTAGAGGTATTTAACTATATCATTTGCATCCAAACTATTTCATTCACAAAAACAACAAACTATGGCGACGAAATACAAAAAAAATGTATAAGTTTCCGAATGAAAGCATCGCGTGGTAGCATGTTTTCGTTAAAGTCGACGTCTTGCCCCGATCTCCCGAAATATCTCAATTTGAGTTAAATCTCATCTCAAATATTGTCATGTGTCTTTGAGTTAATTTTCATAGAAGGCTGCATTTAAAATTGGCATCACAAGATAGACTGAATTATTATTCTGCAGCGTTGCAGTAAAGTACAAGGAGTTTGAACTTTTCTCAAATTTAACACGATTTCAATTTGAGATGAGATTTCTACTTGAGATGCTTCAGGAGTTCGAGGCCTGAAGTTTCCTTGTTGATAAGATTTCAAAAAGAATATCAACTCTACATAATACATAATACACATACACAGGATGTCACAAAATATGATTACAACAGAGTGTCATGAGATGTTATTAGCAAATGAAAATAAATAAACAACTAAGTTTTACTGTATATAAGTACAATAATTATTCATATATCGCAACCACGCATACTTATGTATCAGGTGATCTAAGAGGTCCAGTCAGACATGTGAGATGTGCAATATGAGATCTTAAGTTAATGCGCATATGTCAGACTAAATCACCAGACCTCAGGTGTTCATTTCATGTGAATCTAGAATTGGTGACAAATGTAAGGAATTACTTTTGGATTCAGAGACGCATTTGGAATTCTGATTATGTTTGCACAATCCAATGGCGTTGCTTCGTGAACTTCGACAAAAACCTTCGACAAACAAATGGGCCGAGCGTTTTAGACACTGGCGTCAGGTCAATTACATGAATGCAAAATATCTCCTCCTAAAATAAACCGACAAATGCATTATGGATAGATAAAAACATAGCATTTTTCCACGACAATTCAACAATATGATTAAAAACATGATTTATACATGAAAGCGATTGATGATTAAATATAAGAGTTTCTGTACTTCCACCGAGTTTTGACAGCCTATATTTCTATGTATATTCTAATAAAGGCCAATAAAGTACACTGAAAGACACACTAAATCTAGATTATATTTATAGATATAATTAACACGTAACTGTTACATTATTTTAAATTTACAAGAACTATGATACAAACTATTGTTACTGGTTACAATTTCATAAGTAATAACTAAACATTAGTTACTGGCGTCTTCTCTTCCGGTTCTTCCTTTTTCTCCGCGGTTATAATGTTCATCTGTCCGTATCCTCCATTCATTTTATAAGCGCTTTTCTTATATTCTTTCATTATTTTATATATCTCCTCCGACATAGGCGCTATAATTACAACTAGAGCCATAACGACCGCAAATATTTGTGTTCCCCAGATCCAGAATGAGAATTGAACAAGAGACATTTTCGGAAAAATCGTCATAATGCCAGGAATCACTACCGCAAAAGCTACTATGCACACAGCGCCACCTATGTAAGCCACCATTTTGGCGCGTCGAAACGTTAGCGCCATCTGTTCAAATGTGGGCTTACCCTCGTAAACTAACCCTTTCAAATCCTCTCTATAATTTAACTCCCATGGATTAAGTGGGTTTTCTATGTCATACATCTTCTGCCATTCCTGATTTTCATCATCAATATTTTTGATCTGATGTGTAAACAATGACACGATTATGCAACCTAGAAGACTGGCGCCAAAACTGCTACACGTGCCGGCCAAGATGGCGTAATCTTGTACCGTGTTCTTTAAGAATAGACTGAGACCACCTTCATACATTGAAGCTGCCACCAGTGTGGCAGTAATACCGCATATAAGCCCAGCTATACCGCCTGAAATATAATTTTTCAAATCTTATTAGCCGAGTAGGAATGTTTGTCAAAAGCTCGATAGGTCATCCTCTTACTTTCAATTTACTGCTCTTTAGTTGCTTCTTTCTTTTAATGCATGTTGTACACTACTAGTACGTTAGTTGAAAAATGTTAAACGAATGAAACATAACAACATTTCTGTACCGTAGTATAAAACATGTTGTTCTCCTAATTAACATAGCCTTGTCAGAATAAGTAAATAGAAAAGAAATATGTATTAAAAGCAAACTGCCCCGAACACACATAATAATACTAAAATGCAATAATTCAGCTTTTTTCTATACCACATACGGTTAGATTAATGCACTCGTCTCAGTGAACAAAGTCATTGGAATATAGTGCTTGGCTGCAAATACAACGCATTCTTTGTCCTTACCTGAAATAAGTCCTTTCCCAGTGGCCTTGACCCAGATTATAGATAAAATGACGGGAGGAAAGCATGGTATAGTGACTATGGCACCACTATAGAAGATCCAATTAAGGTCAATGCCAGTTTCAAACACAACAAGACCCATGGGTATGATAGATATTGTGACCATGACGATACACCAATCTTTGAAACCAATCAGACTGTCCTGGTATGCCCTGTAGCGACCATGTATAGTACATCTGATATATAAAACAAACATACATTATCTAACTATAGCAATGCACAGGAAACAAGGTTTAACTAACTGTTGCAAAAGGATGTTGTCGTGTTTTTGTGGCTGTTAGATTCTAATTAAGTTAATTTATATTCAAGTTTTGAAATACTAGTAAATATTGAATCAATTAAATACAACTGCATTTTAAAGAAATGCATCTGCTGGAATAATTCAGGGAGCACTTGTTTATTAGAAATACACCCAATATCATGCTCCTCACCAAAATCTTACCAGTTATAACAGAAACAATCACTTTATTAGCTTGGTCGTGACATAGAACACCATTAGGAAAACACAATACATGCTGACATGTGCAAGACTACCAATTTATATACATGTAAATAAGAGCTTATGTATATACATGTAGTGATTTGATTCTGTTCTGATGTTTGGAGAATTAAATTCTAGGGGGAGGTTTCTAAGGCATGATACCTTCATGCGAATTTCCTTCGCCCGGCACAACGGCCAGGCTCGAAATTCACTATAATTAAATAATATAAATGTGAGCTTACGTATACGGTGGTTTGATTCCGTTCTTATGTTTGACACTTCTATCTTTCGTGTCATCCTTACATTGTTGACAACATGAAGCATCCGGACATTCACATCGTGAACTGTTTGTACTATTCAATTTCTTCACAATGTCCTTCTTCCGCTTACCACACAACACGCAGTCTATTTCCGTCAATCCACGTCTGTCAAAGATAATTTGCAAACATACAAGACAACGCAAATATATTAGAACTGTGGTGTTGGACATTTCGGCAAGTCGCTGGCTTAGAATGAGAACTTGCAACCTTATACGAATAATGCTTATTTGAAATCTACATCTTTAGACTCTTCTTGTGAGCCTATTTTCATGAAAATCGGAACTTGTCATGTTGACCAAACTGAAGTTGAAAAAGCTTGTTTTACCATAAGTAAAGAGTGGTTGGCAGACTGTTTATATTGCTTTCTCAAAATATAGATCTTCTCTAAGCCAGCGAAGTGTGCATCGATTATGGTACTGTAAGTATCATTTACAACTGAAGGTTTAATACATACTTGAACTGAGTTGTTGGACATTTCTGCAAATGTGCAAGCCGTGTGGTATAAGTATATTTAACACTGAATGTCATGCATAACAAAGTTAGTACGATGCCACTAACCCATTCAACAATGCTCGTACACTAAGCTAGTTCAGGCCCATTCTTTAACCGATAATCACTCTTTCTTGGCACCATTTTCCTAATACATCTGTACCGCTTGCCTATAGTGCTGACCAAGTAAAAGAGCAAGCCACAATACTAAAATGAGCGACCCTAGTACCATACATCTCGTACGTTGATTGGATATCAAAAACTTGTTAAGCAAATGTGACGGACATCGAAATAAAGAGCAACAGATGGAATTAGAAATCACAGACACCGAACATTAAAACGTTTCTTCTCCCGAGTCTTTGTCAGTTATATGCCTTAATAATTACGTTAAATAATGGATCTAATGACGTCAATACCCGGACACAGTGCGATAAATTGAAACAGTAGACATATGTCTCCAAAATGCCAGACAGCTCTCTGATAATTACCCTGAGGTAAATAAGAAATAACAATATAAAATCAGTGTGATTTGAATAGTTCCAGGCGGGTTGTCGGAATCTCAACCTTTTCATACTGTTATTAATTCCATATCTACATATTGTCTTCGCTCACAGTATGATATTATATCGGTTAACTTATTAACAAATACTTATTTCATTACTGTAGCGTTGTCGTCTAAATGATATTCCATTGAGGAACTTGGTTTATTTAATATTTGGTTTCTCAAAGTTGTGTCAAATCACACAGGGTGTCATGAAGTATCTTTTGTTCAGTAATAACAACTCACTACCCTCATGGTTATGTTGATATAATATAAATATTTAGGTCTAGTACATTTTTTTCCTGTTGATATACTGTCGCCTCTGCCTCTTTTGATATTATTCCTAATATCTAATATTGAAAAAGACAAGTACAATAATGTTGTATAGACTATGAAACTACCAACACAAATAACTGATTATTGTTTACCAATAAACCTTACGATGAGTGTAAGCTCTTTATCTATTCATTTGGGGTTTAATATTGTACTAATGTCACTGTTCTTGTCATATGGTACAAATACCATCTTGTTACAATGAGTGGAACGTTAGGAAGTCATCAGCTCGTATTCCACAGTAATTTCAACATTAGATGTTACTATCATGAATTTCTCAGCAAACTTCTTGTCTTCTAATGAAATGTTCCCTGCTTGGACTTGTACGTGTATTTATGTTCTTATTAAGACCTTGTGTTCATTATTATCAATCGGTAAAGGTGGTCTTATACCGAGGGTCCGTTTCTAGAACCTGTGTTTGTATGTACGAACCCACAACGAGGCATACTGCATACATATTTCGCCAAGATGGTCAGGTTTAGTAACCTTGCTTGTCTGTGACTGATATACTACTGATACTGATATATATATCACAGGTAATTGTTTCATTGATAAAGACAATTTGAAAACGAAAAGAAAATGTATTTTTTTAAAGAAAAATGTTTTCGTTTTTCTTTCGTTTTCTACGATACATTTACCTGTGATACTAATAGCGTAAGTGGGAATTTAATTTCGACATTACAATGTAACCTAAATAGCTAAAATATGTCTGAATATTTACCTGAATGGTCTGATATATGTCTGGTATATATCATATACAATGATAGAGGACATTGCCATCACCTCCCCTGATCCGGTCGACATCAGCGCCATGGCCCCCATAGTAAGAACCAGTATCCCTCCAGCACTGCCTAGTACGGTCTCAGCTATAAGGGGTGTGACCAAACCTAGAATTTCAAGAAACACAAAAATTATTTTTCAAATTTGAAATCACTTTATCAGACAGGCTTCGCCTATCAAGTTAGTCACTACTTTTAAGTACAGTACTTAACATAGATTAAATAATGTGCTAGATTCTAGTATGTTGATAACAACAAATATACTCAAAGTCAGAAAGAAAATCTCTCCAACATCGCAGTTTCAAGTAATAACTGTATGAGTGCAGGTATTTGTGTATGTAATTACTAGTTTATTAGATTGAATACCGTCTTTTAGCTCGGTATAGTAGGGGGTTAATCTATCTATAGTTGCTAAGCTTGTCACTAACTATCTCTATGCACGCGATTGGAAGTTTCTGATTGTATCTAGGACAGAGGATTCTGCGTCATTATAAACATGATGCACACCCAGGGTTAAAACGTACATATGTATTCGTCTGTGCAATTATTTTAAAACATTTTGGTCAAGGATATTAACCCATGAAAAAGCAAGCACTTATGTCCAATGAGTTCCTGTGTTTTTGCTGAAGAGCAAAAAGTGGAAGAGATGACACTAATGTGAAACAAGGTATCCGGGCGCGATGTCCTAGCTCACTCCGAAGAGACACCTTGGTTCTATAACGTGCCCGGTGTATAGCACCGATACACGCTAACTAGTTCATCTCATCTCAGAAAAGCGTTTCAGAAATGATCAAGTGCCCCGGCCAAGGATCGAAACGAGGACCTCTCGATCAGCAGTCAACCCGGCTATCCGCTCGACCACCGTGTCATCGTGTCTGTTGGCGTTAAGTGTATTCCACCACAGTACTTTGCCTTATATTTAATTTAATCTAATAAATATGTATACGCTTGTGATGCGCAAATCAAGAACGACAACTGTGTACGACATTTGGAACCCGTGTGCGCGAAATATGTGTATGTTGGTGAAACCTTATGCAACCAATCGGGAATATAGCCGTTTGTCACTGCTCGGTGTCGAAAGATAGAAAAACGTTTTTACAGTATATATGTAAGCTCACCGATACATGTACCTTGAAAGTGATTTGACCATCCGTTGACAGAAATTGAAAAATAATAATAATTTTATTCTTCGTTACATATGCATGTGAAACAAATTCTGTTCAAATGTTACATACAATAAATTTAATAAAACATAAATTATACTTGTTTTAATCCAGTGAAAATGACGCACATTATTTTATGGTTATATTTGCTTTATAGCTCTTAGTTACGTGTGTATAACTCTAACGCGATATCCTGCAATGTCAATATAAATAGAAATCACTGACCATTACATCGATTTAGGGAGAGCAGAAGTTTATTTTACCTGCTCACTTCTATTCACCAAAATAATTAAAATTACAGTTCACATTGAAAAGATTATCCCTTTTCCAATATCGTTCGTTATGTTGTTATACCTGATTTACCTGTTTACTTTAGGTGACACAAGTCCCAATACCGCGTTAGAGTTATACATGCCTGATACAAGGTAACGTTACGCATAAACATAAAAATTATATGTGCCAACAACCTGTTGTCTAAATAGCTTTCGGAACGATACAAATTATAAAGTAATGCATGTGGAAGTTTTGTACATTTATCCTTTCAGTAAGTATCGTGTTGAATCATGCGCACTATTGACTTTTCTCTAGTAATAGACTTCTATAAAATACGTTTGAAGTACATACATTTAATTTGGATTTAACAAAAGTTAATCAAGATGGCGTATTGCAGACTGATATTACCACAATTATACTCGATAAAAATTGCAAAATATTAGTGAAACTAAACTACGGGTAATATATCTAAATCACAAAATCAGCAAAATACTAAAATCTATTTTAGAAGATCATTAAAACACCTACACGCATGTTTCTGTAATTAGTGATCGAACCGGTGGTTTAAATATAGATTTGCTACTAGATTTCAGTATCAGTGTTGCGCGTGTAGTTTTCATTCTCAGTAACACATGTACTGATTCACATTGTTCGAGCATTGTAGTTAGAGGATCACAGCATTGTAGGATAAACACTTCATATCATTTGTGAGTCACCCTCCTTTGAAAGGAAGTATCATTATTCCGATTTTCATGACAATAGGCTCATAAGAAGCGCATTGTGATCTAGATTTCAGATACACAATAGTCTAATAAGTGGCACTTACGACCTTCTCATTCTAAGCCATCGAAATAATAAACAAAGCATTATACATGTATTCTAATCCATATAATTAAATGCATTCAATGTGTATGGCAAACGTGTGTACCGAAATATAACAAACATAATATACCTTCTTCTATCTGGTCCACGGTTAGTAGATTGGTTTTATTCTCGGCACTGAGAGCTAGATATGCTAACCCAGTTGTGGTTGCCATGGTAGACGGGATAGCGAACCACATGAGACCACCCAGCAAGAACCCGTATACACCCTGGGTAGGTTTAGCTGCTATACGACTCTGCCAGGAAGCTTGGTCACAATATGTCACTGCCGAGGATACAAACACCTACAATGCCAATAAAAAGATTCCTTCAAATACACATTTTGTAATTAAAATTGACCTAGACAGTTAAATTAAGAACATTTAATTTTAGTGGTTTTTTGCCAACATTTAAAACCTGTAGTATGATTTGAACCTGTATACTGATCAAATTATCGACTAGCTAGCAATTGCAAAATGCGAACGTCTTATACTACTCGACAATGGCATCTAACCACAAAACGGTACTGTGGTCACATCACATTAGCTGCCGGCCGATATGGGTATCATCATTGACTTCCTATTTTCAATCTCAGGCAACGGTATCATTGATAAAGACTAAAACAAACAAAATGTAAAATTATTATTCGAGTTCTAAAGTATTAAGTTTACAAAACTTTTATTTCGTTATCAGTGATTGCAATTAGTTTGCATCAAACACTATTCCACCTGATTCAAAATGAATACAAAATGTACTTACAAAATTTGTAACTTGACTATGTTAAGTAAATGCAATATACGGGTACATATGTACTCGTGTACTATTCTACGATTGCACTTGTTGTTATAATTCTTGAACTTATCTCTCAGTATAGGTGAATGTTCTAATATTGTTATGATTCAGTAAGCCAATACCGACTAATAAAGAGAATTACTTGCATTTAATTTAACAATCAGACAAAATTAATATCTAGTTAATATAACCAAAATATCATAAAGGATTGACAGTATAAGTCAGTAATACCAATCATTAACCATTCCAGGGTACAATGCAATATCTCCGATGTACATTTTTTCAAACCTGATTAAACCTGAAATCGATCACGTATTTATAACGATAAATTGATAAAACTATTAGCTCTTTGAACCCTTATCTTAACGAGCAAATAAGTGATTTAAATTGCATATGTACATGATGTTTTAGCTTATGTTACATATGTCTCCAAACGGTGTCACGTATTAAGTTGCTGATCGTAAAAGATATCTTTAATTATCAGGCAGATATTGGAAAAGGTGAACAAAGTCATGTTAGTGACAGAATAACAGGGTTCGTGTAACTAAAGATTCATCCAAAAGAAGATTCATCAATACTCGATTAAACTGGAGAACTTACTAACCTCGATTACTCCAAACAAGAACGCCACTCCAGACCGGAAGGTGAGGTAATTGTGGTCATAGTTGCCTTCCGGTCCCTTAATACACGTGATAGCGTTATACATGCTTTCTACGTCACCAATAGCTGTGTACTTCTCATCAGTATTGTGCCAAATTTTCACAACAAATACTATCAGTAACACAAACACAAGACAAGCGTTAAAGTACGACACATAGAAAGTAGTTCCCAAACCACCGATCAACGAGTAAGAACCGAATAACACAGCCATGATAAGGAGGGTAAATTCATCCGAGGCATTCTTGGTCAGCGATTGGATGGTTGCTTTTCCCGCCAGGAGTATACCAATGGTGATGACAACATTCGTCAATAAGGCAAAGCAACAAAACACCACGTGGGCATTCCGTCCAAACCGCGCATGGATCACCTGTAAATAATAAACAATATCTGTCAGTGTAAGATACAACCTAGTTATGTGCTCAATTATGAATTGAAAATATGTTTTAATCGAAGAAATTGCAAAACAAGAATGCATTTAGATTTTCCGACAATTTTCACCGAATGTATCCATGCGCAGTTAGTCAAAATATGCATTCATATCGTACTGTAAGTGTTTAATTAGACCTTTTTTCCGTTGGATTTTTTTCTTCCCTACTTTTATCTCAACAATTGAACTGTCTCGCATCTATGGTTGGTTATATTTCGTTACAAATGGTAGTCAGTATTATCATTGAGGTTTAAATATCATTTGGCTCTCAAAAAAGTGAAAGTTTATATCATCCAAAAATAAATACTAAAATGGCTGATGACAAAAACACACAAACTAGTTTTCCTTTTTCCTAGTAAATGTCTGGATAATTGTTACGTTTTAAACTGAACCCTTAATAACCTTAATCAAGTCATGTTTGGTAGAACCTATAATTTGTAGTTTGAACATAGATCTGCGAAAGAAGCGAAATATTTAAACTATTGGAAGTCATTTACAATTGGAAGGAAACGTATTCCTTACATAATAACTGCTATTTGTCATGATAATGAAAGTTCACATTGAAAGAAACTTAAACTGATTGTATGCTTTCGATTAACGTGTGTAAACGCATCGGCATACACTCTTCTTGCCAAGCCTTGAAAATTAATAAGATATATTCGACAGAACAAGTTCAGTTTTCTAATGCAATGATAGGCAGTTGCATAAAGGATATCACTTAATTACCAAGAGCTGTTTGTAAAACACGCATGCCTCCTTGGCAGTCAAATGGTCGAAAAGGGTAACATTGACCTATGACCTAATTATCTCAAAATCAATAGGGGTCATCCTTTCCAGGTCAAAAATAAACACGTACTAAGTAATCGAAAGCATCTTTTGTTATGTACATGTATTTCACTGATAAGATCATTGTAAAAATCAGCACTTAAACTTGTTTAGGATATTTTGATAATATGCGTAAGACCGATACATCGGGCAAAATATTATATGTGCCTCCGTAGCTCAGAGGTTAGCGCGCTGGTAAGGCTTTGGCAATCATAGGCATGCCATATTTCAGCTGAAAACTGACTGACAAATAACCTCGGCATTTTTTATCATATTAAAAACAAAAACACAAATTACCTGTAAGTATGTTTTGGCACCAGGCGCTCTGGTTTTGAACTGGACGGAAAATATGGGGAATATAAAAATGTTGAATATAATACCAACTGCATACCAAAATGGTCCAGCAATACCATTCTGTAAAATGAAACAAAATAGTATATTAATATTAGACAATTATCACTTAAATGGGCAGTCAAATGTTCTCGACACTTATTATTCGTATTCATATTTTGACCGGGACCATTTTCATGCAAAACTAGCATTTTTTTTATATTGTTTACAACTTTCGTAGTAAGCTGAATCAACCGAGAGTTTTTTTAGGTTATCTATGTTAATGTGAAGCTTGGTATTTAACAATATACTCAGGATCCCTGTCCATTTTTGGGTTTATTTCGGTAGAGAATTCGTATCTTAGTTCGGAGCAGAATCTTTAATATTCTTCAAGTATATACATCCATTGAACTATGTTAAAACACCAACACATATCTTTTACTGGACAATACGTTTGTTTTTTACATGTAACACATATACATGTACACTTTTAAAACATAAAGTAACCAAGTAATGCAAGTTATATACAAGTACGCAATCATAGTTTGCCTATACTGAATTAAAAATTACTTTACTCTAACACCCAGAGGAAGGTTTAAACTGTTTACCTTTGCAGTGAGTGTAGCGCTGTGTAAGATATCACCAGGCCATATCAGCTGTGACGCCACGGTGACTGCAGTCAGACTGAGTGATACGTTACCACCCGCATCAAATGTTGTATCCAGATTATGTTCATCATGAAATATATGTTTCCTTAAAGCATTATGGACGAGGGCAAGTATGATAGAGAATCCGCCGAACCCGACAATCATCAACAAGGCAGACTCGTATCTCTCCAATACCGGCTCGACCCTGAAGATATAGAAAAACATGTATACATTTTACCATAACATACGTATTTGTCTCAATATTTGTTCAACAAATGCTGGTGCTTTATTATACCATTTCGACCGGTCTGTTTCGAGGA